>OX183130.1:7421836-9821836 GCA_945261195.1 Cryptosula pallasiana | reverse complement strand
TAAGCAGGTGGCACTAATTGAGTTTAGTAGAATGGTCTTCTCTACACAAACTTGCTCCAGTATAACTTTAGTGTGGATTCTCGTTAAAGGTTGATCATTAGATTTTATGCCTTTGATCTCGTATATTTGAGAGACTCCTTGTGTGTGTACTTTAGATGGGGCAGACCATAGTCATCTCAGAGCAATTATGACTTTTACAAACAGAAACTGTAATTTTGCAATATTGATGGTCACATTTTTGCAGCAAACGAGTTCTGCTGCTTATGTTGTTTATACTTTGTCTTGCGTTTCTCTAGTTTCACTGGAAGCTAAAAACTCACTGTTCGCAGCTGGTTTTTCATTACTGGGAAGTAGGAGTCATCTCCCCTCAAGTCATAATTCGTCCCCTATTGTGTGTTCGCCATTTGTATAACGGAATTTTCATTTTTATTTAATGTTCAGGGAAGCTGTTAAGTCGCACCCAAAACCAAAATCTACCAAGATCTATGGGTGCTGTTACTCTTCACGGAAACCAGATTGCCATACCTGGTTGGGGTGACAAAACTCTCTATTTCTACCAACTCAAGTAGTACAGGAAATCATGTGACTCATCAGGAGCTGTAACAGCGACTGCCATTCACCTCTGTACAAACTTTGGGTTAGCTTGACACTAGTGTTGAGGATTGAATATATGAGCCTTTTTGTGTGCAATCCTTCTGCAAAGCCAATGAAAACTTCATTTACTTTTGTTACATTTTGTAAACTAAAACTATTATTTATGCGACTTTCTGCAAATGCCTAAACCTTACAGACATCAAAAACCTTCATCTTTCTATAACTTGAATATCAAAACATCTGTCCTTTCGTCAGTGCTTATACATTTTACTATTGTGTGTTAGCAATCGGTTAACCGTTAGCAGTAGGCTAACAGTTAGCAGTAGGTTACCAGTTAGCAGTAGGTTAACAGTTAGCAGTAGGTTAACAGTTAGCAGTAGGCTAACAGTTAGCAGTAGGTTACCAGTTAGCAGTAGGTTAACAGTTAGCAGTAGGTTAACAGTTAGCAGTAGGCTAACAGTTAGCAGTAGGTTAACAGTTAGCAGTAGGTTACCAGTTAGCAGTAGGTTAACAGTTAGCAGTAGGTTAACAGTTAACAGTAAGTTAACAGTTAGCAGTAGGTTAACAGTTAGCAGTAGGTTAACAGTTAGCGGTAGGTTAACAGTTAGTAGTAGGTTAACAATTAGCAGTAGGTTAACAGTTAGCAGTAGTATAACAGTTAGCAGTAGGTTAACAGTTAGCAGTGGGTTAACAGTTAGCAGTAGGTTGACAGTTAACAGTAGGTAAATAGTTAGCAGTAGATTAACAGTTAGCAGTAGGTTAACAGTTAGCAGTAAGTTAACAGTAGGTTAACAGTTAGCAGTGAGTTAACAGTTAGTAGTAGGTTAACAGTTAACAGTGGATTAACAGTTAGCAGTAGGTTAACAATTAGCGGTAGGTTAACAGTTAGCAGTAGGTTAACAGTTAACAGTAAGTTAACAGTTAGCAGTGAGTTAACAGTTAGTAGTAGGTTAACAGTTAACAGTGGATTAACAGTTAGCAGTAGGTTAACAATTAGCGGTAGGTTAACAGTTAGCAGTAGGTTAACAGTTAGCAGTAGGTTAATAGTTAGCAGTAGATTAACAGTTAACAGTGGATTAACAGTTAGCAGTAGATTAACAGTTAACAGTAGGTTAACAGTTAGCAGTAGGTTAACAGTTAGTAGTAGGTTAACAGTTAGCAGTAGGTTAACAGTTAGCAGTAAGTTAACAGTTAACAGTAGGTTAACAGTTAGTAGTAGGTTACCAGTTAGCAGTAGGTTAACAGTTAGCAGTAGGCTAACAGTTAGCAGTAGAATAACAGTTAGCAGTAGTCCATTGCTAATGTACTCGATCATTTCCTTTCACAAAAAGTCATGTCATTTGGTTTTATACCAAATACAAAATGGTTTTAAGGCTCAAACTTAACTCCTAATATTTGCGGTCTGCTCAAGAGCACCAGAAATGCTTCAGATAAGTCAAGGATGAGCATGTAGTTGGTCCCTGTCTATAATGTTGGGATTGTTTGCAAGCTTGTCATTTAGTCAACAAAACTTGGTTCTGAGAGTCATTGTATTAGAGCAAAACTGGTCTTTCTGCACGACAGTAACACTGAGTCACACTAGCTAGTAGTAATTAATGCCATAAGTCTTATATAAACAAATGAGCAAACATAAACAAACAATGAACTGATGAATTAACAAACAAATGAACCAACGAACAAATAAATAAACAAACAAATGAACAAATAAAAGAAGAGTACAAAAACTTTGCTAAATCTTCCAGATGTGTTTGCAACCGTATTGAGGAGTGGAAAGCTGGTAAAGCATACGGCATGTAAAGTTTGGTCCAAGAAATGTTGATGGATTGGATATAATTATTGATTTCCAAATTTTTATTTAACTGGCGCGAAATCTGAGTTTACTCAAGCAAAATCAGAGTTACTAAGTCAATTCGAAGTCTACTTGACCAACAACTGAGTTACTCAATATGGACCTACAACCAAGTTACTTGACTTCAAATAGCCACCAAATCACATCACAAGATAACACCAGAAGACAGAAGTAATGGCACCCTACGATATACACTACACAGGAAGTAAAGTTCACCAAAATTTAGTGGTTTGTAATAACAAAAAGAGTGAAATCTATTGTAGTGGATATCGAGGGGACGGCCGAAGTGCCACCAACAAAACCTCTCTCCGACCGCGGTTATTTAACGAACAATTCAACAGAGGAGTATCCCAACTCCACAGCTGTAGCAGACTCACTACTCAGTGCTTCAGAGTAATAATTATTTTATTATTTCACAACAACCCAGCATAAAATATAGTGGCAAAGTGTCTTACTAACATGAAACAATCACAAGTCGTGTTCTGGTACCAAGTACAATGGGCACCGGTAAAACTCTGCCAATTATAGGCAAAGGCCAGGAATTGATTGCCTTAATTACAGAGGTGGCAAGTAACAAATAAGTGAGGCATAAGTGTACAAATCAGCAGACAGATTATAAATAGCAAGCAATCAGATGAGTTAAAATAAGGTTAAATAGTTAAAGTTCCCAGAAGTAGGAGGCTGAGCTTTAGAAGCAATGCTGCTGAGTCAACGATTATATATAAGTATATGTAACCGTTGGCTGGGTCACTGTAATGCACCATAACATCCTGAGCTGAGTTATTAAGGTGCGGCTACACTGCACCGGTGTTTTGATACCGATGTGCCTATACGATGATTCGTGACGATGTGCAGTTGGCTGCACAGGCTGATATAGCGTGACGATGTACTCGAGCACATAGGCGAGCTGCGACTGAACTAGCCAATCATACGGCACAAAGTGTGGGTTTTTGCTTGTTTCATTTCCAACAACGAGTTATTTGTTTCCCTGACTTAATAATCACAATAATAACAATAATTGAAGAACAATTTCACTGTGATGTATGGCTGTTTTTGTTCACCATGAAAACATTGTTTTCAATAATTCTTTTGGTTTTATTTATTGTTAAATCTTCCAAATATTGTGATTATTCATTATTTATAACAAATGATATAATTATGAATAGCATTTTATTGTTGTTGTACTTGTTAATAATTTCAATTATTATTATTATAATCATACTGAGTAATGTTAAAATTATCAATTACCACTGTTCTATGAGCCATTTAAAATTAATTCACTGGACTGAATTCACTGTTCGAACTCTATAACATAATAGTTCCTTCGGAGTTTGAAGTGAATGCTTGTTGTTAGCAAAGATTCAATCGGAAATGTGTTGTAAATAGTTAAACTTGATGAGCTTGGGAAAATATTTTGTTTCAACCAATCAGACAACGCCGATGTGCCTTCGGCATCGGGCATAAACCAACATGTTGGTTATGCTCATGAACAGGCCCCACGATGTGCCAAAGTATCAGGTACGCCCATCGCATGGCCTTCCGATGCCAAACATCAGCCTTTGTAGCCACCCTTTTGGGTTTGTATACCTCGATGTCCAAGGCTTCCAGTAATTGTGGTGGTAGTTATGTCGTGGATTCAGGCTCTGTATCTTCTGAAACTAGTCTGAGTTCTCAGGCTACGTTAGTTCTTTTCTTCCTGACCCGGGGTAGATTGGCTGCATGGTCGGTGGTGGTATCTGCAGAGCCAGTCAGTTGTCTGCCGGGCCGGCCAAGTTGATACTGTGGTAGATTTTGGTGGAAGTTGCTAGTAAAGAGGCTGTTTACTATCCACCCTTGCAAAACAATGCGCTAGACTTTAGCCTACAGCGTTCGATAAACTGCTGCTCAGGTGAAAAGTCTTACTGTGCCGGTGACATAGTGTGCAGGGCCGGTAGTGACCCCTGCAGGGCAAGTATTGAACCCTTACCGACTGGGGATAGCTATACTGGGCCGGCACAAGATGGCCGGCATAGCAGAGGAACCTCAAAACCATCTAAGAACTCAGTCAAGGCCAGGAACCGGAACTACCCATCCTCGGATTACCGACTTAGTGGACCGTATTCTAACTATAGCCTTAGAGCCCTGCAGGACCTCTGATTGAACTAGGGAGATAATACTCCGCCCTTAGCCACTTGGCGCCTTTATCATTTAACTTGTTTGCATTACATGATTGGCATGATTGGATCACTACTTACATACTTGATTGCATTGGCTAAATCACTTCCTGTACAGTTTGCCTTATATGATTTATGCTAATGATTTCCTGTGAGTCTCCCTATAAAAAAGAGACTTTTCATACACTATTTGCATTCATTCTAATGTCTTGCTACAAACACCCAAGAGGAATGATTACCCTTTAAGACTCTTTCTTGAGAATATAGCCATTATACAAGCACTGCTCTGTATTGTTTGGGTGAGCCATGGGCTCTTGCTATACCGGGTAATTCGGTTGCTTGATACACAGTTGTCACTGTCGAGCAGTACAGTGTCCCCTCTGGAGAGAGGTACAATACTCGAGCTTAGTGGATGTCCGTGGTAACCAGACCGGAATCTATTACAATACCTGCATTTTTTGAGTTTATCTGGCAGTGCCAGACTCATGGAAGGCTTGCCTGACACTCTGCAGTTGTCAGAGGGACCTTAGCACAGACAGTGTGGTCATAAAAATCAACTACAGTATGTATTCACTAGCAAATGGTAACTCAAAACCAACTATATACAAAACTTGGTCCGACTTTTATAGAGAATAAATGCTATTGAAATATTCCCATTTCATTAATTAGTTTCTACCTATAAGATAATGTAATCAGTATTCTCAGGAGTTGGCGTATAGTACATGTTATTTTAAACTTGGCAGTCTTCAGCTATGAGTACAGGTGAAGCAAAGTTATGGTTCGTTTAGTTTTCGGCTACTGGGGAGTTACTCTCTCTTGAGTCATAAGGGGAGGCAACTTTTGGGTGATATAGGCCTATACTAGGGTAGTGTTGATGTGAGGATACGGGTTGTTTGTTTTACTGGAGATATTTCTAGCCTAAAGGGATAGTCTACAGAGAAAGCCAAAAATGGCATTTTTTGATGCTAGTTTATTTGATATTGGAATGGTTATGTAGCACTAATTTAATACATAAGCTACCAAAAGACAGTGATTTTCCCAATAGGGGACCAAAGTTTATTGTAAAACTTTCCAAAAGTATCAAAATAGCAGTATAAAACTGTCAAGTTTGCACAAATCTATTTTGATTTTCGCGCTGTTAGAAATATTGCCAAAGAGTCGTTACATTGTTGTCTATGACGAGGGTACACCCCGCACAGACATAGCGTGCATTCAACTTGTGCGACATTAGTAAACCACCACCGCTGGAGCGCAACTGTGAGTGACCCCCTAATATGACCGGACCGGCTTGCATGCCTCGCATGGATGAAATATACCAGGATTGCCAGCTGCGGCTGCGTAATAGAAATTTTGTGACAAGCCAAATGTAGCCGTTTGTGGGAACCGCCATACTGCTCCAAAATTTTCAAGACCACTTGGATCTCGTAATCAATATGGTTTTCTTATAAATGTTTACACATTAATTTCACGCCGTGGGCATACTGCGTTAGTTTTGACGATTCACGTATTGTTACTTACAATACCATATCCGCTCCGAGAACAAAATTGTATATGCCAACGATAACATATATGTACTCTTTGGTATGTGGCAAACTCGTTTAACAATTTATTGATTTTACGCAGCTTCCGCTCCGAAGCAAGAAAATCAGAACATCACGTTAATACAAATATTTACGATCATTTTTGCGAGCTTCTATAGTAATTTATGTTTCCGCGCCGAACAACCAATTCAATATGGGCGCCATGGATGACTTCCCATTTGCCAAAATTGGCTACACCCCGTTCGAGTTTCTGGCAATCCTGGTATATTTCATCCATGATGCCTCGTCATTATTACACAGATACTTATCAGCATTGCGGCTATTTCACATTAGGCTATATCAGCGTCCGCATGAAAACTTTTGCCATTGTTCATGGGACTCTTGTTGTGATTTTATTTAATAATAATAAGCGCTACTATTGCATATCAATCGATATTATGTATGATGTTGTTATGATTATGAAATAAAAATATCAAAAATATTATTAGCATTTTTTTGTTTAGTATTAATATTATAAGAATAATACTACTAAATACTAATACTAAAATACTAAATATTATTTATTATTATTAATAATTATAATTTTATAAAAATAACTGGCAAAAAAATTAATTATTACGGTTTCAGCAATGAATGGCCCCTAATAACTAAAACTATTTAATATTTCAATGTTTGTTTAGTAGTCCACAAAGCAAAAATACCTGAATTGGTGAAACTAAGGGTGTAATAACACTGGAAAATGATAGCTTGACAATTATGACGATTCAATCGTATAAGGAAATGAACGCGTTTGGGGTGTACGCCAATCCCGGTGACGAACCAAACAATGTATTACCGATATCCAAAATGCGATTTTGCATTTTCCCTTAAATCTCACAAACTAAAATGTTAAAAACAACAAAGATACTCCCATATTTATTGTTACTGCTATTCAAAGTTTGTATCAAAATGTAGTTTGCTCTGTAGACCATCCCTTTAGCTACATTCACACTATGCGATTCTCGGCCGAGTGGGAGGAGCCAAAAATCGGCTGGCAAGTGTGAACAGTAAAATCTTAACGATTTTACAATCGGTAGCAGATTTTTTTTCATCGGGCAGTGATGGAGCTCTGTACGATTATCGGCCTGTCTACCCAATCAACAAGCATATGAAAGCTTGTCAACTTCTCAACTTTTTAAAAAATTCAGCCACGTGACTAGTTTATCTCAGCTACACAACTACCATCAAGCAGAATAAATTTTATATTTGCTTTTTTTGTATATTTATATAATCATCATGTCTTTTCCTTTCTCATTATTCCTGGAGCAATTACGAATAAGGCCATAAGTAGTAATATATGAGCAGATCTCCCTACCAAGTGTTTTTTTGTGGATTTGATCTGGGGGTTGAGGCAATGGGTTACGGCGTTGGATGAATTCGCCGAGTTTATATTGTATTTTACTTGAGGGGTACTTGAGTGGCATTTGAATGGCATTTAAGTGGCATTCGAGTTTTGATAATTTTTTTACCTAATTTGAACTTATATGGTATCTAAATTTTGAATGTATGGCATTTAGGTTATGATAATTATTACATAACTGTATACATAATTATAACTCATAGGGTATCTAGATTTTGAATGTAAGGCATTTAAGGTTTGATAATTTTCTGTAATTCCGACTCATATGATATCTTGAGAGAGAGGAGATATATCTACATTGAATAAATACAGTGATTAAAAATGAAAGAATATGTGAATATATACATTTATTGTGTAATAAGTAGGGAAAATCTCATATAATATAGCTAGAGTCAGTAAATACTAAGTAATAACAATTAATACATAGTCTTTTTTTACAATGATGTCTTTGATGTAGTGATGTTATATCTTAAGAAGGGAGACTTCTGTTTTATGTGCTTTTGAATTCGTAATGAACTAAAATAAAAAGTTATGTATTAGTATAGAATGATTAAACAAAAATTTAAAATAATTACATGAAATTAAATTATAGCTTTAGTTACATTAGATAGTTTACATTATATAGAAAAGGGAAATAGCTCACCAAGTCACATTGTCCAACTTGTTTTTTGAATTAGAGACTATCCATCGCTAAAACACTCATCATTTTTTTTCAGCAACATATCCTGTCTCAAAATCATCAAAGTCTCCACATAGAAAATCTTCAAGTTCATCATCATCATCAATTTCTAAAATTGTTTTGTTTTGCTTTGCTTGATCACAATATTGTTGCCAATACATTCGACCGAGACGGTATGGAGAGCAAAATGAAAGATCGTATTCTGTCTTAAATTTTCCGTGGGTTGTTTTTCCTCTGTAGATCATCACACCTGGAGTATATTTGTTAGCTTCTGAAGTATATTTGTCTGGTATGGCGAGCGTCTTCAACAGCGTTTCTCCACATTGTTCAATGCTATAACGGATACAAATTACATTCGACTGCCCTCCTTTAAATCGATGAGGAACGAATCTATCAACAACATCTTGGTAAGGAAAAATAGCGCCGGGTTGAAAACTATTGAGGGTGTTGATGTTCAAGAAGCGTTTGAGCTGACATTTAGTCAATGTACTAAAATATAGTGATTCCTCTTCAGCTTTCTTTTTGCTTAGAGGATGTCTGGTAACACGTCTGACATCATACCAAAGAACGTTTTTATTTTTTGGTTTTCCCTTTCTACCCAAATATACAACGTTAAACGGAGGGGGGTAATTATCACAGTTGAAGTTTTTAGCTATTTCAACTGGACAGAGGAGTATTTTGGGTTCGAGTTCATTTATATCTGAAGGATCATGGTAGTGTACTTGAGAATATCTACACTTCTCCTTACTTGATGGATGTATCACACCAGTCACTCGCATAATGCTTGGGATAGGAAGATCTTCAAATGTTTTGCAAATCGGAACTTTTGGTGAGTCAATCACTTGAGAACCTTTAGACTTTTCTAATTCCCTAGCTCTCCTTTCGTTGAGACATTCAACTGTTAAATGAGTTATAGCTGCACTCTCCATTGTTTGCTTATCAACGGAAGTAGTTTGTTTTCTCACTGTTTGTTTTCGTTTCCTTACTATTCGCTTTTTTGGAGCAGTTTTCCTTCTCTTAGGAGTTGTTTTGCCGTTTTTCATTTTATTTTCTGTTGGATATGGATCTGTGCTAAGGAGCTCTTCAGAAAGAGCATCCATAACATTCTAAAAATAAAAGGGTAATATTTGCATGAGTGGCTAAGAGTGTATTTATTACTTAGAGTGTCTTATATATATATATATATATATATATGTATTTATGCCAAAAGCAGTTAAGATCATAGAGTTATGGTAGATTGAGAATGTGCTTATTAAACTATTGGGATGTGGAGACAGACAACAAAGGATGCATTCAAATATATATATATATATGTATTTACTTAATATCATAGCGCTTTTAACATCTCAATTGGTAAGAAATAAAATATAATAGTTTGAACAAAATATTGTAAAATAATAAAAAACAACTAAAAATTTTTCATAAATATGTATGAAACGCTTCTAACATTAGTTCTAAAATACCTACAGAAGAGGATAGAGCTTTATCTATTTGGACATAATTATAAATATGCTTTCTGAATTTATAAAAAGTTTTTTTGTTCCATGTCATGTTGTATAATTTTTTGAAAACTATTTGATTCCAAGCACTTCTTTCAATTTCTTTTAAAAAATTATTAATATTAACGACTTCCACCATTGACAAAACGATTTCGAAACCGTTTTTTATAATGTCATCAAAACGTTCTGTAGATATATCACGTTTCTTACAACACATCCCCATACTCATCATGTGTTGAGTTATACAGAATATTATAACTTGAAATGTCAAACGTTCTACAGCTTTTTCTTCAACAACATCATTATTTATCACATAGTTATGATACATTTCTGGAAGGAAGTCCTTTAAGTAGATTGGATTTGTTGTTGCATTGTTCTAAAATACAAGCGATAATTAGATAACTAAAATAATTAAAGGTGTTCAACAGGTGTTAAATAGTATTTTTTATTAATTCTTACCTTTTCATCAGGCTGAGATTCCGACTTTAGATACAATGGTTGACTTTCTACGACTTGAGTATTCATTCTGAAAAAACAGAAAAAATTGGTTCAATTCTTTATAACCAATTTAAAGATAGATATGTCATAAAGCCTTCAGATAGTTGTGTTAGCTAGCGGAAATATTTGAATTTAAGTTTTACCTTTATGAAGAGAGAACTCTTAGTAGTTGCAATGGAAGATGTAGTAGATAGATGTTGCTCCTTTGCTCACTGTTGTTGAACTGGATGCTTTCTGTCTGAAACCGTTGTCTCTTATATAGGTGAATGTGTGAAAATAAATCTTTCATTCCCGCGAAAGCATTGGTTTGTATTCGCGTGAAAATAAATTGTTTATTCCCGCGAAAGCAACGGGTTCCATTCGCGTGAAAATAAATTATTTATTCCCGCGAAAGCATTGGTTTTTATTCGCCTGAAAAAAAAATGTTTATTCCCGCGAAAGCAACAGTTTCCATTCGCGTGAAAATTAAATGTTTACTCCCGCGAAAGCATTGGTTTGTATTCGCGTGAAAATAAAGTATTCATTCCCGCGAAAGCAACAGTTTCCATTCGCGTGAAAATAAAATGTTTATTCCCGCGAAAGCATTGGTTTGTATTCGCGTGAAAATAAAGTATTCATTCCCGCGAAAGCAACAGTTTCCATTCGCGTGAAAATTAAATGTTTATTCCCGCGAAAGCATTGGTTTGTATTCGCGTGAAAATAAAGTATTCATTCCCGCGAAAGCAACAGTTTCCATTCGCGTGAAAATAAAATGTTTATTCCCGCGAAAGCATTGGTTTGTATTCGCGTGAAAATAAAGTATTCATTCCCGCGAAAGCAACAGTTTCCATTCGCGTGAAAATTAAATGTTTATTCCCGCGAAAGCATTGGTTTGTATTCGCGTGAAAATAAAATATTCATTCCCGCGAAAGCAACAGTTTCCATTCGCGTGAAAATAAAATGTTTATTCCCGCGAAAGCATTGGTTTGTATTCGCGTGAAAATAAAGTATTCATTCCCGCGAAAGCAACAATTTCCATTCGCGTGAAAATTAAATGTTTATTCCCGCGAAAGCATTGGTTTGTATTCGCGTGAAAATAAAGTATTCATTCCCGCGAAAGCAACAGTTTCCATTCGCGTGAAAATAAAATGTTTATTCCCGCGAAAGCATTGGTTTGTATTCGCGTGAAAATAAAGTATTCATTCCCGCGAAAGCAACAGTTTCCATTCGCGTGAAAATTAAATGTTTATTCCCGCGAAAGCATTGGTTTGTATTCGCGTGAAAATAAAGTATTCATTCCCGCGAAAGCAACAGTTTCCATTCGCGTGAAAATTAAATGTTTATTCCCGCGAAAGCATTGGTTTGTATTCGCGTGAAAATAAAGTATTCATTCCCGCGAAAGCAACAGTTTCCATTCGCGTGAAAATAAAATGTTTATTCCCGCGAAAGCATTGGTTTGTATTCGCGTGAAAATAAAGTATTCATTCCCGCGAAAGCAACAGTTTCCATTCGCGTGAAAATAAAATGTTTATTCCCGCGAAAGCATTGGTTTGTATTCGCGTGAAAATAAATTATTTATTCCCGCGAAAGCATTGGTGTTCTTCCGTAAAAACAATGTTTCATTAATTTAACCTTATGATAAATGGGATGATTTCAGCTATATAAGAAGCACTGTTTTTACACAGAAAGCAGTCACTTCGACATTAGCAACTGAAGGAGCAAGATCTACTACAACATCATCTACTACAACTGCTAGAAGGACTTTTCTGTTTGGAGGTAAGTCAACTTGATTGAGTATAAATTTAATTTTTATCGATTTAGATACTAACAGCGGTATGATATTGAGTAAATATATGTATATATAT
This sequence comes from Cryptosula pallasiana, assembly GCA_945261195.1. Lineage (NCBI taxonomy): Eukaryota > Metazoa > Bryozoa > Gymnolaemata > Cheilostomatida > Cryptosulidae > Cryptosula > Cryptosula pallasiana. Next base: position 9,809,780 of record OX183130.1, on the reverse strand, counting down.
GTATATATATCTTCAAATTGGTTTGAAAAAGAAATCATAACATGGATTTTTACTTTATCTTTTAGAATGTCGACACAAGTCAATACAAAACAACTGAAGAATAAAGAACCAAAACCTTCACAAGATAAGGTGATTGATGACAATGTACTTCTTCAACGCACTATGATCCCCTTTCAAAGCGCCAGTCTGAATACTCTGGCAACTCTCATCATCAAAAGCGCCTCTCTGTTAAGTACTCTATCTCCAGCTTCCAGAAGAAACATTGAAAACATAGTCAAAGTTGAAGATTTACCAATACCTACAGTTATGCAGGTGTTAACCGTTGAGCTCCATGATGAAACGAACTGCACCATCATATACAACTATAAAAAGGATGGAAAGGTAGTTAGAGTGAAGAGCACTATTCCATTAGCAGCGGGATTACTTGTCAATGAAGCTTCGCAAATAAGACCACTGGTTTTGATCTACATGGGTGTTGAAAAGACTGGAAAAGCAATTTTTCGTGCTGCTACAGAAACAGGAACTACTTTGAGGTGTAAGAATGTGTTTGATGTATTACCAGAAAAAAGTATGCGACAAATCAATGCTTATTTCGAGGTAGCTAATCTTCAGGATTTCCCAACAGATAGTGTCATATGTTTCCAAAACCCTGAAGTTATAACAAAGTCTGACAGGCGATGGAATGGAAATGAAGAGACTCTTCTAGTTCAATACAGAAGTGTTGTAGATGAAGAATTACTGATCGGAGATATGCGCATTCCTCATCAAATAGCTTCTGCTGTGACATCGGAGAGATTTGGAGTGATTTTGTTCAAGGGTCTGAGTCGAAACGCAGACAATTCAATTTTCTACAACATCAGTGTACTCGCAGCTCATCAAGCCTTCGTCCAAGCCTCGGAACTGGCTGATAATCCAAAATCTGAGGATTTTCTCAACCACTTCGATGATGCTGAAAAAGAAGACTGTGGAGAACAAACTCTCGAGAAGCTAATCTATAACTCAAGGGATTCATATCACTATAGGTAAGTTTTATTAATTTCTACCATAATTTTGAAAAGTTGATTTGTGAAAATTTTGTGTATTCTTACAATGAAAAACCCCTTAAAATGATAAATTTGTGAACATTTTTGTAAAACATTTTTAAGTTATATATATATATATATATATTTCGAATTAAAAAAGGATTTTGTTGTGTCATCAGTGTATTTTTTACATAAAAGTTGGAAAAATAACAAAAAGGTGATAATTATTTTACAAAAATGTTCAATTTTTCACATAAATGATCAACTCATAACCTTTTTTTTGTAAAACATTTTTAAATTATATATATTTCGGATTAAAAAAAGGACTTTTTTGTGCAATCAGTGTATTTTTTTACATAAAAGTTTAAAAAATAACAAAAGGTTATAATTATTTTGCAAAAATGTTTAGTTTTTCACATAAATGATCAATTCATAAACATTTTTTGTAAAACATTTTTAAATTATATCTATTTCGGATTAAAAAAAGGATTTTTTTGTGCAATCAGTGTATTTTTTTTACATAAAAGTTTTTAAAAATAACAAAAGGTTATAATTATTTTACAAAAATGTTTAGTTTTTCACATAAATGATCAATTCATAAACATTTTTTGTAAAACATGTTTAAATTATATCTATTTCGGATTAAAAAAAGGACTTTTTTGTGCAATCAGTGTATTTTTTTTACATAAAAGTTTAAAAAATAACAAAAGGTTATAATTATTTTACAAAAATGTTTAGTTTTTCACATAAATGATCAATTCATAAACATTTTTTGTAAAACATTTTTAAATTATATCTATTTCGGATTAAAAAAGGACTTTTTTGTGCAATCAGTGTATTTTTTTACATAAAAGTTTAAAAAATAACAAAAGGTTATAATTATTTTACAAAAATGTTTAGTTTTTCACATAAATGATCAATTCATATACATTTTTTGTAAAACATTTTTAAATTATATATATTTTGGATTAAAAAAAAGGGTTTTTTGTGTAATCAGTGTATTTTTTTAGCTAGAAGTTGAAAAAAAATCACAAAAGGTTATAATTATTTTACAAAAATGCTTAATTTTTCACGTAAATAACACGTTTTATCACATAAATGGCTTATTCATGAGTGTTTGTTGTAAAACATTTTTAAAATTATATATATATATATATTTATATTTATACATTCCGAATCCAAATGAAAAAAAAGGACTTTTTTGTGTGTAATCAGTGTATTTCTTTTACATAGAAGTTGAAAAAATAACGAAAGTTTATATTTATTTTACATTAATTTTAATCATACTATACTAATACATCATTTTTTATTTTAGTCCATTTTATCGTAAAAAGAAAACAGAGTAAAGAACTTTCCCTAAGAAATATTGAGCTGAATGATGTAACTCAGTGAGTTATTTTCCTGTTATATATAATGTAAACTATCTAATGTAGCTAAGAGTAAAATTTAAATTCGGTAAAATTTATTTATATAATGAATAACTTTTGTATTTTAGTCAATTATTGGATCACAGAGAATACGGAATACAAGAGTTCCTCCCTGGGTCTAATAATATACCAGAAGAATATCGAGAAAGATATTGTTCAAGAAAAGCGCTTTGTAACCATTGATATCGTAAGCTATAGTAGTTTGTATTACAGAAAATTTACTATAAAACAGTTTTATGAATGTAAAAACTAGATATGGTATTTTCTATTACAATTATTTACTTGTAAATTTTATTCATCTAGAGAGGTAATTTGGTGATTTTTTGACAGTTTTTAAAAAAGTTAAAAAGTACAAAAAAAATCAAAAAAATATCGAAAACTATATATTTCAATGATTATTTTTTTAAAAAAGTTCAAAAAAATGTAATAAAGCTCTGTTTTGAAGAAAATTTACTATAAAACAGTTTTATGAATGTAAAAACTAGATATGGTATTTTCTATTACAATTATTTACTTGTAAATTTTATTCATCTAGAGAGGTAATTTGGTGATTTTTTGACAGTTTTTAAAAAAGTTAAAAAGTACAAAAAAATCAAAAAATATCGAAAACTATATATTTCAATGATTATTTTTTAAAAAGTTCAAAAAAATGTAATAAAGCTCTGTTTTGAAACATAAAAAATTTAAAAGGATTGTGTAGGATAAAATTCTCACTCAAAAAATTATTGAAAATTGAATGAAATAAAAAAATATTTTCCCAAATACCAAAGGTTTGTAAATATAAAGTGAAAAACTCTATATATGTATATACATTGTTTTTAAAATAATATCGAAAACTATATATTTCAATGATTATTTTTTAAAAAAATAAAAAAATTTAAAAGGAAGGTGTAGGATAAAATCCTCACTCAAAAAATTATTGAAAATTGAATGGAATAAAAGAATATAAAGTGAAAATCTCTATATATATTTATTTTTTTAAAAAAATATCGAAAACTATATATTATAATGATTATTTTTTTAAAAAGTTGAAAAAACAAAAAAAACTTTGTAATAAAACCCTGTTTTAAAACATAAAAAATTAAAAAGGAATGTAATAAAAGAATATTTTACCAAAATACCTCATTTTTCTTGTAAATATCTAGTAAAAATTTCTGAAATATTGTTGGTGAAATTTACTGGAAAATGGTTTCAAGTGTGTCAAAGACTAAATATGATGTTTTCATTGAAATGTTTATTTTCAAAAGATCCAAATAATAACATTGAATCAATTAGTTAAATTTAACAGTCAAATTCTTTTTTATCAAGTAGGCTTAATGTTTCTATTGTGATTAATTCTCAAATATTGTAAACTTGAACTATCTATAGGAGTAATTTGTCGATTTTGATGTGTTTTTTTAAAAAATTATCATGTAATACCACATACTTCAGTTCTAATTCGTTTTGAACAATTTCATGGGAGACAAAGAATAAAAAAGTTACATTGATTTAGTTTTTAGAATTAAAGTTGCTATCAAAAATGGTTTGTTCTTGTTTAAAAAAATTATTACGTAATACCACATACTTCAGTTCTAATTCGTTTTTAGAATTGAAGTCGCCATCGAAAATGGTTTGTTCTTGAATGGGTAAATCCATAGCCTCCTCCTCATCATGACAAAAGCTTTCTGATGATTGCGTTTTGAAAAACAAATTACATTGTTTTAGTTTTCCGAATTGAAATTGCTATCGAAAATGGTTTGTTCTTAAACGGGAAAATCCATAGCCTTCTCATCATCATGTCTAAGTTTTCTACCCCAATATCTCCAACCTCTCAGAGATAGGGATTGTTCTGTTTAAAAAAATAATGGAAATTGTATATATAAATGATTGTTTTTGAAAAAAATGGTAAATTTTTGAAAAAAATTCAAAAGGAAAATGCAGGATAAAACCCTCACTCAAGAAACTAATTTTGTATGATAGGTTGCTCACCTAATAATAAGAAAATAATGAATAATTTATATTTAAGCAATTATTGAAAGAATTAATGAAAATTGAATAGAATAAAGGAAATATTTTACCAAATAGTCTGTTTTTTTGTAAAGATATACAAACAGATAAAATTTAACCATTTAAAGGATGATTTCTTTTTTGCAAAAAAAATAATGAAGATTTAATGAAATGAAAGAATATTTTACCAAATACCTTGTTTTTTTTGTAAATTTGTACAATTAGAATAAGAAAATAGTGAATAATGTATACTTAAGCAATTATTGAAAAAATTAATGAAAATTGAATAGAATAAAGGAAATATTTTACCAAATACCCTGTTTTTTTGTAAAGATATACAAACAGATAAAATTTAACCATTTAAAGGGTGATTTCTTTTTTTGCAAAAAAATAATGAACATTTAATGAAATGAAAGAATATTTTACCAAATACCCTGTTTTTTTGTAAATTTGTACAATTAGATGAAATTTAACCATTTAGAGGATGATTTGTTTTTGTAAAAAATTAATGAAAATTGAAGAAATCGAAAAAATATTTCACCAAATACCTCTTTTTTGTAGATGTAAACAAATAGATGAATATCTAACTTTATCCATTTTTTTTTTCATTTGGGATCATGTTTTGAAGGTTTTCAAGATAGTTTTTAGTAAAAGCTTATGCATTGATTGTCATTACAAGTTGTAGTGTTTGGCATTATTTAATATTTACTGACTCTAGCTATATTATATGAAATTTTCCCTACTTATTGCACAATAAATGTATATATTCACATATTGTTTCATTTTTAATTACTGTATTTATTCAATGTAGATATAATGAGTCGAATTACAAAAAAATATCAAAACTTAAATGCCATACATTCAAAATCTAGATGCTCTAGGAGTTAAAGTTGTGTATATAATTATGTACAAGATTATCAAAACTTGAATGCCATACATTCAAAATTTATAAGTTCAAATTAAGTAAAAAAATAATCAAAACTCAAATGCCACTTAAATGCCATTCAAATGCCACTCAAATACCCCTCAAGTAAAATACAATATAAACTCGGCGAATTCATCCAACGCCGTAACCCATTGTCTCAACTCCAAGATCAAATCCACAAAAAAACACTTGGTAGGGAGATCTGCTCATATATTACTACTGCCATAGATATACGACAGTTCCAATCCTGATTATTATACAAAGAGTAAAGACAAGTTGAAGGAATTGGGCGAATTATTTGCCATTACAGGTGAACGAATTGGGTACGAATTTGTTGTTGTTGCTGCCAGTGAGTGAGTCAGTAGTAATAAGTAAAAAGGTAATAATAATAATTATGGATGTAGTTGTTGTAGTGTGAAAAAATTAATAACTGAGGATTAGTAATGAAAGCTGCAGTGAACAACTCTTGGCTTTCAAGAAATATATTGGAAATTTATTTTAAATGCTTCAATTATTTAAATTTCAGTAGTTGGCGAGTTGTATCTGCAAAAAAATAATAATATAATAATAATACTTGATTAATAAACAATTAAAATAAAATTGCTTCTCATGTCTCTGGAATTATTAGGCTCAGTAAAGGCACAGATATCCTAAAGTTATCGTGCAGATCAGTAAAACTACATCCTTTGGCTAAATATCGCAGAGTTGCAGCTAATCGCTGTTGTGGGGAGACTGCTTCTCTCATAGGTGTGTTTTGCCTGGTGATAAGGGAAGCTACCAAGGCAAGCAGCTCCTCAAAGCATGTTTCGTCCATTAGCAAGTAATTGGAAAAGCTTCCCCTCACCCTCGAGCCAATGCCTGGCAACAAGTCAGGTACAATAGCTGCCCATGCACCTCTGTTTTGTCTCTGTGACAAAAAATTAGAGACCCACACATTTCTGGGGCGTTGTCTTCTTCTTGCTGTCCTTCTTATTGCAACAACTGTTGCCATAACTGTAGTGTATGCACAACAAACTCGTGATTACCAGCGTCCATAGTTTCAAGTATATGTATCTGTATCGACTCGCTACTTGTGTCAAGGTCATCCGATATCGGCTGCTAAAATCGTAAGTGTGAACTAGCACAAAAAATCGGGAGAACAACTCCACATTCCTCCCGATAATCGCATGGCCGGGAATCGCATGGTGTGAACGTAGCTTTACAATGGAAGAAAGAAGCTTTTTGGGGGATAGACTGAGTGAACCTGGAGGATTTTGGGTGAGGTGGAGGCCTGGAAGAGGGCTGAGGCTAAAATACATGAAAGAAAAGGATGGGGCTGGTGGCTGTTCATCGATGTATGCTTAAAATTCTCAACAAAGTCGAAAGTGTAACCTATAGTGTAAACACCTCATCTCTTGAAAAGAATAGCAAATGGTCAATAAGGATTGTAAAAGAATGAAAAAACTGCAGAAACAATGCCAAAGCAACAACAACTCTAGCAAGAGTTTATGTATCTAGTCCTAAAACACTTTAAATGCATGTATTGGCATGATGGGCAAGGGGAGTGATAGGAGAGGAGTTGTCTCGTCTCTATTAGTACGAGCAAACAACTCCAATTGTATTTCATATTAATTAGATATGGTAGAAATAGAGCAATAATGAATTGAAATGTAATCAGATAGTTTTAAATCTGGAACTGTTCAAGGATTGATGTTTCTGTTTCCAGCACTGAACAAAACAATATTGTGGTAGATCGTCATGTTACATGCAATCACTCATATTTAACCCGAGAGGTGACTCTAGCTACCTACCTTTAACGAGACAGGCCTCCTCAGGTGCTGACTCAGGAGGAATCAGTAACATAATTCACCTACTGAATTGTGTGATCCCTTGTTATTTATGTATATATGTTGTATTGGTTCATGAAAGTATTATTGATTACATTTACAAGTAAATCAATAAACATGCATTTTAACTACTTAGCAGTTGTCTGCCCCTGCACTATTAGAAGTAAGTGCAAGGCTTGGGGTTGGCTAAGCAGGCGAAATAATCGTTGGTTGATCTAGCGGGCAATTAAGTCACTTGTTTCCTGTGAACGAGCCCATGAAAAGCTGGTCTGTTGCACCAAACAGTGCTCTTTCTTTTGCGCATTTGTACAGATTTCTTGTATATATTTCTCTATAAACGATTGTCTTCCTAGAGAGGGCTGTAGTCAATACAGTGTTGTTATACCAGCAATGCAGGTTTATCTGAGCTAAGACCCAAGAGCTCTGTGATTAGTGGCCAGGCTAGCACAACGTCACTATTGGAGAGAAGTGTAAAACTTGAGATTAGCTGGCACTAGTAGAACAATACCAAAATCAACTAACAAGCTAATCTAAAAACCTGTTATATAGCTCCAGACCTTAGTGTTTCTATCAGAAATACTAGCAAAGAGTTTGTATTGAAACTTTGATTTTTTGATGGAGTCAAAATGTGAAATGTAGTCTAATGTATCAAATCTACCTCACTACCTGGTATTCACCGAACTGTACATGTTAATGTTAAACCAAAAATATGCAAGAAGCAAATATTTCAAAAGAATCCACATTAGGTATCAAAATAAAGTAGTTGAGAAGCACACAGCAAAGACAGTGGACAAAAATAAGATTGTTAAAAAAACTGTACATGCAAATAAAATGACTGAAACTAAATAAATGACTTTTTGAGTTGGCGAAAACCTGAGAGAAAACGGATATAATAAAATAAAGTTATCAAAAAAAGAAAATAAAATCATACTATTCAATAAAGAAATAGCCTCGAAGCCTAAAAAGTATATTAGTATACTGTAGAGAATTCAATAAACTGTACAACGAAATTACCAATTATCCCCAGTACTCTTTTTTAACAGAGTAAGTTATTCCCTCTACCCCTCTCTAGGATCAGAAATTAAGATAAGTAATACCCAAAGCAATTCCTCTCCCTTCTTTACCAGAGATACCCAGGGGAAACCCCTAAAAAGCAGTCAAAATTGTTTGAATGATGACCCAGCCATTCCCAGTGTTACCCAGTAGGATAGAAAACCTGAGCATAAATTTTCTTAGTCGCACAAAAATCTCTATACAATATATAAGAATTTTTGCCAGGCTAAAAGAACTTTTTCACTCAAAAAATACATTATGTTATATAGGAATTTTTGCACGACTAAAATAATTTTTTTGCGAGAAAATCACATGGTATTATATAACAATTTTCGGGCGACCAAAGATTTTTCTTCACACAAAAAACATACTATATCATTTGAGGAATTTTGCGATAGGATTCTCATTGGCTGTTGAGACAGGTCAGTCGGTGCAACTTTGGCTATTTAAAAGTTGTTGTTTTTACACAGAAAGCATCCACTCCAGCAACAGTGACTGAAGGAACAACATCTGCCGCAACTACTGGGAGTATCAGAAAAAAGGAAAGAATTAATAAATAATTATTTTACAGTAATTGAAGAACTCAACTGGTTGCGCTGTGGAGAAGGTGTACTTTTAGAGCCTAGCCGGTTTGCTCTCAAGACTGCAAAGTCATTAGCGTTAACAAAATTGCCTTTTTTGTCAGGGAGACAACAGCTGAGTTCTACGTATGATATACCTAGCAACTATATTCTAGTTATTTATAATTAAACAATAATAGTTAACCATTACTTTTTGTTTCTTAGAATGGCTAACAAAATGATTGAAAGTCAAATGATGATTGACGCATTACAGGCCCAGGAATTTACTTCTCCACCAATGCTGCCAACACCGCCAATCGATGAAATGGAACAATGCAATTCTGACAACAAAACCCTATCTCCCGACAGCCCCCTACGTTTCCTAATGACAACACGCTGTGCTGAAAACTCGGAAAAGCAAAGACAAGGGCATTTCGATGTGATCATGGACGATGGCAAAGACTGATCTTGCAAAAAATGAACCATGATAGAAGTTGAAGAGGACATGCCCCTCTGCCATGCCAAAATACCCTTTCATAAACTCAGCGTGAATAAAATGAATGCTTCTCAACAAAACGTCATGAGCGCACACCGACGCTAAACCATTGAAAGACAAATGCAAAATCGTGATCTACCCATGTACACAGTTACAGAGGTGTGTACCATTGTGTTTTGTGATGCATAGACGTGCACTATCATTTACAAATATCAAAAGGAAAAGAAGCCAACTTGACCGAAGAGTGACTTTCCAACTGAAGTAGGATTGCTCAGTAAGCAAAGCTAAGCAGACGGCTCCAATGGTTCTGATCTACATGGGAGAGACGAAGACCGGAGAAGCGCTTTTTGCACGGCTGATGCTCAAAGCAGCTTTTGCAAACCGAAGAAAGCATATAAAGGGCTGGCTAACAAGAGTATGAATCAGGTGAAGGCATATTGTTACATAACCCACCTGTACGATTTCCTACTGATGAGCCTCATAAGTTACGAAAACGAGGGATTGTTTAAAAAATCTGATCTAGGGTGGAGCGTAACCGGCGAGAATCTGGTGGCCCAGTACAGATGCATGATAGATAGAGAGCAAAGTCCATTGACTTCTTTATCGTCTTGTTCTCGGTTGTGAAACGCTTAATATCTCCTTCTTAGCCAGCAAACTGTTGACATGCTGATTTTCAAACTCTTTACTTTAACCGATTTTAAAGCCCTGTAGTTTTCTCCGTTCAGTATCCTACTAAAACCTCTGGCTGTGACGTTTTCGGCTTTGGAGGTAAGCAGCACAGTCCATCCTTTTCAGGATAAAGAATCGACAGCCGTTAGCAAAAAGCTGTGCCATCATCAATCCATCCACCATCCATCAAATTGATTTGAAGCTGCTCTCCTATTCTGGCGACAATCGTAGGATGGCATTTGAATTTCGCTGTCACTTTTTTGTGTAGCATGTAGGAGTCCTCTCTGCTGAGCAATTTGCTATTTCTTTTTTTTCTTCTCATTTTCTATGGGTTTGCAATAGAGCTCTAGCTTCTCGCAGAAACGTGTGCAACATGGTATTGTAATACCATGTAATACCATGTTCAACGCATCGGCATCCATTTTCCCATTCCTGCAACAATCATAAGGTTTCCCTTATGCGTTTGTCTTGACGATCTCCTGACAGTTGTGATTCCTGCTGTCCTTGATTGGACAGCAGACTTTTAGATTTGCTGTAGCTTGTCTTCCTTGATTTTATGGAGCCTGTGTTGTTTAAAACGTCTCTTAACAAAGTTTTGAAAAGCCCTGGGTTCAATCAGCTCTTTCCAATTTTTAGCTAATCAGTATTTGGATCGTACTTCCCGATTTCGCTCAACTGGTGCAACATTCTGACACCAATTGCTCGATCACCTTTGCTCGTTGTCATACCGGATACATTCTTCTCCAACTCGCCTAACCTTTCATCATTTTCTCCATTTGCCCATCACCTTCTCCACCATCACCAATTACATCCTCGCTACGACTCTTCTCCACCATCACCAATTAAATCCTCGCTACCATCGCCATTCCAGCTTTCGCTGTCAAACAGTTTCTCTTTTTTCCTTGTCTCCCGTTTAACATCTAACGCATTACTAGAGAGAGTAGCAGCATCCAGTGAAAGGAGTGCAGCCTGGTCATCGGTAATCGTACTATTAGCAAAGGGTGATTTAGGCAGCAGCTTTGGCTTCTTAGTAGGAGTCAACTTATCCGATAACTTTTGGTTTTTCTTAATTTTCCTCACATTGCTCAAATAGCTCTGCATGTTTTAAACGTTTTTGTCTACTTTTTCGTACTCTCACAAATCGATTTTGTTTGGCATTTCGAACAACGCGTTCTGTTTTCGTTTCAATCTCTCACCGTTGTATCCTCCATTGGTTGTAATACAAGAGTGGCACATTTCTTTTTTTCACTGCTGGTTTATCATTGCCAACTTTTCTCCCTATTCTATAGTACTCATTTTTAGACACTAGGAAATAACGGCTAAAGAATGTCAAAAGTAGGAGACTCATGGTTTTATTGATATTTATATATACTATATATATATTCTATTATACTACTAATAAAAGAGTATAGTAGGAAAAGATGGAAAATAACTACTAGTGGAGAACAAAATGTTTCATGTGTTTAAAAAAAAGGATGGAAAAATTTACAAACACAGCCATCAGGTCACACTGTGCAAAAATAAACTGGAAGCTCAAACATTCATAATCTGAGCCGATACTGTTTATTATTAGTATAATTGCTCCATGACTTTTTCTTGTTGAGCACTCTTTTACTCACTTCAGTTTTGACTGCTTTTATCATCTTTTGGGTGTAATAATAATAGTTATTCATTTAAATATTTTTATTTTCTAATTTTTATTACCATCCCCAGTCATACTCATATATATCATATTATATATGTAAGTACCCTTATATTAGTGTCTGTGCTTGCAAAAGTGACTGAGGCTGTTTGCCTGAGGAGGCATTCCACAATAAATAGAGCATGACAATGGGTTGCGGTTGTTAATGAGGAATTCATAGCCATAACCAAAAAGTTGAAAACAAGCATATGAAATGGAGCCCAACTTTTATATAATCTAATAAAGACGTTGGGAATGGGATGCAAAGAGCAAAGAAGGTTTCACTTGCGGAAACCCAGATCTGGTACTATTACCTTATCACTCTCTAAAACTCGGGCAGGAGATAATCCCAGGCACAGTAAGATAATTCTGTGAAGGCAAGTAGGCAGGCTGGGGTGAAATGTAGAATTATGGTAATTCAGGCAAGGGATGTGAATGATGAGACTATGACACCAAAAGAGCTAATACTAGTCTAAAATCATAACTAAACAATACTATGACCAACGTGCATGATCTAAGCATTTAAAAAACTCAAAACCAGGCACACTTGTTACGGCTAAATGTGACGACACTTAGCCACCAAAATGTACACATCTCAAAGGCCAGTCCACTGAGATCATGCATAGTTGATAATCCAGTAACTGGATGACAATTTATGTACAATAGTATATTGGTCTTGCCAGCTACCAAACAACCAGTGCAATCAACTGATAGTGGCCATCGTTGCGATTAGGTCCAGCCCACACAAACTAACGACAATAATCTTAATACTAACGGCACAAAAGCCAACTGTCATGGCCGGTCAGCCATTGGTAAGAGTTTCAACACAAAGAGTATCACTTCCTGTAAGGTTTGCAGATATCCATAAGAAAGGCACTCAGCTAATAAGGTAGCCCAATATAACTTTTAACTTTTGTGCTACATAGCCATAATGAAAGCGAAGAACAACAAATTGCTTTGTCCATGCTGTCTTACAAAACTAAACAGTATTGTAATGGATTTTGGTCTGGTTACCACAAAATTCCACTAATCTCCAATATTTTACCTCTCTCCAGAGGGCACACTGTCACGGTATGACAGTGACAACTATGATCCGCTACTGCCGGATCAGTTGGCAAGCACACAGCCCACAGCTCATGGCTCAGACAAACTGCACAGAGTACGGTTTGAATAATGGCTTTATTCATTAAAAGTCAAAGTCCTAGGGTGGCTATCCACTAAGGTGATTGGCAAGACACGATGTATAAATGAAATGAGGTAGAGAGTTGTCAGCCATATTAAAGGCGGGCTGGAAGGAAGTTATTTGCATAAGACACATATAATTACATGCGCAGGAATTAAACTGACAAATCATAATAGGTATATAAATAACAAGCAAATCATGCAATTGAAACTGACTTAAAGGTAAATGGTGGCTAAAGGGCGGAGTCTTATCCATGTTGTCCAATAGTAGGCCTTGCAGGGTTCCGAGGCAGTATCTAGCTTGTGGTTGAGATATCTGGTACCCTGAGGAAGGGGGTTTCCGGTTTCAGGGTTAGCGCAACTTTCTAGATAGTTTTGAGGATCCTCCACTGAGGCGGCCATCTTGTACCAGCACCGTATCACCATACCGGGTTGGTCAGGGGTCACTACCGGCCCTGCAGGGGTCAATACTGGCCCTGCCACCGGCACAGTCAGGTATTCCTCTACTATAACACCTTTACGATGGCTGTGGGTGAAATAATAGCACATTGATTGTTGGTGTCTGCTAGCAAACAGTTTACTATTGACATTCACTAAAATCTACCACAGTATTCAACTACAGATTAGTCAACTCAAAGCTATCCTTTCGGGCAGGTGATTAAATGGCATCCAAAGGCAGTGATGATGAAATGAAACTGCCACAACAGATACAGGCACTACACAAGTATTGTGTATTGGCATTGATAAGATTATTTATATTATGTGTGACATATTAGGTCAGAGGTCACATAAGTGCTGCTGCTGTGATTACATCACCTCTGTCTGTCACCTGTAACACTTCATTAGCTGCAGTGCAAACAAGGCATAGCACCCACTCACTGCCACAGGCTACAACTAGCTACTTCCTACTAACCAGTGTAATGGCTGATTCAAGAGAACAAGGCATAGACCACAGATGTGGTAACTGTTGGCAGTTTATCAACTCTAACAGTGACCCTAGAGTGTTACAATGCAAACATATATGTTGTATGTCTTGTTTAAAGGAGGAGTATGAGACAAAGAAAGGTGTTTGGTGTAATGAATGCTCGTAAGTTATGTCATTTTATATTATGCTCAGATTTCTGTTATTTCTTACACTTGACAAAAGATTTTACTATCTGATCACAATATAAGGGCAATAGGATGTAGCCTGTGTGCTTGTGCATTTTAGAATTCTGCACAAGATAACAAACGTAGCAGATGTACCAAAATTTGTGACCAACAAGATACAGGCTACAACTGTCAAGTTTATGTGTGACAGGAAGGGGTGTGTAGACAAACCCGCAACTAATTACTGTGTAGACTGTGGACACAAGCTGTGTGGGGATCATTGGCAGGTAAGAAGAAATATAATCAATGTTTGTTGACCTAGACCAACACTATCTGTAATTAAACAGCTCTCCTTGGACCATTTCTTCTAGTTTGTGCTCCTTTGGGACATAGTTAAACAACAAACTTACAAAGATTATGTAGCTTGTACACTGCTTTCTTTGATTTCTGTTTAACTCGTTCAAATAAATAAAATGACTGTTGTACATTAACCACTCGGCCTTAGCTAATTTTCACTATATTTCCATTGGGAGAATCATATGAAACCCTCAATGTGCCAAATCATTGAAATACACTGTGTAACCCAAGCCAAGTGAACTTTCAAATCAATTAAAATGTATCAATCACTCTTGACCCCTCCCCCCCCCCCCCCCCCGTCCTCCCCTCAATTGTGACAAAAGATTGTTCATTTGCCAAGAGATGACATCTCCATTGATTCTTTAATTTGTGTAACATTCACGGGTGATTGTGTAGAACAAAGGGCGATCTCCATACGTGTTGTGGATACTCGTACGAGATACTGTGAGCACCAGTAGTGTTTGGAGTTATCTACACTTTATGATTGCGAAAGATCGTGGCAAAACTAAACACTATGTATTTGTGACGTTAACAACTATTGTGAACAATCACAGTACATAAATTTGTCTAATGTTTCTTAGAAAATAATAACAATTCCCGACCGTTTTTTTGAAATATATAACTTGATTTTCAGTGGCAAAAGTGACGCACAAGTCAAAATATGCATCATTATTGATGGATACTCGACATGAGTGAATCGCTACGCCGCATAAAACGAGAGCTATGGAAATCGTTGAAACTCGTGAAAAAGCTAAACAAGTTTAACTTTTCCATGACAACCTGCAGGTATCGAAAGTTTCAACATTAACAATCACTTTTGTAACCTTTTATGATACCAACAAGCCCTGCGGCATGTATGGAGATCAGCTCTAAAACACCTTTCTGTGAAGAAGTAACTCACGTTATGTTATTGACTATTACACATACACAATTACATATTCACAATTATATATATACAGATACATCAGACATATTTTGACGATGAACATGAAGTTGTACCAATTCATAAGTTAGAGGATTCACTTAAGAAGTACACTAAAGTATTCTGTTTACATCATAAGAAGCAGCAGATAAAGAAAGCTTGCAAGGAGTGCAACTCCCTCTTTTGTGATGATTGTGAGACATCTGGTGATTGTGGTAGTGAGAAGTACAGAAGATGGAGGTTTTTGGTTTTGCATGGTTAGTCTGGTAATAGTTTCCCACTCAAAAAGTTAACCCTTGGAAAGTAAATTTACACTCAAGCATGTTGCTACAGGTGACATTTGAAAACTTTTATGCCAATTTTGTGTCCTACAGTAAACCAAACAATTGCAAAGGGGGCACAACTCTCAATTATCTATATTATACAAACCACAACATCCTGCATACAGTTAATATATATGTTGTTGTACAGGTGGTAATACTGGACATCAGATCAGATCTCTGTCTACCCTCACAGAACACATTGATGTTGAGTACAAACAACTGTTGAAATCTGCTGATAATAAGATTACAGAAATGTGTCAGTCTAGGAAGAAATCCTGGACTAATCTTGATGTGGAAGAGGAGAAATGTAAGAAATGGATAAATGAAATAAAACGCATCCGTGATGAACAGGTAAGTGACACCATTATGGTTGCAGACATTTATATTTGCTGATAAGTGAAACATCTACCAAAGATCTGTATAACCAACTTGTATGTAGATTGAGACTATCAGAGAAGATAGCCAAAAGGTCATTAGGAAGGTGGAGGAATATAGGCAGATGGTGACCAATAAGGCAGAAGTATTTGAGGTTGAGCTGATGAAGAGGAAGGAACAGCTAGAGGAGTTTCGTGGTAAGGTACACAGGCTAACCAGAGATGAACATGTGACAGAGCTAATGAGACAGAAACAACAAATCACCAAGGAGATGATTAGAAACCTGGATGTAGAGGTTGACAGCTGGAAGCTGCCACATCAGCATGAGCTCATTAGCAATGGTAATTGATTGGTCATTATGTACACTGTATACTTACCTTGAAATACATAAGTTTTTATATATATATGTCTATGTATGGTACGTACAAGGTAGATAACTCCTGTATTTCCAGTGAAGTGTGATTCAATATATTAAGCATATACAATGGATAGCTAGTTGTAGTACCAGAGATTACTTGTCTATATAGGACAGACAGCACACCTGGATGTAGACTTTCTCTCCATTCCTTCAACCCTTGAGCTCCAATTTACACATGATGTTGGTAGCGAGTGCTACTCTGCCTGGTACAAAACTAATGGAGATGTACTGGTTGGTTGTCATGATGGAGTTCGACTTTTTGATGTCAAAAATCAGTCGCTAACCAAATATGACACAGAGTTTGTTGCAGTTGTATCAGTCATAGAACATCACCAGCTCATCTACGTCCTACGCAAGGAAAACAAAGTGTCACACGTGGAGCTGTGTACGGAGAGCTTGAGTAAGATTGAGACGTTGTTTGACTTTACAGATGACAGTGGCAAGGCACCCGCAATGTCTGTGTCAGACAAGTACATCATTGTGTATGTCGCTACTGGCTCTGTTCCACATCATTTTATTGTCTATGACTTTGCTACCAAAAAGTGTACATCCAAAAGAGTTAATGACATACAGTTACCCCACATCCTACCAGATGGTACAGTTTTACTATCTGGACAGAGTAAGCTGGTCAAGTCTAACATAAGCAATGGAGATTTGGTGCCGACATGGGAGTGTGAAGGTTTGACCAACATACACCGAGTCAGCACTGATGCAAGAGGACTCATCTACGGGTTCACTAGTTTGAGCCAGAAGTCCATATACATTGTCTCTCCCGTAGGTAGGTCTCTGGCAAATATACTATATGCGGGAATGTTTTGCCATAAACCAACACTAATAGCTCAAATGGGTGCTGCGACCATCTTTCTCAAAAACTGATTGGTGCTACTAATTACATGCGACGTCCTTATTTGTTGTTATCATAACAAATGCAGAGTTAATTTTGCAAGCAGTTTGGTTAGTGATCCAAATCTATATATAAACGTTTTCTCAAAATGCCAACATCACACTAGCTCTCATGGGTGCATAACTTGTACTCTTACAGTCTCGGAAACCTCCAATTATTTGTTTTTGCCCATAAATGCATTTGCCTTACAAACAGGCAGCACTAATTACTTTTAGCAGAGTTGTCTGCTCTACACAAACTTGCACCATTATAAATTTGGTGTGATTTCTCATTAAAGAATGTTTGTTAGATTTTATGCCTTTGATCTCGTATAGTTGAGAGACTCCATGTAGGAGTACTTTTATGGGGAAGACCCTATTGGTTTTTGCTAGAATAGTAAATAGGAGAGTACAAATTAGTTACATAATCACCTATGAGCATTTTGCAAACAGAAACTGTAAATGTGTGATGTTGATAGTCAGGTTTTGGTCCAAACTAGTTCTGCTGCTCATGCTGCTGATACTATTTCTTGTGTATCTCTAGTTTCACTGGAAACTAAAAGCTGACTTTTCGTGGTTGGTTTTTCTCTACTGAGAGGTAGGAGTCATCTCCCCTCAAGGGGTATTATTTCCACCACTGCGTTTTTGTCTTTTGTGTAACATTATTCTCAATCTTATTTAATGTTTAGGGAAGTTATTAAACTGCATCCAGGACCAAACTCTACCAAACGATATGGGTGCTGGTACTATACGCGGAAACCAGATTGCTGTACCTGGTTGGAGTGACGACACTCTCTCTTTCTACCAGCTCAAGTAGTACAGGAAATCATGTGATTCATCAGGAGCTGCATCTGCCAACTGCCATTGACTTCTGTACAATTAAAAACTCTGGTTGAACTTCACATTTGTGCTGAAGATTGAATATACAAGCTTTCAGCAAAGCCAATGAAAGTTTCATTAACTTTGTTACATTTTGTAAAATAAAACTATTGTGACGGACGGCGTCAGCACGAACATTTACGTTCTATTTACTTTCTATTTACTTCATGTTTATCCCAGTTACATTGTCTGTCAGTTCTATGCATACACTCTAGCGACATTAGTTCTATGTACATTTATTCTACTTTTCCTTACCATTCAATATTATATGTTTGCCATGTGAGTGCAATCATGCAGTTATCCTAGTACCACCTACTCAGTTCTATTGGTACACGCTAGCCAACCATTTGTGCTAGGTGTGGCTTCTTTTGTATTATCAAATTGTATTATGTAACAGTCTGTATAAATGTAAATGTTTCAGTCAATAAAGTCAGAGTCAGCTTGCACACTCTCAGAAGTTTCTTTGTTCTCTAACAATAACTTCACTGCGCTAAGTACATGCACGTACAACATTACTCGAGTAGTAATTAATAAGCAGATCAGCCTGAACCTCTGCTGGCCGAACCTAGCCTTGTCTAGTTCGCCTTCAATGTTCGACCTCTGCCTTGCACTAAACAAGTCAACCGAACCTCTGCTGGCCGAACCTAGCTTTGACTAGGTCGCCCTTCAAAGTTTGGCCCCTGACTTGCACTGAGATAGCTAACGCAACCGGCAGTTAGATAGTAGACTAGGATGGTAATGCACCACTCCCAAGGATACTAGTCGACCTGTGGGCGGGTTGTATTGCTGAAGCGATAAACACAAGTTGCCATCACAGTTCGGGAGGTTGTGCAGGTAGGCCGAGCTACCAACTCACACCCCCACAGTGAAATCCTGCACACTATTCTTTATGCAACTTTCTGCAAATGCCTAAATTTTCCAAAATTTATTAAAACCCTTTCTCTTTCCATAACTTGAAATATCAACAAAATACATCTTTTTGTTAGTGCTTTACATTTTACTCTTGTGTAATAGCAGTGGGTTAACAGTTAGCAGTGGGTTAACGGTTAGCGGTAGGTTCACAGTTAGCAGTAGATTAACAGTTAGCAGTAGGTTAACAGTTAGCAGCAGGTTAACAGTTAGCAGTAGGTTAACAGTTAGCAGTAGGTTAACAGTTAGCAGTAGGTTAACAGTTAGCAGTGGGTTAGCGGTAGGTTCACAGTTAGCAGTAGATTAACAGTTAGCAGTAGGTTAACAGTTAGCAGCAGGTTAACAGTTAGCAGTAGGTTAACAGTTAGCAGTAGGTTAACAGTTAGCAGTAGGTTAACAGTTAGCAGTAAGTTAACAGTTAGCAGTAGATTAACAGTTAGAAGTAGGTTAACAGTTAGCAGTAGGTTAACAGTTAGCAGTAGGTTAACAGTTAGCAGTAGGTTAACAGTTAGCAGTAGGTTAACAGTTAGCGGTAGGTTAATAGTTAGCAGTAGGTTAACAGTTAGCAGTAGGTTAACAATTAGCAGTAGGTTAACAGTTAGCAGTAGGTTAACAGTTAGCAGTAGGTTAACAGTTAGCAGTAGGTTAACAGTTAGCAGTAGGTTAACAGTTAGCAGTAGGTTAACAGTTAGTAATAAGTTAACAGTTAGCAGTAGATCATTGGTGATGTTTTTGATTATTTCTTCTACGGGAATATCTCATGTCATTTGATATTGCACCAAATACAAATGTGTTTTCAGGTACAAACACACCCCTTATTATTTGCTAACTGCTCAAAGGTACCAGAGAGAAATGCTACAGATATTTTAGAGATGGGCAATGCTTTATAGAAAACCTAAACCCTATGTAATTCATCCCTGCCTATAATGTTGGAACTGTTACCAAGCTTTCCAATTAGTTAATAAAACTTGTTTCTGGAAGCAACTGCATTTGAGCAAAAATGAACTTTGCTTACAAAAAATAATAACACTGAGTCACACTAGCTACTAGTAATTACTGCTCCAAGTATCATCTAAACAAAGGAACAAACAAACAACCAAACAAACAAAGAAACAAACAATCAAACAAACAAACAAACAAACAAAGAAACAAACAATCAAACAAACAAACGAATGAACAAACGAACAAATAAAGGAACAAACAAATAAATAAGGAAACCAGCAAATAGACAAATAAATTATAAAACAACCATAAAAATCTTTGCTAAATCCTTCAGTTGTGTTTTCAACCGTATCTAGGAGAAGAAACCTAGTAGAGCAATAGGGTTTGAATTGGTTAGTCAAGGAAATGTTGTTGGATTGGGTATAATTACAGATTTACAGGTTTTTATTTAATTGGATTGAAATCTGAGTTCACTCAAGCAAAGTCATCGCTACTCAGTCAATTCTGAGTCTACTTGACCAACAACTGAGTTTCTCAGACTTCAACCAAGTTACTTCACAAACCAACACCAGGAGTAAGTGATGGTAACCTACTAGACATACAACACCAGAAGTAAGTGATGGTAACCTGCTAGACACACAACACCAAAAGTAAGTGATGGTAACCTGCTAGATACATAACACCAGATGTAACTGATAGTAACCCGCTAGACATACAACACCAGATGTAAGTGATGGTAACCTACTAGACATACAACACCAGATGTAAGTGATGGTAACCTGCTAGAGACACAACACCAGAAGTAAGTGATGGTAACCTGCTAGACACACAACACCAGAAGTAAGTGATGGTAACCTGCTAGATACACAACACCAGATGTAACTGATGGTAACCTACTAGATACACAACACCAGAAGTAAGTGATGGCAACCCGCTAGACACACAACACCAGAAGTAAGTGATGGCAACCCGCTAGATACACAACACCAGAAGTAAGTGATGGCAACCCGCTAGACACACAACACCAGAAGTAAGTGATGGCAACCCGCTAGACACACAACACCAGAAATAAGTGATGGTAACCCGCTAGACACACAACACCAGATGTAAGTGATGGTAACCTGCTAGACACACAACACCAGAAGTAAAGTTGACCAAACTTATAGCTGTTTTAATAACAAAAAGAGTTACAATGTATATATTCACTAGCAATGGTGATTCAAAACTGGTTATATGGAAACTTGGCCCTACCTCTATAGAAATTAATTGCAATTGAAATATTCCCGTCTTATTGATTAGTTAGGAATTTTACCCATAAGAAAATGTGATCATTTGTTTTAAGGTGTTGGTTCAAGTACATCTTATCACTCTCTCTTGAATGATAAGAGAAGGCAACTTCTTGGATAGTATAGCCCTATACTAGTGCTGTGTTGATATGAGGCTGTGGGTTGTTTGTTTTACTGGAGAGACTTCTAACATACAGTGGAGGAAAGACGGTTCTTTGGAGGATAGACTGAGTGAACTACAGGATTGTGGGTGGGGGTGGAGACATTGTTGGGGGGGGGGGGGGGGAGCGCAAGTGGCTCTATAAAGTTTAAAAGTTACCATGGACAATTCACTTACCGTTAAATGAGGGTTGGGAAGACCAGTTATTAAGTGAGTCGGGTCAGAAAAGAGGGTGGAGGGATAGGATCCACAACAAGTGGAAAAGAGGCTGGTTGGTGGGTTGGGGTGGATACAGAGATGGGGATAGATACATAAAACTTAAAACCATTGTTTACTCTGTTTCAATACTGACACAGAAATGGAGAGAGACCAACATACAGTATTTAACACAAACAGGAAATCATTTTTTATCATTAAATAAATGTTCATTGATGTATGCTTAGAACTCCTGACAAATTCAAAGTTCTAAATTAGTTTTAAATATCTCAAACCTACAAAAGAACGAATAAAACTCTACAAACCAAGCCAAAGCAACAAAAAATCTAACAACGGTTTTGTGTATCCAGTCCTAAAACACATTATATGCCTGTGAGTGGACGGAATGAAAGGAGAGGAGTCGCCTCATCTCTGTTAGCCTGAGCAAGCAACTCCAATTGTATTTCACATCAATTAGATATGGTGGAAATAGAGCAATAATGAATTGAAATATAATCATGTAGTTTCAAAACTTGACTTGTTTGAGGGTCGATATTTCTGTAGCCAGCACTGAGCAAGTCAATATTGTGGTAGATTTTGGTGAAGTATCATGTGACATGCAGTCACTCAGATTTAACCCTTGAAGTGACTCTAGTTACCTACCTTTTACTAGACAGGCCTCCTCAGGTGCTGGCGCAGGACAAGTCAGTGACAGAAGTCACCTACTGCACTCCATGAATACTCATCGTTTATATATATATGTTGTTATTGGTTCATGTAAGTATTATTGAATATGGTTGCATTAGGAACTGTGACGGTCTTTCTCAAACATCATTTGGTCCTGAAAACAGCTAGCGAATATCAGTAGTGCAATTAGATATCCACATAATGTTGCGTAGGTGTTGTTACCATATACAGTAATAGCAACAACTATTGTCAATGAAAAATATAGCAAATATATTACAAGGAAAGTTGAAACACACATCTGATGCCAACAGCATTCTTTTGTACTCTTATCAGTGCAAGCCCCATTTAAGGAACCCAATGGTCATTTCAACTGCTTCGCAGTTGTCTGCCCTTGCACTACCAGAAGCAGGCGCAGGGCTTGGCATTTGCTAAGAAGGCATAATAATTGTTGGATGATCTAGCTTCCAATGAAGTAATTTGTTTCCTGTGTTTTTTTTGTTGTTTCCTGTATGTTGCACCAAACAGTGGGGCAATACAATGTTATTATAGCTGAAACACTGGCTGACTTGTTTAAGCTGAGAGCCAAGAGTTCTGTGATCAGTGGCCACGCTGGCACAAATTCACCGCTAGGGAGAGGATAATGCCTGAGATTAGCAGGGATTAGTAGAACGATACCAAAATCCACCACACAATTTTAGTGCAATAAAATAATTTTAATACCTGTTGCCTATCTCCAGACTTTACTGTTTTTATCGGAAATATTAGCAAAAAGTTGGCCTTAAAACATTAGTTTGTGAATGAAGTTGAAGCGAGGAATATAATATTGTAGGACAAATCTACTAGACTGCAATGTTTCTACTCAACTCTACAAGTTCAATGGGTGACAATAGTACATGTGTTATACAGCAACAGAGTAAAAATATCACAGTATCCACTTTAGCTACTTTCTTTCGTCAATCTTCTTCCTAAAATAATTCTGATAAAAGTGGAAAATGGAAAGCTTCCACATGAAGTATAATAAAAACATTCAAACCTGGATGTAAACTTGTTTCTTATCACGAGCCTAAAGTATTCTGGATAACGTTATTAAAAATATCACTTCGTCGCATGAATTTCAAATTGTTTGTTATTGTCTCCTCTATTAATAGTATTGATACAATGAATCATTAATATATACATGAAGTGATACTCTCCAGTTGATGCCTGATTATTGTATGCTTTATTCAAGAAAAAACTGTTCATCTTAAAGTTTTGTTGCTAAAGAAACTGATGCATCTGTCAATTAAATTAATAATTTAAAAAATGAATCTTTGTACAAGATGTTGGATTACAATCAGGTGATGATTACTATTAAACTAATAAGACTAGAACTAGCAAGTTCCTTTCCATCATAACAGTAATTATTTATATTTTTATAATTATAACAAAAACTTATTTTATAGGGATGTATATCATAACCAATCACAAAAAGTGGCATTTTTCGGCAACTATCTATTGCCATATATTTTGATCACGCCGTCTTTTAAACTTGCTAAATGATTTTTATCAAACATGCCAAACAGGCATGTGTTAGCTACCATGAGCATTCTGAATATAATTCTTATGGTAGCTGCTTGTTTTACAGCTTTCTTCAACTGCTTTTTCTGATCACTGTTCATAAATATGCATTTCTTGTTGAACTACTTAAGCTAGTGTTCTCTCCACTGTTAATTACAAACAAACTTCTTTTAGACATCAATATGTACAATACTGCATGTTATACACTTTATAGTAAACGCATACAGTTGAGAACAATCCAATCACAAGCTAATATTTGAGGCAGTGATCTAACTTTTTTCAAAGGCAACAGCTTTCCAATTAGATACATTTTGCTATCTGGTGTCTCTATATGGGGTTATGCAAACCTTGAGAAGTTATCTTCTTCTTCTTCCAGTAATCTGTAATTATCTTCAGTCTTGGGGGAGTTGGTTTAGTTTCTTACTTAAATTGGGGTCGATTGAACTCAGGTGGAAATCAATTGTGGAATTTGAATGAAATATTTCATATTACTCTACTACACTCTGAGACAAAGCTTTCTTTACAAATTAGCAAAATAGAACACAATTCTTAACCTACAGAATAACTAAACTTTACAGAGAACTGGAGACACATTACTCGAGGGATTTTCAAGTTACAGAAGGGTAGAGGAAGTTCTTGGGAGCTTGTTGGGTGGGGTAACGGGTGTGTATGGATGGGGGGGGGGGGGGGGGGGGGGGGAGTGAGTGGGCACAGGGAGTAAAGGGGGTTGCCAAGACATACATTTATGTATATCTCAATCAACTCTACAGCTAGGTTAGAGCTCAGACATACCAGTCCAGTTATTGAGATGCAACAACAGGATTTGCTACTTCGTACACGAAGTAGTGACTACCCACTAGAGGGTATGGGAAGGACAAGAGCATGTAGAAACACAAGAGTAAATGTAAAAGTCCGGCATTATGTCGGCTGGGTCACAGGAAGCACATGACCCAGGTAGCAATCATAACCAATGATTTGCTCAAAATAAGTAGTGGAACCAATCAAGAGTAGAAGAAGTAGTGTACCAAATATTATTGTAAAATACCTGTGAATTATGCGAAGTACACACCC
This sequence comes from Cryptosula pallasiana, assembly GCA_945261195.1. Classification (NCBI taxonomy): domain Eukaryota; kingdom Metazoa; phylum Bryozoa; class Gymnolaemata; order Cheilostomatida; family Cryptosulidae; genus Cryptosula; species Cryptosula pallasiana. The sequence continues at coordinate 9,784,901 of OX183130.1, read as the reverse complement.
ACTCATTTGATTAAGGCGCTTAGCAGTTAGAGGTTGGAGATAATGAGTACATCTGTCCAAGGACACCCCTCCCATCTACTGATAGGCTTACAGGCCTTCCGTAACTGTTGGTATGCTGGTATCCACTTCTTGACCTAATATAGTGGTGGATAGTTCCTTTTTGGATCTTTCAGGCTTAGGTCAATCTCCTCAGATTAGACCCCCACCTAGTTCTGGCCTTTCAGGGGCCAATACAGGCCCTGTAGGGGTTAATCCAGGCCCTGCAAGGGTCAGTACCAGCCCTACAAGGGTCAATACCGGCCCTGCATGCTATCCCAGGCGTACGACAGGCGTGAATCACTGAAAATATTAACAATCAGTCACTTGTTTGCAGTGTTAATTAGCATAAGAGGATGTCATAATAGAATATTCGACTACAATATAACTTTTGCCAAAAAAAATAACCGTTAAGGCGATGCTGAAATTGTTTATTGGAGAAAATTGTGCAACTTGCGCTATTTGCAATATCATGCTCAGTTACAGTCATAGCAAAAACTAATAAGCTTTTGTTTTAAAAAGCCAATCTTTTCTACTTGAAGGTGAATTTTGAAACTGATCCCATGTCAAAACATATAATGTGTCGTTCATAGAAATTGTTTAACACAAGAATAATTGATCTGTTAATTTAAAACTAAAGAACATAGCAGTGAAGATTAATCTTCCAGCAGGTGACAACACTAACATGGTTCAGTACAATAGGAGGAATTTTTAAACTCAATAATTTTCTTGAATCTTTCAACGGTATAGTCCAAAATGTAATCTTAGTCAAAAAACTTCACAGATTTTGAACAAGCGGCAATCTAGCTCATTTGATAATGCATAAGCGTATTTCTCAATTGTGTTTTTTGGTTGAAATTCTTTAACAAATAAAGTTAGTAAAAAAAAACCAATCACAATGACAGATCATGTGTAGATGAAAGCTTTGGATGGAAATCATGAGCTAATCTAACTGGCGAGTGAACTCAAAACCCAGAAAGTCCCAAGAGAACACAACTTGTAATATTAATCAATAGAAAGCAAGCGGAACTAACAAACAGGAAGGACTGATTTGTGTAAATGAAAGGAAGGGAAAATCCAAGCTCAAGTCATGAATAAAATCCCACCCATGTACCTTGATGGTATGAAGAAAAAGGTACTGGAAAGCAATTATTTTTTTAAGGATATATCAAGATATTAGAGCTATGGGGAACCCATTATAAAAATCTGGTTAAAACGGGAGGTGGAAGAAGCCCCATTTGAATGAAACCGAAAAAAGAGGAGTAAAATGGACTCCCTGTAACAAGATATAATGCTGGTGCACCAGCGAGAATTTCCCAACATGAAACAGCAAAGGATGAGCAATTGAGTGGTGAGCCTCCAACTGAAACAAACAAATTGAAGAGCAAGTTAAAAACCTAGTCAATTTCAGCTATCAAGTACAGTACTTCACATAACAATAGAAAAAAAAAATTTAAAAATAAGGAAATCTGGTGAGCGTGAAATAATCATAATAGCTATATTTGTCATCACTTGGTATTTGCATCTTAAGTAACTGTCCAAAAATTATAACATAGTTGTTGCAAGTTTCTTTACCAGTTTAATCAGTGGTGAGGAGTACAGTTGGTGACCTTGACAAATACTTTCAAAAATGGTTTCTGACAAATACATATGAAAGCTCAACAAAAGTAATAATAAACTACTCATAAAAAATGAGAAAAGGAAATACAATATTGTCAACAACAATAACACGTCATTTTTTGTTTTATTAAGTATCAAATATACTGGTTATCGTAGATGTCACCTTCAAACAATTAGATGCTGTTTCAGGACTTCTAGTGCACCAGCTCTATTGGAGGTAATGGCTACCTGATGGAGACAGCAATGTTTTACATAAACATATGGACAATGACTTTACCTCATTTACATCTCATCTACATCTCATCTACACCTCATCTACATCTCATCTACACCTCATCTACACCCCATCTACACCCCATCTACATTTCATCTACACCCTATCTACACCCCATCTACATTTCATCTACACCCCATCTACACCTCATCTACACAAATATAGCCACTCTAACTCATTAACTTTCTCCAGTTTTGTTCTCTCAACCAACAGCTAATATGGTTGTTTAATATCTGGAAAAAATACTCTAAACAAACAAACAAATTTGATTCATTGGGGAGGAACATTTACTGCGTGGTCTTGCAGACCAAACATGTAAGAAAGTGTTCCGCCGGATATTTCCCCTTGCGCTTAATAAAGCTTACAGCTCCCTGCTATTGGTTCCACAAACAAACCCACAAAAGTGCACCGCTGTGACTTGTTTTCTGAGAAATATAATCATCTGAGATAATTAACATATATCAAATAGCCTGCGTATCATTTCAATTTCTTTTGTCATATAAATAACTAAGCAATCTCAAACACTTCTTAGAACTAAAGCTAAACAATGAGAGGAAGAGCAAAATATAAAACTCAAGGGATAAATCTAAACAAAGGAGGCAGACAGAATAATCAATAAAAATCAACGAAATGAAACATTGACTTTGGCATCTTTTACTACGATTTCATTTCAAAACTACTAGATATCTTTTAAATTGAAATTACCGGTAATATTTGACAGCAAAAAAACTCAGGAAGTTTTTTGTTCAAACCTGAGCAAAAACCCTATAAATATGGAGGGTAGGTTGTGTAGAAGACATCAAAAAGTTCTGGTTGAAGCAAGAAGACTTAATCACTTCTATTCCTCTACACATTCAGTGCAGGTTTTACTCTATCAGTACAATGGGTAAGTCTACTTATGTATTTATATATGTTTGAAGTATACCATCGCCTGTTGTTTAACACAATATTATTGTATAAGTTATTATATCTTACAGGCTCATCTATTTGCTATCATTTACTGGTTATGACATACTTCTGTTATGTAATGGCACAAGGAACTGATTTGTCTTCTAGCTCTTCCATTCATGAGTGAGTTATATGAACAAAAATAATAAATGAAGTTATATTTAATACTTTTAAAAACTTCTGCTAAAACGCTTTCAAAAAATACAATTCTTCATTGATTTAAAAAACAGTTATTAATGAAATGAATTGCTGAAAGATTTATTGTTGTGATTGACAGAAGAACTCCAAGTACACACAGTAGAGTGAGAAGAGACACATTTGACACCAGATCTCAAACATCCAACACTCAGCTGTTGAGCTCTATAGTTCAATGCAGAATCAGGCTTGGTACATCTGTACAAGAATATGTATGTTAATAATGACGTGTTACTACTAATATGTTAATAATTAAATGAATAAATAATATATCTATAATGGAGATAGATGTAACACGTGTCTCTATTATAGATATTTTATCGATAAATTATTAATTTTGTAATTATTTGCTCCAGAAAGTTTTAAATGAAAGTTTTTAAATTCTAGTTAAAATTCGACAATATAGATTTATTTCTTAGCTTTAAATATTAGATATGAAAAGAAAGTGGTGGCTTAAAAATAAACTAGAATTGGTCCATTTAAAAATGTACAGGGAAGCTGCAACAATAATTCCTTATGGAAGTTCTCAGCCAAAGCAAACAGTTGTTAGGAGAAAAAGCTGAGTGCAGTTGGTGGTTAAAGGATACTAATCCTTACAACATTACATAACATGTAACCTGTTACACCCTGATCACTACACAGAATTGTAAAATCTTATTTTGTATTCAAAAACATTATAAATGCTATAACTTTGACTACAAGTAAAGCACAGTAGTCCTTTTCCTAAACTTTTTTACCAGCATTATTATCTAAAGTAAGTTTATCTCTTTAACCTGATTTCTAGATAATACTAAAGTATTAAATGGAAAAAAAAACTCAGAACTGAATTCTCAAAAAAAAAATGTCTAGTTTTACGTTTTGTAAAATGTTAGTGAAATAATTTATCAATAACATGTTTAATCTAAATAATTTCATTCCACTAATAAATCTCAATAAAATGGAATAAAAATCAATCGTTCAATAGATACCATTTAATTATTGACCAGAATTTTTAACACAAGAAGCTAACTGATACATTTCTACATTGTAGATACAGGCATACAGTATTGTACCAAGTCTTGTTAACCTCAATATAAGTGACAGTGATTGTCAAACACATTACATGACTCGTATGTTGGTGAGTAGAAGTTGTCTTCTCTATTAATGCCATCCACTTTAACCTACATTTAGAATTCACAGTTCAAAATATGGTTAGACTGAGAAGATTAATTTAATCTTCTTAACTTTGTTTAAAAAAACCTAATGAACTTAAATGACTAGCATACAATTGTATACCTGCGCTGCTCAAGTTGTGTTCAAATACACAAATAATTCTCGCTCCATTTTATTATCAGAATGTCATGTTTACAAATGGAAAATCCCACTCCATTGCGTAACATGAAGTAGTTGTTCCTCATTGAGAAGTGATGATATTGTATACAGCCTAAAGCTGAGTGTAACTAGATAATTATTAATTGGTTAGAGTCAGCGTAGACAGCCTGCAGCATACAATCAAGTTCAATGTCCGGTAAGGGTCAGCCTACGTTGATTGCACCTAGTAAATACTGTTACACTAACCTTTAGAGATTTGATGTACACAGACAAGCCAGTGCCTACACATAATGTGGGCTACAGGAAAACAAGTCTCACATCCCACTGCCAGCTATTGTAGCTTCTGGAACGATGCCAATCCTCATGCACAAACATTGTTGACAGTTTTTCCAAACCAAATGTAGACATATATTCAACCATAAATCAAATACCATACTTTTACTGTTGTAGAACTCACCTGCCAGGGTTGCCAGACATTTGATACAATCTTACTGTAGAGTATATACCAGTTCTCTAATCACAGTAGCTTCAATGATTGCTCAACAGGGTTCATCTGTACGATCTCGACTTCTTAGTTCACTTGAGACTGTCATCTCTGCATTGACTCCTAGAGATCAAGGCATCGTGTGTGGCACAGTAGAGGTTAGTAATTGTCTGCCCTCAGTTAGAGTGTATGTTTTTGTCAGTCAATACAGAATATATGTGCTTAGTTGTTCAACTATCTACTTATTTCCAAATAACATTCTAAGAAACATTGTCTTTGTTAAATGACACAGCTTTATTATACCTAACTACAGCAATTGTTATATACTATATACCTAACTACAGCAGTTGTTATATATAGTGTATAGCTAACTACACCAGTTGTTATATATTGTATAGCTAACTACAGCAGTTGTTATATATAGTGTATAGCTAACTACAACAGTTGTTATATATAGTATATACCTAACTACAACAGTTGTTATATATAGTGTACACCTAACTACACCAGTTGTTATATATTGTATAGCTAACTACAACAGTTATATATAATATATACCAACTACAACAGTTATATAATATATACCAACTACAACAGTTATATAATATATACTAACTACAACATCTATTTATAGGATACACAACAAGCACCAAGAGAGTTACACATCATGTCAGCAATCAATGATACTCTTATACCTTTAAATAAACGTCTCATTTGTCTACAGAGAAAACTCATCTCTATATAAACACTCTATTTATATAGAACTACATTCAGCTACAGAACTGTCTTCTGTTTTAGTGTATCAGCTTTTGTACTTTATTGTTTTGTATTTACCTTTAATCGTTTGATATACTTCTTTATACACCTTTATCTTATATTACTTGCTTTTTGTATACATTTTTGGCTTTTGCTAACGTATTAATTATTCAACTTTGTTTATTTCTGATTTCAGTACTTTCTCCACTGGTATCCAAATTATGTGAGGATATGATTACCTGAAGTATTTCATGTTTATTCAACAAATCTTCACTTTGTATTGTTTTATAATAAATGTGTTTGAACAGTGAAAGTGTCATAGATTTTGTATTTTCAACTTATGAGGTACTTTGTTTTACGGTTAGATAGGAAAACGCAATTAATTACACTCATTTTTTATAAAAAAAAAAGCACTCAATGAGCTATCGATTCAATATGACGATCTATATATACACAAGTGAAAAGTCTGTTTGCCCATCCGTATGTTCATATTTGTGTGTGTGACTGTGTGCCTGTCTGTCATTCTAGGTGAATTTGTGCCTAAACCACTGCACTGCAAGAAATATAACCTGTTGTTAAAACCTGCCACATAAATAATCTAGTGTATTACTGGTGCTTGTTTTTAAACCGGATATATTGTAAAGGATATCGCTGCCAACTATTTCCAAACACTACTGGAGAGTGTCACTATAAGACAGTAATTTACTGTATCCTGAATCAAATACCAGCCACTAGTATTAGTATGGTATGGCAACCAGCCAGAACTTAACAAAATAAGTTATGATGTCACAATAAACATATTTGCCTATATAGAATTTAGGGTTCACAATACCAATGACAATCACAGTCACACTACTGTGTAATAATGTCCAAGCAGCTCTAAACAACAACTGAACAGCATGCAATAATGAGTATATATATAGAAAGTAATATGTTAATAAGTGAATGGAAAATGTGGCACATTTATAGGTTAGAAATAGGAAGGCGTATTGTATCCAAGGAAATAAATAAAATATAGTTTATCTCTATAGCTGCAGCTTGACACATCATTATGCTATATAGAAAGGTGGTGGTAGAAATTGGTGCCAGCTTGTCTGTCTGTTTGTTTCCCTTAACGGCTGCTAAATTCAAATGTGTCTACTCTTGTTTTCTGATTGGCGGTGTTTCAGTATGGCCTGACTGTTAACATGGGAGTTCCTTTTCCTCACAGTGATTTCTGGCACCCTGCCAGTCCGCATATACATTTCTCAGTGCAATTACGATCAACCAGTGGCCAGACTATGCAAATCCATAGCAATAATTGCTGATTCGATTTTGTTTTCAATAATACATCTGCAAGTGGGGAGGATTGTAGTTTGACAATTCAAGTGTGGAATGGGTATATATGTGTAAACTTGAAGTGAAAACTCCTGTACAACATTCTATTGTACCAAGTTGATGGCTTTACCATTTCTTCTTAAGCTTGAGAGGTTTGTAAACTCAATTTCTAATTATGTAGGTGGACATGAATCACAAACAGTTATATTTTTTAATATACAGAGTAAAACTAAGGTAAAGAGTGGTAAGTAGAGTGGGACCGGCCAAGTGTGAGGGAAGGTGGGGCAAGGACAACGGACAGGGAATAGTGATAATATGAATTCAAAGTAATAATAGAGTAAACAACTTATGAGGTACTTTGTTTTACAGTTAGATAGGAAAATGCAATTAATTACACTCATCTTTTATAAAAAGAAAGTTATGCAAAGTTTGAGTTTTACCCAAACAAACCAAAATTTAGATTAGTTATTAATAGACTGGTATTTTTTGAGCTAATAGGCTTGCATTTCTTGACTTTAAAATATGTAGTAAAAACTTAGCTGGTAAATTATAGTGGGTGCCATGTTCCTCTCATCTCTTTCTTGTTCATGTTAATTTCTCACCTATTTATTCATTTCTATCTTTCTAATAGACTTGTTTTTCACTCAACTGCAATTATATGATACTAAAGACAAGTGTTACTAAAGAAACTGCTTTCAAGAAAACACAAACAAGCTCGCCAGGTTTTTTATGTCTTCCAGCGCTTTTTATCACACAAAAACTAGCACAAGCTTTTATACTGCAGATAAATAAATGATGCTCATCGCGTTTGATTTCAATCAGCTGCAACGGTGCCAAGCTGAATTCATAACACCAAGGCTTGTATTAACTAATATAAATAGAACAGCTTTGCACTTTTTTATATAAAATATTAGCAGTATTTTTGGTTGTATTCAAATATCATTGCGCCAGCCCTCTAACCGCCTCCTACTTTCCCCCTACCTCACACTTGCTCCCCCCATTCTACTTCTCACCTTCACTCTAAGCTCTGCCCCTGTGTTGTTTCACTTCTCCCATACTCTACCCATGCCATATCTCCCTTTCTCTCTATATCTGTCTCTCCCAGCTTAGTTTGAAAGAAGACACAGATGTTCTGAGCTACCAAACTTGCCAAAGTAATGTTACCAAAAAATATTGCAATCTATACATTTTGGAAAGGAGTCATGTGAGTCATAAACCAGCTTGAAATTGCTTGAATGGCACTCCAACCGCTGGCTATTAGCAAAATGTAACTACATCATTAAAAATATCTCAGGTTTAAGAAAAAAAAGAGCAAGTTTAGTCTTCTGACAACCATGAAACTGGTCTAACAGAATGGTTTCTATGTCTTTCAGTGCAGTAGTTTAGTCATATATACCCATCTGACACATTTGACAGTTGAATAATCGAACTGTGATTGTCTCTACCTGCATTATTAGCATTGAACAAATATTATATCTACAAATATCTTCAGTTTGAGGAAAAGTAGCAACAATTAAAGCCCCTCCATACGTTAGTTTAATCAAAAGGAATGATTTTTAGATTTTTTGTTTTTCTTAGCGTAGCGGTTCAAGCATTTACTCACCTGCAATGACAGAGAAAGACACATACAGGCAGGGTTTCAAATTTTTATATTTAGATTTCAATAGTAAAAATCATAGTTTCCACGCCATATTTGTTTGTTTTGTGATGCTTTATATAGGACTAAACGTAAACTAGATGCAGGAAAACCGAATTCAATCACTTTTTATTTTGTGTAGTTTCAGTTTGACTGGCCAGGTATAACTACTGGTTAACACAAAGTCTACTAATTTATTTTTTTTTGTGTTTTTTTATCAGTTAAATTTGAGATAACTCAAATAATTATAAATGTTTAGACAAACTGGAATAACTAACAAACAGACTAGATCATTCTACTTCATTATTACTGTTTTGAGCCTAGTCCAATCTACTCATGTAGTCTGCTCCCAAGAAAATGGCCGCTCATAAATAAACAGTTAACTGCTGCTGAATATAAAAACTACTGTGAGATATCACGTCTTGGTTCTACAAAAATAGACAGACAAATCTTCATGGTATATCAATAAATCATTTTTTCTTTCAGCTAATTAAATATGGCAAAAATCCCCTCTCCCAATTAGATTTGAGTATTACTAGAAGCTGTAAAATGGCAGAACATTGTGATCGAATCTGGTAGACTTTTGCTATAACCGATATATTGTACTTACTCACAAGGGTGTCTCTGTTGAACAATTGACATACAGGACACACCGCAGTTACAGCAAGCATGATAATAAAAATAAGTAGCTATTCCGGCGCAGCTTGTGCCAAATATACTGGCCCTTGAAAGGCATCCCTGGCTGGCACCACAATGGCTACCATAGCCAAAGAATCAAACGTAGCTGAGGAACCTTAGGAGTACGTAGCTGTTCAATTACCATTTTTAGATGTGGACATTCATGTATCAAAGGCTTATAAAAGCCAAAGACCTTATCGCGTGTGAAGATTAATAATACATAATGACTATTAAATTACTGTAATTTCATAATAATACTAATAGTACATAGAATACAATTACAACGGCAATATTGCTCAAAATCGATTCATCTAGTCAAGTTAATTGATGATAAAAGACAAGAGGTGTAGGTCCAAGAGGTGGGGGTGGGGCTGGGTCTTAGTTCAAGGCATGGGGGTGTAGGTATTGGAGTAGATGCACGCAACATTTCTCCACCATATTCAGTCAAAATTGGATGGTGTTATTAGTCAGTGAATAAAATGAAGTTGCACTGAGTGGTTATATATATTTTATAGGACAAGGTATACACAGAGTCAAGTTTGGTAACCCTCAGGGATATAATACACTTTGATGTTATTGAAATAGTCACAGCAGTTGTTGCTTACAGCTCATCCATATATCATTTTACCCACTCAATTGTGTTCCTGCTGTACGAATCTAGAAGCTGAAAAACATGTTTTTCTACAACCGTGTCAGTTTAACATTTAGCCTGAGGTTCCTCAATAAACACTCCAGGGAAATATCATGGGTGGACCATTGACTGCCCGGAGAGTTAGCAGTAAAAAGGTGATATCCATAGGCCTACTGCTGCACCCAGGAGAAACAATTGTCAACAAAGTAAAAATTTTCTGAATGATAATTTCACAAAGCTAAAAGTTATTTTAAATAAAAACCAAGTGGATGAGGTTGTACAAGTGATAATCAGTCCTTTTTCCAGGCCAAATATTTGACAGAAGCTGTTTTTGGGACTTTCAAAGGGGCAGCGTCATGCATTTCTTATGCAATTTTCTTTTCGGAGTGTCAGAGAGTTTTCACAACCGAGTTACTAAAAGATAATCAAAAACTTAGCTCATATTAATTTTCTTAATGTATTTGAAAATAATCATATATCTTTATTTTTTCTTACTTGGCTTTTTTTACTAAAAATATTTTTCAGATTTAAACACAGCTTTTGCTGTTTACAACAAAAACGACGCTGAAAGTACTTACCCGGCTTTTGTTTTCTCTCCTCTAATGAAATCTAAACTACAATAATTTAAGTGTTTTGATAGTAGCTTATTTGGAAATAGTTGGTTGTCACTGGGAATTTTCTTAGTTTTAGAGTATCGGCCAGGCAACAAATAGATAGACATCACTGCACATTGTAATCGATTTATCAGTTTAATGGTCTAAACAAGTACAAACTTGACTTTACCTTTTATGCTCTTGCAAGTCAGCATAAAATGACTACACCTAAAAACATAAAATTTGCTGTATACCCAAAAGAAAAAATAGTTAACAAGTCAGAATCTATGGCACATTTATTATCAATAGGAGTGACGAGAGCTCAGCTCAGCAAGAATTTTATTGACGAAAAATTACTGAGAAAAGATAAGCCGGATTGAATTCAGTCAAGATTTTATGCTGGTTCAATAGTTTTTAAAATCAGTTTTTTGAAATACTGGCAGTCAACAGTTTAGGCACAAATAGGGTTAATTATCACACAAATAGATAATTTTTTGTTATTACATTGATATACTAACCCACCATTCATATCAATACTGCATTTTTGTAAATATATGGATTTGCTTATAATTACTTAAATTTGGACGCGGCTCCATTTAAAATTTCCCTCTATTATACGCAATAGCACATGTTCTATCACAGTCGAGGATATGAAACTTGCTCGAATGCATCCACTTTTTCTGCTTACAACATTTACACACACAATGATAAATTGACAATGGCTCTTGATAGCTTCAGTTCATGATTGTTATTTAGTAAAACGGTAAACAAGTTCTAATTAAGCCACCCAATTTGGGTGAACACTCAAATTAACAACCTATTCTTGAACTTTTTGTCAATATTTTAATGATACTCTAACTAAAAACACATTAAACTTAAATAAAAGTATACCAAAAGCACCATAAAATGTTTACAAAGCTTGTTGAAGTTTTTAATGCAGTGTTTCTCCTTTTCTAAAGAGTTAGTCATTTTCTCAAAAAAGTTGTTTAGCTCTAAGTTATATTTACTTACCTGTAACCTTTTATGTACTATTTAATTTTATAATCATTTTAGGAATCATCTCCTACACGCTTGGCACATTCTGATTAGCGATACTGCAGTTTTACCTGCAGTTTTACCAGTAGAATTTGTGCTTACTTACTTTAACTGCCAAGTGGGATTCATTAAAGTTACAACAACCGATAAGGTAAGTGCAAAGAACCAGAGTATTACCTGGTGACCAGCTTATTTATGGTCGAATAAAGTTACATAGGTGCTTGGTATTAGATAACAAAATTCACTAGAAAGTATTATATGTTACCTTCTGCTATATGAGTCATTTTGTAAGTAACTTCATTCATAGTTATTGAAAAAGCTGTTTGTCTAAAGTAAATGTATACTGAAGATACTTAGTTCTCTGATGGATTGCTGTTTTAAGTGTTTGCGGATTTATGTGATCATTCATCAATACCAACCAAATAATACGGCAAATGATCAATTTAATACTGTCCACTGTTACATAATGAATTGTGGTGTCATCTAGGATAAGACAAAATCTATACAAAACTACTATTGTTATTTTAAGGCTCATTATATTGTGCTTCTGAAGCAGCTGCACACAGTAAGGAAACAGCTATATGAACTTATGAATGAAAGTTACAACATCAGAGTGGGCTAAACAGGTAGTGACTGCAGGAAACTCTTGGCAGATAACCTCAAGTCTTGCTCAAATTACTAGAGTTTTTGAAACTGATTGCAAAACATTTTCCTACACAAAAGCTGTACTATATCGATATAAATGTACTTGTTACAGTTCTATATTCTGGCAAACCTTCCAGCATTTTCTAAATTTAGAAATATGTTTCTTTGGTGTTTTGTAACTCAAAGTTATGGAAAATGTCAAATTAGCATAAATTATCAATACCAGCACCCATATAAAAGTGACGGATAAACCTTCGTACAGTCATTAAATGACCACACAAAGCAGACACCACACCAGGCTTACTTATAGAAAGGCACTCAAACATGGGTAAGTTGTAACACAGACTTGTATGTAAAGCAACTATTTAAACCCTTTTATCATTAACGATCAATATTTGTATCTTCAATTATCTTAGTAGATCAGTAAGTTGAAGGTTTGTTATATAAAATCTTTATTTATGCTTTACACAAATTCACAAACATATTTCTTATTTACATCAACATTTACGATAAAATTATATTAACAGTAGGACAAAATAAAAAATATTCGGTTTATTTCACACCACTGCTCTGCTTCACACAGTATACAAAATTTATATCAACCTGATTTTGTTTGTTTGTAGATTCAAGAGTTTCCCTCCTTCTGGTGGTTGTGTGTCTCTCTGCAGGTAAAAGTCTCTACATCAAATCAACACATAACAGGTTAGTAAGTAACATGTAAATAATATCACAAACAATTATTTTGTATAAAAGTTCGTTTTTTAAGAGATAAAAGTTACATACATACAGTTATAAACTCAACCACTAGAAGATCAACTTTATATCAACTGATTTTTTTCTGAAATGTGGTTTGTCGAGACAAAATGCTTACACAAAAAAAATGAGAAATAGCATCAGTACCTCTCATAATACTGCAATTGTGTGATTATAAGTATATATCATGAAAAATTAAAAGAAGATCATTTTGTACAATAAAAAGAATCTTTTTAATAAAATAAATTATGTAAAAAAATACAAACTGTTTGAAACAAAGGTAAAACGCAAAAGTTTGTGAAAAAACTGTTTTATCAAACTAGCCATTACTACTTGCTTACAAAATGCATCTTTCAGGTTTACATAGAATATATTATTCTCTTACAGAAGTGTGGCTTGGGGAGACAGAATTAAAAGAAGCAATAATAACTTTTACTTCCAACAACTCAGTGGAATGAAGAGAAACCATATTACTATATTGATGGGCATTTATGTTTATCCCAAGATATCTCAGCTCCAGCAAGCCTATGTAAGTATTCATTGATTAAAGTATAAGTTCATACTTTGGAGTTGTCCACACATTAATAAAAGAGCTGTGTTCAATGCACCTAAAAGACTTTAACATCAAATACCACAAAGAGACACAATGGCGTCATTTATAGAAAGTTTATTAATTTGTATTTAGAATCAGCAGTATTTGAATGAGCCTTCGTTTGTTGAAGAAGATGTGTGTGGATATCTACAACAGCGACATGTTGCAGTAAGTGTTCCGTTTTCAATTTTTGTTATTCCTGTACATACTGTAATGTCAAGTTAAGAAGAAATACAAAGTCTTGCACACACTTTGGTCTACATTAAATGTGTATAAACAACATTCAACCATTATATTATATATAACTTGTAGGGTGGTGATGGAAGAATTCTGATACAACAACTACAACGTAATTTCTGTGAACTAAACACAGACTACACAGATAGATTAGACACTCTCAGAGCATTCAACAGTAGTGCTAGACGTGACCTATTAAATAAAGTACAAGATGCTTGGAATGTTATATCATCAGCTTTACCTGTAGATAGTGTACAACTCCTACCTCAATGTAGTTCTTATACGGTAGGTACATAAGTATACAACTTCTACCTCAATGTAGCTCTTATACGGTAGGTACATAAGTGTACAACTTCTACCTCAATGTAGTTCTTATACGGTAGGTACATAAGTATACAACTTCTACCTCAATGTAGCTCTTATACGGTAGGTACATAAGTGTACAACTTCTACCTCAATGTAGCTCTTATAAGGTAGGTACATAAGTATACAACTTCTACCTCAATGTAGCTTTTATACGGTAGGTACACAAGTGTACAACTTCTACCTCAATGTAGCTCTTATACGGTAGGTACATAAGTATACAACTTCTACCTCAATGTAGCTCTTATACAGTAGGTACATCAGTGTACAACTTCTACCTCAATGTAGCTCTTATACGGTAGGTACATAAGTGTACAATTTCTACCTCAATGTAGCTCTTATACGGTAGGTACATCAGTATACAACTTCTACCTCAATGTAGTTCTTATACGGTAGGTACATAAGTGTACAACTTCTACCTCAATGTAGTTCTTATACGGTAGGTACATAAGTATACAACTTCTACCTCAATGTGGCTCTTATACGGTAGGTACATTTTTGTACAGCATTGGGATACACAACACATTGTACAGCACAATACATAGAACAATATAATCTTGTTACTTATAGATTGTTATATTGTTATTAAACATGAATTGTGGACCATTTAAAAAATTATTGTTTATTATTTTTTAGCCTCATTGCAATAAAACGAGTGCTCCAGAATGTCTGTACATGAGGATCACAGTCTTCAAGATGTTGATAGCTTGTGCCAACCAACAGATATATGACACAATACAATAGTCTGTAAATAAATACAAAAACAATATATATATTTAAAAGTCAGCATATACAACCGAATACCAATTCCTGTCAAGTGTTATCAGGTCACATGACTAGACAAGTGTTATTTGGTCACATGACTAGACAAGGGTTATTTGGTCACATGACTAAACGAGTGTTAATTGGTCACATGACTAGACAAGTGTTATTTGGTCACATGACTAGGCAAGTGTTATTTAGTCACATGACTAAACAAGTGTTATTTGGTCACATGACTAGACAAGTGTTATTTGGTCACATGACTAGACAAGTGTTAATTGGTCACATGAATAGACAAGTGTTATTTGGTCACATGACTAGACAAGTGTTATTATCATCTATCTAACAGCTCTAACTTATAAAGTTTTGCATAAATTTTTCAATGCTTGAAGTCGTATTACTTCCACCTGGTTTAGTTTCATACAATATATTGTTATTGTGTTATGGAGCTTAGAGTATATATTGTTGGAGCCTGATTGCCTCACCTGTTCTTTAATATTCACTGTTTAATGAAAAATGATAGTTGACTAACGGTACAGTAACTGGTAGTTTATTAGATGACATTTACTAACCAAAGCTAACACTGCCACCCTAAGATATTAACAGCTATGTATCATTGATATATATACTGATGTCACCGCTGGTTGTTTATCTTTGAGTTAAGAGTCATCTTGAAATAAACAACATAATCGCTAAGAGTTGATTTACAGAGGGTATACATGTTTATTGTGGATATTTGAGCGCTTTTTACAAAGTATGTCAGTGAAATAAACTATCGTGTAGCCTGGCCTTCACAGAATATGTCAGTTTCGAGAGTAGTAATTCTGGTAGCGCTTCAGGAAGTATGTGTAAAAAACCTAAGCAGAGTTGTTGATGGTTAATGGGTTTGTTAGACCACAGCAAGAGCGCTGATTTAGTGGTGGCTTATAAACTTGAAGGATGACAAGTAAGCATAATATACTAACTATTACTACTGTCTCAGCCATTGATTGATGAGATTTCATTTGGTGCTGTTAAACAAGTTTTTGTAACTGAGAGATGGTTTTACGACTTGTTATTTTTGTTGACATGCATCAGTGAAGTATGAAAAGGCATGGCTAATTACACTTTTTAAACTCAATAATGGTAGTTAGAAATATAACGTTAGTCGAAAACCTCACAGATTTTGAACAAGCGACAATCTAGCTCATTTGATAATGCATAAACCTATTTCTCAATTGCGTTTTTTGATTGAAACTATTTGAGAAATAAAATAAAAAGAAGGACCAATCACAATGATAGACCATGTACTATAAATGAAAGCTTTGGTTGGAAATCATGAGCTAACGTAACCCACGAGTAAATTCAAAACCCTGAAGGTCCAAAGAGAATACAACTTGTAATATTAATCAATAGAAAGCAAGCGGAACTAACAAACAGGAAGGACTGATTTGTGTAAATGAAAGGAAAGGGAAAATCCAAGCTCAAGTTATGAATAAAATCCCATCCATGTACCTTGATGGTATGAAGAAAAAGGGACTGAAAAGCAAATATTTTTTAAGATATTAGAGCTATAGGGAACCCATTATAAAAATCTGGTTAAAACGGGAGGTGGAAGAAGCCCCATTTGAATGGAATCGAAAAAAGAGGAGTAAAATGGACTCCCTCTAACAAGATATAATGCGAGGGCACCAGCGAGGATTTCCCAACATGAAAGAGCAAAGGATGAGCAATTGAGTGGTGAGCCTCCAACTGAAGCAAACAAATTGAATGGAAATTTAAAAACCTGTCTTCAATTTCAGCTATCAAGTACAGTACTTCACATAATAACAGGAAAAATTTTTAAAAATAAGGAAATCTGGTGAGCGTGAAATAATTGTAATAGCTATATTTGTCATCACTTGGTATGTGCATCTTAAATAACTGTCCAAAAATTAAAACATAGAGGTTGCAAGTTTCTGTACCAATTTAATCAGTGATGATGAGTACAGTTGGTGACCTCAACAAATACTTTCAAAAATGGTTTGTTACAAATACATATGAAGGTTCAACAAAAGTAATAATAAATTACTCATAAAAAATGAAAAAGGAAATACAATATTGTCAACAACAATAACACGTCATTATTTGTTTTATTAAGTATCAAATATACTGGTTATCGTAGATGACACTTTAGAACAATTAGATGCTGTTTTAGGACTTCTAGTGCACCAGCTCTATTGGAGGTAATTGCTACCTGATGAAGACAGCAATGTTTTACATAAACATATGGACAACGACTTTACCTCATTTACACCCCATCTACACCTCATCTACACCTCATCTACATCTCATCTACACCTCATCTACACCTCATCTACACCTCATCTACACCTCATCTAAATCTGATCTACACCTCATCTACACCTTATCTACATTTCATCTACACCTTATCTACACAAAGCTTAACCACTCTAACTTGTTGACTCGCTCCATTTTTGTTCTCTCAACCAGTAGCTAATAGAGTGATTAATTTCAATGGTAATATCAATTACTTCCTTTAAGGGCTTGCCAAAATAGTTACCAGTTGAATATGTTTCATAGGTTATGCACTTTCCTTATTTAATTATAGCATTTTGTGATAGATAATCAACCCCCCTTCAGAACAGATTATAATCCACCCCTGCATTTATAATATGCGGCTTAATGATGTGCTTGGTTTGCAGTCCTTTATGCCATTACATTAAATTGCTGCTGCTTGGTGATTACTACTGGTCAGTAAAAGGTAAGGTCCAACTAGCACACTTGAAAAAATTCTGTGCTTTCCAAGCTAAGCCTTTGATCTTTTCCTTTCCAAAACTTAGTGAAGTATATTTCTCAAGTGAAGAACTGCTATACTTTATCATTTCACACAAAAAATTAAATATTCTAGGAGGAGCCCAGTAGTTGTTAATATTTATTATACATAACACTGTTTTTTCAAAGCAAGTTGTGTAAACATACATACTCATACAAAATAATAAAGCATAGATGCTGATAAGTTGATGCCTCACTGAATGATGAATTTTGACAATCATGAATGAAATGTTTTCCTGTTATCGAACAATCTATTTTCAGTTACTTCTATCTCAAAGACAACCAAGTTTTATCTGAGTTAGTGAGAGCATGTCCAGGAAACGAAAAGTCGACGAAACAGAACAGGTACTGTTACCACTTTAATAGTTGCATTTGCGGGCTGGATCAATAAATGCAATAAACTAAATAAATACGAATATCTGGCACAATTTATTTGCTGTACCGCAAAAAATTTCCAAGTGTTGTTGCCATGATGATAATTTTGACCTTGACCTACTAACGCACTGACAACAAGGTTTTCTGTAACATTTAAAAAAGACGATAGAAAAATTAATATTAAAAGATATTAATTATGTCACTTTCATGCTTTGGCTGGTGATAGATAGCAGACATTATCAATAAGCTGTGGTAATATATACTTCTATAACTTTATTAGCTCTGTTGTTTTTTTAGTAAACGGTGATCCAGTTGTTTCTTAACAAGAAAAAAGCTGTGACGGAATAAATTTGCTGATAAAACATTATGAACTAGCAAGTAGAATCTTCAAAACTAAAAGTTAAAAACAATTACACATGTATATTACCACTTGCTGTAGTCGTTCAAAGAACAAATGTAGAAGCAGTTGCCACAATGATTGTTGTAATGAGATTAAACACAATGATTGCTTTAGTGAGATTGAAACATGTTGACTAACAATACAAAAAATAAAATTGGTTGCTCCAAAATTGAAAATTTCCAGTATCACTGGAAAATATTAAATTTTTACTTGCAGTGTTCGTAAAGCACACCAGAAAAACTCACTCATATCCCGCAGTTTTCAGATTATAATTTTAAAATCAAAGTCGTACTGACACTAAATACTGCATACCGTAGTGGATTTTGGGGGGCTTAAAATCACTAACTGAGGTTGGTAGCTTGCTGCCACCAGTTGTTAGATCAACCTGTTACAACAACAGGGTCGGTGAGGTACCGAATGTATACAGGATAGAGTACTGCCACTCTACAACCAATGGTGAGCCCTCGGCTCAGACGCATATCTCAAAGTAGTTGAGTCCACATGCCTTTATTCATTCAGAATAAAACGAGTTAGTAACAATCCCAATTACAACTGATAATTATGGCCAAAGTTCTGCCTTTTATAGGCAGTGCACAGGAACAATCATCCAATTACAGTACAATATTGCAATACACACCAATAAGAGTAATTATATAAACACATAGCGAATGAGATGGTAGTAAAGGGCTTAAAAGCTATAGGCGCCCTGTGGTGGTAGGCAGAGTCATAGGCTCATAAACCAATCACAGCTAGTCTCTGGGTCCTAGGTCTTTCTAGCTCTTAGTCCATCATCTTTGATAAAGGGTAAGGGTGGATACTTCCGGCAGATGGCTCTTAGGTCCTCCCAGGCTACTTCTAAGATCTCAGGCTCCACGGACTCACTTCCTGCCGACCCATTGAGGTCGGTATAGATGTACACCGGGTCGGTATAGGCATAAATTTAGTTACCGTCCGCTTGGTTAGTAGTCACTAGGCATTCTGGCCATCCAATAGCTATTATAGTGATGCCAGAATGTGATGCTAGGTGTGCGCAGAGAATGTGTACACTGAAATCCACCACAATACTTCGTTTCAGGCAGTACTAACAGCTTTGTTATTAGCTGCATTAGAACTGTGGTGTGTTGAGCTCAGTTTGTTCCCAACAGCCCATATAAGTTGTAAATAAATTATATATAAGACATGTGGGATTTTGATACCCGTATTGCTATGTTATATAGGTTTTGCGTAATAATTAGAACTTATAGGAGTTTTGTCCAGTATCGCTAATATATAATTTCTTTGAGATATATAAAACTTGTGGGATTTTTATTCCAGTATTGCTAATACATAATTTCTTTGTGATATATAAAACTTGTGGGATTATTATTCCAGTATTGCTAATACATAATTTCTTTGTGATATATAAAACTTGTGGGATTTTTATTCCAGTATTGCTAATACATAATTTCTTTGTGATATATAAAACTTGTGGGATTTTTATTCCAGTATTGCTAGTATATAATTGCTTTGCAATACATAAAATTTGTGGGATTTTTATTCCAGTATTGCTAATATATAAATTGTTTGTGATATATAAAATTTGTGGGATTTTTATTCCAGTATTGCTAATACATAATTTCTTCGTGATATATAAAACTTGTGGGATTTTTATTCCAGTATCGCTAATGTATAATTTCTTCATGATATATAAAACTTGTGGGATTTTTGTTCAAGTATTGCTAATATATAATTTCTTTGTGATATATTAAACTTGTGGGATTTTTATTCCCGTACTGCTAATATATAACTTCTTTGCAATATATAAAATTTGTGGGATTTTTATTCCAGTATTGCTAATACATAATTTCTTCGTGATATATAAAACTTGCGGGATTTTTATTCCAGTATTGCTAATATAGAATTTCTTTGAGATATATAAAGATTGTGGGATTTTTATTCCAGTATTGCTAATATATAATTTCTTTGTGATATATAAAACTTGTGGGATTTTTATTCCAGTATTGCTAATATATAAATTGTTTGTGATATATAAAACTTGTGGGATTTTTATTCCAGTATTGATAATATATAAATTGTTTGTGATATATAAAACGTGTGGGATTTTTATTTCAGTATTGCTAATGTATAATTTCTTCGTAATATATTGTACAGGATTTCGCTCTGTGGTAGCTTAGCCTTGACACCTGTACGTCCTCCCGTTACCAATTGTAGGCTCTGCTTAGTAGCGGCACAGCTATGACCTTCCGCTGACTCAGTGGCTAGTCATTACTGACTGTTAGCTGAACCGGCCAGTCTCACTATTGCCCTCTACAGCCGAGGCCGAACAATGTTAGGCAGGGCCGAACAGTTTGGCTAGTGTGCTGTCTGATTTCTATACTACTGTGCAAGATGTATCTTTATAGCAGGCTATAGTGGATAGCTTATTGCAACGTGTGATATAGTGCGCTGTGAAGTGTTTTGTTAGACAAAGTGACTTCGGAGAGTGTGCAGGGTAACTCTGATTTATTGCATCAAAACTGAGCATTTTATAATAATTATTCACACAAAGAGATATATAAAATATCAGGTAGATACACGCCTTGTTAATAACGATTGGCTAGTTTAGACAGTTAGCACCTCCTTGGATAAATACATAAAAGAATGGCTCCACCCCTCGATAGTGATTGGGTGAAGCATAGAACAACATGTGAGCATAGAACAACATGTATGGTCAAAACATAGAACGATATGCTAAGGTAAGGTAAGTCTATGAAATAGATTGTTAATGTAGATAGGCTAGGGCTACGCTTATGGCGTCCTTCACAATATAAAACTTGTGGGATTTTTATTCCAGTATTGCTAATATATAAATTGTTTGTGATATATAAAACTTGTGGGATTTTTATTTCAGTATTGCTAATGTATAATTTCTTCGTAATATATAAAACTTGTGGGATTTTTATTCCAGTATTGCTAATATATAAATTGTTTGTGATATATAAAACTTGTGGGATTTTTATTCCAGTATTGCTAATGTATAATTTCTTCGTAATATATAAAACTTGTGGGATTTTTATTCCAGTATTGCCAATAGAGAAAAACGCGCGGACTGCGAAAGTTTTCAAGCAGTGGGAAAACCCCAACTTATTACGGGGATTTCCAGAATTTGTCCATTGTTTTATATAAGCCCGCAATAATTATTTTTTGGGATTCCCCAGTAATAAATCTTTTGCAAAAACTGCGCGTTTTTCTCTAATGTATAATTTCTTCATGATATATAAAACTTGTGGGATTTTTATTCCACTTTTGTTAATATATAATTTCTGTGTATTATGTAAACTTTTTGGATTTTTATTCCAGTATTGCTAATATATAAATTCTTTGTGTTATATAAAACGTGTAGGATTTTTATTCCAGTATTGCTGATCTATAATTTGTCATGGCAGTGAAAAATTGACAAGAGCCAAAATATTGGTGAAATTTATGTCATGGAGATAGGCTCAATGACAGATGCTCATCGATCGGGCCCAGAAATAATGAATAATGTTTGACCATAGCTCCTGATTATTCACCTCATTCAACTTTACACTACCGAAAGCCAATGAGTCAGCAATGAACTCTTGTACAAGCACTAAGCAAAAGTAATAATGAAAGAAATTCAACAACGCTTGATAAAAATCTTTACTCATTTTGATTTAGGTGAAATGGGATATTGGGGAAAAGGTGCAGGCACAATGGCCACCTGACAGGAAGTGGTATGAAGCAAAAATCACCAATGTTCTGATGTCAGGTGAGTGAGTTCAAACTGAACATTCATCTAATTAGTTATTGAATCAGTGTTTACAACATCGATCCTAAAAGATCAGAAACATGGAAGTAACATGATGTTTTTGTAGGTAAAGTGGAAGTGGAATATTTGCAAGATGGCATGAAGCGTGTGCTCTCAGCTCATCAAGTAAAGGTACTTGAAGGTCATCTAATATTTTTTATAAGAATTCAACCAATAATCAAGTTTACACCTAGTGATTGTATATAATTTCCATTCAGCAGCAAGGTATGTATCAATTGCTGCAAGCTAGTTGCTTTACGCTCATGTTGTTAGTTTTTCTTGTTGCTTATTAATGACAACAAAGACAAGATGACTTGTGCATCATCGAAAAGTACAAATATTCTGAAGAACCAGTTTTTTTCAAATATATTAAGCGAATATGTCATTTGATGTTTTTAGCGGTGATGCTTCAGAACACCAATAAATATGCACCAGCTATCACACATTTTGCTAGTGCTAGACCAGAAATGAAAGGAAAAACCTTACCTACTTTCTCTGAGGGTTTGTATTCAAAAGGGTTTTTGGGTGATTGATTGCTAATTTATTTGGAAGCAGGTAGAAAAAAACTGTTTTGTGTTGATTTCAGCTTTCATGGACCAAAGGCCTCTTACATTTTCATCTGTAATGGTTCATAGAACCATTGGTGTAGCTAAAATGGGAGCAGAAGCTTTGCCTATAAACTCTAACGGTCAGTATCGAAGTATTACTTTATCATTTGACAGGTGTTGAAGTGTTATACATTGTTTAGAATGAACCTTTAAAATTTTATAAGTTGTTGATGAGGATTCGAGCTTTGGTACACTAGAGACCGCCACTGTGTGTCCAGCAAAAAAGAAGCCTTACCTCGTTGATGAAACATTGCTTACCCTCACTGATGGCAAGTATCTCAAGTTTATTTAACGATTCTGAGCTTGCGAAACTTTAAAAAATGTATGGCATAGTAATTTCAATTTTTCTATTAGTTGATGTGGATCGAGGCTTTGTTATACCAGGGACCAAAGCTGTGTGCACCGGAAACAAAAAACGGGAATTTGGTGGCAAGACCTCACCTACTTTGTATACCAGTGAGTTTCACAAACTGTTTCAAAAGTTTTCAGCTGTTGAAATTTTAAACATGTCTCTTTGCATTTGACATTCCACTTTTGTTTTTTTTGTAGCAGATATGAATCCAACCCATGGTATAATTGGGACCACAGCTGCATGTCAAGCAGGCAAGCCACAAAATTTCACTGATGACACTTTGCCCATTTTCTCAGGTGGTTAGTATCCCAAAATAGTTTTCTAATTAAATTTCTATTGAAATGTGAAACATGTCTAACATAAAACTTTTATGTTTTGTTACTAGCTGATACAAATGCAAATTCTGCTGCAGTAGAGATTACAACTGGATGTCCAGTGGGCAAGAGATCAAATCGTAGTGACGAGACCTCGCATATTTCCACTCTCAATGAGTCTATTAGATTAATTTACTTGTTCAGAGCTTGCAAAATTTTCAACTGCTCAAATTGGTACAGGTCGTGGTACAGTACGGTGTCCCTTCAGGCAGTCTTTTCTGCAGACAATAAACAGAAACTCAGTGACGAGACCTTGCCTACCTTTTTTGATTGTTACTGTTCCAGATCGGTTTACCAAATAGCCGTTATTGCAGTTAAAGCACAACTGGCATTACGGAAAATTTTCATTTTACCATTTCTACTGCATAGCAGATATGGACCAAAGCTTCGGGACAGTAGGGACCACCACTGTATGTCAAACAAGGAAGAAACTAACTGGCACAGATGAGACTTTGCATGCCTTCTCTGATTGTGAGTATGTGAGATTGTTTATTGCTTACAGTGATCTAGATTTGAAACGTGTTAAGAATAAAACTTTGGCATTGTATGAGTAGCACATATGGATCTGGCCTTTGGTACACTAGGAGCCAAAACTGTGTGCGCCGGGAGCAAAATACCAGAACTCGGTGGCAAAACCTTACATATTTTCTCTAATAGTGAGTATCACAAACTGTTTCACCAGTTCCAGTGTTTGAAACTTTAAACAGCTCTTTGCATTTGACTTTCTACTGTTTTTCTATTTTGTAGCAGATATAGATCCAACCTGTGGTACAATTGGGACCACAGCTGCATGTCAAGAGGGCAAGCAACCAAATGTCACCAATGACCCTTTGCCCATTTTCTCAGGTGGTCAGTATCCCAGAATAGTTTTCTACTTAACTGTTTATCGAAATTTGAAACACGTTTAATATAAAATTTTATGTTCTGTTACTAGCTGATACAAATGCAAATTCTGGTGCAGTAGAGACTACAACTGGATGTCCAGTGGGCAAGACACCGAAACGTAGTGATGAGACTTCCTCTGTTGGTGAGTATATTAGATTACTTTACTTGTTCGGAGCTTGCAAAATTTTCGAAAGACGTACGGCATTAGACTTTCAAAATTTTCAACCGTTAAAATTTGCTCCAGGTCTTGGTACAGTAGAGATTCCAGTTGTGCGTGTGTGAAGCAGTAAACAGAAACTTGGTGGCAAAATCCTGCCCACCTCTTCTTATTGTGAAACTATAAACTGCTCTACAAAGTAACAGCAACTGAAATTTTAAACATTTCTTACATAGAGTCCATACTTCTGAATTCTAGCTGATGTGGATCCATGTTTTAAGCGGTGTCCCTTCAGGCAGCCTTTTCTGCAGACAATAAACAGAAACTCAGTGACGAGACCTTGCCTACCTTTTTTGATTGTTACTGTCCCATATCGGTTTACCAAATAGTTGTTATTGCAGTTAAAGCACAACTGGAATTACAAAAAATTTCATTCTTACCCTTTCTACTGCATAGCAGATATGGACCAAAGCTTCTATATAGGGACCACCACTGTGTGTCAAGCAAGGAAGAAATTAACTGGCACAGGCGAGACTGTGCATGCCTTCTCTGATTGTGAGTATGTGAGATTGTTTATTATTTACAGTGATCTAGATTTGAAACATGTTAAGAATAAAACTTTGGCATTGTATGAGTAGCATATAAGGATCCGACCTTTGGTACAGTAGGAACCAGAACTGTGTGCGCCGGGAGAAAAATACCAGAATTCGGTGGCAAAACCTTACTTATTTTTCTAATAGTGAGCATCGCAAACTGTTTCACCAGTTCTCAGTGATTGAAATTTTAAACATATTTTTGCATTTGACTTTCTACTTGTTTTCTGTTTTGTAGCAGATATAGATCCAACCTGTGGTACAATTTTTACCGCAGCCGCATGTCAAGCAGGCAAGCCACCAAATGTCACCGATGACACCTTGCCTATTTTCTCAGGTGGTTAGTATCCCAGAATATTTTTCTAAATTAATTGTTATCGAAATGCGAACAGTGTCTAACATGAAACTTTTATGTTTTGTTACTCTGAGTAGCAAATATGGACCCGTGTTTTGGTAATGTGTCCCCCAACACACTGGAACTTAATAGCAAGAGGTCACCCATTTTTTCTGAAGGCGAGTATAACCGATTACTTAGCTGATTGGTTGCTATTGAAATTCAAAAGATGCCCACCAAAACTTTTGTACTTTATTATGGCAGTTATGGATCCAAGTTCTGGTGCAGTAGGAACCACTGTTGCATGTATTGCAAGTAAGTCACCAAAACAGCATTATGAGACTTTGCCTTTCCTTTCTAATGGTGAGTATCCCAGATTACTTTGTCCATCTTCTCTGATGGTTTGTATTACAAAATGCTCTACTAGCTCACTGCTATTAAAGGTTCGATCATGCCTGGCATAGTATCTTACATTTTGGTTTTGCTACTGCCTATCCGATAGGGATCCAAGCTTCAGTACCGCAGGTACCTCATTTGCATGTCAAGCAACCAGTAATGTGGAACTCAGTGTTGAAACCTTCCCAGCTCTTTCTAATAGTTAGTATCACAGATAACTTTATTACTTCACTGCTACCTAAATTTTAAATGTATCCAGCATGAAACTTCAATATTTTATTCTCTGCAGAAATGGATAGAATTGTCGCTACAGCAGGGCCAGTAACCACTTGTCAAGATTTTGATAATGAGAGTGCCAATGCTTCTGATGGTCAGTTTGGTTATTGTCTACTATTTGAACGTTGATACTGTTTTTACTCCTATGATATTCAATTTCGGTTGAATGTTTTGTTCACAGAAAATTCTGAACTTTTGGATGATTCTGATAAAGATGAGGATTTCGTTCCTGACTCTTCCTGTGATGAAACTGATGAAAGCTATGAAACTGATTCGAGCATGAATCACCCTATGTCTGGTATATTAGTATCTCATTGGCTTTCAAAAAGTTTCCATAGCGACATTGTTAATTCTGTTATTGACTAGGGTTTTCTTTGAAATAGTAGTAAACTAATTTTCTCAACACAGGAGCTATCAAGCTGATGAAAAAAAAGCTGCAAGGTTTTCACCAACTCCTCAAGTTGGAGCTCCATCTCAACTACAAGTTCCTGCAGGTATTTGTATTTGTTAGCTACAATGTTTCATTTTGATTAATAGTTTTTCCCATCTTTCCCTAGATGTTAAAAAAATTTTGAAAACTCTCACTAATGGTCTGGCCACACACACGACTTTTTTCTGTTCCGGCGACACTCACAACTCGACGCGGTGCCTGAACTGATCGCCGGAAACGGTTTCTACAGGCCACACTGGCTGACGGCAATTGTTACTTCGGCACCTTGGGTGCAAAGAAAAACAAGTAATAATAAAACTAATAATTCACAATAATATTATGATAAATACACTCATAATTATCAGTAAGTTATAATAATCAATTTCATTAACAGAAATTTATTATTATTAATTATTTATTATTTGCTACTCAGTATTTAGTAAATATCAGTTATAATAATTAATTAATTATCAATCATCATGAATAAATTTTTCATGAATAATAATAATTATTTTACTTGTTATTATATTCATTGCACCAATAAACAGTCACAATAAAAACAATCAATTGTGATAGTGATTACCATCATATTTTTTTCTTACCATTTATCATAATAAGCAACAATTATAATTATGTCAACGATTTAGTACAAGTATTGTACAGGAATTTGTGTCTGGGTGGTAGCCACCTGTACACACTCCCGACGTGCTCTGCTTCTGCCCAAGTCTACTCACAATAATCTGCTATTATTGTTCGTGTTATCTGGAGAGCATTTATTGGTTTGTGCATTTATGGGTGCGGCCGAATCTGGCGTGTATGCTTGTTGGCAGTGGACAATAATTATGTTCTAATTATTGGCTGCCTCTGAACCTTCCCAAGGTTTGACAATAATCAATGCCGTGATTATTATCTAGTTTAAAGTTTGTTTCGAACTGTGCTCTAACATTAATCCTCAGGAATTACTTGTCTAGTTTAGCGTTTGTTGCGAACGTTTGGCCACTGACAATAATGGTGCGGTAATTATTATTTGTCTAGTTCGACTCAGTCGAGGTCGACAACAATTACGCTGAATTATTGTTTTGTGTTAGTTTGTGCTCGAACTCTCTAGTTCGGATTTCAATGTGAGTCGAACTAATAGGGCACCAGGTGCTTTGCGTCGTACACCTCGAGTCGAGGGAATACGCAGTAAGAGAGCGAACTATCTCACTTTCCGCCAAGCCTCGTGCTTGCTACCAGTCGACCAGTGCTTGTAGTTATGTTGCTCCTAGCTGTGCTCAGTGCTGCTTCTTGAGAGTAAGAATCTTCTGAGAGTCAGGCTAACTCTGAACTTTATTACACTTACATCAGTTTAAATACACAGAAGGCGGGTACACATTAATAAACCACACCTTAGTAAAAATATTGGTACAAGCCACGCCTTGCCCTTACAACAGCACCCAATTGCAATAATTAAAATCGTGGAAAAACTATAACATGTGATAAATAATTATTTGGTGTATAAGATAGAACGCACTGAAATAGACTCTAGTATCGTGGATACATACAACAATAGAACCGTACAAAGACATATACAATGCGTAGTGAGTAGACATTGAGATGCAAATGTAGACATGTTGTAGACAGTGAGTTACCAGCTTAAATCTTATACAAAGGAATACGGACAATGAGATATAGGCTCAGACGATAATTGCGAGATAATGTCTTACTGAGTAAATGTTAATAATAAAAATAGGGAGAGTACTGGCGTCCCTCACAGTATTGTTGGCGGCAAACTGTTTTAAATTAAACCTTGACCCAGTGCGGCCAAAGATTAGCCAATCACATTAGAGTCGTGGCGCCGGAAAACTAAAAAACTTGAACATGTTCAACGGCGTGATGCGGCGCCGTTTACCTTGGACGGCGAGCGGCATGGATTTGCTGATTCGATAATTCGCCGCACCGGGCACCGTTTCCGACGGAAAGTCGTGTGTGTGGCCAGACCATAAAAGGTATTCTTCTAAGCCGTTTTATGACTTTTTGATATGCTTCAAAGTCGGTTTTAAAATGCTCCATTACGCAGTGTCCTTCTGCCACTGTCCAAACTTTTTGTAGGCTTAGCCAATTCTGCCCAAGGATTTTCAAGTCCGTAATTCAGTATTGTTTTCCGTGATGTGTTAAACACACACTTTAATATTTTGCAGGAGGATTCCATCATCTTTTGAAGTCCCAGTTGCAAAAAGGTCAGTTTTACTGATGTGGCTATTTTTTTTTTGCCCAACTCTCATATGCATTGGTAGCATTAGACGACTGTTTGGCACTTGCTCACTTTTTTTACCTCTTTTATTGGTTTGAAATATACAGCTTTTTAGTAGCAGCAATGCGATCAATTCTGATTAGCAGGCTGTTTTAAATCGGTTTAAGAATAGCTGCGTCTAATAGATAACTCTTTGAGACCAGGCAGTAAAATGATGACTTACTACTGATCAACTAGTAGTAACAAGTGTTTGTTAGCTACGTTTGCTACATTGAATCCAAGCAGCTACACACTTGCACTTTCTTAGCCTAGCTATTAGTGGCTTTCCATATCACGACATCGTAGCCCTACTCTATGGAGTCATGGCTCAGTGCTTCTCAATAGCGATAAACCATCATGTTTTTCCATAAGCCTGATTAGCGAGTCAACGGAGACTTTGAGCTGATGAGTCAATAAGTTAAAATGTGTCAAGGAAACGTGTTTCAACCAACAACTAGTTTTAAATCGGATAGGGGAGTTTGCGGAAAACGGAAAACTTACGGAATCATTACGGAATTGGGACTTTGCGGAAAATGGCCTAGGCATTGTTTAATACAAAAGTTGTCCTCTCTTTTTCACATTTTTTCTTATTGCGTTTAACTCATTGAATTCAATGGTTTAACTACGAAACTGTGTCTGTGATTACTATGACAATTTCAGTGTCTTTCTCTTCCACCGTATTGCGTTTTCTACGTGGGTGAAATCAATACATATTTCATCAATGGTTTCTTAGGCCACTTGTTCGCTGTCACGTCACAGCCATGGATGAAATGCAACACATCACATTCATTTTATTCATGGTCACAGCTGATCTATTGGGGTTGCTAACATCATCTGTTTTCAAAAAATAGTGACAATCATCGATCAATATTATTATAATTATCAATGATGTTTTATCTATCTATGAATGATAAATAATAATAATTAATTATTATTAATAATGATGATGATGATAAAGTAAAGATGACGATGATGATAATAATGAAGCATTTATCTATTTACAGGTAGTTATATAATAACACAAGTTATTAATTATTTCTAAAAAGAATTGTTAATAATAATAATGTTCGTTGTTGTTATTATTAAAATTAATCATAATAATAATAATAATGAAAAAAATATAAGTAAAATAATAATAGTTGATAATCAATAATAATAATAACAAATGATAATATAATAAATAAAAACAAACATTTAATCATAATAATAATATTTATTATTTATAACAATAATAATAATAATTATTAATATTGATTATTATATATATTATTATTAGT
Organism: Cryptosula pallasiana; assembly: GCA_945261195.1. Classification (NCBI taxonomy): domain Eukaryota; kingdom Metazoa; phylum Bryozoa; class Gymnolaemata; order Cheilostomatida; family Cryptosulidae; genus Cryptosula; species Cryptosula pallasiana. Next base: position 9,754,684 of record OX183130.1, on the reverse strand, counting down.
TGCTAAAAACTATTAGTATATATGTTTATAATTATTAATTATTTTATTATAACCATATTATTATTAATTAATCAATGGTAGCTACTTGTTATTGTGAATTGTTATAATTATTAAAGTATAATATGTTATTAAACCTAATCAGTGCTTATTGTACGATTAGAAAACAACGTTATTTTTCATCCAATCTATTATCTTCTACTATACCATGCCTCACAATTTTTTTATCATCATCATTCTCTTTCTTCTGGTATTTTCTTTTGTAAAGTCGTGGTATAATAAATATTGTAAAGGTTTTCTGTGCCGTATTGAACAATAGAGCCTTCACCGACACCTGTTGAAGGTAGCTATTGTACTGTACAGAGCACACGGGGTTCACCGAAGCAAACAAGTGGTAGCGTGAGCTTCCAAGTGTATAGGCAAATGTTCCGTTATACAAGGCTACCAGTACAGGGGTAGTACTCTCCAATGCATATGTTTATAATCAGTCTACGGAAATGTCAATCCGGTGACTTCCTGTTCTCTGCCAGTAGACCTGTGTCATCCAATGGTGCAAAAATAATTTGTGTCACACAAGATGTCTCAGAAAAATAATTGAGAGCAGGTACCCTTGCTTAAAAAACAATGTTTTGTGGTCACAGTATCAAGCATTGCTGACAATGGTATTGTTGGAGTGTTGCGAAATCAGTGAGCATGACCATGCGTGGCGGAAAGTAGCTAATGATGTGGTATAGAAGTTTTTTGTATTTATCTAAATATAACTTTCCAGTAGAATTATTTTTTGTCCACATAATGTGGTTGCTCTATGATAAATAGTATACCACTGGGTCGGTAAAATAACGGAAAATTTGAATGACATATATTGAAATCTTAATGGCCTGATTTTTCGTTGTCTACTAGTTGATCAACTGTGTGTACTATGGAATTTGTATGTAAGTGATTCCTTTTTCAGTATTATCCTGGGTATGCTGATTCTGTACCTTGCGCTAAACTTGTAAATTAAAACAGTGCATCAAGGGGATATGTAATTGACAAATAGAAGCTAATTATCACGCATTATCGCTCATATCACTCACTCAGGTTGCTTGATAGAACATCGATGAGGTGCTTGCGAAATGAATGTTGCAAAAAATATTTTGATATTAAGACAACTGCAACATTATTTTTGCTATCAGTAAACCTTGGTCAGTGCGATTCTGACAGAAGGTCCTTACGGAATAAACCTTCTTACAGTACAAGGTGATCTGCGCTAGCAAATATATCGCCCAGTTGTCTAATTGTGCTTTATGGCAACATTTGTTGTTCTGTAATAACTGTTGATGAATCCGGTCAAGTTTTAAACAATCGTATCTCTGCTCATAAGAGTGCAGAAGTCACTAAAGTTTTCCTGGCTAAATAAACAAACTTTTGGCAGTTGTCCTCTTAAAAGATGATAATTATTTAGGGAAGATCAGTCAAACAAGTTAAGACTGTAATTGCAGCATATAACTGTGTTAAGTGAAGATATTAAACGTTGACATGTTTTTAGGACTGTATGACGATAATTTTTTTATACATAATTTTCATGTCAGAGTTTTCAAGTTAGTGTTTCAACTTTAGTTTAAATAGTTTATCAAAATGGTTTATTGCTTTTTTAATAAAGCCAGATCAACCATTAATAAATATTTAATAGCACTATCGTCATTTTCTCACTATTTTCAGGATCAAATGAATATTGAAATAGACCCTTGCAGTTCCTATTTCAGTTAAAACAGGGGAATGAATAAACTACAATAAAAGAAAGCAACTTTCAGTGCTCGCTGGTTTTCATTACTTTTCATTGCTGTTCTAGTGATATATACATTTATGTTGCTCTGTGTACAACACAAACAGTAGTACTTGTTATCAAGATTAAACAACTTTATGAATTTGTCAAATAACCAGAAGTGTTTGAGTTATTTGAAATTTTTCCAAATATTTGAATGTGGTGGTTAGTTGGATTACCAGAACTGTTCTTATTTATACATGACTCATCGGAAGCATGAATTATATTTACTGCTTTAGTTTTGCGATTTGAATTATTAAAATGATGTGTTAGTTTTGCGATTTGATTTATTAAAACGATGTGTTAGTTTTTTGATTTGAATTATTAAAATAGTGTGTTAAATTACTTTGTTGCCATTAAGTGAGTTCCTGGTAGCTGCAACAATTAAGATGGCTTGATGATAGTTGAAATAGTGTTCAAAACAGATTATACTCAAAACATTTGATTCGGTCTCAAAAATATCCAGGGAAAAAATCAAACTGCAACACTTATCTGAAGGAAGTTTGATATTTTCAAAGTCTTGGGTTTTCCGCAAAAGAATCTCATTTTGGTTATTTACTTCTCCTGTCAAGGTTGGCCATGTACAATTTTCATCATCTTTTTCGCAATCTCCGATGCAACTTCCATAGGGAACTAGAGCTGCTAGATGTCGGGTCTAGACTACCAGAGTGAATATTTTCCTTAGAACCACTGCGATGATTAGTCTCCATTATAACAGTTTTTTCTGCGCTAACAAGAATGAGTATCTTGCTGCTAAATGTGTTGTTAAGAACTTCATAAAACATTTTGACTAATGTAAATAAAATGAAGAAAATTATACGTAGCCAAAATTGATAGAAAAGGTTAGTAACCAACACAAGAGTTTTTGCAGAACACCAAAATCGTTAAAAAAATGAACATCTTTCTGGCAATTGTGGCAGATTTGATATTATTCCCATAAGGCTGAATAATATCTTTTAGTACATCTTGTTTAGAACACCATTTCATCAATAATGCGACCAACCAACTACGTACCACATCTACATATTTTGAAAAGTTCCAAGTGATACAGAATATTTCAAAGAGTCATGTAGTCTTGAGACCTTGAAAGTAAGTACTACGCTTGTGTTTACACATAGCTGTGTGGCACAAAAACTATTTTTATAAGCTGTTTTAGAGCAACATAAATGCACATGTCACAGAAAAATGATGAAAATTATCAAGCACTGAGAGTTGCTTTCTCTTCATGTAGATGAAATTCTTCAACGGCTATGACTGAGCATCAAATATCTTCATAGAACGAAATTAGATAGATAGATTAGAACTAGTACAGATCACCCCGTACTATAAGAAGGTTTTTTTTTCGCAAGGACCTTCTGTCAGAATTGCACTGACCAGGGTTCACCGTATGCAAATAGATGTTGTAATTGTTTTAATATGAAAAACTCTCTGGCAATATTTTTTCTCAAGTTACTAATGGAAGTTCTATCAAGCAGGTTGAAAAAAAGTCGAAGAGTGAGCAATCAGCTTCTATTTGTCATTTATATATTGTAATGGAATTGTGTGAGTGCCAGTGTGCGGACAGACCAGCCAGAGTTGTCTTACCTAAAAGAAGCAGATGAATCCTCAAGTGGAGCCTCCGTTCCTACCAAGCCAAGAAAAACTAGCCGTGGAGGATCAAGCTGGGAGAATCAAGCTAACTGTTCCAGTAGCCATCTTGTTTCATAATTAATTAATTATTATCGTTATTTGTATATGGTTCGTAATGTGTCTGTTCTCGTCCTCCAATCATATTGTGTATTTATTAGCCGATTATATCTTCTGATTTTTGGACTGCTTATTTACATATTTTACTGCATAAATAGAAAGGCAGAATGCTCAGTGGCTAGAGTTTGTAGTAGTCGTGTTGAGTAGATGCTATGGAAGCGTTAGGGTTAACGTTGTGTATTCTCGTAGCTTAGACTGGATTATTAGTGGGATTTAATACACTTGTACATTTGTACACTTCGAATCATCTTTCGTTGTAAAGTTTTAGATATTTACGTTCAGTACATTGTTGCTGATAACTACAACTCTTCTCATACTGTTGTTGACTTGCTTGCAGTATTACTTTGTCGAAATACCCTCTTAGAGATTACGATACACTCTTGGATATCGTCGATAACACGTTCTTAGAGATTACTATACACTGTTGGACATTGTCATTAAGCTGCCTAACACGTTACTATAAACTATACACGTGGTTGCTATTAATTTGAGAATCTAAAGTAAAACCGGATCTGAGTGTAATTAAACAGATTTCCGTATTAAGAGAACAGGAAGTCTCCGGATCAATACAGATAGACTGAACATTACCGTTATACATCGGAGTTGCTACTACCGGGATAGTAGTGTTGTATGGCGGATTGTTGCCTTGACACTACGCAGCTATGCTACCAGTACAGCTCTAGTGCTCCCTTGTACCCATACAGTACACCCCACTATTCTCTCACAGGTGTCGGTGAAGGTTCCGTGAAAACCACGCATAAATCCTTAACAATATCACCTAGATGCACTGTTTCAGGTTATAAGTGTAGGGTAACAAAATCAGCATACCCAGGATAATGCTGAACAAGAAATCACTAACGCTCAGTTTCAATTATAAACGCAGTTGATAGATCAGTAATCAATGCGAAATCATACCCACTGGTTCAGTTAATCGTAAAACTTCCGGGTTAACAAAAAAGTAAAAGAAGGGAGCTGGCAGAAAATAGCTACTAGGTCAACTTTGGAAACTTCTACTCTTGTAGCTTGGACAAATAAGTTGCTTAGTACACAAAGAGCTGAAGCAATAGTTTATGCTAGTAGTCTTAGTGATTTGAGCTAATGGAAAACTTCAATAATACACACCTTTAGAATCAGTATTAAAACACCTATTTAATGTTATTTTAAACATTGATGTGATGATATCACTCTTTAATATGTAATAAATATAACTTTTTATAAAAACACTAAATAAATAATTTAACCGTAATATCAAATTATTACCATTTTTAATATGATTATTATTTATTACGAACTAGTAACAGACATAAACGATCAAAATTATCATTATCATAATTAGTAAATATATATACTATTATCCGTATAAAAAATAATTATCAATTATTGTTGTGATAATAGATTAATTAACAACAATTATTACATTATTATTATGAAATTTGTTATAATAATAAATAATAACATTAATTTATTATTATCAAAATTAATAATTATTATTACTTACTTTACTACTAAATAACTACTAACTGTTATTATTAATAATAATTAACGTATACTAAAAAAATCATGAATCATAATCATTACTTACTATCATTATTATTATTAATAACTTTTTTAATATTATCAATTAATTATTAATTAGAATAATTAATAATAATCAATCAACGACAACGATCAATGAACAAAACATTATTAATTAATTATTATTTTATATCAAATTATTATTATTGTTAATTAATAATTATTATTTTTCTTTAAACATTATTATTTTATTATCAATAATAATAATCATTACTGTTATTATCTAACTACTTGTAAATGGAGCATGAAATGTTGATTCCCATTAATTCGAAACATAGATGACGTTAGCTTCTAGGCAAAGACTAAAATGCTTCATGTACATATAGCGGTTAAAAGATCAGGTGGACAAATAACTTGAACTAGCTGAAAACAACATCAAATCACTGAGAAAATAATTGCAGGAAGCAGATATGGACGTATGTTTCATAGACATAGTTACGCAACTTACACAATAAAAATGTCACCTTAACAAGGTAGCACAACTTTTGTATTAAACACTTTCCGCAAAGTCCCAATTCCGCAATGATTCCGTAAGTGTTCCGTTTTCCGCAAACTCCCCTATCCCGTTTTAAATGCCTTTCTTATGTTTGTTTCATCCAATAATACATACTCCACAGATAAAAATTTGAAGCAGCAGTGCTTGGTTAATGTGTAGTTCATTTATCAAGTTTAAAATATTTATTTTTGTATCATTATTTATTTATGGCCGATTGATTATTTACTATTTATATTTTATTATTATTATCATATGCGAAAATAGGGAAAAAAGCCAAATAATATAAAATAAAACACATATATACAATTGTGAACACTTATTCTTCATCTTTTTTCTTAACGCCTAAGTGGTCTTGAAAGGCAACTGTGTCAAATGACTGAAACTTCTGTCCAAATTATTTAATTGTTTGAACTGCAGTGATGTCGGAAATTCAATATGCGCATGTGCAAACCAGTGGCGCTACTGCATTCCCGTATTTCATAATGCTTCAGTGGTCTGGCGCTATTATAAGTTGCTACTTAGTAGCGACTTTCAATAGCGCCACATCATCACGACAGCAGTAGCGACAAGATGGGAATACCCGTGGCACTACGACGTTGCACTACGACGTCGTGACATGGAAAGCTACTTACTAAATGTCGTATATTTAGTGGATGAAAAGTTCAACTGGCAGTTGTCAAAATCTATTAATAAAAGTTTTATCTTGATGACATTTCTAAAGGAAATTGCAATGCGTTTGAAATAAGTTCGAACAAAGTATTTTTTTGTTTTTCATATCAAAAATTGCATTCGAATGGGCGATGGTTTCATTGTCAAACACTTTTGAAAATGAAACATAATTTTACTGAATTCCATACTTCTGTTACCGGTGTGCTGAAAACTTGATATATTAAAGGTAAAACTAATCGCTGCAAGTTCTACTCTTTTCATTAAGTTCATCAATTGCGATAACTTATTAAAAATAATTGCCACAAATAAAAAACAAATTATTTCTGAAAAAGTGCAGATGTAACCACATTGATGGTAACATCAGAAAAAAAAACATCAAGTTATGTCACAGCAGTTGGAGTGTCGTCACAATTTCTCAAAACTGTTTAATCAATGCACTTGTGGATTATGTATTGTAGTAACGGTTCCTGTATACAGTGTTACTGGGAAGAGAGTGTATGGGAAGCCAAGTTACTGTAACTTTTGTGCAAAACAACTGAAGTCTAAAATTTTACAGCATTATGTAAATAAGCACAGTGATAAAACTGATGTGCAAAATGTCATATTGTGTAAACATTTTACCGCAAAAAAGGCCATGGCGAAGAACTTGGAGTATTTGGGAAACTTTAGGCATAACACGAAGGTTAGTAATTAGAATTCATTAAACCAATGAAATAAAGCAGTGGACACTTGACCGCTTCCTCAACACTCATTTCATTTTGATCAAGAATCTGAATTTTTTTCATGATCCGCCAGTAGTAATATATGAGCAGATCTCCCTACCAAGTGTTTTTTTGTGGATTTGATCTGGGGGTTTAGGCAATGGGTTACGACGTTGGATGAATTCGCCGAGTTTATATTGTATTTTATTTGAGTGGCATTTGAGTGGCATTTAAGTGGCATTTAAGTGGCATTTGAGTTTTGATTATTTTTTTACTTATTTTGAGCTTATATGGCATATAGATTTTGAATGTATGGCATTTAAGTTTTGATAATTTCTTACATAACTCGAACTCATATGTCATTTTGAGAGAGAGGAGATATAACTACATTGAATCAATATATGATTATATACATTTATTACATAACAAGTAGGAAAATAACCTTGTATAATATAGCTAGAGTAATACAAAGCACTACAACTTGTAATAACAATCAATACATAGTCTTTTTCTTTACAATGATGTCATTGATGTACTGATGATATATCAGAAAAGGGAAATAGCTCACCAAGTCACATTATCCAATTCGTTTTTTTTGTTTAATTTGTAAAGTATTTGATGGCTTTACAAGAAATATCATCACATTCAGGTTCAATGATGATGAGAAGATTTTCTTCAAGTTTAAGTTTACTATCTTCCGATATAGACAGAGAAAGTTTTGAAAAATCCTCCAAATCTTTATAAATAAAAACTCTATAAATCGACGGTGTTGAATTTGTAATTGCTACTGAACTGTTTTCGCATATGATGTATCTATCACACACACAATCAGTAGTAGTTTCGATTTCTTCAGAATTGTTTATAGTAGAGTTTGTAGGGCTTGGCTGTTCCAAAATTAAATCGACTAAACCCAGAGCTTGTGGAAGAGATGGAATTGATGGTGATAAAGCTGGAACTACTGGCTTGTTTGTAGTTTTTGTTGTCGTTGTCTGCGGAGTTATGGTGATTATTGAAGTTATTCTTCGAATCGTAGGTAGTAATCCCTCATCGTATAAACGGATGTAATTTAAAGCTTCATCAGTTTTGCAAGCAAAGTAGTGTTGAGGCCACATATCATAAGTGTCACAGCTTCTACGTCGGAGAGTAGGTTCCATGAAACATGTGAGTGTATGCATACGATATTTTAAGTTTTTTCTTAAAATACGAGTTACTGAATCAACCGCTTCCATATTAAGAGTTCCCCGAAAACATCCGGACTCTCTATGAGATAAAGTGAATGGTTGAATCTCTGTTGTAAGACAATAAACACTTAGGATTGGGAATAATAGAAGATAGATTCGATATTTCATTTTTATTCAGAGAGAGAGAGACTTTTAACCTAGTTTATGCTTTCATCATCTAGAGTTAACTGTCTTGCTTTTCGGTGGACTTTGGTTAATATGCTCCAACTAAAGTTCTATATATATAACTTTGGGATCGCATTTGTCTTTGTTATCTCCTTGACATGTGATGCTGATGATAATCTTGTTTTGAATAGATTTCAAACTTTCAAAACTTGAAAATGACAAATTTACACCTTCAATACCATTGATGTTAGTGATGATAGTAGCTATTTTCGGCTTCTCGTTGGTCGAATGGTTGCATTCCACACATGCAAAGTTGGTTGTCTCAAACTCTTTTGTTGGTGGACAAATCAAACGTGAGGTGTTGTATTCAAATACACATAATTCATCATTCCAAAATAGTTTTGTATTTTGAGTAAGACCTTCCGTATTATTTTTAACCCCTATTGCACATTCCTCCTGATTCAGAGTGTATTTTGTTGGTGTATTGCAGGTCAGGATATCTGTAGAAGTTTTGCTTTTGCAGATCCAAGAAGCGTTTTGAGCGATAATAAAACTGCAATGTAAATAGTTGGAAGGATAGAGTCTCACACAGTTTGTTCCATTTTCATCTTTATATCGAATACTCTTTTCAAAAGGTGAAAAAAATAAGACATCATTTTTTTCCATAACTCCATCTATACATTCATCGATTTCATCGACATAAAATACTTCGCTGACATTGAAACTTTTGAAACTCGAAAATGTTGAATTCAAACCTTTGATTTTATTGATGGTAGTGATGTTAGCTGGATTTGATTCCTCATTTACACCTTCGATATCATTGATGGTAGTGATGTTAGCTGGAATTGATTCCTTACAGATCCAAGAAGCGTTTCGAGGGATGAAAAAACCGCAATATATATACTCAGAAGGGTAGAGTCTCACACAGTTTTCCCCATTTTCATCTTTATATCGTATAGTCCTTTCAAAAGGTGAAAAAACCAAGACATCGTTTTTTTCCATAGCACCAGCTAGACATTTATCAATTTTGTCGCTATAAAACACTCCATTAGTTTTCAAACTGTCAAAAGTCGAAAGTGATGAATCTTTGATGTTAGTGATGTTAACTGGTTTTGGCTCCTTGTTGATCGAATGATCGGAATGAGTGCATTGCATGCATGCAAATTTGAATGTCTCAAACTGTCTTCTTATTGGACAGATCACACGTCTGTGATTGTAATGAAATGCACATAATTCCCCATTTCGATATACTTTTGTATTTTGAGTAAGCCCTTCCGTATTATTTGTAATACCCATTTCACATTCCTCTTGATTCAAAACGTATTTTGTTGTAGTATCACAAGACACAGAATCTGTAGAAGTGTGTCCTTGCAGATCCAAGAAGCGCTTTGAGGGATGAAAAAACCACAATATAATAAGTCAGGAGGGTAGAGTCGCACACAGTTTTTTCCATTTTCATCTTTATATCGTATAGTCCTTTCGAAAGGTGAAAAAACCAAGACATCATTTTTATCCATAGCTCCGGCTATACATTCATCAATTTCGTTGGTATAGAATACTCCACTAACATTGGGAAATGTTAGCGCCAGTAGCAAGATAAATACGCAGCTCATTTTTTAAAATGTTTTTGCTTTCAGTGTTGAAAGTTGAATACTTTCTTTCTTGATGTTCTTTCTATTTATACGTAAGTGGCTAGTGGCTTGTTCAGCTCTCTCAGCCGATTTTGAAGATGTGAAACAATCTCATCAAAGTGGTTGCCAAAATGTAAGTATGGTTCCAATCGAGATTGAGACAAAAGAACATGTGTTCCTGTCCAGCGAAATGAAGTCAAACCTCTTAAAATCGAAATATCTATTAAATCACCCAGTTCAGCATCTTTCAAACATTGCTTTATATCAATCAGTTCGATTGCTCTTTTGAGATCTTCAAAATCTATCAACTTGTCTTGCGGACAGCATACTTTTGGATCAAAGCTCCTAGAACAGTTTAAGCATTCGAGAGGATTTGCTCTTGAAATACAATTACAGCTCAAAAGCATGCTTTGTATTGATTTACGAACTAGATTGAATCCTAACACAAAATAAAATACTTTTTCGGTGATGAGTTGAACAAAAAGAGAATTCGAACGCTCTAAAGGAATGTGTTCAAAATGAGTCCTTATGAACTTAGGAACAAAATCAGCCAATGTAGCAATTGACTTGAATCCTTGAGTTTTTCCACTCATGTTTCTTCTGTAGTTCAGAGATAAATGAAGCAACTTTTTGTAGCAGTTCTTTTATGAGTCCTCAGATATATTTGTCGAATCAATAGTTATTATCGGGTTGACTGAGTCTTCTTTTTCATCAAGAGTATGAGCGTATGGATATCCTTCCGCTATCGCAAGTAATTTATCCTTTAGACGTTGATAAGCCAGTTTGCTCTGACTAGTAGGTAATAGGTAGGGATTTAATCGTGCTCTCAAATTTGTTAACAAAAAGGGAGACTTCAAATCATCAGTGGAAAGATCCAAAAAAGCATTAATCCATTCATCATGCACCAAAAAACCCATTTTAGCGTTTTTCAAAACTTGTCTTCTATCAATCCAGTCGATAGCATCACCCAATTCTTTTTTGGTAGGTGTAGCACCTTCAACCATTTCAGCATATCTTTTACAAGTGATACATTTGTCATCAACGTGTGAACAGTAACAGTTTAGTAGTGATAGATTGGTTGCTTGCTTGTAAAAACTTCCTCCTAGTACACAGTATACGCATTCCTCCGTAAAATAAATCCTCAACATTTCATCAGAAACCTCAGCCAAAAAAGTCTTAGGTCCTATAGCATCGGAAGCTTCTTGGTGAGCAAAGTCTTCAACACGTAACATATTTGTTGTTATTCCGTTAAATTACAAAACGCGAATGATACGTTTTCAAATTGAAATACCTATTTAATCATTCATTACTTTTTCTTTTTTTTTGAGGTTAATTGTTATGCTAGCTCATGTAGATCTTCATAAATGCTTTAATTTCAACCTGACAACCATCGATTGGGCAAGGTTTTACTTCTGATGAGCATTCAGTAAGCGCTTTTTCCTTACACTCACTACAGTAAATGAGATGACCGCATGGAAGAGAGATATGATTTGCAATTACTTTTTTTTCATGCGTCTCAGACACACATTGAGCGAGTTTGCTTTGCTTAGTCTGATCTTTATCTTTTTTTAACGAATCAATTGATTTAGCATCATTTTTTAACAGTGTTGACGAATTCTCAACAGTTGTAAAATCATTTTCAAAAATATGTAAGGCTTCAATCATAAAACCTATTCGCTCAAAAGGTTTTCCATTTAACACTAAAACTTGTTCGATATCGTTTTGACTGTATCCTAGTTTTTTGCAAATAAGTTTCATTTCTTCGGTGTCATTGTTGTGCGTTATTTGTTTTACTTTTTCTCGATATTTTTCAACCCATCGCTTACACCTTTTGCCTTTTTCCGTTCGCATGTAAACATCCTCAACATACTCTTCACCTTTACTCCCGAGTAAAAAATAACAGTCTGGGAACCATCGACAGTGTTCCTCCCACGGTAGATCACTCTCTTCCCATTCTTTAAGTTCACCTGAGCAAAAGAAGCATTTTACACTATCTCCAAACTAAGTATAGTAGAAACCTGCATTGGAAAGGAGTTTCATGGAGACTTTACCCTTCCATTGTTTGAAACTGTCTTCTCTAGATGTTTCAGTAGCAAAACGTGGTGTACCAGCACGATCAATTGATATACCTAGAGGTAATACTTCTGCAGTTAAATCTCCTCTTCTGGTCTTTTGTTCTTCCATCGTATAACTTTTGACAATTGAGATGTTTTTCATTTCTTCTGCAAGTAGTTTCCTAGGTCTATACACACGATTGTGAGTGTTAAATCCTCTAACAAATCGACAAAACGGAAAACTTTTAGCATGTTCTTTCATTGGATGTTCATCTTCATCCTTCCAGTTTAGTAATACCCCTTGGCAAAAAGCACATCGAACAGCGTTGTCTTTTTCAAGGTTATAGAAACCAGCTCCAGCCATGTTTTCACCACAATGTTTACCTACTCGTCTCCAATTTGTAAGAAATTATTTTCTTCGATAACTTTCATCAAGCATTAAAGTCTCTCTTTCATAAAAAGAGAGTTCATTGCAAATGAACTTGAAAAAGTCCGTTGGGGAAAGTTGCGCAATAGTTTTTTGTAATTTTAATGACAAAAGACTACAGTGATTATCCGGATAAGTTGCGATGACATAAGTTATTGCAGTGGTATCAGGAAAAGTTCGTTGTAAAAACAACGACGAAGTAACGAGTAAACTATCATCTATCCATTCGGTGCAGTCTTTAGTATTTTCAAAGCAATTCCGAGTTTTTCGCATTTCTTTTTTTTCATTATAAATAGTGTTTGCTACATATCTGTTGTTTGTTACTCGACACATTATTTATATATAATATAAGTAGTAGCTTCAGTTATTACTCAAGTTGAAGTTTTGTTGGAAAGTTGTTTCCCTTTGATCTAGTTCGTTGTTATTCTCTAAAAAAAAAATGATAATGCTTTATAGCAAAAAATAAAAAAAAGACTAAGGTTTCAATTTTTTTCAATATACTTGAATTGATTACTATTGTAATAGAATGTAAATACTTACATCAGAAAATGAAGACTTGTCTTTCTTTGAATTAAAATGAATGATATTCCTAGTTGTTTGAACTTGAGAGCTGCTTTCTATAAAGTTCGGATGAAGAAGGAGTACTTTTTTCATTTTGAAGTCCTGAAATAATAATAATGATAAAACATAATTAAAACATACATACAGTATTTTTTGATATCTTAAATAGTGAATAATCTTGTTTTTGTTCAGAAAATGTCTTCACGTTTAGTTTGATTACAATTAAAACAAAATATAAATACTTACATCACAAATGAAGACTTGTTTTTCTTTGAATTAGATGAATTATACACATAGTTGTTTGAACTTCAGCTGTTTCCTATGTAATTCAAATGATGAAGAAGGAGTGCTGTAGTAGATGATGATGTAGTAGATCTTGTTCCTTCAGTTACTAACGATGAAGTGAATGCTTTCTGTATGAAAACAGTGCTTCTTATATAGCTTAAGTTGCACTGCTATGAATCAGCATTATTTTCACATGTGGAAACCGTTGCTTTCGCGGGAATAACAAAATTATTTTCACGCGAATACAAACCAATCCTTTTGCGGGAATAATTAGTATATTTTCACGTGAATGGAAACCGTTGCTTTCGCGGGAATAAACATTTTATTTTCACGCGAATGGAAACCGTTGCTTTCGCGGGAATAAACATTTTATTTTCACGCGAATACAAAGCAATGCTTTCGCGGGAATAAACATTTTATTTCCACGCAAATGGAAACCGATGCTTTCGCGGGAATAAGTAATTTAATTTCACGCGAATACAACCCAATTTTTTCGCGGGAATAAATAATATATTTTCACGCGAATAGAAACCGTTGCTTTTGCGGGAATAAATATTTTATTTTCACGCGAATACAAACCAATGTTTTCGCGGGAATAAATAATTTATTTTCACGCGAATGGAAACCGTTGCTTTCGCGGGAATAGAAATTTTATTTTCCCGCGAATACAAACCAATGCTTTCGCGGGAATCAATACTTTATTTTCACGCGAATGGAAACCGTTGCTTTCGCGGGAATAAATATTTTATTTTCACGCGAATACAAACCAATGTTTTCGCGGGAATAAATAGTTTATTTTCACTCGAATAGAAACCGTTGCTTTCGGGGGAATGAACATTTTATTTTCCCGCGAATACAAACCAATGCATTCGCGGGAATCAATACTTTATTTTCACGCGAATGGAAACCGTTGCTTTCGCGGGAATAAATATTTTATTTTCACGCGAATACAAACCAATGTTTTCGCGGGAATAAATAGTTTATTTTCACGCGAATAGAAACCGTTGCTTTCGCGGGAATGAACATTTTATTTTCACGCGAATACAAACCAATGTTTTCGCGGGAATAAATAGTTTATTTTCACGCGAATAGAAACCGTTGCTTTCGCGGGAATGAAAATTTTATTTTCACGCGGATAGAAACCAATGCTTTCGCGGGAATAAAACAATTATTTTCCATAGGGATAAAACCGTTGCTTTCGCGGGAGTAAAAAAAATAATTTTCACAGGAATAAAAACCAATGCTTTCGCGGGAATATCGCGTGAAAAACTGCTGAGTCATAGATATATTATAAAGAAGGTTTCATAGGGTTAATTAGTACAGCTTTAGCTATTTAAGAACCAGTGTTTTCACACAGAAAGCATCCAGTTCTACAATAGCTAGCAAAGAAGCAACATCTACACACCAACTACTACATTTACTTGAAACTATAGAAAGACTTTCAGTCAATAAGGTGAGAATCACTAAATAATTCTTTAACATATATTGATAGAAAACTTCAACTAGATTTGCTATAATACTTCAGAAAGTTAATTTTATGTTTTAATATTTTGTTCTTATTAATAAAAGATCAAATAGTTTCACCATAACGCATCAGAAAATTATTTTGGTTTTGATTATGTGTTTATTTTATAAATATCTAGTTAGTTTATTCTTTTCAAATATTTTTCAAATTCCAACCATCTGTTACATATTTTTTACTCTCTTTTCAGTTCCAACTTTTCACTGAACGCTCTGAATATGAATGAAGACCGTAATACCTCATTTCTCTCAACATTCGAACCATACTCTGATGATAAAGAAAATATCCCTCCTGATTCACATATAATAAAAAGGAAACTGAAAACAGTTCGACCAAAGCCATGGGATTCGGATAGAAATAAAACGATTGACTATGCTTGGACTTTGAAAGCACCATCTCTTTCTCATCTTTCCTGCTTGTCAAAAAATGCTGCTAGTTTGCTCAATTCTTGCGATACCAATGACAGAGTAATGATTGGAAGGTTTCAACCACTTCACTTAAATCAAACACCATCACTTCTCGAGATAATCTCCATCGAAAGACCAGCTGAGGATGTATATAAAAACTTATGCATTATCCGCTACAATGTCGAAACATTTGGCAACAGACGACAAGTGAGGTCCATGGTGAGAAATGAGGATTATAACAAATTAGCTCCAACACAACCGGATGTTCCAAAACTGGTGGTTTTTGTGGGATTCGATTCAGACAAGCATCCAATCTTTCACCCTATCAACTTTCCATCCAATATTCCCCTTGAGGAAGCTAAACAGCTAAGTAGATTAATAAAAAAAAAACACCTAGTCAGTTGATCAGTATGGTTCGTATCGCAACACTCTCTCAATTTGCTGTTGGAAGTGTAATCAGTTTTGAATCTCCTCAAATATCAACTCAGTTAACATTACCTAATGGAGAAGTGGTGATGGATGCGCTACTGGTAAACTACAGATGTTTGCAATACGATGGTTTGATGATGGGAGTACTATACATACCTGAAAAACATGCTAGCGACGTCAAACGAATTGGAACAGGAGTCATACTTGTAAGAAATCGTGAAGTTAGTAGATTTGGTTATCATCGACATGATATAATCACATTCACAGCATTACAAGCGATAGAAACGGCTCAAAACCTATCCAACAAACTTGATGATTCCAACCAGATGAAGTACTTTACTACAGATGAGGTTGTTGAGAACAAGGTCTTAGTGCTTTCAATGGGAGCGGGAAACACATCTTCTACATCTTTGAGAGAACCAACACCCCCTGGTGAAAACTATATTCAAGAAAAGCAAGTCAGACAACACAACCTAGTGAGTGTTTTTTATTTAATGTAAACTAACTGATATAAGTAATACTTCCAATTAGATAGAATTTATTTATAAAGCAATTATTTTTTGTTTTGCTTTAGATAGAAGAGAGAGAATCAAAAACACTTGATGAAAATTATGCTCAAGAAAAAACAAACCGAACAATATAACTTGGTGAGTTACTTCCCTTTACTATATAATGTTAACTAACCAATGTAAAAAGAACTATAATTCAAATTCATGTAATTATTTTACATTTTTGTTTAATCATCCTATACTAATACATAACTTTTTATTTTAGTTCATTATGGAATCAAAAGTATATAGAACAGAAGTCTTCCTTCCTAAGACAGGGGCGTTTTTAGAGGGGGGGCGAGGGGTCTCGCGCCCCCCCTTTGGCTAACAGAAAAAAAAATTAGTGAGTCAAGTAGAGCACTTTGTGTTGCCTCAACTTTTTTTAGTTAAATATTTCGGGCTGGAGACCAAAGCCCACATCAAATTAATATTGGATTCTGGGCTAACATCTCAGTGCGGCAAACTGCAAAGCAATTTTTTGTTCCAAGACATTGACAAGCATGAACTACGGTTGACGAGCGGCTTCATGTTTTTTCTTAGTTGGAAAAGCCAGAAAAATTTTTTCTTGGTGCCAAATGTCTGACGAACAGCTTCACGCAAAAAATTTTTTCTGGGAAAACCCCAACAGCAGGGGAAAGCAACTTCTTAGTTTGTTAGACCGATACTCAGACGCTTTTGTGAAGAACCTTATTTTTAATCGACCCGTCGGTCCCATGAGCGTACCAGATCCATAATTGATCCTTATTGATCTTATTATTTTTTTTAAACTGGTGTTTGCAAAAATAGCAGTTTTAATTTTTTTAAACTGTGAGGAAAAATTGCAAAAACTATTTTTTTGTATCCAAAGTATTGAGGCTATAATTGCGCCATGTTGCTCGGGTATGCAGCCAAAAAGACACTGGCCGTGGCCCTCACCTGAGTGAAGAAATCACTTACTTAGGCCCTGACTGATCATGTGTTTGTTGTTGTTGCTTCACTAACAGACAGATTTTTTGTTGTTTAATATTTCAATTTGTGCATGGGTAATAATGATGTTATAACACCTCAATTCACCTACAGTAACATGTTGTTCAAATAAACCTGTGCAACAGCTACTAACTAAGTCTAACTAATAATATTATAATAATATAGTCAGTCACCTACCTTGAGTGATAATGATGATTGATGGATGACTGTGAACAACGAACTATCGTTGTTGTTGCTCATTCATTGTTATATAATAATACTACTATTATTTAATAATAGTAGTAGTCTAAGTATATGGTATTATTATATAACTGATATTAATTATATAATAATTGATTAATAATTTATTAATCAATTATTATTTTCTCTTCCTATTATTATAATTATTAATAAAAAATATTATTATTATTATAATAATTGAAAAAACCTGCCACAGAACAACATTAGATTATAATTATTATTATAATATTAATTAATAATAATATTATTTCCATATTTTATTTATAGGACAACATAGAGACCATAAGAAGAATAACAAGAGCCCAGTCACAGATGATGATGATGATGAAGATAATTCTTTTCTGTAATAATAATAAAACATACATATATATATATACATACATATATAACATATTTTTTTCTTACTATAACTAACAACTATATAATAAAATATTACCGTAACTATTGTGAAGCTTAGAAGCTTACCGTATGCTCTGAGCTAGTACAAGTTGATAAGTTATCTGTGGTCGACTTTAAGCAGCTCCCAAACGCGTCCTCTCGCTAGCTATTTGATACCTTGTCTAACCGTGCTCGTCAGTTGTCTCCCCCTTCCTCAATGTCCTTTCCGGTACACTCTACACCTTTCCTCCAAGATTATACCAATAATCTTAATGTAACATTCACCAGTCCAAAAGATGCCGTCACATCTGTGACGGCCTCTAACTGACCCAGATGCCGTCACATCTGGTATACCGCAATTCCTACCAACAAAGAATCCGTTACAACTCAGCAGCACAAATAAAAACAATTCAATCATCCATCACCAGTTAATACAACTACAAACAGCATCAAACAAGACATGTTAAAACAGAAATTGAAAATTTAGTAACACAATGAAACATTAATTGTCTCAATATGAGACATTATTAGAATACCAGATCAATCCAGGTCAAACGCATGGCCCGAGTTTCTGAAACATGAACACAAAGACATGAATCGTTAAAAACTATAAGTTTAGTCTATCTCTTGGCTTGATATTCCTGCCTGATCTCGATTGCCGAGTGGTCTGGGGAGATTGCACAGTTGATTTGTTGAATGGTCCTTGATATAGATTTTCACGAGAACTGTCTGCATTATAGCTCACCCTAGATGGCAATCCGGCTGTTTGGTTTGCGTTTGGAGATGCGGTCGCATCACTCATGGCTTTTTGTTTACTCAGTGGCAATGCCGACACAATGCATGAGCTATCGGTTACAGGTGGAGGTGATGTTGGTTTTTCTTGTCCTTGATTTAACAAGACTGGCAACTGTTGCGGTGACTCTGATGCGTCCGTTCGAGCAGAGCCATGTTTTTCTGGATTCTCGCCCACTTGCACAAACTTCCTGTTCCTTCGTAATAAGGCGCCTGAATTTGTTTTCAGAGCTAACTCTCGATCAGAAGCTGCAGTTACTACTGCCGTACAAGGTTTCTTCCCAGGATCAGTCAGGACTACAGGTGTTCCCACCATTATCGGTTCTCTTTCATTTACCCTGTGCCTGACATTATAGCTATGAGCTTGTTTACCCCGATACTCAGCCTCAGACGATCTGAGCTTCTTCACATCAACCGGGTTATCAACCAAGTACCCCATTGAATTAAGCTCTCGCCCATTCAACAATTGCGCTGGAGAGTATCCATTCTGCAGTGGACTATCATTGTAACACATAACCGCAGCACAAATGTCCGGATTTTTCACTGCCAACTTTTTAAAGGTCTGCACCGCTCTCTCAGCTTGCCCATTCGACTGGGGATTCCTTGGAGCACTGGTACGATAGATGATATCCCATTTTTTTTGTCAACCTAGCAAACTGCTCTGACACAAACTGAGGGCCATTATCAGAAACAATAGTGTTTGGGATTCCTACCAAACAAAGAATTTTGTTTATCTTCTGACACAGAACAGCTGCATTTGCTGGAACACACTTCTCGGCTATCATAAACCGACTGTAATAATCCGAGACAACTAGATAATCCTCACCTCCATCTTCCAAGGTGCAAAAATCCATAGACAGTCTCCACCAAGGTCGTTCCGGGAAAGGTGAAGAAATCATTGGTTCTGGCGGAACTCTGCGGTACCTGGCACAAACCACTTCACCATTTCGCGAATGTCAGTCAACATTCCTGGCCACCAGACTGCCTCCCTTGCTCGTCGAGCGCACCGGTTTTCACCGAGATGGCCCTGGTGTATCTCCGTCAGAACCCTTTCTCTTTCACTAATGGGGATGAACATCCTATTGTAATAAAACACAATCCCCCCCCACAACCGTCAGATGTTCTTTAAAAGAATGAAACACCCTCAAATACTGAGGTAGATCCCTATAGTCTGGCCAGCCATCGTGCACATATGATATCAACTGACCTCCAATAAGGTCAAACTGTGTAGCTGTCACAAGAAGTCGCCTTCTGGCCAAGGATATAGGAAGCTCCTCAATCATTTCTTGAACTAATAGAGGTTCTGGGTCTGATTCTTGCTTGCTTCCCACTGGCGCTCTACTCAAGGTGTCTGCAACCACCAACTTACTTCCAGGGGTATATATGACTTCATACGAGAACCACATCATGCGTAATCGAAACCTCTGGACCCTCAGTGGAAGCTTGGACAGCTCCTTTTCTGACATTATTGAAACTAGAGGCTTGTGATCGGTTTTTACCCAGAACTCTCTTCCAGCCAAATAATAGTGAAAATTTTCTGCTGCCCAACAAATAGCCAATGCCTCTTTCTCAATTTGCGCATATCTCTGCTCCGTATCTGACATCGCCCTCGATGCCAGTGCTATCGGCTTCATCCCCTAATTTGTCCTCTGAAATACAGCTGCCCCTAACCCATGTCTCTGCCTCCAAGTTGAACGGTGCTAACACAGGTGGGGAGGACAGTTTCTTTTTTACAGTATTAAAATCTCTTTCTATTTGAGAATTCCAAACCCATTCATTCTCTCGATACTCTTAATTCGCCGAACAGCCAAACGACCGAACAGCCGAATGACCGAACAGCCAAACGACCGAACAGCCGAATAGTGCATAATAGGACAACATTCCATGTTTTATGTTTTCCGGTTCTATTCCTCCTTGACGATTTGTTTTTTGTCCTTGTCTTAATATAGTTTTCATCTTTACTACTGCACCAGCCTTAACATTGCTGAAAAGAAAAAGTGTATAAGATAATTGTTATTTTTTCATGTGGTACAGTGCACTAAATCAATGAATAATATACAAAGTTGATAATTGATTATTATTGTTTTTAATGATTAATTAATAAAAAACAACCAACAACAACAACAGTAAATTATTATTATTATTATCTACCTACAACATCATCATCTAATAATAATAAAATTGATCAGTAAAAGATTGTTTAGATATTATAACTCTTAGTATTATTAAAAATCGACAAAAATAAAATTTATTTATTATTATTGTAATTTATTATTATGATATAATTTTTGTTGTTATTATTATTGTAACAATTATTATCATACTTTAATTGTATTATTAGTATTAGTAATATAGTAATAATAATAATTATAATATAATAATAAATGAATATTATTATTGTTTATTTTTAATTTTACTACTAATAATAATCATAATACTGTGACGGACGGCGCCATGTTGACATATTTACTCACTCTATGTTAGCACTCTAGAACTAGTAACTTTATGTACACACTTATTTTATGCTCCTTCAATTCTATGTACATGCAATATTATATGTATCCCATGTGCGTACATTCAGCCATAGCTGTAAAGCCAGCCTCTATCTTTTATACACAGTTTCTATTTGTCTAGCCTTTCTTAACAGGCGTGTCTTACAACTTTCTTTTGTCTTGTCTTGTTTACACATTTTATTATTATGTAACTCCTTTTATAAATAGCCGTGTTAGGCAGCAATAAATCAGAGTCAGCTTGCACACTCTCAGAAGTTTCTTTGTTCTCTAACAATAATAACTTCACTGCGCTAAGTACATGCACGTACAACGATTGCTCTATTACTCGAGTAGTAATATACAAGCAGATCAGCCTGAACCTCTGCTGGCCGAACCTAGCTCCGACTAGTTCGCCTTCAAAGTTCGGTCACTGACTGCACTCAGCAGAACAGTTCGAACCTCTGCTGGCCGAACCTAGCTTGCCTAGTTCGCCTTCAAAGTTCGACCTCTGCCTTGCACTGAAACAAGCTAACGCAACCGACAGCTAGACAGTAAACTAGGATGGTCACCCGCCATTCTTAAGCATACTCGTCGACCTGTGGGCGGGTTGTATTGCTCAGCGATTGACACAGTTGCCAACTCAGTTCGGGAAGTTGTGCAGGTAGGCCGAGCTACCAACTCACACAGTGAAATCCTGCACATTGGTGGCAGCAGTGGGATTGGAGACACCCACAAGCAGAACCCGACTGAGCGATGGCACAGAGAAGAAGAGCGCTCAGCATCGACCGAGATGATCCATCCGGCAGACAGATGATGAACACCCTCACTCACATCTTGGACAGGATGACCATGGCCTCAACCAGAAGCAACTTCAAGGTGCCGCAGTTCGACGGCACAGGAGAAGTAGACTACTTCTTGCAGCGGTTTGAGGAAGTGGCCGACGCCAACCAGTGGCAACCAGATGACCGAGTGATACACTTACGGCAGGCCTTGACAGGCAAGGCCGGACAGTGTGGAAGAGGAGAGACAGCAGAGGAGGTGACCATGAAGCTACGAGCTACCTTTGGACTCACGCGTTCCGAAGCACAGGCTAGACTACTGAGCTACAGGCGAACGACCAAGGACAGTCTGCGAGATCAAGCGATCACCGTGGAACGCCTCATCAAGGCCGCCCACAGCAACCTCCCCAGGCAGAATCAAGAGGAGTTGGTGCTCCAGACGTTCCACAGCACGCTGGGACACACTTACCTACAGCGACACCTGTTGGCTGTTCGCCCCCAGAGCTTGGAAGAGGCGATACAAGCAGGCAACGAGTTTCTGCAGGTTCCACACCAGCCGCTAGGAGGACCACACATTCGGACAGTGGAGACCGACCCCTGTGACTTAGCTCCGACCCCACCAGGAGAGACTGCTCGTACACAAGAGGTGCAAGACCCTCTTACGCAGCTCTTCCGCACGGTGGAAGGACTAAGCCAAGAGATAGCGAGCCTCAAGGCAAGGAAGAAGGAAGAGATTCCCAAGAGATGCTGGGGTTGCCAGCAGGTTGGACACCATCGGAGGGCATGCAAGACTGCTCCATGGCCCAGCCACCAGGGAAACGACTACCGCCCGCAGCAGTAGGGAGGCCTACTGGCTGCGTACGGGCACCTCAAGAGAAGGCGCAGGCACTTCCTAGGAACCGGGATCAAGCACGACGGGTGATTTCTACTTTGGACCTCCTGACCGGTCCTCCGATCGCTTTACACAACCGATTCTCCAGTCGGTCGACACTCGACAGCCCTGTCACACTGGAACCGGAAAGCGAGGAGACTCTCGAGCAGCAGGAACCTACCAGGCCCAAAAAGAAGGACAAGCAAACCCAGACGCCACCACCCAAGGAGGAACGGTTCATACCCTGCCACCTGAGTGCCAGGGAAACCTGTCCTCAGGGAGTGATAGAGAGCCTGCAGGGTGGATTACCAATCGCCACAAGTGTCAACAAGCCGGACGCACGAGGACGAGTGTTGGTGCGATGCCTGAACCCGACACGGGACACACTGAAGCTGTCAGCTGGAGAGGTGATTGGCACCTTCACAGGAGTAGACTAAGGTGGAACCCAGACGCTGAACGAGCCCAGGAGAGTAGAGGGACGAGCAGAGGCAGGAGGAAAAGTACCCCCCCACCTGCAAGAACTCTTTGACAAGGCCAAGAGAGGGTGTCAGACCCCCCGGCAGGAGAGACAGCTCAAAGAGTTACTGCTACAGTACCAGACGGTGTTCAGCAGCCACAACGGGGACCTGGGCCGAACGACACTGGCCGAACACTCCATTCCTACCATAGAAGGAGCTCGACCCATCAGGTGTCCTCCCCATCGGCTGGGACCCGAAAAAGAAGCAGAGGCGGAGCGGCAGATCAAGGATCTTCTGGAGAAAGACTTGATAGAGCCTGCAGATGGCGCGTGGAGTTCCCCCGTTGTCTTAGTCAGGAAGAAGGACGACTCATGGCGGTTCTGTGTCGATTACAGGCGGTTGAACGACATTACTAAGCAAGATGCTTACCCTATTCCCCGCATAGATGAGTCTCTAGACGCCTTGGCCGGCAGCAAATACTTCACGACGCTGGATCTCACCAGCAGGTACTGGCAAGTGCCCCTGGACGCAGACGCTCGGGACAAGTTGGCCTTCACTACACGCAGTGGACTGTGAAAGTGGAAGGTGCTACCCTTTGGATTGACGTCGGCTCCCGCCACCTTCCAAAGGCTGATGGAGAAAGTGTTGAAGGGTGTACACTGGAAGACGCTGCTGCTGTACCTCGATGATGTCATCATCATCGCCCCGGACTTCGAGACACACCTGCAAAGGCTCGGAGAAGTATTGGGACGCCTACAGCAAGCCAATCTGAAAGTGAAGCCCTCCAAATGTGAGTTATTGCAGAAGGAGGTGAAGTATCTGCCCTTCTATTTATACAATCTACTAGCAGTTGAAAATCACAAGATATAATTGGTTAATAAAATATAGTATGATCGGATGATACAAACAGGTGCATTACGAACTATATATAATAGCGCCAAAACATAAACATATATAATACACAGACATGCGGGCGTTTATCCGCCAGGTTAATCAAACATATATACTACAATGCAATCAAATAGGCGAGCGTTTCTCCGCCAGGTTAAAAACGATAATAATTAAAAAACTTGTGCCAAGCAAGATGGCTACCGGAACTGTTAGTTTGACTTCTCGTATCTTGATCTTTTACGGCTGAGCCGTCCTCGGTTGTTGAGAACTGAGGTTCCTCTGGTCGGTTCATCTGCTTCTGATAGGTGAGACAACTCTGGCTTGTCTGTCCGTACACTGTTACTCGCACAACTCTCTTACAATATATTACATTCCTTTTCATCCCTTTTCGAACTTTGTTTCTAGCAGCATGTGGCCCCAAGTTATTGAACGATTAATAACTCAACAGGATTTGAAAATTTTAGTGGAACAAAAATTTATATATCGATACTATGTACTGATAAATGCCAAGCTCGCATGAGTTTTGTGTACGCTAAATAATAATGTAAACTACTAGCAATGAATAAATAAACGCAATAATATTCAATAATTTAATTAGTCATTCAGATGTAATCTGTGACTATTGTTTTAGTAGGTTTTATTAGCCGTACAGATTTAATCTGTATTTGATTTGGTATATCATAATTTTTTCAAGCAATTAATTTTTTTTTTTTCCACAAACAACTTGTATCATGTTTACTTGCGCTGGAAATTTAGTGACCTTGCGCTGGTGCAAATCCAGCAGGAGGCCCTATTATTCAGGATCAAGCCTTCCATTAGTGCTTGGTTACTTGTTCCAGCTCTGGAAATTCTTGAAATAATCTAAAAAAGAAATGAAGCATACAGAAAACAGTAGGGGGCGCAATCGTGTTAACAATAGCATAGAACACCTTGCTTACCGGATATATACGACTATCATGAGTAGTAGTGATGGAAACGGGTACTCGTTCGCCTCGAACCACGGGTTGTCCCCTCTCGAATCCGGGGCGAATCCAAATCGAATCCAACATTTTTGAATCCTAACGAATCCATAATTTTTCGGCCTTTCATCGATCAATTACGACTATAGTAAAAGCATATAGTTGTAACGCGCTGATCTGGTTACTTATGCGGTGTTGTGTCTATCGTTT
The DNA here is from genome assembly GCA_945261195.1 of Cryptosula pallasiana. Taxonomy (NCBI): domain Eukaryota; kingdom Metazoa; phylum Bryozoa; class Gymnolaemata; order Cheilostomatida; family Cryptosulidae; genus Cryptosula; species Cryptosula pallasiana. The sequence goes on along the minus strand of OX183130.1, from coordinate 9,729,450 downwards.
TCAATGACAGTAGTCATTGCCTTAGTCATCCGATAGCCTGTAATCTGAGGAAGATCGGGATGCTGCGTATACTTCCAACAATTAGACTAGTAAACAAAATCACACAGGCACATCAATCACGCGTGCTGATTAGTAGTTAGTAGTAGTAAGTAATAAAAATGTCAAAGAGAAGCTTTGTCTGGAATTATTTCTCACTGCTCACTCAACAACATGCTCAATCTAATAACTACTATCTATAACATACGCAATCAATTACCTTGACTTGACCAGTTCACTCGACCAAGAACACTGGACTTTTATTATATTACTCCTTGATCATTCCAACAATAATTAATTAATAAAAGTAAATAAATGCTATTTATTATTATTGTGCAGGATTTCACTGTGTGAGTTGGTAGCGCGGCCTACCTGCACAACTTCCCGAACTGAGTTGGCAACTGTGTCTATCGCTGAGCAATACAACCCGCCCACAGGTCGACTAGTATTCTTAGGAATGGCGGGTGACCATTCTAGTTTACTGTCTAGCTGTCGGTTGCGTTAGCTTGTTTCAGTGTGCAAGGCAGAGGTCGAACTTTGAAGGCGAACTAGGCAAGCTAGGTTCGGCCAGCAGAGGTTCGAACTGTTCTGCTGAGTGCAGTCAGTGACCGAACTTTGAAGGCGAACTAGTCGGAGCTAGGTTCGGCCAGCAGAGGTTCAGGCTGATCTGCTTGTATATTACTACTCGAGTAATAGAGCAATCGTTGTACGTGCATGTACTTAGCGCAGTGAAGTTATTATTGTTAGAGAACAAAGAAACTTCTGAGAGTGTGCAAGCTGACTCTGACTTTATTGCTGCCTAACACGGCTATTTATAAAAGGAGTTACATAATAATAAATGTGTAAACAAACAGGGACAAAAGAAATGTTGTAAGGCACGCCTGTTAATACGACTAGACAAATGAGAATATACATGGGTTGGCCTTACAGCTATGGTTGAGTGCATGCACATGGTGCTAATATAAAATTGCATATAAGGTGAAAGAATAAAATGTATGTATAGCGTTCATAGAGCGATTAGTCATTGAGTGTAGCCATAGAATGTCATACTAGTTTAATATGGCCGCCGTCCGTCACATTATTATTATAGGTAAATATTTGTAGTTGTATTGATAATAAATGCCCACTGCTCACTCAACAACATGCTCAATCTAATAATTATTATCTATGACATACCCAATCAATTCACTTGACTTGACCAGTTTACTCGACCAAGAACACTGAAATTTTATTATATTACTCCTTGATCATTTCAACAATAATTAATAAAAGTAAATGCTATTTATTATTTATTATAGGTAAATATTTGTAGTTGTATTGATAATAAATCAGTAAAATAATTAATTTTTATTTATTGTAGACCCTAATTAGGATGTTTTAGTGTTAGCAAAATTTGGAAGAAAAATGCTGCTTGCTATTACTTGGTACTTAAACTTTGCTAAAATTGCATTGATCATCAAGTAACCTAGAGACCTGTTTGACCTTCAGTATAAACTTGTACAAGCAAGGAGTTGTCAAACGTAAATAGGATTCGGACCGAACCGCCTCGGACCGGTTCGATTTGAGTGGAAAGATTCGGAATCGGACCGAACCTGAATTTTTTTATCCCGTTCCATCACTAATGAGTAGGGTAGATTTGGTCAATAAATTTATCTCATTAGGTTAGCAAATAAAGATCATATAAAATTTGACAACTCTTCACCTCGTTTTGAAATCGCACATTTCACCATTTCAAATGTATATGTATGTTTAAAGTTGTATCAATAATGCTGATCTGTACACCATGCGCAAACGTTATACATTACCAGAAGAAACCAGGTTAATCTCTGACAGTTTTTTCACCATTCTTGCAGCTACCCTTTTACAGGCTAGTGCTTCACACGAATAAACTGTTTTTTTTTGCATTATATATCAGTGGAGTAAAATGCACGTCGTTTTATTATAATTATAAAGCTCACCAAGGAACAAACACTTTATTCTTTCCACGGTATTTTTCAATTTCATTATTCTAATGTTGAAATAGCAGAACAGCCAACAGTGTGGTACCCTAAGGTTTATGATTTTTTTCTGTACAATCAAAGACAAGAGTTTTTGGTTGCTCATTACTGATTGGAAGGGAGGCTTTATAACACACGTGATGTGATTTGGAAAATTATATAAAGCACAACCTGAAGGCCTATTTTATGTATATCAAAAGCGTTTGCTCATTTAATATTCATCACAAAAATATTACTAATTCGCAGACATTGGAGGTTTGACATACTCGCATAAAGTTGGTATCAAAGATACTGAAACAGAAATTTGAGGGTGTTTTTCATCATTACTAATCAATCACTACTTGAGGGCTGGAACAAGTAACCAAGCACTAAAGGAAGGCTTACTCCTAAATATTAGGGCCTCCTGCTGGAATTGCACCAGCACATGGTCACTGATTGCCGGCACAGCATTATGAAAAAGAAATGCAATTCAAGATACTTTTGAATGAAGCTGCTGCAAATTAATTGCTAAAATAAATTTTAAAACAAGTGTGGTTTTGGTATACAATACCATAGCTAGAAAAAAGTAGGACAATCACTACGCATAATATAAATTGTTGTCTGGTTTTCATGTAAAAGTGTTTTCTTATAACTGATGTAACTTTATTAAATACTACAGTAACAAAATACAGTCATTTAAAATGGGATTGCATAATGTGTGGTTGAAAGACATCAATAACTGGGGTTATTTAACAGCTGTTGTATTGACTGATCTCCAAACGACATTTGGGTGTAGGAATATATAATTTGCCGCGTGTTCTCACTAGAATGAACCAGCACAAGATGCTGACTACAAAGTTATTTATAAGTATTAGGTTGTTGTATTGTTGTAAAATAGTTTTTGCTAGCTGAAGTAGTATTGTAGTAAAATACTACACTACTACTACAGCTAGCAGAAAATATTCTGCAACAAAAAAAAATTCGGGTTGGTTCTTCCATCATGATCATCATCTAATGATAATAAAAATGATAAATGATAAAATAATATGGCCCTATACAACATTACCAAGTTTTTCTCAAAAATGGCATCAGCTTTTAGAATAGTAGTTTGTTGTTATTTGAAAACACTTCGTAGTATTATCTATTAATTAAACAATTATCACCATCCATCATTACATCATATTTGATTGATGACCATCTAATAGCGTGTACAGAACTCATGCGAGGGTAGCATATATAGGGCAAAAGGATTTATATGTAAACTCGTCCCCCACGGTTTTTTTAATTTTCAAAATATTTCTGCGTGGCTAACTTTTAATAACCTGAGGCCAGAAAATGCTAGAAACAAAATTTAAAAAGGTATCAAATGGACACCATTTACCGCACAGGCTTAGCCAATCATGGCACTGTCTACATAGCTGTGGACTTCAAAGCTAACAGGTGGAAAATGCATCATAAACCTGCAATTTCCTATTGCGCCATGGGCCCTTAAGATTTCAGTTCATGTCATTCAGATTCTCTGTTATTTTACCGACCCAGTGGTATACTATTTATCATCGAGCAATCACGTGATGTAGACAAAAAAAATATATTTACTGGAGAGTCATAATCAAATAATTAGAAAAAATTATATAACATACCATTAGTTAATTAGCGCGGCAGATGGTCATGCGCCACTGATTTTGCATCATTGCAACAATACCATTGTCAGAAATACTTAATTACCGTGACCACAAACCATTGTTTTATTAAGCAAAGGTACTTTCTCTCAATTATTTTTCTGAGACAACCACTGGTGTGACAAATAATTTTTGCACCAATGGATGGACAACAGATTTTTGTAAAAGCTGATACTCTATTTGAGAAAAAGCTGTCAAAATAAAAATTGCAATTGTGCCAGCTACATCATCTAACAACAATAATAATCATAAAATAGTAACTAATAATCACACAGTTACTTACAGTAGTGTTTTCTCATTCATTAAACTAAATAAATATAGCTAGTGCAAGTGGGCCGCATGCGTTGCGTGAGAATTAACCAATCTCTCCGGTTGATAGAATGCCAACGGTTTATTTGCGGTTTTGGCTCTGAGTAGGTTGACCCATTTTTTTAATAAGTCAGGAACTAAGGCTCACAGAACAAAAGTTCAAAGTTCATTAGATACAGAACACCAGAGCGCTCAAAACTCACCTTCAACTGTCCTTTGAAAAGCAGCATGGTTCCGGTAGGTATTATTTGAAATTATCTCTCAAAATCGCAAATTTCCCAGCACTCAGAAACTTTTCACAATGTTTTGAGCCAACAAAGTTCTTTGCAATTTCACCATAAATCCGTTGGTGTATTTTTTATTTGTGTTTCATTATTTGATATAATATTTTGGAGTTTTTTGAAAAAGAATTTTTGCTGTAATTTTTCCGTTGACAAAATATAGGCCGAAAAGCGTACACCACGTGACCATAAAACAATACGGGCGGTTTGTGCGCCCAGTGTTCTGCGTTTGGTGAATGTTTAATGCATGAGGCTATAATAAAACATCAAATAATTATTACTACTTACTGTAAGTTACTATTTATAATATTTAGTATATTTTCAACGCATAATAACAACAATTGATAAAAATAACGAACAGTTTGGTTCTTGGTCGGTGTATAAAAATCCTATAACATAAATCAATTGTGGCAAATATGATTAACAAATATCATCATGTTGACACACACACACACATATATATATATATGATAATAACAACAGTTCCAGTAGAAACAATATATATTTAGCACTATAAAAAATGTCTTCATCTGTGATGGTTCTCTTCTTTTTCTTGTGGTCTCTGTAACATAATAAAAAAGTGTAATGATGAATAATATTATTGTGACAGATATTTTAAAGTATTATTATTGCTACACAACAGCTAAACTAGGCCCGTAGGTTTTTTATATAGCTTCACGCTCGACTGATCCGCCTGCCGTGATTACTTAAGTGTTGGCGTGGAGTTATAAAAAAAATTGGTGCTGTAAGGTCTTTTTGAAATTAATTTTTATATGGTTTAAAATAATGCTACACTAAAAATTTTGGTAGCATTCTGGTGACAAGACACCATGGTACACTCTGGTGCTATTTTCAGAAGCTTAAAAAAATTTTCAAAAGTTTTTTTGCTTTGGCTATATTATTATGATAATTATTAAATTGGTGAAAAAAATAACATTTATAATAATAATGATTGATAATTAATACTATTAAATTTAATGTATCATTTTTAAAATGATACATTAACTAATATTAATATTAACTAAAAAATAATAATAACTAATAATAATAATAAATATTACTACTATTTATTTATTATATTATTAATAATAATAATTAATAATATAATAAATAAATAGTAGTACGACTAATTATTATTTACTATAGTTATTTATTAATTATTATTCTCATCAACAACAATTTTGGTAGCATACTGGTGGCAAGACACCATGGTACACTCTGGTGCTATTTTCAGAGGCTTAAAAAAATTTTCAAAAGTTTTTTTGCACCAGCTAAATAAATGTTATTTTTTTCACCAATTTAATAATTATCATAATAATAATAATGATTGATAATTAATACTATTAAATTTAATGTATCATTTTTAAAATGATACATTAACTAATATTAATATTAACTAAAAAATAATAATAACTAATAATAATAATAAATATTACTACTATTTATTTATTATATTATTAATAATAATAATTAATAATATAATAAATAAATAGTAGTACGACTAATTATTATTTACTATAGTTATTTATTAATTATTATTCTCATCAACAACAATCATCATCATCAATCAATCAATCAATCTATCAAGGTGGTAAGTACTAAGTAAGTTACAGTAGTAATCACCCAGATTTATTTGACTATATAGGCGAATTGAGGTGGAATAATACCATTATTATCATTAAGTCCACTCTATACACAAAGTGAAATATAAAAAAAAAACAAAAAATCTGTATGTCAGTGAACCAGCTACATAATAATAATAAAAATATCAGGGCTACGGTCAGTCATCGTTTTGGTCTGCAGACTCGAGCAACATGGCGGAATGATAACCTCTAAAAAAGGTTCGGTATACTAAACTGATACTAAGATACTGGTCCGATGAAAAAGTAAGGGTGCTTTCGGATACCCTATGCATAGGGCAGTCGTTGAACACTCGTTGAGGGCTCAACGATGACTGTCGTTTAACGGAAGTTGTTTGTGCTCAAACCATAGACATATTTATTTTCATCGACGTCTATGAAAACTGTATAGCTGGAGCGAGCCCACTTTAGTTTCTTTACAAAGAAAAAAGAATTACGATGATTTCATCGTCAGATGTATTTTTTATATACATTATAATGCATTGTCACGACTTGAAACGGGGAGGAAAAGTGATTGATAAAAGTTGACTCGTTAAAACTGTTTGGTAGGTGGAGTCAAGGTCAATCAACGACGCTACCTTCCTCGCTTGTCACTTCCATCGTTGAGCCCAAATTGCCCATTGCCGCCATGTTTTTTCTGCCCTCAACGACGGGGTTTCCGAATGGTCTCGTTTAATCCCATCGTTAAGCCCATAGACCTATAACCCCCCTAGACCAATTACTGCGTACTCGGCCAATGATAATCGTTGGTGAAACAGCGGATGCCTGGGCGCCATGTTTGTAGTGGTGATGCTCGTTGGAAACACGATTTCTGTTTCCCAGAAGTGTCACTCATGGTACTTTAGTTTTACTCACGGTTATGTTGCATTACTTCTAGTTTTCAAGATGAGTAAAGATCACCTTTATCACCAGGATCTATATAGTGACATGAAGATGGTTAGTTGACAAGTAACGTGGTAACTCTTCAATCAATGACGATGATGATTGATGATGATCATGATGATGATGATCATCGATCATCATTCATAAATAATAATAATAATAAATAAATAATAATAATAATTAATTAATAATGATTATTATTAATTATTATGATCATTAGTTATTATGAATGAATGATGCTCATTATCATTATTATAATAATGATCATCATTCATAATAAATAAATAATAATAATTAATTAATAATAATAATTATTTTTATAAATAATATAGCGTCCACAAACTGATCACGAAAGATGACGTCACACGTCAAAAGCATCGATATAAATATTTGTAGCACCTATTTTTTTCAGTTTCCAAATATTCGGGAATTACTAAATTTTTAATAACTTGGGACCACAGGCTGCTAGAAACAAAATTTTAAAAGGGTTTAATAGGATACACTTTGCCGAACGAGATTAACCAATCACTGCACTTCTTACATATCTGTAGTTTTGGGAAAAATTGTCTGGAAATGACGTTGTAAACTAGACTTTTCCCAGTGCGCCGGTGGACCATATGATTTTAGTTTATGTTATATCACTAACCTGTCTTATTACCGACCTGTTGATATACTGATTGTTGTAGATCCTTTACATCTGGAGGTAGGAAATTAGATTTAATAATTTCCTTGCCAAATAAAAACGTAATTTTTTTTAATATATATTATCATTAAGCAATTAGTAACTAACCGCAAATTAATTACGCTCGCTTGGTCTTGCGTCACGGATTTCACTCTAATGTATCAATAATGAGGCGTAAAACTAACCGCAATGCGAACATGAAACAAAGTAATTTTTTTGCTGAGAGGGTCATTTTTAAAACTCATTTTCTCAGTAACTATCAATGAGAGACAAAAAGGTTTACTACTATTGTGACTGCAAGATATGATTCTACGCCATGATATGTTTTTTAACGTCCCAAGGCTGATTTGAAAATTGCACTTGTGCTAGCTAAATAATAATAATAATAAATTATAATAAAAATAATATTATTTTAATTTTGTATTATTAATTGTTGCTATTATTTATTATTATAATAATCATTAATATTTATTTATTATTTATTACACTGTTATTATTTATATATATGTATATGTGATCATGATGATGATGATCACATATACATATATATATATATAACATCAAAAAAGATTATATCATCATCATGGCTAGTGTTCAATGTCTGATGAAATCATGTTTTTATGTATTCTCCTAAACTAGCCTTTGGTTATGGGTTATTTGCTTTAGATAGCTAAGCTGCAGATAAATGTGTTCCAGGCCACTGGTCTTTTCCTTATTGTTGTGCTTCTTACAGTTGATTCTCTAGCATTATTTATATTCAATGGTATATGTCTATTTTAGGAGCTGGAACAATTTCTCAGTACACCGTGGTGAGACTGCTGTGTAGGAGTCAACTGAAAGAGCTGATGTTTGAGACAATGAGACAACTACTGTATGAACTTCGAGTCATCTTGACTTAGGGTTCAGAGGTAAACATAAAATAACAGATACATAGAAATCTATGAATTGTCCGAATGTACAAACCAGATCATTTTTAGTCTCACACTTTTAATTGCCACTCCCTGCAGTTGAACGATTTACGCACCTACAGGTTGGTTTTCTTTTAGATTTTTATTTGTTTTTACTCAAAATATCAGGCTATTATAGTCGACTCTCATTTGACTGTCTTCTCAATACTTCCTCGTCATCATTTCTTTGCGTATGATGTCTCACCTGTTCATATGATCTTTCAGGTGGTTGGAAGTGCACGGTATGTGCCGGGGTGTCCAGGTGGAACACCGTTATACTTTTGCTCGGATTGGGAGCCCTGGCTGCTTCAGCTCACTGGAGATGAGGGAGGTTGTTGCCCTACAGACATTCATTTAACATGTTTCTCGGGATCACCATAGGCATAGATATAATATAGAATATAGTATTTTCAAATTGTATCATATAGCATCTCTACTTCTATTACGTAGTATATATGTTTTTCTGTTTTAGTCTCAAATACAGACATTTTTTGTCTTCCCGAGGTGTACCGCTCCTGTAATTACACCAACCATTTCTGTATTGTGGCTCTGTTATTCTCACTGTCGCAGGCGATCGGTTTTGCTTTATAAGTACAGTGGCTGCACTTGAACAAAATAACCTTGACTGCTCACCACTGCTGAAGATTTATGTATTAGCCTGCCATTGAAAAAAATACATCACAATTGGATTGCAAATATATTGATTGTTTGTTCGGAAACTTAAATGCATCAGTAGTTGTTGGCTTGGAATATGTTAGACATGCACTTGAATGAATAGTTCAGCTACTTTTTATGGCATGATTGCAAAGGCAACAGGTTTTTGAAGTGACTGGCTGGTACTCTCAATGCCAAATATATATTCATGGGCTTCAAAGTAGTAGATAACTCCTCAGAAGCTTGCTCTGCTCTTTCTCAAGCAATAAGAAACTGTTTTTGTTGCATAATTGAATAATAGGCCTGGGTGGGGAGTAAACAATGATATTATCAATATTATTACGGCCACTAACTACACTAAATGCTATGGCCACACACAGAGACTCTAATCTAACAGTTATAATAATGTAGATTCAATAGTAGGCATTGTATTTCATTGGTGCATGATGCGCGTGCCACTATATACTTATATAGCAGGCTAATACTTAGTTTAAACGGTCGAATTTCAGCCGCATTAGGCAGTCGTGTTATGAATCTGGCTGAGAACCGACTGCACCTCCGGCCGGTTTAATCAGCAGGAGTTGAGGCGGATCGGAGAGTTGGTTTTGTGATTCGGCTGCAAAGCACTCCTGGTTTATACGATCAGGCCTCTTCTCAGCAGTGTTTTATTATTATTTATTATTATTTTTATAATTAAAATAAATAATAACAATTATTTACACAATAAATAATAATAATTATTTACACATTAATTTAAACAATAACAATAATATTTATTATAATCATTAATAATTTAACTGTTGTTGTTGTTATTTATTATTATTATCCTTATTATTGAGATGACCATGACCACTTGACATCGTGAGTGGATTGTTATCACTTGATTGATTGGCAGGCTGTCTCTCATCAAGCAATGACAAGAACAACCGCTACTATTACATGGTTGTGTGGCGTTCACAATCACAAATACATAAAATCATTACCTCGTGGGCTGCCATGCGGTCGTTGTTGTTTGTGGTCATGGTTGACTGGCAAATTTTATGTCGGAGTTACGGCAACCGTTGCCGCACTTACGGCTGGAAATTCGACTAAAATGTGACTGCTTTATTCAGCCGAATTGGTGCCGTATTGAGAAAACACGACTGCATAATGCGGCTGAAAATCGGCCGTTTAAACTAAGCATAATACGGTACCGTATAGTGTCGAGTAAGTGACTCTTCACAACAATCATGGCGGCCACGCATCCACGGGTGCCGCTCAACATGGCGTAAGGTACGTGGTCTAGGGGGGTTATAGGTCTATGGTTAAGCCCTACGCGTAGGGTATCCGAAAGCACCCTAAAGCTCTTTACAAAAGTGACTAGAAATCAGTCTAACAAACTAAGAAGTTGTTTTCTCCTGCAAATTGGGTTTCTCCCAGAAAATTATTTTTGTGTGAGGCTGTTCGTCAGACATTTGGCACCCAAAAAAATATTTCTGGGTTTTTCCAACTAAGAAAAAAAGTGAAGCCGCTCGTCAACCGTACATGAACAGGCTTCCAGCTAGAAGGAAGTCAACTACCAACCAACCCAAACTGGATGGATTTTTTAGGTATACATGAGACTATGAGAAACTTGTTGTTTATTTTTATTGCTTTCTCTTTGCCCATTTTCAAATAGTAGATAATAATTATAATAATAATAATTGAAAAACCAAGACTTATTTTTTTTAAAAATTTTTATTATTAATAATAATATAATAATTATTATTATTTATTATAAAGATTAATGATAATGATAATCCTTTGTATTGTTCTAGTTATTATTCCAACATGTGATTATTAGTATTTTAATGGTTATTTATTATTAATTTTATTAACTTATTACAACAATAATTAATAATAATAATAAAAATATTAAAAGAAAGTTTGCTGATTTTTACTAATAATATTATTATAATTATTACAACTCACTCAGAATCTGTAACTGCATTATTATTATTGGCCAGTAGCAAATATATTTTCAAACAGCTGTCACTGAGTGAGTTAATTATTCAACAGGCTCTAGTTTTCTAACCAATGACTTCACTAAACCCACAGGTTTTATTTATTGTCAGCTAAATAATATTAATTATTATGATAGCAACATCGTATGCAAATTTTAAAGGTATAAAAATAAGAAATAAAAACTATTAAATAGAAAACAGATGATAATAATATCATCTGTCTACTATCATCATGTAGTAGTTTTTTATTTATTAATTTTCTTTGTAGTAACTTATTTATCATTAATGATAACATTTTTTGTAACTAAATAGTTTTTTTGTTTCATAGCAAATTTTTTGTCACCCTAGTCTAAATTACGCAACATTTCATTGTTTTATTCATATTTTTGTATTTAATTACGCTTACTGAAAATGTTATTATTACTGTTATTTGCAAATTTCTCTCATTTCAATCATTTGTGTTTATTTACTCCTGGTGGAGCCTTTATTATTATTGTTTTTATTATTCCTTACTACCTGCAATTACACTATCCACTCACTATCATCGTATACACATAATTAGTACCACCATTTAGTCGAGACAGCATGGGCAGTTGAGACAGCAGAGGCTGTAACAGGGGCAGCAACAATAATAGTAGTATCATTAAGTAATACTAGCAGTGGTTGTACTAGTGTTAGTGATGGTCTATTAAAAGGTTCTATTTGAGGAAGGAATTTCCCCTCATTAAAAGCCAACCAAAAATCAAAATTAAAATAGTTGAATGCTATTACCTGCATGGCCACAACTGTCTTCTTGATTATTGCAGCAAGCAAGCCCGGTTAGATACAAACCATGGTAAATATCTTGAATGCACAAGCTCTTCCTGCTATCGTTTAAAGCTAGCTAGCTATAGCTTGTCACTAGCCCATTGCCCGTTCATATCTATCAAAATGCTTTTAGTGGCTAGCCATTAGTTGTCACTCATGAACTTATTAGTTGTTTTTTTTAATGATACTTTCAGAAAGTGGATGATAAATAATGTTGGTTGGTCTGTTTAGCTGTGCGTCGAAGGGAACCCTAAAAACAGGACTCATAAGCTTATAGACAAACTATTGATGAAATAAACTTTGTGTTTTGTAGCAAGTTTATAATAATGCTGCATGAATAATCCAAACACAATTACAAAAACGGATCGTGCTCCGCTGTTAAATAAAAGTTCATATCTATTCAGATTCTTGCAATTTTGCTGATTTACAATGTACAATAGTAGTAAAGGCATAGTTAGAGCAATGAATTCATTATAACACTGATCTGCATAGTCGTTCTGTAGAAAAATTATACAAGTGTTACAGATGAACAATCTTACAGGTCAATCACCCTCTAATAGATTGACAACTCCGATTAAAAACCTGGCATGCAATGATAGCAATCCAGCTCCACATAATGCACAAACTGTTGCTGATGAAGCATCCACAAGTGGTGATAGTGTATCAACTGCTTCAGTCACCAGTGCTTCATCATTTCCCGGTCATCAGTTATCATCTTCTGAAAATGCGGATTCTAGAGATGATTGTGCAGGGTGGGTGTTCAGAAGTATACTGCTGCAAAAATAGTTTCATCATTTGCCTTGGAAATAAACGAATGCGGCAAACCTCCAGTATGCTTGAAATCCTTGAAACAATGGTGCCGAAAATCAGAAGGATAATATTTTGTGATTTATTTGATTTGCATTATGACGGTCTCATTACCGAAAATATGGTTGCCATCTCCGCTCAACTTTATGACAACATCACTTTTGACAGATCTGCTGAAAATTCCAAAGCAGGTAAATATTGCTTTGCTCTGTTAGAATTATCTAGCATTGCATGTTTTTCAAGCCCTCGCATCTGTCGTTACTTGCTTTGCGATTTAATTAGAAAATATTTCATCTGAGTTCAAATGCTGGCTTTGAAATTTGCTTATTACCTCAAAGATGAAATATATTTATTTAATTTGACTCAAAGCATTGCATAATTATTATAGGAACACCTGTCAAAGACAGTATGCCAGATTTGGCTCTTCTGAAGGCTCCGTATACCGACGCTACAAAAATCATTGTTCTTGACTTGATGCCACTGGTTGAATCTGGCTATGTTTTTCCTTCAAGGCCATTCAATGAAAAAAAAGGTAGCACAGGGGTGAGCATGCGTAAATGCTCATACAATCTGCTAAAAAAAAATTCCCCACTTGGCTATAGTAAACACGTTGATGGTGTGTTTTGTGTTGCGTGTAAGTTCTGGGCCAGCCCATCCGAAAAAGGAACTGATGCCGAGATACTCATTACTCAACCACTGCGAGATTGGAAGCGTCTCTCAGAAAAATTCCAGAAGCATAAAAGCACAAAGTACCATGAACGAGCTGTTGAGAAAATGGATGAGTTTGTCAAAAGAACATCAGGGAAAGAGAAGTCTATTGTCAGCCAAATTCAACAAAAAAATGCAGAAATTGTTAAAAAAAATCAGGCCACACTTGAGGCAGTGTTTGATTGTTTGTGCTTGTGCATATCTAGAGGTTTTGCTTTGAGAGGACACAGGGATGCTGGGGTTCCTGAACTGGATGATGATTCAGGAGATGAAGACGCACTTGCAGAAAATATGCTCAACTTTGGAAATTTCAAATCACTTATCCTCTTTGCAGCGAAGCGAGGAGATAGAGACCTTGCAGAACATTTGAAAACCTGTTCCAAAAATGCCACCTACATGAGTAACACCTCACAAATTGATATGTTGGATTGCATTTTGAGAGAGCTGCAGTGCCTCATAGTGAAAGAAATACATGACCAGAAAGGCAAAATGATTTTTGCTATTTCTGCCGATGAAGTTACAGATACGTCACTGTCTGAGCAACTGGCTATTGTCATAAGAACAGTTTCGCCATCAGGGAAAGTAAGAGAGCGGCTGCTAGAGTACGTACAGCTTGAGAGGACAACAGGGGAAGCTGTGAGTGCTGCTATCACCAATTGTTTGAGTAGGCATGGGCTACAAATGAAAGATTGTCGAGCCCAAACATATGATGGTGCTGGCAATATGAGCGGTCACCTTAATGGAGCTCGAGCTCACATCCAACGTATGCAGCCGTTGGCCGAATATTTTCACTGTGCTAGTCATAAGCTAAACCTAGCCCTAAATTCTACAAGCAAAATTCAGGAATTTCGCGTTCTCATGGGTCATATTAAACAGCTTGGTATATTTTTTAAGTTCAGTCCAAAGCGCAATAACATCTTCAAATCTGTACTAAGGCGAGCTAACGTTCCCCAAACAAAAGTGAAAACACTGTGTGAGACTAGATGGGTCGAGAGGCACACAGTTATGTTTGAGCTTAAAGATCTATACAGCTATCTCTTAGAAGCCCTTGAGATAATGACAGGTCCTGATTTTGACTCTAAAACAATTACAGAGGCTGGCGGTCTTTTGAGGGCTTTTCAAGCTAATGGATTCATTGCTGCATTTGCAGTTGCGGTTAAGATTTTAGGCTACACCAAAGCTCTAAGTGTCCTGCTACAGGGTTCAACTATGGATGTCTTCAGAGCTCACAACAATGTACAAGTAGTTCAAGATTCACTTCAACATGCAAGAGATGATCCGACAGTATTTGATGAGATATGGAGAGATACAGAAAAAATGGCTGGGAGAGAGCTGGAACGACCGAGACAAGCAATACGGCAAACAATGCGTGCTAATCATCCCACAGAAAATTGCAAGGAATACTTTCGAGATGTCTATTTCTATCAGTATATAGACCATCTGATGAGCCAGCTTCAGCTAAGGTTTGGAAATGCTGCAATGGTGTCTGATGGGTTGAGCATTTATCCATTAGTGGCTAAGGATATGACGAGATCGGAATTTTTGAGCAAAGCGACAAGGTTTGCAGTGAAGCACACTGCAGATCTCCCATCGCTTTCCACTCTGGAAGCAGATCTATCAGCCTGGTATTTCAAATGTTTGAAAGAAGAGAGGAAAGACATCACGCTGGCTGAGCTGTATGGGGAATGCACTAAGCTTGGGTTGTACCCAAACATTGAGTACCTTCTTAAAATATTGCTAACTTCTCCTGTCACTAGCAGCACCACAGAAAGAGCCAACTCTACTCTTAAATATATTAAGAGCAAACTACGCTCTACAATGAGTCAAGGCAGCCTCAACACTTTTGTGCTTGGCTACAAACACAAAGACTTAATGGCAAAGCTAAGCCCAAAGAACTTGGTAACAGTTTTTGTTGGGAAGAAGCGCAGGAGATTACTTCTTCCTAACCCAGTACTTGAATAAATGTGTCATCATATACATATAGCATGGCCATCAATCCTATAACTGCCACTCAAAATTGTATACCATTAACCATACTATTATTTCTGCTCGCTGTCATCTACTTGTATTTTACTTTCATTCATTAATCACGACCTTCATTTAATATTGTCCCTTTTTAAGTAATGCTTCAGTACCAATTTCTATTCACTCCAACTTCAAAGTTTTTTACGGTTGGTTTCATGTTTGTAATACATAACATGCTGCTTAAACAGTGCCTGAATATTTCATGTTTTTAAGGATCCCTATAACAGTTTCGGGTTTGTGCCACCTTGGCCCAGTGATGTAGGTTACTAGATGGACTAACGACTACTTAGTTTCAGTCGTAAGTAGAAAGGTCACAAGCCATGTGTTTTTTAGCTTGAAAACAGACTAACAATAAAACAATCATCTGTTCAGTTTGATTTGTTTGTTTTCATGACCATAAGTATAAGCAGACAAAACTTTACCATAAGCCAAAGAGCATCTTTAGTTTTCGATGTCCACAGTGCTTAGGAATTTGCATAGTAGCCAATCAGGGGTTTTAGTACTTTCAAAAAGCAAAAGCTATCTCCTTTTTGTGCAATGACTAATTAGAAAAACCAGGTACTTGAGGTGAGTTGCCCTACTGAAGTTAATCAAAAGAAAAGTGACAATAAAAATTATGCTCAATAAATATTATGGATTATTATAAAATGATAAATGAAATATTATGTATGCAAATAAATAGTGTATATCGGTCCAAAATAGAATTGTTTTCTAATGAGTTTCAAATCATAAATGATACAATTGATACGGAGATGATTTTTATGCTATTTTGAGTTTTTCATTTATGTAAATATAAATAAACTTCAAACTAATGAATTTATTGATTTGAGTTACAAAGTTAATTTTGTTTTTATTATTTAAACAGAATTAACTTAATGATATATCTTAAGAATTTGTTATTTAATAATTTATTTTTGTCTAGTTGTAGATTTTATTTGCAGTTCCTCGTGCGATTGTGATTTGATGTACAGAAAGATGTGAAAGCTGAAAGTCTCTGAAATTAAAGTGTTGTTATAATAGTGTTATACTAGTTACTATACTATGTATATGATTGGTTTTATACTTTTTAGGTGTTATGGGGATTTTGACCCAGTTATGATGACAATCAGTTTTATTCACCTTGATCATAGTCATAGCCAACTATGTATTTGTAGATGGCTATGACATGTCCACTTTTTTATAGCTACACTGCGCTACATGTACGGAACATGAATGATGGTATCTTTGTATACAATTGAGCACGCAGCAATCCTATATTCTCAAAAAAAAAATATCAAATAGTGGTGGTCCCATAATTGCACCTGAAATGCCATTTCCATGCAACTGAGACATCATATTTTTTAATTTTTCCGCTAGCGCGGGGCTTATGCGGGGGAGGGGTGCCCTGCACCCCACCCCTCCCACCCTGCCCCCCCTTTAGCTGAATTCTAGAAACGCCCCTGTAAGATATAACATCAGTACAACAATGACGACATTGTAAAGAAAAAGACTATGCATTGATTGTCATTACAAGTTGTAGTGCTCTGTATTACTTAGTATTTACTAACTCTAGCTATATTATACAAGAATATCTCCTCATTCTTCTCTCCTTTCCCTCAAAATATCATATGAATTCAAGTTATGTAAAAAATTATCAAAACTTAAATGCCATACATTCAAAATCTATATGCCATATAAGTTCAAGTTAAGTAAAAAAATAATCAAAACTCAAATGCCACTTAAATGCCACTCAAATGCCCCTCAAATAAAATACAATATAAACTCGGCGAATTCATTCAACGCCGTAACCCATTGCCTCAACTCCAAGATTTAATCCACAAAAAAAAACACTTGGTAGGGAGATCTGCTCATATATTACTACTTCCGCCATCTCTTATTACTTTTTTCTACTTAGTTGCTATGAGGGTCTTAACCTTATTTTTATTAGTGTTATCAACATCGGTTTTGCAGATGGGCATGCATGTTTCGATGCATTTTAGGTCATTGCTGCTGGGAAAGGAGAATTGGTGGTGGCTAGAAGACCAACTAAGCCGACTGCAGCTCATATGTTTTTACCCTGTGAGTATTGTAAAGGTTTTTTCACAAGGAATGTATATTCAAGCACCATCGAAAATGCACTGGAAAGCTTATGAAAACTCACCCAGATGTGACAAAACAGACAATGAGGGGAAAGGGTGTTCTATCAGCTAGTATGCTGCTTCTTTCACCTTTCATAGAACAGCAAGAGTCTCAAACCTTGATGAGTGAAGTGGTGGAAGGTTTGAAGGATACCAAAGAAAACAAAGGTAAGTACTATGCGATGAATAGTCACTGAAAATTTCAATTAGTGGTTTGACTTTAGCCACTGATTGATTCACTTATTTGTGGGACCAAATATTTCAATATTATGTGTGGGTGACTTTTTATAATTACTAGCAGTTATTTTTAGATGAAACATGTTTCCGCAGAAAAAACCTATCTCATTTGTCACAGCCATATTTTAAATGGCATATGAAGCTCATTATGTACAAGAAGCTCAGATCGTTTCAAATTTCAATCTGCATTGTAAGCAGCACAATTATTTTGAAACCGTTCCAGTTAATTTCTTACTTGTGTATTCAGCAAACATGTTTCTTCAAATGCGAAGTTCATTTTTTTGCTGTTCAAATTACTTCAGAGGCAAGCTTACTGTATTGGTTTATTGATGGAATAATAAAAAAAAAATCAGATAGCTGCAGATTTTTTTGTTTAGTTTGTGTTGCCTCATGTCAAGATTTACAAAAAAATAAATTATGAATGATTGCGAGTAGTGTATGGGTAACTACATGATAAAAATTCCCAAAACAGTGAAGCTTTGGAAATAGCTTATAATGATGTAAACTAAACTTCATAGGATTGCCAGAGTTGATTAAAAAAGACAGTCTCATTAAAGAATTTGCTCATCATCTGCTCAAGAAACTGGGCACAAAAGAAGAGCAGCGCACGAGCGACATCAACAATGTTCGCAACAAGCTAAGAAGTGTAGCTCGGTTACTAAAAGAACTTCAACCAGAAGAGCCAGGCTTCATGTCACTGAACAACTTCATCACTGCTCCACGCTATGATTGCGTAGTTCAGGCTGTAAAAAGACTCGCTATAATGAGCCCACAATTAGCTCTGGCACTTGGTCATCACATTAAAAGCATTTGCCTTCAAAAAATTGCATTGGGAATAAAGTTGAATGATGAAAGTGCATTGAAGGATGCTGAGAATTTCAAAAAGCTTTACAAGGCATCATGGTCACACGATGTGGCAGCAGCAACAGGGAGGAGACAACGCTTGAGGCAGTTAAACAAAACAGTGGATCTGCCTTTGACGGAGGACATCAAAAAGGTGACAGATTATTTAAGAAATGAGTTGGAGTATGAACTAAAGAATGAGACTAGTGATGTAAGCTTACTAATCAAACTCACCATGACAAGCCTTATCCTCTTCAACAAAAGAAGACCATCTGAAGTGGCTGAGCTTAAATTCTCTGATATGGAGATCGCTTCAAGAAACGAGGATAATGATGAAATCATGAAATCTCTAAGCCAGGCTGAAAGAAGAGTAGCAAAAAGGTAAGTAAGGTTGCTGTTTGTTCCGCTTTGCCATCTTTTTTTTTAAAAAGTCCTGTCATGGGAAATGTTTTTGTGCGACAAAAGTATTAAAATTCTTGAAAAATGCGAAGATTTCGCTACAGGGATGTGGAAGGAAATGTACAAATTTGGTAAAGTGAAGCCTAGTTTGTGTTCTATAGGTAGTATAAGTTGGTTTGAATTGAATGGATCTAAAAAATTACGTTCAACTCTTTTTGGTGTGTGAATGAAATTCTAATACAATATTGGAAAGCAAAGTTACTGTTATGTTAGTGTTCAATGTTTATATGCAGAATGCAGGTAGTAGAAGTCCGAGGAAAGAGCACGCGTGGTCTAAGGAAAGTTTTTGTACTGATTGGAGAACTACAGAAGCAAGCCATTGCAAAAATCAATGAAAGCAAAAGAGAGCTTACCCCTTATGTATTTTCACGGTAATACCATGCTTGAACAACTCAGATACATTATGCTGCTGGCCAGTTGGAATAGTGTAACACCTGTAGATATTATAAGCATCGATATCGAAAAGTTGTTGGGTACAAACCTCACAGGTTATACGCTCATTATACACAATTAGGTTTGTAACAGGGAGTTTAATCTCGATTCTGTAAGCAAAAGTTTCAAGAAGAAGAATTTGTTCACATTTAAAAATGTTTTTTTTGGCTCAAAATGGAAGAGCTTGAGCAATCGAATGAGTCAATTTTTTGTTTGTGTTATAAAATTAATAAAAAAATTTTGCAGGCCGTCTTCTCTAACCCCACATGATGGTACACAAGTTATGAAAGAGGTTGCAAGTTGGGTTCCAGGATTGCTACACCCTGAACGCCTGCAAGCGAGAGAGTTGCGGAAGTACCTTGCTACTGTTTGTCAGGTACTTAAATAGAGTTATGTTTGCATTGCCTAAAGTATGCAATTAAATAATTTTGCAAAAAAAAAATAAATTATATATACTTTTAAAGATAATGAAAGCAAGAATGCATTAGTTTAAAGTAAAATACTCGAGAAATTTCAATGAAAAATATGAAAACTTGGTAAACTGTAAAAACTACATGGTTTGATTAAAGGCTGCGACTGGAAATCCATTAATGTATTTAAGTGTTAATGTTAGTTTGCGGTAAACAAGCAATGCTCGGGTGATTAACTTACTGCCAATCAGCATTCAAACTAATTCCAATACTGTGGTTCCTTTTATCATTGAAACTCTAATTTTTCTGAGAAGAAAGTTTTCCCAAGTTTTTGTGAATGCGAAATGCAATCTATGACAAGAAAAACTTTCATTGAGGAAACTTGATCAGACTTACACAATTTGTTATGTATTTTATCCCGTATTTTAAAACTATTGATTGTTTTAAACAATATAATTGTGAAGTGAAAACAAAATTGTATGATTACTGATTCATACCACCAGGTATATATGAATAATCTGTCACATAAGCTGAGTATGAGCAAAAAGATTTTTTCAAAATTTCAAAACAGCAAGAAGTTTGCAAAGTGGACATGGCTTTATGGATAATCCGTCTGTTGCACCAAATAAGTTTTTTTTACAGATATTAGATATGCCTAACAAAGATTTGAAGTTCGTGGTGGATCATATGGGACATGATCTCAACATTCATACCAGCATTTACAGCCTGCAGACAAACCTTATAGAACGAGCAAAAGTGGCCAGCATTTTGGTAGCAGTGGAGAATGGAGATCTGCACAGATTTGAGCAGTCAACGTCTATTGATGAGCTAGATGCTGAGTCTTTGGCTAAGCGCAGTAAGCAGTTACACAAACCTTGTTTGGAGTTTGCTGATGGGTCATGTCGCAAAAAAATTATTCACTTTTTGGTAGAGACCTAGTACTGTCACAGGCAAAGATGGAGAAACCCGAAAATGTTGGGTTTGAATGTGAAGTTGCAGCGATTTTATAGCCACGCGACATGAACAAAACAGTTACTTTGCTCTACATAGCAGCTGCAATATTTGTGTTTTTTTCAATCCTGGATATAATGTGAATGAATATCATTAAAAGATCACTAAGTCATCCTTAAATAGTTGGTTATTACTAGCATTGCTAATAAATCTTCATAGTTAGTTATGTTATACAGACACTTTTTTATTGATCAGTACAAATTAATTTATATATTGAGCAATTATTACTATTTGAATTCAAACAAAGAAAATTCAGAGTTTCATCAAAATATTATTGAATTCATTACTATTAAGCTTTTTCATAACTAAATCAAGTTTTCGTATTATGGTAAACGAGGAAAATTTTTAAGCGCCTAGATAACTACTAACTGATAGAAATCGGCTATTAATTAAATCTCAAATCATCAACTCTCAACTGCATGAGCATGAACGTACTTGAACTATATACATGTATAAGCTACAACATTTTTGCAACTCAGCAAGTGTTGTGCCTGTGTAAAGCTAATATGGAACTGCGTCTGCAACCATCAAACAAGACAAAAACACATATGCTGTAGTGTCGAAGCTTAAAAAGCTGCAATGTTTTATCTTTGGTTGTTTTTAGAACCATTTGTGAAATGTGGTTTCTTTCAATAATTAAAAAACAAAAGTTGAGTCAATGGACGCAATACATGATGAGACCTTTCATATCTTCAGTGGCAATACTACCAGAAGAAACTAATGATGATGAAAGTGATGGATTGTCAGACGAAATGACCCGTATTGGACAAGCAGAAATGGAAACGATCAGTAAAGTTGTAACAAAACGTAAGTGAATTTGTTAATTAAAAAGTTTTAGTCATTTTCTTTAGACGAAATTCTTTATTTGAGCGCCTGATCCATTTGAAAATGAGACCTGCTACATAAGTAACACGCTTTGAAGTTCTCCATATTATATGAGAGTAAGATGAAAAAGTGTAAGCTATCTCAGTATCCACTCTATTAAACTCAGGGCATGAAGAACCTGAAGAAGCAGTAGGATCTGATCAGCTTTCAGACACTGAAGATTCAGTGCCGTTGAGGAGCAAAGCCATACAACGTAAGCATTTTGCTTGTTTATTAACGGTTTTGAACACTCAATTT
Organism: Cryptosula pallasiana; assembly: GCA_945261195.1. NCBI lineage: Eukaryota > Metazoa > Bryozoa > Gymnolaemata > Cheilostomatida > Cryptosulidae > Cryptosula > Cryptosula pallasiana. The sequence goes on along the minus strand of OX183130.1, from coordinate 9,707,404 downwards.
CAATTCTTTTCAGACACATCAATTATGTGTAAAAAAGATTTTTTAATAAAAAAAGTTCTTTATCAGTAGTTAACTAAAGTAACATTAACAAAAACTGGAAAAAAAATGCTTATTTGTACTAGGCAAAGTGACCATTGCTTTGCAATCGAATCAATGGTTTTGTTCCATCCGACTCGGGGAAAAATGTGCCACATTTTATTCAATAAAGCTAACAAACGTTAGCTGTAAGGGAGGTTTAAAAGTAATTAGTAGCGTGCTTTTGAAACTAAAAATAGGAAATAAACTTGCTCCTTTAAGTTCTCTGCTACTTCTGTTTTTTTATCAACATGCTGAAAATATAGTAAATATTTTGGCATTTAGACGAAACCGAATCATGTTTATTTTTGCTTGATTACACTCTTGTACAGTTTCAGGGGTTGTTGCACTTTTCAATGAGCTCATGATAAAACTAGAATGCTATCGCACCTGTTTGGCAATCAATTTATTAATAGCGATTGTGTGCTCAAAAGATTTGCTATCTAAAAATAGACATAGCGGAATAGAAACGCCACCAAGCTGCTCATCAAAGCAATTGTGTATCATCGAGAATTCTGATAAATACGATTTTATTTTTCTACCACGTAAAATACCCGTAATCAAAATTTTGAAAAAAAAATGAACTAAAGGCTCTCTGGCTTTTACTTCAATCTGGTGATCATGTGCAAAAACTTATTGCAACCCATTGTGTGCAAATGTTCTAACTTTTAACAAAAATTTTTAAAACTCAATTTTCATAACGTTCCATGTCAGTTTCTGGCATAAAAACCTTGCACCAAACAATTTGAAAAAAATGATCTTGTTAGCTATTCTACAACACAGCAGTCTAAGCCAAATATTAGGTGATTTTTTTGCCGCGGTAACAATAGGTATATTCCTGACCTGGATCAATCCATACAACAAATTTAATAAATATTACTTTTTTCAATTTATTTAATGCGAATGGGTCGGTAGCAATATTTTTAGTGGATTGCAAAATAGGACGCGAACACTATTGATCGATAACACAAAAACTAATATATACCCATTTGGATGAAGTCTGTTTCAAAGCAGCTCATTTTTGGTATCATTTATTATTATTTTATCATTATTTATTAATTATTATATTTGTTGTCTATCATAATTTTTATTATGATTTCCATGTAAAATGTTGATATATTGGAAATAGATTGACCACAATAACGAAACACGGAGCTATTTTGTTAAAACAATCAAGATAAATTTTATCTTTAATCAAGAATGAATAGCTTTGAAATAAACGTTGTCAACTGGACAAGTGTAAAGCTGTTTATTCTTTGACTCACTACCACTATCTGCTACTTACCATAGCATCATGCTGATAGTACCACTAAGGAATCAATGACACGATAACCGTCGCTGATGAATTGCTTACCCATACAAAAATAATTATACTCGCTACAATGCACATTGGAATTTTTTGCCCTCACGTCTTATCCGGATCAATGGATAATATTTAGTATTATTATATAACAAAATTTAAACGCCTGGATTGATGCGTTCGCTGCCCCACTGATGTGGATCCCAAATATGACTAATAGCAAATGTTCATTGATCTAGGTGGCGAATACACTTAATAGAAGTAGCTAATTACATGCATGATAAGCATATAACAGCTCAAAATTTGAAAATGACAAAACACTTCATAATTTTATTGTGAACCAGAAGGGGTGTGACACAAGTCATGCAAATAGTTTATTTACTTTGACTTGGTGGTGTGTCTAATATGGAGCTTGAAAACTTTTCACAGATGAATCAATAAAAATTGGATGCTTGAGAAACTTTGGTTTTAATTAATTATAGTGAAGCTTTCAAATGAATATCGTGTATTAAACTATTTTATAGACCAGAAGAAACGATGGACTGAAGAAGAGAAGCTTCTCTTCAACCAAATCTATGCCGACCGGTCCTCAAATCCATCAAAAGCCGTGATGGCACAGCTTCAAAAAGCTTTCCCGACAAGATCAGGATTGGTGCTACGCGCGCGAGCTAGCAATTTAAAACTGCAAAAACTTAAATAGTTCTCTGTTATTAGAGCTTGCTAACTTTTTTTAGTTGGTTTGAAGTTCCTCAAATAATGAGGAAGTTCTTTTTTTTGTTGCTTGAAAATAAAACACTCCATTTGTGTTGAAATTGAACTGATGTTATAAAAAAAGACTAAATGAAATCCACATGAGGCTAATACCAGACAATGACTCACTGTTGCACAGAATAAGAATAGAACTCTTCTAACAAACTCGTTCTAGCTACAAGGTAGGCGGATAGCAGAACTTAAGGATTTTATTAACCGCTGTGATCAATCTTCATGGAATGACAAAAAAATGGTAACTCAAATTAGCACCATTCTATTCCGTCGTTGTTTCAAACTGTAACTACAACCACCACTCAAACCTATTCTCTTCAATACATTTTGGGCCTGGTAATTGTTACATAGTACAAGCATAAACATAATGGTATCAGTTACTTTGCTTTTGTATACATTGAATTCTCTCATGACCAGAATAAGACCAACCAACAAAATGTCATGTTTTAGACCCTTCTAATTATACTTATTACATAGCTTAAACTAATATGAGCTGTAATTGCTGGCACACATTACTTAAGATCTACAAAAAACTAAATACTTGGCTGTATCACATATCATTGTGTCGATATGGATAATATATTACTCGAATGACATAAATAGAGGCAGTATATTTTACAGTCACAGTAGTGTTCTGAAACTTAACCTGTGACCAATTTTTTTTAGTAAACCTAGGCAGCGATGTTAATTTTTAAAATTGTAGGGTAAATGTTGACTGAAGCATGCAAAAGCTGAGCTGCAGACATTTTGCTGTGGTGAGAAAAATGCTCATTACACTAGTGAGCTATTCAAAACCTTGAGCCAAACAGCTTTAGTTGTTTCTCAAGAGAGCGTGGAATTATTTTTATTGGATCAAGAAGAAAACTCCTAAAACTGCTCATACAAAAAAATTGATTATGTTACGGGATTTATATATTATATATATATATAAATGTCCCATGTGTTAATCAATTAATATATGTAAATTATCAGTGCGGAGTTGTCTTTCCAAATGTTGAAAAAAATTTGCTTACTTAAAAAAATAAAGTTTATATCAAGATTCATACCATTCCCTATGTTTTCCACTAGCTCAGACCTGTGGGACGAAAAAAAAATCCCGCAGTTTTGTATAAGTCCCAAAACATGAGCAATTATATCAAAACATTACACAAAAGTCCCATAAACAGGGTAATATGAGTCTATATATATATATATATATATATATATATATATATATATATATATATATATATATATATATATATATATATATATATATATATATATATATATATTACTTGTAGGTCTACAACCTCAAATGAGGGGATATTAAAACATGTGAATATAGATGAAATAGATTTCAGCACTATGTAAGTATATTATTGAGACTTTATTATTCAAATGTATTATATAGAGTTTTTAATTAATCACAATCTTGATTTATTGTTTTATTAAGCTCTGCGGATGACAAAACGCTGAGAATGATCAAAGAATGCTTTAGTGAAAATAAGGGAGGGAAGGCAAAAAAAGTCCAGTGCTACCACGCATATTGCTATGAGTAAGTATTTTTTCTGTTTTATGAAAAATGTAAATTTGTCTGTAGGTAAAATAATAATGACTCTACACTTACTGCATTATTTTTGTAGAAAAAACATCTACGCGCTTTATTGGAAGCGGCTAATACATCGGGAAGGATGAAACCTTTCTCTACTATGGCCGCCACAAATTTGAATGTGAGTATGATGAAAATATTATTTACTACATACTCATTCAATTTAATAAATTTTTTTCAAAATAAAATAACAACGCTCGTATTTTCTATTTTAGTTCAAGCAGAGAACCAAACTCTAAATAGTTATAGGACAATGAATCTTATAGATGGGAAAATAAGAGATGATAAGGAGTGCTTCAAGTGTAATTGATATGCACTATCTGTATATACATATAGCATAGTCAAGAAGGTTATCTATATATAATGAGAATTTGTTTATTTTGTTTGTAGATATTGATAACAAAAGACCGAAATATTTCCTTTCAGTGCTTTCAATGATGTTGATAGCATATTGTTCAAAGTCGCTGAGCAAAGCACTGGAAGGAAAAAAAAACATTTCATGCATATTTTGTGGTAAGAAGTTTAAATTAGGAAAGTTGCATGAGCCTGGCCGAGTTCTTTCAAGACATTTTTTTGCTCACTTGTTCATTTTTTATTGTTTATGCGGAAAATCCCATACAACTTTGAGAGATCTCCAGCAACATAGTTATAATTTGAAAACTAAAATGTTTTTTATTGTTGATATCACTGGGTATAATAATTTTGTTTTATTTATTAATCAGAAGTATTCTGAATTAGTTATAAATGTCACTTTTCCAAAAAATTTTGCGTTAGTATATCTCTATCCAATAGAACGTCATTTTTCTGCAAACATTGATTTAGATTTTGAATTAGGGAGTAAATGGTTGGCAATAGCTAAAAAACCAGCTGTTGGAGATCTAAAACTTTTGCTTAAAAACCAGTTTAAAAAATTGAAAAAAAATGAGAGCACTTATATCTTCAGATTCTGATCTTTCAGAAACTGAAGAAAGTAATAATGGATTAACTTCTGATGGTAGTGCACAGTGCAGTCCAAAAACCAGTGTTTTAGAATCTAATACTGTAACAGATAATCCTCAAACTCAAGTAGACTGACAAGAAAGCCAAAAGATTGATAATAAGAAAATTGATTTAAGTTCAGTTAAATTAATTTTGAATATGAAAGATGGACTGAAAAAAAAGGTTTTAATGACTGTGTTAAATTGAAATTAGCGTCTATTAGACAGAAAATGCAAAAAGTTCAGATTTTTCTCAAGAAGAAATTCTTGTAAAATATGTAGTTAATAGGTTGTTTTTTTATAAATACTCTATATATATATTATATATACAGACAATAGACTGTTTTTTTATGAATACTCTATTCATTTGTATTATCACATGTTTGTATACATTTCATGTAAAAAATGTTCTGTCATTAGTTTACCTAATGCATTATTTTATTTGTTTTGTTGTTGAGAACTCGATACGTTTCATTCTTACTGTATTACTTTGTTTAACATTACAAAATAAATATTGTGTTATCTACCTCTACCTTCATAACACATCCAAGTTATGAAACAGAGCAAGTTTCACATCTGTATTGCTGAATCTATAACATTGTTATGAAAAAGGCTATAATTACTTAATTATCGTGTCATCTCATGAAAAACTATCAGCCTCCAATTCACAAAACTGTAAATCCTAGAGTATAATGCTTGAGGTTGTAAAAAAGTCTTCTACTGTCTTGGTTTTCAAACAAATTATAAAACACTTTCACAATTTTTTTTAAAAACCGGAGTTGTCTTACCATTTTGACAAAATGTGCCGACAACTTTTAAATATTTTTCAAAACGAAACCTAGAAATTATAAATGGAAGTTGTCTTAACGTTTTTGAAAAATGTGACGATAACTTTAAATATTTATTTTTGTGTCGGAACATTGAAATTTTGTAATATTTTCAGAGTTGTAACCCCAAAAGTTTTACAAATTGACTAAATTACCAATGTTAAATATAAATAACAATACTTTATTATGCTAAATATATACAAATTATTGCACAATACAAATAATATATAATTTAATGTTCATGAGTTGTTGCTGATAGATTTGGCGAGTCATCAGTCACTCACTTGTACACGTATTCTATCTAAAAGCATACATAGACATCGTTATAACAACTACATCGTACTATGGTGAAAAATATGGTTATTAGTAGTTACTTATTACTAGTGAAGATTCACATACCTTAAATTAAATTTCTGATATCAAAATCCTGTTAGCTTCGCTTGAAATGTGATTGTTATCTTCATCGCTTTTCTCACTATCATTGTTGACAACTTCATCTTTTTCCTCAAAATTGTTGTTTTCAGAGCCATCATCCATCATATTATCATCATCTTCGTCATCAGTATAAGCATCAATGTTATCATCATCATGACTTTTCATCCACTCAGCATCATCAAATAAGGAAAATCTGAAAGCCATTCCTTCTTTTTCACTTGAAGTAGATAAGAGCATTAAAGCTTCTTCAACACCCAGAATTGTCAGAATGTGTTTCTTTGTACCACTTTGAGTTGTCATCGTGCTTTTATAGTGAATCCTACCACATTCATGATTTTTGATCTTCAAAACGTTCTCAGGAGGGACGACAATCTTTCCAGTCATCAAAGATCAATCATTCGCCATGTATCTGTAAGTGACAGTGTGAGTGATACGTAGAGGTGATGTGTCTTGTTTTCGTTTTTGCTGCTTCAACTTCAAATTTTTTTAAACTGAGAGTCTAGTGAATGTTAGAAGAGTGTTGACAGGAATATTATCGAAAGTGATGATATCAAAGTATGCTTGCAACTGTTGCAATGATTTCTTTCTCAAGATTTTGGCTATAACTCGTTGTTCTAGCCCTTGATGATGATTACCTCCTACAATACGAAGATCGGGTTGATTTTCTTCTAGCTTTCCCATGTACACTAGGGTATGTGAAGAGTGGTGATCGGATTCCTGTAGCTCCACCATAAGTTCTTTGTCAATCAGCGACTTGACTCGATCTCGATGATTGTTTGTTAAAACGTATTCATAATCCAAGATACTATAATCTTCAACGTAATTGACATCGAAAACCTCCAATATCGTAGGAATTGGTAAATCCGTCAGACTCACAAAATTTCCGATTTCCAACATCCCTTTCTGCATAGCTCCTGTCATTATTCCCGCCGTCTCGAGCAATTCGAACTCTCTAAGTTTGTTTATGGTATTATTCTTGGTATTGCTGAATACAAAGGAAATTGAAGCTCGAGATAATGTTGCTGTTGGCTTTTTGTTATCCTCTGTTCATTTGACTTCACTTTTCTCATGCAGATATGTGTAGTCCGGTGTGGGGCTAAAAGGAGAGTCAGCTGAAACTACATGGTCTTTCATTGCTATAGCAGCAGGAGTGTTGATGTTTGCGCAGGAAGATGTATCATTAAAGGTGTTAGGATTGGGTCTTCTATCATCAATGTGAATGCTGTTGGTGGTGGAATTGTGGTTGTAGTGGAGATAGTGTCGGTGTTGTTGGTAGTTGTAGTTGGTTCAATATGGAACTTAGGAAGTTCTTTGGAGTGTGACGTCATCATACCTGCAAAAAAGTAAAAGAACTTAGTTTAATGATGTAAATATACTGAAATTATTATTGTTTTTTAAAAAAACAATGGTAATGGTGTGAATATACTGAAATTATTATTGTTTTATTAAAAGATTGTTTTTTTTACAAAACTAGGGTTCAAAAAAACTGGACGATTCAATTAACTAAAGACAAATAATTATTTTAGCACTTCTTACCTTGATGCTCTCCTAGTAGCTGTAGTAGATGTTGCTTCTCCGCTAGCTGTTGTAGAACTGGATGCTTTCTATGTGAAAACAGTGGCTCTTATATAGCTAAAGTTGCACTGATTAAATCCTATAAACACCATCTCGTGTCAATCTCTATGAATCAGCATTTTTTCACGCGAAAGCTTTGATTTTCCTTCGCGGGAATAAATAAATTATTTTCACGCGAATACAAACCAATGCTTTCGCGGGAATAAATACTTTATTTTCACGCAAATAAAAACCAATGTTTTTGTGGGAATAAATAATTTATGTTCACGCGAATGAAAACCGTTGCTTTCGCGGGAATAACTAATTTATTTTCACGCAAATAGAAACCAATGCTTTCGCGGGAAAAAAATATTAATTTTCACACGAAGGAAAACCAATGTTTTTGCGGGAATAAAACAATTATTTTCACGCGAAGGAAAACCAATGTTTTCGCGGGAATAAAACAATTATTTTCGCGCGAAGGAAAACCAATGTTTTTGCGGGAATAAAACATTTATTTTCACGCGAAGGAAAACCAATCTTTTGGCGGGAATAAATAATTCATTTTCACGCGAATAGAAACCGTTGCTTTTGCGGGAATAAAAATTTTATTTTCACGCGAATAAAAACCAATGCTTTCGCGGGAATAAAACAATTATTTTCACGCGAAGGAAAACCAATGTTTTCGTGGGAATAAAACATTTATTTTCACGCGAGGGAAAACCAATGTTTTTGCGGGAATAAATAATTTATTTTCACGCGAATAGAAACTGTTGCTCTCGCGGGAATAAAAATTTTATTTTCACGCGAATAAAAACCAATGCTTTCGCGGGAATAAAGCAGTTATTTTCACACGAATAAAAAACAATGTTTTTGCGGGAATAAATAATTTATTTTCACGTGAATAGAAACCGTTGCTTTCGCGGGAATAAAAATTTCATTTTCACGCGAATAAAAACCAATGCTTTCGCGGGAATAAAAATTAATTTTCACGCGAAGGAAAACCAATGTTTTCGCGGGAATAAAAAAATATTTTCACGCGAAGGAAAACCAAAGCTTTCGCGTGAAAAAATCCTGATTCATAGAGATTGACACGAGATGGTGTACATAGGATTTAATCAGTGCAACTTTAGCTATATTAGAGCCACTGTTTTCACACAGAAAGCATCCAGTTCTACAAGGGCTAGTGGAGAAGCAACATCTACTACAGCTACTAGGAGAGCATCAAGGTAAAACTTGATAAATTACAGTTTTTTACTCATACATTATTTATTTTACTATACAGAGCTATTTACTGAGATATATCTACATAATATATGGAGCTATCTACTGAGATATATCTACGTAATATATTATACTAATCACGGTAAGACTTGATAAATTACAGTTTTTTACTCATACATTATTTATTATACTAAAACAAATGAAAAATCAATCATCTGTATTTATTTTTAGATTCAGCCACAAAAATGGAAATAGTTAACAACGCAGAATCAGAAACTCAGCCTAAACCTCTGACTCAAGAGGACTTGATGCTTCTACAAAGCATATGCAATAAAAAAATTGCAGAGAGAGTGCGAATTTTCTCAAACAATTGCAAATTCATACAGAAAGACTTGATAGAACAGCTAAATAGTTTTCGAACTGAAGCTTTTCTAACAATGAAGGTCTTGGGGAATGATGTTACATCGGACATTCAAAGGTTACATTATCTATTACAACAACAGTAGTAATATATGAGCAGATCTCCCTACCAAGTGTTTTTTTGTGGGGTTAATATCTGGGGTTAATGCAATGGGTTACGGCGTTGGATGGATTCGCCGAGTTTATATTGTATTTCATTTGAGGGGCATTTGAGTGGCATTTGAGTGGCATTTAAGTGGCATTTGAGTTTTGATTATTTTTTTACTTAATTTGAACTTATATGGCATTTAGATTTTGAATGTATGGCATTTAAGTTTTGATAATTCTATAAATAATTCTAACTCATACGACATTCAAGTTTTGATAATTTTTTTACATAATTCGAACTCATATGGTATCTTGAGAGAGAGAGAGGAGAGAGGGGAGAGGAGAGAGGAGAGATGAGAGAGGAGAGAGAAGAGAGGAGAGAAAGAGGAGAGAGAGGAGAGAGATTTTTTAGTTTTCTATACATTCATGTATATATGGATAATTATGTACATATTTATGGATATATTTACATCTACATTGAATAATATACATTTATTACATAATAAGTATATTGAACGCTATAAAATATGTTGGAAAATCACCAAATTAGTCCTCTAGATGGTTAAAATCTACAGTATTTGGGAAATAACTGCAAGAGAGGAGAGAGGAGTATTTGGTAGAGGAGAGAGAAGAGAGGAGAGAAAGAGGAGAGAGAGGAGAGAGAGAAATTTTTTAGTTTTCTATACATTCATGTATATATGGATAATTATGTACATATCTATGGTTATATTTATATCTACATTGAATAATATACATTTATTACATAATAAGTATATTGAATGCTATAAAATATGTTGGAAAATCACCCACGTCCATATTCATTTCATTTTATGTACATATAAATATCCATTCATGCACATGTACATATTCATGTACATGTACGTATTCATGTCCATTTATAATGTACATGTTCATATTCATGTCCATATTCATGTACATATTCATGCCCATTTATGTACATACCTATGTTCATATTTATGTACATATCCATGTCCAAATTCATGTCCATATTAACATTTTATAGCTATGTACATGTTTGCTTATGACTATATCCAATTCATGCTTTTTGTTGTTGACATGATAATCTAAAATTGAAAGAAAACAACGCGACTAGTAAATTATAATAAACATCAATGCACTATGTTGATAATGATTAATTAAAGGAATCATGCTAGTGATTTTGTGTGACAAAAACAGTATATTAGAAAATGTTTCTTAGATACGAAACAGTTTATTGGGTAGTAGCGCTTCGAAAAAGAGCTACAAAAAGACTAATCAGTACACAACTCAGTTTATTAGGTAGTAACACTTCAAGGAGGTGCAAAACACTGATTGCTGACAAACAACAAATTTTAATGCAGATTGGGAGAGGTAGCTTTTTTTAGACCCTATAATCATCCTGATTGCACAGGTTTTAATATCAATACAAAATGGATCTTCCGCCTTTAAAATATGATGGATGTTTTTTGCTATACCAGAAGAGGAATATCATAGTTTGATGGAAAAGATCAGTGATGCTAAATCAACCAACCAAGACAAATTTGTGTCAGCATTGTATGACAACCCGACAAAAGACAAAATGGTGAGAGATATCGAGAAAATCCAGAATATTTTGGTTGAAACGAATAAAATAGTGATGGGAATCAAAAACGAGTTGCTTGAGCGCAAAAAGACAAATGAAAATGTTCAAAGCACAAAAGCCTATCGGAGTGATTTTGGAAAGATTAGGGGAGAGTACAAGCAACCAAACAGCTGGAACTCTGCTAAAACACCAAAGCTCTCACCATCATCGTTTGATAGAAACACAATTGACGATGATAGCAATAGAGATTCGGAGAGAATGATACAACGATTAGAAGAGTTTAAAAAGAAAGTATCCAACATGACAGCTAGCAAAGACAATCAAGCGTTAGGTGTAAATATATTGTATCGATTGAGAGACTCTGGGAAATACAATCTGGATACTGACAGGATAAAACTCAAGGGAAGAAGGCTTAGCACTAAGCTATCAAAAAATTTGTTGCAAGATGTACTAACTGATAAAGACTCAATAAGATCAACAAAAGATAACTACAGTAGATTTAAAAGTCTGCTCACCACTCAAGGAATCACAACGGTCAGGAGATCCTCATGAAAAACTTATTTTAGCTACCTAGTTGTTAACTCAAACATCTTAGCAACAACTTGTTAGCTCAAACATGACTTGGTTATACTATTTTTTTGGTTAGTGTCATTGTTGAAAAGTCTATGTTTATTGCTAATGCTTGCTAATACATTACTGCTTAATCCTTTATCCAACACCTACAATAATTCTTAGTAATAGTAGTGTAATGAGACTGAGTAATAATCTACACACACCTTGTTCACTCTGTATGCCATAGTACATGTTATTCCTTTAGTTATCTGCAATTACTTCAATTGGATCTGATCCAGATGTTTTATAGTCTTTACTGCTGCTGCTTCAAAATCCATATGGTTTGAGTCTTCAGGTTTGGTGTCATTTAAGTAGGAGAGAAGTTCATGTTGTGTAATATCTATCATTGGTGTTGGTAGATCTTGAATTGATGCTTTTTAAAGGTATTCTTGGTGTGTCGGAGAAGTGTGCTGTCTTCAAAATCCATGTAGTTTGAGTCTTCATTGGTTTGGTATCATCTAAGTAGGTGGTAGATCTTGAAAGGAATTCTTGCTGTGTTGGAAAAGTGTGCTGTCTTCAAAATCCATGTAGTTTGAGTCTTTATTGGTTTGGTATCATCTAAGTAGGTGGTAGATCTTGAAAGGAATTCTTGCTGTGTTGGAGAAGTATGCTGTCTTCAAAATCCATGTAGTTTGAGTCTTCATTGGTTTGGTATCATCTAAGTAGGTGGTAGATCTTGAAAGGAATTCTTGCTCTGTTGGAGAAGTATGCTGTCTTCAAAATCCATGTAGTTTGAGTCTTCATTGGTTTAGTATCATCTAAGTAGGTGGTAGATCTTGAAAGGAATTCTTGCTGTGTTGGAGAAGTGTGCTGTCTTCAAAATCCATGTAGTTTGAGTCTTCATTGATTTGGTATCATCTAAGTAGGTGGTAGATCTTGAAAGGAATTCTTGCTGGGTTGGAGAAGTGTGCTGTCTTCAAAATCCATGTAGTTTCAGTCTTCATTGATTTGGTATCATCTAAGTAGGTGGTAGATCTTGAAAGGAATTCTTGCTGTGTTGGAGAAGTATGCTGTCTTCAAAATCCATGTAGTTTGAGTCTTCATTGGTTTGGCATCATCTAAGTAGGTGGTAGATCTTGAAAGGAATTCTTGCTCTGTTGCAGAAGTATGCTGTCTTCAAAATCCATGTAGTTTGAGTCTTCATTGATTTGGTATCATCTAAGTAGGTGGTAGATCTTGAAAGAAATTCTTGCTGTGTTGGAGAAGTATGCTGTCTTCAAAATCCATGTAGTTTGAGTCTTCATTGGTTTGGTATCATCTAAGTAGGTGGTAGATCTTGAAAGGAATTCTTGCTCTGTTGGAGAAGTATGCTGTCTTCAAAATCCATGTAGTTTGAGTCTTCATTGGTTTAGTATCATCTAAGTAGGTGGTAGATCTTGAGAGGAATTCTTGCTCTGTTGGAGAAGTGTGCTGTCTTCAAAATCCATGTAGTTTGAGTCTTCATTGATTTGGTATCATCCAAGTAGGTGGTAGATCTTGAAAGGAATTCTTGCTGGGTTGGAGAAGTGTGCTGTCTTCAAAATCCATGTAGTTTGAGTCTTCATTGATTTGGTATCATCTAAGTAGGTGGTAGATCTTGAAAGGAATTCTTGCTGTGTTGGAGAAGTATGCTGTCTTCAAAATCCATGTAGTTTGAGTCTTCATTGGTTTGGCATCATCTAAGTAGGTGGTAGATCTTGAAAGGAATTCTTGCTCTGTTGCAGAAGTATGCTGTCTTCAAAATCCATGTAGTTTGAGTCTTCATTGATTTGGTATCATCTAAGTAGGTGGTAGATCTTGAAAGAAATTCTTGCTGTGTTGGAGAAGTATGCTGTCTTCAAAATCCATGTAGTTTGAGTCTTCATTGGTTTGGTATCATCTAAGTAGGTGGTAGATCTTGAAACAAATTCTTGCTGTGTTGGAGAAGTATGCTGTCTTCAAAATCCATGTAGTTTGAGTCTTCATTGGTTTGGTATCATCTAAGTAGGTGGTAGATCTTGAAAGGAATTCTTGCTGTGTTGGAGAAGTGTGCTGTCTTCAAAATCCATGTAGTTTGAGTCTTCATTGGTTTGGCATCATTTAAGTAGGAGAGAAAGTTATGTTGTGTAACATCTTTAAAGGGGTTCTTGGTGTGTCGGAGAAGTGTGTCGTCTTCAAAATCCATGTGGTTTGAGTCTTCATTGGTTTGGTATAATCTAAGTAGGTGGTAGATCTTGAAAGGAATTCTTGCTGTGTTGGAGAAGTGTGCTGTCTTCAAAATCCATGTAGTCTGAGTCTTCATTGGTTTGGTATCATCTAAGTAGGAGAGAATGTTATGTTGTGTAACATCAATCATATCAGAGGTTTGAATGAAAGTCAGAATAGGTGTAAGTGGAGTCTTTTGGAAGTTGGTAGGTTATGGTGTACATCGGATCATCACAAAATTCATCGTTGAACACCACCATAGCTGTTGGTAGATCTTGAAAGGAATTCTTGCTGGATTGGAGAAGTGTGCTGTCTTCAAAATCCATGTAGTTTGAGTCTTCATTGGTTTGGTGTCATATAAGTAGAAGAAAAAGTCATGTTGTGTTATATCTATCGCTGATGTTGGTAGATCTTGACCAGATGTTTTATAGTCTTTGCTACTACTGCGTTTTGTCTCAAACAAGAGTTCAAAGTAGGCATTGTGTCTACAAAATACAAAAAAAAATTGATTGTTACAATTGATTCATTTATTTTCATTGGCTTTATCTACATAAAGTAGCGAAGAAACAGTTTGTGTGAGTATGAAACTATCTAGTAGAGATAAATTTATATCTAGGTTCAACTAGCATTAAATAATTATTTATTATTTGGTTAATAATAAATAATTAGAGTCAGTTACTTTACTAGAGCTTGGACAAACACACAATTTTGTTAATGTCAAAGTCTGTGATCTTACAAAGAAATAGCTTAGACATTATGAGCATAAAATTATCTAGTAAAGATAAATTACCTAGGAGTGAATTCTAGTTGAGGTTTCATTTTTTTATTAATAAATAATTGAAACCGCTTGGACAAACAGACAGATTTTGTCAAGGACACAGCTTGCGTTCTTGCTAGCGAATAGCTTAGACACTACGCTTATAAATTTATCTAGTAAAGTTAAATTTATGTCTAGAGGCGAAAATGGAGGACAACTCCGTATCGCAACTAGTTGAGGTTTTCAACCAGTGTTAAATAATTATTGGTTATTTATTTTAAAATTAAATAATTAGAGTCTTCTACCAGTGTTAAATAATTATTGATTATTTTTTACCTTATCACCGCTTAGAGCCAGATGATTTAATTAAATAAAGACAAATAATTATTTTAGCATTTCTTACCTTGATGGTCTCCTAGTAGCTGTAGTAGATGTTGCTTCTCCGCTTGCTGTTGTAGAACTGGATGCTTTCTGTGTGAAAACAGTGGCTCTTAAATAGCTAAAGTTGCACTGATTAAACCCTATGAATCAGCATTTTTTCCAATGCTTTCGCGGGAATATAAACATTTATTTTCACGCGAATAGAAACCAATGTTTTCGCGGGAATAAAAAAAATCTTTTCGCGTCAATAAAAACCAATGCTTTCGCGGGAATAAAACATGTATTTTCACGCGAATAAAAACCAATGTTTTCGCGGAAATCAAAAAATTATTTTTTACGTGAGTAAAAACCAATGCTTTCGCGGGAATAAAACCTTTTATTTTCACGCGAATGGAAACTGTTGCTTTCGAGGGAATAAAAAAAATCATTTCGCGGGAACAAAAACCAAGGCTTTCGCGTGAAAAAATGCTGATTCATAGGGTTTAATCAGTGCAACTTTAGCTATGTAAGAGCCACTGTTTTCACACAGAAATCATCCAGTTCTACAACAGCAAGCGGAGAAGCAACATCTACTACAGCTACTAGGAGACCATCAAGGTAAGAAATGCTAAAATAATTATTTGTCTTTAGTTAATTAAATCATCTGGCTCTAAGCGGTGATAAGGTAAAAAATAATCAATAATTATTTAACACTAGTAGAAGACTCTAATTATTTATTTTTAAAATAAATAATAAATAATTATTTAACACTGGTTGAAAAGCTCAACTAGTTGCGATACGGAGTTGTCCTCCATTTTCGCCTCTAGACATAAATTTAACTTTACTAGATAAATTTATAAGCGCAGTGTCTAAGCTATTTGCTCGCAAGAACGCAAGCTGTGTCATTGACAAAATCTGTCTGTTTGTCCAAGCGGGTTTAATTATTTATTATTAAAAAAGTCGAACTTCAACTAGAATTTACTCCTAGGTAATTTATCTTTACTAGATACTTTTATGCTATTAATGTCTAAGCTATTTCATTGTAAGATCACAGACTTTGACATTAACAAAATTGTGTGTTTGTCCGAGCACTAGTAAAGTAACTGACTCTAATTATTTATTATTAACAAAATAATAAATAATTATTTAATGCTAGTTGAACCTAGATATAAATTTATCTCTACTAGATAGTTTCATACTCACACAAACTGTTTCTTCGCTACTTTATGTAGATAAAGCCAATGAAAATAAATGAATCAATTGTAACAATCAATTTTTTTTGTATTTTGTAGACACAATGCCTACTTTGGACTCTTGTTTGAGACAAAACGCAGTAGCAGCAAAGACTAAAAAACATCTGGATAAGATCCAATTGAAGTAACTGCAGATAACTAAAGGAATAACATGTACTACAGCATACGGAGTGAACAAGGTGTGTGTAGATTATTACTCAGTCTCATTACACTACTATTACTAAAAATTATTGTAGGTGTTGGATAAAGAATTGAGCAGTAATTTTAATAAATTCTAACCATTGTAAATAATACCTCAACTCAATTTAAAAATTAATGAAAATTGAATGGAATAAAAGAATATTTTACCAAATACCCCATTTTTTCTTGTGGATATATACAAATAGATGAATATCTAGCTTCATCTATTTTTTTCATTTTGTGTGCAATTATTTCCCCTCCTCTCTCCTCTTTTCCTCTCTCCTCTCTCTCAAGATACCATATGAGTTTGAATTATGTAAAAAAATTATCAATACTAAAATGCCATACATTCATAATGTTTTCTATTGTAGTTATTTCCCAAATACTGTAAATTTTAACCATCTAGAGGTCTAATTTGATGATTTTCCAGGATATTTTATAGTATTCAATATACTTATTATGTAAATAACTAAAAGAAATATTTACACTCAAGCCTCCTCTCTCTCCTCTCTCCTCTACCAAATACTCCTCTCTCCTCTCTTGCAATTATTTCCCAAATACTGTAAATTTTAATCATGTCAACAACAAAAAGCATGAATTGGATATAGTCATAAGCGAACATGTACATAGCTATAAAATGTTAATATGGACATGAATTTGGACATGGATATATACATAAATATGAACATAGGTATGTACATAAATGGGCATGAATATGGACATGAATATGAACATGTACATTATAAATGGACATGAATACGTACATGTACATGAATATGGACATGTGCATGAATGGATATTTATATGTACATAAAATGAAATGAATATGGACGTGGGTGATTTTCCAACATATTTTATAGCATTCAATATACTTATTATGTAATAAATGTATATTATTCAATGTAGATATAAATATAACCATAGATATGTACATAATTATCCATATATACATGAATGTATAAAAAACTAAAAAATCTCTCTCTCTCCTCTCTCTTCTCTCTCTCCTCTCTTCTCTCTCCTCTCTCATCTCTCCTCTCTCCTCTACCAAATACTCCTCTCTCCTCTCTTGCAGTTATTTCCCAAATACTGTAATGTCATACATTCATAATGTTTTCTATTGTAGTTATTTCCCAAATACTGTAAATTTTAACCATCTAGAGGTCTAATTTGATGATTTTCCAGGATATTTTATAGTATTCAATATACTTATTATGTAAATAACTAAAAGAAATATTTACACTCAAGCCTCCTCTCTCTCCTCTCTCCTCTCTCCTCTACCAAATACTCTTCTCTCCTCTCTTGCATGTATTGATTGTCATTACAAGTTGTACGGTTTTGTATTACTTACTATTTACTGACTCTAACTATATTATATGGAGAGATTTTCCCTACTTATTATACAATAAATGTATATAATCATATATTGATTCATTTTTAATCAATGTATTGTACAGGATTTTGTGTCTGGGTGGTAGCCACCTGTAAACTCTCCCAATATGCTCTGTCTCGACCCTAAGTCAGCGCTCAATAATGTGCTATTATTGTTTTCAGAGTGCGTACATTGGCTTGTGCAGTTTCGTGTGTAGCCAAATTTGGCATGGAGTGAGTGCAATAATTATCTGGTAATTATTGGCTGCATCCGAACATGTCTATGTTCGACAATAATTGTGCTGTAATTATTGTTTAGTTTATAGTTTGTTGTGAACTGTGGCTCGGACAATAATGGTGCTGGGATTATTGTCTAGTTTATAGTTTGTTACGAACTGTTGCCTCCAACAATAATTGTGCTAGAATTATTTGCTGTCGAATCTGACTCAGTCGAGATCGACAATAATTGCACTGAAATTATTGGTGTGCTATCTGGTCCCGAACTCTCAGAGTTCGTACCTTATGATGAATCGAACTATTAGGGCACTAGGTGTTTGCGTCGTATTTCTCACCTCAGGTGAGGGTAATACGCAGTGATAGGGCGAACCGTTCTCACTTTCCACAGAGCCTCGTGCTTGCTAATAGTCGACCAGGTCAGCGCTTGTAGTTTTTGCTGCTTCTAGTAGTGCTTGCTTCAAGAGAGAGAGAATCTTCTGAGAGTCAGGCTAACTCTGAACTTTATTGTGCAAACATGAATTTAAATACAGAGTAGGCGGGTGCAAGTTACTAACCACGCCTGGGAAAAACATTGGTGCAAGCCACGCCTTGCCCTTACATCAGCTCCAATATAATAATTAAAACCGTGGAAAAATATATTATACAGTAAACAATAATTATTTGGGTACGAGATAGAACGCACTAAATAGACTCTAGCAACATGGGCACAGGTAAACAATAGAACGCTGACACAGACATAGACAATAGTGTGTAAGTATTGAGATATAAACGTAGACATTGCGTAGACAGAGAGTTACTTGTGAGTTAAAGGCTTAAATCGTGCACAATAGAATTACACAATGAGAGAAGGGCTTAGCTGATAATTGCGAGAGACTGTCTTAGAGTAAATAATAAAATATGAGAGAGTACTGGCGTCCCTCACAGTATTTATTTAATGTAGATATAACTCCCCTTTCCTCTCTCTCCTCTTTTCCTTTCTCCTCTCTCTCAAGATTTACAACAGTTACTATAACTATATATATATATATATATATATAACTAATCAATGTATTTATTCAAGGTAGATACATCTCCTCTCTCCTCTCTCTCAAGATGCTATATGAGTTCGAGTTATGTAAAAAAATTATCAAAACTTAAATGCCATACATTCAAAATCTATATGCCATATAAGTTCAAGTTAAGTAAAAAAATAATCAAAGCTCAAATGCCACTTAAATGCCACTCAAATGCCACTCAAATGCCCCTCAAATGAAATACAATATAAACTCGGCGAATCGATCCAACGCCGTAACCCATTGCATTAACCCCAGATATTAACCCCACAAAAAAACACTTGGTAGGGAGATCTGCTCATATATTACTACTAACAACGACAAAATCAACTAGAGCAGGTAAACACACCTATTTCTATCGAACATGCTCGTAAAGAGCTTGCTCTAAAAAGAAAAACTATACAGCGACAGTCCACTCTAAGGCAAGCTAGAAGGGTAAGGGCTCAACAACGTAAGGCACGACGAGCTACAAAAAAATCCGATTAACAGCCAATTTTTGGTGATAAGGTAATAATTAATAAAAAAATACTATTTAATAGGAGTTTGTAGTTTTACATTTCTGTTTAATCATTCTATACTAATACATAACTTTTTAGTTTAGTTCATTACAACATTGCAAGTGCATAAAATAAAGATCTTCCTCCCTAAGATGTGTCATCAACACATCAAAGAAGATGATATTGTGAAGGTGAAGATAATGTATTGGTTGACATTACAAGTTGTAGTAATTTGTATTACAATAAAGAGTAGACACCACTCATTGAGATATTGACAATTGTAGATATATACAAATACATCTGTTTTTTATATGTAGACTCGATCTCGAATGCTGATAATATGTAGTCTCAAGTGAATAAATGAAGTTATAGTACTTTGTATTACATAAAATTTACTGTAAATTTTAATAGATATAATGTTTTCTACTACAATTATTTCCCAAATACTGTAAATTTTAACCATATAGAAGACTAATTTGATGATTTTCCAAGATGCAATGTAAAGGAAAAGACTTTGCATTGATTATCATTACAAGTTCTAGTACTTTGTATTACTTAGTCTTTACTGACTCTAGCTATATTATATGGGAAGATTTAATCCTACTTATTATGTAATAAATGTATATAATTATATATTGATTCATTTTTAATCAATGTATTTATTCAAGCTAGATATATCTCCTCTCTCCTCTCTCTCAAGATGCTATATGAGTTCGAGTTATGTAAAAAAATTATCAAAACTTAAATGCCATACATTCAAAATCTATATGCCATATAAGTTCAAATTAAGTAAAAAATAATCAAAACTCAAATGCCACTTAAATGCCACTCAAATGCCACTCAAATACCCCTCAAATAAAATACAATATTAACTCGGCGAATTCATTCAACGTCGTAACCCATTGCATAACCCCCGAAATATAATCCACAAAAAAACACTTGGTAGGGAAATCTGCTCATATATTACTACTATTATTGCTATGGATTTGCATAGTCTGGCCACTGGTTGATCGTAATTTCACTGAGAAATGTATGTGCGGACTGGCAGGGTGCCAGAAATCACTGTGAGGAAAAGGAACTCCCATGTTAACAGTCAGGCTATACTGAAACACCGCCAATCAGAAAAAAAGAGTAGACACATTTGAATTTAGCAGCCGTTAGGGGAAACAAACAGACAGACAAGCTGGCACCAATTTTTACCACAAACTTTCTATATAGCGAAATGCTGACTCAAGCTGCAGCTATAGAGATAAACTATATTTTATTTACTTCCTTGGATACAACGCGTCTTCCTATTTCTAACCTATGAATGTGCCACATTTTCAATTTACTTATTAACACATTACTTTCTATACATATACTCATTGTTGCATACTGTACAGTTGTTGTTTAGAGCTGCTTGGACATTAATACACAGTAGTGTGACCATGATTGTCATTGGTATTGTGAACCCTAAACTCTATATAGGAAAATACGTTTATTGTGACATCATAACTTATCTTGTTAAGTTCTGGCTGGTTACCATACCATATTAATACTAGTGGCTGGAATTTGATTCAGGATACAGTAAATCACTGTCATATAGTGACACTCTCCAGTAGTGTTCGGAAAAATTTGGGGGCGATATCCTTTACAATATCACCGGTTTGAAAACAAGCATCAGTAATACACTAGATGATTTAAGTGGCAGGTTTTTTACAACAGTTTATATTTCTTGCAGTGCGGTGGTTTAGGCGTACATTCACCTAGAACGACAAACGGGCACACAGTCACACACACAGATACACACACACGAATACACACACACGAATACATACACAAATGCACACTCACAAATGTGAACATCCGGATGGGCGAACAGACAGACATGCATACAGACAGACTCTTCAAATTTGTTTATTTAGGCGGCGTTCACAATGGGGCAGATACGATAACGGAGTGAATGCACACTTGGTCAGTAGTCACTGGCGGTTCAGACAATCGAAAAGGAGCCCAAACACAATGCGTAGTGGCGTGTTCACACTAGGCGGTAATGGCCAGGAACAGCCTTTGACCTCCCAACACAGTTTGCAATTGATGTGCATTGTAAGCACTAGATCTCGTTGACTGCACAAAAATCAAATGATAATCACTGCTTTGGAGTAGCGATGATGGTAAGTTCTCAAAATGCAGTAATTATTTATTATGATTAATGCGTTGCTCATTAACAGTTTTTTCAGAGACTACAGAAAACTTTAATTCCCCATTGTCGATTTATTTATTATTATTTATTATAATGAGCAAATCATCAGTTTTTTACTAAAATAATTATTGATAGACAGCATTATTAATTATTACCAATAAAATTAGTATCGACCACTATGATAAGAAAGTCAAAAATATTTTGTTGAAGTGGAAATGATTGACTATTATTATTGTTATTGTTGTTATTGTTATTGTTATTGCTATTATTATTAGTATTATTATTTTTATAATCTAAGCTGTAACAGTAAAAAATTATTTTCACTACTAGGCCTAATGTTATTATTGCTATACCTACCATTTTTATGGTTTATTATTAATTTATTGAAAAGAACTATGTAGGCTCCGTTGATTAAATTGCATTGTGCGATGTTGTGTTAAAAGATAGGGTAAAACATTATTTAGTGTGCAAAACATAGTTCACATAGTGTCCGCAGCCATATCGCCACCGGATAAAAACACCTTGGCTTGCGCTTCACAAATACTATGCATTTGGTTCACTTTAAATACGGTTGTGTGTGAACGCTGTCCGGTTTTCTACCGGAGTTGTTTGTTTATACTACAACGAAAGCCGCATATCGTTTCAGTTGCGGTGCAGTGTGAACTGGGCCTTAGATTGTCTTCCTGTAAAAACACAAAATCTGTGACACTTTCACTGTTTAAGCACATTTATTATAAAACAATACAAAGTGAAGATTTAATGAATAAACATGAAATACTTCAGGTAATCATATCCTCACATAATTTAGATAACAGTGGAGAAAGTACTGAAATCAGAAATCAACAAAACTAAACTCCTATCATGTTAGCAAAAGCCATAGATGTATACAAAAAGCAAGTAAGATAAGATAAAGGTGTATAAAGAAGTATATCAAACGATTAAAGGTGAATACAAAACAATAAAGTACAAAAGCTGATACACTAAAACAGAAGACAGTTCTGTAGCTGAATGTAGTTCTATATAAATAGAGTGTTTATATAGAGATAAGTTTTTTCTGTAGACAAATGAGACGTTTATTCAAAGGTATAAGAGTATCGTTGATTGCTGACATGATGTGTAATTCTCTTGGTGCTTGTTGTATATCCTATAAATAGATATTGCAGTTGGTATATATTATATAACTGTTGTAGTTAGCTATACACTATATATAACAACTGTTGTAGTTAGGAATATATTATATAACAGCTGTTGTAGTTAGCTATACACTATATATAACAACTGTTGTAGTTAGCTATACACTATATATAACAGCTGTTGTAGTTAGGTATATATTATATAACAACTGTTGTAGTTAGGTATACATTATATATAACAACTGTTGTAGTTAGGTATACACTATATATAACAACTGTTGTAGTTAGGTATACACTATATATAACAGCTGTTGTAGTTAGGTATACACTATATATAACAATTGTTGTAGTTAGCTATACACTATATATAAAAACTGTTGTAGTTAGGTATACACTATATATAACAACTGTTGTAGTTAGCTATACACTATATATAAAAACTGTTGTAGTTAGCTATACACTATATATAACAACTGTTGTAGTTAGCTATACACTATATATAACAACTGTTGTAGTTAGCTATACACTATATATAAAAACTGATGTAGTTAGCTATACACTATATATAACAACTGTTGTAGTTAGCTATACACTATATATAACAACTGTTGTAGTTAGCTATACACTATATATAACAACTGTTGTAGTTAGGTATATATTATATATAACAACTGTTGTAGTTAGGTGTAATAAAGCTGTGTCATCTAACAAAACATGTTTTTTAGAATGTTGTATGAAACTAAGTAGATAGTTGAACAACTAAACGCATATATTCTGTATTGACAGACAAAAACATACACTCTAACTGAGGGCAGACAATTACTAACCTCTACTGTGCCACACATGATGCCTTGATCTCTAGGAGTCAATGCAGAAATGACAGTCTCAAGTGAACTAAGAAGTCGAGATCGTACAGACGAACCCTGTTGAGCAATCATTGAAGCTACTGTGATTAGAGAACTGGTATATACTCTACAGTAAGATTGTATCAAATGTCTGGCAACCCTGGCAGGTGAGTTCTACAACAGTAAAAGTATAGTATTTGATTTATGGTTGAATATATGTCTACATTTGGTTTGGAAAAATTGTCAAAAATGCTTGTGCAGTAGATTTGGCATCGTTCCAGAAGCTACAATAGCTGGCAGGGGGGTGTGAGACTTGTTTACCTGTAGCCCACATTATGTGTAGGCACTGACTTGTCTGTGTACATCAAATTTCTAAAGGTTAGTGTAACAGTATTTACTAGGTGTAATCAATGTAGGCTGACCCTTACAGGACATTGAACTTGATTGTATGCTGCCGGCTGCCTACGCTGACTCTAACCAATCAATAATTATCTAGTTACACTCAGCTTTAGGCTGTATACAATATCATCACTTCTCAATGAGGAACAACTACTTCATGTTACGCAATCGAGTGGGATTTTCCATTTGTAAATGTGTCATTCTGATAATAAAATGGAGCGAGAATTATTTGTGTGTTTAAACATAACTTGAGCAGCGCAGGTATACAATTGTATGCTAGTCATACTAGTCATTTAAGTTCATTAGGTTTCTTTAAACAAAGTTAAGAAGATTAAATTAATTTTCTCAGTCTAACCATATTTTAAACTGTGAATTCTAAATGTAGGTTAAAATAGATGGCATTAATAGAGAAGACGACTTCTACTCACCAACATATGAGTCATGTAACGTGTTTGACAATCACTGTCACTTATATCGAGGTTAACAAGACTTGGTACAATACTGTATGCCTGTATCTACAATGTAGAAATGTATCAGTTAGCTTCTTGTGCTAAAAGTTCTGGTCAATAGTTAAATGGTATCTATTGAATGATTGATTTTTATTCCATTTTATTGATATTTATTAGTGGAATGAAATAATTTAGATTAAACATGTTATTGATAAATTATTTCACTAACATTTTACAAAACGTGAAGTTAAACAAATTTTTTTTATGAAAAGTTAGTTCTGAGTTATTTTTTTCCATTTAGTACTCTAGTATTTTCTAGAAATCAGGTTAAAGAGATAAACTTACTTTAGATAATAATGCTGGTAAAAAACTTTAGGAAAAGGACTACTATACATTACTTGTAGTCAAAGTTATAGCATTTATAATGTTTTTGAATACAAAATAAGATTTTACAATTCGGTGTAGTGATCAGGGTGTAACAGGTTACATGTTATGTAATGTTGTAAGGGTTAGTATCCTTTAACCACCAATTGCATCTGGCTTTTTCTCCTAAAAACTGTTTGCTTTGGCTGAGAACTGTCAGAAGGAACTATTGTTGCAGCTTCCTTATACATTTTTAAATGGACCAATTCTAGTTTATTTTCAAGCCAACACTTTCTCTTCAGATCTAATATTTAAAACTAAGAAATAAATTTATGTTGTCTAATTTAAACTAGAATTTAAAAACTTTCATTTAAAGTTTTCTGGAGCAAATAGTTAAAAAATAAATAATATATCTATAAAATATCTATAATAGAGATACGTGTTACAGTATCTCTATCATAGACATATTATTTATTCATTTAATTATTAACATATTAGTAGTAACACGCCATTATTAGCATACATATTCTTGTACAGATGTACCAAGCCTGATTCTGCATTGAACTATAGAGTTCAACAGCTGAGTGTTTGATGTTTGAGATCTGGTGTCAAATGTAACTCTTCTCACTCTACTGTGTGTAGCTGGAGTTGTTCTGTCAATTACAACAATAATTCGTTCAGCGATTCATTTCATCAATAACTGTTTTTTAAATAAATGAAGTAATGCATTTTTTTTCAAATTTTCACAGAACTTTTTAAAAGTACTAAATATAACTTTATGTATTTTTGTTTATATAACTCACTCATGAATGGAAGAGCTAGAAGACAAATCAGCTCCTTGTGCCATTACATAACAGAAGTATGTCATAACCAGTAAATGATAGCATATAGATGAGCCTGTAAGATATAATAACTTATACAATAATATTGTGTTAAACAACAAGCGATGGTATACTTCAAACATATATAAATACATAAATACACTTACCCATTGTACTGGTAGAGTAAAACCTGCACTGAATGTGTATAGGAATAAAAGTGATTAAGTCTTGTTGCTTCAACCAGAACTTTCTGATGTCTTCTACACAACCTACCCTCCATATTTATAGGGTTTTTGCTCAGGTTTGAACAAAAAACTTCCTGAGTTTTTTTGCTGTCAAATATTACCGGTAGATTCAATTTAAAAGAAACCAAGTAGTTTCACATGAAATCGTAATATAAGATGCCAAAGTCAATGTCTCATTCGGTTGATTTTTATTGATTATTTGGTCTGTCGCTTTTGTTTACATACATCCCATGAGTTTTATATTATGCTGTTTCTTTCATTGCTTAGCTTTAGTTCTAAGAAGTGTTGGAGATTATCTAATTATCTATGTGACAAAAGGAACTGAAATGGTACACAGGCTATTCGATATATGTTAATTATCTCAGGCGTTTATATTTCTCAGAAAACAAGTCACAGCGGTGCACTTTTGTGGGTTTGTTTGTGAAACCAACAGCAGGGAGCTGCAAGCTTTATTAAGCGCAGGGGAAATATCCGGCGGAACACTTTCCTACATGCTTTGTTTGTGAGACCACGCGGTAAATGTTCCTCCCCAATGAATCAAATTTGTTTGTTTGTTTAGAGTATTTCTTCCAGATATTAAACAATCATATTAGCTACTGGTTGAGAGAAAAAAACTGGAGAAAGTTAAAAAGTTGAATGGTTATTTTTGTGTAGATAAGGTGTAGATGGGGTGTAGATGAGGTGTAGATGGGGTGTAGATGAGGTGTAGATGAGGTGTGGATGGGGTTTGTAGATACTGTGTTGACGGAGTGGAGATTGGGTGTAGATGAAGTATTGATGAGGTGTAGATGAGGTATAGGTTTATGAGAAATTTCAGTAACTTGATTAACAATTGAGCATAATGAGACAGCTGACAGCATCATAAACGGTATCTAGTGGCATCTTTGAAATTTCTGTGTTGCAAGTATAACAGACATCACATGTTTTATAAAACAACAGTTTGATAGCCAGGTAAGCGTAGCCTAAATACAAGGTAATAAATCTGTTGTATCTTGATGTATATACATCAGCGTTATTTATCAGGTATTTATATACCTTCAAGAGACCTGCTGACCTTGACAACTAATACGGATATGATTATTCAACTACCAGTTGTGATACTCAGTATAAGTGATACACATTTGAACAAAATATGAAATGATTTTTTTGTTGTTAAATTTCACATATTTTGGATTGCCTTTGCCAATTATAATTTAAGTGTATCTCAAAAGGGTAAAAACCGATACTTTATATGTTATATAATGAAAATGATGATCAGTGAAGCCGAAGAGTCATTTTTCTTGCCTGAGAGCACAGAATAAAAACAGACATGGTTATCATCAAGTTCTATTGCATAAGATTTTATTGTTCTACTTTCTAGCTGTCTTCCCTATTCCCTGAAATTGGACTGGGTTTTCATATAAACATATTTTTTACATAATAAACCTGGTAAGCAGTAAAGCCAAATCAGAATCAAAACTTGAAATAGCTTTACTCGCAAAACAGAGAATTATAGAATATCATTAGATATGAAAGTTATATCACGGCGCCAGTTAGTAAAAGTTTAGTTATTGAGTAGCAGCAAAAGTTGCATTACGGTTTTTGTTCATTTTTTTATGATTTTATTTACAAAATTCGTGTCCATGATAAGTTGTTGTTATCCTTTCATATTTCACAACGTTTGGTTTGTTTGTTTGTAAAGCTTTTGTAAATATTTTACTATTACTTTTGAACCATCATGTTCACTTGTAACAAACCAGTTTTGGGCGTATTTGCTTGAGCCACCAATTGTACTCTTCACCACTGATTAAACTTGGTAAAAACTGCCACCTTCAAATTATTATAGATGCTGGCGCCATCTGGCAACAAAAAGAAGCATTATGGGTACTTTGTACATTCAGAATATAAAAAACTCGAGTAACATAGACTAGATTTTCTCAATCTTGCCCAAGTTTTAGAAATTTGTTTTTCTTAACATATATTAGGTACTAAACTCTGTACAAATATTTTTTTTTGATATTTACCATAAAATTGTTGCCAATGAACTTTTGTGCAATAAAAGTTAAAAGATCAGTGCACTATCACAAATCTTTCGTCATCTGTCATTAAAAAAACCATTCGGTGCATTGGCTTTATATTTTGTTGATAGGAATTCGTGTCTTTTGATTTCATTCTGTTGGGGGCTTCCTCTGACTTTTCTTTCAATCAGGTTTCTCCTAATGTGCTTACTTTAGCTCCCCATCTTGGTATATTCTTCAAAAAATAATGGCTTGTCATCCTTTACGTCCTTGCACAATCCATTTATTTACCTTGGCATGATTTTATTCATAACTTCAACTCGTCCTTTCCTTTATTTTCATGTACACTAACCAGTCCTTCCTGTTTGTTAGTTCCGCTTGCTTTCTATTGATTAATATTACAAGTTGTATTCTCTTGGGACTTTCAGCGTTTAAACTTACATTTATCATTAAACTTTTTCTTTAGTGCATGACCAATAATGGTGTTTTTTTTTGTAGTTTCCTTCCCATACTTTTTTATCGAAACTATTATAGATAAAGATCTAAAAAACAAGTAGGTTGCTTTTGAAACTTTTTGATCAAAAACATGTTTCTGAAAACTGGTTTTAAAACTAAAAGGAAAAAAATTGAGTTTATAAATGTTTGCTATTGCGCTGAATTCTGCTACTGCTGTTGACAGTTGACAGTACTTTAATTAAATTTATATCATTACCATTTTTGTTTTTATATCCGGTTAACAGGTCAAGTGTAATTTTGTTAAAAAGTGTCCACAAACAACCCATTTCACACTTTGGCCTTTGTATAATTTGAAAAGTCACTCTTATGTTGGAAACACGATCCTTTGTATTTAGTTAAAGGTAATTTATCTTGTGCTGTTCTTATGCTTGACTGACAAACTATTGACGACGCAAGACATTCAACATTGATAATAGATTTGCCAAGCCATGGTCAATAAAGATAAGTTATTAGTCCATTTTAGCAAATTGAGTTCATACGCCTCTCAGTTAGCAAGAACAGAAAGAATATGGAAAAGAGGTTCGTTTTTGTAATATTTTCTTTGGAGTAAGGTTGCTTTGATGGGATTTTAATTAAAAATTTCACTTGCCTTTGACCATCAATTTATTTACTGCATTCCTGTGATTCAAAGTTGCAGTTTCCTTGCTAATATCGTTATCTCGAATGAACAAATCTAATTTTATGATGACCGCTTAAAACTCAAACAGGGTTTAGTTAGGACCAAGTTCGCATTGAGCGTGTCTTGTCAATAATAGGTAAAAATGCATTTTATTAATTTCTAACATACAAATGTAGTGGATTTTGGGGGCTTCTAATCCACCAACTGAGTGCTGTGACCAGCCGAACTTCTTGTTTGCTGGCACAGGGAAGTGGGTAGCATTCCGATGGTATGCTGCCACCAGATACCTTTCACCAAGAGGTAACAACAGATTGGTACAACACCAAATGAGTATTCTCTACTCCACAACTAGTATAGAGCTCTCGGCTCAGACGCATAACTCAGAGCTTGAGAGTAGTATACATTTATTCTTGCAAAGAATACGAGTAAGCATAAGTCCCAATTAGATATGACAAAAGCTCTGCCTTTTATAGGCAAAACACCAAAAGTCATATAGTGCAATGGCAAATGACACACAAGTAGGCATAACACAGCAAATATACAAACATATAAATACAAACAAATGAGGTAAAGAGTACAAGCTTAAATATATGTGGTAGGCGGAGTCATGGGCTAGCTGGCCAATCACAAGCAGTTTTAGTTCCTGTGGTTAACATCTCAGTCTTTATAAGCTTAGTTCCTCCATTTCCTCAGATGTAAGGGTAGATATCTCATGGATGTGATTATTTGCTTCCACTAAGCTACTCCAGATCCCAGGCTATGACGAGTCACTTCCTACCAGCCCGGTATTGCTCCCACAGAGTCGGTACTGTCTCATACAGGTTCAGAATGCATTACTGTCGTTGTTCTGGCCATTCAATGACTATAAAAGTGATGCCGGAATGATTGTTAAGTATCTTTGCAGATGTGCGAAAGATGTTGTAGATGAAAGTCTACAACACAAATACAGCAGCCTGCGAATAAGCCTATTGTTTGCAATTTTTTTTCTTTAAAGGTTTTATTTTTGCACAAACTTACATTATCACAATTTACTCCCGAAAAACTTGGAAGCTAAAATAAGTCACGTAACTTTCTAAAAACTATAAACTTATACTATGTCAATAACAAAATCAATTTTTCATAAAATAATCTCATGAAATATTGTTAATCTAACAGTATCATTTTTAATTTTTAATTAAAAGACAACACCAGGTTCTGCTGTCCGCCACCAACAATTTGACATTGCATTCCTCGGTGATTTTTTCCAGAGTGCACCTCATCAGTCCGTTGCTGAGTTATCCCTAGCCTTGGTATTTCTGTACAAAGCTCCAAAATGAGCGATAAGAATCTTAGAAACTCCAATTAGCCAATAGTTTGGACTGACTACGAGTTGCTATAGAAAATGACAATATCATTCCATATATATATATATAGCAACTGCCATTCAATACAACTTTGACCATAATTCAAGTGAGGCCGTTTGTGGGAGTGGCTATGCTATCGAAATTTTGCACAGTTGTCCCCTCCTGGTAATAATTATCCTCATATCCTCATATCCCTTGTTTTTCTCAGTTTCTGAAACTTCATCCACATAGTTGCTTATGTCCACAGTTTACTGATCTTATAAAAAAGTTCCAGGCCAGCAACCATATATCTGTGATCATTGATAATATTTCCAAAGCCTTTTATTGACATTGTTTTTAGTAGTAATTTTTAGATTTATTTAATGGCCGACTTTACTACTACATTTATCACGAGTCAAATGTAGCCGTTTGTAAAAGTAACATGTATTCAGTCTTTACAAAATCCCTAAATTTAGACACACTTGAATCGAGTATCTGGTGATTTTGTTCTACTTCATCTATGGTTGTAGTAGTTGTTATGACAACAAATGATGAGCCATAAATGTAGTCAAAGTCTTGTCGCTAGTTTATTTTCAGTTACAAAGTTAAAATGCTTTGGTTTCTTGAAGAAACGAGACAATTCCAAACTAGAATTGTATTGAACAAAAACTATTTTTAGGAGATGCAGCTAATGAAGTTATCTGAAGTTTTGGGAAATTTTTTGATATGTCAGAAATTCTCTATGAGGATTTTGGTGGGTTTCGTAACGGTAGGACTACAGGTCGTAAAACTACCTGTAGTCCTCCCCACAAGCTGCTGTGTATCACCCCAACCAGGAATATCTAATATAAGGGAGAAGCAGTGGTAGCTGCTGGTAAAATGGCAAAAGTTGTTGAGTTGGGACACCAATGGCAACCAAGAGAAGGTTGCTTGGGTATTTCGAGCATTTGTGCGCAGTAATGTGATTGCAAAATCTACTACAGAGGCTATATTTGTGCATTTGGTTCTATCTATACCTTATCAAACTGACCGGAGGAGCTGTGATAAATGAAGCTGTTTTGTGTCGCTAAGCTTTTTTTAAAACCTACGAACATAAATTGAATTATTCTGGTTGAATTTTTAATTTGAGCACTTTTCTATGCTTTCTACATTCAATCAAATATTTTACTTTGTAAACAAATTTTGTTCCGGTTTGATTATTTGCTGGGAGTTTTGTTCAGTCAGTGAGAATGGAAAACCTTCACTTTTAGTACTATCTGATTTATGTAAAAATCATGATCATTTTTATGGCATAAAAAAATAAAACATTTCAATGCAATCGACACTTTTAATATTTATTGCTGAAATGTGTTCTACAGTCCAAAAAGTTTAAATTTTATGGCTTTTTATTATTAGCAGTTGAAGGTACTTTTTAAAGATTTTTGGTGAGATTGTGACACTTTTAATAAAATACTGAGCAGAATCATTTGCGAAGCGTTGAGGGTATATTTGATATTTGAAGTCAACATGAAGAGTTACCAAAGTATATGGTAAGCGCACAATGTCTTACAAAAAGCATTTGGATAAAATTTAATAAGATCAATCAAAGTAACAGAACCGACTAACTTAAGAAATGGTAGATGCATGAGGTTATAAGTACACATAGGCCATATTCTATTGACTATCAGCACAGAATATGTATCAAGAAAAGTTCATATTTTTAGTTATCATTTCCCAATAATTGGATCCAGATTCATGTCCTTATAGAGCTGTCTTTAGAGAACTGGTTGTTATACAATACGAAGCAATTTTGTCAGGCATGACAAAACCTTGTAAACAGGTCTGAAGATTGCCCCAGTGGCTTCTGCTAGACTTGTTAGTCCTGCGGAACGTTCCTGCATAAAAAATATATTCATACTATTTACAACTTAACTTATTGGGAGCACAATTATTTTCAACTTGGACTCATTACTTTGAAACTTCTAAAATTTTGCAATTAAACTTAGGCAACAATCGGATGAGTTCGCTATACAAGACTTGATAAGCACCAACCTCTATTGTACAATCAACGCCTGCATAGACTGGATCCACCAAAGATGCCATATTTTGCAAATAATTTTGAGCATCCCTCAGTGTATCATTAGTAGGTGGGTACATGCGTTTAACATAAGGATTGGCCTTCAGTTCACAGTATTTAGTGAACAGAAAAGAGCCAGCAGTGGAAGTGTTGGTCTAAAAGCAAATATAAATACTTTATGGCTATCAACGCAAGCAATTGATTTTTTGAAACACATTTTTCTATGTTGGTTTAATAATGAAACATAATAAGAGTATTCACGACCCTCTCACCGAAAAAAAAGTACAAAAAATAACAGGTGTAATCAAACTGAACATTAGTTTAGCACATAATAATTATTCCACAACTGTTATATATTGCTGTTTTTATTTACTAAATCTTGAACGATTGTAATATTTTGGAATTTATTTTCAAAGATATAAAACCGGTCTGTGAAAGTGGTAAAAACTTAACTCAGTATAATTTTATTTAGTCTTCTGTTTGATTCGCGACCTACGAACAATATAAATAAATGCTCGCCAATTAGTTATTTGTATTCATGGAGCTATTTTTTGTTGACCCACGAGTACTGAACAAAATTATCATTTATTGATTAAATCTGTTGCCGGTCTGATCATGTTTATTGCATTTTTTTTGGTGAAGAAAAGTCGTGGACATAACAAGATACTTGTATCACAAAGATGTATTGTTTTCTACCGGTTGGCATGTATCTTGGAACTGTTGAATCTTGCCTTGAAACATTACAACGGTTTTTACTTTCTAGATTAGGAAATTAAATTTATTTGAAAGGATAATAATTGTAATTTTAAGGCTTGCATTTTAGTTGTCAGCGCAGTTTAGTAAATCTATTTTTTTAACTAGTACAAATATTTAACACTTCCAAATTAATAACTCTTTGCATGATGTTGTATGGGCAAATTTAAATCTCTTTTACCAAAATTCCACTAATGCGAGCTGTTGAACATTCTCCATCCTCCAAAGTCAAGGGATAAACGCTTGGGTCAACCAAAAGCTGTCTCACCTGCAATCATGTTTGTCTGTTAATTTAATTCAGTTTAAATGATTTGAGATTACATAATTCGATTGTGTTGGAGCATCAATGAAAATGATTCGAAAACAAAAACATGTAAAGTTGGTTAAAGAACTTACATAGAGACTTCTCAAGTCGCGGATTTTGAGTATAGTCTCAACTGCAGTGCTACTTAGAAGCCGTTTATTAGCATCAGTTTCGTTTGACCATAGACCTCTTTTCACTCGATTGTGAGTACGTGGAGTTGTCATTCCTTCAGTGGCTCTATTCGCACAGATGGAAGTTTTTAGTGCAATGCTTGTTTCAAAGAATTTGAGAGAAACTCATTGGGAAGGGACCCTTGGCTATTTTGCAGAGGTAACTAACATTTTTTTTGTTAAACAAGCTCATCATTGGTTCGGGGTGAGCTTAGCTAATACAGGCAAAGTTTCAACTTGCATTTGCTTGCAGCACCAAAATTAAATGACTAATGTTGTTATCAGCTGCCATAATAAAATTAATTTATCCTGTTTAGTCTACATCTCATAAAAAATATTGATTAAAAAGTTGTTCATGGAATTGTTTGAGTTTTATAACTGCAATAGAAGGTACTATTAATACAGCATGCTAGTTGATATCAAAGTTAAACTTACCTCTTAGTGGAAGATATGGCAGACAAAGCAGCAGCATAAACCAGAACACAGCAGACGAGTGCAATAAAATGGAGATAGATTCCCATGAATGAACCTATCATATAAAAATAGATTGTACAAAATGCTATAAAAAGATTTTTATTTAAATATTTCTACTCCCTTTACTAAATTAATGCATTTACAACTGATATACTTAAACACTTACCCATGTTTGATGGTACAATGTTGAGCTCAAGATGATAGCAAAGAGCATAGAAAGACTTGTTACTAACTGTTGTTTTTTCTCTGATGGTGTTTATCATTTCTGATCAGTTTATATACTGGAGAGACTTCGATGCTTTTTGTCATGTGAAAAGGAGACAGTTTTGCAATCACAAAAATAAGCCAATTTTTTATCATCAGCTGGTGTTTACAAATACTTTGATCATGAAGTAGCCGTCAAAAAAATTATATAGGTTTAAGTATAACAAACTGGTAATCCAACAGATAAGTGCCTTCACTGCTTTGTAAATGAAATGCTAAAAACAACAGTACATGAATCATCAAGACTATCTCCGGTTTTACTTTTTCTGAGTTTTTTGGTACCTTCACTGGGTTATACAGTATGTGTTAAATGGACAAATACAGCAGCTGCAGATTTTGATGATATATTATAGATAGGCAGTTTTGTGTCTGTTTAATGAAAAAAAAACATAACAATTTTTACTTTAGTCAGTATTTTTTTTACACGAGTATTTTAGTATGAAAAACTGCATAGCATTCACTTGACTTACACAATGCCCAGAGTTATTTCACTTCATTTCTTCATCGGTAAAATATTGTGCACAAAGTTTACTTGGGGAGTACTCTCTAAATGATTGATGCATTTCATTATCGGCTTACAAAGCGTCTAGTATACAGTGTGTTGAATACTCAAGTCGCATATGCTTTGGAAACCTGAAAAGATGTTGCTTAGCCGTAATGTCGTAGTGGTTCCTGTACATCAATGGTTTTTGTAGATCTGCTAAGCTGTCTAGCTAAGAAAACTTCTCTTGGTTTTGGTACAAAAGAGCTTGCTAGTTAACATGTTCACCGAGATGAGCCTTTTCTACCTAATTTTGTTTGTTGGCGCTAATGGAGACAGAAAAAATCAACCATCTTTGTCTCACATATTGTTGGAGAAGTTAATGATAGCTAGTCGCCACGCCTCACCCCTACACCCCTTTTATAACCTTGACACCGCTTGTTCCTCCTCTACCTATTCTCCACCAAAGGTAGCCACAACAGAATTTGTGTACAATATATACAGACCATATATAGTAACCTGGGTTCCTTCTATATGTAATAAAGGGCTGACACCAGCCCAGTATAATAACCCGGTTAACAAATGATTTAAATTCGCTATGCCTTAAGACCATGGGCTTGTCTACCCCTCTGCTTAGTGCAGGTGGGTAGGTATCAGTGGAACTGTAACCTGTGCTAAGAAAGTTAATGCATCCCTTATGGATACTAAGCTTTTCCAATCTTTGAATAGATTGCAAGCCTCCAAAGAGCTGGACCATGTGCACTCCATTTGACTGAACATTGTTTGTTTGTTTTATGTATTAAAAGCTATATTATTAGTTTATTGTTTGTATAACATTATCTTATTGGTTAATTTTTAATGAAAGGATGGAGGTCTTTTTTTGTATAGTATTCAAGGAGAAGAACTATTTGCGTCAGAAGTTATTCAGATCTCGTACTGCTATACTTCGAACTAGATGATCTAATGATCAATTGATCATAAGTGAAAACCTTGTGTGCTCTGTCTGATTAGAGAACCTTTTCGAGTTAATTATAATCAATGAAGTAGAGGACCCCGTGGCAGAGTTGACTCATTGCAGTTGTGGCAAAATAGACTCTGAAGGAGTTGTGGTGGAGTAAACCCTATCGGTTTAAGGAAGTAGCAAAAAAAATGAGCTGTATGACGATTGCGCAGCTGGGGTTTTTGTCAGTAGCAGTGAGTAAATCTTCTACAGAATGTTATATTGTATGTGAAGTGTTGAAACAACCTCAACACTTCTGTACTCTAGAGATGACTAACTTACCACAAAACCTTTTACAGATGCAACTACTAGTGTTAGTTTAATTTATGGCATAAATATGCATTATAATTCGATCATCACTTGCGCTAAGGCTGTTTCAAACCCTTGTCAGCACAAACGATATTATTGATACAAAACTTTAAAAGTTTTGCGTAGTTTAAATGAAAGGATTTCTCAGCAAAGAGAGCGATTCTAAATAGTCTTCCACCTTTCACAAACAACTAAACCTACGCAGGCGGTCGTTATTATTTTAGGAGAAATCACTAAAACAAAAGATTGCACACTCAGTTTTTGATTAAAATGTCAACTTTAGAAATGGAAAATCCCAGATTGATTGTGTAACATAGAGCTACATGTAGTTGTTTTGCATTGAGAAGTGATGATATTGTATATAGCCTACAGCAGACTGCAACCAGATAATTATTGATTGGTTAGAGCTGAGTAGGCAGCTGGCAGCGTATAATCAAGTGCAATGTCCTGTAAGGGTCAGCCTACGTTGACTGTCCCTACACAAGCTGGAAGATTGGCTAGCGTATAGCCCCAGTGCTGTTATATATAAACAGACAGTCCATTCTGTGCGGGGAAAGTGTTTTGTAATTAGTTTCAACAACTTCAGTGATTTATCTGTAAACAATTACCTGCAGTCACTACCTGTTTAGCCCACTTTGATGTTGTAGCTTTGTATGAAACTGCTCCAGCTTTACATTCAGAAAAAGTATGAATGACAGAAGAAGTCACCCTGTTATGTAACAAAGAATGTTGTCAAGGTGGCACATACATGTAATTATATGAAATATTTTTGTTCTGTCAACTAGGTAGCAAAACATGGCAAAGCCAATTTAGATTTTCAAGATATTTCAAGACAATTTCATAACTACGGGGTAATAATTTAAAGCACCGATGTTGTGTCACCATTTTAATGATTATTATCAAGCACCCTTTTGAGCAGATCATGGAAAAGACGCTTCTCAAATTTCTGGAGAATGTTGTTACCGTTACCGAAAGTCTGTTACATGGTCAACCAAACCTGGCTTTGTCTCTCCAGTAGCTACTACTCTGCTGCATATTGCACCAACTTTTGTGTTATCCAGCTGAAATGAAAACGAAGTAACACAAGCTACAACAAGCTTCTTTTGACAAAATGCAACATTTACAGTATCTAAGTAACAAATCGACACCTTTTCAATTGATCAACCATGTCACACTTTAACATAAAGTTGTACTTGATTGCTATAATGGACCGTTTGTATGAAGGAACAGATTTCACTTGTTCCATACAATGTTTTTGATCTAGCAAAATTTGACCCAATATTACCAAGAAAAGCAATCAGCAACCTCCAATTTCCCACCTGCAGAATTGAAATGAGAGACGATGCTTTTAAAGAAACAAGTCTATACCATCGTTTTTGCCACTAGTGGTCAACCAGTAGACTCCATGTAGTTATGCACCAAGGTCCTTTTCACCAATCGAGTATCTTGGCTATCCTATTCTCTTCAATTGACCAACTTCCTCAGCTAACAACTCAACTGATATTTAATGGACTAAATCTGTGCCGAGATCGTTTTATATTTATGCGAAGATGGGTTAGAAAAACTCAACAACTCTTCCCGACCTGGCATCCCACCCCAAGTCCAACCCCAATGCAGAGTTGGTCTGACTAACTTATTCCAGTATCAGTTGTTATTACTCTCTCATATGTTTTCCTGGGTCATACAATGTACTGAGTTGTTTGATTTACTAGATAATGCCTGCCCAGGGTGTGCAACAATAGCAGCTGCCAAAGTCCAGTTCATAATTATCTTCTGCTTTCTGTATGCAACCGGTTATTGTGTAGTTTGCAAGTTATAACTTTAGATTAATGGACTAACATCAATGAATACGTAAGAGTAGTAATATATGAGCAGATCTCCCTACCAAGTGTTTTTTTGTGGATCTGACCTTGGAGTTGAGACAATGGGTTACGGCGTTGGATGAATTCGCCGAGTTTATATTGTATTTTACTTGAGGGGTATTTGAGTGGCATTTGAGTGGCATTTAAGTGGCATTTGAGTTTTGATTATTTTTTTACTTGATTTGAACTCATATGGCAGCTAGATTTTGAATGTATGGCATTTAAGTTTTGATACTTTTTTCACATAATTTGAACTCATATGGCATCTTGAGAGAGAGGAGAGAGAAGACAGAGAGGAGAGAGGAGAGAGAAAGGAGAGAGGAGTTTTATCTACATTGAATAACTATATTGATCAAAAATGAAACATTTTATGATTATATACATTGATTACATAATAAGTAGGGAAAATCATCCTATATAATATAGCTAGAGTCAGTAAATACTAAGTAATACAAAGCACTACAACTTGTAATGATAATCAATGTATACATACATATGGTATCTTGAGATAAAGAAAGAGAGAGAGGAGAGAGGGAGAGAGAGAGGAGAGAGGAAGAAAGAGAGGAGAGAGGAGAGAAGAGATATATCTACATTGAATAAATATATTGATCAAAAATTAATCATTATATGATTATATACATTTATTACATAATAAGTATGGAAAATCTTCCTATATAATATACCTTTACAATAATGTTTTTGATGTACTGTTGTTTGGTAAAAAAACTACATTAGTAGTTTTCTATACATTCATGTATATATGGTTAATTATGTACGTATTTATGGGTATATTTATATCTACATAGAGAGAGGAGATATATCTACATTGAATAAATATTTTGATCAAAAATGAAACATTATATGATTATATACCTGATTACATAATAAGTAGGGAAAATCTTCCTATATAATATAGCTAGAGTCAGTAAATACTAAGTTATACAAAGCAATACAACTTGTAATGACAATCAATGCATTCATACATACATACATACATACATACATACATATGGTATCTTGAGAGAGAAAGAGAGAGAGGAGAGAGAAATCTTTTAGTTTTCTAGCAATTAATGTATATATGGTCAATTATGTGCATATTTATGGGTATATTTATATCTACATAGAGAGAGAGAAGAGAGGAGATATATCTAAATTGAATTAATACATTGATTAAAAATGAATCATTATATGATTATATACATTTATTACATAATAAGTAAGGAAAATCTCCCCATATAATATAGCTAGAGTCAGTAAATACTAAGTAATACAAAGCACTACAACTTGTAATAAATACAAAGTAGTAACAGTTAATGCATAGTTTGTTCCTTTACAATGATGTCTTTGATGTAGTGATGTTATATCTTAGGAAGGAAGACTTCTGTTCTATGTGCTTTTAATTTCGTAATGAACTAAAATAAAAAAGTTATGCATTAGTATAGAATGATTAAGCGAAAATGTAAAATAATTACATGAATTTGAATTATAGTTCTAGTTACATTGGATAGTTTACATTATTAGAAAAGGGAAATAACTCACCAAGTTACATTGTTCAACTTGTTCTTTCTTGAGCATTATTTTCACCAAGTGTTTTTGATTCTCTTTCATCTATCTAAAACAATTACCATGAAAATGTATATATTCAGCATTTTGTTGTAAAAAATACACTAATTACATCAAAAAAGTCCTTTTTTCACCTAGAAAATGTATATGTTCAGCATTTTTGTTGTAAAAAAATACACTATTTACACCAAAAAAGTCCTTTTTTTCCCTGAAAAATGTATATATTCAGCATTTTGTTGTAAAAAATACACTAATTTCACCAAAAAAGTCCTTTTTTCACTTGTCAAATGTATATATTCAGCATTTTGTTTAATTTATGGTAAAAATTAGTAAAACTCACCTATAGTGATATGATAGCCTT
Source organism: Cryptosula pallasiana (assembly GCA_945261195.1). NCBI lineage: Eukaryota > Metazoa > Bryozoa > Gymnolaemata > Cheilostomatida > Cryptosulidae > Cryptosula > Cryptosula pallasiana. The sequence continues at coordinate 9,667,603 of OX183130.1, read as the reverse complement.
GAGTTATAGATTAGCTTCTTGAGCTCTTGTTCTGGACAGTTTTCTTTTTCAGCATCATCGAAGTAGAATCCATGTAGTTTGAGTCTTCATTGGTTTGGTATCATCTAAGCAGGAGAGAAAGTAATGTTGTGTAACATTGAGTCTTCATTGGTTTGCTATCATCTTATCTTCAAAATCCATGTTATTTGAGTCTTCATTGGTTTGCCATCATCTAAGTAGGTGGTAGATCTTGAAAGGAATTTTTGCTGTGTTGGAGAAGTATGCTGTCTTCAAAACTCATGTAGTTTGAGTCTTCATTGGTTTGGTATCATCTAAGTAGGTGGTAGATCTTGAAAGGAATTCTTGCTGTGTTGGAGAAGTTTGCTGTCTTCAAAATTCATGTAGTTTGAGTCTTCATTGGTTTGATATGATCTAAGTAGGTGGTAGATCTTGAAAGGAATTCTTGTGAAAGGAATTTTTGCTGTGTTGGAGAAGTATGCTGTCTTCAAAATTCATGTAGTTTGAGTCTTCATTGGTTTGATATGATCTAAGTAGGTGGTAGATCTTGAAAGGAATTCTTGCTGTGTTGGAGAAGTGTGCTGTCTTCAAAATTGATGTAGTTTGAGTCTTCATTGGTTTGGCATCATCTAAGTAGGTGGTAGATCTTGAAAGGAATTCTTGATGTGTTGGAGAAGTATGCTGTCTTCAAAACTCATGTAGTTTGAGTCTTCATTGGTTTGGTATCATCTAAGTAGGTGGTAGATCTTGAAAGGAATTCTTGCTGTGTTGGAGAAGTATGCTGTCTTCAAAATTCATGTAGTTTGAGTCTTCATTGGTTTTCAAAACTCATGTAGTTTGAGTCTTCATTGGTTTGGTATCATCTAAGTAGGTGGTAGATCTTGAAAGGAATTCTTGCTGTGTTGGAGAAGTATGCTGTCTTCAAAATTCATGTAGTTTGAGTCTTCATTGGTTTGATATGATCTAAGTAGGTGGTAGATCTTGAAAGGAATTCTTGCTGTGTTGGAGAAGTGTGCTGTCTTCAAAATTGATGTAGTTTGAGTCTTCATTGGTTTGGCATCATCTAAGTAGGTGGTAGATCTTAAAAGGAATTCTTGCTGTGTTGGAGAAGTATGCTGTCTTCAAAATTCATGTAGTTTGAGTCTTCATTGGTTTGATATGATCTAAGTAGGTGGTAGATCTTGAAAGGAATTCTTGCTGTGTTGGAGAAGTATGCTGTCTTCAAAATTGATGTAGTTTGAGTCTTCATTGGTTTGGCATCATCTAAGTAGGTGGTAGATCTTGAAAGGAATTCTTGCTGTGTTGGAGAAGTGTGCTGTCTTCAAAATTGATGTAGTTTGAGTCTTCATTGGTTTGGCATCATCTAAGTAGGTGGTAGATCTTGAAAGGAATTCTTGCTGTGTTGGAGAAGTATGCTGTCTTCAAAACTCATGTAGTTTGAGTCTTCATTGGTTTGGTATCATCTAAGTAGGTGGTAGATCTTGAAAGGAATTCTTGCTGTGTTGGAGAAGTACGCTGTCTTCAAAATTCATGTAGTTTGAGTCTTCATTGGTTTGATATGATCTAAGTAGGTAGTAGATCTTGAAAGGAATTCTTGCTGTGTTGGAGAAGTGTGCTGTCTGCAAAATTGATGTAGTTTGAGTCTTCATTGGTTTGGCATCATCTAAGTAGGTGGTAGATCTTGAAAGGAATTCTTGTTGTGTTGGAGAAGTATGCTGTCTTCAAAATTCATGTAGTTTGAGTCTTCATTGGTTTTCAAAACTCATGTAGTTTGAGTCTTCATTGGTTTGGTATCATCTAAATAGGTGGTAGATCTTGAAAGGAATTCTTGCTGTGTTGGAGAAGTATGCTGTCTTCAAAATTCATGTAGTTTGAGTCATCATTGGTTTTCAAAACTCATGTAGTTTGAGTCTTCATTGGTTTGGTATCATCTAAGTAGGTGGTAGATCTTGAAAGGAATTCTTGCTGTGTTGGAGAAGTATGCTGTCTTCAAAATTCATGTAGTTTGAGTCTTCATTGGTTTTCAAAACTCATGTAGTTTGAGTCTTCATTGGTTTGGTATCATCTAAGTAGGTGGTAGATCTTGAAAGAAATTCTTGCTGTGTTGGAGAAGTGTGCTGTTGGTAGATCTTAACCAGATGTTTTACAGTCTTTGCTACTGATGCATTTCGTCTCAAACAAGAGTCCAAAGTACACATTGTGTCTACAAAATACAAAAAGTTGATTGTTACAATTGATTCATTTATTTTCATTGTCTTTATATACAGCGTTTTGTCTCAAACTAGCATAAAATTTAAAAATAAATAATTAGAGCTTTCTACTAGTGTTAAATAATTATTGATATTGATTAGTTTTTACCTTATCACCGCTTAGAGCCAGATGATTTAATTAACTAAAGACAAATAATTATTTTAGCATCTCTTACCTTGATGGTCTCCTAGTAGCTGTAGTAGATGATGCTTCTCCGCTTGCTGTTGAAGAACTGGATGCTTTCTGTGTGAAAACAGTGGCTCTTAAATAGCTAAGGTTGCACTGGTAAAACCCTATGAATCAGCATTTTTTCCAATGCTTTCGCGGGAATATAAACTGTTTTTTCGCGTGAATAAAAAACAGTGTTTTCGCGGGAATAAATAATTTATTTTCACGCGAATGGAAACCGTTGCTTTCGCGGGAATACAAATTTTATTTTCACACAAATACAAACCAATGTTTTCGCGGGAATAAATAATTTATTTTCAGGCGAATACAAACCGTTGCTTTCGCGGGAATAAATATTTTATTTTCACACGAATGGAAACTGTTGCTTTCGCGGGAATAAATACTTTATTTTCACGCGAATCGAAACCGTTGCTTTCGCGGGAATAAACATTTTATTTTCAGGCGAATACAAACCATTGCTTTCGCGGGAATAAATAATTTATTTTCAGGCGAATACAAACCGTTGCTTTTGCGGGAATAAACATTTTATGTTCAGACGAATACAAACCGTTGCTTTCGCGGGAATAAACATTTTATTTTCAGGCAAATACAAACCGTTGCTTTCGCGGGAATAAATAATTTATTTTCAGGCGAATACAAACCGTTGCTTTCGCGGGAATAAATAATTTATTTTCACACGAATGGAAACCGTTGTTTTCGCGGGAATAAACATTTTATTTTCAGGCGAATACAAACCGTTGCTTTCGCGGGAATAAATAATTTATTTTCAGGCGAATAGAAACCGTTGCTTTCGCGGGAATAAATAATTTATTTTCACGCGAATGGAAACCGTTGCTTTCGCGGGAATAAACAGTTTTTATTCCCGCGAAAGCATTGGAAAAAATGCTGATTCATAGGGTTTAATCAGTGCAACTTTAGCTATTTAAGAGCCACTGTTTTCACATAGAAAGCATCCAGTTCTTCAACAGCAAGCGGAGAAGCATCATCTACTACAGCTACTAGGAGAGCATCAAGGTAAGAAACGCTAAAATAATTATTTGTCTTTAGTTAATTAAATCATCTGGCTCTAAGTGGTGATAAGGTAAAAAACAATCAATAATAATTTAACACCAGTAGAAAGCTCTAATTATTTATTTTTAAAATAAATAATAAAAACTTGTGAAAATGAACTGGTAACATTACGTTGACTGAAATAATGCCTAAAACGTCTCACATAAATTTTGGTCTGACCAAAAATGGACTGAAAACCTTTACCTTTAGAGCGAGTACAAAATTATCGTAACTTGCTATAGCGAATATTCTAAGAAATATTTTGTTTTTTCCGTTGCTAACTTGACGTAAATATTTGTAACGGATGTCACATGATCTCAATCGGTTTTTGCCAACTGAATCACTTAGTTACTCGTAAACATTTGATACTCGCTTGATCTTTTGGTTGATAACAGCAATGTCCCAATTTGGTTTATCGTAAATATTTCAAAAACGGATATCGCGTGATTTCTGTTAGTTTTTTCTACTGAATCGCTTAGTTACTCGTAAACATTTGAAAATCGCTTGACTTTTTCGTTGATAAAACCTGTCGCAAGTATCTATTAACAAATATTACCGTGATTTCGATCAGTTTTCCTTACTAGATTACTTAGTTACTCATCAACATTTCATAATCGCTTTCATTAATAGTCGTTGCAAAGCAATGTTGTATTTGAAAAATATTACTGCGATTCCAATCAATTTCCTTACTGAATTACTTAATTACTCGCAGGTATTTCATAATTTCTTTCACTAATATTTACAAAGTGATATTGTAAATATATAATGCAGTAGATGCTAAATTGACACGAATTTCATTTATATGATTCTAAAACTTAACTAATGTAGTTTTTTACCAGAAATAATAATAGTTTTTAAACAAAAATCAAAAATTAACGCTGATTACATGTATGGTAAACATAATAAGTGTAAATATATATAACTAAAAGAAGTATTTATGCTCTAGATAGTTTCATACTCACACAAACTGTTTGTTCGCTACTTTATGTATATGTAGATAAAGTCAATGAAAATAAATGAATCAATTGTAACAATCAATTTTTTTGTATTTTGTAGACACAATGCCTACTTTGGACTTCTGTTTGAGACAAAACATAGCAGCAGCAAAGACTATAAAACATCTGGATAAGATCCAATTGAAGTAACTGCAGATAACTAAAGGAAAACATGTGCTACAGCATACAGAGTGAACAAGGTGTGTGTAGATTATTACTCAGTCTCATTACACTACTATTACTAAGAATTATTGTAGGTGTTGGATAAAGGATTGAGCAGTAATGTTAATAAATTCTAACCATTGTAAATAATACTTCAACTCAAATAAAATTAATGAAAATTGAATGGAATAAAAGAATATTTCACCAAATACCCCTGTTTTCTTTTGGATATATACAAATAGATGAATATCTAGCTTCATCTATTTTTTTCATTTGAGTGCAATTATTTCCCCTCCTCTGTCCTCTTTTCCTCTCTCCTTTCTCTCAAGATACCATATGAGTTCGAATTATGTAAAAAACTATCAATACTTAAATGCCATACATTCATAATGTTTTCTATTGTAGTTATTTCCCAAATACTGTAAATTTTAACCATCTAGAGGTCTAATTTGACGATTTTCCAAGATATTTTATAGTATTCAATATACTTATTATGTAAATAACTAAAAGAAATATTTACACTCAAGCCTCCTCTCTCTCCTCTCTCCTCTCTCCTCTACCAAATACTCCTCTCTCCTCTCTTGCAGTTATTTCCCAAATACTGTAAATTTTAACCATCTAGAGGGCTAATTTGGTGATTTTCCAACATATTTTATAGCATTCAATATAGTTATTATGTCATAAATGTATATTATTCAATCTAGATATAAATATATCCATAAATATGTACATAATTATCCATATATACATGGTTGTATAAAAAACTAAAAAATACACTACTATTACTAAGAATTGTTGTAGGTGTTGGATAAAGGATTGAGCAGCAATTATAATAAATTCTAACCATTGTAAATAATACTTCAATTCAAATAAAATTAATCAAAATTGAATGGAATAAAAGAATACATCACCAAATACCCTAGTTTTCTTGTGGATATATACAAATAGATGAATATCTAGCTTCATCTATTTTTTTCATTTGAGTGCAATTATTTCCCTCCTCTCTCCTCTTTTCCTGTCTCCTTTTTCTCAAGATACCATATGAGTTCAAATTATGTAAAAAACTAGTAATACTTAAATGCCATACATTCATAATGTTTTCTATTGTAGTTATTTCCCAAATACTGTAAATTTTAACCATCTAGAGGTCTAATTTGACAATTTTCCAAGATATTTATGCTCAAGCCCCCTCTCTCTCCTCTCTCCTCCCTCCTCTACCAAATACTCCTCTCTCCTCTCTTGCAGTTATTTCCCAAATACTGTAACTGTAGATTTTAACCATCTAGAGGTCTAATTTGCTGATTTTCCAACATATTTTATAGCATTTAATATACTTATTATGTAATAAATGTATATTATGCAATGTAAATGTAAATATATCCATAAATATGTACATAATTATCCATATATACATGAATGTATAGAAAACTAAAAAGTCTCTCTCCTCTCTCTCCTCTCTCTTCTCTCCTCTCTCTTCTCTCCTCTCTCATCTCTCCTCTCCCCTCTCCCCTCTCTCCTCTCTCTCTCTCAAGTAACCATATGAATTCGAATTATGTAAAAAAATTATCAAACTGTAAATTTTAACCATCTAGAGGTCTAATTTGACAATTTTCCAAGATATTTTATAGTATTCAATATACTTATTATGTAAATAACTAAAATTCAATGTAGATATATCTCCTCTCTCCTCTCTCCTCTCTCTATGTAGATATAAATATAGCCATAAATATGTACATAATTAACCATATATACATGAATGTACAGAAAACTAAAAAAAATCTCTCTCCTCTCTCTCTCTCCTCTCTCTCTTTCTCTCAAGATACCATATGTATGTATGTATGCATTGATTGTCATTACAAGTTGTAGTGCTTTGTATTACTTAGTATTACTGACTCTAGCTATATTATATAGGAAGATTTTCCCTACTTATTATGTAATCAATGTATATAATCATATTATTTCCCAAATACTGTAGATTTTAACCATCTAGAGGTCTAATTTGGTGATTTTCCAACATATTTTATAGCATTTAATATACTTATTATGTAATAAATGTATATTATGCAGTGTAAATGTAAATATAACCATAAATATGTACATAATTATCCATATATACATGAATGTATAGAAAACTAAAAAGTCTCTCTCCTCTTTCTCCTCTCTCCTCTCTCTTCTCTCCTCTCTCACCTCTCCTCTCCCCTCTCCCCTCTCTCCTTTCTCTCTCTCAAGTAACCATATGAATTTGAATTATGTAAAAAATTATCAAAACTTGAATGCTATATGAGTTAGAATTATGTATAGAATTATCAAAACTTAAATGCCATACATTCAAAATCTATATGCCATATAAGTTTAAGTTAAGTAAAAAAATAATCAAAACTCAAATGCCACTTAAATGCCACTTAAATACCACTCAAATACCCCTCAAACAAAATACAATATAAACTCGGCGAATTCATCCAACGCCGTAACCCATTGCATAACCCCAGATAATGACCCCACAAAAAAACACTTGGTAGGGAGATCTGCTCATATATTACTACTCGTAAGGCTGTTAGGTTTCAACAGCAATACAAGTTAATATTGTAGTATCCATAACTCAATTACAGTATATCGTATAATACTAGATCAGACATAGATAGTAAAATGTAACAACTGGAGATGTTGTTAGATATATCACGCAAAATAATATTCTCTATGTGTTTAAAACAGCTGTCTTATCATGTAACCCAACAAACTTGATTAGAATTAGTATTCAGTTGTAGGTGCTGACTCTTAAATAACTACATTGACTTTGCATTTATTCACATGTCAATGTCTTATGTAGTATATCTGTCGGTTGGCACAAGCTATCAGCATCTTGAAGACTGTGATCCTCATGTACAGACATTCTGGAGCACTTGTTTTGTTGCAATGGGGCTAAAAAATATCGACAGACAATTTTTAAGTGTTTAAAAACTTATCTCAAATTTAATATAGCAATCTATAGCTAATCAGACTGTTTTTAGTACAATAGGCGTGTTCGGTGTGCTCAACGTTTACATTTAATCCTCAATGGCAGTTTTTTGTCGAGGGATTATCAGCCCCTTTGTAGCAAGTTTTTTTCAACGTGCATCAACGCTCATTTTTGCGTTTGTCAACGAGTTTACAGTGCACGTTGGCCAGCGAACACCTATAAAAGTCAACGCGTTGGTTTTCTAAAGGAGTCGTCTTCTCACTAATTACGGCACTGTACCCTTTTGCGGCATTATAACAACAACGTGCTATCAAAAGTTATGATATTTTTTCTTGTTTTTAATGGATGTATTATTACTTATTATTAATGTGATAGATTATTATTTTTACTACTGTCACTATTATTAATGTAATCACTATTGCCAATAATAATAATATAACTTTCATTCATTTTATTCTTATTGTCTTTGTCTGATAAAATATATTATTTTATGACAGTAAATAATCATCAGCACACCATTATTAATTGTTATTAATTAATAATACATGTGTTTGCTTGTTGCTGTCATTATTATTTATCATTGTCATTATTATTTTTATCACCATCAATAACAATACAATTTGTACTTGGTGGTTTGCTGAGTTTTAATAACACTACACTGTGACTTTGTATAAATAGCAGATGATTCAGTTGTTGTTAGGGCAACAAAAATCTCGCAATGAACAGCTACTTTTAAACCCAAGAATTTAGGCTAACAAACTTATGATTGCGGGGCTTTATTTATCACTGAAGACACAAAAAAAGAGGACAACTCTTGAAAAATTTTGTAAATTGTACGCACTCGTCTACTCTTTGAAGTTATCGTTCGAGGGATAAACGCGTTGATCAAACTTTCTCAAACCAACGCGTTGAGACACCGAACACGCCTAATGTATGAAACTATCGGTTGTACAATGTATCATATATCATAATGTATAACTTGTACAATGCACTATATAGTACAGTATTAGACAGAGCACAATAATACATATGTACTTACCGTATAAGAGCTACATTGAGGTAGAAGTTGTATACTTATGTACCTACCGTATAAGAACTACATTGAGGTAGAAGTTGTACACTTATGTACCTACCATATAAGAGCTACATTGAGGTAGAAGTTGTACACTTATGTACCTACCATATAAGAGCTACATTGAGGTAGAAGTTGTATACTTATGTACCTACCGTATAAGAACTACATTGTGGTAGAAGTTGTATACTTATGTACCTACCGTATAAGAGCTACATTGAGGTAGAAGTTGTATACTTATGTACCTACCGTATAAGAGCTACATTGAGGTAGGAGTTGTACACTTATGTACCTACCGTATAAGAGCTACATTGTGGTAGAAGTTGTATACTTATGTACCAACCGTATAAGAACTACATTGAGGTAGAAGTTGTACACTTATGTACCTACCGTATAAGAGCTACATTGAGGTAGAAGTTGTACACTTATGTACCAACCGTATAAGAACTACATTGAGGTAGAAGTTGTACACTTATGTACCTACCGTATAAGAGCTACATTGAGGTAGAAGTTGTACACTTATGTACCTACCGTATAAGAGCTACATTGTGGTAGAAGTTGTATACTTATGTACCAACCGTATAAGAACTACATTGAGGTAGAAGTTGTACACTTATGTACCTACCGTATAAGAGCTACATTGAGGTAAAAGTTGTATACTTATGTACCTACCGTATAAGAGCTACATTGAGGTAGAAGTTGTATACTTATGTACCTACCCTATAAGAACTACATTGAGGTAGAAGTTGTACACTTATGTACCTACCGTATAAGAGCTACATTGAGGTAAAAGTTGTATACTTATGTACCTACCGTATAAGAGCTACATTGAGGTAGAAGTTGTATACTTATGTACCTACCGTATAAGAGCTACATTGAGGTAGAAGTTGTACACTTATGTACCTACCGTATAAGAGCTACATTGAGGTAGAAGTTGTATACTTATGTACCTACCGTATAAGAGCTACATTGAGGTAGAAGTTGTATACTGATGTACCTACCGTATAAGAACTACATTGAGGTAGAAGTTGTATACTTATGTACCTACTGTATAAGAGCTACATTGAGGTAGAAGTTGTATACTAATGTACCTACCGTATAAGAACTACATTGTGGTAGAAGTTGTACACTTATGTACCTACCGTATAAGAGCTACATTAAGGTAGAAGTTGTACACTTATGTACCTACTGTATAAGAGCTACATTGTGGTAGAAGTTGTATACTTATGTACCTACTGTATAAGAGCTACATTGAGGTAGAAGTTGTACACTTATGTACCTACCGTATAAGAGCTACATTGAGGTAGAAGTTGTACACTTATGTACCTACCGTATAAGAGCTACATTGAGGTAGAAGTTGTACACTATCTACAGGTAAAGCTGATGATATAACATTCCAAGCATCTTGTACTTTATTTAATAGGTCACGTCTAGCACTACTGTTGAATGCTCTGAGAGTGTCTAATCTATCTGTGTAGTCTGTATTTAGTTCACAAAAGTTACGTTGTAGTTGTTGTATCAGAATTCTTCCATCACCACCCTACAAGTTATATATAATATAACAGTTGAATGTTGTTTATATACATTTAATATACACCCAAAGTGTGTGCAAGACTTTGTATTTCTTTTTAACTTGACATGACATCAATAGCGGGTATAAAAATAGTACAAATGGAACACTTACTGAAACGTGTCGCTGCTGTAAATATCCACACACATCTTCTTCAACAAAGGAAGGCTCATGCAGATACTGCTGACTCTAAATACAGGATAATAAATAATTTGTAAATACATTTATTGTTTCTGATTGCAATAAGCGATGTTCAGTGTTATTTTGTGTCGAGATTGTAAAAAACAATTTTTTTTCTAGCTTATGTACAACTCAAAGATACAATCTTATTCCGTGTTTAATTAATACTAACATAAGCTTGCTGGAGCTGAGATATCTTAGGATAAACATAAATGCCCATCAATATAGTAATATGATTTCTCTTCTCAGCACTGAGTTGTTGGAAGTAAAAGTTATTGCTGCTTCTTTTAATTCTGTCTCCCCAAACTGTGTTTCTGCAAAACGAAATAATCTCTAAGAATTTGATGTTCCGATAGTTCTATTAATAACTTTATATCTATAACTTTTATCTCTTAAAACAATCAACTTACTAAACAGAAGGATTGTCTGTGATATCATTTACATGTTACTAACTAACCTGCTATGTGTTGATTTGATGTAGAGACTTTTACCAACAGAGAGACACACAACTATCAGAAAGAGAGAAACTCTTGAATCTACAAACAAACAAAACTACATGCATACTAAGCTTGTATACTGTGTGAAACAGAGAGATGACTCAAAATGTACAAATATTTCATTCTCTAACCTATTGTTTAATAAGCGACCTTGGAAAAGTTTGATGTCAATAATAAAATTATGGAAAATCGACAAATCTGTGAAGTCTTGGAAAGTTTTACATAACAACATCAAAACTTGGTGCTTTAGGAGAGTGAAGAATAAAGATTTACTATTGTTAATTATAAAATTATTGAAATAAATGTTTTGTATACATTTTTGTGTTACAACTTACCCATGTTTGATAGTTCTTTTGTAATTGAATCTGCGGTGTGGTGTCTGCTTTGTGTGGTCATTTAATGACTGTACGAAGGTTTATCTGTCACTTTTATATGAGTGCTGGTATTGATACTTTATGTTAATTTGACATTTTCCATAACTTTGAGTTACAAAACACCAAAGAAACATATTTCTAAATGGAAAACATGCTGGAAGGCGTGCCAGAATATAGAACTGTAACAATTACACTTAAATCAATACAGTGCAGGTTTTTGCGGGGGAAGTGTTCTGCAATCAGTTTCAAAAACTATAGTGATTTGAGCAAGACTTGGGGTTATCTGCCAAAAGTTCCCTGCAGTCACTACCTGTCCAGCCCACTCTGATGTTGTAATTTTCATTCACATATACATGCATTTGTCTCTTTGCTGCATGTTTTGAAATGATACCAGTCCTTCTAAATGTATTTTATGACGTTAAAGCCAGTGGACAGTATAAATTTTTTTATTTCTTTTTTTTCTATTTTATAACTATTGATAAATTACTATAAAATGATCAATGAGTGAATAGAAGATGCTTGAAATTAATATTTAGGTAATTTATAAGTTTTACCCAAAACCAAGTTTATTTATTTCTATGTCGAGCAATGTATAATCTATCAACCAGATAGGTAATCTGTTATTGTTTTGTCTATTGCATGGTTGTGAAAACAGTTTGGGGCATATTTGGCTGTTAGCCAACATTGTTGCAATATATAGTTTTATTTTGCAACCAGCACTCCCCTAGTACGACTCAATATAGACCAAACGAGCCTCTCAAAAGCTGTTTGGAACTAATTCAGAACCACATCAAAACTACATCCGAACTATATCAGAACTACATTGGAACTGTATCATAAGTATATCAAAACTGCTTCAGTACTACATCAAAACTACATCAGAACTACATCAGAACTATATCGGAACTACATCAGAACTACATCAGAACTACATCAGAACTACATCAGAACTACATCAAAACTACATCAGAACTACATCAGAACTACATCAAAACTACATCAGAACTACATCAGAACTACATCAGAACTACATCAGAACTACATCAGAACTACATCAGAACTACATCAAAACTACATCAGAACTACATCAGAACTACATCAAAACTACATCAGAACTACATCAGAACTACATCAAAACTACATCAGAACTACATCAGAACTACATCAGAACTACTTCAGAACTACTTCAGAACTATATCAAAACTATCTCAGAACCACATCAGAATCTAGCTAAAGTATTGATGACTGCTATGGTACCAAAGGTTTTGTATATATGTAGCATTAAAATATCATATTGGTAGAACACTGAGTGGTGTGTGTGTGTGAATATAGGGAAAATACAAATTACGAAGTTGAGCAGCAATTGAGTCGTAGGGTACTACCCTGGTCTGAGATCACCTTCAGAGAGGGAAGTGGTCAGCATTTGTTAGTTAACAGCCTGTGATTGATGGATAAAAATATGGAACCCAAAATCTACAAGATGATGTTGTACTCAATCGTAGATTATTGTCACTTCACAGAAATATACACTCGGTTAATGCGAAACTAATCATACCTAAGCCGTTGTATTCTAGCATCACAGGTCAGAAGGTGTTGTACACCATTAACGTTCAATTATTTTCTTCTCCTCTCTACTCTTAAGTTGCTTGCATGTTTGGCCTGTAGTGGCTATGTAGTGTTGGCATGCCATGTCAGGTGTCAGGTGTGAAGTGTCAAGTGTCAATTGCCACTTGTCACGTGTAACTGCTTAGCCCAATGGCATTAGTCCTGCACTTGGGTGGCCAGCAAACAACTTTTGAGCCCAGTTTAGTTTTGCAGTTGCACTTTGTGCCCACAAAATGTGGCAATAAGTTAGGGTAACAGCTGCAGTTGCTGGATATCAGTTGGTTATTTCTGTAATCTTTGTACATTGAGCTTGGCCTTCTATCGTTTAATGTGCTGTTGCTGTTATATTTGTCAGTATTGTCATGTTTTTTATTTTTCTCAGGTTTTACTTTGGATAAGTTGATTAATGAAGCAACTTTAGTATCACACCAGCCGGCGCACCTCGTTTTTACCAAAGTATCAAGTTTCAAAGAAAAGTATAATTGCATTCATGGCCAACGCATTAATTATTGTAACAAAGCGTCGATAAAACACCGATAAAAGCAAAAAGTTTCCGAAACCAAAAGAAATTGGGCATTACTGTTAATGCTGAAGTATGGATTAAAACAATTTATTTAAACCTGTTACATGGTTACTGAGCTAAGCCAATGAACAGTAGCTTACAAGAATGCTAGAATTTATTTGCGTCAGTGTGAAATTTGTTAGCAAGAAAAGTAGAAGCATTTGATCAAGTGTTATATACCCTGTTGTGATAAAGACACGAGCTTATGTTGCGAATAAGGAAAGTAAAGTCAAATGCAACCGTCTCCAAAATCAAATAACCAATATTTAATATTTTACAATACCAAAATGCATCGTGATTGAATGTACCTCAACTAACCATAAAAACTCTACTTTTCTATATTATATTTATGTAAAAGAGCAAAGTTAAAATAACCGCAGCCAATTTTGTAATAATTTCTGGTCTGGAAACCACAGAATACTATAAAACTCAAATATTCTACCTCTCTCCAGAGGGGATACCACGGGATTCATCAGTGCCACTTGTATGGTAGACTTTAGCAACTAGAGGGACTCCTTGGCTCAGGCGTACTAGTCAGTGTAGTTTGGTAAAAGTACATGTATTTTTCACAATACAGCTCTAGGGAGGCTATTCTCCAGAGTAAAAGCATAAACAATGCCTGGCAGAAGGTATGTTACATAATGCCCTGAATGAATGGATGATTCAGCATTTTATAAGCGAAACCAGAGGAAGTGATTGGCCTAGATAATAAGCTGGCCAATCATGAAGCTAGTCTAGCAGATGATATCATATAAATGTAACAAAGAATAAGAGTAAAGTACATAGTATTAAATAGGAGAGCCTGCTAGTGGCAAGTGGGCGGATTTAGTACAGCCTCTGCAAATACCACTGGCTTGCAGCTTCTAGGGCTTCCATAGGTCAGAATCTGGAATTCTTGAGGGTGGAAAGTTGACATCTCCTCATTTGTGTCTCTCAGGGAGGCTAAGGCTATTCTTGAGGTTCTCAGCTATAATAATCTTGCATCTAAATGTTGATTCTGTGTCCACTACGCCTTCATCGATTTATCCCGAATCTGCATGAGTCATGGCTAACTCTGCTTTGCTATGCAAGGTCGGCATCTCTCAAGATGGCTGATTAACTGCGAGAAGACTACAGCCAGGGGCTGGTTGCTGGTGAACTGAAGAGAGAGAAGAGTCTCTGTCTTGAAAGAACACTTTTCTGCAGAGCAGTAGGCATGGCACAGGTTTTTATGCCATTTCTACGGCAAAACCTACCACAATATTTTAAAAGCAGTCAAAATACTAAAAATTAATGAAACAGCTATAAACTGGAAGAAAAATTTAACATTCACAGACAGACTATTTTTTACAATGTTTACCTTAAAGCACGCCAGCATTGAACAATTCTTGGTTGAATTTTTTAATATTCAAGTCTTAAGCAGCAGATTGGTGTAATGAATAACTCAGTGCTGATCTACAAGCCTTCAAAATACCCTTTTTGCAGAAATGCCCACCAATTTTTACACTTCTTAAAATTGATGTCATATTCGGATCAGAAGTATATTTATTTGTTGCCGTACAGTATTTATTTTGCCAATCAGATACCTTATTTATTTCAGAATTATTTAACATACTCACTACTTGTCTATTCTTGTATGAATACCATTCATTGTTCCCTAACTCGCCAAAACAAGCACAATTATTTTCTATCCTATTGATATAAAGAGTATAAGATGAGATGATCCTTGTGATTGTGATCATATGGGACCACCTGACAAATCCTACAATCGTCTTTTGTTGCCATTTCACATATGAAATTTGCATAATAAACAATCATTGAGAGAAACCACCAATTCCAATTTTATGCGTGCAGAGTGCAAATTCAAGCCAGATGAAAACTGACGCATAATAGTAAAACCCAACATTAAATCTTAGAACCAAATTTTGATGGGGTGTCTTCATAAGGATTCTTTATTCCTGTTGCAATGACCTTCAGCAGACCTAAGACTAAATGAATTGCCCTATCAGATTTAATTTTAAGCGCAGACGATTTAACTTCATTTATAAAAATTTGCTATTATTTATTATAATTGACCACGCCCACAATCCGAAGATGACGTACTTGGCAATCAATGGAAGTTATAGTAAGCTAAATTTCAGCTGATATGACGAGCATTTGAGGCCAATGGCTTTTTGGCAAGCTTGTAAATCAGGACTGAGTAGGCCTAGAGGGTTATTTAATACATCAATCTGCTGTTTAAGACTTGAATAGTCAGAAACTCAACAAAAAAGTGTTTAGTGCTGGCATGCTTTAAACGTAAACCTGAGTAGCAGCTCACATAATCACACTCGGTACACCTCATTTAAAATTTAACACCTGTATTTGACCTTTCTAGGTTAGCAATTAAAGATTGGTATTTTTACAAACATTCAACTCATTCTAGCGCAATACCTGGCCATTGAATAGCACTTAGGTTTATGTAAGCTTTTGCCTGCTAACTCATCAAGCAGTTAGCAGTCCACCCACAGTATTTCCCCGGAGTATTTCTTAAGGAACCCTAAGGCTAAATGTAACACATGTAGCACAAATACAGAAAAACGTGCAGCTCAATTTCTGTTTTCATTTAGCAAAATTACAGAAAAATTGAGTGGGTAAAATGATATATGGATGAGCTGTAAGCAACAACTGCTGTGACTATTTCAATAACATCAAAGTGTATTATATCCCTGAGGGTTACCAAATGTGACTTGTCCTATAAAATATATATAACCACTCAGTGCCACCTCATACTATTCACTGACTAATAATTGTACCTAACCTGTGATATATGCTGTTTGTTATACCACCAAACCAGTCAATGATGTAGAAATTGCTGCTGTTTAATGTAAAACTTATCAGTGGCCACACAAAACTGTTGACAGATTTGATACTTTTTGTTCGTTCATAAAAGAGTATCTGTTAAATAAATACCCTCTGGAAAGCCGAATAAAAAGCAATTTTAAAAACGATGAGTTTTTATAATTGTAGTGACACAACTCTTTGGTAATTCGGTTTTACGATTGTCGCATCCCTAAAGTCTTAAAAATACTAAAGAATGCGTTATAGACAAACAAAAACTATTGTTTAAACTCTAATTTAACACAAAGTTAATTTCAAAATGAGTTTTAATGTGTAATTTCATTCTTATTTTCGATAGTTTTTTTCATTAAAAAACTTTTAGTTTGCTGTTAAGTATTTGTCTTGTTGAACACCAACAGTTATTGCATAATGTCAATTACAGTATTCACTATTTCAAGCTTACAAATAATAATAATTATGTGTTGTATCGTTTAAAACGTA
The DNA here is from genome assembly GCA_945261195.1 of Cryptosula pallasiana. Classification (NCBI taxonomy): domain Eukaryota; kingdom Metazoa; phylum Bryozoa; class Gymnolaemata; order Cheilostomatida; family Cryptosulidae; genus Cryptosula; species Cryptosula pallasiana. Next base: position 9,650,844 of record OX183130.1, on the reverse strand, counting down.
GAAAATCATTCTCTTTGCCAGAAAGTGTGAGTTTCAGAGTTTTTTTTTAAAGGTAGTGTAGACATTATACGTTTTTTTTCAACAATTAGAAGTTGTGAGTGCATCAGCGATGTGAAGGTAAGCCAAGTTACAAATGGGCAAATCGTTAATATATCATTTATCTGGACTTTATTATTACCAATATTTCATGTAAACCAGTAGTTACAGTTTTCAAGTCCACACAGGTTTTATTTTTGAGAATGTTTGTTGCAACCTCTGTTTTCATTATCAAAGGTTTATTTTTCTTTGATTACATAAAAACACAACGAGCTAAATACAACTTGAAAAGCACGTTAAAGCATAATATCCCACAAAAATATTGATTCGGACAAAAAAGCGTGTCAATAACGAAAATCTCAATGAATGGATTGTTTACATAAACACAAGTTTTCTCTGCAGACAAATCAGCTGTTTGTATAGAGGTTTTAAGATGGAATTTATTTCATATGTTATCTGTACTTGTCTTCTTCCTGGTTGTAGCTCCTACATCAAAATATATTGAGTATAATAATAAACAGTATGATTACCATTCAACCCCAATCCGTTTCATTGCAGTCAATGGAAATGTTTATTACTCAAGCAAAGCTTTATGTTATCAACCAATAGAAACTACCAATACTAAATCTCTAATGAAACAAGGAGTAGACAACTACAAACCTCTGCTGGGCAGTTGATGACTGTAACGCTGGGAGTAAGATTAACAACAACGTCCTTGATTGAACTGAGAAGGTCAGTCTGAGGGTATGAAAGCCCATGTGCTGCCATTGCCATTGCTATTGGTGAGCTTTTTTCTAACTTGCAATAAAGTTCTGTCAAGCCTCTGGAAAGTTCAGTCGGTGAGTTCTTCAACACCCATAAAATGCACATCAATTTAAACAAAGACTCAACAAAGGAACTTTGTAACTCTGTACATCATACTCGAATATCTTTTTATCTGCACTTAGTTTTACTGTCAAGTCAAAATTAAAAATTTTGTTTTTTAACAATTTTCAAACATTGGATAATCCTAACTTTTATGTTTTTATTATACCAGACGGTTACGTGGAATTAAAAACTTTTATTGGTTATATTTTATTACAAAGTTAACAAGCGAACGAATTACTTAGCACACCAAACTGTTACTTTCTGAATTTTAAATGTGAGTCGAAACCAATATTTTGTATTTTTTTACATGACAAATTGAGTTTTAACAAATTGCGGTAAAGTTTTCTGATAATCAAACTAAAACAACTATTTGGTTTATTTTTTTGTTGGTGTTGAAAACTTCAAATATCTTTGAGTTTTTAACATAAAACTTTTAAACACACATATGAACTGTAAAACTAAAGAGTAGAATGGAGCTGGAATATATTAGTGTTTTTATTTCATGTACTGATGGAACATAACCATTGTGTATTTGTTGCACTGTTTTCAAAATATTAAAATTGGTGAGCACAACTTCTAAAAATTTTGTTTTTTTATTAAGAATTAAGATGTTGTTCTAGTGAATAGCGAAAGCATACCCTGTCTGAAGTTTTCAAGCATTTGATTAATTCACTTGAGTTTTGGTTTAGCCATTAGCCAGAGTGTGTTAAAAAGGACCAACAGCATTTACATGGACCTACAGGTAGTTTAACAAGAGTTATTTATTTATTATTATATAACTATTAAAAGTCACAATGTTACTGTTTAACATAGTATATTAGAAAAAATCTTTAACTTACCAGCAGAATAGTCATGGAGGATGTTCGGCAATCTCGGAGGCTCACATTCAAGTTGGCAAGTTCTGGAGGAATGCCAAGTTTCTCCACCTGTTATACAAATTATATTAAACACTCGCCTCTTCCGCTACTGGCTAAATCACGATTGCTAGGTCGCCATTTTTAATAATGAAAAACTATTTTGTCACTTTGGAGTTGAAGTTGGTTTTGTTGCAACACTTTTAAGAACATGAGCAAAACGTCACATCCTTTGCAGCAAAATATTATGAAACTTTTGTGTGACCAAGAGCTTGAAATAAGAGAGCCAGCAGAAAATAAAACAATAAGATTCCGGAACTTTCTTTTCCGTAATTTGTAGATATGATAATAAAACAAAGTTTTGGTGCACTTACGTAAAATCGTTTGCAAGTTTCAAGTCTGATTTCACAGACGACTGCTCGCAGTTTTAACCGGGTTATTGCCGCTTGAGATCTTATCTCTAATGTAACTTCTTCTTCTGATCTAAAATTGATGCGCTGATAGCTAATAAAGTGAGTTGTCACACATTTCCATATGATAATCATTTATTTAAATAAATATTTCTCAAATGCTGATAAAATTTAGGTTTGGTGGTTTCATCTAACTCGCTCCTTTAGTTTCCTCCAGCTCAAAAGAGTTTCAAGTTACAAACCAAATTTTTTCTTATTTACAGACTCACTCATCTGCTGAAGAGCTTGAAGACAATGAGTCAGCATGTATTATTATAGAGTACAAACAGCAAATAGCCAGTAGATAGCATGTACTTGATCCTGTAACATAAATGATCAATCAAAGTTTAAATGTAGCAATGTTCTGCTTTGAGTACAACACCATGATACTAAATAGCATATTTTTTTCTACAAAATACCTGATAGAGTGGACATACTAAGAATTTTTAACAGTTTGACTATTATTTTAGTGCTTCGTCCCGTTTCACACCTCACTTACCAAAACATCCACCCATTCTTGATAGGAGATATCAACAGCAAATAGAACAAGCAGCACTGAAGTATCCGAGACAAAGAGATACTTTTACATCCAATGTCTCTCTGTTAATCTACACTCAGCTTATATGCTTGCAGCCTTTTGTTGTTTCATAACTTATCACGTTCTTATATATCATTCAATAACAAAAAAGCTTCCACAGTTGCCTGGTGAGTTTTTGTATTGAACAATGCATAAAGAACTGACTCATTCACTCCTAACTGATATTATTCCTTTTGTCTAAAGACAAAGATTTTTTGTTTCAACGTTGATCCAAGGTCTATAGTCTGACCATTTGTTGCTCTAAGCAAATACTTTGACTCATGTTTAATGTCAGCTAAAGATTTGATATTTGAACTTGCGAAAAAAACTGATTGAAAGTTTGATCATTTCAGTGTCTTATTTAGAAGCGATTATGTTACACCGTTTTTTCTTGTTTTGAGCTAAATATTATGCAATTAGTTATGCAACAATAAACAACAGAATAATAAGATGATTAGCTGTGTTACCAGAAAATTTTTTTCTACTGGTTTTTTTAATTTATATCCAAGCTGTACAGTAAAACAGCTCAATTACTTTTCTGGAGGACCTGCTGAGTGTTAAAAAGCTTTTGTTAATTCTTTTTATTTTTGGTACGTAAGAATGAAGATATTATTTTGGGTTACTTTAATCTATATATTTTGTGAGCTGTTTAGCCATGGTTACTTTCTAGTATTCTACATTTTTCATATACATCAGTGTTAACTTATGAATCTTTTCATCGATGTATACTCTAGGCTAATTTTTAATCGATTTAGTATTTCTTTCATAACTGCATCACCTTATTGTTACGCCATCATTAGAAAGTAGTTTTTTTTTTAAAACCACTGTAAGGTTAGAACCTGTTATGCAACAATTGCCATTGTTTTTTGAAGAAAAAAGAAGCAATTAAAGAGTTTTTGTAGTTAGCAAACCTTGAGATAAGTTTTCAATAATACTGCTAAAAAAAATTGCAGTCTTTGTAAGAAAAAATGCACAAGTAATAACCTGTTACAAATGGTTAACACAATATAATCACAACAAGATAAAAACAAGGATAGTATTGCCATAAGAAATCACAAGTTGGTAAGACATACAATGTAGTCTAGGATATCCCCATCAGTTCACTACCTCACCTGATCCATTAGATACTATGTAGGGCCGTACCACAAAAATATATTGGTTCGAGGAGATTTTTTAAATGCAAAAGCTGCTATTATTGTACAACCCATAAGCAGCAGAAAAGGAAAATAATCAATATACCGAAAATTCAGTCAATCCTATATATGGCCTGCAAAAATATTCAGTTTTTTTTTCAGTAAACTCTGAAAACTTACATTTTACTTTGTTGAATAATTTTAGAGGCTACCATGATTTTATAAAACGGGTAAGAGTTTTTATCAAAAATGTGCTTTACATTTCCATTTTATTGGGAAGTAAAACATACTCAGTTGTCATAAACTTGTATCTTTGTGGCTAAGAAATGATTATAGATCATTCACTTCCTTAAACATTAAACATGTCAGCCACTCAAACAACAATTGTGTCATCAAAAAAAACATAATAACATTACTTAGTTTTGTTTGTGCCTTGTATCTTATTATTTAGTTGAGACTTTGGCAGCGAATTCAAGTGCTACAAGTAATTCAGGAAATGAGCTGTGCTATATTTTGCTGACGTCTTTTTGACATATTGGAAAGCAAGGGTAATTTAACTTGTTCGTTTAATTGTTTAATACAAGACAAATTTTATGTATACTGATTATTAACTGGATACCTCCGCAGGTCCAAGATGTAAACTTAACATTAGACAAACTTATGTTTCTCCAATTGCGTTTGTTTGCTTGCAGATGATAACCTTCTCCGCACAGCCTGATGTTCAAATCCAAAAATGACTGAGATGGTACCGCTTATTTCTTTGCACAAACATTTTTCTTTATCAATAAACTAAATTTCTCTTTCATTTTATTATTTATTGTTTATATTAATTTGTGTACAATACCGTCTATTGACTCACTCATATAAATAATATGTGCGAGTTTCGCTGCTTTCGCTCTAATGTTATTTTTAGGTTCTATGGATTTCTACAATTGATAATATACAACATACTGTATATGTTACATAATACAAGCCATAACTCAGTTCTGATGGAGTGCTTAAACCATGTGAGTTGGCTACAAATTTTACTGCGTTTTTCAAGTTTTTCATATAGATTCTCTGCTATATATATTAGACTCTGTATGTTTTGAAGTATTTCCTTCTAGATTTTCTTTAATTTGTGAATTTCACATGGCTATGTGAATGTATAAATATGTATGTATGGTAAAATACATCGATGGGTACACAAATAACTAGGTATTAATTTGTTACAGAAAATCTATTTCATGAACGAATACGAAATACACATCTGCTTAAACTCACCTTCTTATCAACTCAACTGTAATATTCTATAATCAACTGAACTATAATCAAACTTTTCTAAAATGTTTACTCTGAATTGATGGGACATCAAACGTTTATTTTACTTTTAATGTCTGTCTCTCCGTTTCATTTAATACATATTTGAGAGCTTTTAGTTGTTTTATAGCATGTGACACTCTGGGTTACATAACTGCATTGTCATTTGATACACAAGCGTAGCCTGACCTTTTGAGTTAATATGAAACATCTATAATTTGATCTAATTAGTTATTACATATTATTGTCAGCATAACGTAAATTACCGCAAACTCATTGCAACATTTTGTTCCCTTAAAAATAGCTACACAGTTTTAGAGCAATTGTTGGCTGCTATAAAATTCTTAGTTTTTTTGTTTTAAATTGATTACATATCCGTGTCAATAATAAGGAACAGATGTCTTTATTTGGGTTCACATCTTATCCCAAGTGATGTATGAAATATAGGTGTAGCATTCATATAGTGCGGTTTGTAGCAGTTTTTTAATGTCAATCTCAGCGCACTCTTTGCATGTATTCTAAAGAAAAAAAAACTTGCATCATCTTATATTACAAAATGCATCTTTCTCCAGGGGTCCAGATGTTCCGATCGGAAGTTTTTGTTGTGTTTGTTTATTTGTGATGAGCTCTGATAAGTAACTATATTTCGTTGCTGCCGAATAAGTTTCAAGATCATGAATGTTTGATATCTCTTGGACACAAACTGCTTTATTCTAATTCTACAATTGTTTTGTTCTTCACACAGATTGTAATATATTTTGATTAGAAGCAGAAAACCGGTTTAATAATGCCAATTGAACTTTAACCTTCTTATTTTTTTGTAAGATAATAAATAGTTAGCGATGTGTGGATTAAGTTAGTGAAACACAACCATCCAGTACACAGCACACTGACATGATTACATACCTGTACGACAATAAAAGTGTCTGCTTTTACCAACATTAACATTGCTACCAGTTAGGTACAATATTTATAATGAATAATTGATCATGCGCAATTTTTACTAGGACCTAACCGAGAGTTTATCTGTTTATCCATTAATTACTAAACATAAAAAACTAACCATAGGCATGCAATATGTTGTGTGTATTTATTGCAATGCATTCTGTAGCATACTATATAAGTTCACAAACAACTGCTATCTTTATTGACTCCCTCAGCCATTAAAGTGTCATCCCATTTGGTAATTGTGAATCCAACACCAAGACACCATGTAAATAAATGTGTTATATTTAGTTCAGACACATTCCATACATATATAACAAAGAGCTTTTTATTGTTCAAAACTCTGTACAGGTAACAATTGATTATTGAAAGGCAAACTTGACCTTTTGCAAGCATGAAATGCATATTTAGAGGTATTGAAATACAATAAGTATTTATTTACAGTGACTACACGATATTGGTAAATAAAAATACATCAGACTGTAGCTGTAGACATCAGCGGTAATACTCAATCGTCTGCTCTAGGGACGAGTAAATATATATTGCAATAGCTAGAGCCTCAGCACTTGGTATTCTCATGTATCTTGCCACTACTATGTCTTGGATTGGTTAACCGGATACCTCTAGCGCTACGATAGATGTGTTGGCACCATCACGTTGAAAGTTTTTGGTCAACATGCTGTAACAATTACTCCAGCACTAGTTATTAAAAGAAATATTTTGTTGAAGAAAGTAGCAAGCAGGTTGTGTGAACGTTGTTTGCGATCACAAATAACGCTCTAATTTCCAATCAACTTTTTGATTATTAATTCTGAAACTTTCTTTTTACTTTTGATTTGTGGTGAAATAGTAAATTGGAATTTCCTGCAGCTTTCATGTCTATGTTGTTTTGCGTTTATGGTCTGGATTTACTCATATTGCTTTAGCCAACGGTTGTCTAAGATGGAATATGAGAAAGAAACCAGTTTGACTTTCCAATTTGGTTAACAAAGGAACGAAGGAGTTTTTCCTTTCACATGTGAAGAACTGATGAAACAAATTCTAATGGTAGATGAGCAACAATAATGCGTTTTTCCCTTTTTTTCTCATATGTTGCGCTTACATTTTCTCTTTTTTCTTGTCGTTTCTTCACATAGACTTGGTTCTACATATTTCTTACAGAGTATTCAAACCAAACAATATTGAAATAGTTACTAATATATCTTAATGACATCTAACGTTTCTGTGAAAAGCTTAATTATTGCTTAAAATTAACATTTTAGCCGCTTGGTAACCAAACTTCAATATGAAACAAGTTTTGATGAAAAGGCTGCATTTTAATTGCTATCAAAGCAGTATTGGCAAACAGCCAACAAACCAGCTACTAGCTTTAGCATAAAATAATTCTATAAAATAATTTAAGTTTTAAAGTGACAATTTTTAACCGTTAATTAACTCGATTAAATTAGCAACTGGTAGAAAACTGTTTCGCCCATTTAGAAATGCAGAAAAGCAGTTTAATACAAAAAGAAGATGTCCATTCAAGTTTATAAATAAAAATTACATCAGCGTGGGCTAGACAGGTAATGACTGCAGGTAATTGTTAACAGATAATTCAACAACCCCTAATCGAATCATAGGAGCTGTTGAAACGGGTTGCAAAACACTTCCCCGTTCATACTGCCTTTGCATTTGCATGTGCAAAAAATGTGACTACTTTAGCAACCCTTACAACTGTCATATTTTTAGAAATTTATTTTCGCCGCTTACGTTACAAATTCTTAGAAAAACTGAATTTAACAAAGGATTGATGAAATTTAGCAATCGACAAAAGTTATATAAACGTGATAAATATATGGATGTTCAGCCATTCAATAAATGCAAACAAAGCAGACAACATACAAAAGAGTTGAGCTTGTAAACTTCGAACAACTTATATAAATATGGGTAAGCAGAAAAAATTATTTGGCATCAGATGCCACTGATTATAAGCAAGTTCAATGAGTTATTTTATCATGCCAACTCTGAAGCAAAACTACAAAATTTTTTACTAAATGTTTTTTTAGACGTTTGCTTACAGTGGAAGTTTTGTATGAAATGTAAAAACTATCTAAAAAAGTGCATTTTTATTTTTAAAATTTTGATGCATGCTTTATGGCAAATTTTGGTTGAAAGTTACGAACAAAACTTTTGAATTAGCAAAGCCCAAAACGTAGTGTGTTTCCAAAGAGATTGCTGCGAGATTGGGTGTGGACAACAAAACCGGAAACAGACTGCGGGTGTATGTAATTATATAATCATCGTTAACAGAACCAGCTTTTGACAGCCTTTTTACAATCCTTTTTATACACTTATAAATTGTATTGGCTGTCGGTAAACAGTGGAGAGACTTTGAGTTTAAATATTACATTGTTCAGGTAAGCTTTCATCAAAAAGTTGATGCGAACAATTAGTATATTTATGTAGTTTTGTTTGTTTGTAGATACAAGAGCTTCCCTCTTTGTGATAGTTGTGTGTCTCTCTGTTGGTAAAAGTCTCTACATCAAATCAACACATAACAGGTTAGTTACGGGATCAACAGTTTTCACAACAGCTTACTTGTGCTGGTTTTAGTAAAATAACAACAAGTTGTACGAGGTAAATTTGTATAACAGATAGAACACTGTTTGTAAGAGATAAAAAAGTGGGATTTTAGAACTATGCTCAAAACTTCTTCATTGCATCGGTCAATCATCTCTCACTACTTGTGTACAAAATGCATATTTCAGCTTTACATAAAATATATTATTCTCTTACAGAAGTGAGGTTTGGGGAGACAGAATTAAAAGAAGCAATAATAACTTTTACTTCCAACAACTCAGTGCTGAGAAAAGAAACCATATTACTATATTGATGGGCATTTATGTTTATCCTAAGATATCTCAGCTCCAACAAGCTTATGTAAGTATTTATTGATCATAGTATGAGTTCATACTTTGGAGTTGTCCACACTTTAGTAAAATGGTGTCTATTAAACTATGATAGACACAAAAGACTTAAACATTGCTTACTGCCATTAGACACAATTAAAAAACTAATAGCTTGTTTATAAATCTGTATTTAGAAGGAGCAGTACTTTTATAGACCGTCGTTTGGTGAAGAGGGTGTGTGCGAATATTTACAGCAGCGAAGTGTCGCAGTAAGTGTTTCACTTTTACTCTTTTGTACATGCTAATTATGCGACGTCAAGTTAAGAAGACATACAATGTCTCGTACACCTTTTGGTATATATTAGATGTGTATATAAAACAACATTCAACTGTTATATTATATATAACTTGTAGGGAGGTGATGGAAGAATTCTGATACAACAACTACAACGTAACTTCTGTGAACTAAACACAGACTACACAGATAGATTAGACACTCTCAGAGAATTCAACAGTAGTGCTAGACGTGACCTATTAAATAAAGTACAAGATGCTTGGAATGTTATATCATCAGCTTTACCTGTAGATAGTGTACAACTTCTACCTCAATGTAGTTCTTATACGGTAGGTACATAAGTATACAACTTCTACCTCAATGTAGTTCTTATACGGTAGGTACATAAGTATACAACTTCTACCTCAATGTAGCTCTTATACAGTAGGTACATAAGTGTACAACTGCTACCTCAATGTAGCTCTTATACGGTAGGTACACAAGTGTACAACTTCTACCTCAATGTAGCTCTTATACGGTAGGTACACAAGTGTACAACTTCTACCTTAATGTAGCTCTTATACGGTAGGTACATAAGTATACAACTTCTACCTCAATGTAGTTCTTATACAGTAGGTACACAAGTGTACAACTTCTACCTTAATGTAGCTCTTATACGGTAGGTACACAAGTGTACAACTTCTACCTCAATGTAGCTCTTATACAGTAGGTACATAAGTATACAACTTCTACCTCAATGTAGCTCTTATACGGTAGGTACATAAGTATACAACTTCTACCTCAATGTAGCTCTTATACGGTAGGTACATAAGTGTACAGCTTCTACCTCAATGTAGCTCTTATACGGTAGGTACATAAGTGTACAACTCCTACCTTAATGTAGCTCTTATACGGTAGGTACATAAGTATACAACTCCTACCTCGATGTAGCTCTTATACGGTAGGTACATAAGTATACAACTTCTACCTCAATGTAGCTCTTATACGGTAGGTACATCAGTGTACAACTCCTACCTCAATGTAGTTCTTATACGGTAGGTACATAAGTATACAACTTCTACCTTAATGTAGCTATTATACGGTAGGTACATAAGTGTACAACTTCTACCTTAATGTAGCTATTATACAGTAGATCCATTAAGTATTATTGTGCAATGTCTTATCTTGTACTATGTAGTGCATTGTACAACTTGTAAATGATACTATATATATTATATAACTTACACATTGTACAGCATAACCTTGTTGGTTACAAATCATTATGTTATAGTTTAAGATAAGTTTCCAAACATTTAAAAACTATCAATTTTTTTAGCCTCATTGCAATCGAAGAACAGCTCCAGAATGCCTGTACAGGAGGATCACAGTCTTCAAGATGCTGATAGCTTGTGCCAATCAACAGATATATGACATAAGACAATAATGTGTACATAAATAAAAAAATACATCCGAGTACTATATATATATATATATTTATGTATATACATACAACCATGTGTAAATAATTCCAGGCAAGTGTTGTTTGGTCACATGACTAGACAAGAGTTCTTTGGTCACATGACTAGAGAAGAGTTCTTTGGTCACATGACTAGACAAGAGTTGTTTTGGTCATATGACCAGACAAGTGTTGTTTGGTCACACAACCAGTCAATTCTTGTTTGGTCTTATGACCAGGCAAGAGTTGTTTGATCACATGACTAGACAAGTGCTGTTTGGTCACATGACTGGACAAGTGTGCTACCCACATTGACTATACTTTTGTTGGTAACTCAAGTTGCTAGAGTTTAATGTCATAGCCATTGTAAAGTTGAAACAAGTTATACTAGATATTGATTTGTGTTTGCGAGCAAAAATAATAGTATTTTAGAGAATCATTGATAATCATAGGTGAGAATTGAACACCTGACCTGGCTGCATTGAGTCACACACTCCACCAACTACTCCATCAACCACTCACTGGTAAAGGACAGCATTAACACAGTCAATACTCTTAAACATTATAGTTAGTAGTAAAATTGTACTTGCAAAGACTTTTTACGTGACAAAAACTTCCACCACTGGGAATCGTACCTGGGCTCTTGAAACAACAGGTGCCACACTTAGCCATCGAGCTATAGAGACATGTTGTTAATGCACAATGTAATTTAGTACAAAGTGACAATTGTTCTGCGATAGCTTTATTTTTGCAAAAAACAGCTTTTTCAAGTGCCCAAATGCTTTTTTGTGCTAGGGCCAGACAAGCACACATTCCACAACTGCCAATACAACCTGCGTGCCCGCTACTACATATACTCATGCTGATTTGGCACCTCCCTTCTGACAATATTTATTTTTATGCAAAAAAGAATTCCCTAGCTGCGAATTGAACCTGAACCCTGTCAACAGCAGGTCACAACGTTAACCATTTAGCCATCTAGCAATGTTGAATGTGGTTCATAAACAGCTAAAGATAAAAAAATAGTAGTATGGCCTACATACAAAAAACTATTTTGGTTTCGGACATCGCTAAATACTTATCGAATATTTTCAATTTTTTTCAGATTTGTTCAATTTGTCACCTGAATACTGTTTGCGCTGAAGTTTTGGAGGAGAAAAATTTTTTCCGCGGTGAAAACGGTAAACAACGAATATTTTTGTCACACATTGAAAACCGTGTGGGCTTTGACTCTTTCACCAAAGATTAGAAAATTGACGGATGTTCATCTGAAAGACGGTTACAATGCGATCGCAACCATGCAAAATTTATGCAAATCGGAGTAACCGCCCCCGAGTTATGGTCATTTTCCATTTGGAAGACCTCTTCTGAAAATGGAATAGCTGTGCCGCCGGTATTGCGAGACACTTGAAGTCACTGATTTTAGAAAGTTCAAGCATTGGGCTATGCTGCCTTATAAATTACTTGTCGCTGATTAGTTCCATTCTGGTTTCGGAAAGCATTGAAAATTGCGGTTTCTGTTTAGATTTTCAAATTTGAAAATAGAAAAACTTGAAACGGTTTTGTGCGATCGCTTTGAAGTTCAAAATGGTACATTGATACTCTATGGCACATGTTTGTTCCAAACTTCAGCTACTTCGGCCAGTTGGTTCTCTAACGGGAAGCTGTTTTATGCTAAAAACTGTGATTTTTACAAAAATCCAAGATGGCCGCTTCCGAACAATCTTTTAACGATGTGTCATGATGTCGAATCAGAAGGTAAACAAAATGCACCATCTTTCAAAATTTCGTATTTTTTCGTCAATCGCGTCTGCGTCTTTTTGGTCACTTTGATGCTTTGAAAAACGATTTTTCGCCTGTTTTCGCACCTGAATTGTGATGTTCTGGAATGTTCTATACCTTCGTAAACTAACTTATTTTTTGTCCCGATGCCTATCAGTCCTGTCGCAAAAATCTTTGTAGCTTTATCTATTACGGTTCTCGAGAAAACCTGGCAAAAGTTCGGCAAGGTTTGCGTAAAATAAGAATAAGAATAAGAAAAAAAAAGAAGGAAGAACAATAGTATTTTAGATTCTCTAAAATACTAATTATGTAAGCTAATCTTTTCACCTTTATGGAGCTTTCGTTATAGCGCATACATACATCAATATTTTTTATCAGTGATTCCAGAATGAGTCTTAAATATGAACCATAATTACGCAATTGTATTATCTATTCTGGGTGAATAAACCTGGCCTCTTTGATGTCAGCATTAGTTTTTATAATTATCTCCTCAATTCATTGATAAAACAGGTCAAGTTTTACTTGGCAACCAAAAGGATTACGATAGTTACTATTGGGCACATAGTCTTGTTTGTGACACCACACTAATGTTTAACCGTTGCTGCTAAGGCAAGAAATTTCTCTTTTGAAGAACAGTGTATGGTCCATATACTAAAAATGAGCATTTTATGATAAATGCATACAGACTACAGCTACACAGGTGTAAAACTTTTAGAGAAAGATATCTGATAACAAACCTAGCTATTTGCTTGTCAAAATTTACACAAGCTCAGATTGGAAAGAGTCAAACTTCAGTGCAGCAATTCCAGGCATAGCTCTAGTCCGTTATCATAGCTGAGTGTCCAACAACTTCCTCTTTTACTTTCCACTGCATTGTGGTCTTAGTCTGCAAATGGGAGGATCTCATTGGTGATTGTAGCAAGGATGTCCCCGGAGTGTTGCCTGTACAATATATAAAGATAACTCTATGAAATAATAACATATCACTGTTGATATAAAGTGCTTTACAGGCCGGGGGTGAAACAAAGCAAATCTAAACCCCGATATTTTTAACAGCATACATATGTTGATATTGTCAAGAATTTTTGTCTGGTTTCCACAAAATTCCACTAATCTCCAGTATTCCACCTCTCTCCAGAGAAGACACTGTGCCGGTATGACAGTGACAACTATGATCAGTTGCTGTTGGATCAGTTGGCAAGCACAGAACCCACGGCTCAGACAAACTACACAGAGTGTAGTTTGAATAGTATCAGTATCAATATCCAAGTCCTAGGGTGGCTTTCCACTAGGGTGATTGGCAAGACATGAATACATGAATGAACGCAAAGAAGCACAATAAATCCAGCAATTATATAGGCAGGCTCGCAGGAAGCAATTTGAATATTATTTATAAGAACACATGCACAGGAAGTGAATAGACCAATAGTAATGGATATATAAATAACTAAAATATCATACATTGGAACTAGGTTAACGGTACATGGTGCAAAGTCGTTAAAGGGTGAAATCCTATCTCCATTTTCTAATCATAGACCCCATAGGGTCTCGAGGATTTACCTATCCTACGGTTGATATATTCGGCGATCCAAGGAAGGACACATCCGGCTCCAGGGTTAAGTTAAGCGTCTATATGGTTTTGGAGATCATAGACTATGGCAGCCATCTTGCAGCAGCCCAGTATCACTAAACCGGGTTGGTTAGGGGTCACAGCAGGGGTCAAGACAGCCCCGGCAAACTGTGCTAGCGGCACAGCTCATTCTACCTACAGCACTTTACAAGGGCTGTAGGTAGAATCATACTATACTTGGAGTTGGTGTTTTGCTAACGGAAAAGCAGTTTACTACTGGCATGCACCAAATTCTACCACAGTATAGTTACAGGAATGGTAATAGTTGCTGCCATTGATACATATAGACTTATTGTACCCCTGGTAAGTTATTTACAGAAATATAAATAGTAATAATCAAATATTAGAATGGTAATTGTTACTATTGATTTACTATATTATGATTCTTTATTATACTAATATCATACGTATATAAATAACAATTCTGAAAATATGTTTACATTATACATTTATTGATACTTATAACAAAAAATAATAATGAGCAGTGTCATTAATGAAGATGATAATGGATATATTTATTGTACATATATATATATATATATATATATATATATATATATATATATATATATATATATATATATATATATATATATATATATATATATATATATATATATATATATATATATATATATATGTAACAACAAAAATAAGTTATACATCAACTAGACAAACCATAGACATCCCCAGCCTAATCTATGCATCTATGCGTATTCAGAATAATTATGGAAATACATTATATTTTTGACGACTGAATCGATTTTGGTTGCTGAAATTGGATAACTTTTGTCTATGAATTAGCTAGACAATTATAAAAAATGATTCTGTCACTAAACAAAGCAGGTTTATTTACCCAAGAAAGCATAATATTCTGCATGAATGCAATTCATCTTTAACAGCAATGTAGTCTCTACAGTATAGCTTGTGGTAATAATACATCTAAATGGTGAGTTTATTTTCTATGTATGTATCCAATCAGCAGAGAGAATTAATGGTTTACTAGTATATGATAAACCACTCCATCTCTGTAGAAGCAAGTGACGTCTCACAGTAACTGCTATGTTCAGCCTCAGTAAACTGTTGCCTTGTTGGTAATCAATCATTTGAGTAATAAATTTATTCTAATTTTTTTGTGAATCCACCCTTACTCCCTGTATCCTCCTATGGATACTTGCTAACTTACCCCCTCTCTAATGTAGATACCCTTACCCCAACTTTCCTCCAAGTGACCAGCCATTTAAATACTATCTCCTCCCTTTACCTGCCCTTAATGATGGAATTTAGTGGCCAACTATTTTGTCTACATCCCTGTTAACTTTTTCCCTTGTGCTAAACCCTGTTACTATCTCTCATTCTTCCATAAATCCTCACCTCCACTGAAAAGGCACCGGAAATTTATCTTCCTCTCCTTTGATTGCCCTTACAACATATATTCTTAGCAAATAGTGTATTACACCCCCTTCCTTCTTCCCCACTATCCCTCTCCGGGCCCTCTCTCTACCCAGCTTTGTAAAACTCTCACAGACTAAACACCTTCACTCCCTCCCCATACTCCTTAAGTTTCAACCCCTAGTGTAATTAAATACTCCCATTGACCCCTCCTAAACCGAGGCAAAAATTGTCCCTGATTCTACCTGGGTTGTTCTCCTCAAGGGCAGGACTCCTCAAAAGTAGATAGAGTAGGAGATACCAGAAGTATAGCAGAACCATATCAGAACCATAACAGAACCATAGCAAAACTACACCAGAACCATAGCAGAACCTGAGCAGAAGTATAGCTGCTCAAGAAGCAACCAAGTTTCGAAAAACAATAAAAACAAGCCTATGTTTGTGGTACTGTTCAAAGGACTTTTATAATACAAGCTGACACATTAGACGAAAAATAGATTGAGCGAAAATGCACCTGTTTGCCGCCAGCGATTCAGAGACTGTTATTTGAACTGCACCCCTGCTCTATAAATAGAGGACAAATTTTTTTATTGTCAGTAGGCTGATAGCATTTGTCACCTGAATGCCCTTGATTGTTTTGTAGCTATGGCGCATATTAAATCATATTTAACTTTTGCTTTGACTAGACTGTATGACCAGCTGTTCTGGTTACATCTGGTTGGTAATTCAGTTGGAAGTCAAGTCTAGGATGAATCAAATTTGAGATGAGGTCGAGTCTTGGTCTAAGCCTGGTCTGTTAGTTTAAAAATCTTTCAAGCTATTATAAAACGATTTCTTATTAGCAAGTTTAATAGTCGAGCAACTCCCACTGTACAAGATATAGATGAGAAATCAGCTAAACATCCGTACTATATAAAACTCTTTGACTTTGTGGCCATAAAAATAATAAAAAAAATTTATAATTTTATTTGGTTAGTCACAATTCCGAATTCGGTGTAACAATGTATAACAAGTAAGTTTTGTGAAAACCGTGATTAGCAGCTGTTGTTAACCTGGAAACCAAAGAGCTTTGGTATCTTAAGTATCGTATCATCCTGACTCTCTGTGTATTGTCAGCCCTATCATTATATACATTTTATTTGTAAAGCTGCGTACACACTAGAACGATTTTTGATCAAAAAATCGTTCATGTTGGAGTTGTTTCCTTTGTCGGCCGATGGTTGCGTACACACTAGTAAATAATTTTGGCCAAAAACATTTGCTCTTTGGTGAGAGAGATAGATAAATTTTGTTTTTCAGCATAACCATAGAACTACTGTTGATATTGTTCTCTGTTATTTCACAATTACTCACCATGTCTATGGTTGTGTTTAGTAAATGCACTAGCTGTGGCTGCGGCATTATTAATTATTTATGTTGTTCTGAACAGAATTTTTTATTTTTTTTTAGCTTTACCAAATACTTATTTTAATTAATTAAAATTATTTCTAAATTATTCATTAAACTTATGCTTATTAATGATTGATCAACCATGTTAAAATGAAAATGGTAATACATAAATCATAAATTTTCTTAGTGAGTTTTAAAATAATAATAATTATTATTATTATTTGGTTATTGCTGGGAGAATTGAAGATTTTTTATTATTCTATCATCATTGTTTGTGCTCACAAGCTACTTCTGAACTGATTTTGTGTTGTGGTTTCCATGATAATCTGCTAAAAATCATCGGGGATTTTGAGCAGTGCTCAAATGGCAATAACGCCGGCCGATGTGATACAATACCGGCCGTTATTGCATTCACGCTAGGCCGTTCTGTATTTGCGCCGATTCCGGCCACAAAATCGTCCTAGTGTGAACGCAGCTTTAGTTTATTAGATTGTTTACTCAATGTTTACTATTGTTTACTCAAGTTTCAGTTGATGAGTAATCATAAGTTTTAATCTAAGATATTCTGCACTATTTTACCTATAAAGTTGGGATTCAAAGTGTCTATCGTCTAGCTAAATGTGTTCATTCAGGTAAAGTTGGGTTTTAAATATACTGACTTTGTGTGGTAGTTACAAGAAAAGATAATGAAAAAGAACCAGGTTTGACACAATGCCATAAATTGTTCTTCAAATTAAAAATGTTAATAACTTATTGATTTTTTCATTATGTTCTATTGAGCACTTTGTTTATTGCCAAACAAAAATATGCCTACTTTTAGGTCCTAATAAACTGAACAAAAGAACATCTTTGAATGCTTCTGGGTATATATTTGTTAAGTGAGTTGATAACAATAGAAGGTTCACCATGTTAACATATTGAAGTTTGATATGAAGTTTTGTATACTGGTATGATCCATGTCAGATGAAAAAAAAACGATCAGCGAATGAAATGTCATGGAAATGTCAATTATTACATGAAATACTAAGTGATTTAATTGATAACACTACTCTTAGTTAATAAGCACAACAAACCACATATGAAACTTGTGAGTCAAAATACCATCTTAGTCGTAGTCACATTTCAGTATACATTCAGGGTTGTATCGGAAGTATTCAACTTTATCCAAGAGTGTTCAGCCTCCTTAGTACACACCTCAGGAACTGATAAATCGGCCTGAGGATGCTGACTACTGGATTCAGCACATGATAGTCCCCTGCTGAAGCTAGCTGTATATGATATACAAAACTTACACAAATCCTTAAAAAATATTCAGCTACTCCTGTAGTGATTGAAATAATAAGACTCTTTTGACTTTAATGTTTTCAACTCTCAACAAAAACTCAAACTCTGCTTTAATTCTTAGCAATAAACACTTTTAAACACGCTTGTTTCAAATCATTGGCTGTTATAAATGGCTACCAAAGATCAATTTTTCCAAGAGTTGATGAAATCGATGTTTAGTATTTATACTTACACCACCGGCACAAATAAAGCTTGGTTCACCAGGAGCCACTTTGTCTGCTAGGGTTTGGAGATGGGACATAAGCTGGTTTTTTGCAATGATATCCCTACGAGATTCTAGGATAGCATCAGATAAATGGCCGTCTCTACCTACTTGACAGTAATAGCTCTTGATTGCATAACTCAGTCTTGTCCTTGAGCTTACAAAATTCATCAAATACACTATGTTTATTTATGCAACTAGAAGGTAAACATCGACAGAAGACTTTTTATATCAACTAGTTATTAATCTCTCAGTGGTTTTGGTAAATATTATGAATATATTGTAAAACTTTAATGATATTCAATTATATGTAGATTGACCAAAACTTGTTTTAGCTGGATTAGTTATTGAGCACTTTTGGTAAAAATTGGTGTGAGAATGTTTATGAAATGAATCAGAAAGAAAAAAAACTGGCTTTTGGTCAACCTCATGGAGATTTTTATGTTTTGTAGGTGCTAGCCTGGGAATGGAAGGCAGACACAATACCCTCAAACTGGTATTTTAATCTGCTATTTTAGGTTGCCAATGCTTCAAAAGTTGTTTAAATTACATAGAAATGATAGTTGATAAGGGATTTTTTTATTTTTAATTTTATTTATTTATTTATTTTTTTTTTTTACATACATACATATATTTTTTAGTAAAACTTCCTCAAATCAACAACGTGATGTACTGGAGTGTAATTCCACTAGAAAAAAAATTCATCAAATACAAAAGGCTAAAAATTATATTAAAACGATATGCAATAATACAGTATGTAAAATAATTTTAAAAGTCCGATTATGGTAACAAAAATATTAATTATTTGCTTATGATAGCTGCCAGCAGTTTCTAATATTATGAAATAAGTATTGGTATTATTGATTATAGAGAATTCGTAATAATTAAAAATGTAAAACTTTAAATTGTTGGACCAGTCTCCACTACATTATAATTACAAGCGTCTTGCTAATCAAATTATTAGTCATTTTTTTATTTACTTTCATGATTGGCAAGAGCATTTGTAAAAAAAAAACAATGGATTCTTACCAAATTTATATGCTGAATATTCTTAAGTGATAAAACGGAATTTTTTGTTTTGGCCACATATTACTGGAAACTAAAGTTGGCTGATCAATATAAGGACTTCCTTAATCAAACTAAAGGATGCATCTACATCCAGGTTTGCTTAGAATTTCTGCTACAGGCTGGGCAATTACTGGAGCTAATATTTTTGAGTTTATCCTTTATCAAAAATAGCAAAAGATGTCAAGTTGTCATCTCAGAAATATCATCTACATGATTTTTCTTATTGAAACAAAATAAATTACTCAGCTTTTGCATGAGAACTTCATTTTCAAGATGTTTGTTTCTCACCAAATATGTTGTCATCGGAGGGATTCCACACTGACTGCTATCAAACTGGAAAGTTGTATAAGACTCGCTAAGTCTGCGTTGCTGAACCTGTAACACAATAAGTTCTGTCAGGTAAACTTGCTCAACTGATTGTTGCTTAGAGTGTTAAGCTTTGCAATGTTCTTGGTTTAAATTAGAAGCACACTGGGAGATCTGCTCATATTACGCTACTCACACAGTACAAAAGAACATTGTGCAGCTGGTTACCAGTAAAGCAATATTTTGGTAATATCAGTCAAAAAGAAACTAAAGTAAATTATTTTTTACACTGGGTGTCGTATCAATAACTGAAATGAAAAATCCAGATGTATAACAAGCTTCAAACTGAAATAATTCAATTACTCACGTAAAAATTTGTTAGGTTGATCAAAAGCACTAGAGACTCAGATATACTTTCAACCATAGATGTCCTTTCTGCTGCAGATCTGTTTGTCAAGGCATTTCTCTTTTCTCTCCTTAGATATTGAGGAGTTGTTGTTCCTTCTTCAACTCTAGCTCTATCAATAGAAAATTTCCATATACTTAATTCTATTAATTTGTTAATAAAATTTTACTGTTTTAGTAAATACAAGGTAAGTCTATAAACATTTATCTTTGAAAATATTAGCGTGAGTGTTTACCACACCAAAACAATGCCTATGCAAAATAATTCAGATTTAACATTTAATATCGCCTGATATCAGTTCTAAATAGACCTAAATTGACTTTTTACATCAAATCAAAAACAGAATCAGTAGAGGTATGCAATATAATTTTTTTTCAAACTTAAAAAAAATACATTGATGCAAGCAGTAATTGTTGTCCAGCCCGAGAGTGAAATAAAACATAACTAAGTGGAACTAAAATCACAACTTACCCATCTGTGGCAGGCGTCGGGAAAAGCATGTTAGCTTGAATCATCACACCACAGAAGAGTGTCATTACCAGTGAAATCTGGTACATAGATAGATCTGTAAAGTAAAAAAGAATTAATAGATGGAACCAATGCATGTTTTCTAAGTTGACTACGTTTTTGCACTATAACAATAGTTGTTTTTGTTAAACCTTGAGATGCATTTACAACTAAAGCCTACCCATGTTTGAAAGAGTAGAATCTGGAGTAATCGGAGAGAGTAGTGTTAACAGATTTATTGTTAACTGAAGGCTAGTTGTATGTGTGATATCTGTCTCATCTTCACTCAGCTTATATAGTCAAAGGATTTTATTGTTTTTTTTGGTATGACACGAATATAGAAAATGCAATCATAAAAAGTTGTTATTCCTCATTCATAGCCAAGTCTGTACTCCAACATTTGCAATGAAGCAACCGGAGAAATATTTATAACCAAAGTTTTTTACTATGTTTAACTGAGAATCAATCAAGTCAAATCATAATCAAATCAAAAAGCAGATCACTAACGAGACAGCAAAGACAGTAGAACTACTAAAAGTTTGGCAGAGGAGAGCAGATAAAGTTTAATGTCCAAAGCTTTTCTCTTATCATTGTCATATCTAACTGTGTTGGGAAAGTTTGTTTCAGGAAGAATAGCACGACTGGTTAAAACCAAAAAATAAATAATACGGTTTTAATAAATCCAAGGCACTAAAAAAAGTTTCGGGATTTCTTTTCCTCCTTTCAAAGCTTAAAAACAAATTATTAATTTCTGAGGTAGTTGTCCACTGTCTTTAGCACACCAAATCAGGACTATCTCCAGGCAGCTTCTGGTAGAAATATCATTGACTATTTATGTTCATATCAAATAAAGTTACACTACATATGATAGTTAAAATTTTGAGAATGTAAAAGTGATGTTTTAGTGTCGAAAAAATTGTGAAAGACATCAAATTTTGCTTGAAAATATCTACAGTCAAACAAAAAATTTACCATATAGTAATTACAAGCTACTAGGTTTCATTGGGCCACTTTTTTGTGTAAGTTTTAGAGTATAGTGTATAAGTTCTGGTTTATCCCGAAACAACCTACCCCCGACCCATACCCCTACCCTACCCTACCCTGGCCACAAAAATACATGGCTTGCTGACTATGTTGATGTTTGTGTGATGCTGCCACTGCTAAACATGGGTATAATTTTATAATAACATCAGGTGAAAAAAACATTGCCGAAATTGTTTTTTTTCACAACAATGATAATAATTAATTCTGAAATACCAGTTATCTTTCCAAGAAAAAAATTAAAAGCGTTAAATAATGATAGTTAAGATTTTTAGATAACATTTTTAAACTGAAAACGTTACAAAAATGGTACAAACTACTTGCTGGAATATACTATATAATATCATAATAATGCAGATAGTTCCTTCTGTCGAACGCATTATCATGGACCTTCATAGACCTCTACATACCTATTGCACTTTTGTTGCTGTAAGGGAGTTTCTCAATAGTTATTTTATCAATGTCAATGTATGCTTTAAGACAGAAGCATTATACAACTAGATGAATGATTAGTTATTAGAGATGACAAGAGCTGATGATCGCTAAAATATTAACATTTGAATTTGTCATTTGCGCTGTGCTTTAATTTATATTGTTTAGTGTAATGAAATAGTTTATTCATAGTAACATTAGTATTGTTTTTAAAAGATTTAATTTTAAATATAAAAAGTATAACAAAAATCGAATCCACCAGATATTAAAAGACGACTCCGTACATCACACAACAGCAACAATTTAAGCAAACCAAGTATTTTCGTAGCCAGGGTAGGGTAGGGTAGGGTAGGGTAGGGTAGGGTAGGGTAGGGTAGGGTAGGGTAGGGTAGGGTAGGGTAGGGTAGGGTAGGGTAGGGTAGGGTAGGGTAGGGTAAGGTAGTGTAGGGGTAGGGGTAGTGGGTAGGTGGTTTCGGGATACCTTAAGTTCTGTGTGTAAAAATTTATGTTTGTTATGGAATGGATAGAAATTTCAATAACATAGTTTTCTCCAATTTTTCATCTCTGCAATTTTTGTGATCATCCTTGTAACAATACAAAGACAAACAGCAGCAAGTGAGAGAATCAAAAAATTTATTTGAAACAATAAAGCTAATAATTATAAAACATGAGACATAAATTAGTTAGACAAGTTAGGTTTGATCCAAACATAATCTGCACTTTCTATTTTGATAACAGGGCAAGGTGACATCAAATAGTTCGTTTTAGTTGTTTTAAAGCTATTTTCATACAAGTTATTGTACGCTTTCACAACGTATTTTGTCTGTATTTCCACCTGTGGTGGACTTTGATAGTTCCCACCCTTGTGCACTCTTTTCACCACAAAATATTTATCATCAGACGGAGAAGCTGTATGAGTACAACTTAGAAATGTAAGATCTACTGCGCCAAGGTAGAACAGTTAATAAGCTATACTGCGCCAAGGTAGAACAGTTAATAAGCTATACTGCGCCAAGGTAGAACAGTTAATAAGCTATACTGCGCCAAGGTAGAACAGTTAATAAGCTACACTGGCCCGAGAAAGGACAGTTAGCAAGTTACACTGACCCGGATAGGATAGCTAGTAAGCTCTACCGACCCAGGGTAAAAGAGATGATAATCTGTTTCTACACTGGATAGAGCAATTAGTCAGTACTAGTACCACGTGGCAGACCCTGGATTTTGTTGTTGGTTTGGCCATGGGATGCATAATAGTAAGACCACATTTAATATAGCCTTAGAGGTAATTAGATCATCAACCCACAACCCAGTAAAATAATAGACAGATGAAAAGCACTGAGGCTCCAAGAGGCATAAAACTGAAAGTGCTTATATGTACACTACAAATGCTGCAACGATTGAGTAAATAATTTTTAGCTTTCCACATTGATTGGCAGAGAATTTGCTTTCTTTTTAGATTAAACATGGGCTAAAGTTGTATTAATTATTCCCATTAAAAAGATTACGTAAAAACATGCCGAAACAGCAACTTACACCAAGCGTAAGTTTGAAACCAAATGGTACCAATTTTAGGTTTGATTTTTAAGCTTTGACTGATAAAATAGGTTCACAATAATATACACCTCCGCATAGTTTGTAATTATTTGTCAATAGAAAAGCCAAATGTATGCCATAAAATTATTGCCAGTTATTTGAACTTTGTATTAGCCTTGCTCAATATTGGAATTTTGTCACTTGTTATCTGGCAAATTAAAGTGATAGTTTACGTATGTCAAGTGGTCAAGCGTATAAAAGACTTTGTTTAATTTAGTTTTTTGAATCTGGTTATTGGTTTAAAAACTTTCTCTCTCGCGCAAAAGAAATTTTTGCGGATGTTCAACTTTTTAAACAAATGTCCTAGAACGCGAACAGTTTCAATGGCAAACTTTTAAGCTAAGTTTTTTTGAGAATCGCAGCAAAAAACAGTAGTTAGCCAAAAAAGATGCAAATAATCTGACAATCTTGTTACAAACAATTGGGTGTTTTTTTGTGGATACTGCACAAAAAACTTTGCATTTCCTCAACTACTTTTGTCAAATACCACAACACTGGAGGGGGAGCGGAGAAAAAACTTGCCAATTTTTTAGGTTTTTATTTGGGTGTAGCAACAATAACACTTGGACATCCTTTTAGCACAATTTTGAAGAGTTTGTGTATTACTCATAAGACGTAAATCTTATATTGCAGAGTTAGATTTTTTTGCATATATAAAAGTTACCAAATTCTAACGGGAGAATAACCAGAAACTGAAAAGTGCTTGGTGTAATTATATTTTATCTGTTTCAATCAATTGCAATGGTACCACATATTGTTTGCTACCAAATATGACAAAAACTTTTTATGCCCTTACACACTTGTAAACAACATCTATCTTAATTCTTAATTAGTAACTCTTTACCATGGTAGTTTTTTTAATGATAAACATTTTTGATATTCCTTCAAGCAGCCGAAAAGAATACTCCCGTTTTTTACTTTTTTGTTTAGCTGCCATAAGCTACGCATAGTTATTAATTATCAAAACAGAACTAAAAAAATATTTTTGACAGACAAAAATGTCATTTTCTGGTATTTTTGATGGTATCTGTAATAGTATTAGAAACTTTGCTGTTACTTCAAATACTTGACTGTTCAATAAAAAGTTTGACTTTTGTCTTTCTCCCCTCAGTATGCATTCATGAGATGGCATAGGTGCGCACACACCAATGCGTGTGGTGCGGGGTTATGACCCTCCCCACGCGCGCATATAAAACATATGAACACAGTTTTGTATGAAGTCCTATTTTCTTTAAAAAACTGGAATTACTTTCACAGTTCAAAGAGTTTAGCTTTTGCTGTGAAAGAGAGAAACAAGGTTGCAAAATGAACATAGAGTCTGTAACTTGAGACATTAGATGATCGATTTCTAATATCATCAACGCTGAAACTGACTCCGCAAACATCATTTTTGATTGAAGGGATTTTGGCAAAATGCCAAGTGTCTTTTTCCAGGTAGAAACAACAGACAGCACCAGTTGCAAACATAAATGAAGCCGTTTATTTTGCTAAAGGATTTCCCACCAACCAACCAGCTTTGTCTCCTGGTTTGCAACGTATTGCATGCTCAATAAATTGTTATTCCTTTTTTCCTTGAAAAGATTCTTAAAATAAATGTAAAATCAACTAACACTAACGAATAATTAATGTCGATTAATTTGAAGCAGCTACAAGATATAAATACACAACAAAACATTAGTATCAAATTAAATGCTCGAGTAATTTCTTTGTAGTATTATTTGATGCAGTAATTTTTTAAAAGAGAAATCTTCTCGAAGATTTTTAATCTTTCAAAATTTATTTAAAACCGTTCTTCAAGTTACTACAATACTTTGCACTGCGCTGATAGTTTTGTTACTGCAAATAAATATCAAGGATGGTTTAAATTGCTTATTGTTTTTACAGAACAGTGAAGGAAATGTGAGTGACATATAATAAAATTAGAAAATTTGAAATGTTGCTCACACAATTGGTACTTTCGGTTAAGCGAACGCGAAGGACTGTTCTTGATGAATGGGCAAATTTCTCTTGTTTCGGCGAGTGCAAAACTGGATCTTTTGATGCTGTGGCCTCACGAGAAACTTAAAGCAAAGGTGACATAGCCAATTTGAAAATCAGGAGTTGTGTCTTATTTGTATTTTTCCTTTGAGACTAAAAATAAAGCTGTTTTATGGTAGTATTTCCGTTTTAGATGCAAAATCGACAAGTCCCTATACCATGCAAGCAAATATTGCTGATGCAAGGCTATAATAATTATAGTAATTTATTATGTTGAATATTTGTGTGTCCCAGTATCAGTATTTTAGTGATGCCAAAAGTAGTTGCTTAATTGTGCTCATTGTTTCAGTAAAAGTAATTGTTTATTATTCTAATAATAAATATTATTTTATTACTAATAATTCTTTTGCTTTAACCTGTAAGACTTACTTATGACTGTTGTAACAAAAGACAACTAGATAAATTTATTTTACTGCGCCACTACATGTTTTACAAGATTCCCGTGCCTACAGTTTAGAGAACGCTTGAAAGTTAACAGACTTGGCCAAAATCGACTAATGTTATTAGTACATTACAGTACGTAGAGGTACTTTAAGTTTCCACAATTCAATGAGACTTCATTTTTTGCCCTGTCAAGAAAACGCAAAACTTATCAGATAAGCCTCCAGGGTTTATTTTGTTGAATTTTCTAAAATTCCACCAAAACTCTCAATAAAATACTTATACACTTTCTCCCACTGCATAAAAGACTAAAAACTGCTTTAAAAAGGAACATTTGTATGTGAGCCCCAAGCCGTGCGCATTAAGAAGTTCTTTTTGTAACAAAACCAAGCTTTTGCTGCATAATGAACCAATAACCTTCCCTAAAGATTTAGTCTGTGCACTTAGATTACAGCTGTACAAACGTACCAATTTTAGTCCTTTCAATCACTGTTACTAGTAATTTAGTAAAATTGGTTATCATTCAATTGATTGGTTAGTTAAATAAAGAAAAAATTTTACAACGGTACCAATGAGAAGCAAATCATGAATAGATTTTAGTTAGTAAAGATTAAAGTGTTTCTGTAGTGGATTTTTATAACACTCACATCTGAGCAAATGCTTTACACCCATTCTGGCAGCACTAACATAGCCATTGGATGACCAGAATGACTACAATAATCATTACCAAATTGACTGACCCTGCGTCAGAAGGTACTGACCATGTATGAGTCAGTACCGACCCAGTGGGAGCCATACCGGGTCGGCAGAAAGTGAATGATCCTAGACTGAGATCTGGAAAGTAGCCTGATAGGAGCATAAGATCATCATATCCAGGAGATATTTACTTTTATATCTGGAGAAAGCCGAGGAACAGAGCCTAGAGAAACTATTTATTAATAGCAGGAAGTAAAGAACCCTAGGATTGGCCAGTTGATTTATGACTCCGCCTACTACTCCTGGCGCCACATTTATTTAACTTTATATACGATATCTTCTCCTGTATTTATATCTGCCTGTTCATTTGTTGCATTATGTATTGCTTTTGTATTATTGGCTATTACCATGAATCACTTCCTGTGATCTGCATATAAAAGGTAGAACTTTTGACCATGATAATCAGTTTGTATTGAGACTTGTACTTACTCATATTCTTATGGAAGAATAAAGGCATATTTACTCTAAAGCACTGAGTTATGCGTCTGCGCCGAGGGCTCTTTACTAGTTGTGAAGTTGAGTATACTCCTTCACTCCTGTTGTTGCCTCTAGGTTAAAGGCACTGGTGGCAGCGTATCGTCGGATTGCTACCGACTTCTCTGTACCGGCGAACTAGGAGTTGTTTGACCACTCCCCCAAAATCCACTACATTACAGCGCAGATTGCTTAGACAGAAATAAGTAATGATGCATGACCCGAGCACCTAACTGGTATATCTGGGACTAATGTCATTGAATGATTAATGAAAGTTTTATGCTTATAGAGTTATCCTCTCATTAGAATAACAAGTTGAACCATTTCAAATGTGAATAGTACTGATGCGGATAATATTTATTGAAAACTGTTTATGAAATGTTAGGGCTCAAAATGG
Organism: Cryptosula pallasiana; assembly: GCA_945261195.1. Lineage (NCBI taxonomy): Eukaryota > Metazoa > Bryozoa > Gymnolaemata > Cheilostomatida > Cryptosulidae > Cryptosula > Cryptosula pallasiana. The sequence goes on along the minus strand of OX183130.1, from coordinate 9,622,929 downwards.
ACTGCATAACATAGTTTGATACAGTTATGGCGCAATTGTTTACCATGATATTAACCTATGGCTAGTGGCTGTAGAGTAAATGTTACTTTGTTGTGTGTCAGGTTGTACAGTTTACTGACTCTGAACAGGTTCCATGAGTTAAACAGATAGAGTACGACAAAACTTTACAATAAGGGAGTGTTAAATTACACAGAAATTAAAAGTTATGTTATGTAATTAAAACTTGGCTAAATTTTATTTAATATCATTATTAAAGAGATTTTCCTTTACTGTTTCAGCAATCAGAGGTTCACCCCACCAGTTTCTCAATCACTTTTATTTTGGTAATGTGCATTAACTACTGTAGCCACCTCCATTGCTGGGGCTTACTTTAAAATATCAGTTTTTATTTGCTGGGTATAAAACTTTGGATAAAAAACTGTCTTATATCAAACCAAGTAGTCTGACTAAAGCAGACTTTGCTTCAAATTGTTTAAGAAGTAAGTTTCTTCTAAATAATACAGGACTTTCTAAAAGCTTCAGTCAAATAATTCATTGCTAAACCAATGGCAGCGTGTCCATAAAACGGCTTCATGCTGAGTGTTTCTATGGCAAGCTCATAGATTTGTCTTGCAACCTGATTTAACTCTCTGTTATCAGCCCCGGTTTTTAGTCCATAACATAAACAAATGCTGACAGCTATGCTTTGAATTAAGCTGTCTAACGCTTGCTGTGTCATTTTGTATATTTGTTATACCGAACCTGCTGATAATGTGATCTTGCCTGTACTAAGGTGCTGTACAGGTGCTGAAAGCTATGAGTTGAGTTAAACTAGGCATTTTCGGATCGAGAACGTTCATGCCAAAACAGGCGAATTTTTCGTTTTTCGGCGAGTACAAAACTTGGTTTTTGGAACTCTATACTGAAATGTGGTTTTACCGTTCAGGGGGTCGTTCACTATACGACGTTCTTGCTCCGAATACGTACAGTTCTGCTATAATAAATATTTTTGCATAATATGAGCCCTTTTACGGCAGCAACCATTTTTGCTTAGATGCAACACATATATATATATATTACCTATAATAATTAATTATAGTTTTTATTATTATGGACATGGTAATAAAAATTATTTTTTTATTTATTGAAGTATTATTATTGTTTATCATTGTAATAATTATTTATCACTGCTATCTTCTGTTGTTAGTTAGCAAATAGATAAAAAACGATCATGATTTTTAAATAATTAAAACTTGACAACCTCCGGGGGCGGCCATCTTTTTATTTGTTTCCGGATTTTTGCAACTAGTTGACAACAAGGGAACACAACTCCTAATATATAAATTTGCTTTTTTGAACGTTCAACTCACAGAAATTATGCCAAGAACGAACGTCAAAATTGCATTCGGAAGAACTTTCCCAAACCAATTTTTTCGAGGCATGGATGTTGTTGATCCGAAAATGCCTACTATCTAACGCTTGCTGTGTCATTTTGAATAATTGTTGTATCGAGCCTGCTGATAATGTGATCTTGCCTGTTTGATAATTCTACCTAGTTGTGGCTACGCTTTATCATACTCTCACAAACTATATATACAACAATGTATTTCAGGAGAAAACAAAGGAATCAGGAACTGATTTACAAGATATAACTAATAAAGATAAAACAATGTCTTTGGAGAATTCCACACAGTTGACATAAAGGGATGGGTTAGCCGTAGCCCAAATATATAAGCAGACAGAAAAGTTGTTTGAACAGTGGCTTGAAAATAACTTCAATTTCTTGCATAATTCTTTCCGGCGTCTCGTCTGTTGTTGTTTCCTGCATAAAAATAAATAAAAAGTAGACTGTCATAGATATTTTCTTCAACTAAATCTTCAAAGTTGTCTTTTACTCAAGGTTTTAAGGAACTCTACATGGCCGATAGTAGTTCAATGAAATCAACACTGAGTTAACCCAAACTTACTTTGTTATTTGAAAAAAAAATTAATTGTTTCCATTTTATGTAGTACAAATTTTTGTTTCAAGTAACTTGTAGATAAAATTATATAACTAATCGTTTTTTTGAATACAACAACAATAATTAGTTAATACAACAATGATGCCAGGAACGCAAACTGATTGATAATTTATACTTTTAAACTAGTTATGTATTATGACGATATCCATATTTTGATAATTGTAAATTTAAAAATAGCTTTTTAAAATTCCAGTTTGTCTTAGTTTTTGAGATATTGGTCATGTAACATTTCACACCTATGTGCAGGTGGTACTGTGAATTAACTCGCAATAAACAAAACTGCTGACAGTTGAAGCACTGGCAAAATATCAAAAAACAAATAAGCCGTGTACCATTTTTTGGAATTTAGCCGCAAAATGACAATGTTTGAGCTGCGCTCTCTTTCTACTCAAACAAACTAAAAAAGATTGCATACACTTGTTCATCTATTGCACTTATACAAACTGTTAATAGCACAACTCTGCAAAAGTTTTTTTAACAAAAGCATCTGCAATCTGTAAATGAAATGGATACTGTCAACAGCCAGTGACCGTTGACCTTTATGTAAAAAATAAAAATATAGTTAATTATATTAGTTTGTTACATTCTCAAAAATTTCACAATCATTAATAAAACTTCTTTTTTAGTAGTCAAAGCTTTCTGGATTGGTGCGTTTTGAGGTTTAAAGCAAAACCACTCACGCTTCTCTGAGGTAGGAAAGGGTAGAGGATTATGTGATCCTCTGCTCCACACAATGCGATTTCTATAGGTTTCACCTCATAAATAACATTGTTGAGTGAACTGAGAAGCCTAGCTCGAGAAGATGCATCCATAGCTGAGGATATTAGAGAACTTCTTTGAATCTTGCAGTAGAATTGTGTTAGACTTCTTGCCAGGTCTGTAGCCGAGTGCTTCAAAAGACAAAAATTGGAATTGTGAAGTTATAAGCTGTGAAAATGAGCACCAAACTTGCATAAGGTTTAGTTCTTACAGTTCAGCAAAACTGATAATTCTCAAAATGAAAAGCCTAGAGAATTGTAAGTTTTAAACCTGCGAAAAACTGATAAAACTTCAGTTTGTAGGAATGGTTTTGGTTTTATAAAATGACCCGGTTTCAAATCGCTGCAGATAAATTGAAAGCAGCAGTCGATTTTCGACAAAAAAATCATCAGTTTTTTTTTAAATTTTGAAACAGTTTCTTAACTGTGCGTTAATTTTTCTATATAATTACGCCAAGCCATCACACCAGTACTTTCAAATTATCCAAGTCAAATGCAAGGTGTACCAGAAATTTCAATTTGCGTTAATTAATTCATCTTTACTTATGTAATAGCCAAAGTTGTAGATGTGGTTACTCATAGCTAGAGATTAAATAGTGAAGGAGTAAGCTTTAACCTAACTGCTTTTCAGAGCGTGTAAAATCCACTCTCGATAATCTTGTGAAAAATTACTTTCTCTACTTTTGAGATGTCTACAAAACAATTATCCCCTAACAGTCAAATTTTACAAGGGTTTTTGTTAATAGGTTTTAGTTTTTAGAGACATAAACACCGACCTGTAATAGCTATCAATTGTTCATTCAATAAACTAATAGCTTATTTTGATTTTTTGTTGGTAAAAAACTTATTTTTTTTGTCTTTTTGTCTTAGATTTGTTACAAAAAAATGGAGGATAATTTTCAAGTTTTTGAGAAGTGTACGTTCTCCCTTACCTTGAAATCCTTTGATTTCATACATTTGGTACATTCTGTTACATGCTAGATGTTACTTATTGATAAAATTACAACATGTATTTGTGGTTTCCCTTTCCGTTATCAATAATTTTATTATTATTTTGTCGTATTTCATAAGTAAATTAGTTTTTAGTCACTTTTGAAAACAGAAGCTCTTACTCACCATAAGATTAGTAATGACACGTGTGTGGCATTCTAGAGCGTTCACTGCCAAGTTTGCCTGCTCTGACTCAATATTGTATTCTAGCACCTTAAAGAGAAACAGAAAAAAAATTATAACTTGAAACTAGACAAAAAAGTTTTTTATTTGGTTATATTTATATAAATGATTCAATTAGAGATCAGTTGATCAGGTTTTGCTAAAAGGTTTACTTATATCATCTATCAGAATATCTGCCATTTACCGATGTTCTCCACACCAGTGACCCAAGCTCTCCAATTTTTTTTTTAACAAGTTATCCATTCTAGAGGAGAAAATTCAGAATTGCTAAGAACTATACGTTGAGAAAATGACTAATTGTTATCATTTTTGTTACAAAACTGACTTCAGTATCAAGCCGACCATCTAAATTTTGCAATCGTACAAATGGCTGTCAAGATGATGTTTTTTATTGAATTTATTTTTAGTTTTTAAACCAACGCATAAAAAAAAGATTTGTCTTATAATGAAGTACATGTATGTTGCACTTACATAAGCCTGTTTGAATGAAAAAAGTTTGATAGCGCAGTCAACAACTTGTTGTTCTAAATTTTGTAGGCTTTCGGCAGATCTGCTCCTTAATGTATCGTCTGTCGCTGTACTGTTTTCTCTTGGAGTTGTGCTCCCAATGTCAGCTCTGTAATGCAAGATGTTACATGAATGTTTTTTTTCAGGGATTTGAGAAACTTTTTAGATTGTATCAATCACTGAACCAAAACCAAATAGCCTGAGCAACTGCATTTGTGTTATCATTTGGTTAGCGACAGTATTGAAAAAAACATGCTGCTATTGTTTTATTACAGTGAAGTAAAACTATGGCAGCTTTTATTTCTCAAAGTTCCTTTTTTTAGATTAAAGTTTAAGGAAAACAAATTACTTGGTTTGATGTACAATCAAACCACAACTCACATGGTAGTAGTTGATATATCTCTCGGAGAGAAAATAGCAGCTTGTACCGACGGACAGCAGACGTATGCTATAACCAGTAACTGATAGTATATGCCTATAAAAAAAACACAAACGCACATTCATGAGCAGTAAATGAAACACAGATTTGATGAACTGGAGAAAATTTGCTTATTGCTATAAGGTTTTTACATATAAACGCTTGCCTAAACTGGAAAGGGCTCACAATTCTCAAACCTGAACAGTGCCCATAATCAGTGAGTAATTTGTTTCCGATAAGTTAGCATGACTTAAAAGTGCTTCTTTTAACAAGAATAAACATATTCACCAGTTGACAATAAGTTTTGTTGATGATAGTAAAACTTACCCATTTCCACTAAAATAAAGTTGTACCTACGGAAGACTATGAGATATTTGGTACAAAGAGTGACTCTACACTAAAAGTCTGGGTCTGCTCACTCAGCTTATATACTTGTAGGATTGTGACATTTTTTGCTCATTATTATCTTGTCCATTATTGCAATGAAAAAAAACTATTTGGCTCAGCCACAAATTGTTGACTTTGTATAAATCTACAAACGATCTGAGCTGTTATCATTTCGCAGTACGGCCTAGGATAAGTTTAGTTAGATCAAACTGTTTAACTACTTGAAATAATTTATAAAATCTCATCAGAACTAATCCCAACATTTGATTTTTTATCTTTTCTTCATCAGTAACAGGTTGCATCAAGTATAGGTGAGCATGTTCTTTTGGTGCTACAAGATTCAATCAACTGTTTTTCATCTCAGTATTTACGAAATGGCACAGAAAATTGTATTGTTTAAAAAATCCAAAGACATTAACTTCTAGATCATTGAATTTTATACAAGACAATTATTACAAAAAATCGTGAATACCTCAATGTTTTGTGGTATGAGTTATAGACTTCGCTGTGCAGCTGCAGGGAAGACAACTTCACGTGTAACAGGTTTACGCTATAGTCATTGATACTTTCTGAACTTGGCCTAAATTATTCCAATTAGTTGTCAATCATTTTTACACTTTGATATTGGCTGACCGCTGACTCCTACACTGTTAAAAAACAGTCAAATCAGAATTTACAATATTTGTTTCCTAGCCATTCGGATTAGCTGATAATATTTGAAACTTTTCTGTAGTTGTAATGGAGACTGTCGCCCACTACAAGTAAATCTACTCTCTCATTAGTTAATGTGTCTCTCCACTCGATTGGTTGTTGACTACCTCTTGTTAGATTGAGTTCCTAATGTTTGATTGTTATAGCCTGTAGTTTTGTGAGTAGGTCAGCTCATTATACAATTATATAGGAAATGAATAATATTACTAACGCAATAGAAATATGTGTTAGGTAAAGTGCAGGTGACATTGAGAGTGTTTGCAACCTGTTCATCAAACAAAATACAAAAAATAATCGGTGTTCCTAATTCAATACGTCGTGTATGCAACAGAACATTAGTTCAGAACAACATAAATATTCAATGAAATGTTATAGTTTACAAATCATAAAGAAAATAGCTTCCAATTTTCAACTTAATCAAGAGAGTATTAAAATTTGAGCTGCTAAAAACTGGAATATTTTGTCAAGCTGCCCTTCAAATTAGTAAATGTTGAGCACTTGCAATTATTTTGAATTATTTTTTCAAAAATATAAAACCGGTCTAAAAAAAATGAAAAACATCAACTCGCTCGTTATTATTTATTTAGTGTTCAGTTTCATTTGCGACCTACGAACAATGTAAATAAATACTCATTGAATAATTTTTTTTTCAGTGAGCTAATTTTTGTTGACCCACGAGTTACGAACAAAATGATTATTTATTGATTAAACTTATTGCTGGTCTGATTATTTTTATTGCAATGTGTTCGGCAAACAGAGGTCGCAAATACTCTTATTGTAACTGATTTTGGGTGGTTTACATGCACCAAACCAATAGCGACAGGAAGAAGAGAAACTTTTCCAACTTGTCTAGTTAGTGATAAACAAAGCAAACATACTTGATTGATTGGTGCTCACACAAGAACAGCTAAAACTTATGTATATTTATGGTACATTGAAAATTTTTTGTTAACAGTTTGATAGACTAAATTTGGTCCATGGGAGGTTGCTGATGATTTGTCAGTTGAATAGCAGAAGACAAATAATTGGCTGGAGCTGTTATATAACACAAGTATGTCACACCCAGTGTATGGTGTAATGCAAAGGGCATTGTGAAATAAAACACGTAAGTGTTATTTGCCATAACTTTCAAAACAAATGGAAATTAACCGTTTATATAGGATATTTTCAAACACAATAAGTTCACCAATGATTAACGAAGTAACATCAGAGTTGAAATTCTCACCCTCAGTGTAAACGAATAGACTTTTAAATTTGCAGTGAGACGAGTAGCAGACAATAGGATTTGGTTTGGTCTGATGGTTTGCACACATATACTTATACACATATTACATGGACTTGCTATTTTGATTGCACGATAGTGCAATTGTGTTACATAACAGTAATTTTTTATTGGTTTATCAGCAAAAAATTATGAATACTTGGTTTTTTGCTATGTCACATCCCATATCAAATGAACAATGAGGTTACTAATACAAAAAACACTTCACTCTTTGTGTGTGGCTTCATCAAGTTTTTACCTAGTGACAACCACAAACACTTCTCTGTCTATTTTAGAGCGGTTCTTTAGGCCTACAAGTTGATAATCTTCTTGTTTTACTTGTGAAATAACATTGTTGGAGATGTTTTGAAGGACCTGAGGCTGAAGTTATGTTCATTAGGTCACGACACTAAACAGCAATGAACACTTTTGGGTTGATGGTTAGTTAAAGTATGAATTCCAAGAGGGTTTTGGTAGATTTATTTTTTTCATCAGGCACACAGCTTGCAGGCCAATTTTATAGATTTCAAGTTTCAGCCAGTAATATTATTGTTTTTGCCAATCACACATATACACATACACACATACAGATGTACATACATACGCACATACATACACACCCACAAAGCATGTACATACGCACATACATACGCACGTACATGCGCATGTACATACGCACGTACATACGCATGTACATACACACTTGCATACGCACACAGGCAGACACGCATATACATATATGCATACATGCACACACACACATGCACGCATACGCATGTACACGCCCACGTGCTTAAGTGTGTACGTGCGTACAAACATACATATATACGTAGGTACATACATACCTGCATTTGTACATACGTACATACATGCATACATGCATTTGTACATACGTATGAATGTACATACATACATATGTACATACACACATTGCAAGGGAATATGTGCATACATACATACGTACATATGTACATACGTACATACGCCTATACATAAATGCATACATACAATGATTTTAGCAAACGTACATGAGAAATTTAATTACATATGCACTTTTCAATAACGCTGTAGTAACTTAAACACCATTGAGGTTTAGTTGATGTTTGTCTATTAGGTATTGCGATGCTTTTAGCATGAAAACAAAAAATATATACATGTTTCTTTATGATATTGTCTAATATCTGCTACAATATCGGTTGCACTCAATTCAGCTCTTTCATCACTTTTGTAACTGGTTTACGATTTGGATGAAGCAAAAACGAATAGTAAAATTAAAAAACTTATCCTGATATTCGAATGGTTGAACTGTGAGATAAACTTTGATGTGTGCGATGTTGAAGACCAAACCACCACTGGAATTTATTTTGTTTCCTTACATCTAATGTATATTTATGTATTAATTCATGTGTAAAAAGTTTGCTGGTATATGCTTTATAGCTACTGAATTAATTTCAAGTATAAAAATAACAACTTCATTCAACTAAACACGCATCAATCAAGTTGTACCCTACAATAATTCAAGCGAAAAAAGGAAGAAGAGGGATAATGCTTTATTTTGAGCTCAAGTTATTCATTTTACAGCAGGAGCAAAAGACCTGTCATCAATATAAGCTGCTGAATTTTGTAACCATCAGTTTAAATAGCTGCTGAGTTAGCCCAATGTTCATAAAAGTATTCATGAGATTGAGTTTTTGCATAAATTAGTCGCCCAAGATATTGTTTCACCTTGATTTTGAGAATAAAACCACTAAGTTTTATAAAAAAAAGAATGGAAAACCCCAACCATGATGAGCCCTTTAAAAAAAGAAAACACTAAAAAAGCATATAAAAAGTCAGACGACAAAATTCTAAGTGATATAAATTATGACGCCAAAAAACAATTGTTTTAGTAATCTTACTTGTAGCCATCTTGGCAATTTTACTAGTTCACAATGTGCATTATGTTTCAGTAATGTCGTAGCAAACATAGCATAGCAGAGGCATATAGCGGTCATAGGATTGATAAGATTGCAAAGATGTACGGTTCACTATTGTCTTATCATAGCAATCAAATAAACAATCGTCCAATGAAGTGAGTCAGATGAAACCCCCTACCAGTACTCTGAGTTGTACCCTACCATCAAACCCCCATACCTCTAGTCAAACCCCCATACCTCTAGTCAAACCCCCATACCTCTAGTCAAACCCCCATACCTCTAGTCAAACCCCCATACCTCTAGTCAAACCCCCATACCTCTATTCAAACCCACATACCTCTATTCAAACCCACATACCTCTAGTCAAACCCCACATACCTCTATTCAAACCCACATACCTCTAGTCAAACCCCCATACCTCTATTCAAACCCACATACCTCTATTCAAACCCACATACCTCTAGTCAAACCCCCATACCTCTAGTCAAACCCCCATACCTCTAGTCAAACCCCCATACCTCTAGTCAAACCCCCATACCTCTATTGAAACCCACATACCTCTATTCAAACCCACATACCTCTAGTCAAACCCCACATGCCTCTAGTCAGAACCCACATACCTCTAGTCAAAACCCACATACCTCTAGTCAAAACCCACATACCTCTAGTCAAACCCACATACCTCTAGTCAAAACCCACATACCTCTAGTCAAAACCCCCATACCTCTAGTCAAAACCCACATACCTCTAGTCAAAACCCACATACCTCTAGTCAAAACCCACATACCTCTAGTCAAAACCCACATACCTCTAGTCAAAACCCACATACCTCTAGTAAAAACCCACATACCTCTAGTCAAAACCCACATACCTCTAGTCAAAACCCACATACCTCTAGTCAAAACCCACATACCTCTAGTCAAAACCCACATACCTCTAGTCAAAACCCACATACCTCTAGTCAAAACCCACATACCTCTAGTCAAAACCCACATACCTCTAGTCAAAACCCACATACCTCTAGTCAAAACCCACATACCTCTAGTAAAAACCCACATACCTCTAGTCAAAGCCCCCTACCTCTAGACAAAACCCCCTACCTCTAGACAAAACCCCCTACCTCTAGTCAAAGCCCCCTACCTCTAGACAAAACCCCCTACCTCTAGACAAAAGCCCCTACCTCTAGACAAGACCCCCTACCTCTAGACAAAACCCCCTACCTCTAGACAAAACCCCCCACCTCTAGACAAAACCCCCTACCTCTAGACAAAACCCCCTACCTCTAGACAAAACCCCCTACCTCTAGACAAAACCCCCTACCTCTAGACAAAACCCCCTACCTCTAGACAAAAGCCTAAACTCCTAGACAAAACTTCCTACCTCTGGTCGAAGCCCCCTACCCCTAGAGAAAAGTCCCAACCTCTAGACAAAACTCTCTACCTCCAGACGAAACTTGCTACTAAAAGTGCATTTTAAGGTTTTGAATATCTCATGAACTAAAGCAATAATGCAGTTGAAAAGTTTATTTTTTTAGACAGATAATTTCACCAGATCCAAATTATTTTAATTTACAATTTTGTTGCGAAGAAAAAAGCATCAGCCTTGGATATCCGGTGTGGTTGTATTAAATAAAAAAAAACAATAATTTTAAAATCTGAGTTAAAAGTTTTTTGACTAAAAAGAATATTGCGCATAGTTGAATTTAAATAAATAACAAATTTAAAACAAAATAAAAGACTTTTATGCACGAGTTCAAGAATATTTTTATTATTTCTGTAATGACTATTCAGCACTCTTTAACAATAAGAAAAGACGGCTCCTCTAGAGGTAGGGCTTTTCATCTTAAGGCAGGGGGTTTCAACGATAGGGTACAGCATAGGGTGTGTGTATGGGGTTTCAATTGGCCCCCATGAAATAGGCCTCCTGCCATTAATAATTTATTTATATCTCTAAATCTTACTAAATTGATATCTTATTACAATACAAATATGTTGGTTTAAATACATAAATATAACTATTATAACTTCATTAAAACAATTATTATAATCAATATCATATTCATGTTGTTATTAGGACAATTATATTTAAATTTAGTCACCTATTAATGGGCAAATCAAATTGATAACTGATGTGTGCCAAGTAGTCAAGCGTATCAAAGATTTCGTTTTAATTTTATTTGTTGATACTAAATGTTGGTCCACAAACTTTCTCTCCTTTGCAAAATAAATTCTTACATATGTTCATATCTTTGAACAATTCTCGTAGAACAAACAGTTCCAGAAACAATTGAAAACTTGTAAGCTAATTTTTCTGTAAGAATTACAGCAACAAAAAACAACAAGAATATGCAAAAAATCTGACAATTTTTGTAATTTTTCCAACTACTTTTGTCGAATACCACAACACTAAGGCAAAGAAAAAGATTTTCATTCAGTTTAATAACCAATAACATTTAGAAATCCTCTCAGCACAGCACATTTCTGCAGACATTGTTTAGCTCATGCCGTCATAAGCCATGCACAGTTATTAACCATCAACACAGAATCAAGAAAAACTTAAAAACATAAAATTACTATTTTTGGGTATTTTCGATGATATATGTAACAGTTTTAAAAGCCTTGCTGTGTCTTCAAGTAAACAACTGTTCAAATGCAAGTTTTTCCACTGTTTCGTACGAAATCCAACTTCTTTCAAACTTATATAACAAAACAGATTTTATTTTTCACAATCTAGAAACTTCAGTTTATGCTGTGAAAACAGAAAACAAGGTCACAAAATGACCAATGAGTTGAGACCTAAAAACATTAAAGAATTTGTTTTTAAATCTTTAATGCTGAAACTCATTCCTATACTGGCACCTTTAGCTGGAGGGATTTTTGCACAACGAGAAGTAGTTTTTTGTACAGTTATAACATCAGCATTTTTTGTGTTTTAAACCCACTTATTCAGCTTCAATTGCAAAACGATATAGATTTTTTGTTTTGCTGGAGATTTTTCCATCAAAACAACTAAATTTGTGTGATTGCTAGCAATGAAAACCATGCACAATAAATAATTTGTTCATTGTTTTTTTAAATTTTCTAAAATATTACCTTATCTGTTACTGCAACATTTAGGCACTCAGTCCCACTTTTTGTATCTAAGAAAAAGCTAACTGCTTTAGCTGTTATCTTTCAGTAAAATTTTATCAATTGTTTTTACAAAAAAACAAGTTTTTGCTTGTTAGTCCCAAGCCACGCACATAAGCAATGAGAAATTATTTTTCCAAATGACAGAACAGAGTGGTAAAGTAAGTTGGCTAGGGTTTTAGTCTATTAATTTTACACTACAGCAGTAAGCATCTACCAACTTTAGTCCTTTTTTATCACTGTTACTAGCAATTTAGTAAGAACATCTTACCACTCCTGGCTTATAGGCGTGATTTCACCGTGTGACAGTCTGTATCACATACTGCCTAGTTAAACAGACTGAGTATATCCAGACTCTAAGATGGGAATGTAAAAACAAGCTGTCAACTTATTACACATTGTATAAAATTTTAATTCAATCAAAGTCAATTTAAATTTTATTTTTGATTTTTTATACTCGTATGTATATGAAAGTATTATATTTTTGTTGGATTCTTTAGCAATCAGATTTAATCACCAGTTTTTTAATAACACACACTGCTTAGGTGTAAGCGCTCACTTACACCAGAAACTTTTTTCACCACTGTTTGCTTGTTTTTCAAAATATGTACTCTGTTATTTAGGTACAACTTTTCGATAAAGAAATCTCTTAACTCTGCTAAAATTTGTTTAAAAACTAAATTAATTCCTAAGAACAGAACTCTTGCTCAAAGTTTTGTTCAAGTTATACATTGCTGAATCAATGGCACCTAGTTTGTAAATTTGTTACATTTTGCGTATTTCTTTGAAAGCCACATATAACTATCTTATCATTTAACTTGATGTTGGTGTAACTCTATGTAAATAGTTCAAATTTGTAGTCAGTTGATGTCAGCCAGCAGAATTTAATTAAACTCATAAAACTGTTTTTGTCATCTTGTATATATTCATTATACTGAATCAGCTGATAATATGATTTTGTCTGTATTACAGATACAACTAGTTGTGGTTACACTTCACCATACTCTGACAAACTATACACACAAACACAATTTACAGGATAAAATAGTAAGACAAGGAATTGATTTTTAAACAAGATATAGCTAATAATGTTGGAACAATTCCTTCAAAGAAAGTACACACGACTTATTGATAGGGATAGCCTAGCAAGTATCCAAGCAAACAAGTAAGTTGCTTGAAGAGTGGCTTGAAAATAACTTCAATTTCTTGCAAAACCCTTTCCGGAGTCTCTTCTGTTGCTGTTTCCTACATGGAAATAATTAATAGTAGGCTGTCATGCATACATTATGCAACTCAATCTTCAGAGTTGTCTTTTTGTCAAGCGTGTCAATGAATATTACTTATCCAATGGCAAATTATTAAAAATAATTATACATTAACACATATAAACTTTCATATTTAAAAAGTCTTATTCTCATTTTATGTGGCACCACTTTTTCATTTAATTAACTTTTAAATCAGTTTGCATAACTAATGGTTTTGTTGGAAGTAACAACGTTAGTTTGATAATGTCCGAATAGTTTTAAATTTGGAGAATATCCAAATTCTGATAACTATAAACTGAAACACATTTTTTTTAAAATGCTAGTTTGTTTTAGTTTTTGAAATAAAGGCCTCATAGCGTGCCACCCCTGTGTGTGCATAAGAGTACATTTATCTACAATAACATAATACTGAATTAGCTGAATTACCTCAAAAGTATCTTAAAAAAAAAGCTGCAATCCTTTTCTGGCACTTAGCTGAGAAATGACAAAGTTCGAGCAACTCACTCTTTCAATGCAAACTAGAAAAACTTTTGATACTTGGCTTTATTACCCCCTATAAGTTGTAGTGTATCAAAAAAGATGGCATACAGTTATTCATCTATTGCACTTATACAAACTAGTGACAGAACAACTCTGTGAGTGTTTTGTTAATGTAAACATTTGCAATAAATAAATAAATTTGAATTTAATCAACAGTCAGTTTACGTCCACCTTTATGTAAACAACATAAATATGATTATTTATATCAAGTGGCCAAAAATTGAAGAGATTTTACATTCTTAGATATAAATTTTGTGTACCAGTCAAAAGTGCTCTGGATTAGGCATTTGTCTGCTGTTGTAAGGAGTAAACAATTACTAACCTCTGCTGTTTCACACAGCACTTCTGTAGGTTTCAGATCATAAATAACATTTTTGAGGGAACTGAGCAGACTAGCCTGAGAAGATGCATCTCCACTTGAGTTCAAAGCTGAGGCTATTAACAAACTTTCTTGAATTTTGCAATAGAACTGTGCTAGACTTTCTGCAAGGTCTTCATTGGATTTCTTAAAAAAAAACAAAAATATTTATTTGAGATGATAGGCTCTGGAAACAGGTACACATACCTTTTGAAATTAAATTTTTGCAGAGTTTATTTTTTTGTAATTTAGGAAAACTCTTATTTCCAAAAGTGAAAATCTTTGAGAATTGTAAGAACAAGTGAAAAACTAATGAAACTTTGATTGACTCAAAGATTTACTGAAATGCTTATGGTGGAAAGGACTAATTTTCAAAGTATGGCAGACAATTTGGGAATAACAGTGAGCGTTGGTGGAAAAGTATCTGGTTTTTTATTTTCAAACTGTCGATGAGCTGCATATATATTTCTTTACATGCTTCCTCCTAGCCCATCGAGTCAACTCTTTTACAACAATAATATGAGGCGCACTAAAAATTTCAATTTGTATTAATAATTTCATTATCCGTTTCCTAACAGTTAAACTTTACACGGGTGTTTTTCGATAAGCTGCGATTCTTAGAAACATCACACTTAACCGTACCGGCTATCATTTGTTTAATCAATAAACTAACAATTACTTAGTATTTTGATTTGTTTTTATAAAACAACTTATTATTTTCTACTTTTATCTCCAACTTGTATAAACAAGAACACATCATTTTCAAACTTTGTTGACGTTTCTCTTCTCATTAGCATTAAAACCTTTTGTTTTTATCGGTTTGGTACTGACCTATACATACTAGGTTTTACTTTTTATATATTCTACAAAATAAAACAAGTTCTTACGCTTTTGCCTTGAGCCTTAACTCAAACATTATATCTCTGTATTATATTTTATCAGCTTTTAAATGCTTAGAAACAATAAGTTCTTCTTACAATAAGACGAGTAATGGCAGGTGCTTGGCAGTCTCTGGGACGCAGAGTCAGGTCTGCAAGCTGTGGCTCAATATTGTATTCTTGTATCTTAAATGCAAACAGAAAAATAATTTTAATTAGAAATTAGGCGAAACAATCTTTATCTTTGTATATTTGTAAAAATAGTTCAATTAGGGATTGGCTGTTTAAGTTTTGTTAAATTGTTTACTTGAGTCAACCATGAGCATTTCTGTTATTTACAAATAGCATCTACGCCTGTGGTTCAAGTTCGTTTTTTAGTTGTTTGTAGATGTTTTGGAAAAAGATTGATCAAATTAATGATTGCTGAGGAGAAAGTTTAGCTTAGATAAAAATCACACTTTTATAACTTTCCTGTTACTAAACAGATCTCATCATTAAACTGACCATCTAAATTTTGAAATCATACAAATGATTGCGAAAATGTTATTTTTTGTTTTACTTATCTTTGGCTACTAAACCAAAGCCAATACAAATTGACTTTTATTATAATGAATTACACATATGTATCACTTACATAAATTTCTTTACATGAAGAAAGCTTGTCAGCGCAGTTGATAACTTGCCTCTGTAAAATTTCGTGGCTTTCTCCATATCTATTTTTTTGTGTATCGTCATCTGGAGGCAAATTCCAAAAGAAGTCAGCCCAATCGTATTTACTCCAAGTTGTGGTTTCATACTCTTCTCTATACAATGCCAGATATTGATTGTTTTTTTTTTGTGGGTGCAGGAGGTAGTTTTTAGATTACATCAATCACTGAACCAAAACCAAATAGCCTGAGCAGCTGCATTTGTGTTATCATTTGGTTAGCGACAGTATTGAAAAAAATATGCTGCTAATTTTTTTGATACAGTAAATTTTTTTTGAAATTCAAGTTCGATAAAAACAAAATACTTGGTTTGATGCACAATTGAACCACAACTCACATGGTACTAGTAGATATATCTCTCGGAGAGAAAGTAGCACCTTGTACTGATAGACAGCAGACGTATACCATAACTAGTAACTGATAGCATATGCCTATAAAAAACACAAATGCACATTCATGAGCAGTAAATGAAAAACGCATTTGATAAACCGGGGGAAATGAGTTCACTTTCGTAAGCTTATATTTCCATATAAGCATTTGCCTAAATTTCGGAAAAAAGTACTTACAATTCATGTAAATCTGAACAATACCATTAATTGATGCTTAAGTTAGCATGACTTACAAGCACTTATTTTCACAAAGATAAATTTATTCATGAATTGACCATCAATTTTGTTGTTTGATAGAAAAACTTACCCATTTCTGCTAAGAATAAATTGTACCTAATAAAAGCCAGTAAATATTTGGTGCAAAGAGTTACTCTTCACTCAAAGCCTGGGTTTGCTCACTCAGCTTATATATTTGTAGGATTGTGATACTTTTTGCTTAAGATTGTATCGTCATGGTAACAACTGTATTCAACTACAATTTTTTGTCTTTGTCTATAAACCTTCAAACATTCTGATCATAACTACTTTAAAGTTACAAGTCATTTGTCAGTTGAGTGGTAGGGGGACAAAGTATGAGCTTGAGTCATTATATAACATAATTATGTCACACCCAGTGCACGGTGTTATGCAGGTGGCACAACGAAGTATGAAACACAAACGTGTCATTAGCTATAACTTTTAAAGCTGTTGAAAATCAACAGTTTATTAAATACTTATTTCACAATAAACAACTCAACCACCGACTAAGGAAGTAAAGTTAGAGTTGAAATTCTCACCTTCGGTGTAGAATGTACTGCTAGATCTGCATTTAGAAGAACAGCGGCCAAGAGAGTTTGGTTTGGACTGACGGATTGCACAAATATATTTTGTATAATCCACATTTATTCGACAGTCTTCGCTTCGTTCAGCTCTTACAGCTATTACAATCATGCAGAGCTTGTCAATTATGGCTAAATCAAGTTTATTCCTCCCAGACTGCTATTTACTAAACCTAATACAAGAGTGGTATTAGAAAAATACAATCATAAACCGTAACTTTGCTAGATTGGTTCAATTATCTCTGAATAACTAATAAAATACTTTTATCAAAAGTAATTATAACTAAGTGTCAGTGTTACCTAATAATCCTGGTGATATTACAAGGACTTGCTATTTTGATTGCGCAATAGTGCAACTGTATTACATATTATTATTCTTTGTTGAGTTACCAGCAAAAAATGTTGAATACTTGGTTTTTTTGCTATGTCACATCCCATATCAAATGAACAATGAGGTTACTAATACCAAAAACATTCTACTCTTTGTGTGTGACTTCATCCAGTTTTTACCTAGTGACAACCACAAACACTTTTTCATCTGTTTTAGAGCGGTTCTTTAGACATAAAGTTTGATAGTCTCCGTGTTTTACTTATGAAATAACATCGTTGAAGATGTTTTGAAGGACCTGAGGCTAAAGTTACAACAAGGTTTAGCATGTCATGCACTAAACAACAACATCTCTTCTGTGTTCATGATTTGTCGGAGTAGAAACAAAAAGAGGCCTCACAGTTTTCAGGTCACTTTCCAATTATTCAATTGGAAAACTACATAATGATTTTTCAGTTATAGTACGGATAAAAATTTGATTCTTATTTAATTTTATGCAGAACTTTATAAAATCATCAATCAATAGATAGTAGCATAATAGTATTTTTAATAACAGAAAATGTCTTCAAAACAACATTGTTCAGTTGTTCTATTCATGATGATGATATTATTTTTAGCCAAAAGCTCTAAGAGACAAAATAAGTCAACAAACGATCATTGGCCTGAATTGGAGTTATCACACTTTGAAGTGGCTATGATTCAGTCTGTCCATGATCAGTTCAAGGCGAGACAACTCCCATGTTAGTCTAAAGCCAAGCTGATGACTGATTTGTGATTATGAAATTTAAATAACAGTATCTTACGACGATACTGATGCTTCCATTTCACCATATATCATAAATTGAATGCATGAAAAATGCACGAGTTTCCATCAAGCAAAGATTCAAAGAATAAGAACTTGTGAATACTTAACCAAAAAATAATGCATGACATTAGTGTAAATTAGTTGTGTAAATGTTTTGTGTAGATTTTACTGGTCATTGCAATAACTTTAAAATCGAATGTTTGTAGGTTAATGTTGGACATACGCCAACACAAGTGTCTTTGATTGGTTATACTTGGGCTTCATATCATTTAAATACATCACATTCAGGTGACCTTCTTTGACCTATACAGGTAACGTTAACATAATATTCACTTGCTCGTTTATTAGGAAGCTGTAAACTCGATCAAGTTTTTTGTCTAGTAACACAAAAATACAAACAACAAAATGTGATCAATTTGACGCATTTCCGTGCTCACTACAAGATTTTTCAGAGAAATGTGAAAATACTGATAGTATGTCACCATAAGGCACTAAAAGCTCTATTTTTATATTTTCTTTCTTATACAAAAAACTTAAGTACAGCTGAATCTGTTTACCAACTAGTCAGTGAGAACAGGGTATGTCTACCCACTAAGTCTTTTATTGTTTCTAAAATTCAGTTACGCTTTTAAATTTATTTTTCAAGAGCCTGTAGACCCAACATTTAATTAATAATGATTTAATAGTTATCATGTTCTTACATCTATAAGAGGTGCAGGCAAATGCTATAAATAGTGCTGCCGTCCGCTGACAGATTTGAATCATATTAATCTTAATTGTAACATTTTTCCATCTTCAATTATCAGGTAAGTTTCTCTTGTCTATAAACAATCCACTTTGCTCTTTCAGGTACTTGCAGTTTTAAATATCACATATAAGTTGAAAATATGGGTTGTCATTTTTTAAACAGTTACTATAAGTTTTTGAGCTGCGATTTTATTTAAAATAATATTGCAAATAGCATAAACTAATGAGTTTCTATAAGGAAAAATTTCCGCCTAGCATTCTGTGTTTGTTTTCTTTATGAAACTTTCATTTTTGTGCAAGCTCCCTGTGAGCTAAAAAACAAAAATATATTATTTATATAAAGACTGTTAAACAATGATAATTTCAAAATGAGATTAATTTTGCCTAAAACAGTCTCGTGAAATAATCTTTTTCCTAAATTAATTGTTTTTAATTTTCAATTAACTTTATTAAAGACAGCGCTGGTTATTAAACATTATATTAACTTTTATAATCGCATTTAATCATCCTTATTGTTTCTAATCCTTTTTGTCATTGTTATATAATATTGCAGTGATTTCCGTGGGCTTATTACACCATTTATTAATTTATTATTAAAATGTTTTACTTTTTCAGCAATAGTCTTTGGTTTTATTTTCCAGTCAGTAATGAAAATAATTCCAAAGCTGTCAATAAATTGTTGCACTGTAAAAAAAATTACAAGCTCTTGTCAGTCTCAATCTGAGTGAAGTGATTTTATACAGTTTCGTAGGTGTCTGAGTGGCTACTGGCCTGAATAATTCCACACTACTAATCAAGTAGCTTCAATTTTCCAAGATTTTCATATAGCGTTTGTTAACTTGCTGTGTAAAAATTCACATACTACTGTATGAGTCACTAACTCACACTTACATGTAAGACTTGTAGTGATGTATACAAGTTTACTGACTGGATAAAGCATGTAACGGCTGTTACATAAAATTTTTCTCTACATAACAAAGCACTTATAACAATAATATGTGACAGATGTGAGTTTACATATCATCTTACATCTGCTGATTTATTATAACAGAAGTTTTCATATATTTTACATGTCCTTGTGACTATTAGTTAAGAATAGACTGACTGCAAATGTTCGAGCAAGTACTTCCTGCTTCTGTAACACAACGCATAGGTTCCTACGTTGTATAAACTGCCGGTTTCAGATTTACTGGTCATTCTCAATTTCATGTTAAAAGCGTACATATTGCTGTGGATTTTAGTGTCATCTACTTCTGCGTACACTGTAATTACATATTCTAGCAACCTTGTACTAACCGCTAGATAGCTAGAATGGTTGTAATCAATCATGCAGGATTGACCGACCCTGCATATGACTCAGTACCAACCCTACGTAGGGCAGTACCGACCCTGCGTAGGGCAGTGCCGACCCTGTAGCAAGCTATACCGACCCGGTATGACTCATTACCGACCTTGCAGGGCCGGCAGGAAATGACTCAGCCTAGACTGAGAGTTACAAAGTAGCCTGGGAGAATCAGCAGGATGTATCTGGGAGATAACCACCCTTAAACTAGATGAAAAGGCAAGAACAAAGGCTGTAAAGAAAAGATACCAGGGCCAGGAAGTGGTTAGGACTGTGATTGACTACATACCTTGTTACTCCACCTACCTTGCTTGGCACCATATCTATTTAACCATATTCTAGCCATTTGATTTGTTACCTATTTCTATATGATTGTTCATTTGTTCATTGAACCTTATTTTTATGTGATTGGTTATTTCTAATGATTGCTTCCTGTGAATTGCGTATAAAAGGCAGAACTTGTGACTTTGAATGTCAGTTGTAATGTGCCTTTTACTACTCGCTTATTCCGGATGAATAAATGCACTCTTACTCAACAGCACTGAGTTATGCGTCCGAGCCGAGGGCTCCTTGCTGACTGTAGAGTTGGGATACTCCATCTTATTTCTCTTCAGTACATCACCGACCCTGTTGTTGTAACAGGTAAAACTAACAACTTGTGGCAGCTCGCTACCAACCTCAGCTAGTGGGTTTCAGCCCCCAAAATCCACTACAATATTATAACCAATTGTAACTTCTGCACAGAGTTTATACCTTACTGAGTACTATTGACACAAGCTGATGATTAGAAACAAACACATTCTTTTGTTTACCTAAATAGACAAATTTAGATTAAACTCTAGTAAAGTGTAGAGGCGCCTTGCTGGAAAAATTCTTAGGTTTACTGAGCGTTTAAAAGTAAAAAGATAGGCAGGTTATGTAATGTCGTATTCTAGATTTTTCGTTTGTGAAACGATTTTCTTCATTTGACGAATGAAAAAATTTTGTTTCCCACACTTTTTAATTTTCAAGTATTTGAATCATAATTGTTTAAGGAAATACTTCAATATACTTGTATGTTGAAAGCGCACTTAAGCTTATTTGAAATGTATTTCGTCATGCTGTAGTTTTTCACATCAAGTGCGTGCACATTTTATAGTTCCATAAAAAATGATAATAAACGCTTGATTAGAGCCCCAGGTCATCGTGTACGCCAAGGGAGTTTTTTTTTAAGTTTTTCATCTGGAGTTTATTGATTTTGATAGCCTGTGCTACTTTGTGCATAGCCTTTTTGTACAAAACTTCCTACGAAATAAAAACCGTAAGTGACTAAATACAGAAAAAAACATTAGTGACAAGTACAATAGCTTGAACTGTTTTCCTAATGTACTTAAAAGGTTTGAGACCAACAAGACACTAGTGTTGTAACATCGGTAAAGTTTTGGTTGTTTGTTAGACTCTCTACTGAATATAGTCCAAGTACAGAAATAGTTTGCCCAAGTTAAACTTAGACAAGCCTCCAACACTAAGTAGTGTGATCAGATTTATTGTTGATACAATAGTGAAATATATATATATATAAGAGTACACATAACTTAAAAGTGTCGATAAATGTTGACTTACTCAATTGATATCGGCGTAGGCTTACCAACTTTCATTTTACTTAAAATATTGCTAAGGCAGAAAATTGAGTAAATATGGCAAATCCACAATTTTTTAAAGCAATGGAAGGATTAAACTTGGTATCATTTTGTGCTCTATATATATACTTATGTATACAGATATACTCATATACATATAAATATATTTATACGCAAGAGATGGTCTCCGAGCCACTGAGATAGCGTCACTTCAATTGAAGGCATGTGGGTACAGGTTGCCACATGCTTCAGTATAAACAATTATGCTACAGCACTTTATTTTAACGAATTGCTTGATGCAACTGCTTGATTTTTTATTTATTGGAAATATTTATTACTAACTCAACAAAGACTGTAGAGCAACAACCAAATAAATTAATCTAGTCTTACAGTAGTTTTTGTCAACAAAATTGAAGTTTAAAGAGTGTAAAACACCAAAACACAAACTAATTTTAATCAATATGCTTAAAAAATGTTGATTAATGCCAGTTTATACCATAATCCAAACCTTTTTATTGAGTTCAAAAAAAATATATTTCACTATAATTTATACCTTGTGTCATATCATCAGATTATCATATCATCATACCGTAACCAAGTCAAAAGTTTGCTCTGACTCACTTTTGTGCTTTGCATTAAACTTGAAAATCTTTTGAGTACTTCAAATACAAATGTAACCCAGATGAAAAATAATGATCTTGAATTTTTTGTGGCATTTATGATAAAAAAAATGCAAGACCGCCAAAATTTTTTATTTCAAACTGAGATTTATTCAACATTGAAATGCTTTATTTTGAATCAATTACACAGACTATCCATTACATAATCAGTAGAGTACGAGTGATACACAAGTAGGAATCTAACACAAAAAAGAGAGAAGAAAGGAAAACACTACAACCAGCACTAATATATAAGATCAGAAATAAAGTAAAGATAAATTCAGTAGACGCTAAAACAATAAGTTTTCCCGTAAGACCAGATCTATATTGTCCATTGTTTATTCAACTTGCTGGTGTATCCATGAGGCATTGAAGAAACTGTTGAGCAGCGTAGATGCGTATGTACACACAAAGTTCATATAATGTTTGCCCCACATTCCCGTTTGCCTGGGATTGACAGAGGGACTACAAAGCAACAAGATGTAAC
Source organism: Cryptosula pallasiana (assembly GCA_945261195.1). Lineage (NCBI taxonomy): Eukaryota > Metazoa > Bryozoa > Gymnolaemata > Cheilostomatida > Cryptosulidae > Cryptosula > Cryptosula pallasiana. Next base: position 9,599,728 of record OX183130.1, on the reverse strand, counting down.
ATGAACAAAAATCTTTCAGTATGAAACACGAATAAAGTGCATGTATTTGAATAGGTAAGTTTATAATAATTAAGAAACAATATACAATATAACTTACACTGTAGTTGACACAACTCAGTTCAGATGGAGTAGTTATACCATTTGACCTAGCTACAAGTTTCCTTGAATCTTTCAAGTTGTTTAAGACATTTGTTGTGATGCCAGTGTCTAAACCAGTAATGGTAGCTCCTTGAATGTGTTCTTGTATCTCACAATAGGTGTATCTAAACTGTTCCATCACTCTAGTAAAGTCTCTCTGGAATCAGAAGTATCAGTTAACTGTAGTTGTAAAACTACAGTTTGAACAGATGAATATTTGAATTACCTGTTTATGCTTCAAGTAGTTAGTTTACATTGGCAAGTTACTAAATACAATTGCTGTAAAACTGTAGACCTACTTAACATCAAATGGAACTTGTACACAAAGGTAGATATAACTGTTTAATTTTATACTTACTACAATCCATCGCATTGGTTGAGTAGTGTTTGTGGCATCAACGTACTCTGCTCTGAGGAAATCTCTATAGTCACATCCAGTTAAGTCTCGAAATGTACTAAGGCTATGCTGGTCATGCTGAATTACAAATGAAAACAAACGAATGGTAATGTAATAATGGACAGAAAGTTTTAGTACTATTGCAACCAATATTATATTTACTTACATATTTTGTACCAATGATTTCCAAGTCAGACTTCAATGCAGACAACTTAGAGTTAAGTTGAGTGGTAGCTTGTCTCTTGACCCTGTCTGCTATCCTATAAACAGATGAAATTTATAAGTACATCGCAATCAACAGCCGTATGTATATTTGTAACACACTGATGGATTATATACCAACCCAAAATGGTAGTTTTACCTGTTGGTTTGATATGAAACAGAGAGTCCACTAGATAAGTTCATAGAGATAACTAGTACAATAGCAACTACTGCCAGTTGAAACTCTAAAATGTACAAGTTTATTGATTACATAACATTGAGTAAACTAGATTAAATAACATTGATTAAACTGGATTACGTAACATTCAGTAAACTAGATTTCTCAGCAAGTTTTGGCATCAATTGCTAAATATTCTTTTTTATAGTGATAAAAAATATTCATGGGCAGAATTTATGTATTTTAATATAAGTTACCAAAAGTTTTAACTTGCAACATAACCCGTCAAAAGATCACAAAATGTTACATTATTTTGCTTACCAAAACGCTTACTCATGTTGGAAAAGATGAAAGAAGATCAACTAACGGTAAATTGAGTCAGAAGTAGTAGTAAAATACTTGTTACAAACTGTTGTATGTCTGATGTATGTGCCTTTTTCACTCATTTTATATACTTGCTGTTATTTGATTTTTTATGTCACTTGATAAAGACAGTAGTTGCATTACAGGCAATGGGTTTTTTATACCTTGAGGCAAGATTACAAATGTTACCAAATCTAAAAAGTGCAGGAGGATTTGAATCTTCTGAATCGTTGTAAATACAGCCAATCGAATGGCTAACTTGTTCTATCCAATGATTACAAAGTGTTCGTAGTTTCTATAGTTCTCGTTGGAATTGTTTTCATTAGCAATACATATTTCAACTGTATGAAAAATGTCCATCAAGAAACTGTGTTGCAGCCTAAATTGATCCCAGCTCTTTACTTTGGTAAAAAAAGCAACAGGTGCTGACTTGTAAAAAACTGTTTTCAGTTTGTACAAAACAGAACAGCTCTGGTAGAATCAAAATCAAAAATGTTTCATCTCCTAGATGTTTTGGTGTGTGTAAAACTGTTTGCAACTGTTTTTTGGACTTCGTTATTAAAGCTGTTTTTGCCCTGAAAAAAATCATCTTATTTTTGATAAATATTTTAAATTTTACACACAAATGCAATAGTCTAAGGTTGGTGGTAAGGTAAAAGCTGTTGAAAAGATTCAATCAGAAACTGGTATTTTTATAAAATTGAATTTAAAGCAAGTTCCTATTTTCAGCGAGCAAACCTTAGAGTTTGAGCATTTGCTGCTAAGCTGAGACAGAATCAATGTAACATGGAACAACTTTATAACAGTTTTTACATATTAATTAAAAAAATACTTTAGTCATTTTTAAAACATTTTAACCTCAAAAAAATTTCAAAAGAAATTGGAGCCCTACAGTCTTCGTTGGTTTCTTATGTTCCATGACAAGACAGGCCCGAAACAATTGTGTAAACACCCTTTTACCAAACCACCATTTCATTTCCTAAAAATTCTTTGACTATGAAAGTCCAGATTGTTTAACTGTTAGTTCGTTCTGTGAAATCAACTTGCTGGTGCAAATGTAGTGCTTTGTGTGCTCAAGTCATCTCGAGCTGTCCTTGTAATAATACGACTTGTTGTAAAGTGAGATTTTGTGAGGTTGTATATGTTTCTTATATTAAAACAAAATGAGTATTTAACCAAACATTGTTATTACGGTGAGAACTTTTGTTCGGAGATTTAAGTTTGAAATGAAGTTAGATTTGCTGTACAGGCAACCGTTATATATATGTTCTTGCTCAGCATTGATAATATTTGTCTATCTTTGTTAGCGTTATTGTTGTGGTAGTATAGTACATCTAGCACAAACAGGACTTACAGATAATGTAGTTAGCCATAGCATGGTAGCACTACTTACTATACATCTGTTGTGGTAAGTTAACTCTTGTATAAATGATTGCATTATGTGTTAATCTTCACTTGCTCAACAGGAAATCTCAGCAGTGTCACAATTCAGAGGATTCAACTGCAACTTTTTTGTTTATGTTGTTTTATCTTATTTTTTTCTGATAAAACACTCAATGGTAACTATGTGATATAATGGGGTGATAATTGGTTCTGGTCAAGTACTTGATAGTAATATATAACAGCTGAAGGGATGTGTTATATAAATGTGTAATATTTATATACTTATAAATAGGGTGAACTGAATAAGAACTTGAGTCTCCAAGTTTTTGTTTGATACCCTCAAAACAACAAAAAAGTCTGCGAGTCGACTGTAGTCTTTTTTTCTAAAAAAGTTGATTGCCAGGTGTAGTCCTTAATCTTAAGTCTAACGTAATTTGTTCACTGTGGCACATCTCTGTAACTTTTACATAATGTGTTTTTTATGCCATTTTTTATTTTTTTCGATGCCATCACCACAAAGCTTCCTTATAGCAGACACAACGGATGTGGCATTAAGTTTTTTACTTTTTTTAACTCCAACAGCTACGTATGTATTGCTTAGTATTTTTTACAACATTATTAGACTGCGTTAAATGATAATAGTAAATTAGCTGCATACAGAGACCATTTACAGTTCATCAGTTGTATACTTGGTACCAGAACTGCTGGGAATGTCAGTTCTTGTTAGCACAGATAAATTCGTAAGGATACACGAACATATACACTTAGTACTTGTTTCACATTAAAGTCCATAACACGGCGCTGCTACAAAGCCCGGTAGACAATGTGCAGTTCAGGAACAGTCATATAGTAAAATTATAAGAAATATTATTATGCATAAAAATGTATAAAAAAGTGCACAGAAAAAATGCTGACATGTTCCGAGATAGTTTTAATGTTTAACCAACAGATTTAATAGGTTTTGGTGACAATATATAGGTTATGAGTTTCTGCCCTTTCTTGTCTTATCCTGTCCAACAGCTTGTATGACCAAAAATTGACTAGCTCAGAAATGACTTTCACTACAATGTTTCTATGTTGAATTATTTTAATTAAGTAATCTAAATCAACCAGAAAGTCAGTAATCAAGTGGCTAAACAGAAATCTACGCACCAATTGAACTTAATTCTCTTGTTTTCATATGAAAATAAGTTTTCGGTTGACTTTTGCGTAATATTTTTATTCATCAGCCATTTGAAGGTATCAGATAAATGCTGTTGTGCAAGCTGTATTAGATTCACCGAAAAGTAAAAATTGATTGGATGAAAGAACAATTACGACATAGAGACAAAACTAAAATTGTGGCAAACTCTTTTTCTCCGTCGCAAAAGTGGCTAAAATAAAAATGTTTTTTAAGGTTGTTGACTTTGTATCGCGTTTTGTTAAATATCAAAAATAACTTTGTAAAATGAGCATATATTGTGTGGTGTGTCTAGAGTCAGTTGCATTGTACAAACTGTAACTTTTTATTTCATGATCAAGTGGAATAGTGGCATCAATTCAAGTTCAACTACATTCCTTACGTGCTCAAAAGAGTCTGTAGAGAAAAGCAAAGAATCTCATCTCTCAAAACAGGAGTTTTGAACTACTGATTATTAATGATTAATAATAATTTAATAATTTGATAACTTATTTTTAGTAATACTTTAGTGGAGAGTGGTGTTCCACAAGCTCTCGCCACACAATATCACAGTCAGCATCCATTGACCTGGCTCCAAATTGTCGAGCTCTCTCTATTGGTGATACAAAACAATTTACCTCAACTCAACAACAAGTGGTGAGCCCTCAGATATATAACATATTGATTTACAGTTCCTGCCTTTTACACTTCTAGCTTCATACAATCACACCAGTGTTAGCAAGCAAGTTGTGTAGTAAACAAATCAATGCGATGAATACAAGAAAAGCCACAGGAAACTATTGGCCTATAAACAAATCACCTGTTCATGTGTATGACTAGTCTAACTCGCTAAACTAGCATACTGATTGTATATACTTGTAAATTAGACAAAATGCGCAATATTAAAGACACATGGAGCCAAAAGTAAATTTATGAGTTATGTGAGAGATTTATACATTAGTTAGTAAATTCATGGCCTTCCCCCTCCCTCGACCCCCCGACCCCACAACCCCCTACACCCATTACCTTGCTCGTAGAGAGAGTGTGGAGTAACCCCAGAGTTTTTCCCCCTACCAGTATTACACCAAATTCCTTGTAATTTGGATACAGGCTACTCCGGAGCCTTTATCCACCCTGTATGCTATATATATAGGTATAGGAGACCTACCCCGGCTTACCCCGGGCTAGTAAGAAGATGTGTCTGCTAAAAAAAGCCTGGTGCTCTAGGAGCTCAAGAACCTATCCACTAAGGAGACTGGAGCCTTGCAGATATCACTGGCCAGAGATTAGGAAGCCAGGATACAAAATAAAGAGTTGAACAGTTCCACTGCCTACAAAAGAGCGGGAAAGCAGCCCAGAACTGTCTCACCGTGTGCTCACCCTTTCTATCGGATTGCTTTGTTGTGCCATTCATACTGTAAATAATGATTTGCCATGGACTGTACTGTTATTTGTGATAAACTCATCCTAATAATGGGTTGAAGGTTCCTCGCTACCTCATATAACAGGAATTGGTGAGCCTTGGGTAAGCAGGAGTCTAGTGTAGTTCTGTACATCAACACGTTATATTGCTAAATAGAATCAGTATGATAAATAATTTTAATTGCGTAAATCTCTGTGTGGTTAGTCTGGGGCGACGACCCCGAAGTGGTTGTCAGAGTCAGTGGAGTTGATGCCGTTGTGTCAGCAGTGGAAGGTGGAAATTCACTACAGTTCTTAGGTGTGCCTTGGCCTTCTCTACTTCTAGGTTGTTAGAATGCCTTGGCTCCAGGAACTTCTACATCTAAGGATAATGAGGTGGTGGCTATCAGTCCATGAGGTTCCTCAGCAGCATGTTTTTGGTCTTGTGGCCGTGGTGACTATTTTAATGTCAAATCACTATAGCACCCAAAGCCATGATAAATCATATTACGCTGTGCTAGGGTGATATGTCCATACAGCAGCATTTAATATTTAAGTTGACTTACTTAATGGCCTACACCTGTGGTTTATTCACTTATGCCTGAGGATCATACGCTTTTAGAAGCACTTGTAGGGGTGATTACACTGCGTTGGATCATAGGAAGCTATAAAAACCATTTAAAGTATATATCTATACTGCTGATCTTGTAAAAACTCTCTAAAGCTGCTATAAAACTGATAAAAAAAGTTTATTTTCGAACATTGAAATGTCAATAAACTGACAGTTAACAATTGGTTTAATTTGGCTTCAGAACAAACAAACAAAAACACAAGCAACAATACCAAAACAAACCAACAATACCAAAATAAACAAATGGTACCAACACAAACAAACATTAGCAAAACAAACAAACAATACCGAAACAAACAAAAAATACCAAAAAAAACAAACAATAGCAAAACAAACAAACAATAGCAAAACAAACAAACAATACCAAACCAAACAAACAGTACCAAAAAAAAATTGAATAACACCAAAAAAAACAAATTGTCTAAAACAAACCAAGCCGATTTGCAAAACTTAAATTTCCTGCAATAGAACTGAGTATTTGAAAACAATCGATTAGGTTTGTTGCTAAAAACTTATGACTTTACCATCTTAACAGTAAACTGACAGTGAAAGTAGACCACCCAAACTTCAACAATAACCAGTTTTTATAGAAAGTAGCCAGGGTTAGACTGTTAGACACTCATTGAGTAACATTTGTGGTTTAAGAACAAAATTAACTCAAAGTTTCCAAAAAACTTTATGGCTCTCACTTTTTGATAAGTGACAGAAAGTCTGATGAAACTGCAGTCATGCTCAACAATATTAAAATGAATTATTGCTGTTTTACAGAAGGAATGGTTTGTACACAATGCACTGTACCAGCATGTAGTGTATCAATTGACAATTATATTCCACGGCACATTGAATTGTTTATTAAACACCACGACTCTTAATACTTCGTAATAACAGAAAAAAGACCAAAAATGTTTTTCCTTTATTTCATAAATTCTCAACTATTAAAGAAATCACAACCAACTCTAATTAACAGACTAGTGAAAATTTGATACGAAGTCTTACAATAGTACAATAAAAACTACAGCATCTATTTAATACATGCAAAGTAATCCTTTAAATAAAGTCTGGGTTAAATAAATGACACAAGGTTTTTATACCGAGTTGTATCCCAAAAATGTCTACTCATCACTCTATCTATTAACGCAGAATGCAACATTTCTATAAGAAGTCAAGGAGCACATTTAGGTTGGATCTTTTGAAAAAGGAACCTGAATACTACAGCTTTTTATTTACATAATTCATCAAACCGTAATATGGATAAAACTAACCTCTGTATACACGTTTGTTTGTTTATTTGTTCTGTACTTTATGGGCAACCCTAAAGACGTGTTTGAGCAGCACCCCATACCCATGCCCGCCGTTAAAGCAGCCAGTCTTTCGAAGAATCGAGGGGGAACTTTTACTAGCATGACTCCTTAGTTATTATGGAGACGGCAACCAAACTAGGGACCACGTATTTTATTTAATTTATAATATTGTGGTAGGTTTGAGTAGCAATGCCACAAACAGTAGTACAGAGAGAGTTCACTGAGGAGAACAGTGTGTGTACATCTATAGGCTGGTGCATTTAAACCCAGCAACAAATGAAGATTACAAGAAAGCTGTAACCCCTTGAGTAAACTTTCCAACCTGGCTGGATTAGTGCTTCGAAAGTTTCAGTGCGTTTGAATCAGCTGATGACTGTGCCATATTTTCAACCGGTTCATTCACATATTTTATCCAGAGATCTAGCTTTTGTTGCATTATTAGTTATAACTGGTTAGGTGATTGCGCGAGCTTGTTGACTACGGATGTTTGGGACCATCTGTGAACCCTAGTTATTGTCTAGGAATATTGTAATAGATTTCTGTCCTCTATCACCGACACAACGGCATCCTCTCCTTCTCTTCCACGACCCAGGCAAACTACACAGATTTATCGAGTAAATAATTTATTCCACAATCTATTTAGCAACACAATAAAAGGGTCTTTAGCACTATCCACACAACTACTAACTGTCACAGTGCACAGATGCTCCTTTTATAGGAGATAAAGGGGAAAGCTCATCACCTTATTAGGACTGAGCCAATGATAAAATACAATATAAAATGTTCACAAATCACAAAACATGATACGAAGTACAATAATAAAACGGGCCAATGAGAATGTATGCACACGTAGTGAGATAGCACTGAGCTATTCTTCCCGACCTTTTTGGGGTAGTGGGACTCTTCCACTCCTTATTTGGAAGCTCCACTGCCTAGTCTCTGTTGCTGGTAGGTACAAGGCTCCGTCTCCATACAGATAAGGCTTTCTGACTCCTAGGGTCACAGGCTTTCTGGATCAGTCATGTTGGATACTGGCCCAGAGTCCTGACACGGGTTATACCCGGGGTAGTTACTGTAGGTTTATATAGAGTGGTACCGTGTTGATACTTGCCCGGGGTACTTTAGGGGGATTTACGTAAATATCGAAGGGGAAGAGTTCTGGCAGTACTACAAACTCTGCTACTAAGGGTGCAAGGGGTGTAGGGGGTTTTTTAGGGTGGGGAAGGGTGGGGAGGGGGCCCAACATGAGTCAATCACCATGTAAACCTCCCACAGTATACACAATTATATTATTGTGAAATATACGCACTGCTTGTTAGTTTGGCTGGGTGAAAGTCTTATCTTTTGCCCAGTTATATAAAGTTTGGTACAGATTCTATTCAAGTCTTATCAATATTAGCCTATGGTTGATAGAATGGGGTGATACTTTTGTAGTTTTACAGGTCTAAATCTTTAGTAGTGTTCAATAAATAATGACTATTAGTACTTCACAGTACTGTAATACAAACTACTTAAAGTTTCCAAACAAACACAAACATAGACTGTATTTAGCTCAGCAATAAGTATAAACAACATGTATATTGTTTATACATTTATAATACTGTAGCTAGCAAAAATGAAGAAATAAAAGCGGTACAAATGTCTAAAATGTGACAAAGTTGTTTTAAGGTGGAAAAGCGTCATGCAGATAGGAAACAACGAGATGCTTGGTAGGAAGGGTCTGTGGTATCACACATGTCATCTAAACATAGAATGAATTGTCTCATAGAGTGTACACGTTTATACACACTATATTCATACATGTACTCCGCTGCATGACTTCTACTCCTTTGTGGTTGACCAACAGACTGTAAAATATATGTAGCATTTTATACAGTCGCTTGTTTACTGTTTACACAAAAGTAACTATGTAATTACTTGTGGCACTGTTTTTGTTTCTTCCCACTACCATGAAAGACATAAAAATATCTCCTGGAGAAAATTCTTTTTATGACAACAACAATGATTACATATTTATAGTTATTCACCGTGATGCATATACAGACTGATTTCCATGGCCAATATCTAAAAACCTGCAGCAGTACTACAGTTAAAATATAATTCTAAGTCAAACAATTTCAAAAGAATTCAAACAGTAATAGTTTGAAATTAATTGCGAAGCGGTAAAACGTAGGACTTGCATTTTAAGCTTTCTTGTTGTAATCAACCACAGCAATAAATTTCAAACCCTAATCACACATTACTCAACTGGAAGAAAATCAGGCAACTTAAAATACAATGGTAAAAATGAATATGAAGTATTTTACAATTATTTTTTGCTGATTTGGTCAAGACTACTTAGCATTCTTAAAAAGTCAACCTCGATCAGTAGGTAAGGTGAAGAATCTCTCTCAGTGCATCTGTCGCAATCTCTATTCTATGAGCATGTCCTCATGACATTGTATACAGGTACCACAACTCCCAACAGACTAACAGAATGCTAGAACTTCACAAAAACTCTGCGATGAAGGTTTAGAAAGAAATCCTGTTGTGAAGTGCGAGCTTGCATTTGTTGTATCAGTTCATCAACGGACAATTTCAGAGGATGTCTAAAGTTTATAAGTAACTATACGGGATGAAAACAAATGAATGAAAATTAAACATGAAGGAATACATTACTTTGTATTTTCATTTACTGAAAAGCTTTACTGTTTCACATGATTAAAACCAAATGTAGAGCTGAGAAATGGTCTAAATTTTTGTTGGTAAATCTCTCTAGAAACTAAAGCAATATATATTTATATAAAACTAAAAATGGGCTTGGTGTCAACTTATAGCTTGCAAAGAAAAACCTTTGTATCGCTCTTAAAATGCTTGTCAATTTTTGTGCCAAGTTCAACAATTACCAACAGAGAAATAATTAAAAAAGTAAGTTTCTTATGAAACAGTTTCATGGATACCCAAAGATGTTACTTTAACTTTTCCTTCTAAAAAGAACTTTGCAAAAGCTAAGCTCCACAAAACAAGATAATCACAGCTTACATTGTAGTTGGTACAGTTCAATGTTGGTAGGTTGTTTATTCCATGTAGTTCAGCTCCAAGACTACTTGCTCTCTCAAGATTATTCAAAGTTCTTAAAACGGTGGTGCTGTCTAAACCAGTTACGGGTTCTCCTTAAACATGTTTTTGTATTACGCAATATGTTTGTTTAAACTTTTCTACAACCATTGTGCTGTTTCCCTAAAAGAGTTAATCATAGTGTTTGAAACAGAAGACTGAATTTCAATTATATTACATCACTTGAAAAGTGCATAAAAATTGTGGTCTACCATCTACTGTTGCAGAAGGTTATTAACTTGCATTTACTTACTGCAATCCACTGGAGTTGGTGAGTGTTGCCTTGTGAATCTCTATATAACCAAATATGTTTGCTCAGCTCGGTGGAATTTATTTTGCTGGCGATGTTAAAAGACATTTTATGATTTCTATATCTAGTTTTGAATTCTCCCTCAGTTAAGCCAACATATGTTTCTACTTTGTTATTAGGTGTGACTGTAGCCTGGTAAATAATACTTTTGATCTGGCAATTGCCCTCGAGGGGTCACTCAACTCTACTCCTACAGTTGCATTTATTAGTGGGGGTATTGGTAATGTTGTTAGAGATCTTGTTATTTTGCCCTTGTATTGTGGTTTTAATATTGGGCATGCGACTGTCACTGAGTTTAACCTTGCTTTTGTTAAAAATATGGCCCAAAGAATGGTGTTTTGGAAAACACTTTTCAACTGCTTTAAGAAACTCATGGCCGATGTTGGTGAACACATTGAGGTCAAAAAGTGGGTTGTACCAGGTTATATTTCTACGCCTTTTTCGTTTATTTTGTAAGGTGGTGAGGGTTTAAAACAAAGATTGTAATTGTAGCCGCTTTTATGTAAGGCGTTTTGATATAGAGCTTTGCCAATGTCAAAGATCTTTTTGTCTCATGATAGTTCGGAAAGTCTTTTATTTATGCTTATAGGTATATTGCGAATGATGGAGGGTGGGTGGTTTGATAGTCTATGGACATAATGGAGAATGTTATTAGGTTTGCTATATGGGCGATGTTTGCCAGTATTTAGGTCCAGGGTGACATCTAATAATTCCACTACTTTTTTACCAGCTTCGATGGTGACCTTGAGATTGTATTTTTTGAAGATCTTGCAGATGTCAATTTCATCCTAGGAAATAGAGGTATATTTAAAGGCAAAAAGTAAGGCTTTATCCAGGGTATCTTCATTGATGAAAGGATAGAACTTTACTACATCGAAGCGGATGAAAAGAATATCTCTTCATGTTTGGTGTTATTAAACCATTGAAGTACAGACCTAGTGTTTCTCCCCAAATTTGTGTTATTTTTATCAAGCCCTAGGCTTAATAAGTATACATATAGAACACAAAATGATAGCAAGTTCAACCCTTCCAATACTTTGACAAATTGTGGAGTTGCCATATTTACTAAATTTTCTGCCTTAGCACTAATTTAGGTAGAATGAGAGTAGTTAAGCCTAGGCCGTTATCAATTGAGTTGTAAGTCTTATTGGTATAATTGAGCAAATGATTAAACCGCTAGACTAGAGCTCTCGGCTCAGATAAATCAGTCAGGTTGTAGCAGTACAGCATCATATAATTGTATGGTATAACAACTTTGGTATGGTAATTCACCGGAGTAACATGGTGGTAAGTGTACATGTAAGATTCATTCAAGCAAATGCAATAAGTATAGTAAAAGTATAGCCTTCTATTGGAGCATTCGCTAGATAACAATGTAACTACTAACACATACAGGAAGTGGGCATAGCAACTGAAATTACAAGCTTAAAAAGTAGTAATGAGTAATAGAGTGATGCTAGTGAAAAAATAAAATAAGCGCCTAGTGGCAAACGGGCAGACTAAATGGCCGAGTGTCTACTAAATAGCTGTCTCATCTTCTGGCAGGTCTTGATGCTAATCGCAACCTGGAGCACATAATTATTGCTATTTGGAGCTAGATCAATCCCAAATAAAGTGTTCTGAAGCAGTTGAAATGGTTTTAGGATCATGGGTTAAGGCAGTTCCCTCATGCCCGCTTTGGTAGCCCTGCAGGGTCAATACTGGCCATATCCCGTGTCGGCCCTGCATGGTCTTTAATGCCGGACTGGCAATATCAGGTACAAAACAGTACCAATAGGGAGGCCAGTTATCTTGTTTAGTGCTATTCATTGCAGGAAGTGGTCTCTAAGCCACAGAGAGAGACTCTCATCCATTGAAGGCATGTGGGTACAGGTTGTAACGCGCTTCAGTATAAACAAATTTACTACAGTACTTTACTTTAACATTGCTTGATGCGACTGCACGATTTTCTTTCTTTTTAGAAGTCTTTAAATATGAGGTAACTTAGTCTTACTATGTTTTTCCAACAAACTTAACCTTTAAAGAGTGCAAAATATCAAAACACAAACTATTTTTGATCAAATCTCTCAAAAAATGTTGATTGATGCAAGTTTATTACGTAATAAAAACTTAGTTTATGAATTTCTGAATAAATGATCATACTGTGTTACCTTGTAATAGTCTATTATCATATTATCCTACTATCATACCGTAATCAAGTCAAAAAATTGCTCTGACTCACTTTTGCGCCTTGCATTAACCTTGAAAATCCTTTGAGTACTTCATATACAAATGTAAGACAGATGAAAAGTAATGATCTTGAGGTTTTTTTTGGGCATTTCTCATGAAAAAGTCTTAGACTGCATAGATTTTATTATAAACTGAGATTTTTTCAACATCGAAATGCTTTATTTTGAACCAATTACCCAAGCTATCCATTACATAATCAGTAGAGTACGAGTGATACACAAGTAGGAATCTAACACAAAACAGAGAGAAGAAAGGAAAACACCACCACCAACACTAATATATAAGAACAGAGATAAAGTAAAGATAAATTCAGCAGACACCAACACCATAAGTTTTCCCGTAAGACCAGATCTATATTGTCCATTGTTTATTCAACTTGCTGGTGTATCCATGAGGCATTGAAGAAACTGTTGAGCAGCGTAGATACGTATGTACATACAATATTCATCTCTTGTTTTCCCCACATTCCAGTCTGCCTCAGCTCGACAGAGGGACTACAAACCAACAAGATATAACATGAACAAAAATCTTTCAGTATGAAACCCGAATAGAGCGCATGTATTTGAATAAGTAAGTTTATAATAAATAAGATACAATATACAATATAACTTACACTGTAGTTGACACAACTCAGTTCAGATAGAGTAGTTATACCATTTGACCTAGCTACAAGTATCCTTGAATCTCTCAAGTTGTTCAAGACATTTGTTGTGATGCCGGTGTCTAAACCAGTAATGGTAGCTCCTTGAATGTGTTCTTGTATCTCACAATAGGTGTATCTAAACTGTTCCATCACTCTAGTAAAGTCTCTCTGGAATCAGAAAGTATCAGTTAACTGTAGTTATGAAACTGCAGAGTGAACAGATGAATATTTGTATTCCTTTTTATGCTTCAAGTAGTTAGTTTACATTGGTAAAGTCTATGAGTACTAAATACAATTGCTTCAAAACTATAGACCTACTTACCATCAAATGGAACTTGTACACAAAGGTAGATATAACTGTTTAATGTTATACTTACTACAACCCATCGCATTGGTTGAGTAGTGTTTGTGGCATCAACGTACTCTGGTCTATCGAGATCTGTATAGTCACATCCAGTTAAGTCTCGAAATGTACTAAGGCTATGCTGGTCATGCTGAGTTACAAATGAAAGCAAACGAATGGTAATGTAATAATGGACAGAAAGTTTTAGTACCATTACAACCAATATTATATCTACTTACATATTTTGGACCAATTATTTCCAAGCCAGATTTCAATGCAGACAACTTAGAGTTAAGTTGAGTGGTACACACACAGAAAAAAGTGGAACATTTGGGATTAAACAGGTGATTAAACACTGTAATGATTAATATAAGAGTACAATCCGGCATCATTAGGGGTGATATCTGGTATTTCAGTAGAAAATTCGGGAGTGTTTGCTGGAAGGAGTAATTAAGGATTAAAATCAGACAATAACTTTGCCAGAAATTGTGGGTAGGTCAATAAATCACTCTCAGGGGATTAAACTCTGGTTTTAATCAGCTAGTAAGAACTTTACTCCTCAAGCGATTACAATGTGGTTCTACAGCGTTGTTATTCTACAAGTCCTTAATTGTTAGCTTTACTGACCCAGTAAGAACTTTAATCCCGAAATGATTGAACTCTGGCTCTTATATTCAAGTTGGATTTTACTCCTGATATGATTAAAATGGAGAAAAGCCTTGGCATTTATAGTATGATTACCTAATAGCAAGTGGGGGTATCAATGATTGCCTAAGCATACAGTCTTATTGTCCCTGTACAGGCTATTATTTTCCCGCTTCAATCACTAACAAAGAGAGCACACGAGGATGATGAAGGCTTACACAGCTGTCTCAAAACTCTAAGTTAATGATGACACAGAAGCAGGTAAATAAGATATACTATGAATACACAATTGTTTGTGTATTGATTAGTAACTAAGTTAAAATACTAAACTGAACAAATGATGTTGAATGTTGTTTAGTAACTAATTGATTGTTTTCTTTTTTTGTCACATTCAAAACTTTTGAACTTGAAGTGGCTGCAAATAAAAAGTGCTACTATATCATAATTCTGCATTTTAGAACAGTCAGCAACTAGAGATGTCCTTCTTTAAACGAAAATTGAATATACATGAAGTCAAGAGCTCACAGGTGATGAACAAACAGCTGTGATGTTGCCCAATCTTCATTTTCAACTTCTGAAGGTTTGTTGGATTCGGTTTATTTTTTATTTTGGGATACCTTCTTATTGTAAAATGTGCCCAGTGATGTCACTCTTATTTCAGGAGCTTGAAGATCAAAATCAGCCATCATCTCTCAGTTTCAACTTGGAATCTATTGCATGTACGCTGAGTGTACCCCAGTGGATCTATGTCCTAATAGACTATACTATACTAATCATCATTCAATCGAGCCAGTTATTTTTATCGATTTCATTTCTATCTTCTTAGTTGGTTTTATGTTGTAATCGCTGTATTTCATTTTTAATGGTTTTGTACTGATCTCAGTTTCCTTGTTCAATACAAGTTGCCATTACATTATGAAATAAGCTTTGTCATTTTCTACCAGCTAGATACAATACAAAAGAATTAGCTCCAATTCAAATCGCCTCCACTATTTAATCGCTCTCAAAGAAAATCGTACAGACATAGCACTCAAGGAAGATTAGTATTGATCCTAACTTTAATCAATGACTGGACTAGCAATGCTCCAAATACAATCATCATGCGATTAACAATATGCATATACAGTGATCAGAAATGCTCTTGATTTTAATCCTTGGGAGACTAATTCAATCCAAATTTTAATCCTAAAGTGGTTGAATACGGACCATTAACCAGTGCATTGGCTGTGGTAATAAATCACTCCCTGTTTAATCACATTTCAATCGCTCAGGTGATTACGTTCGTGGATAGTAAGAATTGATTGAAATAGAATTAAAATTCCTCCACGTTTTTCTGTGTGGGTAGCTTGTCTCTTGACCCTGTCTGCTATCCTATAAGCATATGAAATATATAAGTACATAGCCATCAACAGTCGTATGTATATTTGTAACACACTGGTGGATTATATAACAACACAAAATGGTAGTTTTACCTGTTGGTTTGATATGAAACAGAGTCCACTAGATAAGTTCATAGAGATAACTAGTACAATAGCAACTACTGCCAGATGAAACTCTAAAATGTACAAGTTTATTGATTACATAACATTGATTAAACCGGATTACATAACATTCAGTAAACTAGATTTCTCAGCAAGTTTTGGCATCAATTGCTAAATATTCTTCTTTATAGTGCTAAAAAAATATTCATGGGCAGAATTTATGTATTTTAATATCTGTTACCAAAATTTTTAACTTGCAACATAAACCGTCAAAAGATCACAAAATGTTACATTACTTTGCTTACCAAAACACTTACTCATGTTGGAAAAGATGAAAGAAGATCAACTAACGGTAAATAGAGTGAGAAGTAGTAGTAAAATACTTGTTACAAACTGTTGTATGTCTGATGTATGTGCCTTTTTCACTCGGTTTATATACTTGCAGTTAGTTGATTTTTTATTTTACTTGAGATAGACAGTAGTTGCATTACAGGCAATGGGTTTTTTATACCTTGAGGCGAGATTACAAATGTTACCATATCTAAAAAGTGCAGGAGGATTTGAATCTTCTGAATCGTTGTAAATACAGCCAATCGAATGGCTAACTTGTTCTATCCAATGATTACAAGGTGTTCGTAGTTTCTATAGTTTTCATTGGAATTGTTTTCATTAGCAATACATACTTCAACTGTATGAAAAATGTCCATCAAGAAACTGTGTTGCAGTCTAAATTGATCCCAGCTGTCTACTTTGGTAGAAAAAGCAACAGGTGCTAACTTGTAAAAAACTGTTTTCAGTTTGTACAAAACAGAACAGCTCTGGTAGAATCAAAAACAAAAATCTTTCATCTCCTAGATGTTTTGGTGTGTGTAAAACTGTTTGCACTTGTTTTTTGGACTTCGTTATTAAAGCTGTTTTTGCACTGAAAAAAATCATCTTACTTTTGATAAATATTTAACATTTTACCTACAAATGTAATAGTCTAAGGTTGGTGGTAAGGTAAAAGCTGTTGAAAAGATTCAATTAGAAACTGGTATTTTTATAAAATTGAATTTAAAGCAAGTTCCTATGTTCAGCGAGCAAACCTTGGAGTTTGAGCATTTGCAGCTAAGCTGAGACAGAAATAATGTAACATGGAATAAATTTATAACAATTTTTCATATTTTAATTAAAAAAATACTTTAGTCATTTTTAAAACATTTTAACCTCAAAAACATTTCAAAAAAAATTGGAGCCTTACAGTCTTCGTTGGTTTCTTATGTTCCATGACAAGACAGCCCTGAAACAATTCTGTAAATACCCTTTTAACAAAACACCATTTCATTTTCTAAAAATTCTTTGACTCTGAAAGTCCAGATTGTTTAACTGTTAGTTCCTTCTGTGAAATCAACTTGCTGGTGCAAATGTAGTACTTTGTGTGCTCAAGTGACCTTGAGTTGTCCTTGTAATAATACGACTTGTTGTAAAGTGAGATTTTGTGAGGTTGTATATGTGTCTTATATTAAAACAAAATGAGCATTTAACCAAACATTGTTATTACAGCGAGAACTTTTGTTTGGAGATTTAAGTTTGAAATGAAGTTAGATTTGCTGTACAGGCAACTGTTATATATATGTTCTTGCTCAGCATTGATAATATTTGTCTATCTTTGTTAGCGTTATTGTTGTGGTAGTATAGTACATCTGGTACAAACAGGACTTACAGATAATGTAGTTAGCCATAACTTGGTAGCACTACTTACTATACATCCGTTGTGGTAAGTTGGCTCTTGTATAAATGATTGCATTAAGTGTTAATCTTCACTTGCTCAACAGGAAATCTCAGCAGTGTCACAATTCAGAGGATTCAACTGCAACTTTTTTGTTTATATTGTTTTATCTTATTTTTTTTGTGATAGATCACTCAATGGTAACTATGTGATATAATGGGGTGATAATTGGTTCTGGTCAAGTACTTGATAGTGATATATAACAGCTGAAGGGATGTGTTATATGAATGTGTAATATTTATATACTTATAAATAGGGTGAACTGAATAAGAACTTGAGTCTCCAATTTTTTGTTTGATACCCTCAAAACAACAAAAAAGTCTGCTAGTCGACTGTAGTCTTTTTTTCTAAAAAAGTTGATTGCCAGGTGTAATTCTTCAATCCTAAGTCTAACGTAGGTTATTCACTGTGGCACATCTCTGTAACTTTTACATAATGTGTTTTTTATGCCATCTTTTATTTTTTCGATGCCATCACCACAAAGCTTCCTTATAGCAGACACAACAGATGTGGCATTAATTTTTTTACTTTTTTGTAACTCCAACAGCTACGTATGTATTGCCTAGTATTTTTTACAACATTATTAATATAGACCGTGGTAAATGATAGTATCAAATTAGCTGCATACAGAGACCTTTTACAGTTCATCAGTTGTATACTTGGTACCAGAACTGCTGGGAATGTCAGTTCTTGTTAGCACAGATAAATTCGTAAGGATACACGAACATATACACTTATTACTGGTTTCACATTAAAGTCCATAACACTGCGCTGCTACAAAGCCCGGTAGACAATGTGCAGTTCAGAAACAGTCACATAGTAAAATCGCAAGAATTATTATTCATAAAAATGTATAAAAAAGAGCACTTAAAATACTGACGTGTTCCGAGATAGTTTTAATGTTTAACCAACAGATTTAGCAGGTTCTAGTGACAATATGTATGTTATGAGTTGTCCGCCCCTTCCTGTCTCATCCTGTCCAACAGCTTGTATGACCAAAAGTTGATTAGCTCAGAAATGACTTTCACTACAATGTCTCTATGTTGAATTATTTTAATTAAGTAATCAACCAGAAAGTAAGTAATCAAGTGGCTAAACAGAAATCTACGCACCAATTGAACTTAATTCTCTTGTTTTCTTTTGAAAATCAGTTTTCGGTTGAACTTTGCGTAATATTTTTATTCATCAGCCATTTGAAGGTATCAGATAACAATTGTTGTGCAAGCTGTATTAGGTTCACCAAAAAGTAAAAGTTGAATGGATGACAGAACAAATATAACATAAAAACAAAACTAGAATGGTTGCAAACTCTTTTTCTCCGCCACAAAAGTTGCTACAATATAATATGTTTTTAAGGTCGCGTACTTTATATCGCTTTTTGTTAAATATCAAAAATAGCTTTGTTAAATCAGCATATAATGTGTGTCTAGAGTCAGTTGCATTGTACAAAGTGTAGCTATTTGTTTCATGCTCAAGTGGAATAGTGGCATCAATTCAAGTTTAACCACATTCCTTACGTGCTCAAAAGAGTCTGTAGAGAAAAGCAAAAAGTGTCATCGATCAAAACAGGAGTTTTGAATTATTGATTATTAATAATTAATAACAACTAATTAATTTGATAATAAAATTCTAGTAATACAGTGGCGGATAGTGGTGTTCCACAAGCTCTCGGCAGACAAAGTTCACATTTGCTCACACAATATTACAGTCAGCGCCGATAGGCCTGGCTCCAATTTCTCTAGCTCTCTGTATCGGTGATACAAAACAATTTACCTCAACTCCACAACTAGTGGTGAGCCCTCATACATATAACACATTGATGTACAGTTCCTGCCGTTTACTCTTCTAGCTTCATACAGCCAAACCAGTGTTAGCAGGCAAGTTATGTAGTAAACAAATCAATGCGATGAATACAAGAAAAGCCGTAGGAGACTATATGCCTATAAAAAAAATCACCTATTCATGTGCGTGACTAGTCTAACTCGCTAAACTAGCATACTGATTGTATATACTGGTAAATTATACAAAACGTGCAACATTAAAGACACATGGAGCCAAAAGAAAATTTGTGAGTTTTGTGAGAGATTTATACAATATTTAGTAAATTCATGGTCTTCCCCCTCCCTCGACCCCACAACCCCATACACCCCTTACCCTGTTCGTAGAGAAAGTGTGGAGTAACCCAAGAGCTTCCCCCTACCAGTATTACACCAAATTCCTTGTAATTTGGATACAGGCTACCCCGGGGCCTGTATCCACCCTGCATGCTATATATCTAGGTATAAGAGACCTACCCCGGCTTACTCCGGGCCAGTACCCCGGGCTAGTAAAGAAATATGTCTGCTAAGAAAAGCCTGAGGCTTTAGGAGCTCAAGAACCTACCCCCTAACGAGAACGGAGCTCTGCAGATATTAATGACCAGATATTAGGAAGTCAGGATACAAAATAAGGAGTTGAAAAGTTCCACTGCCTATAAAAGAGTGTGAAGGCAGCCCAGAACTGTCTCACCGTGTGCTCACCCTTTCTATGGGATGGCTTTGTTGTGCCATTCATATTATAAATAATTATTTGCCATGTACTTTACTGATATTTGTGATTTGCTGATCGTAATAAGGGGGTGAAGGTTCCTGGCTAATTCTATAAAAAGAATTGCTGAGCCTTGAGTAAGCAGAAGTCTAGTGTATTTCTGTACATCAACATGTTATATTGCTAAATAGAATTAGTACAACAAACTATTTTATTTGTGTAATTCTCTGTGTGTTTAGTCTGTGGCGCCGACCCCGACGTAGTTGCCAGAGTCAGTGGAGTTGATGCTGTTGTGTCAGTAGTGGAAGGTGGAAAATTACTACGGTTCTTAGGTGTGGTTTGGCTTTCTCTCTACTTCTAGGTTGTTAGGACGCATTGGCTCCAGGAACTTCTACATCTAAGGGTAATTAGTTGGTGGATATTAGTCCCTGTGGTTCTTCAGCAGCATATTTTTGGTCTTTTGGCCGTGGCAAGAATTTTAATGTCAAATCACTATAGCACCCAAAGCCACGATGTATCATATTACGCTGTGCTAGGGTGATATTCCCATACGACGGCAATTAGTATTTAAATGGACTTACTTAATGGCCTACACCGGTGGTTTATTCACTTATGCCTGAGGATCATACGCTTTCAGAAGTACCTCTAGGGGTGATTACACTGCGCTGGATCTTAGGAAGCTAAAAATCCTAATTGAAATATATATCTATACTGCTGATCTTGTAAACATTCTCTAAAGCTGCTAGAAAAACGATAAAATATTTAAGTTTGAACATTGAAATGTCAATAAACTGAGAGTTAAAAATTAGTTTAATTTGACTTCAAAACAAACTAACAAACAAACAATACCAAAACAAACAAACAATACCAAAACAAACAAGCAATACCAAAACAAACAAACAATACCAAAACAAACAAACAATAGCAAAGAAAAAAACGTTACCGAAACAAACAAACAAATAAACAATACCAAAGAAACAAACGTTACCAAAGCAAACAAGCACTACCAAAACAAACAAACAATACCAAAACAAACAAACAATACCAAAACAAACAAGCAATACCAAAACGAACAAACAATACCAAAACAAACAAGCAATACCAAAACAAACACACAATAGCAAAGAAACAAACGTTACCGAAACAAACAAACAATACCAACACAAACAAACAATACCAAAAGAAACAAATGTTATCAAAACAAACAAACAAACAAACAAACAAACAATACCAAAACAAACAAACAATACCAAAACAAAGAAACGATACAAAAAGAAACAAATTTTCCGAAACAAACAAAGTCGATTTATAAAATTTTAACTTCCTGCAATAGAATTAAGTATTTGAAAACAATCAATTAGGTTTGTTGCTGAAGACTTATGATTTCACCATCTTACCAGCAACAACTCAGTAAACTCGACCGATTATAAATAAAATACAAACAGACAGTAAAAGTACAACGCACAAACTTTCAACAATGAACAGTTTGTTTATAGAAAGTAGTTAGGGTTAGGCTGTTAGAAACTCATTGAGTCACATTCGTGTTTTAAGAAAAAAAACCTGAACTCAAAGTTTCCGAAAACATCTATGGTTGTTCACTTTTTAATAAGTGACAGAAAATCTGATGAAACTGCAGTCATGCTCAACAATATTAAAATGATTTATTGCTGTTTTACAGAGGGAATGGTTTGTACACAATGCACTGTGCCAGCATGTAGGTGTATCAATTGACAATTATATTCCACAGCACATTCAATTGTTTATTAAACACCACGACTCTTATTACTTTGTGGTGGCAGAAATAAGACCAAAAATGTATTTCATAGATTCTCCACTATTAAGAAAATCACATTTCGGTTGGATCTTTGTAAAAAGGAACCTGAATACTACAGCTTTTTATTTACATAATCCATCAAACCATAATAGGGATAAAACTAACCTCTGTATAGAAATTTGTTTGTTTACTTATTTGAGCTATGCTTTAGGGCAGCCCTAAAGACGGGTGTCATAAACTTGTAGCTTGTTTGAGCAGCACCCTATACCCATCCCCGCCGTTAAGCCGGCTAGTCTTCCAAAAAATTGAGGGGGAACTTTTACTAGCATGACTCCATAGTTATTATGGAGAGTGCAACCAAACTAGGGACCACGTTGTTTTTATGCTCATATCCGATCAGGCTGAGCATATAGGAATGCCGAATCTCTTGCTCACAGATAATCATGCTGGGAACTGAACCCCAGATCCTGGATTGAAGTGCAAGCACTTTAACCGCTAGAACGCACGCGCCTCCTAAATTATGTGTTCTTGTCAATTTATGCACTTCATGTGCTTCCAGTTTCTCACCAAAGTATTTTATTTGATTTATAATATTGCGGTAGGTTTCTAGTAGCAATGCCACTAACAGCAGTACAGAGAGAGTTCACTGAGGAGAACAGTGTGTGTACATCTATAGGCTGGTGCATTTAAACCCAGCAACAAATGAAGATTACAAGAAAGCTGGACCCCCATGAGTAAACTTTTCAACCTGGCTGGATTTGTGCTTTGAAAGTTTCAGTGCGTTTGAATCAGCCGATGACTGTGCCATATTTTCAACCTGTTCATTCACATATTTTGTCCAGAGATCTAGCTCTTATTGCATTATTAGTTGTAATTGGTTAGGCAATTGCGTGAGCCTGCTGGCTACGGATGTTTGAGACCATCTGTGAACCCTAGTTATTGTCTAAGAATATTGTAATAGATTTCTGTCCTCTATCATCGACACAACGGCATCCTCTCCTTCTCTTCTCACACTTCGGGATTTATTCAGAATAGACTTTAACAACTTGCACGGGGTCCACGACCCAGGCAAACAACAGAGAGATTTATTGAGTAAATAATTTATTCCACAATCTATTTAGCAACACAATAAAAGGGTATTTAGCACTATCCACACAACTACTGTCTCTCACAGTGCACAGCTGCTCATTTTATAGGAGATAAAGGGGAAAGCTCATCACCTTATTAGGAGTATCAAATTATAAAATGCAGTATAAAATGTTCACAAATCACAATACATGATACAAAGTACAATAATAAAACCAGCCAACAAGAATGTATGCACGCATAGTGAGATAGCACTGGGCTATTCTTCCCGCTCTATTTGTTGTAGTGGGACTTTTCTACTCCTTATTTGGAAGTTCCACTTCCTAGTCTCTGTTCCTGGTAGGTGCGAGGCTCCGGTCTCCATACAGTTAAGGCTTTCTGACTCCTAGGGACACAGACTTTCTTGATCAGTCATGTTGGATACTGGCCCGGGGTCCTGACCCGGGTTATATTCGGGGTAGACTCGGGGTAGTTACTATAGGTTTATATAGAGAGGCACCGGGTTGATACAGGTCCGGAGTACCCGATATCCATTTTTTAGGGGGATTTAGGTAACTACCGAGGGGGAAGAGTTTTGACGGTACTAAAAACTTGGCTACTGAAGGTGCAAGGGATGTAGGGGTTTTTTTAGGGTGAAGAAGGGTGGGGAGGGGGCCCAACGTGATTCAATCACCATGTAAACCTCCTACAATATACATAATTATCTTATTGTGAAATAGACACACTGCTTGTGAGTTTGGCTGGGTGAAAGTCTAATCTTTTGTCCAGTAGTATGAAGTTTGGTACAGATTCTATTCAAAGTTTATCAATACTAGCCTGTGGTTGATAGAAAGGGGAGATACCTTTAACAGACCTAACACTTTAGTAGTATTGAGTAAAGAATGGCTGTTAGTACTTCACAGTACTGTAATACAAACTTCTTAAAGTTTCCGAACAAATAGAAACATATATTGTATTTAGCTCAGCAATAAATATAAAATACATGTATATTGTTTATACATTTATAATACTGTAGCTAGCAAAAATGAAGAAATAAAAGCGGTACAAATATCTATAATGTGACAAAGTTTTTTTAGGGTGGAAAAGCTTCATGCAGATAGGAAACAACGAGATGCTTGGTAGGAAGGGTCTGCGGTATCACACATGTCATCCAAACATAGAATGAGTTGTCTCATAGAGTGTATGCGCTTATACACACGATATTCGTACATGTACTCCACTGCATGACTTCTACTCCTCTGTGGTTGACCAACAGACTGTAAAATATATGTAGCATTTTTTACAGTCGCTTGTTCACTATAACCACAAAAGTAACTATGTAATTACTTGCGGCACTGTTTTTGTTTTTTTCTACTAACATGACAATCATAGAACTATCTCCAGGAGATAAGTCTGTTTACGGTAACAATAATGATTAGATGTCTATAGTTGTTCACAATGATGCACATAAAGACTGGTGTCGTTGTGATATATTGCATGGCCAATATCTAATAAACTACAGCGGTACTACAGTTAAAAATCTTATTTTATTTCAAACAATTTCAGAAGATTCCAAACTGTAATAATTTTCAATTTAATTGCGAAGCGGTAAAACGCAGGACTAGCAAATTAAGCTTTATTGTTTAATTAAGCTTTATTTAAGCTTTATTAAATTATACATTACACAACTGGGAGAAAATCAGGCAACTTAAAAACTAAATAAATCATAATCTTAAAATACAACGGTAAAAATAAATATGAAATACTTTATAATTATTTTTCGGTGGTTTGGTTAAGACTATTTAGCACTCTTTGGCTATAAGAAAAGGCAACCTCAACCAGTGGATAAGATAAGGAATCTGTCACACTGCAGCTGTCACAGTCTCTATTCTATGAGCATATCCTCACAACATTGTATACAGGTACCACAACCCCCAACAGACTAACAGAATGCTAGAACTTCACAAAAACTCTGTGATGAAGGTTCAGAAATAAATACTGTTTTAAAGTGCGAGCTTGCATTTTTGCACCAGTTCAACAATGGACAATTTCCGAGGATGTCTAAAGTGTATAAGTAACTGTATGGGTCGAAAACAAATGAATGAAAATTAAACATGGAGGAATACGTTACTTTGTATTTTCATTTACTGAAAAGCTTTACCGCTTCACAAGATTAAAATCAAATGCGGAGTCAAAAGACTGCCTAATTTTTTATAGTTAAATCTTTTTAGAAACTCAGGTGACATATGTATATAAAACTCAAAATGGGCTTGGTGCCAACTTATAATATGTAAAAAAAAATTATATCACTATGAAAATGCTTTTCAATTTTTTACAAAGTCGAAATTGCTAACAGAGCAATTGTTAGAAGAGTAAATTTCTTATGAAACGAATACATGCGATACCCAAAAATGTTACTTTGATTTTCCCTGCTGAAACAGAACTTCGCAAAAGCTAAGCTCCACAGAACAATATAATTATAACTTACATCGTAGTTAGTACAGTTCAATGTTGGCAGGTTGTTTATTCCATGTAGTTCAGCTCCAAGACTACTTGCTCTCTCAAGATTATTTAGAGTTCTTAAAATGGTGGTGCTGTCTAAACCAGTTATGGCTTCTCCTTGAATATGTTTTTGTATTACACAATAGGTTTGTCTAAGCTTTTCTACAACCATTGTGCTGTTTCCCTAAAAAGGTTAATCATAGTGTTTGAAACAGAAGGCTGAATTTCAATTATATTACATCACTTGAAAAGTGAATAAAAATTGTGGTCTGCAATATACTGTTGGAGAAGGTTATTAACTGGCATTTACTTACTGCAACCCACTGGAGTTGGTGAGTGTTGCCTTGTGAATCTCTATATTCTGGCATGCCACTAGGGTAGTAGTCACACGCGAGATTACTTGGGTGACGACCATTGAGTTTTGCAGCTCTCTGTGTAACAAAATTATCAAATATATATTTCTACACTTTGCAACATAACGCATTAAATCAAGCACAGTTTTCTTATATCAATTGCAGGAAAACTTACATATTTGGTTTCAACCTGGTTTAAGTCTGATTTGAGATTATTGAGTGTATTGTAGAGTTGTGTATTGGTTTGTCTCTTCACTCTGTCTACTACTCTATAAAAGTATAAAATATATAAGTGATTTGTTCACAGCAGTTATATGTACAACAAGTAAGTAGGTTATATAATAATATCAAGTGATAGTATTACCTGTTGATTTGATAAGAAGCAGAGAGTCCATTAGACAAGCTCATGGAGAGAAATAGTACAGAAACTCTGAACTCTAAAATATAAATATGTATTATTTATAAAACGACGAAGTAAAAAACTTCTGCTAGCTATAGCAACCAGTCCCATTGTTGTTTAACCAAGAAATTCCAAGTTTTTTATTAATTATACCGACGCATTTATATTAAAGACGTATTTTAGAAATATAAAGTTTTTAGCCTATTCAGTGTCTAATAACACAACCAGCTTATTAATGCGAGAAAAATTCTGCAAAAGTACACAATAAAGAGTGAACTTTTCCCTAGATTTGTTTCCTACGTGTACAATAGGGTACATAATCTGTCTGATACACACTCAGTTACTTTTATGTTATTCAACCTGTAAATTTAATTATGGCATTAGCAACCTCTGTCAGACATATAGAAAACAATACATACAGCTGCCACATAAATATAGACTCTATGATAATCAATCTCTACAATAGTCTTTTATTGTAAAATACTTACCCATGTTTACAAATACGAACTTTGTACTAAAATAACCGCAAGCTGTTGTATGTATAAAAGTTATCACAAAGTCTTACTTAGCATGCAATGCCTTTTATATCTCCTTCACTCAGCTTATATAGTTGGGTTTTTTTGTCATGTGAACCTTACATATACATACTACACTCATAAAATTATCAGTGCACACTTAATGAGGAAGTTTCAACTCTTAGTGGATTATGATATAATCAGTTGACGTTTCACTTGGTATACTTCTTCCTTCCTGTACTACTAAGTTAGCCTATAAGCTGGCTCTAGAACTTTATTGGCATGATTTAAATTAGAACCAGACGTGTCTATTTAAAGGTATTTTATCATGTCGGTTGACAAAAGGTAATATACAAGTGCAGCAGTTTTAGTATGTTTCTCCGATAAACTGGTTTATAAAAATAACTTGGCACTTACGCAAAATCCCTTAATGCAAACCATAGTTTCGCCAATATCAATTGTTTTTTTGTTTTTTTAAATCGCAGTTGGAACTGTTAAAGTCAATTGAGTGTGAAATATTGTACTAAACCACAATACAAGCAGCCAATCATTGACGCCTTGTCTGGAAAAAATTTACATACTCTCGATCAATACACCTTGCATTAATCAGAAAATGTTCACTATAAATTTTGTTTGAAACAAGAGTTTACCTACATTTTGTACAATATCTTGAGTAATCAACTCTCTGTTTTTGTATGTTTTACTTCTTTGTTTCTTTGTATATTACTAATCTATCAACACAATTCATAAAATACACTTGCAAACTTATACACCGTATCATAGTTATACTGTTCAATAAGAGAGAGACAATTGCCTTACTGCACATTTGCTATCATCGTTAATACAGTCAGTAACAGCGATAGTTAGTGGCTATACATCGCATTATATCTAATTGTTGTTGTTTGTTGGACTATTACCGATCAAGTCCTGACTAATCTAATCTATTTCAATCGCTACCACATGTTTGTTGACTCCATTTAACTACTATTGCATAGTGGGAAGCTCTAGCGCATACTATAACTTTGCATGAGTTCCTAAATATATTTACTAAACACGGACCTGTTGGCTCTCAATTATTATCAGATATGTTGGCTTGTACATGTTGAATCGTATGCAAGTGATTTTTAGTGAAATTGAGATCCAAGCTAGAGCCAAAATGGATCGTATAACATATGACTGTAATGTTTGTTAACTGTATTGTTGTTATATTATACTTTATCTGTTTTTACGATGAAAGAAATAACAAATTACAACAAACCAACCCGAATAAAGATGAATAATTGTAATGAGTTATAAAAGCTCTGTTGTGGGTGATGTGAGGATGTCGATAAACACGAGCTAAATAAAGTATCAACGTGTTCTTAACATTTACGGATATATATAAGTATATATGTATATAAAAGTATATATGTATATGTAAGTATATATGTATATATAAGTATATCTGTATATTATATATAAGTATATCTGTATATATAAGTATATCTGTATATAAGTATATCTGTATATATAAGTATATCTATATATATAAGTATATTTGTATATATAAGTATATCTGTATATATAAGTATATCTGTATATATAAGTATATCTGTATATATAAGTATATCTGTATATATAAGTATATCTATATATATAAGTATATCTGTATATATAAGTATATCTGTATATATAAGTATATCTGTATTGATAAGTATATCTGCATATATAAGTATATCTGTATACATAAGTATATCTGCATACATAAGTATATCTGTATACATAGGTATATCTGTATATATAAGTATATCTGTATATATAACTAGATCTGTATATATAAGTATATCTGTATATATAAGTATGTCTGTATATATAAGTATATCTGTATATATAAGTATGTCTGTATATATAAGTATATCTGTATATATAAGTATATCTGTATATATAAGTATGTCTGTATATATAAGTATGTCTGTATATAAAAGTATGTCTGTATATATAAGTATATCTGTATATATAAGTATATCTGTATATATAAGTATATCTGTATATATAAGTATATCTGTATATATAAGTATATCTGTATATATAAGTATGTCTGTATATATAAGTATATCTGTATATATAAGTATATCTGTATATATAAGTATATCTGTATACATAAGTATATCTGTATATATAAGTATATCTGTATATTATATATAAGTATATCTGTATATATAAGTATATCTGTATATATAAGTATATCTGTATATATAAGTATGTCTGTATATATAAGTATATCTGTATATATAAGTATATCTGTATATATAAGTATATCTGTATATATAAGTATATCTATATATATAAGTATATTTGTATATATAAGTATATCTGTATATATAAGTATATCTGTATATATAAGTATATCTGTATATATAAGTATATCTATATATATAAGTATATCTGTATATATAAGTATATCTGTATATATAAGTATATCTGTATATATAAGTATATCTGTATATATAAGTACATCTGTATATATAAGTATACCTGTATATATAAGTATATCTGTATTGATAAGTATATCTGCATATATAAGTATATCTGTATACATAAGTATATCTGCATACATAAGTATATCTGTATACATAGGTATATCTGTATATATAAGTATATCTGTATATATAACTAGATCTGTATATATAAGTATATCTGTATATATAAGTATGTCTGTATATATAAGTATATCTGTATATATAAGTATATCTGTATATATAAGTATGTCGGTATATATATAAGTATATCTGTATATATAAGTATGTCTGTATATATAAGTATGTCTGTATATATAAGTATGTCTGTATATATAAGTATGTCTGTATATATAAGTATATCTGTATATATAAGTACATCTGTATATATAAGTATATCTGTATATATAAGTATATCTGTATATATAAGTATATCTGTATATATAAGTATATCTGTATATATAAGTATATCTGTATATATAAGTATATCTGTATATATAAGTATATCTGTATATATAAGTATATCTATATATATAAGTATATCTGTATATATAAGTATATCTGTATATATAAGTATATCTGTATATATAAGTATATCTGTATATATAAGTATATCTGTGTATATAAGTATATCTATATATGTAAGTATATCTGTATATATAAGTATATCTGTATATATAAGTATATCTGTATATATAAGTATATCTGTATATATAAGTATATCTATATATATAAGTATATCTGTATATATTAGTATACCTGTATATATAAGTATATCTGTATGTATAAGTACATCTGTATATATAAGTATATCTGTATATATAAGTATATATGTATATATAAGTATATCTGTATATATAAGTATATCTATATATATAAGTATATCTGTATATATAAGTATATCTGTATATATAAGTATATCTGTATATATAAGTATATCTGTATACATAAGTATATCTGTATATATAAGTATATCTGTATATTATATATAAGTATATATGTATATATAAGTATATCTGTATATATAAGTATATATGTATATATAAGTATATCTGTATATATAAGTATATCTGTATATATAAGTATATCTATATATATAAGTATATTTGTATATATAAGTATATCTGTATATATAAGTATATCTGTATATATAAGTATATCTGTATATATAAGTATATTTGTATATATAAGTATATCTGTATATATAAGTATATTTGTATATATAAGTATATCTGTATATATAAGTATATCTGTATATATAAGTATATCTGTATATATAAGTATATCTATATATATAAGTATATCTGTATATATAAGTATATCTGTATATATAAGTATATCTGTATATATAAGTATATCTGTATATATAAGTACATCTGTATATATAAGTATACCTATATATATAAGTATATCTGTATTGATAAGTATATCTGTATTGATAAGTATATCTGTATTGATAAGTATATCTGCATATATAAGTATATCTGTATACATAAGTATATCTGCATACATAAGTATATCTGTATACATAGGTATATCTGTATATATAAGTATATCTGTATATATAACTAGATCTGTATATATAAGTATATCTGTATATATAAGTATGTCTGTATATATAAGTATATCTGTATATATAAGTATATCTGTATATAAGTATGTCGGTATATATATAAGTATATCTGTATATATAAGTATGTCTGTATATATAAGTATGTCTGTATATATAAGTATGTCTGTATATATAAGTATGTCTGTATATATAAGTATATCTGTATATATAAGTACATCTGTATATATAAGTACATCTGTATATATAAGTATATCTGTATATATAAGTATATCTGTATATATAAGTATATCTGTATATATAAGTATATCTGTATATATAAGTATATCTGTATATATAAGTATATCTGTATATATAAGTATATCTGTATATATAAGTATATCTGTATATATAAGTATATCTGTATATATAAGTATATCTGTATATATAAGTATATCTATATATATAAGTATATCTGTATATATAAGTATATCTGTATATATAAGTATATCTATATATATAAGTATATCTGTATATATAAGTATATCTGTATATATAAGTATATCTATATATATAAGTATATCTGTATATATTAGTATACCTGTATATATAAGTATATCTGTATGTATAAGTACATCTGTATATATAAGTATATCTGTATATATAAGTGTATCTGTATATATAAGTATATGTATATATATAAGTATATCTGTATATATAAGTATATCTGTATATATAAGTATATCTGTATATATAAGTACATCTGTACTAAGAGATAAAATACTAAAAGATCGTAAAACTATTGTCTAACTACAAATTGTTTCATGTGGCTGAAAAATAGCAGTAAACAAGATAACTGGTGTCTCTATTTGGGCCTTATTAATTTTCTGTGCGTGATATTGCCAGTCCAGCATTAGAGAACGTACAAGGCCAGTACTGGAAGACCAAGAGATGACATTGACCTTTGCACTGTGGTTAGTTAGAAAATAGATAGAAAGCGATGACGATTTTTAAATAATTAAAACTTGACGCCCTCTAGGGGCAGCCATCTTTTCATTTGTTTCCGGATTTTTGCGACTAGTTGACAACAAAAGAAGACAACTCCTGATAAATAAATTTGCGTTTTTGAACGTTCAACTCACAGAAATTATGCCAAGAACGAACGTCAAAATTGCACTTGGAAGCGCTTTCCTGTACCAATTTTTTCAAGGCATGGACGTTCTTGATCCGAAAATGCCTAACGTATTTAAATTATCAGTACTTACATTATCGTTTTGTGTTGTTTGTTACAATCAGCAGAAACCAGGCACACTACTCCTTTTGTTGGTGTCGCTCACTTTAATCCTAAATCTACAGATACAAATCCGATTTTCCCTTGTTTGAAATTTTTGTTTGGTCAAGACAAGAAACTGAACTTTAGTTGGAATTTCTTCATTGGCCCTTTTATGTGTAGATGTCACATTATCAGAAACTTCCGAAAGTTTTTAGTCACACAGTTTTAAACTGCAAAGACAAAATAGTTCTTGCATCCAGATAGATTTTTGCTCCTGCACCACAATGTTTCTCATCTTTTCTCCTGTAAACGAGGTCACCATTTATTGATACAAACCCAGCAAAATGCACTCTTGTTTAAGTACCAGTTGGTAAATGAAGAATACTGATTGCAGTAGCGACTTTCTCATGATAAGACTCTCTCATCCCACAACTGTAAAAGTGCCCATGGTGAATAAGAATAGATTATATCATGAAAGGTTGTTATGTAAATTCTGTTTTGTTGATGAGTATCAGAAAAACCTTGCAAAAATCTTTGAACAACTAAAATAGGTTTCAACTTTGTCTAATCTACTGCATTTACGCGACAAAAATTGGCAGACTTGTGAATCACTCGTCAGAAGTTGTTTGTTCCCACTGAAAGATAAATAGTCAATGACTGGTATTGGCGAAGTTGTTTTTATTTTTGGTTTTTTTCACTTACATTGTTTTAGTAATGCAACGTGGTGAGATCATTTTTTAATTGAATAGAATCGATGTGTCCGTCTTTTTAATCGATTCGGCTACGATAAAGTATATTACACCAATAATCATTCACACATGAGTCAATATTGTAGTAGATTTTAATGAATAAGAGTAGTAAACTGGGTGTTTACTACTCTTATCTCCCCACCAAGTGCTCTAGAACTTCACCAACAACTATCAGAAAGATACTTTGCAGGTGGGAAGTCTTACTGTGCCGGTAGCACTGTATGCAAGGCTTGTATTAACCCCTGCAGAGCCAGTATTGACCCCTACCAACCCAGTATGGTGACTTAGGGCCGGTCAAAGATGGCCACCATAGCAGAGGACCTTCGAAACCAGCTAGGATCCTGCTCTTGGACAAGAACAGGAAATACCCTTCCTCGTATCCGCAGATGTCAAGACCACAAGCTAACCAGAGCCTTGGAGCCCTGTAGGGAAATATGATTGGACAATAGGAGATAGGACTCTGCCTCTTGCCACTTGGCGCCTATTACGGTTTAATATTATTCATTGCATGATTTGTCAGCTATTTATATATGTCTTCTCATTGGTCTAATTACGTCCCGTGCCTTTACTCTTATATGATTTTATGCTAATTACTTCCTTACAGTTACCTATAAAAGGGCTGGAACTGTTCATATTCTTTGCAATCAATTCTCATGCCTTGCCAATAACCCTAGTGGATTGCCACCCTAGGACTTTGGCTTTTGAGGAATAAAGCCACTATTCATACTGCACGCTGTTGTTTGTGTGAGTCTTGGGTTCAGCGTATGCCGGATGATTCGGCTGTATTTACCTATTTGTCACTGTCGAGCAGCACAGTGTCCCCTCTTGAGAGAGGTATAATACTTGAGAAGAGTGGATATTCGTAGAAAACCACTACAGTACTACTATATAAAGAAATGTTGGACCTTAATTGACAAAAGTAACATACATGGTGTTTAATCATTAACAATGCACACACTAAAAGCAGTTTCACAGGTAAACAGATTGGAGATAGTGTATCATGATTTGGTTTCTTTCTGTCACTTGCTTAACCTGCATCAAACAGTATGTCAAACCAGTATACTTTAAAAAGTCTGAATTGCACTCAACATTATATCAGTAGTAATAAGGGAGCAAATCTCTGTCATGGAGTCTAGGGATTAGACGGTTTTCCTGGTTCCAGGTGTACTTGGAGTACGCACCTGTTACCATGCGAACCTGTGAGGTGACTGTTTGTGTGCACCAGTTGTTTAGAATGAATGTAATTTTATGGTGTTAAATGTCGATTTGGACAATGGTTTGTATGTTATGTGTATTTGTTGGATGTTTTGAAGGTTCTCCTGGTGCATTTTTTGGGTGCCTGGTGCCTTTTAAACCCGCCCACACCACCTTACGAAATAAACAAAAAAGGCGTAGAAATATCACCTGGTACAACCCACTTTTTGACCTTAATGTGTCCACCAACATGGGCCATGAGTTTCTCAAAGCAGTTGAAGAGTGTTCCCCAAAAACTACCCTTTGGGCCATATTCTCAACAAAAACACGGTTAAACTCAGTTATAGTTGCATGCCCAATCTTAAAACCACCATGAAAAGGCAAAATAACAAGATCTCTAACAATATTGACAATACCACCACTAAAAAATGCAACTGTAGGAATAAAACTAAATGTCTCCTCGGGGGCAATTGCCAGATCAAAAGTATTATTTACCAGGCTACAGTCACACCTAATAACAAAGTAGAAACATATGTTGGCCTAACTGAGGGAGAGTTCAAAACTAGATATAGAAATCATAAAAACGCCTTTTAACATCGCCGGAAAAAGAAATTCTACCGAGCTGAGCAAACATATTTGGTTACTTAAAGACTCATCTACCCAATTTACCATCAAATGGAGAATTCTATCCCAGAGCATATTCCAACACTGATAAAAATTGTGTCCTCTGTATGGCTGAAAAATTCTATATCATCTTCCAACCAGAGTTGTCTTCCCTTAACAGCAGAAATGAAATTGTCACCACCTGCAAATGCTCTAATAAATTTATGCTCAGCCG
Source organism: Cryptosula pallasiana (assembly GCA_945261195.1). Taxonomy (NCBI): domain Eukaryota; kingdom Metazoa; phylum Bryozoa; class Gymnolaemata; order Cheilostomatida; family Cryptosulidae; genus Cryptosula; species Cryptosula pallasiana. The sequence goes on along the minus strand of OX183130.1, from coordinate 9,564,828 downwards.
GGTGTAGCTCTATGCCCTTTAATTCCTTTCGACGCCTATGCACCCCTACCACTATATCTGGTAATAAATAACAATCCTTGTGCACTAAATATTTTCGATCTGAGTTTCCTGTTTCCGATTCCATCTTAATTTTTGCAATTGAAAGCCGACCTGATGATTGTGCCTGAACTTTTTTCTTTTTCCATAATTTTTAGGCACATGAAACAATTTGTAGTTAGACAATAGTTTTACGATCTTTTAGTATTTTATCTCTTAGTACAGATATATTTATATATACCGATATACTTATATATACAGATATACTTATATATACAGATATACTTATATATACAGATATACTTATATATACAGATATACCTATATATACAGATATACTTATATATACAGATATACTTATATATACAGATATACTTATATATACAGATATACTTATATATACAGATATACTTATATATACAGATATACTTATATATATAGATATACTTATATATACAGATATACTTACATATAGAGGTATACTTATATATACATATATACTTACATATACAGATATACTTATATATATCCGTAACTGTTAAGAAAACGTTGATACTTTATTTAGCTCGTGTTTATCAACCTCCTCACATCACCCACAACAGAGCTTTTATAATTCATTACAATCATTTATCCTTAATTGAGTTTGTTTGTTTTAATTGTTCATTTTTTGCATAGTAAAAACAGATAAAGTATGATACAACAACAATACATTAAACAAACATTACAGTCAAGTATTATATGATCCAATGTGGCTCTAGCTTGGCTCTCAGTTTCACTATAACACACCTGTGTACCACATGTGTACGGTTTAACATGTACAGACCAACATATCTGATAATAATTGAAAGCCAACAGGTCCGTGTTTAGTAGATATATTTAGGAACTCATGCAAAGTCATAGTATGCGCTAGTGCTGCCCGCTATGTGATAGTAGTTAAAGAGAGTCACTAAAACATGTGGTAGCGATTGAAATAGATTAGATTAGTCAGGACTTGATCGGTAATAGTCCAAGAAACAACAACAATTAGATATAATTCAATGTATAGCCACTAACTATCGCTGTTATTGACTATATTAACAATGATAGCAAATGTGCAGTAAGGCAATTGTATCTCTCTTATTGAACAGTATAACTATGATACAGTGTATAAGTTTGCAAGTGTATTTTATGAATTGTGTTGATAGATTAATAATACGCAAAGGAACAAGGAAGGAAAACGTACATAAATGGTTATCATTATTCATTGCAGAGAGTTAATTACTCAAGATATTGTAGCAAATGTAGGTAAAATCTTCTTTGCAAAAGTTAAATGTTGTTTCAAACAAAATTTATAGTGATTTGTTTCCTGATTAATGCAAGGTGCATTGATCCCTACGTAGGAGTATATAAATAGTTCAAGACAGGGCTTTCATGATAGCCTGCCTTTGTTGTGGCTTAGTACAATATTTCACACTCAATTGACTTTAACAGATCCAACTGCAATTGTAAAATGAAAAAAAAACAAAACAAATGTAATTGGCGAAATCATGGTGGAATTTTGCGTAGGTGCCAATTGATTGCACAAACATACTCAAATTGCTGCACATATACAATACTTCTTTTATCAACTCACATAAAAAGATACCTTTGAATAGACACATCTGGTTCTAATTTAAATCATGCCAATAAAGTTGTAGAGCCAGCTTATAGGCTAACTTAGTAGTACAGGAAGGAAGAAGTATACTAAGTGAAACGTCAACTGATTATATCATAATCCACTAAGAGTTCAAACTTGCTCATTAAGTGTGCACTGATAACTTTATGAGTGTAGTATTTGTATAACCGACATGACAAAAAAATTAAAAACCCAACTATATAAACTGAGTGAAAGAGATATAAAAAGCATTTCATGCTAAGTAGGACTTAGTGATAACTTTATACATACAACAGCTTGTGGTTAGTTTAGTACAAAGTTCATATTTGTAAACATGGGTAAGTATCTTACAATAAAAGACTATTGTAGAGATTAACTATTGCAGTGACAGTTGATATTATTAATATTTGTTCATGGCCACAGTTTGTAGTTTTCTCTATTGAGGTTACAAATTCCGTAATTAAATGTGCAGGTTGAATAACAGATATGTAACTGAGTGTGTATCAGACAAATTATGTACCCCATTGTACACGTAGGAAACACAAATCTAGACAAAGTTTACTTTTTATTGTGAACTTTTTGCATCGATTTCCTTGCAATAATAAACTGGATCAGTTATTTGACATTGGATAGGCAAAAACTTTTATATTTTCAAATTACCTTTTTGACATAAATGTGTCGGTATAATCAGAAAAAAATTTTAATTTCTTGGTTTAACAACAATTGCACTGGTTGCTATAGCTAGCAGAAGTTTCTTACTTTCTCGTTTTATAAATAATACATATTTATATTTTAGAATTCAGTCTTTTGGTACTATTTCTCTCCATGACCTTGTATAATGGACTCTCTGCTTCTTATCAAATCAGCAGGTAATACTATCACTTGATATTATTATATAACCTACTTACATGTTGTACATACATATAACTGCTGTGAACAAGTCACTTATATATTTTATACTTTTATAGAGTAGTAGACAGAGTGAAGAGACAAACCAATACACAACTCTACAATACACTCAACAATCTCAAATCAGACTTAAACCAGGTTGAAACCAAATATGTAAGTTTTCCTACAATTGTTATAAGAAAACTGTCTTTGATTTAATGCGTTAAGTGGCAAAGTGTAGAAATATATATTTGATAATTTTTGTTACACAGACAGCTGCAAAACTTAATGGTCGTCACCCAAGTGACCTCGCGTGTGACTATTACCCTAGTGGCATGCCAGAATATAGAGATTCACAAGGCAACACTCACCAACTCCAGTGGGTTGCAGTAAGTAAATGCGAGTTAACCTTCTCCAACAGTATATTGCAGACCACAATTTTCATGCACTTTTCAAGTGATGTAATATAATTGAAATTCAGCCTTCTGTTTCAAACACTATGATTAACCTTTTTAGGGAAACAGCACAATGGTTGTAGAAAAGCTTAGACAAACGCATTGTGTAATACAAAAACATATTCAAGGAGAACCCATAACTGGTTTAGACAGCACCACCATTTTAAGAACTCTAGATACTCTTGAGAGAGCAAGTAGTCTTGGAGCTGAACTACATGGAATAAACAACCTACCAACATTGAACTGTACTAACTACGATGTAAGTTATAATTATATTGTTCTGTGGAGCTTAGCTTTTGCGAACTTCTGTTTCAGCAGGGAAAATCATAGTAGCATCTTTGGGTATTGCATGAAATCGTTTCATAAGAAATTTAGTTTCTTAAGCATTGCTGTGTTAGTAATTGTCGAATTTGGCACAAAAATTGAAAGGTATTTTGATAGCGATACAAATGTTTTTCGTTACGTATGATAAGTTGGCACCAAGCCGACTTTGAGTTTTATATAAATATGTCACTTGAGTTTCTAGAGAGATTTAACTATAAAAGTTTAGACAATCTTTTGACTCTACATTTGGTTTCAAACATCACGGAGTCACAGAGTTTTTGTGAAATTCTAGCATTCTGTTAGTCCGTTGGGAGTTGTGGTACCTGTATACAATGTTGTGAGGATATGCTCATAGAATAGAGACTGTGACAGCTTCACTGTGAGAGATTCCTTGTCGAGGTTGCCTTTTCTTATAGCCAAAGAGTGGTAAATAGTCTTAACCAAATCACGAAAAAAATATTTCATATTTATTTTTACCGTTGTGTTTTAACATTACGATGTATTTAGTTTTTAAGTTGTCTGATTTTCATCCAGCTGTGTAATGTAAAACTCAAGTTTAAAATTTATTGCTGTTGTTGATTACAACATTAAAGCTTAAAATGCAAGTCCTGCATTTTACCGCTTCGCAATTAAATTCAAAATTATTACAGTTTGGAATCTTCTGACATTGTTTGAAATAAAATAAGATTTTTAACTGTAGTACCGCTGTAGTTTATTAGATATTGGTCACGCAATATATCACATCTGTATGTGTGTCATGGTGAACAACTATAAACATCTAATCATTGTTGTTATCATAAACAGAATTATCTCCGGATATAGTTCTATGATTGTCATGGTAGTAGAAAAAAAACAAAAACAGTGCCACAAGTAATTACATAGTTACTTTTGCGTAAACAGCGAACAAGCGACTGTAAAAAAAGCCACATATATTTTACAGTATGTTGGTCAACCACAAAGGAGTAGAAGTCATGCAGTGGAGTACATGTACGAATATCGTGTGTATAAACGCGTACACTCTATGAGACAACTCATTCTATGTTTGGATGACATGTGTGATACCACAGACCCTTCCTACCAAGCATCTCGTTGTTTCCTATCTGCATGAAGCTTTTCCACCTTAAAACAACTTTGTCACATTATAGATATTTGTACCGCTTTTATTTCTTCATTTTTACTAGCTACAGTATTATAAATGTATAAAAAATATGCATGTATTTTATATTTATTGCTGAAGTAAATACAATATCTGTTTCTATTTGTTCGGAAACTTTAAGTAGTTTGTATTACAGTACTGTGAAGTACTAACAGCCATTCTTTACTCAATACTACTAAAGAGTTAGCTCTGTTAAAGGTATCTCCCCTTTCTATCAACCACAGGCTAGTATTGATAGAACTAGGAATGGAATTCGCACCAAACTTCATACTACTGGGAAAAAGATTAGACTTTCAACCGGCCAAACTAACAAGCCATGTGTCTATTTCACATTAATATAATTATGTATACTGTGGGAGATTTACATGGTGATTGAATCATGTTGGGCCCCCTCTCCACCCTTCTCCATCCTAAAAAACCCCCTACATCCCTTGCACCTTCAGTAGCCAAGTTTTTAGTACCGTCAAAACTCTTCCCCCTCGGTAGTTACCTAAATCCCCCTAAAAATGGATACCGGGTACTCCGGACCTGTATCAACCCGGTGCCCCTCTATATAAACCTATAGTAACTACCCCGAATCTACCCCGAATATAACCCGGGTCAGGACCCCGGGCCAGTATCCAACATGACTGATTCAGAAAGTCTGTGCCCCCTAGTAATCAGAAAGCCTTAACTGTATGTAGACCGGACCCTCGTACCTGCCAGGAACAGAAACTAGTAAGTGGAGCTTCCAAATAAGGAGTAGAAAAGTCCCACTACAACAAATAGAGCGGGCAGCATAGCCCAGTGCTATCTCACCATGTGCATACAATCTTATTGGCTCGTTTTATTATTGTACTTTGTATCATGTCTTGTGATTTGTGAACATTTTATACTGCATTTTATAATTTGATACTCCTAATAAGGTGATGAGCTTTCCCCTTTATCTCCGATAAAAGGAGCAGCTGTGCACTGTGAGAGACAGTAGTTGTGTGGATAGTGCTGAATACCCTTTTATTGTGTTGCTAAATAGATTGTGGAATAAAGTGTTTACTCGATAAATCTCTCTGTAGTTTGCCTAGGTCGTGGACCCCGTGCAAGTTGTTAAAGTCTATCCTAAATAGATCCCGAGGTGTGAGAAGAGAAGGAGAGGATACCGTTGTGTCGGTGATATCGGACGGAAAAATCTATTACAATATTCTTAGACAATAACTAGGGTTCACAGATGGTCCCAAACATCCGTAGTCAACAAGCTCGCGCAATCACCTAACCAGTTATAACTAATAATGCAATAAGAGCTAGATCTCTGGATAAAATATGTGAATGAACAGGTTGAAAATATGGCACAGTCATCAGCTGATTCAAATGCACTGAAACTTTCAAAGCACTAATCCAGCCAGGTTGAAAAGTTTACTCAAGGGGTTGCAGCTTTCTTGTAATCTTCATTTGTTGCTGGGTTTAATTGCACCAACATATAGATGTACATACACTGTTCTCCTCAGTAAACTCTCTCTGTACCACTGTTGGTGGCATTGCTACTACAACCTACCACAATATTATAAATTAAATAAAATACTTGGTCCCTAGTTTGGTTGCCCTCTCTATAATAACTAAGGAGTCATGCTAGTAAAAGTTCCACCTCGATCTTTAGGAAGACCAGCCGGTTTGACAGCGGGCATGGGTATGGGGTGCTGCTCAAACACGTCTTTAGGGTTGCCCATAAAGTACAGAACAAATAAACAAACAAACTTGTATACAGAGGTTAGTTTTATCCATATTACCGTTTGATGAATTATGTAAATAAAAAGCTGTAGTATTCAGGTTCCTTTTTCAAAAGATCCAACCTAAATGTGCTCCTTGACTTCTTATAGAAATGTAGCATTCTGCGTTAATAGATAGAGTGATGAGTAGAAATTTTTGGGATACAACTCGGTATAAAAATATTGTGTCATTTATTTAGCCCAGAGTTTATTTAAATGATTACTTTGCATGTATTAAATAGATGCTGTAGCTTTTATTGTACTATTGTAAAACTTCATATCAAATTTTCACTAGTCTGTTAATTAGAGTTGGTTGTGATTTCTTTAATATTTGAGAATTTATGAAATAAAGGAAAAACATTTTTGGTCTTTTTTCTGTTATTACGAAGTATTAAGAGTCGTGGTGTTTAATAAACAATTCAACGTGCTGTGGAATATAATTGCCAATTGATACATTACATGCTGGTACAGTGCATTGTGTACAAACCATTCCTTCTGTAAAACAGCAATAATTCATTTTAATATTGTGAGCATGACTGAAGTTTCATCAGATTTTCTGTCACTTATCAAAAAGTGGGGAGCCATAAAATTTTTTGGAAACTTTGAGTTAATTTTTTTCTTAAACCACAAATGTTACTCAATGAGTGTCTAACAGTCTAACCCTGGCTACTTTCTATAAAAACTGGTTATTGTTGAAGTTTGGGTGGTCTACTTTCACTGTTAGTTTACTGTTAAGATGGTAAAGTCATAAGTTTTTAGCAACAAACCTAATTAATTGTTTTCAAATACTCAGTTCTGTTGCAGGAAATTTAAGTTTTGCAAATCGACTTGGTTTGTTTTAGACAATTTGTTTTTTTTGGTGTTATTCAGTTTTTTTTGGTACTGTTTGTTTGGTTTGGTATTGTTTGTTTGTTTTGCTATTGTTGGTTTTTTGGTATTTTTTGTTTGTTTCGGTATTGTTTGTTTGTTTTGCTAATGTTTGTTTGTGTTGATATTGTTTGTTTTTTTTTGGTATTTTTGTTTGTTTCGGTATTGTTTGTTTTTTTTGTATTGTTTGTTTGTGTTGGTACCATTTGTTTATTTTGGTATTGTTGGTTTGTTTTGGTATTGTTTGTTTGTGTTTTTGTTTGTTTGTTCTGAAGCCAAATCAAACCAATTTTTAACTGTCAGTTTATTGAAATTTCAATGTTCGAAAATAAACTTTTTTTATCAGTTTTATAGCAGCTTTAGAGAGTGTTTACAAGATCAGCAGTATAGATATATACTTTAAATGGTTTTTATAGCTTCCTATGATCCAACGCAGTGTAATCACCCCTACAAGTGCTTCTAAAAACGTATGAATCTCAGGCATAAGTGAATAAACCACAGGTGTAGGCCATCAAGTAAGCCAATTTAAATACTAAATGCTGCTGTATGGAAATATCACCCTAGCACAGCCTAATATGATATATCATGGCTTTGGGTGCTATAGTGATTTGACATTAAAATAGTCACCACGGCCACAAGACCAAAAGCATGCTGCTGAGGAACCTCATGGACTGATAACCACCACCTCATTATCCTTAGATGTAGAAGTTACTGGAGCCAAGGCGTCCTAACAACCTAGAAGTAGAGAGAAGGCCAAGGCACACCTAAGAACTCTAGTGATTTTTTACCTTCCACTACTGACACAACGGCATCAACTCCACTGACTCTGACAACCACTTCGGGGTCGTCGCCCCAGACTAACGACACAGAGATTTACGCAATTAAAATAGTTTATTACACAGATTCTATTTAGCAATATAACGTGTTGATGTACAAAACTACACTAGACTTCTGCTTACCCAAGTCTCACCAATTCCTGTTATATGAGGTAGCGAGGAACCTTCAACCCATTATTAGGTTGAGCACATCACAAATAACAGTACAGTCCATGGCAAATCATTATCTACCATAAGAATGGCACAGCAAAGCAATCCGATAGAAAGGGTGAGCACACGGTGAGACAGTTCCGGGCCGCCTTCCCGCTCTTTTGTAGGCAGTTGAACTTTTCAACTCCTTATTTTGTATCCTGGCTTCCTAATCTCTGGTCATTAATATCTGCTAGGCTCCAGTCTCCATAGGGGATAAGTTCTTGAGCTCCTAAGACCTAGAGCATCAGGCTTTTCTTGGCAGACATATTTCTTTACTAGCCCGAGATACTGACCCGGGGTAAGCCGGGGTTGGTCTCTTATACCTATATATATAGCATACATGGTCGATCTAGGTCCCGGGGTAGCCGGTATCCAAACTACAAGGAATTTGGTGTAATACTGTTGTAAGGGAAGCTCTAGGGTTACTCCACATTCTCTCTAAAAACAGGGTAACGGGTGTAGGGGGTTGTGGGGTCAAGGGAGGGGGAAAAGCCATGAATTTACTAAATGTTGTATAAAAGTCTGACAAAACTCACAAATTTACTTTTGGCTCCATGTGTCTTTAATGTTGCACATTTTGTGTAATTTACCAGTATATACAATCAGTATGCTAGTTTAGCGAGTTAGACTAGTCATGCACATGAACAGGTGATTGGTTTATAGGCCAATAGTTTCCTGTGGCTTTTCTTGTATTCATCGCATTGATTTGTTTACTACACAACTTGCTTGCTAACACTGGTGTGATTGTATGAAGCTAGAAGTGTAAAAGGCAGGAACTGTAAATCAATATGTTATATATCTGAGGGCTCACCACTTGTTGTTGAGTTGAGGTAAATTGTTTTGTATCACCATTAGGGAGAGGTAGGGAATTTGGAGCCAGGCCAATGGATGCTGACTGTAATATTGTGTGAGCAAATGTGAACTTTGTCTGCCGAGAGCTTGTGGAACACCATTACTCACCACAGTATTATCAGAATTTAATTATCAAATTAATTAATTATTATTAATTATTAATAATCAATAATTCAAAACTCCTGTTTTGATCGATGAGACTTTTTGCTTTTCACTAAAGACTCTTTTGAGCACTTAAAGAATCTGGTTGAACTTGAATTGAGGCCACCATTCCACTTGATCATGAAATAAATAGTTACACTTTGTACAATATGCAACTGACTCTAGACACACATTATATGCTGATTTTACAAAGCTATTTTTGATATTTAACAAAAAGCTATTTAAAATCAACGACCTTAAAAAATTTTTTATATTGTTGCCACTTTTGTGGCGGAAACAAAAAGTTTGCAACAATTTTAGTTTTGTCTTTATGTTATAGTTGTTCTTTCATCCAATCAACTTTTACTTTTCGGTGAATCTAATACAGCTTGCACAACAATATTTATCTGATACCTTCAAATGGCTGATGAATAAAAATATTACGCAAAGTTCAACCAAAAACTGATTTTCACATGAAAACGAAAAAATTAAGTAAAATTGGTGCATAAACTTCTGTTTAGCCACTTGATTACTAACTTTCTGGTTGATTTTGATTATGTAATTAAAATAATAGTACATAGAAACGTTGTGGTGAAAATCATTTCTGAACTAGTCAATTTTTGGTCATACAAGCTGTTGGACAGGATAAGACAGGAAGGGGCAGACAACTCATAACATATATATTGTCACTAGAACCTACTAAATCTGTTGGTTAAACATTAAAACTATCTCGGAACATGTCAGTATTTTTAAGTGCTATTTTTTATACATTTTTATGCATAATAATAATTCTTATGATTTTACTATGTGACTGTTTCTGAACTGCACATTGGCTACCGGGCTTTGTAGCAGCGCCGTGTTATGGACTTTAATGTGAAACCAGTAATAAGTGTATATGTTCGTGTATCCTTACGAATTTATCTGTGCTAACAAGAGCTGACATTCCCAGTAGTTCTGTTACCAAGTATACAACTGATGAACTGTAAATGGTCTCTGTATGCAGCTAATTTGATACTATCATTTACCACGGTCTATATTAATAATGTTGTAAAAAATACTAGGTAATACATACGTAGCTGTTGGAGTTAAAAAAAGTAAAAAACTTAATGCCACATCTGTTGTGTCTGCTATAAGGAAGCTTTGTGGTGATGGCATCGAAAAAAATAAAAGATGGCATAAAAAACACATTATGTAAAAGTTACAGAGATGTGCCACAGCGAATAACCTACGCTACACTTAAGATTAAGGACTACACCTGGCAATCAACTTTTTTAGAAAAAAAGACTACAGTCGACTTGCAGAATTTTTTGTTGTTTTGAGGGTATCAAACAAAAACTTGGAGACTCAAGGTCTTATTCAGTCCAGCCTATTTATAAGTATATAAATATTACAAATTTATATAATACATCCCTTCAGCTGTTATATATTACCATCAAGTACTCGACCAGAACCAATTATCACCCCATTATATCACATAGTTACCATTGAGTGTCTCATCACAAAAAAAGTAAGATTAAACAATATAAACAAAAAAGTTGCAGTTGAATCCTCTGAATTGTGACACTGCTGAGATTTCCTGTTGAGCAAGCGAAGATTAACACTTAATGCAATCATTTATACAAGAGTCAACTTACCACAACGGATGTACAGTAAGTAGTGCTACCAAGTTATGGCTAACTATATTATCTGTAAGTCCTGTTTGTACTAGATGTACTATACTACCACAACAATAACGCTAACAAAGACAAACAAATATTATCAATGCCGAGCAAGAACATATATATAACGGTTGCCTGTACAGCAAATCTAACTTCATTTCAAACTTCAATCTCCAAACAAAAGTTCTCACTGTAATAACAATGTTTGGTTAAATACTCATTTTGTTTTAATATAAGAAACATATACAACCTCACAAAATCTCACTTTACAACAAGTCGTATTATTACAAGGACAACTCAAGGTCACTTGATCACACAAAGTACTACTGTTGCACCAGCAAGTTGATTTCACAGAAGGAACTAACAGTTAAACAATCTGGATTTTCGGAGTCAAAGAATTTGTAGAAAATGAAATGGTGGTTTGGTAAAAGGGTGTTTACACAATTTTTTCAGGCCTGTCTTGTCATGGAACATAAGAAACCAACTAAGACTGTAAGGCTCCAATTTTTTTTGAAATTTTTATAATGTTAAAATGTTTTAAAAATGACTATGGTATTTTTTTCATCAAAATATACAAAACTGTTATAAATTTATTTTATGTTACATTATTTCTGTCTCAGCTGAGCAGCAAATGCTCAAACTCTAAGGTTTGCTCGCTGAACATAGGAACTTGCTTTAAATTCATTTTTATAAAAATACCAGTTTCTGATTGAATCTTTTCAACAGCTTTTACCTTACCACCAACCTTAGACTATTGCATTTGTGTGTAAAATTTAAAATATTTATCAAAAGTAAGATGAGTTTTTTCAGGGCAAAAAACACCTTTAATAACGAAGCCAAAAAACAGTTGCAAACATTTTTACACACACCGAAACATCTAGGAGATGAAAAATTTTTGTTTTTGATTCTACCAGAGCTGTTCTGTTTTGTACAACCTGAAAAAAGTTTTTTACAAGTCAGCACCTGTTGCTTTTTTTACCAAAGTAAAGATCTGGGATCAATTTAAGCTGCAACACAGTTTCTTGATGGACATTTTTCATACAGTTGAAATATGTATTGCTAATGAAAACAATTCCAATGAGAACTATAGAAACTACGAACACTTTGTAATCATTGGATAGAACAAGTTAGCCATTCGATTGGCTGTATTTACAACGATTCAGAAGATTCAATCCTCCTGCATTTTTTAGATTTGGTAGCATTTGTAATCTTGCCTCAAGGTATAAAAAAACCAATTGCCTGTAATGCAACTACTGTCTATCTCAAGTTAAATAAAAAATCAAATAACTGCAAGTATATAAACCGAGTGACAAAGGCACATACATCAGACATACAACAGTTTGTAACAAGTATTTTACTACTACTTCTCACTCTATTTACTGTTAGTTGATCTTCTTTCATCTTTTCCAACATGAGTAAGTGTTTTGGTAAGCAAAATAATGCAACATTTTGTGATCTTTTGACGGTTTATGTTGCAAGTTAAAAATTTTGGTAACTTTTATTAAAATACATAAATTCTGCCTATGAATATTTTTTTAGCACTATAAAGAAGAATATTTAGCAATTGATGCCAAAACTTGCTGAGAAATCCAGTTTACTGAATGTTATGTAATCCGGTTTAATCAATGTTATTCAATCAATAAACTTGTGAATTTTAGAGTTTCATCTGGCAGTAGTTGCTATTGTACTAGTTATCTCTATGAACTTATCTAGTGGACTCTCTGTTTCATATCAAACCAACAGGTAAAACTACCATTTTGTGTTGTTATATAATCCACCAGTGTGTTACAAATATACATACGGCTGTTGATGGCGATGTACTTATATATTTCATCTGTTTATAGGATAGCAGACAGGGTCAAGAGACAAGCTACCACTCAACTTAACTCTAAGTTGTCTGCATTGAAGTCTGACTTGGAAATAATTGGTACAAAATATGTAAGTAGATATAATATTGGTTGCAATAGTACTAAAACTTTCTGTCCATTATTACATTACCATTCGTTTGTTTTCATTTGTAACTCAGCGTGACCAGCATAGCCTTGGTACAATTCAAGGCTCAACTGGATGTGACTATAGAGATTTCCCCAGAGCAGAATACGTTGATGCCACAAACACTACTCAACCAATGCGATGGATTGTAGTAAGTATAAAATTAAACAGTTATATCTACCTTTGTGTACAAGTTCCATATGATGTTAAGTAGGTCTATAGTTTTGAAGCATTTGTATTTAGTACTCATAGACTTTACCAATGTAAACTAACTACTTGAAGCATAAAAAAGTAATACAAATATTCATCTGTTCACTCTACAGTTTCATAACTACAGTTAACTGATACTTTCTGATTCCAGAGAGACTTTACTAGAGTGATGGAACAGCTTAGATACACCTTCTGTGAGATACAAAAACACATTCAAGGAGCTACCATTACTGGTTTAGACACCGGCATCACAACAAATGTCTTAAACAACTTGAGAGATTCAAGGATACTTGTAGCTAGGTCAAATGGTATAACTACTCCATCTGAACTGAGTTGTGTCAACTACAGTGTAAGTTATATTGTATATTGTATCTGATTTATTATAAACTTACCTATTCAAATACATGCACTTTATTCGGGTTTCATACTGAAAGATTTTTGTTCATGTTACATCTTGTTGGTTTGTAGTCCCTCTGTCGAGCTGAGGCAGACTGGATTGTGGGGAAAACAAGAGATGAATATTGTATGTACATACGTATCTACGCTGCTCAACAGTTTCTTCAATGCCTCATGGATACACCAGCAAGTTGAATAAACAATGGACAATATAGATCTGGTCTTACGGGAAAACTTATGGTGTTGGTGTCTGCTGAATTTATCTTTACTTTATCTCTGTTCTTATATATTAGTGTTGGTGGTGGTGTTTTCCTTTCTTCTCTCCGTTTCGTGTTAGATTCCTACTTGTGTATCACTCGTACTCTACAGATTATGTAATGGATAGTCTGTGTATTTGATTCAAAATAAAGCATTTCAATGTTGAATAATTCTCAGTTTTTAATAGAATCTATGCAGCCTGAGACTTTTTCATGAGAAATGCCCAAAAAAACCTCAAGATCATTACTTTTCATCTGTCTTACATTTGTATATGAAGTACTCAAAGGATTTTCAAAGTTAATGCCTGGCACAAAAGTGAGTCAGAGCAATGTTTTGACTTGATTACGGTATGGTAGTAGGATAATATGATAATAGACTATAACAAGGTAATGCAGTATGATCATTTATTCAGAAATTCATAAACTAGGTTTTTTATTACGATATAAACTTGCATTAATCAACATTTTTTGAGAGATTTGATCAAAAATAGTTTGTGTTTTGATATTTTGCACTCTTTAAATGTTAAGTTTGTTGGAGAAACATAGTAAGACTAAGTTACCTCATATATGTTTGCTGCTCTCCAGTCTTTGCTGAGTTAGCTTCAAAGACTTCTAAAAATAAAGAAAATTGCGCAGTCACATCAAGCAATGTTAAAGTAAAGTACTGTAGTAAAAATGTTTATACTGAAGTGCGTTACAACCTGTACCCACATGCCTTCAATGGATGAGAGTCTCTCTCTGTGGCTTAGAGACCACTTCCTGCAATAAATAACACTAAACAAGATAACTGGCCTCCCTATTGGTACTGTTTTGTACCTGATATTGCCAGTCCGGCATTAAAGACCATGCAGGGCCGACACGGGATATGGCCAGTTTTGACCATGCAGGGCTACCAAAGTGGGCATGAGGGAACTGCCTTAGCCCATGATCCTAAAACCAGCTCAAATGCTTCAGAACACATTATTTGGGATCGATCTAGCTCCAAATAGCAATAGTTATGTGCTCCAGGTTGCGATTAGCATCAGGATCTGCCAGAAGATGAGACAGCTATTTAGTAGACACTCAGCCATTAAGTCTGCCCGTTTGCCACTAGGCGCTTATTTTATTTCTTCACTAGCATCACTCTATTACTCATTACTACTTTTTAAGCTTGTAATTTCAGTTGCTATGCCCACTTCCTGTATGTGTTAGTAGTTACATTGTTATCTAGCGAATGCGCCAATAAAAGGCTATACTTTTACTATACTTATTGCGTTTGCTTGAATGAATCTTACATGTACACCTACCACCATGTTACTCCGGTGAATTACCATACCAAAGTTTTTATACCATACAAATTAATGATGCTGTACTGCTACAACCTGACTGATTTATCTGAGCCGAGAGCTCTAGTCTAGCGGTTTAATCATTTGCTCAATTATACCAATAAGACTTACAACTCAATTGATAACGGCCTAGGCTTAACTACTCTCATTCTACCTAAATTAGTGCTAAGGCAGAAAATTTAGTAAATATGGCAACTCCACAATTTGTCAAAGTATTGGAAGGGTTGAACTTGCTATCATTTTGTGTTCTATATGTATACTTATTAAGCCTAGGGCTTGATAAAAATAACACAAATTTGGGGAGAAACACTAGGTCTGTACTTCAATGGTTTAATAACACCAAACATGAAGAGATATTCTTTTCATCCGCTTCGATGTAGTAAAGTTCTATCCTTCCATCAATGAAGATACCCTGGATAAAGCCTTACTTTTTGCCTTTAAATATACCTCTATTTCCTAGGATGAAATTGACATCTGCAAGATCTTCAAAAAATACAATCTCAAGGTCACCATCGAAGCTGGTAAAAAAGTAGTGGAATTATTAGATGTCACCCTGGACCTAAATACTGGCAAACATCGCCCATATAGCAAACCTAATAACATTCTTCAATATGTCCATAGACTATCAAACCACCCACCCTCCATCATTCGCAAGTTACCTATAAGCATAAATAAAAGACTTTCCGAACTATCATGAGACAAAAAGATCTTTGACATTGGCAAAGCTCTATATCAAAACGCCTTACATAAAAGCGGCTACAATTACAATCTTTGTTTTAAACCCTCACCACCTTACAAAATAAACGAAAAAGGCGTAGAAATATAACCTGGTACAACCCACTTTTTGACCTCAATGTGTCCACCAACATCGGCCATGAGTTTCTTAAAGCAGTTGAAAAGTGTTTTCCAAAACACCATTCTTTGGGCCATATTTTTAACAAAAACACTGTTAAACTCAGTGACAGTCGCATGCCCAATATTAAAACCACCATACAAGGGCAAAATAACAAGATCTCTAACAACATTACCAATACCCCCACTAATAAATGCAACTGTAGGAGTAGAGTTGAGTGACCCCTCGAGGGCAATTGCCAGATCAAAAGTATTATTTACCAAGCTACAGTCACACCTAATAACAAAGTAGAAACATATGTTGGCTTAACTGAGGGAAAATTAAAAACTAGATATAGAAATCATAAAATGTCTTTTAACATACCCAGAAAAATAAATTCCACCGAGCTGAGCAAACATATTTGGTTACTTAAAGACTCATCTACCCAATTTACCATCAAATGGAGAATTCTATCTCAGAGCATATTCTAACACTGGTAAAAAATGCCACCTCTGTACACCTGAAAGATTCTATATCATCTTCCAACCAGAGTTGTCTTCCCTTAACAGCAGGAATGAAATTGACACCACCTGCAGACGCTCTAATAACCTTTTGCTCAGCCGGGCATAGTTCGATGCCTTTTACTTTCTTTTGACGCCCTTGCACCCTTACCACCATATCTAGTAATAAATAACGATCCTTGTACACTTAATACTTTTGGTCTGAGCTTTCTGTTTCCGGTTGCATCTTCCATCCTCATTTTTGCAGTTGAAAGCCAACCTGATGATTGTGCCTGAACTCTTTCTTTTTTCCATATATTTTAGGCACATGAAAAAAACTTTATTTAGACAATATTTTTGCCATTTTTCACTATTTTATCTCTTAGTACAAATATACTTATACATTCAGATATGCTTATATATACAGATATACTTATATATACAGATACACTTACATATACAGATCTACTTATATATACAGATATACTTATATATACAGATACACTTACATATACAGATCTACTTATATATACAGATATACTTATATATGCAAACATACTTATATATACATATATGCTTATATATAAAGATACACTTATATATACAGATATACTTATGTATACAGATATACTTATATATACAGATATCCTCGTATATACAGATATACTTATATATGCAGATATACTTATATATGCAGATACACTTATGTATACGGATATACTTATATATACAGATATACTTATATATACAGATATCCTCGTATATACAGATATACTTATATATGCAGATACACTTGTATATACATATATGCTTATATATACAGATACACCTATATATACAGATATACTTATATATACAGATATACTTATATATACAGATATACTTATATATACAGTTATACAGATATCCTTGTATATACAGATATACTTATATATATATACAGATATACTTGTATATACAGATATACTTATATATACAGTTATACAGATATCCTTGTATATACAGATATACTTATATATATATACAGATATACTTATATATACAGATATACTTATATATACAGATGTACTTATATATACAGATATACTTATATATGCAGATATACTTATATATGCAGATGTACTTATATATACAGATATACTTATATATGCAGATATACTTATGTACACAGTTATACTGTACTTATATATACAGGTATACTTATATATACAGATATACTTATGTACACAGTTATACTGTACTTATATATACAGATATACTTATTTATACAGATATACTTGTATATACAGATATACTTATATATACAGATATACTTATATATACAGATATACTTATATATACAGATATACTTATATATACAGATATACTTATATATGCAGATATACTTATGTACACAGTTATACTGTACTTATATATACAGATATACTTATTTATACAGATATACTTATATATACAGATATACTTATATATACAGATATACTTATGTACACAGTTATACTGTACTTATATATACAGATATACTTATTTATACAGATATACTTGTATATATAGATATACTTATATATATAGATATACTTATATATACAGATATACTTATATATACAGATATACTTATATATGCAGATATACTTATGTACACAGTTATACTGTACTTATATATACAGATATACTTGTTTATACAGATATACTTATATATACAGATATACTTATGTACACAGTTATACTGTACTTATATATACAGATATACTTATTTATACAGATATACTTGTATATATAGATATACTTATATATACAGATATACTTGTATATATAGATATACTTATATATACAGATATACTTATATATACAGATATACTTATATATACAGACATACTTATATATACAGATATACTTTTATATATACAGATATACTTGTATATACAGATATACTTATATATACAGATATACTTATATATACAGATATACTTATATATACAGATATACTTATATATACAGATATACTTATATATACAGATATACTTATACATACAGATATACTTATATATACAGATATACTTATATATAGAGATATACTTATATATACAAATATACTTATATATATAGATATACTTGTATATACGGATATACTTATATATACAGATATACTTATATATACAGATTTACTTATATATACAGATATACTTATATATACAGATACACTTATATATACAGATATACTTATATATACAGATATACTTATTTATACAGATATACTTGTATATACAGATATACTTATATATAGAGATATACTTATATATATAGACATACTTATACATACATATATACTTATATATGCAGATATACTTATGTATACAGATATATTTATATATACAGATATGCCTATATATACAGATATATTTATATATACAGATATACTTATTTATACAGATATACTTATATATACAGATATACTTATATATACGGATATACTTATATATACAGATATACTTATATGTACAGATATACTTGTATATACAGATATACTTATATATATAGATATACTTATATATAGGGATATACTTAGATATATAGATATACTTATATATACAGATATACTTATATATACAGATATACTTATATATACAGATATACTTATATATACAGATATACTTATATATACAGATATACTTATATATACAGATATACTTATATATACAGATATACTTATATATACAGATATACTTATATATAGAGATATACTTAGATATATAGATATACTTATATATACAGATATACTTATATATACAGATATACTTATATATAGAGATATACTTAGATATATAGATATACTTATATATACAGATATACTTATATATACAGATATACTTATATATAGAGATATACTTATATATATAGATATACTTGTATATACGGATATACTTATATATACAGATATACTTATATATATAGATATACTTATATATACAGATATACTTATATATACAGATATACTTATATGTACAGATATACTTATATATACAGATATACTTATATATACAGATATACTTATATATAGAGATATACTTAGATATATAGATATACTTATATATACAGAGATACTTATATATACAGATATACTTATATATAGAGATATACTTAGATATATAGATATACTTATATATACAGATATACTTATATATACAGATATACTTATGTACACAGTTATACTGTACTTATATATACAGATATACTTATTTATACAGATATACTTGTATATATAGATATACTTATATATACAGATATACTTGTATATATAGATATACTTATATATACAGATATACTTATATATACAGATATACTTATATATACAGACATACTTATATATACAGATATACTTATATATACAGATATACTTGTATATACAGATATACTTATATATACAGATATACTTATATATACAGATATACTTATATATACAGATATACTTATATATACAGATATACTTATATATACAGATATACTTATACATACAGATATACTTATATATACAGATATACTTATATATAGAGATATACTTATATATACAAATATACTTATATATATAGATATACTTGTATATACGGATATACTTATATATACAGATATACTTATATATACAGATTTACTTATATATACAGATATACTTATATATACAGATACACTTATATATACAGATATACTTATATATACAGATATACTTATTTATACAGATATACTTGTATATACAGATATACTTATATATAGAGATATACTTATATATATAGACATACTTATACATACATATATACTTATATATGCAGATATACTTATGTATACAGATATATTTATATATACAGATATGCCTATATATACAGATATATTTATATATACAGATATACTTATTTATACAGATATACTTATATATACAGATATACTTATATATACGGATATACTTATATATACAGATATACTTATATGTACAGATATACTTGTATATACAGATATACTTATATATATAGATATACTTATATATAGGGATATACTTAGATATATAGATATACTTATATATACAGATATACTTATATATACAGATATACTTATATATACAGATATACTTATATATACAGATATACTTATATATACAGATATACTTATATATACAGATATACTTATATATACAGATATACTTATATATAGAGATATACTTAGATATATAGATATACTTATATATACAGATATACTTATATATACAGATATACTTATATATAGAGATATACTTAGATATATAGATATACTTATATATACAGATATACTTATATATACAGATATACTTATATATAGAGATATACTTATATATATAGATATACTTGTATATACGGATATACTTATATATACAGATATACTTATATATATAGATATACTTATATATACAGATATACTTATATATACAGATATACTTATATGTACAGATATACTTATATGTACAGATATACTTATATATACAGATATACTTATATATAGAGATATACTTAGATATATAGATATACTTATATATACAGATATACTTATATATACAGATATACTTATATATAGAGATATACTTAGATATATAGATATACTTATATATACAGATATACTTATATATACAGATATACTTATATATAGAGATATACTTATATATATAGATATACTTGTATATACGGATATACTTATATATACAGATATACTTATATATAGAGATATACTTAGATATATAGATATACTTATATATGCAGATATACTTATATATACATATATACTTATACATACTGTGGGAGATTTGTGTGATAGGTAGTGCTAACCCCCCCCCCCCCCCAAACCCCCCCCCCCACCCTTTACACCCCTGGTGCCCTTAGTCATCAGTCATTATCCCACCAGAACTCTACCCCCCCGGAGATTCTCCGAATCCCCTGGAAAATGGATATCAGTTGTCCCCAAACACTATCTCCCTAAATATAGTAAAATTAGCTACCCCGAATCTACCCCGAACCTACCCCGAACCTTCCTCGACCCGGGATCCAACTACATTGATTCAGGTAGCCTGAGGCCTCCTGAATGCGATGCAACAATCAGAATCGAAATCGGAGCGTTCCTTCTCCCAGGATCACAGGATAGGATATGGTCTACCCTTATAAGGACTGGAAAGTTACCAGCTACCAAAAAGAGCGGCAATAGGTGCCCAGGGCAAAACACCATGTGCTTGCTACATGATTGGACTGTTTTATTGTTATGATTTTGTATTATGTATTACCATTGGCAACTGCCTTGTACCCTGTATTGTGATTCGTTGTGCCTAATAAGGTAATGAAGTTGTACCTTTTTCTCTATAAATAGAGCGGCTGTGCCTTGGGCAGGCAGTTGTTGTAGAGTTGTTGAAGTATAAGTACCCTTTTGCTTGTGAATATAATAAAGTCTCTATTCTGATAAACACATTTCTACTACGTTTGAGTCGAGGACTCGTGAGTTGTTAACGTCGTTGGAGATAGAGAGAAAGGAGTGGAAGAGAGAGAGGTAGAGAATCCGTTGTGTAGCTAATAGAAGAGGCAAATCTATTACAATACATATATACTTATATATATAGATCTACTTATACATACATATATACTTATATATGCAGATATACTTATGTATACAGATATATTTATATATACGAATATACTTATATATACAGATATACTTATATATACAGATAAACTTGTATATACAGATACACTTATATATACAGATATACTTATATATACAGATATACTTATGTATACAGATATACTTATATATACAGATATACTTATATATACAGATATACTTGTATATACAGATATACTTATATATACAGATATACTTGTATATACAGATATACTTATATATACAGATATACCTATACATACAGACATATTTACATATACAGATATACTTATTTATACAGATATACTTGTATATACGGATATACTTATATATACACATATACTTATATATACAGATATACTTATACATACATGTATACTTATATATATAGATATGCTTATATATACAGGTATACTTATATATAAAGATCTACTTATACATACATACATACTTATATATATATACATATATACTTATACATACATATATACTTATATATATAGATATACTTATATATACAGATCAACTTGTATATACTATATACAGATAAATTTATATATATATCCGTAACTGTTAAGAAAACGTTGATACTTTATTTAGCTCGTGTTTATCAACATCCTCACATCACCCACAACAGAGCTTTTATAATTCAATACAATTATTTATCTTTATTCGGGTTTGTTTGTTTCAATTTTTTATTTTTAGAGATAAAAACAGATAAAGTATAATATAACAACGATACAATAAAAAAAACATTACAGTCGAATATCATTGATCCAATGTGGCTCTAGCTTGGCTCTCAATTTCACTAAAGCGCACCTGTGTACTATTCAACATGTACAAACCAACATATCTGATAATACTTGAAAACCAACGGATCTGTGTTTAGATATATTTAGGAACTCATGCAAAGTTATAGTATGCGCTATAGCTTCCCACTATGCAATAGTAGTTAAAGAGAGTCACTAAAACATGTGGTAGCGATTGAAATAGATTAGATTAGTCAGGACTTGATCGGTAATAGTTCAACAAACAACAACAATTAGATATAATGCGATGTATAGCCACTAACTAGAGCTGTTACTGACTATATTAACGATGATAGCAAAGGTGCATTTAAGCAGTTGTCTCTCTCTCTCTCTTATTGAACAGTATAACTATGATACGGTGTATAAGTTTGCAAGTGTATTTTATGAATTGTGTCGTTAGATTAATAATAATACAAAGAAACAAGGAAGTAAAACGTACATAAACAGTTATCAATATTCATTGCAGAGAGTTAATTACTCAAGCTATTGTAGCAAATTTAGGTAAATCTTCTTTACAAAAGTTAACTGTTGTTTCAAACAAAATTTATAGTGACCTATTTTCTGATTAATGCAAGGTGTATTGATCGGGAGTATATAAACTTTTTCCAGACAGGGCTTCAATGATTGGCTGCCTTTGTGGTGGCTTAGTACAATATTTCACACTCTATTGACTTTAACAGTTTCAACTGCTAATTTAAAAAAAAAAATGATAGTGGCGAAAGCATGGTTTGCATTAAGGGATTTTGGGTAGGTGCCAATTGATTGCACAAACATACTAAAACTGCTACACTTGTATATTACCTTTTGTCAACCCACATAATAAAATATCTTTAAATAGACACATCTGGTTCTAATTTAAATCATGCCAATAAAGTTCTAGAGCCAGCTTATAGGCTAACTTAGTAGTACAGGAAGGAAGAAGTATACTAAGTGAAACGTCAACTGATTATATCATAATCCACTAAGAGTTGAAACTTCCTCATTAAGTGTGCACTGATAATTTTATGAGTGTAGTATTTGTAAGGTTCACATGAAAAAAAAAATAAAACCCAACTATATAAGCTGAGTGAAGGAGATATAAAAGGCATTGCATGCTAAGTAGGACTTTGTGATAACTTTTATACATACAACAGCTTGTGGTTAGTTGAGTACAAAGTTTGTATTTGTAAACATGGGTAAGTATTTTACAATAAAAGACTATTGTAGAGATTATCAGGAAGTCTATATTTATGTGGCAGCTGTACGTATTGTTTTCTGCATGTCTGACAGAGGTTACAAATGCCATAATTAAATGTACAGGTTGAATAACATACATGTAACTGAGTGTGTATCAGACAAATTATGTACCCCATTGTACACGTAGAAAACTAATCTAGGAGAAAGTTTACTTTTTATTGTGAACTTTTTGCATCGATTTCGTTGCAATAATAAACTGGATGAGTTATTTGACATTGGATAGGCGAAAACTTTTATATTTTCAAATTACCTCTTTGACTTAAATGAGTCGGTATGATTAAGAAAAAGTTGTAATTTCTTGGTTAAACAACAATGGGACTGGTTTCTATAGCTAGCAGAAGTTTCTTACTTTCCCGTTTTATAAATAATACATATTTATATTTTAGAGTTCAGAGTTTCTGTACTATTTCTCTCTATAAGCTTGTCTAATGGACTCTCTGCTTCTTATTAAATCAACAGGTAATACTATCACTTGATATTGTTATATAACCTACTTACATGTTGTACATACATATAACTGCTGTGAACAAGTCACTTATAAATTTTATACTTTTATAGAGTAGTAGACAGAGTGAAGAGACAAACCAATACACAACTCTACAATACACTCAACAATCTCAAATCAGACTTAAATCAGGTTGAAACCATATATGTAAGTTTTCCTACAATTGATATAAGAAAACTGTGCTTGATTTAATGCGTTATGTTGCAAAGTGTAGAAATATATATTTGATAATTTTCTTACACAGAGAGCTGCAAAACTCAATGGTCGTCACCCAAGTAATCCTGCGTGTGACTACTACCCCAGTGGTATGCCAGAATATAGAGATTCACCAAATCCAGTGGGTTGCAGTAAGTAAATGCAAGTTAATAACCTTCTGCAACAGTAAATGGCAGACCACATTTTTTATGCACTTTTCAAGTGATGTAATATAACTGAAATTCAGTCTTCTGTTTCAAACACTATGATTAACCTTTTTAGGGAAACAGCACAATGGTTGTAGAAAAGTTTAGACAAACGCATTGTGTAATACAAAAGCATATTCAAGGAGAACCCATAACTGGTTTAGACAGCACCACCGTTTTAAGAACTTTGAATAATCTTGAGAGAGCAAGTAGTCTTGGAGCTGAACTACATGGAATAAACAACCTACCAACATTGAACTGTACTAACTATGATGTAAGTTATAATCATATTGTTCTGTGGAGCTTAGCTTTTGTGAAGTTCTGTTTCAGCAGGGAAAATCATCGTAGCATCTTTGGGTATTGCATGAAATCGTTTCAAAATTAATTTAATTTTTTAACCATTGCTCTGTTAGCAATTTTCGATCTTGGCACTAAAGTTTAAAAGCATTTTGATAGCGATACAAATGTTCCAATAGGCACCAAGCCCGATTTGAGTTTTATATGAATATATCACTTCAGTTTCTAGAGAGATTTAGCAATAAAACTTTGGTTTTAATCGTGTGAAGCAGTAAAGCTTTTCAGTAAATGAAAATACAAAGTAACGTATTCCTTCATGTTTAATTTTCATTCATTTGTTTTCATCCCATATAGTTACTTATAAACTTTAGACATCCTCGGAAACTGTCCATTGATGAACTGGTGCAAAAATGCATGCTTGCACTTTACGACAGCATTTCTTTCTAAACTCTCATCACAAAGTTTTTGTGAAGTTCTAGCATTCTGTTAGTCCGTTGGGAGTTGTGGTACCTGTATACAATGTGTTTAGGTTATGCTCATAGAATAGAGATTGTGACAGCTTCACTGTGAGAGATTCCTCATCTTATCTACTGGTTGAGGTTGCCTTTGTTTTATAGCCAAAGAGTGCTAAATAGTCTTAACCAAATCACCAAATAATAAGTATAAAATATTTCATACTTGTTTTTACGGTCGTATTTTAAGATTACAATGTTTTTAGTCTTTAAGTTGCCTGATTTTCTTCCAGCTGTGTAATGTAAAATTCAGGTTTAAAACTTATTGCTGTTGTTGATTACAACAGTAAAGCTTAAATTGCAAGTCCTGCGTTTTACCGCTTCGTAATTAAATTCAAAATTATTACAGTTTGGAATCTTCTGAAATTGTTTGAAAAAAAATAAAATTTTTAACTGCAGTAGTTTATTAGATATTAGCCATGCAATATATCACATCTATATGTGTGTCATGGTGAACAACTATAAGCATCTAATCATTGCTGTTATCATAAACAGAATTATCTCCGGATATAGCTCCATGGTTGTCATGGTAGAAGAAGGAAACAAAAACAGTGCCACAAGTAATTACATAGTTACTTTTGCGTAAACAGTGAACAAGCGACTGTACAAAAAGCTACATATATTTTACAGTCTGTTGGTCAACCACAAAGGAGTAGAAGTCATGCAACGGAGTACATGTACGAATATCGTGTGTATAAACGCGTACACTCTATGAGACAACTCATTCTATGTTTGGATGACATGTGTGATACCGCAGACCCTTCCTACCAAGCATCTCGTTGTTTCCTATCTGCATGAAGCTTTTCCACCCTAAAACAACTTTGTCACATTTTAGATATTTGTACCGCTTTTATTTCTTCATCTTTGCTACCTACAGTATTATGAGTGTATAAACAATATGCATGTATTTTCTATTTATTGTTGAGCTAAATACAGTCTATGTTTGTGTTTGTTCGAGAACTTTAAGTAGTTTGTATTACAGTACTGTGCAGTACTAGCAGCCATTCTTTACCGAATACCACTGCAGTGTCAGGTCTGTAAAACTTATCTCCCCTTTCTATCAACCACAGACTAATATTTATATAATTTTGAATAGAATCTGTACCAAACTTTATACTACTGCGCAAAATATTAGACTTTCACCCAGCCAAACTCACAAGCAGTGCGTCTATTTCACAATAATATAATTATGTATATTGTGGGAGATTTACATGGTGATTGAATCATGTTGGGCCCCCTCCTTCCCTTCCCACCCTAAAAACCCCCCTACATCCCTTGCATCCTCAGTTGCAGAGTCTGTAGTACCGTCAGAACTCTTCCCCCTCGGTAGTTACCTAAATCCCCTTAAAGTACCCCGGGCCTGTATCAACCCGGTACCACTCTATATAAACCTATAGTAACTACCCCGATTCTACCCCGGGCATATTCCGCGTCAAGACTCTGGGCCAGTATCCAACATGACTGATCCAGAAAGTATGTGCCCTTAGGAATCAGAAAGCCTTAACTGTATGGAGACCGGAGCCTCGCACCTACCAGGAACAGAGGCTAGGAGGTGGAGCTTCCATATAAGGAGTGGAAAAGTTCCACTACACCAAAAAGGTCGAGAAGAATAGCTCAGTGCTATCTCACTGTGCGTGCATACATTCTTATTGGCTCGTTTTATTATTGTACATTGTATCATGTCTTCTGATTTGTGAACATTTTATATTGTATTTTATTATTGGCTCACCCTAATAAAATGATGAGCTTTCCCCTTTATCTCCTATAAAAGGAGCATCTGTGCACTGTGAGAGTTAGTAGTTGTGTGGATAGTGCTAAATACTCTTTTATTAAGTTGCTAAATAGATTGTGGAATAAATTATTTACTCGATAAATCTGTGTAGTTTGCCTGGGTCGTGGAAGAGAAGGAGAGGATACCGTTGCGTCGGTGATAGAGGACAGAAATCTATTACAATATTCCTAGACAATAACGAGGGTTCACAGATGGTCCCAAACATCCATAGTCAACAAGCTCGCGCAATCACCTAACCAGTTATAACTAATAATGCAATAAGAGCTAGATCTCTGGATAAAATATGTGAATGAACAGGTTGAAAATATGGCACACTCATCAGCTGATTCAAACACACTGAAACTTTCAAAGCACTAATCCAGCCAGGTTGAAAAGTTTACTCAAGGGGTTGCAGCTTTCTTGTAATCTTCATTTGTTGCTGGGTTTAATTGCACCAACATATAGATGTACATACACTGTTCTCCTCAGTGAACTCTCTCTGTACCACTGTTGGTGGCCTTGCTACTACAACCTACCACAATATTATAAATTAAATAAAATACTTGGTCCCTAGTTTGGTTGCCCTCTCCATAATAACTATGGAGTCATGCTAGTAAAAGTTCCACCTCGATCTTTAGGAAGACTAGCCGGTTTAACGGCGGGCATGGGTATGGGGTGCTGCTCAAACACGTCTTTAGTGTTGCCCATAAAGTACAGAACAAATAAACAAACAAGCTTCTATACAGAGGTTAGTTTTATCCCTATTACGGTTTGATGGATTATGTAAATAAAAAGCTGTAGTATTCAGGTTCCTTTTTCAAAAGATCCAACCTAAATGTGCTCCTTGACTTCTTATAGAAATGTTGCATTATGCGTTAATAGATAGAGTGATTAGTAGAAATTTTTGGGATACAACTCGGTATAAAAATATTGTGTCATTTATTTAACCCAGAGTTTATTTAAATGATTACTTTGCCTGTATTAAATAGATGCTGTAGCTTTTATTGTACTATTGTAAAACTTCGTATCAAACTTTCACTAGTCTGTTAACTAGAATTGGTTGTGATTTCTTTAATAGTTGAGAATTTATGAAATAAAGAAAAAAAAAATTTTTGATGTTTTTTCTGTTATTACGAAGTATTAAGAGTCATGGTGTTTAATAAACAATTCAATGTGCTGTGGAATATAATTGTCAATTGATACACTACATGCTGGTACAGTGCATTGTGTACAAACCATTCCTTCTGTAAAACAGCAATAAATCAGTTTAATATTGTTGAGCATGACTGAAGTTTCATCAGACTTTCTGTCACTTATCAAAAAGTGGGGAGCCATAAAATTTTTTGGAAACTTTGAATTAATTTTTTTCTTAAACCACAAATGTTACTCAATGAGTGTCTAACAGTCTAACTCTGGCTACTTTCTATAAAAACTGGTTATTGTTGAAGTTTGGGTGGTCTACTTTCACTGTCAGTTTACTGTTAAGATGGTAAAGTCATAAGTTTTTAGCAACAAACCTAATTGATTGTTTTCAAATACTCAGTTCTGTTGCAGGAAATTTAAGTTTTGCAAATCGGCTTGGTTTGTTTTAGACAATTTGTTTTTTTTGGTGTTATTCAGTTTTTTTTTGGTACTGTTTGTTTGGTTTGGTATTGTTTGTTTGTTTGTTTTGCTATTGTTTGTTTGTTTTGCTATTGTTTGTTTTTTTGGTATTTTTTGTTTGCTTCGGTATTGTTTGTTTGTTTTGCTAATGTTTGTTTGTGTTGATATTGTTTGTTTTTTTTTGGTATTTTTGTTTGTTTCGGTATTGTTTGTTTTTTTTTGTATTGTTTGTTTGTGTTGGTACCATTTGTTTATTTTGGTATTGTTGGTTTGTTTTGGTATTGTTTGCTTGTGTTTTTGTTTGTTTGTTCTGAAGCCAAATTAAACCAACTTTTAACTGTCAGTTTATTGACATTTCAATGTTCGAAAATAAACTTTTTTTATCAGTTTTATAGCAGCTTTAGAGAGTGTTTACAAGATCAGCAGTATAGATATATACTTTAAATGGTTTTTATAGCTTCCTATGATCCAACGCAGTGTAATCACCCCTACAAGTGCTTCTAAAAGCGTATGAATCTCAGGCATAAGTGAATAAACCACAGGTGTAGGCCATTAAGTAAGTCAATTTAAATATTAAATGCCGCTCTATGGAAATATCACCCTAGCACAGCGTAATATGATATATCATGGCTTTGGGTGCTATAGTGATTTGACATTAAAATAGTCACCACGGCCACAAGACCAAAAACATGCTGCTGAGGAACCTCATGTACTGATAACCACCACCTCATTATCCTTAGATGTAGAAGTTCCTGGAGCCAAGGCATTCTAACAACCTAGAAGTAGAGAGAAGGCCAAGGCACACCTAAGAACTCTAGTGATTTTCCACCTTCCACTACTGACACAACAGCATCAACTCCACTGACTCTGACAACCACTTCGGGGTCGTCGCCCCAGACTAACGACACAGAGATTTACGCAATTAAAATAGTTTATTACACAGATTCTATTTAGCAATATAACGTGTTGATGTACAGAACTACACTAGACTTCTGCTTACCCAAGGCTCACCAATTCCTGTTATATGAGGTAGCAAGGAACCCTCAACCCCTTATTAGGATGAGCACATCACAAATAACAGTGCAGTACATTGCAAATCATTATTTACAATAAGAATGGCACAACAAAGCAATCCGATAGAAAGGTTGAGCACATGGTGAGACAGTTCTGTGCTGCCTTCCCGCTCTTTTGTAGGCAGTTGAACTTTTCAACTCCTTATTTTGTATCCTGGCTTCCTAATCTCTGGTCATTAATATCTGCTAGGCTCCAGTCTCCATAGGGGATAAGTTCTTGAGCTCCTAGGACCTAGAGCATCAGGCTTTTCTTAGCAGACATATTTCTTTACTAGCCCAAGATACTGACCCGGGGTAAGCCGGGGTAGGTCTCTTATACCTATACATATAGCATACATGGTGGATCTAGGTCCCGGGGTAGCCGGTATCCAAACTACAAGGAATTTGGTGTAATACTGGTAGGAGGGAAGCTCTAGGGTTACTCCACATTCTCTCTACAAACAGGGTAACGGGTGTAGGGGGTTGTGGGGTCAAGGGAAGGGGGAAAAGCCATGAATTTACTAAGTGTTGTATAAAAGTCTGACAAAACTCATAAATTTACTTTTGGCTCCATGTGTCTTTAATGTTGCGCATTTTGTGTAATTTACTAGTATATACAATCAGTATGCTAGTTTAGCGAGTTAGACTATACACGCACATGAACAGGTGATTGGTTTATAGGCCAATAATTTCCTGTGGCTTTTCTTGTATTCATCGCATTGATTTGTTTACTACATAACTTGCTTGCTAACACTGGTGTGGTTGTATAAAGCTAGAAGAGTAAAAGGCAGGAACTGTACATCAATATATTATATATCTGAGGGCTCACCACTTGTTGAGTTGAGGTAAATTGTTTTGTATCACCATTAGGGAGAGGTAGGGAATTTGGAGCCAGGCCAATGGATGCTGACTGTAATATTGTGTGAGCAAATGTGAATTTTGTCTGCCGAGAGCTTGTGGAACACCACTATCCACCACAGTGTTTGTAGAATTTAATTATCAAATCAATTAATTATTATTAATTATTAATAATCAATAATTCAAAACTCCTGTTTTGATCGATGAGACTTTTTGCTTTTCTCTAAAGACTCTTTTGAGCACTTAAAGAATCTGGTTGAAGTTGAATTGAGGCCACTATTCCACTTGATCATGAAGTAAATAGTTACACTTTGTACATTATGCAACTGACTCTAGACACATTATATGCTGATTTTACAAAGCTATTTTTGATAGTTAACAAAAAGCTATATAAAATCAGCGACCTTAAAATTTTTTTATATTGTAGCCACTTTTGTGACAATTTTAGTTTTGTCATGATGTTATAGTTGTTCTTTCATCCAATCAACTTTTACTTTTCGGTGAACCTAATACAGCTTGCACAACAATATTTATCTAATAACTTCAAATGGCTGATGAATAAAAATATTACGCAAAGTTCAACCGAAAACTTAAGTTAAATTGGTGCGTAGATTTCTGTTTAGCCACTTGATTACTTACTTTCTGGTTGATTTTGATTACTTAATTAAAATAATAGTACATAGAAACATTGTGGTGAAAATCATTTCTGAACTAGTCAATTTTTGGTCATACAAGCTGTTGGACAGGATAAGACAGGAAGGGGCAGACAACTTATAACATATACTGTATATTGTCACTAGAACCTACTAAATCTGTTGGTTAAACATTAAAACTATCTCGGAACATGTCAGTATTTTAAGTGCTCTTTTTTATACATTTTTATGAATAATAATTCTTATGATTTTACTATGTGACTGTTTCTGAACTGTACATTGTCTACCGGGCTTTGTAGCAGCGCAGTGTTATGGACTTTAATGTGAAACCAGTAATAAGTGTATATGTTCGTGTACCCTTACGAATTTATCTGTGCTAACACGAGCTGTCATTCCCAGCAGTTCTGGTACAAAGTATACAACTGATGAATTGTAAATGGTCTCTGTATGCAGCTAATTTGATATTATCATTTAACACCGTCTAATAATGTTGTAAAAAATACTAAGCAATACATACGTAGCTGTTGGAGTTAAAAAAAGTAAAAAACTTAATGCCACTTCTGTTGTGTCTGCTATAAGGAAGCTTTGTGGTGAAGGCATCGAAAAAATAAAAGATGGCATAAAAAACACATTATGTAAAAGTTACAGAGATGTGCCACAGTGAATAACCTACGTTACACTTAAGATTAAAGACTACACCTGGCAATCAACGTTTTTAGAAAAAAAGACTACAGTCGACTAGCAGAATTTTTTGTTGTTTTGAGGGTATCAAACAAAAACTTGGAGACTCAAGTTCTTATTCAGTTCACCCTATTTATAAGTATATAAATATTACACATTTATATAACACGTCCCTTCAGCTGTTATATATTACTATCAAGTACTCGACCAGAACCAATTATCACCCCATTATATCACATAGTTACCATTGAGTGTTTCATCACAGAAAAAGTAAGATTAAACAATATAAACAAAAAAGTTGCAGTTGAATCCTCTGAATTGTGACACTGCTGAGATTTCCTGTTGAGCAAGTGAAGACTAATACTTAATGCAATCCTTTATACAAGAGCCAACTTACCACAACGGATGTATAGTAAGTAGTGCTACCAAGTTATGGCTAACTATATTATCTGTAAGTCCTGTTTGTACTAGATGTACTATACTACCACAACAATAACGCTAACAAAGATAGACAAATATTATCAATGCTGGGCATGAACATATATATAACGATTGCCTGTACAGCAAATCTAACTTCATTTCAAAATTAAATCTCCAAACAAAAGTTCTCACTGTAATAACAATGTTTGGTTAAATACTCATTTTGTTTTAATATAAGAAACATATACAACCTCACAAAATCTCACTTTACAACAAGTCGTATTATTACAAGGACAACTCAAGGTCACTTGATCACACAAAGTACTACTGTTGCACCAGCAAGTTGATTTCACAGAAGGAACTAACAGTTAAACAATCTGGACTTTCAGAGTCAAGGAATTTTTAGAAAACGAAATGGTGGTTTGGTAAAAGGGTATTTACACAATTGTTTCAGGCCTGTCTTGTCATGGAACATAAGAAACCAACTAAGACTGTAAGGCTCTATTTTTTTTTGAAATGTTTTTGAGGTTAAAATGTTTTAAAAAATGACTAAAGTATTTTTTTAATTAAAATATGAAAAATTGTTATAAATTTATTCCATGTTACATTATTTCTGTCTCAGCTTAGCAGCAAATGCTCAAACTCTAAGGTTTGCTCGCTGAACATAGGAACTTGCTTTATATTCAATTTTATAAAAATACCAGTTTCTAGTTGAACCTTTTCAACAGCTTTTACCTTACCACCAACCTTAGACTATTGCATTTGTGTGTAAAATTTAAAATATTTATCAAAAGTAAGATGATTTTTTTCAGGGCAAAAACAGCTTTAATAACGAAATCCAAAAAAACAAGTGCAAACAGTTTTACACACACCAAAACATCTAGGAGATGAAAATTTTTTGTTTTTGATTCTACCAGAGCTGTTCTGTTTTGTACAAACTGAAAAAAGTTTTTTTGCAAGTTAGCACCTGTTGCTTTTTCTACCAAAGTAGAGAGCTGGGATCAATTTAGGCTGAAACACAGTTTCTTGATGGACATTTTTCGTACAGTTGAAATATGTATTGCAATATTCCAATGAGAACTATAGAAACTACGAACACTTTGTAATCATTGGATAGAACAAGTTAGCCATTCGATTGGCTGTATTTACAACGATTCAGAAGATTCAAATCCTCCTGCACTTTTTAGATTTGGTAACATTTGTAATCTTGCCTCAAGGTATAAAAAACCCATTGCCTGTAATGCAACTACTGTCTTTATCAAGTGACAAAAAAAAAGCAAATAACTGCAAGTATATAAACTGAGTGAAAAAGGCACATACATCAGACATACAACAGTTTGTAACAAGTATTTTATTACTACTTCTCACTCTATTTACCGTTAGTTGATCTTCTTTCATCTTTTCCAACATGAGTAAGTGTTTTGGTAAGCAAAATAATGTAACATTTTGTGATCTTTTGACGGTTCATGTTGCAAATTAAAAATTTTGGTAACTTATATTAAAATACATAAATTCTGCCTATGAATATTTTTTTAGCACTATAAAGAAAAATATTTAGCAATTGATGCCAAAACTTGCTGAGCAATCTAGTTTACTGAATGTTATGTAATCCAGTTTAATCAATGTTATTTGATCAATAAACTTGTGAATTTTAGAGTTTCATCTGGCAGTAGTTGCTATTGTACTAGTTATCTCTATGAACTTATCTAGTGGACTCTCTGTTTCATATCAAACCAACAGGTAAAACTACCATTTTGTAATGTTATATAATCCACCAGTGGGTTACAAATATACATACGGCTGTTGATTGCGATGTACTTATATATTTCATCTGCTTATAGGATAGCAGACAGGATCAAGAGACAAGCTAACACTCAACTTAACTCTAAGTTGTCTGCATTGAAGTCTGACTTGGAAATAATTGGTACAAAATATGTAAGTAAATATAATAATGGTTGCAATAGTACTAAAACTTTCTGTCCATTATTACATTACCATTCGTTTGTTTTCATTTGTAACTCAGCATGACCAGCATAGCCTTGGTACAATTCAAGGCTTAACTGGATGTGACTATACAGATCTTGATAGAGCAGAGTACGTTGATGCCACAAACACTACTCAACCAATGCGATGGGTTGTAGTAAGTATAACATTAAACAGTTATATCTACCTTTGTGTACAAGTTCCATTTGATGTTAAGTAGGTCTATAGTTTTGAAGCAATTGTATTTAGTACTCATAGACTTTACCAATGTAAACTAACTACTTGAAGCATAAAAAGGTAATACAAATATTCATCTGTTCACTCTACAGTTTCATAACTACAGTTAACTGATACTTCTGATTCCAGAGAGACTTTACTAGAGTGATGGAACAGTTTAGATACACCTACTGTGAGATACAAAAACACATTCAAGGAGCTACCATTACTGGTTTAGACACCAGCATCACAACAAATGTCTTAAACAACTTGAGAGATTCAAGGATACTTGTAGCTAGGTCAAATGGTATAACTACTCCATCTGAACTGAGTTGTGTCAACTACAGTGTAAGTTATATTGTATATTGTATCTGATTTATTATAAACTTACCTATTCAAATACATGCACTCTATTCGTGTTTCATACTGAAAGATTTTTGTTCATGTTATATCTTGTTGGTTTGTAGTCCCTCTGTCGAGCTGAGGCAGACTGGATTGTGGGGAAAGCAAGAGAAGAATATTGTATGTACATACGTATCTACGCTGCTCAACAGTTTCTTCAATGCCTCATGGATACACCAGCAAGTTGAATAAACAATGGACAATATAGATCTGGTCTTACGGGAAAACTTATGGTGTTGGTGTCTGCTGAATTTATCCTTACTTTATCTCTGTTCTTATATATTAGTGTTGGTGGTGGTGTTTTCCTTTCTTCTCTCCGTTTCGTGTTAGATTCCCACTTCTGTATCACTCGTACTCTACTGATTATGTAATGGATAGTCTGTGTATTTGATTCAAAATAAAGCATTTCAATGTTGAATAATTCTCAGTTTTTAATAGAATCTATGCAGTCTGAGACTTTTTCATGAGAAATGCCCAAAAAAACCTCAAGATCATTACTTTTCATCTGTCTTACATTTGTATATGAAGTACTCAAAGGATTTTCAAGGTTAATGCACGGCACAAAAGTGAGTCAGAGCAATGTTTTGACTTGATTACGGTATGATAGTAGGATAATATGATAATAGACTATTACAAGGTAATGCAGTATGATCATTTATTCAGAAATTCCTAAACTAGGTTTTTTATTACGATATAAACTTGCATGAATCAACATTTTTTGAGAGATTTGATCAAAAATAGTTTGTGTTTTGATATTTTGCACTCCTTAAACGTTAAGTTTGTTGGAAAAACATAGTAAGACTAAGTTACCTCATATATGTTTGCTGCTCTCCAGTCTTTGCTGAGTTAGCTTCAAAGACTTCTAAAAATAAAGAAAATTGCGCAGTCACATCAAGCAATGTTAAAGTAAAGTACTGTAGTAAATTTGTTTATACTGAAGCGCGTTACAACCTGTACCCACATGCCTTCAATGGATGAGAGTCTCTCTCTGTGGCTTAGAGACCACTTCCTGCAATAAATAACACTAAACAAGATCACTGGCCTCCCTATTGGTACTGTTTTGTATCTGATATTGCCAGTCCGGCATTAAAGACCATACAGGGTCGACACTGGATATGGCCAGTATTGACCCTGCAGGGCTACCAAAGTGGGCATGAGGGAACTGCCGCAACCCATGATCCTAAAACCAGCTCAACTGCTTCAGAACACTTTATTTGGGATTGATCTAGCTCCAAATAGCGATAATTATGTGCTCCAGGTTGCGATTAGCATCAGGACCTGCCAGAAGATGAGACAGCTATTTAGTAGACACTCAGCCATTAAGTCTGCCCGTTTGCCACTAGGCGCTTGTTTTATTTCTTCACTAGCATCACTCTATTATTCATTACTACTTTTTAAGCTTGTATTTCTAGTTGCTATGCCCACTTCCTGTATGTGTTAGTAGTTACATTGTTATCTAGCGAATGCGCCAATAAAAGGCTCTACTTTTACTATACTTACTGCATTTGCTTGAATGAATCTTACCTGTACACCTGCCACCATGTTACTCCGGTGAATTACCATACCAAAGTTTTATAGCATACAATTATATGATGCTGTACTGCTACAACCTGACTGATTTATCTGAGCCGAGAGCTCTAGTCTAGCGGTTTAATCATTTGCTCAATTATACCAATAAGACTTACAACTCAATTGATAACGGCCTAGGCTTAACTACTCTCATTTTACCTAAATTAGTGCTAAGGCAGAAAATTTAGTAAATATGGCAACTCCACAACTTGTCCAAGTACTGGAAGGTTTCAACTTGGTATCATTTTGTGTTCTATATGTATACTTATATATGCGGACCAACCCACCATGCCGCCTAATAAACCCTACTAAATCAGAAATTGGGCACATCAGCCAAGCCATTATTTCTAAAACAATAAAAAATAGGGCTTGATAAAAATAACACCAATTTGGGGAGAAACACTTAGTCTGTACTTCAATGGTTTAATAACACCAAACATGAAGGGATTCTCTTTTCATCCGCTTCGATGTAGTAAAGTTCTATCCTTCCATCACTGAAGATACCCTGGATAAAGCCTTACTTTTTGCCTCTAAATATACCTCTATTTCCCAGGATGAAATTGACATCATTAAACACTCCAAAAAGTCCGTATTATTTAACAGCGAACAACCATGGACCAAAAAGTCATCTAATAACCACCTTGACATCACCATGGGAAGCTTCGATGATTCTATCCCAGCTAGTCAACCTGTAAGGCAACTCTATCAGCCTATACAGAGATGATGGTTAAGCTATATTTAATGAAACACCTCGCAAGATAGAAATGATTGAAAAAAAACATCTG
Source organism: Cryptosula pallasiana (assembly GCA_945261195.1). Taxonomy (NCBI): domain Eukaryota; kingdom Metazoa; phylum Bryozoa; class Gymnolaemata; order Cheilostomatida; family Cryptosulidae; genus Cryptosula; species Cryptosula pallasiana. Next base: position 9,527,129 of record OX183130.1, on the reverse strand, counting down.
CAAGATATTTAAAAATTACAATCTCAAGGTCACCATCGAAGCTAGTAAAAAAGTAGTGGAATTATTAGATGTCACCCTGGACCTAAATACTGGCAAACATCGCCCATATAGCAAACCTAATAACATTCTTCAATATGTCCATAGACTATCAAACCACCCACCCTCCATCATTCGCAATATACCTATAAGCATAAATAAAAGACTTTCCGAACTATCATGAGACAAAAAGATCTTTGACATTGGCAAAGCTCTATATCAAAACGCCTTACATAAAAGCGGCTACAATTACAATCTTTGTTTTAAGCCCTCACCACCTTACAAAATAAAGGAAAAAGGCGTAGAAATATAACCTGGTACAACCCATTTTTTGACCTTTATGTGTCCACCAACATCGGCCATGAGTTTCTTAAAGCAGTTGAAAAGTGTTTTCCAAAACACCATTCTTTGGGCCATGTTTTTAACAAAAACACTGTTAAACTCAGTGACAGTCGCATGCCCAATATTAAAACCACCATACAAGGGCAAAATAACAAGATCTCTAACAACATTGCCAATACCACCACTAATAAATGCAACTGTAGGAGTAGAGCTGAGTGACCCCTCGAGGGCAATTGCCAGATCAAAAGTATTATTTACCAGGCTACAGTCACACCTAGTAACAAAGTAGAAACATATGTTGGCTTAACTGAGGGAGAATTCAAAACTAGATATAGAAATCATAAAATGTCTTTTAACATCCCCAGAAAAATAAATTCCACCGAGCTGAGCAAACATATTTGGTTACTTAAAGACTCATCTACCCAATTTACCATCAAATGGAGAATTCTATCTCAGAGCATATTCTAACACTGGTAAAAAATGCCACCTCTGTACACCTGAAAGATTCTATATCATCTTCCAACCAGAGTTGTCTTCCCTTAACAGCAGGAATGAAATTGACACCACCTGCAGACGCTCTAATAACCTTTTGCTCAGCCGGGCATAGTTCGATGCCTTTTATTTTCTTTTGACGCCCTTGCACCCTTACCACCATATCTAGTAATAAATAACGATCCTTGTACACTTAATACTTTTGGTCTGAGCTTTCTGTTTCCGGTTGCATCTTCCATCCTCATTTTTGCAGTTGAAAGCCAACCTGATGATTGTACCTGAACTCTTTCTTTTTTCCATATATTTTAGGCACATGAAAAAAATTTTATTTAGACAATATTTTTGCCATTTTTCACTATTTTATTTCTTAGTACAGATACACTTATACATACAGATATAGTTATATATGCAGGTATACTTATATATACAGATATACTTATATGTACAGATATACTTATATATACAGGTATACTTATGTATACAGATATACTTATATATACAGATATACTTATATATGCGAACATACTTATATATACAGGTATACTTATATATACAGATATACTTATATATGCAAACATACTTATATATACATGTATACTTATGTATACGGATATACTTATATATACAGATATACTTATGTATACAGATATACTTATATATGCAAACATACTTATATATACAGATATACTTATATATACAGGTATACTTATATATACAGATATACTTATATACACAGATATACTTATATATACAGACATACTTATATATACAGGTATACTTATATATACAGATATAATAATGTATACAGATACACTTATACATACAGAAATACTTATATATGCAGATACACTTATATATACATATATACTTATATATACAGATACACTTATATATATTGATATACTTATATATGCAGATACACTTATTTATACAGATATACTTATATATGCAGATATACTTATGTATACAGCTATACTTATATATACAGATATACTTATATATACATATATGCTTATATATACAGATATACTTATATATACAGATATACTTATATATACAGATATACTTATATATAAAGCTATACTTATATATACATATATGCTTATATATACAGATATACTCATATATACAGATATACTTATATATACAGATATACTTATATATACAGATATACTTATATATACAGATATACTTATATATACAGATATACTTATATATACATATATGCTTATATATACATATATGCTTATATATACAGATATACTTATATATACAGATATACTTATATATACAGATACACTTACATATACAGATATACTTGTATATACAGATATACTTATACATACAGATATACTTATATATACAGATATACTTATATATACAGATATACTTATATATACAGATATACTTATATATACAGATATACTTATATATACAGATATACTTGTATATACAGATATACTTATACATACAGATATACTTATATATACAGATATACTTATATATACAGATATACTTATATATACAGATATACTTATATATACAGATACACTTATGTATACAGATATACTTATATATGCAGATATACTTATATATACAGATATACTTATATATACAGATATACTTATACATACAGATATACTTATATATACAGATATACTTATATATACAGATATACTTATATATACAGATATACTTGTATATACAGATATACTTATATATACATATATACTTATATATACAGATATACTTATATATACATATATACTTATATATAAGATATACTTATATATACAGATATACTTGTATATACAGATATACTTATATATACATATATACTTATATATACAGATACACTTATATATAAGATATACTTATATATACAGATGTACTTATATATACAGATACACTTATATATACAGATATACTTATATATGCAGATATACTTATATATACAGATATACTTATATATACAGATATACTTATATATACAGATATACTTATATATACAGATATACTTATATATACAGATACACTTATATATACGGATACACTTATATATACAGGTATACTTAAATATACAGATATACTTGTATATACAGATATACTTATATATACATATATACTTATATATACAGATACACTTATATATAAGATATACTTATATATACAGATGTACTTATATATACAGATACACTTATATATACAGATATATTTATATATGCAGATATACTTATATATACAGATATACTTATATATACAGATATACTTATATATACAGATATACTTATATATACAGATATACTTATATATACAGATACACTTATATATACAGATATACTTATATATACAGATATACTTATATATACAGATCAACTTGTATATACTATATACAGATAAACTTATATATATATCCGTAACTGTTAAGAAAACGTTGATACTTTAATTAGCTCGTGTTTATCAACATCCTCACATCACCCACAACAGAGCTTTTATAATTCATTACAACTATTTGTCTTTATTCGGGTTTGTTTGTTTCAATTTCTATTTTTAATCATAAAAACAAATAAAGTATAATATAACAACAATACAATAAAAAAAACATTACAGTCAAATATCATTGATCCAATGTGGCTCTAGCTTGGCTCTCAGTTTCACTAAAGCGCACCTGTGTACTATTCAACATGTACAAACCAACATATCTGATAATACTTGAAAACCAACAGATCTGTGTTTAGATATATTTAGGAACTCATGCAAAGTTATAGTATGCGCTATAGCTGCCCACTATGCAATAGTAGTTAAAGATAGTCACTAAAACATGTGGTAGCGATTGAAATAGATTAGATTAATCAGGACTTGATCGGTAATAGTCCAACAAACAACAACAATTGGATATAATTCGATGTATAGCCACTAACTAGAGCTGTTACTGACTATATTCACGATGATAGCAAAGGTGCAGTTAAGCAGTTGTCTCTCTCTTATTGAACAGTATAACTATGATACGGTGTATAAATTTGCAAGTGTATTTAATGAATTGTGTTGATAGATTAATAATACGCAAAGGAACAAGGAAGGAAAACGTACATAAATGGTTATCATTATTCATTGCAGAGAGTTAATTACTCAAGCTATTGTAGCAAATGTAGGTAAAATCTTCTTTACAAAAGTTAACTGTTGTTTCAAACAAAATTTATAGTGACCTATTTTCTGATTAATGCAAAGGTGTATTGATCGGAAGTATATAAATTTTTTCCAGACAGGGCTTCAATGATTGGCTGCCTTTGTTGTGGCTTAGTACAGTATTTCACACTCTATTGACTTTAACAGTTTCAACTGCTAACTTAAAAAAAAAAAAATGATAGTGGCGAAAGCATGGTTTGCATTAAGGGATTTTGGGTAGGTGCCAATTGATTGCACAAACATACTAAAACTGCTACACTTGTATATTACCTTTTATCAACCCACATAATAAAATACCTTTAAATAGACACATCTGGTTCTAATTTAAATCATGCCAATAAAATTGCAGAGCCAGCTTATAGGCTAACTTAGTAATACAGGAAAGAAGAAGTATACTAAGTGAAACGTCAACTGATTATATCATAATCCACTAAGATCTCAAACTTCCTCATTAAGTGTGCACTGATAATTTTGTGAGTGTAGTATTTGTAAGGTTCACATGACAAAAAAAATAAAACCCAACTATATAAGCTGAGTGAAGGAGATATAAAGGCATTGCATGCTAAGTAGGACTTTGTAATAACTTTTATACATACAACAGCTTGTGGTTAGTTGAGTACAAAGTTCGTATTTGTAAACATGGGTAAGTATTTCACAATAAAAGAGTATTGTAGAGATTATCAGGAAGTCTATATTTATGTGGCAGCTGTATGTATTGTTTTCTGCATGTTTGACAGAGGTTACAAATGCCATAATTAAATGTACCGGTTGAATAACATACATGTAACTGAGTGTGTATCAGACAAATTATGTACCCCATTGTACACGTAGGAAAAAAATCTAGGAGAAAGTTTACTTTTTATTGTGAACTTTTTGCATCGATTTCCTTGCAATAATAAACTGGATGAGTTATTTGACATTGGATAGGCGAAAACTTTTATATTTTTAATTTACCTCTTTGACCTAAATGAGTCGGTATTATTAAGAAAAAGTTTTAATTTCTTGGTTAAACAACAATTGTACTGGTTTCTATAGCTAGCAGAAGTTTTTTACTTTCTCGTTTTATAAATAATACATATTTATATTTTAGAGTTCAGAGTTTCTGTACTATTTCTCTCTATGAGCTTTTTTAATGGATTCTCTGCTTCTTATCAAATCAACAGGTAATACTATCACTTGATATTGTTATATAACCTACTTACATGTTGTACATACATATAACTGCTGTGAACAAGTCACTTATACATTTTATACTTTTATAGAGTAGTAGACAGAGTGAAGAGACAAACCAATACACAACTCTACAATACACTCAACAACTCTCAAATCAGACTTAAATCAGGTTGAAATCAAATATGTAAGTTTTCCTACAATTGATATAAGAAAACTGTGCTCGATTTAATGCGTTATGTTGCAAAGTGGTGAAATATATATTTGATAATTTTCTTACACAGAGAACTGCAAAACTCAATGGTCGTCACCCAAGTAATCTTGCCTGTGACTACTACCCTAGTGGCATGCCAGAATATAGAGATTCACAAGGCAACACTCACCAACTCCAGTGGATTGCAGTAAGTAAATGCAAGTTAATAACCTTCTCCAACAGTGAATGGCAGACCACAATTTTTATGCACTTTTCAAGTGATGTAATATAATTGAAATTCAGTCTTCTGTTTCAAACACTATGATTAACCTTTTTAGGGAAACAGCACAATGGTTGTAGATAAGTTTAGACAAACCTAGTGTGTAATACAAAAACATATTCAAGGAGAACCCAATAACTGGTTTAGACAGCACCACCATTTTAAGAACTTTGAATAATCTTGAGAGAGCTTGTAGTCTTGGAGCTGAACTACATGGAATAAACAACCTACCAACATTGAACTGTACTAACTATGATGTAAGTTATAATCATATGGTTCTGTGGAGCTTAGCTTTTGTGAAGTTCTGTTTCAGCAGGGAAAATCATCGTAGCATCTTTGGGTATCGCATGAAATCGTTTCATAATTAATTTAATTTTTTAACCATTGCTCTGTTAGCAATTTTCGATCTTGGCACTAAAGTTTAAAAGCATTTTGATAGCGATACCAATGTTCCAATAGGCACCAAGCCCGACTTGAGTTTTATATGAATATATCACTTCAGTTTCTAGAGAGATTTAGCAATAAAACTTTGGTTTTAATCGTGTGAAGCAGTAAAGCTTTTCAGTAAATGAAAATACAAAGTAACGTATTCCTTCATGTTTAATTTTCATACATTTGTTTTCATCCCATATAGTTACTTATAAACTTTAGACATCCTCGGAAATTGTCCATTGATGAACTGGTGCAAAAATGCATGCTTGCACTTTACGACAGCATTTCTTTCTAAACTCTCATCACAAAGTTTTTGTGAAGTTCTAGCATTCTGTTAGTCCGTTGGGAGTTGAGGTACCTGTATACAATGTGTTTAGGTTATGCTCATAGAATAAAGATTGTGACAGCTTCACTGTGAGAGATTCCTCATATTATCTACTGGTTGAGGTTGCCTTTGTTTTATAGCCAAAGAGTGCTAAATAGTCTTAACCAAATCACCAAATAATAAGTATAAAATATTTCATACTTGTTTTTACGGTCGTATTTTAAGATTACAATGTTTTTAGTCTTTAAGTTGCCTGATTTTCTTCCAGCTGTGTAATGTAAAATTCAGGTTTAAAACTTATTGCTGTTGTTGATTACAACAGTAAAGCTTAAATTGCAAGTCCTGCATTTTACCGCTTCGTAATTAAATTCAAAACTATTACAGTTTGGAATCTTCTGAAATTGTTTGAAAAAAAATAAAATTTTTAACTGCAGTAGTTTATTAGATATTAGCCATGCAATATATCACATCTATATGTGTGTCATGGTGAACAACTATAAGTATCTAATCATTGCTGTTATCATAAACAGAATTATCTCCGGATATAGCTCCATGGTTGTCATGGTAGTAGAAGGAAACAAAAACAGTGCCACAAGTAATTACATAGTTACTTTTGCGTAAACAGCGAACAAGCGACTGTACAAAAAGCTACATATATTTTACAGTATGTTGGTCAACCACAAAGGAGTAGAAGATATGCAGTGGCGTACATGTACGAATATCGTGTGTATAAACGTGTACACTCTATGAGACAACTCATTCTATGTTTGGATGACATGTGTGATACCGCAGACCCTTCCTACCAAGCCTCTCGTTGTTTCCTATCTGCATGAAGCTTTTCCACCCTAAAACAACTTTTTCACATTTTAGATATTTGTACCGCTTTTATTTCTTCATCTTTGCTACCTACAGTATTATGAGTGTATAAAAAATATGCATGTATTTTATACTTATTGCTGAAGTAAATACAATATCTGTTTGTATTTGTTCGGAAACTTTAAGTAGTTTGTATTACAGTACTGTGAAGTACTAACAACCATTCTTTACTGAACAATACTGAAGTTTCAGGTCTGTAAAAATAAAAAAGTATCACCCCATTTTATCAACCACAGGCTGATATTGATAAAATTTTAAATATAATCTGTACCAAACTTCATACTACTGGACAAAAGATTAGACTTTCACCCAGCCAAACTCACAAGCAGTGTGTCTATTTCACAATAATATAATTATGTATATTGTGGGAGATTTACATGGTAATTGACTCATGTTGGGCCCCTTCCCCCTTCCCACCCTAAAAACCCCCCTACATCCCTTGCATCCTCAGTTGCAGAGTTTGTAGTACGCGTCAGGACTCTGGGCCAGTATCCAACATGACTGATCCAGAAAGTATGTGTCCCTAGGAGTCAGAAAGCCTTAACTGTATGGAGACCGGAGCCTCGTACCTCCCAGGATCAGAGACTAGGAAGTGGAGCTTCCATATGAGGAGTGGAAAAGTTCCACTACACCAAAAAGGTCGGGAAGAATAGCTCAGTGCTATCTCACTACGCGTGCATACATTCTTATTGGCTTTTATTATTATTGTGCTTTGTATCATGTCTTGTGATTTGTGAACATTTTATATTGTATTTTATTATTGGCTCACCCTAATAAAATGATGAGCTTTCCCCTTTATCTCCTATAAAAGGAGCATCTGTGCACTGTGAGAGACAGTAGTTGTGTGGATAGTGCTAAATACCCTTTTATTGTGTTGCTAAATAGATTGTGGAATAAATTATTTACTCGATAAATCTGTGTAGTTTGCCTGGGTCGTGGAAGAGAAGGAGAGGATACCGTTGTGTCGGTGATAGAGGACGGAAATCTATTACAATATTCTTAGACAATAACTAGGGTTCGCAGATGGTCCCAAACATCCGTAGTCAACAAGCTCGCGCAATCACCTAACCAGTTATAACTAATAATGCAATAAGAGCTAGATCTCTGGATAAAATATTTGAATGAACAGGTTGAAAATATGGCACAGTCATCAGCTGATTCAAACGCACTGAAACTTTCAAAGCACTAATCCAGCCAGGTTGAAAAGTTTACTCATGGGGTTACAGCTTTCTTGTAATCTTCATTTGTTGCTGGGTTTAAAAATGCACCAGCATATAGATGTACACACACTGTTCTCCTCAGTGAACTCTCTCTGTACCACTGTTGGTGGCATTGCTACTACAACCTGCCACAATATTATAAATTAAATAAAATACGTGGTCCCTAGTTTGGTTGCCCTCTCCATAATAACTATGGAGTCATGCTAGTAAAAGTTCCACCTCGATCTTTAGGAAGACTAGCCGGTTTAACGGCGGGCATGGGTATGGGGTGCTGCTCAAACATGTCTTTAGGGTTGCCCATAAAGTACAGAACAAATAAACAAACAAACTTGTATACAGAGGTTAGTTTTATCCATATTATGGTTTGATGGATTATGTAAATAAAAAGCTGTAGTATTCAGGTTCCTTTTTCAAAATATCCAACCTAAATGTGCTCCTTGACTTCTTATAGAAATGTTGCATTCTGCGTTAATAGATAAAGTGATGAGTAGACATTTTTGAGATACAATTCGGTATAAAAACAACTGTGTCATTTATTTAACCCAGAGTTTATTTAAATGATTACTTTGCATGTATTAAATAGATGCTGTAGTTTTTATTGTACTATTGTAAAACTTCATATCAATTTTCACTAGTCTGTTAACTAGAATTGGTTGTGATTTCTTTAATAGTTGAGAATTTATGAAATAAAGGAAAAATAGTTTTGGTCTTTTTTCTGTTATGACGAAGTATTAAGAGTCGTGGTGTTTAATAAACAATTCAATGTGCTGTGGAATATAATTGTCGATTGATACACCTACATGCTGGCACAGTGCATTGTGTACAAACCATTCCCTCTGTAAAACAGCAATAAATCATTTTAATATTGTTGAGCATGACTGCAGTTTCATCAGACTTTCTGTCACTTATCAAAAAGTGGGGAGCCATAAAATTTTTTGGAAACTTTGAGTTAAATTTTTTCTTAAACCACAAATGTTACTCAATGAGTGTCTAACAGTCTAACCCTGGCTACTTTCTATAAAAACTGGTTATTGTTGAAGTTTGGGTGGTCTACTTTCACTGTCAGTTTACTGCTAAGATGGTAAAGTCATAAGTTTTTAGCAACAAACCTAATTGATTGTTTTCAAATACTCAGTTCTGTTGCAGGAAATTTAAGTTTTGCAAATCGGCTTGGTTTGTTTTAGACAACTTGTTTTTTTTGGTGTTATTCAGTTTTTTTTGGTACTGTTTGTTTGGTTTGGTATTGTTTGTTTGTTTTGCTATTGTTTGTTTGTTTTGCTATTGTTTGTTTTTTTGGTATTTTTTGTTTGTTTCGGTATTGTTTGTTTGTTTTGCTAATGTTTGTTTGTGTTGATATTGTTTATTTTTTTTGGTATTTTTGTTTGTTTCGGTATTGTTTGTTTTTTTTTGTATTGTTTGTTTGTGTTGGTACCATTTGTTTATTTTGGTATTGTTGGTTTGTTTTGGTATTGTTTGTTTGTGTTTTTGTTTGTTTGTTCTGATGCCAAATTAAACCAATTTTTAACTGTCAGTTTATTGACATTTCAATGTTCGAAAATAAACTTTTTTTATCAGTTTTATAGCAGCTTTAGAGAGTGTTTACAAGATCAGCAGTATAGATATATACTTTAAATGGTTTTTATAGCTTCCTATGATCCAACGCAGTGTAATCACCCCTACAAGTGCTTCTAAAAACGTATGAATCTCAGGCATAAGTGAATAAACCACAGGTGTAGGCCATTAAGTAAGTCAATTTAAATACTAAATGCCGCTGTATGGAAATATCACCCTAGCACAGCGCAATATGATATATCATGGCTTTGGGTGCTATAGTGATTTGACATTAAAATAGTCACCACGGCCACAAGACCAAAAACATGCTGCTGAGGAACCTCATGGACTGATAACCACCACCTCATTATCCTTAGATGTAGAAGTTCCTGGAGCCAAGGCATTCTAACAACCTAGAAGTAGAGAGAAGGCCAAGGCACACCTAAGAACTCTAGTGATTTTCCACCTTCCACTACTGACACAACAGCATCAACTCCACTGACTCTGACAACCACTTCGGGGTCGTCGCCCCAGACTAACGACACAGAGATTTACGCAATTAAAATAGTTTATTATACACATATTCTATTTAGCAATATAACGTGTTGATGTACAAAACTACACTAGACTTCTGCTTACCCAAGGCTCACCAATTCCTGTTATATGAGGTAGCGAGGAACCTTCAACCCATTATTAGGATGAGCACATCACAAATAACAGTACAGTCCATGGCAAATCATTATTTACCATAAGAATGGCACAACAAACCAATCCGATAGAAAGGGTGAGCACACGGTGAGACAGTTCCGGGCTGCCTTCCCGCTCTTTTGTAGGCAGTTGAACTTTTCAACTCCTTATTTTGTATCCTGGCTTCCTAATCTCTGGTCATTAATATCTGCTAGGCTCCAGTCTCCATAGGGGATAAGTTCTCGAGCTCCTAGGACCTAGAGCATCAGGCTTTTCTTAGCAGACATATTTCTTTACTAGCCCGAGATACTGACCCGGGGTAAGCCGGGGTTGGTCTCTTATACCTATATATAGAGCATACATGGTGGATCTAGGTCCCGGGGTAGCAGGTATCCAAACTACAAGGAATTTGGTGTAATACTGGTGGAAAGGAAGCTCTAGGGTTACTCCACATTCTCTCTACAAACAGGGTAACGGGTGTAGGGGGTTGTGGGGTCAAGGGAGGGGGGAAAAGCCATGAATTCACTAAATGTTGTATAAAAGTCTGACAAAACTCATAAATTTACTTTTGGCTCCATGTGTCTTTAATGTTGCGCATTTTGTGTAATTTACTAGTATATACAATCAGTATGCTAGTTTAGCGAGTTAGACTAGTCATGCACATGAACAGGTGATTTGTTTATAGGCCAATAGTTTCCTGTGGCTTTTCTTGTATTCATCGCATTGATTTGTTTACTACATAACCTGCTTGCTAACACTGGTGTGGTTGTATAAAGCTAGAAGAGTAAAAGGCAGGAACTGTACATATATATATATATAATATATAATACTTTATTGGCATCAATATCATTTTATAAAAATGTTTTTCATAAAGTGCCATAGCTAAAAGAAGAACAAAAAATCAAAAATGAAACAGAAAATAAAATGAACACAGAAAAAAAGAAGTCTACTCAAAACAGTTTGTTTAAAATAATTCTCCATTGGTATTTAAAAGATATTTGAATAAATTTGATTTGAAAACAGACAGGGTTTGTGAGATTCTCAGAGAAGTAGGCAGTTGGTTGAGTGTGGTAGATATATGTGTTTCTATTGCAGCTGGTGTGTTGGCATAAAGTTTCTTGCAGTTACGAAAATTAAAATTGCAGCTACGACTGGTGGTAAAATCAACAGAAATAAAGCTAGGAAAAATATTATTAAAAATTTTAAAACCAGTGATTGCCGTAAAATATTGAGCCAATTTTGGTAATGGTAACAGTTGAATTAAAGTGGCGATGTCATTTGTTCTAATTAACGAAAGAGGAATGGTATGAACATTTGCTATCAATCGAAAAGCTCTTTTCTGTAATGAAAATAACAATTTTGACAGGTATTTAGGAGATAGATTGTGATAAATAATTATACCATAAACCAGGTGACAAAATATAAAGTGATAGTAAAAAGCTTTCGCTGATTTGTTAGTAAGATAGTTTCGTGATAGCTGCAGGAGGTTTATGTTTTTACGAAGTTTGGCTTCTGTTACTAAGATATGCTCATCCCAAGTGAGCCTATCATTTATCATAAAACCCAAAAGTTTCGTTTTGTTTTTTCGCATCAAGTTTTTACCTTCAAAAGTGACAAGGAAACTATGCAAACTATTATGATAATTAAACAAAAGAAAATGCGATTTGTCAGTATTGATAATCATTCTATTTTCAACACACCATTTTGAGATTTTTGTCAAATCGTAATTGCAATTATAGTTTAATGTGGAGATGTTACTGTGTGATGATAAAAAGATAGTGTCATCAGCATACGCTAAAGGTTTAGATGTTAAAGATAATTTGAGTAAATCGTTTATATATAAAACAAAAAGGGTTGGTGCTAAAATTGATCCGTGAGGGACACCAATATGGACAGGTAGGGTTTGGGAAACATCATCTCCTATTTTCACCAGTTGATATCGTTCATTTAAAAATGATTTAATGATAGAAAATGCTTTTCCATTTATACCACAATGTGTAAGTTTTAGAAGAAGAGTCTCATGGTCTATACAATCGAAAGCTTTTTTGAAATCTAAAAACAGTAGAAGAGCAATCTCATTTTTCAGTTTGATTTTTTGGCATTCTGCAACTATTTGTGAACTGTATCAACACATGAAACTCCCTCCCGGAAACCAGTTTGTAAATTGTGCAACAAATTGTTATGATTCAAATGGTATTTGAGACATCTGTTTATGTGCTTTTCAAAAATTTTGGACAAAATTGGTAAAATGGAAATTGGACGGTAGTTGGATGGATTAGCTATATCACCATTCTTAAAAATTGGAATAACTCTCGCGGTTTTCCAAGTTATTGGGAAGGTACCGTCAATCAGAATTCTGTTAAACATATCAGTCAAAATCGAAATTGTGAATGGGATGGTTTGCTTAATCATTCTAACAGATATTCCATCTAAACCAGTGGATTTTGAAGATGGTATGCTTTTTAGATACAACACAATATCAGCAGGAGTGAATTGGGTAACTGAAGTCATATGTTTTGTGTTTGACATTTGGGTGACAGGGGTAAAAGAGTTGCCACGTAAATGGTTTGTAAGCCGACTAGCAGCTGTAGTAAAGTGATGGTTAAGAACATTGGAAGATAATCCCTGGGGTAAGCCAGATGGTGATGAGTAATGATGTTTAATATTGAGAGCATCCCACAAAGATTTGGTATTCCCATTTTTAGAGGTATTAATCATATTTTCGATTACCAATTTTTTCTTTCTTTTTATCAAATTTGTCACAAAGTTTCTTTGTTTTTTGTATTCATCCCAGGAGCCACGTTTCTTGATAGAATTACGTAATCTAATATGTCCTTGAACCTCCTTATCCAACCACTGTGGTAAAGTACTGGATTTGACAAAACGGGTTTTAGATTGTACGATTTTAGATATTTTACTTAAAAACAACTTGTTAAAAGAACTGATCATGTTTTCAGTATTTTCTTCAAGCAAAACAGCATCCCAATTCACACCAGAAAATGCTTTATTAATGTTTTCATTAGTAAAATTAGAATAGTCCAAAAAGTGCAGTTTTCTCTTTTGACTTTGTGTAAGCTTTTTTCTGTTGTAAACAGCATAAATCAGGTCATGATCACTGAAAGAACATGGCATAACTTGAGAGTACATAATATTACTAGGAAAGTTTGTATAAATATGATCAATCAAGGTCGATGATACATTAGTTGATCGAGTTGGGGATGTGATCAGTTGTACCAAAGAAAGTTGATCACATACTTCGCTCTTCCACTTATTTTCAATCTTTTTGTCAAATAAATCTACATTGAAATCACCCATAATTATTATTTCATCAGAAATACCGTAACAAGAGTTTACAAAATCAACAAACGCTTCATTCCAACAAACTGGAGTTCCGGGCGGTCGATAAAGAAAAGACACGAGAAATGGTTTTGCTAAACCTAACTTAAATTTCAAAGTTAAAGATTCTTTCAACATGTTATCAAAGGAATTTATAGTTTCAAACTGACAAGAATTTGCAATGTAGCACACTAAACCTCCTCCACTATCACTAAGCCTGTCCTTCCGCACAAAAGTGTAACCTGGTATCGAATAAAACCTATCAGCATTTCTATCCCCCAAAAATGTCTCCGCTACGCAAAGTAAATCAAAATGGTGGTTAAAAAGCAAAAATTTGATTTCATCAATTTTGGAGGTTAAGCCTCTAACATTTAAATACGCAATTTTTATGCCACAATTCAAATTATCCATTTATCGGCTCACAATGACACATAATATGCTGTGAAGGTAATAGAATCCCTTCTTCAACTGCTTTTTCAAACTGCTGCTTGTTTGCAAACTTGACCTTAAAGGTGCGAAGCCTCTTTCCGTCTTTCAAAAGTCTTGAAGCTGATGAACCATGAAAAATGTTGCCAATGTCCTGCTGGATGTTGTTGTCATCAGCATTAATCGGTACTCCCTTCAGCATAACGGTGTTTTCATTAATAGTCTTAGGGTTGATAGTATGTCTAGCGGTTGATCCGTTGAACAGGTCACTTTTCCAGACTGAGATGAGGTTGATGGCAGATTCAACATTCGCCATTTGAAGAGTAAGTTTTGGATGGTCAGAATTGTAGTGATATGGTTTAATTTGTTCTATGATTACTGGTCCATATGATTTGTTAATAATTCTTCTTATGTTGTCTTGATCAAACTTATTACTTGTTGCATATGTTTGGCTGATGTTTATTACAACAGATTGGTCAGGTTTAAATGGTGGGATAGATTTGTTTTTATCAGATGAACGCAGATCAACTGGGGGAGGGCTAATGTTGTCTTTCAAAATAGGTCGCTGTACTTTTGAATTAACAATGGATTTCACTTGATCAGAGTAAAGGACTGTATTGGTATGTGTGGAATTTGGCTGTTCTAATTGTTGATGAAGTGAATTGAACCTGCTGTCAAGGTGGCTAGCAGTCTTGGTTAATTCTTGTTGGATTTTTAGCTGATTATTTTCCATGTTCCTGATTAGTTGGCTTTGATTTTCCACAAGCTTTTCCAGTTTTTCAACTTTTTGAAGGAGAGCCTGTATGGACGTAAATTGTGTCCTACATAAAACGCATCCTTCAGTTGTTGTATTGGCACTGATAGCAGGCTGTTGTGATGCATGAGAATACTCTATTTCTTTACTGGTCGTAGAAGTAGAGCTGGGATTGGGGGCAATAATATCAATGTTATCTGTGTCATTCATAGTTGGTTCGTATTGGGAAGAGAGGGTAGAATTAATAGATGATTGAATGTTTTCATTTAACTGGCTGATTACTGATAGTGGTATGCTCTCTATTAGTGATTGGTAGTGGCTAATAAATGTGTCCACCAGTGAAATTCTGTTGACTAATAGCTTCGAGGTTGTATTATAAAAATTTACTGTATAGATGACATTACTGTTTTTCTTTTCCTTGACTGTAAGTACAAAGGAAACAACATACTTCGCCTTGTCTTTGGTGACTTTTTTTGATACGTTAAAACCTAGATTGCGCACGTGGCTTTCATACCGTTGTTTTAAGATCTCGTATGTTGCTGCACCGCAATCCACAACAATTTGTGGATTCTCTTTTTGACCTTTGAGTTCAATCTTTGGCTCAAGCTGCGATGAATCAAGTTTTTTGTGTAGTGCTTTCAACTTTCCAAGTGTATAAGGTGCATGATGTACAGCTGTATCCTGTTCTGAGATGTCACTGGACGAATCTGACGGACTAGAGTGTTTTTTCCGCTTCTTTGGCCCTTTTACCACACTCATCTTTAGTATGATTATAACAAAATGTCTATCGACAAAAGATAAAACTCAGGAGCAACAATATACATCAATATATTATATATCTGAGGGCTCACCACTTGTTGTTGAGTTGAGGTAAATTGTTTTGTATCACCATTAGGGAGAGGTAGGGAATTTGGAGCCAGGCCAATGGATGCTGACTGTAATATTGTGTGAGCAAATGTGAATTTTGTCTGCCGAGAGCTTGTAGAACACCACTATCCACCACAGTACTATTCGAATTTAATTATCAAATTAATTAATTATTATTAATTATTAATAATCAATAATTCAAAACTCCTGTTTTGATCGATGAGACTTTTTGCTTTTCTCTAAAGACTCTTTTGAGCACTTAAAGAATCTGGCTGAACTTGAATTGAGGCCACTATTCTACTTGATCATGAAACAAATAGTTACACTTTGTACAATATGCAACTGACTCTATACACACATTATATGCTGATTTTACAAAGCTATTTTTGATATTTAACAAAAAGCTATTTAAAATCAACGACCTTAAAATTTTTTTATATTGTAGCCACTTTTGTGGCGGAAACAAAAAGTTTGCAACAATTTTAGTTTTGTCTTTATGTTATAGTTGTTCTTTCATCCAATCAACTTTTACTTTTCGGTGAATCTAATACAGCTTGCACAACAATATTTATCTGATACCTTCAAATGGCTGATGAATAAAAATATTACGCAAAGTTCAACCGAAAACTTATTTTCACATGAAAACGAAAAAATTAAGTTAAATTGGTGCGTAGATTTCTGTTTAACCACTTGATTACTTACTTTCTGGTTGATTTTGATTACTTAATTAAAATAATAGTACATAGAAACATTGTAGTGAAAATCATTTCTGAACAAGTCAATTTTTGGTCATACAAGCTGTTGGACAGGATGAGACAGGAAGGGGCAGACAACTCATAACATATATATTGTCACTAGAACCTACTAAATCTGTTGGTTAAACATTAAAACTATCTCGGAACATGTCAGTATTTTTAAGTGCTATTTTTTATACATTTTTATGCATAATAATAATTCTTATGATTTTACTATGTGACTGTTTCTGAACTGTACATTGTCTACCGGGCTTTGTAGCAGCGCAGTGTTATGGACTTTAATGTGAAACCAGTAATAAGTGTATATGTTCGTGTATCCTTACGAATTTATCTGTTCTAACAAGAGCTGACATTCCCAGCAGTTCTGGTACCAAGTATACAACTGATGAACTGTAAATGGTCTCTGTATGCAGCTAATTTGATACTATCGTTTACCACGGTCTATATTAATAATGTTGTAAAAAATACTAGGCAATACATACGTAGCTGTTGGAGTTAAAAAAAGTAAAAAACTTAATGCCACATCTGTTGTGTCTGCTATAAGGAAGCTTTGTGGTGATGGCATCGAAAAAAATAAAAGATGGCATAAAAAACACATTATGTAAAAGTTACAGAGATGTGCCACAGCGAATAACCTACGCTACACTTAAGACTAAGGACTACACCTGGCAATCAACTTTTTTAGAAAAAAAGACTACAGTCGACTCGCAGACTTTTTTGTTGTTTTGAGGGTATCAAACAAAAACTTGGAGACTCAAGTTCTTATTCAGTTCACCCTATTTATAAGTATATAAATACTACACATTTATATAACACATCCCTTCAGCTGTTATATATTACTATCAAGTACTTGACCAGAACCAATTATCACCCCATTAGGCATTTTCGGATCGAGAACGTTCGTTCCAAAATGGGCGAAATTTTCGTTTTTCGGCGAGTACAAAACCTGTTTTTTGGAACTCTATGCTGAACGGTGGTTTTACCGTTCAGGGGGTCGTCCACCCTATGACGTTTTTGATCCGAATGCGTAGAGTTCTCCTATAATAAATATTTTTGCAAATAATGAGCCCTTTTACGTTAGTTACAATAACAAGACAAGAGTGATGAGGCCTCAAGTTTCATTTCTAACAATAATAATAAAATAAATAATAACAAGTCTTGAAGCATGTTGATGTTGAAATTATTTTTGGACACATTTTACTGAGGATGGTGAATTAAAATAAAATTGTAATAAATAATTATAATATAAGAAAAATGTATGATAATCATTATTAATATTACTGTTATTCAAATGATATCATCATTAATATTATTATAAGTTCTTAAAGTTTTTTTAATTATTTTATTATACTTTAGTTAGTAAAAAAAAACAATTGTTCAAATAGCCAAACATCACCAACTGAAAATAAACATTGTTAAAAATGAAAAATAGTAATTAGTAAAACACATAAGTAACTGGTAATAATTATCAAAATTATTATTTACTTTTTTATAATATATAACCAAAAAGCTGTCACCTCAGCAGGATGCGCCTTTTACTATTCACTGCGACACTAGAAAAAAAGAAGAAGATAACTCCGATGAAGTGAACTTTTGATTTTGAACGTTCATGCATAGAAATTATGCCAGGAACGAACGTCAAAATCGCATTCGGAAGCGCTTTCCCGTGCCAATTTTTTCAAGGCATAGACGTTCTTGATCCGAAAATGCCTATTATATCACAGCGTTACCATTGAGTGTTTCATCACAAAAAAGTAAGAAAAAACAATATAAACAAAAAGTTGCAGTTGAATCCTTTGAATTGTGACACCGCTGAGATTTCCTGTTGAGCAAGCGAAGATTAATACTTAATGCAATCCTTTATACAAGAGCCAACTTACCACAACGGATGTATAGTAAGTAGTGCTACCAAGTTATGGCTAACTACATTATCTGTAAGTCCTGTTTGTACTAGATGTACTATACTACCACAACAATAACGCTAAGATATAAAAATAGTATCAATGATTAGTAATAACATGTGTATAACGACTGCTAATACAGCAAATGTAACTTCATTTCAAAAATAAATCTCCAAACAAAAGTTCTGACTGTAATAGCAGTGTTTGAAAAAAAAAACTCATTTTGTTTTAATATAAGAAACATATACAACCTCACAAAATCTCACTTTACAACAAGTCGTGTTATTACAAGGACAACTCAAGGTCACTTGATCACACAAAGTACTACTGTTGCACCAGCAAGTTGATTTCACAGAAGGAACTAACAGTTAAACAATCTGGATTTTCAGAGTCAAAGAATTTGTAGGAAATGAAATGGTGGTTTGGTAAAAGGGTATTTACACAATTGTTTCAGGCCTGTCTTGTCATGGAACATAAGAAACCAACTAAGACTGTAAGGCTCCAATTTTTTTTGAAATTTTTATAATGTTAAAATGTTTTAAAAATGACTATGGTATTTTTTTCATCAAAATATACAAAACTGTTATAAATTTATTTTATGTTACATTATTTCTGTCTCAGCTGAGCCGCAAATGCTCAAACTCTAAGGTTTGCTCGCTGAACATAGGAACTTGCTTTAAATTCATTTTTATAAAAATACCAGTTTCTGATTGAATCTTTTCAACAGCTTTTACCTTACCACCAACCTTAGACTATTGCATTTGTGAGTAAAATTTGAAATATTTATCAAAAGTAAGATGAGTTTTTTCAGGGCAAAAAGCAGATTTAATAACGAAGCCAAAAAACAGTTGCAAACATTTTTACACACACCAAAACATCTAGGAGATGAAAAATTTTTGTTTCTGATTCTACCAGAGCTGTTCTGTTTTGTACAAACTGAAAACAGTTTTTTACAAGTCAGCACCTGTTGCTTTTTTTACCAAAGTAAAGATCTGGGATCAATTTAAGCTGCAACACAGTTTCTTGATGGACATTTTTCATACAGTTGAAATATGTATTGCTAATGAAAACAATTCCAATGAGAACTATAGAAACTACGAACACTTTGTAATCATTGGATAGAACAAGCTAGCCATTCGATTGGCTGTATTTACAACGATTCAGAAGATTCAAATCCTCCTGCATTTTTTAGATATGTTAACAATTGTAATCTTGCCTCAAGGTATAAAAAACCCATTGCCTGTAATGCAACTACTGTCTAACTCAAGTGACATAAAAAATAAAATAACTGCAAGTATATAAACCGAGTGACAAAGGCACATACATCAGACATACAACAGTTTGTAACAAGTATTTTACTACTACTTGTCACCCTATTTACCGTTAGTTGATCTTCTTTCATCTTTTCCAACATGAGTAAGTGTTTTGGTAAGCAAAATAATGCAACATTTTGTGATCTTTTGACGGTTTATGTTGCAAGTTAAAAATTTTGGTAACTTATATTAAAATACGTAAGTTCTGCCTATGAATATTTTCTTAACACTATAAAGAAGAATATTTAGCAATTGATGCCAAAACTCGCTGAGAAATCTAGTTTACTGAATGTTATGTAATCCAGTTTAATCAATGTTATTTAATCAATACACTTGTGAATTTTAGACTTTCATCTGGCAGTAGTTGCTATTGTACTAGTTATCTCTATGAACTTATCTAGTGGACTCTCTGCTTCATATCAAACCAACAGGTAAAACTACCATTTTGTGTTGTTATATAATCCACCAGTGGGTTACAAATATACATACGACTGTTGATGGCTATGTACTTATATATTTCATCTGCTTATAGGATAGCAGACAGGATCAAGAGACAAGCTACCACTCAACTTAACTCTAAGTTGTCTGCATTGAAGTCTGGCTTGGAAATAATTGGTACAAAATATGTAAGTAAATATAATAATGGTCGTAATAGTACTAAAACTTTCTGTCCATTATTACATTACCATTTGTTTGCTTTCATTTGTAACTCAGCATGACCAGCATAGCCTTGGTACAATTCAAGGCTTAACTGGATGTGACTATACAGATCTCGATAGACCAGAGTACGTTGATGCCACAAACACTACTCAACCAATGCGATGGGTTGTAGTAAGTATAACTTTAAACAGTTATATCTACCTTTGTGTCCAAGTTCCATTTGATGTTAAGTAGATCTGCAGTTTTGAAGCAATTGTATTTAGTACTCATAGACTTTACCAATGTAAACTAACTACTTGAAGCATAAAAAGGTAATACAAATATTCATCTGTTCACTCTACAGTTTCATAACTACAGTTAACTGATACTTCTGATTCCAGAGAGACTTTACTAGAGTGATGGAACAGTTTAGATACACCTACTGTGAGATACAAAAACACATTCAAGGAGCTACCATTACTGGTTTAGACACCAGCATCACAACAAATGTCTTAAACAACTTGAGAGATTCAAGGATACTTGTAGCTAGGTCAAATGGTATAACTACTCCATCTGAACTGAGTTGTGTCAACTACAGTGTAAGTTATATTGTTTATTGTATCTTATTTATTATAAACTTACCTATTCAAATACATGCACTCTATTCGGGTTTCATGCTGAAAGATTTTTGTTCATGTTATATCTTGTTGGTTTGTAGTCCCTCTGTCGAGCTGAGGCAGACTGGATTGTGGGGAAAGCAAGAGAAGAATATTGTATGTACATACGTATCTATGCTGCTCAACAGTTTCTTCAATGCCTCATGGATACACCAGCAAGTTGAATAAACAATGGACAATATAGATCTGGTCTTACGGGAAAACTTATGGTGTTGGTGTCTGCTGAATTTATCCTTACTTTATCTCTGTTCTTATATATTAGTGTTGGTGGTGGTGTTTTCCTTTCTTCTCTCCGTTTCGTGTTAGATTCCTACTTGTGTATCACTCGTACTCTACTGATTATGTAATGGATAGTCTGTGTAATTGATTCAAAATAAAGCATTTCAATGTTGAATAATTCTCAGTTTTTAATAGAATCTATGCAGCTTGAGACTTTTTCATGAGAAATGCCCAAAAAAAACCTCAAGATCATTATTTTTCATCTGTCTTAAATTTGTATATGAAGTACTCAAAGGATTTTCAAGGTTAATGCACGGGCACAAAAGTGAGTCAGAGCAATGTTTTGACTTGATTACGGTATGATAGTAGGATAATATGATAATAGACTATTACAAGGTAATGCAGTATGATCATTTATTCAGAAATTCATAAACTAGGTTTTTTATTACGATATAAACTTGCATTAATCAACATTTTTTGAGAGATTTGATCAAAAATAGTTTGTGTTTTGATATTTTGCACTCTTTAAACGTTAAGTTTGTTGGAAAAACATAGTAAGACTAAGTTACCTCATCAATGTTTGCTGCTCTCCAGTCTTTGCTGAGTTAGCTTTAAAGACTTCTAAAAAAAAATTGCTCAGTCGCATCAAGCAATGTTAAAGTAAAGTACTGTAGTAAATGTGTTTATACTGAAGCGCGTTACAACCTGTACCCACATGCCTTCAATGGATGAGAGTCTCTCTCTGTGGCTTAGAGACCACTTCCTGCAATAAATATCACTAAACAAGATAACTGGCCTCTCTATTGGTACTGTTTCGTACCTGATATTGCCAGTCCGGCATTAAAGACCATACAGGGTCGACACTGGATATGGCCAGTATTGACCCTGCGGGGCTACCAAAGTGGGCATGAGGGAACTGCCTTAGCCCATGATACTAAAACCAGCCCAACTGCTTCAGAACACTTTATTTGGGATCGATCTAGCTCCAAAGAGCAATAATTATGTGCTCCAGGTTGCGATTAGCATCAGGATCCGCCAGAAGATGAGACAGCTATTTAGTAGACACTCAGTCATTAAGTCTGCCCGTTTGCCACTAGGCGCTTGTTTTATTTCTTGACTTGCATCACTCTATTATTCATTACTACTTTTTAAGCTTGTATTTCTAGTTGCTATGCCCACTTCCTGTACGTGTTAGTAGTTACATTGTTATCTAGCGAATGCGCCAATAAAGGGCTATACTTTTACTATACTTACTGCATTTGCTTGGATGAAACTTACCTGTACACCTGCCACCATGTTACTCCGGTGAATTACCATACCAAAGTTGTTATACCATACAAATTAATGATGCTGTACTGCTACAACCTGACTGATTTATCTGTGCCGAGAGCTCTAGTCTAGCGGTTTAATCATTTGCTCAATTATACCAATAAGACTTACAACTCAATTGATAACGGCGTAGGCTTAACTACTCTCATTTTACCTAAATTAGTGCTAAGGCAGAAAATTTAGTAAATATGGCAACTCCACAACTTGTCCAAGTACTGGAAGGTTTGAACTTGGTATCATTTTGTGTTCTATATGTATACTTATATATGCGGACCAACCCACCATGCCGCCTAATAAACCCTACTAAATCAGAAATTGGGCACATCAGCCAAGCCATTATTTCTAAAACAATAAAAATTAGGGCTTGATAAAAGTAACACCAATTTGGGGAGAAACACTAGGTCTGTACTTCAATGGTTTAATAACACCAAACATGAAAGGATTTTCTTTTCATCCGCTTCGATATAGTAAAGTTCTATCCTTCCATCACTGAAAATACCCTGGATAAAGCCTTACTTTTTGCTTCTAAATACACTCTATTTCCCAAGATGAAATTGACATCATTAAACACTCCAAAAAGTCCCTACTATTTAACAACGAACAACCATGGACCAAAAAGTCATCTAGTAACCACTTTGACATCACCATTGGAAGCTTCGATGGCGCCGAGACATGTGAATTGGTCGGTAGTAGTAATATATGAGCAGATCTCCCTACCAAGTGTTTTTTTGTGGTTCTGGTCTTGGGGGTTATGCAATGGGTTACGACGTTGGATGAATTCGCCGAGTTTATATTGTATTTCATTTGAGGGGTACTTGAGTGGCATTTGAGTGGCATTTAAGTGGCATTTGAGTTTTGATTATTCTTTTACTTAATTTGAACTCATATGGCAGCTAAATTTTGAATGTATGGCATTCAAGTTTTTGATAATTTTTTTACATAATTATATACATAATTCTAACTCATAGGGTATATATGTTGGAAAATCACCAAATTAGATCTCTAGATGGTTAAAATCTACAGTATTTGGTAATTTTGACTCATATGATATCTTGAGAGAGAGGAGAGAGGGAAAGAGGAGAGAGGAGAAAGGGTAGCATTAGCCCTCTAGATGATTAAAATTTACAGTAAATTTTGTGTAATACAAAGTACTTTAACTTCATTTATTCACTTGAGACTACATATCATCAGCATTCGAGATCGAGTTTACATATAAGAATAATTGAATTTGTATACATCTAGAGAGGGAGAGAGGAGAGAGGTTAAAGGAGAGAGAGAGAGAAATAGAGAGAAAGAGAGGAGATATCTTGAGAGAAAGGAGAGAGAGGATACCATTAGTCCTCTAGATGATTAAAATTTACAGTAAATTTTGTGTAATGTAAAGTACTTTAACTTCATTTATCCGCTTGAGACCACATATTATCAGCATTCGAGATTGAGTTTACGTATAAAAATAACTGTGTTTGTATATATCTAGAGAGAGTGTTTAGAGGAGAGAGAGAGGAGACTTGAGCAGGGCCGTAGCCACATTGAGGCAAGACGAGGCTCTTGCCTCGTCTGAAAGTTTAGGCAAAAATGGGAATTTCCAAATCAGAAAACGGATTTTCCCAAAAAATTCACCCTTTTAGCAGTACTTGGTATTTCCACAAGGATTACCGTTATTGCACGTAGCATTAGTTCTAATACTGTTACTGTAATCACGTTGCTTATCATAAAAACCCAATCCAACATTAGACTCTCAAACTACAACATACCATTTCCTGTGTGCTTATTACTACTGCAATAATCTTTTTGCCAAATATTTTTTTCAAGGTATATTTCAATTTTTCTGGATGACTACTGTTGTCTGCTGCATTTTATTTTTAGTTATGGTTAACACTTCCCTCTGCAGAGAGTTCAGGGTACAGTGCAAAGGTGTTTTTTTGTTTAAATAATTGAGAAAAGCGCGCAGCCTATGCAAAAGATTTATTACTGGGGAATCCCAAAAAATAATTATTGCGGGCTTATATAAAACAATGGACAAATTCTGGAAATTCCCGTAATAAATTGGGGTTTCCCCACTGTTTGAAAACTTTCACAGTCCGCGCGTTTTTCTCTAGTAGAGAAAAACTGAGAACTGAGAACTAGTAAAAAATAATTAGTAATAATAATCAAGTGATTGATATTTAATATTAATAAATAATTATTATTATATGGACTCAAGAAAATAAAAAGCTAGGTACTCATCTAATTCCTTTAATATAACTTTATCTCTAGTTTTTATATTTTTTTATTTAGTTTGGTTTGTCGATATTAACAACAGATAGTTATTTAGTTCAATATTTTTTTTTAGTTTTTTTAATCATTATTTTGTATACCTACTAATTATTATTTATTATTACCATTGAATATTATTTTATTAATAACAGTTAACAATAATAATTATTATTATTCTAATAATAATTATTATTGTTAGTTCTAGTATATATTATTATTGTTATTATAATAATGATGATAATAAATAAAACTAACACCAACTACTATCGTTTGTAGTTATATATATCTATATGTGTGAGGGACGCCAGTACTTGTCAAACATTTATTATTTACTACTCGTACTTGGCCTAAGCCTTTGACTCAGTATTATCTCTCCGTCTACGCATTGGCTCGATATTAACTCACTGTCTACACATTATCTCAATATGTGCTCGCTTATGCTTGTCTATGTTTTGTCCTAGTTCTATTGTTACCTGCCCTACAAGCGTCTATCTAGAACAGTTCTATGATGTGCCCAAATATTTATTATTATTATTATATTTTATACTTTTTCTACGGTTTTTATTATACAATTGCATTTTGGTGCTTACAAGGCGTGGCTTGTACCAGATTTTACCCAGGCGTGGCCTTACCAGATTTTACCCGCCTACTTTGTATAAATATCTATGTTTGAGCAACAAAGTTCAGAGTTAGCCTGGTTCTCAGAAGATTGTTTCTCTCAAGAAGCAAGCACAGCTAGAAGCAACATAACTACAAGCGCTGACCTGGTCGACTATTGGCAAGCACGAGGCTTGGCGGAAAGTGAGAACGGTTCGCCCTATCACTGCGTATTCCCTCACCACGGTGAGAAGTACGACGCAAAGCACCTGGTGCCCTGATAGTTCGGCTCACAATAAATTCGGACTCCAGAGTTCGGGACAAGACAACGCACCAATAATTCCAGTGCAATTATTGTCGATCTCGACTGAGTCGAAGTAGACAAACAATAATTCCAGCACGATTATTGTAGGTGACAAAGTTCGCAACAAACTATAAACTAAACAATAATTACAGCACAATTATTGTCGAACATAGCCATGTTCGGATGCAGCCAATAATTATAATATAATTATTGTAAACTGCCAGCAATCATTCCACCCCAGATTCGGCCGCACTCATAACTGCACAAACCAATGCATGCACTCTAACAATAATAACACATTATTGTACGCTGACTTAGGGTAGAGGCAGAACGCGTCGGGAAGGTGTACAGGTGGCTACCACCCAGACACAAATTCCTGTACATATGTATGACTTACTTATCATATAAAATAATATATTATTTAATGTGTAAAAATAATATAACATTAACATAAAACTACAAAAAAGTAATGATACTATTTATTGAATTGTTATTATAATGACTCTGAGATAAAGTTGTCATCCTATTTAATTCACTGAGCAGCTCCATTATATAAATCTATTACTATAATTAATAATAATGTAAATAATAATAATTTTTTATTCTTGCTATTATTATTTTTCACAGCTAACAATAATATTGATATTATATTATTATAAAACTTATGAAAAAAATGAGGATTATCATCATTATAATAAATAATAATTAGTTTACAGCAACACACAACTTGATAAGCTACTCTGTTCATTCTTTTATACTTGAGTAGTGGTGGTAGGAGAATTGTTGCACTATTTCCATATAGCTACATCTTACAATCATGTTAATTACTACTTCCCTTCTTTGCTTGAGTTATTTGACGTTTTCATTATTTATTATTTTTCTGCCATTTTGTTATTTTCATTAATAATAGCAATAAAATTGTTACTACTGGTAACTAAACGATTATTATAGTTCTTATTATTACTGCAACTACCACTACCATCAACACAAAATTGAGGGAGAAACGTTATTTTTATGGGACACTTAGCAAATGCTAAGTAGTAAACTTCATAAATCCTGGCACTCTCTATGGGTTACTGGCACCTGTGATAAATAGCTATCAGCAAGGAAGGAAGAGATAATTATACTAGCCGACATTGCTCACAAATATACTTACTAACAAAAACTTATTGCTACTGGTATTGCCAGTCAAAGCGCATTCAACTTTGTCTAACATGACCATCATTGCAAGTTCTTTTTATTGGCGGGAAAGATGGAACCAATTAATTGCAACGGGTTCATGACTGCAGAATAGAGCAATCGATCTTGAATTACCTAAGTAATATGAGGTTCCACGGCTTTTTCCTCTCTCAGCCTAACTTCATTTATTGGTATGTAGTAAAACAACATCGCTAGAAAGTTGTCTCATCTGTGTGGGCATACAAATATCTCATATGTACATACATGCCATGTAGTCATATGAACTTTGCTCATAGATGTTTCAAATCAATCAAAATTTGTTCATAATATAACCTCTTGCAGATGCTTTGATTTTTTGTCTTTTTATTGTAAAACCTGTAAAATTGCTTTGGCGGCCGGGGCGCTGCCCCGGACCCCGCCGGGGGCCTTGGCGGCCCCCTGGACCCCCGGCCCTGTGTGGGTGATTGCCTCATCTGATAATAAATCCTGGCTACCGCCCTGTTGAGCATAAATATTCCTGGTAAATTATTTATCTACAATATTATTTGTAATTATTAGTGAAAGAAATTATGAAATACTGGCGAGTAATTAAGTAATTCTGTAAGGAAATTGGTTGGAAACGTAGTAATATTATTTAAATACAGCATTGCTTTGCAACAATGATTAATAAAAACAATTATGGACGTTGGTGAGTAATTAAGTAATCTAGTAAGGAAAACTGATTGAAAATCACGGTAATATTTGGTAAAAGATACTTGCAACATGTTTTATCAGCGAAAAAATCAAACAATTTTCAAATGTTTACGAGTAACTAAGCGATTTAGTAGGAAAAACCAACTGAAACACGCAATATCCGTTTTTGAAATATTTACGATAAGCATAATTGGGATATTGCTGTTATCAAAGAAATCAAGCGAGTATCAAATGTTTACGAGTAACTAAGTGATCAGTTAGCAAAAATCGATCGAGATCACGTGTCATCCGTTACAAAATATTTTACGTCAAGTTAGCAACGAGAAAATAAAATATTTCTTACAATATCCGTTATAGCGAGTTACGATAATTTTGTACTCACCCTAAAGGTTTTCAGTCCATTTTCGGTTAGATCAAAATTTATGCGAGACGTTTTAGGTATTATTTCAGTCGACGTAATGTTACCAGTTCATTTTCACAAGTTTTAAAAAGTAATTAATTATAATACAACGCAAGTGTCACTTCACTAATAAACTCATTCCAGAAAAGCCGTTAATCATCATCTCTCGCCTAATCCTATATGTTTTGATCTTTTTAATGTTATGTGTTATAAAGCCGCTCGAGAAAATCATTAATTTAACCTAAAAAGGAAGAGAACTTGATTGCATTTATCTCTTGTTTTTTATTTTTTGATTACATATTAGTTAAGACAGCTACAGCCTTCCACCAAAACGGATTTGTGGTGTAACTCTAATTCTAGTTATCTCCGATATCGTCTATAAAACATGAACAAAGCATGACTTTATCCACTTTTTTGTTAGTTAGACTGTTACTTTTCTTAAAATAACTCATTGTTTTTTGTGTGAAATACAAACAATATATCAACATACATGGTGTATTTTCTATTTTTAGGAAGCTGTTTTGTCTAATAAAACAAGAATTATATGTTACATATACATATTTAAATGCTATCAGATAACTTTAAAGTGTTTATTACATTCCTAACTCATACTTGACGTTGTAAACTATAATTTAAGCTCTCACATTTTAATTTACTGTCTGATGATATAAAGACGGAACTACACTACATCATCAATGTTTTGCTGTTGATGTGTCTATATGCGATGAACTGCAATTGAACTAGTTAATCACACATTATATTTTTGCTATAAAAATATGTTTGGAGGAAGCGAGTTGTCATTCAAAATGAAATGTAAGTTTGGTTCTAGCTAGATGTATCTTAAAAGAGTATCAATCTAGGGATTGTAAAATTTGTTTATCCAATGCTTTACATTCAAAGAATTTTAGTTAGGTGGAAAGAAAGTTTACAAGGGTGTATGTATGACTTAAGCTTATTAATCTATCTAATCTCTATCTTCCTATTTTTTAACCGACTTTTTAATTGACTTCCACTTTTTTAAAAACAATATCAGTTATCATAGTAATGATCAGAAAATCAGTCTACGAATTAGTCTTGATAAATGACTTCAATGTTTTGGTTTTGTATGAAAATCAGTCTACGAATTAATCTTGATAAATGACTTCAATGTTTTGTATATAAGAGAAAGTATTTTTATACTAAGCAGGATCAGTTTTCATTTGCACTAAGTACAATATTTCAAGTATAGTATTAGAACACAAAACTACAAAAAATGGCCAGCAATATCCCTACAAGAAATGAGTAAGTTATATTATACTATCTTTTACAATTTTGTTGCAGTTACATTTATAAACTTATACAAATGTATATATATATATATATATTACTTGTAGGTCTACAACCTCAGATGATGAGCTAGAGCTGAATATTGATGAAATAGATTTCAGTGCTACGTAAGTATATTATTGAAACTTTATTATTCAACTGTATTATATAGAGTTTTTAAATAATTACAATATTGATTTATTGTTTTATTAAGTTCTACCGATGATGAAACACTGAGGTGGCTGGAGGAGTGTTTTAAAGATGATGAAGAGAAGACGGAAAAGAGCAAAGCTAGCACGCATATTGCTATGAGTAAGTTTTTCTGTTTTATGAAAAATGTAAATTTGTCTGTAGGTACAATAATAATGACTTTACATTTACTATGTTATTTTTTGTAGAAAAAACATCTTCACGATTCATAGGAAGTAAACAATGTGTTGGGAAGAACGAAAACTTCCTGTACTATAAACGCAACACATTTGAATGTAAGTATGACGAAAATATTACTTACTACATACTCATTCAATTTATAAAAAAATTTTTCGAATTTTTTCAAAGAAATAGCATAACTACATTCGTATTTTCTATTTTAGTTCAAGCAGAGAATCCTCAATTAAGGCAGTATAAGGAAGTAAGTCTTCTAGACGGAAATATAAAAGAAGATAGAGAGTGTTTTAAGTGTAAGTGACATGCATTATCTTTATATATATATACATATACCATGCTTAAGAAAGTTATCTATATATGATGAGAATTTGTTTATTTTGTTTGTAGATATTGATAACAAAAGCCCTAGGTATTTCCTTTCAGTGCTCACATTGTTATTGATAGCATATGGCACAAAGATGTTGAGTGAAGCACTGAAAGGAAACAAAAACAACGTCTCGTGTATATTTTGTGGTAAGAAGTTTAAATTAGGGGGATTGCATGAACCTGGCCGAGTTCTTTCAAGACATTTTTGTGCTCACTTGTTTATTTTTTATTGTTTATGTGGAAAATCGCATACAACTTTGAGAGATCTTCAGCAACATAGTTGTATTTTAAAAACTAAAATGTTTTTTATTGTTGATATTGCTAGTTACAATAATTTTGTTTTATTTATTAATAGAAAATATTCTGAATTACTTATGGATATTACTTTTCCGAAAAATCTTGCGTTAGTGTATCTCTATCCAATAGAAGGTTATTTTTCTGAAAACATTGTTTTAGATTTTGAATTAGGGAGTAAATGGTTGGCGATAGCTAAAAAACCTGCTGCTGAAGATCGAAAACTTTTGATTGAAAACCAGTGTAAAAAAATGAGAGCACTTATATCTTCAGATTCTGATCTTTCAGAAACTGAAGAAAGTAATAATGACTTAATTTCTGTCGCTAGTTCACAGTGCAGTCCAAAAACCAGTGTTTTAGAATCTAATACTATAACAGTTAAACCTCAAACTCAAGTAGATTTAAAAGAAAGCCAAAAGATTGATGATAAGAAAATTGATTTAACTTCACTTAAATTAATTTTGAATATAAAAGATGGACTGAAAAAAAAGGGTTTTAATGATTGTGTTAAATTGAAATTAGCGTCTATTAGACAAAAAATGCAGAAAAACTCAGACTTTTCTCAAAAAGAAGTTCTTGTACTAACTGCACTCTTAGGTGAGTTTTAAAATTTTTATTTCACTATATTTTTTAATATTATCATGGCTCTGGAATAGGTCTTATGCAACTACCCTATTTTATAATTTCTTACCACAAAATATATAGTGAATAGGATGTTTTTTTATAAATACTCTCTCTATATATATATTATATATACAGACAATAGTCTGTGTTTTTATGAATACATTTCATGTAAAAAATGTTCTGTCATTAGTTTACCATAGGCTTTATGCAACTATCCTATTTTATAATTTCTTACCACAAAATATATAGTTAATAGGATGTTTTTTTTATAAATACTCTCTATATATATATATTATATATACAGACAATAGTCTGTGTTTTTATGAATACTTTATTCATATGTATACACTTCATGTAAAATTGTTCTGTCATTAGTTTACCTAATGCATTATTTTTATTTGTTTTGTGGTTGAGAACTCCATACGCTTCATTCTTACTGTATTACTTTGCATAATATTACAAAATAAATATTACATCAACTACCTTCATACTGCATTCAAGTGATGAAACAGTAAATTTCACATCTGTATTACTGAATCTATAGCATTGTTATGAAAAAGACTATAATTACTTAATTATTATGTCATATCGTGACAAACTATCAACACCCAATTCACAAAACTGTAAAACCTAAAGTATAATGCTTGTGGTTGTAAAAATTCTTCTACTGTTTTGGTTTCTCAAACAAATTATAAAACATTTTTCACAATTTTTTGTGTAAAAAGCGGAGTTGTCTTACCATTTTGACACAATGTGTCGACAACTTTTACATATTTTTTCAAAAACGAAGTTTAGAAATTATAAATGGGAGTTGTCTTAACATTTTTGAAAAATGAGACGATAACTTGAAATATTTATTTTTGTGTCGGAACATTGAAATTTTGTAACATTTTAGAGTTGCAACCCCGAAAGTTTTACAAATTGGCTAAATTACTAATGTTAAATATGAATAAAATACTTTATTACACTAAATATATACAAATTATTGCACAATACAAATAATATATAATTTAATGTTCATGAGTTGTTGCTGATAGATTTTGGCGAGTCGACGGTCATTCACTTGTACACGTATTCTATCTAAAAGCATACATAGATGTCGTTATAACAACTACATTATACTATGGTGAAAAATACGGCTATTAGTAGTTACTTATTACTAGTGAAGATTAACATACCTTAATTAAATTTCCGATATTGAAATCCTGCTAGCTTCGCTTGAAATGTGATTGTCATCTTCATTGCTTTTCTCACTATCATTGCCGACAACTTCATCTTTTTCCTCAAATTTTTTGTTTTCAGAGTCATCATCCGTCATATTATCATCTTCTTCATCAGTATAAGCATCAATGTTATCATCGTCATCATCATCATCAGCAGCATCATCAGCAGCAACATCATCATCATAACTTTTCATCAGCTCAGCATCATCAAATAGAGAAAGTCTGAAAGCTATTCCTTCTTTTTCACTTGACGTAGATAGAAGCATCAAAGCTTCTTCAACACTCAGAATCGTGAGAATGTGTTTCTTTGTGCCGCTTTCAGTTGTCATCGTACTTTTATAGTGGATCATACCACATTCATGATTTTTGATCTTCAAAACGTTCTCAGGAGGGACAACAATCTTCCCAGTCATCAAAGATCCGTCATTCATCATGTATCTGTAAGTGACAGTGTAAGTGATATGTAAAGGCGATGTATCTTGTTTTCGTTTTCGCTGCTTCGACTTCAAACTGTTCCAAACTGAAAGTCTAGTGAATGTCAGAAGAGTGTTGACAGGAATATTATCGAAAGTGATGATATCAAAGTATGCTTGCAACTGTTTCAATGATTTTTTTCTCAAGATTTTGGCTATAACTCGTTGTTTTAGCCCTTGATGATGATTATCTCCTACAATACGTAGATCGGGTTGATTTTCTTCTAGCTTTCCCATGTACACTAGGATTTGTGAAGAGCCGGGATCAAGTTCCTGTAGCTCCACCGTAAGTTCTTTGTCAATCAGTGACTTGACTCGAATTCGATGATTGTTTTTTAAAACATATTCATAGTCCAATATACCATAATCTTCAACGTAATTAACATCGAAAACCTCCAATATCATAGGAATTGGTAAATCCAACAAACTCACAAAATTTCCGATTTCCAACATTCCTTTCTGCATAGCTCCTGTCATTATTCCAGCCATCTCGAGCAATTCAAACTCTCTAAGTTTGTTTACGGTATTATTCTTGCTGTTGCTGAATAAAAAGGAAATTGAAGCTCGAGATAATGTCACTGTCGGTTTTTTGATATCCTCCGTTCGTTTGACTTCACTGTTCTCATGCAGATATGTGTAGTCCGGTGTGGGACTCAAAGGAGAGTCAGCTGAAACTACATGATGTTTCATTGCTATATCAGCATGAGCATTGGTGTTTGAGCGAGAAGATGTATCATTAAAGGTGTTAGGATTGGATCTTCTATCATCAATGTGAATGCCGTTGGTGGTGGAAATGATGGTTGTAGTGGAAATAGCGTTAGTGTTGTTGGTAGCTGTGGTTGGTTCAATATGGAGCTTAGGAAGTGCTTTGGAGTGTGATGTCATCATACCTGCAAAAAGTAAAAGAACTTAGTTTAATGATGTAAATATACTGAAATTATTGTTTTATTAAAAGATTGTTTTTAAAAACTAAGATTCAAAAACCTAGATGTTTCAATTAATTAAAAACAAATAATTATTTTAGTGCTTCTTACCTTGTTGCTCTCCTAATAGCTGTAGTAGATGTTGCTCCTCTGTTAGTCGCTGTAGAACTGGATGCTTTCTGTGTGAAAACGATGGCTCTTATATAGCTAAAGTTGTACTGATTAAAGCCTATGAACCCCATCTCGTGTCAATCTCTATGAATCAACATCTTTTCACGCGAAGGAAAGTCAATGTTTTCGCGGGAATAAATGAATTATTTTCACGCGAATACAAACCAATGCTTTCGCGGGAATAAATATTTTAGTTTCACGCGAATGGAAACCATTGCTTTCGCGGGAATAAATGATTTTATTTCCCGCGAATGAAAGTCAATGTTGTCGCGGGAATAAATACTTTATTTTCACGCGAATACAGACCGTTGCTTTCGCGGGAATAAATAATTTATTTTCACGCGAATAGAAACCAATGCTTTCGCGGGAATAAATGATTTTATTTCCCGCGAATGAAAGTCAATGTTGTCGCGGGAATAAATACTTTATTTTCACGCGAATACAAACCGTTGCTTTCGCGGGAATAAATAATTTATTTTCACGCGAATAGAAACCAATGCTTTCGCGGGAATAAATGATTTTATTTCCCGCGAATGAAAGTCAATGTTGTCGCGGGAATAAATACTTTATTTTCACGCGAATACAAACCGTTGCTTTCGCGGGAATAAATAATTTATTTTCACGCGAATAGAAACCAATGCTTTCGCGGGAATAAATGATTTCATTTCCCGCGAATGAAAGTCAATGTTGTCGCGGGAATAAATACTTTATTTTCACGCGAATACAAACCGTTGCTTTCGCGGGAATAAATACTTTATTTTCACGCGAATGGAAACAGTTGCTTTCGCGGGAGTAATTAAATTATTTACTCCCGCGAAAGCAACATTCCATTTGCGTGAAAATAAAACTTGTATTCCCGCGAAAGCAACGGTTTGTATTCGCGTGAAAATAAAGTATTTATTCCCGCGACAACATTGACTTTCATTCGCGGGAAATTAAATCATTTATTCCCGCGAAAGCATTGGTTTCTATTCGCGTGAAAATAAATTAGTTACTCCCGCGAAAGCAATGGTTTCCATTCGCGTGAAAATAAATTATTTATTCCCGCGAAAGCATTGGTTTCTATTCGCGTGAAAATAAACTATTTACTCCCGCGAAAGCAACGGTTTCCATTCGCGTGAAAATAAGTTATTTATTCCCGCGACAACATTGGCTTCCATTCGCAGGAAATTAAATCATTTATTCCCGCGAAAGCATTGGTTTCTATTCGCGTGAAAATAAAGTATTTATTCCCGCGACAACATTGCCTTTCATTTGTGGGAAATTAAATCATTTATTCCCGCGAAAGCATTGGTTTCTATTCGCGTGAAAATAAATTATTTATTCCCGCGAAAGCAGTGGTCTGTATTCGCATGAAAATAATTCATTAATTCCCGCGAAAACATTGACTTTCCTTCGCGTGAAAAGATGCTGATTCATAGAGATTGACACGAGATGAGGTTCATAGGGTTTAATCAGTACAACTTTAGCTATATAAGAGCCATCGTTTTCACACAGAAAGCATCCAGTTTGACAACAGCTAACCGAGAAGCAACATCTACTATAGCTATTAGGAGAGCATCAAGGTAAAAACTTAATAAATTACAGTTTTTACTCATGCATTATTTATTATACTAAAACAACTGAAAAAAATTAATTATCTGTATTTTTTTAGATTCAACCACAAAAAATGGAAATAGTTAACAACACAGAATCAGAAACTCAGCCTAAACCTTTGACTCGAGAGGACTTGATACTTCTACAAAACCTATGCAATAAAAAAATTGAAGAGAGAGTGCGAATTATCTCAACCAATTGTAAATTCATCCAGAAAGACTTGATAAAACAGCTAAATAATTTTCGAACTGAATCTTTTCTAACATTAAAGCTCTTAGGGAATGAAGTTACATCAGACATTCAGAGATTACATTATGTATTACAACAACGACAATATCAACTAGAACAGGTAAGCACACCAATTTCTATCGAGTGTGCTCGTAAAGATCTTGCTCTAAAAAAAAGAAACATGCAACGACAGTCCGCTCAAAGACAAGCTAGAAGGGTAAGGACTCAACAACGTAAGGCACGACAAGCTACAAAAACATCTGATTAACAATCAATTTTTGATGATAAGGTAATAATTAATAAAAAAAACACTATTTAGTAAAAGTTTGTAGTTGTTTTTAAATTTTCTGTTTAACCATTCTATACTAATACATAACTTTCATTTTTGTTTAATTATCCTATGCTAATAGATAACTTTTTATTTTAGTTCATTATGGAATCAAAAGTACATAGAACAGAAGTCTTCCTTCCTAAGATATAACATCAGTACATCAAGTACATCAATGATGACATTGTAAAAAAGATTATGTATTAATTATCATTACAAGATGTAGTGCTTTGTATTACTTAGTATTTACTAACTCTAGGTATATTATACAAGGATATTTTCCTACTTATTATGTAATAAATGTATATAATCATATATTGGTTTAATGTAGTTATATCTCCTTGTTCTTCTCTCCTCTCTCTCCAAATATCATATGAGTTCGAGTTATGTAAAACAATTATCAAAACTTAAATGCCATACATTCAAAATCTAGCTGCCATATGAGTTCAAATTAAGTAAAATAATAATCAAAACTCAAATGCCACTTAAATGCCACTCAAATGCCACTCAAGTACCCCTCAAATAAAATACAATATAAACTCGGCGAATTCATCCAACATCGTAACCCATTGCCTAAACTCCAAGATCAAATCCACAAAAAAACACTTGGTAGGGAGATCTGCTCATATATTACTACTGTCGGTAGTATGATTCTATCCCAGCTAGTCAACCTGTATGGCAACTCTATCAGCCTATACAGAGATGATGGTTAAGCTATATCTAATGAAACACCTCGCAAGATAGAAATTATTGAAAAAAACATCTGCAAGATCGTCAAAAAATACAATCTCAAGGTCACCATCGAAGCTAGTAAAAAAGTAGTGGAATTATTAGATGTCACCCTGGACCTAAATACTGGCAAACATCGCCCATATAACAAACCTAATAACATTCTTCAATATGTCCATAGACTATCAAACCACCCACCCTCCATCATTCGCAAGTTACCTATAAGCATAAATAAAAGACTTTCCGAACTATCATGAGACAAAAAGATCTTTGACATTGGCAAAGCTCTATATCAAAACGCCTTACATAAAAGCGGCTACAATTACAATCTTTGTTTTAAACCCTTACCACCTTACAAAATAAACGAAAAAGGCGTAGAAATATAACCTGGTACAACCCACTTTTTGACCTTAATGTGTCCACCAACATCGGCCATGAGTTTCTTAAAGCAGTTGAAAAGTGTTTTCCAAAACACCATTCTTTGGGCCATATTTTTAACAAAAACACTGTTAAACTCAGTGACAGTCGCATGCCCAATATTAAAACCACCATACAAGGGCAAAATAACAAGATCTCTAACAACATTACCAATACCACAACTAATAAATGCAACTGTAGGAGTAGAGCTGAGTGACCCCTCGAGGGCAATTGCCAGATCAAAAGTATTATTTACCAGGCTACAGTCACACCTAATAACAAAGTAGAAACATATGTTGGCTTAACTGAGGGAGAATTCAAAACTAGATATAGAAATCATAAAATGTCTTTTAACATCCCCAGAAAAATAAATTCCACCGAGCTGAGCAAACATATTTGGTTACTTAAAGACTCATCTACCCAAGTTACCATCAAATGGAGAATTCTATCTCAGAGCATATTCTAACACTGGTAAAAAATGCCACCTCTGTACACCTGAAAGATTCTATATCATCTTCCAACCAGAGTTGTCTTCCCTTAACAGCAGGAATGAAATTGACACCACCTGCAGACGCTCTAATAACCTTTTGCTCAGCCGGGCATAGTTCGATGCCTTTTATTTTCTTTTGACGCCCTTGCACCCTTACCACCATATCTAGTAATAAATAACGATCCTTGTACACTTAATACTTTTGGTCTGAGCTTTCTGTTTCCGGTTGCATCTTCCATCCTCATTTTTGCAGTTGAAAGCCGACCTGATGATTGTGCCTGAACTCTTTCTTTTTTCCATATATTTTAGGCACATGAGAAAAATTTTATTTAGACAGTATTTTTGCCATTTTTCACTATTTTATCTCTTAGTACAGATATGCTTATACATATAGATATACTTATATATACAGATATACTTATGTATACAGATATACTTATATATGCAGATATACTTATATATACAGATACACTTATATGTACAGATATACTTATATATACAGATATATTTATATATACAGATATACTTATATATACAGATACACTTATATATACAGATATACTTATATATGCAGATACACTTATATATACAGATATACTTATATATGCAGATACACTTATATATACAGATACACTTATATATACAGATATACTTATATATACAGATATACTTATATATGCAGATACACTTATATATACAGATATACTTGTATATACAGATATACTTATATATGCAGATATACTTATATATGCAGATATTTTTATATATACAGATATACTTATATATGCAGATACACTTGTATACACAGATACACTTGTATATACAGATATACTTATATATGCAGATATACTTATATATGCAGATACACTTATATATACAGATATACTTATATATGCAGATACACTTATATATACAGATATACTTATATATGCAGATACACTTATATATACAGATATACTTATATATACAGATACACTTATATATGCAGATACACTTATATATACAGATATACTTATACATACAGATATACTTATATATACAGATATACTTTTATATACAGATATACTTATATATGCAGATACACTTATATATACAGATATACTTATATATGCAGATACACTTATATATACAGATATACTTATATATACAGATATACTTATATATACAGATATACTTATATATGCAGATATACTTATATATACAGATATACTTATATATGCAGATATACTTATATATACATATATGCTTATATATACAGATACACTTATATATTCAGATATACTGATATATACAGATATACTTATATATCCAGATATACTTATATATAAAGATACACTTATATATACAGATACACTTATATATACAGATATACTTATATATACAGATATACTTATATATACAGATATACTTATATATACATATATGCTTATATATACAGATACACTTATATATTCAGATATACTGATATATACAGATATACTTATATATACAGATATACTTATATATAAAGATCTACTTATACACACATACATACTTATATATATATACATATATACTTATACATACATATATACTTATATATATAGATATACTTATATATACAGATCAACTTGTATACACTATATACAGATAAACTTATATATATATCCGTAACCGTTAAGAAAACGTTGATTCTTTATTTAGCTCGTGTTTATCAACATCCTCACATCACCCACAACAGAGCTTTTATAATTCATTACAATTATTTATCTCTAATCGGGTTTGTTTGTTTCAATTTTTATTTTTAATCATAAAAACAGATAAAGTATAATATAACAACGATACAATAAAAAAAACATTACAGTCAAGTATCATTGATCCAATGTGGCTCTAGCTTGGCTCTCAGTTTCACTAAAGCGCACCTGTGTACCATTCAACATGTACAAACCAACATATCTGATAATAATTGAGAGCCAACAGATCTGTGTTTAGTAAATATATTTAGGAACTCATGCAAAGTTATAGTATGCGCTAGAGCTTCCCACTATGCAATAGTAGTTAAAGAGAGTCAACAAAACATGTGGTAGCGATTGAAGTAGATTAGATTAATCAGGACTTGATCGGTAATAGTTTAACAAACAACAACAATTAGATATAATTCGATGTATAGCCACTAACTAGAGCTGTTAATGACTATATTAACGATGATAGCAAAGGTGCAGTAAGGCAATTGTCTCTCTCTTATTGAACAGTATAACTATGATACGGTATATAAGTTTGCAAGTGTATTTTATGAATTGTGTTGATAGATTAATAATACGCAAAGGAACAAGGAAGGAAAACGTACATAAATGGTTATCATTATTCATTGCAGAGAGTTAATTACTCAAGCTGTTGTAGCAAATGTAGGTAAATCTTCTTTACAAAAGTTAACTGTTGTTTCAAACAAAATTTATAGTGACCTATTTTCTCATTAATGCAAAGGTGTATTGCTCGGAAGTATATAAATTTTTTCCAGACAGGGCTTCAATGATTGGCTGCCTTTTTTGTGGCTTAGTACAGTATTTCACACTCTATTGACTTTAACAGTTTCAACTGCTAATTTAAAAAAAAAAAAATGATAGTGGCGAAACCATGGTTTGCATTAAGGGATTTTGGGTAGGTGCCAATTGATTGCACAAACATACTAAAACTGCTACACTTGTATATTACCTTTTGTCAACCCACATAATAAAATACCTTTAAATAGACACATCTGGTTCTAATTTAAATCATGCCAATAAAGTTGCAGAGCCAGCTTATAAGCTAACTTAGTAACACAGGAAGGAAGAAGTATACTAAGTGAAACGTCAACTGATTATATCATAATCCACTAAGAGTTCAAACTTCCTCATTAAGTGTGCACTGATAATTTTATGAGTGTAGTATTTGTAAGGTTCACATGACAAAAAAAATAAAACCCAACTATATAAGCTGAGTGAAGGAGATATAAAAAGCATTGCATGCTAAGTAGGACTTTGTGAAAACTTTTATACATACAACAGCTTGTGGTTAGTTGAGTACAAAGTTCGTATTTGTAAGCATGGGTAAGTATTTCACAATAAAAGAGTATTGTAGAGATTATCAGGAAGTCTATATTTATGTGGCCGCTGTATGTATTGTTTTCTGCATGTCTGACAGAGGTTACAAATGCCATAATTAAAAGTACAGGTTGAATAACATACATGTAACTGAGTGTGTATCAGACAAATTATGTACCCCATTGTACACGTAGGAAACAAATCTAGGAGAAAGTTTACTTTTTATTGTGAACTTTTTGCATCGATTTCCTTGCAATAATAAACTGGATGAGTTATTTGACATTGGATAGGCGAAAACTTTTATATTTTCAAATTACCTCTTTGACCTAAATGAGTCGGTATTATTAAGAAAAAGTTTTAATTTCTTGGTTAAACAACAATTGTACTGGTTTTTATAGCTAGCAGAAGTTTTTTTACTTTCCCGTTTTATAAATAATACATATTTATATTTTAGAGTTCAGAGTTTCTGTACTATTTCTCTCTATGAGCTTGTCTAATGGACTCTTTGCTTCTTATCGAGTCAACAGGTAATACTATCACTTGATATTGTTATATAACCTACTTACATGTTGTACATACATATAACTGTTGTGAACAAGTCACTTATATATTTTATACTTTTATAGAGTAGTAGACAGAGTCAAGAGACAAACCAATACACAACTCTACAGTACACTCAACAATCTCACATCAGACTTAAATCAGGTTGAAACCAAATATGTAAGTTTTCCTACAATTGATATAAGAAAACTGTGCTTGATTTAATGCGTTATGTTGCAAAGTGTAGAAATATATATTTGATATTTTTCTTACACAGAGAACTGCAAAACTCAATGGTCGTCACCCAAGTAATCTCGCGTGTGACTACTACCCTAGT
The DNA here is from genome assembly GCA_945261195.1 of Cryptosula pallasiana. Classification (NCBI taxonomy): domain Eukaryota; kingdom Metazoa; phylum Bryozoa; class Gymnolaemata; order Cheilostomatida; family Cryptosulidae; genus Cryptosula; species Cryptosula pallasiana. The sequence continues at coordinate 9,485,204 of OX183130.1, read as the reverse complement.
GGCATGCCAGAATATAGAGATTCACAAGGCAACACTCACCAACTCCAGTGGATTGCAGTAAGTAAATGCAAGTTAATAACCTTCTCCAACAGTAAATGGCAGACCACAATTTTTATGCACTTTTCAAGTGATGTAATATAACTGAAATTCAGTCTTCTGTTTCAAACACTATGATTAACCTTTTTAGGGAAACAGCGCAATGGTTGTAGAAAAGTTTAGACAAACGCATTGTGTAATACAAAAGCATATTCAAGGAGAACCCATAACTGGTTTAGACAGCACCACCGTTTTAAGAACTCTAGATAATCTTGAGAGAGCAAGTAGTCTTGGAGCAGAACTACATGGAATAAACAACCTACCAACATTGAACTGTACTAACTATGATGTAAGTTATAATCATATTGTTCTGTGGAGCTTAGCTTTTGTGAAGTTCTGTTTCAGCAGGGAAAATCATCGTAGCATCTTTGGGTATTGCATGAAATCGTTTCATAATTAATTTAATTTTTTAACCATTGCTCTGTTAGCAATTTTCGATCTTGGCACTAAAGTTTAAAAGCATTTTGATAGCGATACAAATGTTTCAATGGGCACCAAGCCCGATTTGAGTTTTATATGAATATATCACTTCAGTTTCTAGAGAGATTTGGCAATAAAACTTTGGTTTTAATCGTGTGAAGCAGTAAAGCTTTTCAGTAAATGAAAATACAAAGTAACGTATTCCTTCATGTTTAATTTTCATACATTTGTTTTCATCCCATATAGTTACTTATAAACTTTAGACATCCTCGGAAATTGTCCATTGATGAACTGGTGCAAAAATGCATGCTTGCACTTTACGACAGCATTTCTTTCGAAACTCTCATCACAAAGTTTTAGTGAAGTTCTAGCATTCTGTTAGTCCGTTGGGAGTTGTGGTACCTGTATACAATGTGTTTAGGTTATGCTCATAGAATAGAGATTGTGACAGTTTCACTGTGAGAGATTCCTCATCTTATCTACTGGTTGAGGTTGCCTTTGTTTTATAGCCAAAGAGTGCTAAATAGTTTTAACCAAACCACCAAATAATAAGTATAAAATATTTCATACTTATTTTTACGGTCGTATTTTAAGATTACAATGTTTTTAGTCTTTAAGTTGCCTGATTTTCTTCCAGCTGTGTAATGTAAAATTCAGGTTTAAAACTTATTGCTGTTGTTGATTACAACAGTAAAGCTTAAATTGCAAGTCCTGCGTTTTACCGCTTCGTAATTAAATTCTAAATTATTACAGTTTGGAATCTTCTGAAATGGTTTGAAAAAAAATAAAATTTTTAACTGCAGTAGTTTATTAGATATTAGCCATGCAATATATCACATCTATATGTGTGTCATGGTGAACAACTATAAGTATCTAATCATTGCTGTTATCATAAACAGAATTATCTCCGGATATAGCTCCATGGTTGTCATGTTAGTAGAAAGAAACAAAAACAGCGCCACAAGTAATTACATAGTTACTTTTGCGTAAACAGTGAACAAGCGACTGTACAAAAAGCTACATATATTTTACAGTATGTTGGTCAACCACAAAGGAGTAGAAGATATGCAGTGGCGTACATGTACGAATATCGTGTGTATAAACGTGTACACTCTATGAGACAACTCATTCTATGTTTGGATGACATGTGTGATACCGCAGACCCTTCCTACCAAGCCTCTCGTTGTTTCCTATCTGCATGAAGCTTTTCCACCCTAAAACAACTTTGTCACATTTTAGATATTTGTACCGCTTTTATTTCTTCATCTTTGCTACCTACAGTATTATGAGTGTATAAAAAATATGCATGTATTTTATACATATTGCTGAAGTAAATACAATATCTGTTTGTATTTGTTCGGAAACTTTAAGTAGTTTGTATTACAGTACTGTGAAGTACTAACAACCATTCTTTACTGAACAATACTGAAGTTTCAGGTCTGTAAAAATAAAAAAGTATCACCCCATTTTATCAACCACAGGCTGATATTGATAAAATTTTAAATATAATCTGTACCAAACTTCATACTACTGGACAAAAGATTAGACTTTCACCCAGCCAAACTCACAAGCAGTGTGTCTATTTCACAATATTATAATTATGTATACTGTGGGAGATTTACATGGTAATTGACTCATGTTGGGTCCCTTCCCCCCTTCCCACCCTAAAAACCCCCCTACATCCCTTGCATCCTCAGTTGCAGAGTTTGTAGTACGCGTCAGGACTCTGGGCCAGTATCCAACATGACTGATCCAGAAAGTATGTGTCCCTAGGAGTCAGAAAGCCTTAACTGTATGGAGACCGGAGCCTCGTACCTCCCAGGATCAGAGACTAGGAAGTGGAGCTTCCATATAAGGAGTGGAAAAGTTCCACTACACCAAAAAGGTCGGGAAGAATAGCTCAGTGCTATCTCACTATGCGTGCATACATTCTTATTGGCTCGTTTTATTATTGTACTTTGTATCATGTCTTCTGATTTGTGAACATTTTATATTGTATTTTATTATTGGCTCAGTCCTAATAAGGTGATGAGCTTTCCCCTTTATCTCCTATAAAAGGAGCAGCTGTGCACTGTGAGAGACAGTATTTGTGTGGATAGTGCTAAATACCCTTTTATTGTGTTGCTAAATAGATTGTGGAATAAAGTGTTTACTCAATAAGTCTCTCTGTTGTTTGCCTAGGTCGTGGACCCCGTGCAAGTTGTTAAAGTCTATCCTAAATATATACCGAAGTGTGAGAAGAGAAGGAGAGGATACCGTTGTGTCGGTGATATCGGACGGAAAAATCTATTACAATATTCTTAGACAATAACTAGGGTTCACAGATGGTCCCAAATATCCGTAGTCAACAAGCTCGCGCAATCACCTTACCAGTTATAACTAATAATGCAATAAGAGCTAGATCTCTGGATAAAATATGTGAATGAACAGGTTGAAAATATGGCACAGTCATCAGCTGATTCAAATGCACTGAAACTTTCAAAGCACTAATCCAGCTAGGTTGAAAAGTTTACTCAAGGGGTTGCAGCTTTCTTGTAATCTTCATTTGTTGCTGGGTTTAATTGCACCAACATATAGATGTACATACACTGTTCTCCTCAGTGAACTCTCTCTGTACCACTGTTGGTGGCATTGCTACTACAACCTACCACAATATTATAAATTAAATAAAATACTTGGTCCCTAGTTTGGTTGCCCTCTCCATAATAACTATGGAGTCATGCTAGTAAAAGTTCCACCTCGATCTTTAGGAAGACTAGCCGGTTTAACGGCGGGCATGGGTATGGGGTGCTGCTCAAACACGTCTTTAGGGTTGCCCATAAAGTACAGAACAAATAAACAAACAAACTTGTATACAGAGGTTAGTTTTATCCCTATTACGGTTTGATGGATTATGTAAATAAAAAGCTGTAGTATTCAGGTTCCATTTTCAAAAGATCCAACCTAAATGTGCTCCTTGACTTCTTATAGAAATGTTGCATTATGCGTTAATAGATAGAGTGATGAGTAGAAGTTTTAAGATACAACTCGGTATAAAAATATTGTGTCATTTATTTAACCCAGAGTTTATTTAAATGATTACTTTGCATGTATTAAATAGATGCTGTAGTTTTTATTGTACTATTGTAAAACGTCATGTCAAACTTTCACTAGTCTGTTAACTAGAATTGGTTGGGATTTCTTTAATAGTTGAGAATTTATGAAATAAAAGAAAAACATTTTTGGTGTTTTTTCTGTTATTACGAAGTATTAAGAGTGGTGGTGTTTAATAAACAATTCAATGTGCTGTGGAATATAATTGTCAATTGATACACTACATGCTGGTACAGTGCATTGTGTACAAACCATTCCTTCTGTAAAACAGCAATAATTCATTTTAATATTGTTGAGCATGACTGCAGTTTCATCAGACTTTCTGTCACTTATCAAAAAGTGAGAGCCATAAACTTTTTTGGAAACTTTGAGTTAAATTTTTTCTTAAACCACAAATGTTACTCAATGAATGTCTAACAGTCTAACCCTGGCTACTTTCTATAAAAACTGGTTATTGTTGAAGTTTGGGTGGTCTACTTTCACTGTCAGTTTACTGTTAAGAAGGTAAAGTCATAAGTTTTTAGCAACAAACCTAATTGATTGTTTTCAAATACTCAGTTCTGTTGCAGGAAATTTAAGTTTTGCAAATCGGCTTGGTTTGTTTTAGACAATTTGTTTTTTTGGTGTTATTCAGTTTTTTTTGGTACTGTTTGCTTGGTTTGGTATTTTTTGTTTGTTTTGCTATTGTTTGTTTGTTTTGCTATTGTTGGTTTTTTTGGTATTTTTTGTTTGTTTCGGTATTGTTTGTTTGTTTTGCTAATGTTTGATTGTGTTGATATTGTTTGTTTTTTTTTGGTATTTCTTGTTTGTTTCGGTATTGTTTGTTTTTTTTGTATTGTTTGTTTGTGTTGGTACCATTTGTTTATTTTGGTATTGTTGGTTTGTTTTGGTGTTGTTTGTTTGTATTTTTGTTTGTTTGTTCTGAAGCCAAATTAAACCAATTTTTAACTGTCAGCTTATTGACATTTCAATGTTCGAAAATAAATTTTTTTTATCAGTTTTATAGCAGCTTTAGAGAGTGTTTACAAGATCAGCAGTATAGATGTATACTTTAAATGGTTTTTATAGCTTCCTATGATCCAACGCAGTGTAATCACCCCTACAAGTGCTTCTAAAAACGTATGAATCTCAGGCATAAGTGAATAAACCACAGGTGTAGGCCATTAAGTAAGTCAATTTAAATATTAAATGCTGCTGTATGGAAATATCACCCTAGCACAGTGTAATATAATATATCATGGCTTTGGGTGCTATAGTGATTTGACATTAAAATAGTCACCACGGCCACAAGACCAAAAACATGCTGCTGAGGAACCTCATGTACTGATAACCACCACCTCATTATCCTTAGATGTAGAAGTTCCTGGAGCCAAGGCATTCTAACAACCTAGAAGTAGAGAGAAGGCCAAGGCACACTTAAGAACTTTAGTGATTTTCCACCTTCCACTACTGACACAACAGCATCAACTCCACTGACTCTGACAACCACTTCGGGGTCGTTGCCCCAGACTAACGACACAGAGATTTACGCAATTAAAATAGTTATTACACAGATTCTATTTAGCAATATAACGTGTTGATGTACAGAACTACACTAGACTTCTGCTTACCCAAGGCTCACCAATTCCTGTTATATGAGGTATCTAGGAACCTTCACCCCCGTATTAGGATGAGCACATCACAAATAACAGTACATTGCAAATCATTATTTACAATAAGAATGGCACAACAAAGCAATCCGATAGAAAGGGTGAGCACATGGTGAGACAGTTCTGGGCTGCCTTCCCGCTCTTTTGTAGGCAGTTGAACTTTTCAACTCCTTATTTTGTATCCTGGCTTCCTAATCTCTGGTCATTAATATCTGCTAGGCTCCAGTCTCCATAGGGGATAAGTTCTTGAGCTCCTAGGACCTAGAGCATCAGGCTTTTCTTAGCAGACATATTTCTTTACTAGCCCAAGATACTGACCCGGGGTAAGCCGGGGTAGGTCTCTTATACCTATACATATAGCATACATGGTGGATCTAGGTCCCGGGGTAGCCGGTATCCAAACTACAAGGAATTTGGTGTAATACTGGTAGGAGGGAAGCTCTAGGGTTACTCCACATTCTCTCTACAAACAGGGTAACGGGTGTAGGGGGTTGTGGGGTCAAGGGAAGGGGGAAAAGCCATGAATTTACTAAATGTTGTATAAAAGTCTGACAAAACTCATAAATTTACTTTTGGCTCCATGTGTCTTTAATGTTGCGCATTTTGTGTAATTTACTAGTATATACAATCAGTATGCTAGTTTAGCGAGTTAGACTAGACACGCACATGAACAGGTGATTGGTTTATAGGCCAATAATTTCCTGTGGCTTTTCTTGTATTCATCGCATTGATTTGTTTACTACATAACTTGCTTGCTAACACTGGTGTGGTTGTATAAAGCTAGAAGAGTAAAAGGCAGGAACTGTACATCAATATATTATATATCTGAGGGCTCACCACTTGTTGTTGAGTTGAGGTAAATTGTTTTGTATCACCATTAGGGAGAGGTAGGGAATTTGGAGCCAGGCCAATGGATGCTGACTGTAATATTGTGTGAGCAAATGTGAATTTTGCCTGCCGAGAGCTTGTGGAACACCACTATCCACCACAGTGTTATTAGAATTTAATTATCAAATCAATTAATTATTATTAATTATTAATAATCAATAATTCAAAACTCTTGTTTTGATCGATGAGACTTTTTGCTTTTCTCTAAAGACTCTTTTGAGCACTTAAAGAATCTGGTTGAACTTGAATTGAGGCCACTATTCCACTTGATCATGAAATAAATAGTTACACTTTGTACAATATGCAACTGACTCTAGACACATTATATGCTGATTTACAAAGCTATTTTTGATATTTAACAAAAAGCTATATAAAATCAGCGACCTTAAAATTTTTTTATATTGTAGATACTTTTGTGACAATTTTAGTTTTGTCTTTATGTTATAGTTGTTCTTTCATCCAATCAACTTTTACTTTTCGGTGAATCTAATACAGCTTGCACAACAATATTTATCTAATACCTTCAAATGGCTGATGAATAAAAATATTACGCAAAGTTCAACCGAAATCTTATTTTCACACGAAAACGAAAAAATTAAGTTAAATTGGTGCGTAGATTTCGGTTTAGCCACTTGATTACTTACTTTCTGGTTGATTTTGATTACTTAATTAAAATAATAGTACATAGAAACATTGTGGTGAAAATCATTTCTGAACTAGTCAATTTTTGGTCATACAAGCTGTTGGACAGGATAAGACAGGAAGGGGCAGACAACTCATAACATATATATTGTCACTAGAACCTACTAAATCTGTTGGTTAAACATTAAAACTATCTCGGAACATGTCAGTATTTTAAGTGCTCTTTTTTATACATTTTTATGAATAATAATTCTTATGATTTTACTATGTGACTGTTTCTGAACTGTACATTGTCTACCGGGCTTTGTAGCAGCGCCGTGTTTTGGACTTTAATGTGAAACCAGTAATAAGTGTATATGTTCGTGTATCCTTACGAATTTATCTGTGCTAACATGAGCTGACATTCCCAGCAGTTCTGGTACCAAGTATACAACTGATGAATTGTAAATGGTCTCTGTATGCAGCTAATTTGATATTATCATTTAACACCGTCTAATAATGTTGTAAAAAATACTAAGCAATACATACGTAGCTGTTGGAGTTAAAAAAAGTAAAAAACTTAATGCCACATCTATTGTGTCTGCTATAAGGAAGCTTTGTGGGGAAGGCATCGAAAAAAATAAAAGATGGCATAAAAAACACATTATGTAAAAGTTACAGAGATGTGCCACAGTGAATAACCTACGCTACACTTAAGATTAAAGACTACACCTGGCAATCAACTTTTTTAGAAAAAAAGACTACAGTCGACTCGCAGACTTTTTTGTTGTTTTGAGGGTATCAAACAAAAACTTGGAGACTCAAGTGCTTATTCAGTTCACCCTATTTATAAGTATATAAATATTACACATTTATATAACACATCCCTTCAGCTGTTATATATTACTATCAAGTACTTGACCAGAACCAATTATCACCCCATTATATCACATAGTTACCATTGAGTGTTTCATCAAAAAAAAGTAAGATAAAACAATATAAACAAAAAAGTTGCAGTTGAATCCTCTGAATTGTGACACTGCTGAGATTTCCTGTTGAGCAAGTGAAGATTAACATTTAATGCCATCATTTATACAAGAGCCAACTTACCACAACGGATGTATAGTAAGTAGTGCTACCAAGTTATGACTAACTATATTATCTGTAAGTCCTGTTTGTACTAGTTGTACTATACTACCACAACAATAACGCTAACAAAGATAGACAAATATTATCAATGCTGGGCAAGAACATATATATAACGGTTACCTGTACAGCAAATCTAACTTCATTTCAAAATTAAATCTCCAAACAAAAGTTCTGACTGTAATAGCAATGTTTGAAAAAAAAAACTCATTTTTTTTTAATATAAGAGACATATACAACCTCACAAAATCTCACTTTACAACAAGTCGTATTATTACAAGGACAACTCAAGGTCACTTGATCACACAAAATACTACTGTTGCACCAGCAAGTTGATTTCACAGAAGGAACTAACAGTTAAACAATCTGGATTTTCAGAGTCAAAGAATTTGTAGAAAATGAAATGGTGGTTTGGTAAAAGGGTATTTACACAATTGTTTCAGGCCTGTCTTGTCATGGAACATAAGAAACCAACTAAGACTGTAAGGCTCCAATTTTTTTTGAAATTTTTATAATGTTAAAATGTTTGAAAAATGACTATGGTATTTTTTTCATCAAAATATATAAAAACTGTTATAAATTTATTTTATGTTACATTATTTCTGTCTCAGCTGAGCAGCAAATGCTCAAACTCTAAGGTTTGCTCGCTGAACATAGGAACTTGCTTTAAATTCATTTTTATAAAAATACCAGTTTCTGATTGAATCTTTTCAACAGCTTTTACCTTACCACCAACCTTAGACTATTGCATTTGTGTGTAAAATTTAAAATATTTATCAAAAGTAAGATGAGTTTTTTCAGGGCAAAAAACAGCTTTAATAACGAAGTCCAAAAAACAGTTGCAAACATTCTTACACACACCAAAACATCTAGGAGATGAAAAATTTTTGTTTTTGATTCTACCAGAGCTGTTCTGTTTTGTACAAACTGAAAACAGTTTTTTACAAGTCAGCACCTGTTGCTTTTTTTACCAAAGTAAAGATCTGGGATCAAGTTAAGCTGCAACACAGTTTCTTGATGGACATTTTTCATACAGTTGAAATATGTATTGCTAATGAAAACAATTCCAACGAGAACTATAGAAACTACCAATACTTTGTAATCATTGGATAGAACAAGTTAGCCATTCGATTGGCTGTATTCACAACGATTCAGAAGATTCAAATCCTCCTGCATTTTTTAGATCTGGTAACATTTGTAATCTTGCCTCAACGTATAAAAAACCCATTGCCTGTAATGCAACTACTGTCTATCTCGAGTGACATAAAAAATCAAATAACTGCAAGTATATAAACTGAGTGACAAAGGCACATACATCAGACATACAACAGTTTGTAACAAGTATTTTACTACTACTTCTCACTCTATTTACCGTTAGTTGATCTTCTTTCATCTTTTCCAACATGAGTAAGTGTTTTGGTAAGCAAAATAATGCAACATTTTGTGATCTTTTGACAGTTTATGTTGCAAGTTAAAAATTTTGGTAACTTATATTAGAATACATATATTCTGCCTATGAATATTTTCTTAACACTATAAAGAAGAATATTTAGCAATTGATGCCAAAACTCGCTGAGAAATCTAGTTTACTGAATGTTATGTAATCCAGTCTAATCAATGTTATTTAATCAATAAACTTGTAAATTTTAGAGTTTCATCTGGCAGTAGTTGCTATTGTACTAGTTATCTCTATGAACTTATCTAGTGGACTCTCTGTTTCATATCAAACCAACAGGTAAAACTACCATTTTGTGTTGTTATATAATCCACCAGTGGGTTACAAATATACATACGGCTGTTGATTGCGATGCACTTATATATTTCATCTTCTTATAGGATAGCAGACAGGATCAAGAGACAAGCTACCACTCGACTTAACTCTAAGTTGTCTGCATTGAAGTCTGGCTTGGAAATAATTGGTACAAAATATGTAAGTAAATATAATAATGGTTGTAATAGTACTAAAACTTTCTGTCCATTATTACATTACCATTCGTTTGCTTTCATTTGTAACTCAGCATGACCAGCATAGCCTTGGTACAATTCAAGGCTTAACTGGATGTGACTATAGAGATTTCCTCAGACCAGAGTACGTTGATGCCACAAACAATACTCAACCAATGCGATGGGTTGTAGTAAGTATAACATTAAACAGTTATATCTACCTTTGTGTACAAGTTCCATTTGATGTTAAGTAGGTCTATAGTTTTGAAGCAATTGTATTTAGTACTCATAGACTTTACCAATGTAAACTAACTACTTGAAGCATAAAAAGGTAATACAAATATTCATCTGTTCACTCTACAGTTTCATAACTACAGTTAACTGATACTTCTGATTCCAGAGAGACTTTACTAGAGTGATGGAACAGTTTAGATACACCTACTGTGAGATACAAAAACACATTCAAGGAGCTACCATTACTGGTTTAGACACCAGCATCACAACAAATGTCTTAAACAACTTGAGAGATTTAAGGATACTTGTAGCTAGGTCAAATGGTATAACTACTCCATCTGAACTGAGTTGTGTCAACTACAGTGTAAGTTATATTGTATATTGTATCTTATTTATTATAAACTTACCTATTCAAATACATGCACTCTATTCGGGTTTCATACTGAAAGATTTTTGTTCATGTTATATCTTGTTGGTTTGTAGTCCCTCTGTCCAGCTGAGGCAGACTGGATTGTGGGGAAAGCAAGAGAAGAATATTGTATGTACATACGTATCCACACTGCTCAACAGTTTCTTCAATGCCTCATGGATACACCAGCAAGTTGAATAAACAATGGACAATATAGATCTGGTCTTACGGGAAAACTTATGGTGTTGGTGTCTGCTGAATTTATCTTTACTTTATCTCTGTTCTTATATATTAGTGTTGGTGGTGGTGTTTTCCTTTCTTCTCTCTGTTTCGTGTTAGATTCCTACTTGTGTATCACTCGTACTCTACTGATTATGTAATGGATAGTCTGTGTAATTGATTCAAAATAAAGCATTTCAATGTTGAATAATTCTCAGTTTTTAATAGAATCTATGCAGCCTGAGACTTTTTCATGAGAAATGCCCAAAAAAACCTCAAGATCATTACTTTTCATCTGTCCTACATTTGTATATGAAGTACTCAAAGGATTTTCAAGGTTAATGCCTGGCACAAAAGTGAGTCAGAGCAATGTTTTGACTTGATTACGGTATGATAGTAGGATAATATGATAATAGACTATTACAAGGTAATGCAGTACGATCATTTATTCAGAAATTCATAAACTAGGTTTTTTATTACGATATAAACTTGCATTAATCAACATTTTTTGAGAGATTTGATCAAAAATAGTTTGTGTTTTGGTACTTTGCACTCTTTAAACGTTAAGTTTGTTGGAAAAACATAGTAAGACTAAGTTACCTCATATATGTTTGCTGCTCTCCAGTCTTTGCTGAGTTAGCTTCAAAGACTTCTAAAAATAAAGAAAATTGCGCAGTCACATCAAGCAATGTTAAAGTAAAGTACTGTAGTAAAAATGTTTATACTGAAGTGCGTTACAACCTGTACCCACATGCCTTCAATGGATGAGACTCTCTCTCTGTGGCTTAGAGACCACTTCCTGCAATAAATAGCACTAAACAAGATAACTGGCCTCTCTATTGGTACTGTTTCGTACCTGATATTGCCAGTCCGGCATTAAAGACCATACAGGGTCGACACTGGATATGGCCAGTATTGACCCTGCAGGGCTACCAAAGTGGGCATGAGGGAACTGCCTTAGCCCATGATACTAAAACCAGCTCAACTGCTTCAGAACACTTTATTTGGGATTGATCTAGCTCCAAATAGCAATAATTATGTGCTCCAGGTTGCGATTAGCATCAGGACCTGCCAGAAGATGAGACAGCTATTTAGTAGACACTCAGCCATTAAGTCTGCCCGTTTGCCACTAGGCGCTTGTTTTATTTCTTGACTTGCATCACTGTATTATTCATTACTGCTTTTTAAGCTTGTATTTCTAGTTGCTATGCCCACTTCCTGTACGTGTTAGTAGCTACATTGTTATCTAGCGAATACGCCAATAAAGGGCTATACTTTTACTATACTTACTGCATTTGCTTGAATGAATCTTACCTGTACACCTGCCACCATGTTACTCCGGTAAATTACCATACCAAAGTTGTTATACCATACAAATTAATGATGCTGTACTGCTACAACCTGACTGATTTATCTGAGCCGAGAGCTCTAGTCTAGCGATTTAATCATTTGCTCAATTATACCAATAAGACTTACAACTCAATTGATAACGGCGTAGGCTTAACTACTCTCATTTTACCTAAATTAGTGCTAAGGCAGAAAATTTAGTAAATATGGCAACTCCACAATTTGTCAAAGTATTGGAAGGGTTGAACTTGCTATCATTTTGTGTTCTATATGTATGCGGACCAACCCCCCATGCTTCCTAATAAATCCTACTAAATCAGAAATTGGGCACATCAGCAAAGCCACTATTTTTAAAACAATAAAAAATAGGGTTTGATAAAAGTAACACCAATTTGGGGAGAAACACTAGGTCTGTACTTCAATGGTTTAATAACACCAAACATGAAGGGATTTTCTTTTCATCCGCTTCGATGTAGTAAAGTTCTATCCTTCCATCACTGAATAACCCTGGATAAGGCCTTACTTTTTGCTTCCAAATACACTCTATTTCCCAGGATGAAATTGACATCATTAAACACTCCAAAAAGTCCCTACTATTTAACAACGAACAACCATGGACCAAAAAGTCATCTAATAACCACCTTGACATCACCATGGGAAGCTTCGATGGCGCCGAGACATGTCAATTAGTCGGTTGTATGATTCTATCCCAACTAGTCAACCTGCACGGCCTATACAGAGATGATGGCCTAGTTACATTTAATGAAAGACTTCGCAAGATAGAAATCCTTGAAAAACATCTGCAAGATTTTTAAAAATTACAAACTCAAGGTCACCATCGAAGTTAGTAAAAAAGTAGTGAAATTTTTAGATGTCACCCTGGACCTAAATACTGGCAAGCATCGCCCATATAACAAACCTAATAACATTCTTCATTATGTCGATAGACTATCAAACCACCCACCCTCCATCATTCGCAATATACCTATAAGCATGACTTTCCGAACTATCATCCGACAAAGAGATCTTCGACAATGGCAAAGCTCTATATCAAAACGCCTTACATAAAACGGCTACAATTACAATCTTTCTTTTAAACCCTCCACACCACCTTACAAAATAAATGAAAAAGGCGTAGAAATATAATCTGGTGCAAACCACTCTTGGACCTTAATGTGTCCACAAACATCGGCCATGAGTTAGTTAAAGCAGTTGAAAAGTGTTTCCCAAGAAACCACACCCTTTGGGCCATATTTTTAACAAAAACACTGTTAAACTCAGTGATAGTTGCATGCCCAATATTAAAACCACCATACAAGGGCAAAATAACAAGATCTCTAACAATATTAACAATACCACCACTAATAAATGCAACTGTAGGAGTAGAGCTGAGTGTCCCCTCGAGGGCAATTGCCAGATCAAAAGTATTATTTACCAGGCTACAGTCACACCTAATAACAAAGTAGAAACATATGTTGGCTTAACTGAGGGAGAATTCAAAACTAGATATAGAAATCATAAAATGTCTTTTAACATCCCAGCAAAATAAATTCCACCGAGCTGAGCAAACATATCTGGTTACTTAAAGACTCATCTACCCAATTTACCATCAAATGGAGAATTCTATCTCAGAGCATATTCTAACACTGGTAAAAAATGCCACCTCTGAACAGCTGATATATTCTATATCATCTTCCAACCAGAGTTGTCTTCCCTTAACAGCAGGAATTAAATTGTCACCACCTGCAGACGCTCTAATAAATTTTTGCTCAGCCGGGCATAGCTCTATGCCTTTTAGTTTCTTTCGACGCTCTTGCACCCCTTCCACCATATCTAGTAATAAATAACGATCCTTGTGCACTAAATGTTTTCGGTCTGAGTTTCCTGTTTCCGGTTTCATCTTCCATCTTCATTCTTGCAGTTGAAAGCCGACCTGATTATTGTGCCTGAACTCTTTTCTTTTTCCATATATTTTAGGCACTTAAAACAATTTTTATTTTGACAATATTTTTGCCATTTTGTACTATCTTATCTCTTAGTACAGATGTACTTATATATATAGATATACTTATTTATATAAGTATACTTATATATACAGAGATACTTATATATACAGATATACTTATATATACAGATCTACTTGTATATACTTATATATACAGATATACTTATATATACAGATCTACTTGTATATACATTTAAATTTATATATACAGGCATACTTATATATACAGGTATACTTATATATACAGATATACTTATATATACAGATAAACTTATATATGCAGATATACTTATATACTTATATATACATATATACTTATATATATATAGATATACTTATATATATATATATATACATATATACTTATATATACAGATATACTTATATATACAGATATACTTATTTATACAGATATACTTATATATACAGATATACTTATATATACAGATATACTTATACATACAGATATACTTATATATACAGAAATACTTATATATATATAGATATACTTATATATACAGATATACCTATATATACAGATATACTTATATATACAGATATACCTATATATACATATATACTTATATATACAGACATACTTATATATACAGATATACTTATATATACAGATATACCTATATATACAGATATACTTGTATATACATTTAAACTTATATATACAGACATACTTATATATACAGATCTACTTGTATATACATTTAAACTTATATATACAGACATACTTATATATACAGGTATACTTATATATACAGATATACTTATATATACAGATATACTTATATATGCAGATATACTTATATATACAGATATACTTATATATACAGATATACTTATATATATAGGTATACTTATATATACAGATATACTTATACATACAGATATACTTATATATACAGATATACTTATATATATATATAGATATACTTATATATACAGATATACCTATATATACAGGTATACTTATATATACGGATATACTTATATATACAGATATACTTATACATACAAATATACTTATATATACAGATATACTTATATATACAGATATACTTATATATACAGATATACTTATTTGTACAGATATACTTATATATACAGATGTACTTATATATACAGATATACTTATATGTACAGATATACTTATATATACAGATATACTTATATATGCAGATATACTTATGTATACAGATATACTTATATATGCAGATATACTTATGTATACAGATATACTTATATATACAGATATACTTATATATACAGATATACTTATATATACAGATACACTTATATATGCAGATATACTTATATATACAGATATACTTATATGTACAGATATACTTATATATACAGATATACCTATATAAACAGATATACTTGTATATACATTTAAACTTATATATACAGACATACTTATATATACAGATCTACTTGTATATACATTTAAACTTATATATACAGACATACTTATATATACAGGTATACTTATATATACAGATATACTTATATATACAGATATACTTATACATACAGATATACTTATATATACAGATATACTTATATATATATAGATATACTTATATATACAGATATACCTATATATACAGATATACTTATATATACAGATATACCTATATATACATATATACTTATATATACAGACATACTTATATATACAGATATACTTATATATACAGATATACCTATATATACAGATATACTTGTATATACATTTAAACTTATATATACAGACATACTTATATGTACAGATCTACTTGTATATACATTTAAACTTATATATACAGACATACTTATATATACAGGTATACTTATATATACAGATATACTTATATATACAGATATACTTATATATGCAGATATACTTATATATACAGATATACTTATATATACAGATATACTTATATATATAGGTATACTTATATATACAGATATACTTATATATATATATAGATATACTTATATATACAGATATACCTATATATACAGGTATACTTATATATACGGATATACTTATATATACAGATATACTTATACATACAAATATACTTATATATACAAATATACTTATATATACAGATATACTTATATATACAGATATACTTATATGTACAGATATACTTATATATACAGATATACTTATATATACAGATATACTTATATATACAGATATACTTATATGTACAGATATACTTATATATACAGATATACTTATATATGCAGATATACTTATGTATACAGATATACTTATATATGCAGATATACTTATGTATACAGATATACTTATATATACAGATATACTTATATATACAGATATACTTATATATACAGATACACTTATATATGCAGATATACTTATATATACAGATATACTTATATGTACAGATATACTTATATATACAGATATACCTATATAAACAGATATACTTGTATATACATTTAAACTTATATATACAGACATACTTATATATACAGATCTACTTGTATATACATTTAAACTTATATATACAGACATACTTATATATACAGGTATACTTATATATACAGATATACTTATATATACAGATATACTTATACATACAGATATACTTATATATACAGATATACTTATATATATATATAGATATACTTATATATACAGATATACCTATATATACAGGTATACTTATATATACGGATATACTTATATATACAGATATACTTATACATACAAATATACTTATATGTACAGATATACTTATATATACAGATATACTTATATGTACAGATATACTTATATATACAGATATACTTATATATACAGATATACTTATATATACAGATATACTTATATGTACAGATATACTTATATATACAGATATACTTATATATGCAGATATACTTATGTATACAGATATACTTATATATGCAGATATACTTATGTATACAGATATACTTATATATACAGATATACTTATATATACAGATATACTTATATATACAGATACACTTATATATGCAGATATACTTATATATACAGATATACTTATATATACAGATATACTTATATATACAGATATACTTATATATACAGATATACTTATATGTACAGATATGCTTATATATACAGATATACTTATATATGCAGATATACTTACATATACAGATATACTTATATATACAGGTATACTTGTATATACATTTAAACTTATATATATCCGTAACTGTTAAGAAAACGTTGATACTTTATTTAGCTTGTGTTTATCGACATCCTCACATCACCCACAACAGAGCTTTTATAACTCATTACAATTATTTATCTTTAATCGGGTTTGTTTATTTCAATTTTTTATTTTTAATCATAAAAACCGATAAAGTATAATACAACAACAATACGGTAAACAAACATTACAGTCAAGTATCATTGATCCAATGTGGCTCTAGCTTGGCTCTCAATTTCACTAAAGCGCACCTGTCTACCATTCAACATGTACAAACCAACATATCTGATAATAATTGAAAGCCAACAGATCCGTGTTTAGTAAATATATTTAGGAACTCATGCAAAGTTATAGTATGCGCTAGAGCTTCCCACTATGCAATAGTAGTTAAAGGGAGTCATTAAAACATGTGGTAGCGATTGAAATAGATTAGATTAGTCAGGACTTGATCTGTAATAGTCCAACAAACAACAACAATTAGATATAATTCGATGTATAGCCACTAACTATCGCTGTTACTGACTATATTAACGATGATAGCAAATGTGCAGTTAAGCAATTGTCTCTCTCTTATTGAACAGTATAACTATGATACGGTGTATAAGTTTGCAAGTGTATTTTATGAATTGTGTCGATAGATTAATAATACGCAAAGGAACAAGGAAGTAAATGGTTATGGTTATCAATAGTTATCAATATTCATTGCAGTGAGTCAGTTGCTCAAGGTATTGTAGCAAGCGTATGTAAAGTCTTGTCTACAAAACTTAAATGTTGTTTCAAGCAAAATTTATAGTGACCTATTTTCTGATTAATGCAAGGTGTATTGATCATGAGTATATAAACTTTTTCCAGACAGGGCTTCAATGATTGGCTGCCTTTGTGGTGGCTTAGTACAGTATTTCACACTCTATCGACTTTAACAGTTTCAACTGCTAATTTAAAAAACAAAAAGAAATGATATTGGCGAAACCATGGTTTGCATTAAGGGATTTTGGGTAGATGCCAATTGATTGCACAAACATACTAAAACTGCTACACTTGTATATTACCTTTTGTCAACCCACATAATAAAATACCTTTAAATAGACACATCTGGTTCTAATTTAAATCATGCCAATAAAGTTGGAGAGCCAGCTTATAGGCTAACTTAGTAATACAGGAAGGAAGAAGTATACTAAGTGAAACTTCAACTGATTATATCATAATCCACTAAAAGTTCAAACTTCCTCATTAAGTGTGCACCGATATTTTTTATGAGTGTAGTATATGTAAGACTCAAATGACAAAAAAAATAAAACCCAACTATATAAGCTGAGTGGAGGAGATATAAAAGGCATTGCATGCTAAGTAGGACTTTGTGATAACTTTATACATACAACAGCTTGCGGTTAATTTAGTACAAAGTTTATATTTGTAAACATGGGTAAGTATTTTACAATAAAAGACTATAGTAGAGATTATCAGGAAGTCTATATTTATGTGGCAGCTGTATGTATTGTTTTATGTATGTCTGACAGAGGTTACAAATGCCATAATTAAATGTACAGGTTGAATAACATACATGTAACTGAGTGTGTATCAGACAAATTATGTACCCCATTGTACACGTAGGAAACAAATCTAGGAGAAAGTTTACTTTTTATTGTGAACTTTTTGCATCGATTTCCTTGCAATAATAAACTGGATGAGTTATTTGACATTGGATAGGCGAAAACTTTTATATTTTCAAATTACCTCTTTGACCTAAATGAGTCGGTATTATTAAGAAAAAGTTTTAATTTCTTGGTTAAACAACAATTGCACTGGTTTCTATAGCTAGCAGATGTTTTTTACTTTCCCGTTTTATAAATAATACATATTTATATTTTAGAGTTCAGAGTTTCTGTACTATTTCTCTCTATGAGCTTGTCTAATGGACTCTCTGCTTCTTATCAAATCAACAGGTAATACTATCACTTGATATTGTTATGTATCCTACTTACATGTTGTGCATACATATAACTGCTGTGAACAAGTCACTTATATATTTTATACTTTTATAGAGTAGTAGACAGAGTCAAGAGACAAACCAATACACAACTCTACAATACACTCAAAAATCTCAAATCAGACTTAAATCAGGTTGAAACCAAATATGTAAGTTTTCCTACAATTGATATAAGAAAACTGTGCTTGATTTAATGCGTTATGTTGCAAAGTGTAGAAATATATATTTGATAATTTTCTTACACAGAGAGCTGCAAAACTCAATGGTCGTCACCCAAGTAATCTCTCGTGTGACTACTACCCTAGTGGCATGCCAGAATATAGAGATTCACAAGGCAACACTCACCAACTCCAGTGGATTGCAGTAAGTAAATGCAAGTTAATAACCTTCTCAAACAGTAAATGGCAGACCACAATTTTTATGCACTTTTCAAGTGATGTAATATAACTGAAATTCAGTCTTCTGTTTCAAACACTATGGTTAACCTTTTTAGGGAAACAGCACAATGGTTGTACAAAAGCATATTCAAGGAGAACCCATAACTGGTTTAGACAGCACCACCGTTTTAAGAACTTTGAATAATCTTGAGAGAGCAAGTAGTCTTGGAGCTGAACTACATGGAATAAATAACCTACCAACATTGAATTGTACTAACTACGATGTGAGTTATAATCATATTGTTCTGTGGAGCTTAGCTTTTGCAAAGTTTTTTTGCAGCAGGGAAAATCATACTAGCATCTTTGGGTATTGCATGAAATTGTTCGGTAAAGAATTTAATTTCTTAACTATCGCTGTGTTAGCAATTGTCGAATTTGGCACAAAAATTGAAAGGTGTTTTGCTAGCGATACAAATGTTTTTCGTTACGTATTATAAGTCGACACCAAGCCCATTTTAAGTTTTGTATAACTATGTCAGTTCAGTTTCTAGGGAGATTTAACAATAAAAATTTAGACAGTCTTTTGACTCTGTATTTGGTTTTAATCATGTGAAACAGTAAAGCTTTTCAGTAAATGAAAACACAAAGTAACGTAATGCTTCATGTTTAATTTTCATTCATTTGTTTTCAATCCATACAGTTCCTTATACACTTTAGACATCCTCGGAAATTGTCCATTGATGAACTGGTGCAAAAATGCATGCTTGCACTTTACGACAGCATTTCTTTCTAAACTCTCATCACAGAGTTTTTGTGAAGTTCTAGCATTCTGTTAGTCCGTTGGGAGTTGTGGTACCTGTATACAATGTGTTTAGGATATGCTCATAGAATAGAGATTGTGACAGCTGCACTGTGACAGATTCCTTATCTTACCTACTGGTTGAGGTTGTCTTTGTGTTATAGCCAAAGAATGCTAAATAGTCTTAACCAAATTACCCAAAAATAATTATAAAATATTTCATATTAATTTTTACCATTATATTTTAGGTTTATTATTTAGTTAGTTTTCATGTTGGCTAATTTTCTTCCAGTTGTGTAATGTGTAATTTGGGTTTAATACTTATTGCAGTTGTTGATTACAACAATAAAGCTTAAAATGCAAGTCCTGCTTTTTAATGCTTTGCAATTAAATTCCAAGTTATTACAGTTTGGAATCGTTTGAAATCGTTTCATTTAAAATGAATTTCTTAACTGTAGTACTGCTGTAGTTTTTTAGATATTGGCCATGCAATATATCACATGGACACCAGTCTGTATGTGCGTCATGGTGAACAACTATAAGTATCTAATCATTGTTGTTATCATAAACAGAATTATCTCTGGATATAGTTCTATGATTGTCCTGGTAGTAGAAGAAAACAAAAAACAGTGCCACAAGTAATTACATAGTTACTTTTGCGTAAACAGTGAACAAGCGACTGTACAAAAAGCTACATATATTTTACAGTATGTTGGTCAACCACAAAGGAGTAGAAGGTATGCAGTGGCGTACATGTACGAATATCGTGTGTATAAACCTGTACACTCTATGAGACAACTCATTCTATGTTTGGATGACATGTGTGATACCACAGACCCTTCCTACCAAGCATCTCGTTGTTTCCTATCTGCATGAAGCTTTTCCACCTTAAAACAACTTTGTCACATTATAGATATTTTTACTGCTTTTATTTCTTCATTTTTGCTACCTACAGTATTATAAATGTATAAACAATATACATGTATTTTATATTTATTGCTGAGCTAAATACAGTCTATGTTTGTGTTTGTTCGAGAACTTCAAGTAGTTTGTATTACAGTACTGTGAAGTACTAACAGCCACTCTTTACCTAACAATACTGAAGTGTCAGGTCTGTAAAACGTATCTCCCCTTTCTATCAACCACAGGGTAATATTGATAAAACTTTGAATAGAATTCGTACCAAACTTCATACCACTGGGCAAAAGATTAGACTTTCACCCAGCCAAACTAACAAGCAGTGTGTCTATTTCACAATAATATAATTATGTATTCCTAGACAACCACTAAGGTTCACGGATGGTAACATATATCAATAGTCGACAAGATCACACAATCGCCTAACCAGATATAACTAATAATGGCAATAAGACCTAGATCTCTGGACAAAATATGTCAATGAACAGGTTGAAAATATAACACATCCCTTCAGCTGTTACATAATACTATCAAACACTTGATCAGAACGAATTATCACCCTATTACATCACATAGCTGTCATTGAGTGTTTTATCACAAAGAGTAAGGTTAAACGATATAAACAAAAAAGTTGCAGTTGAATCCTTTGAATTGTGACACTGCTGAGATTTCCTGTTGAGCAAGTGAAGATTAATACTTAATGCAATCCTTTATACAAAAGCCAACTTACCACAACGGATGTATAGTAAGTAGTGCTACCAAGTTATGGCTAACTATATTATCTGTAAGTCCTGTTTGTACTAGATGTACTATACTACCGCAACAATAACGCTAACAAAGATATACAAATATTATCAATGCTGAGCAAGAACATATATATAACGGTTGCCTGTACAGCAAATCTAACTTCATTTCAAACTTAAATCTCCAAACAAAAGCTCTGACTGTAATAGCAAATTTTGGTTAAATATTTATTTTGGTTTAATATAAGAGACATATAAAACCTCACAAAATCTCACTTTACAACAAGTCGTATTATTACAAGGACAGCTCAAGGTGACTTGAGTACTCAAAGTACTATTGTTGCACCTGCAAGTTGATTTCGCAGAAGGAACTAGCAATTAAACAATCTGGATTTTGAGAGTCAAAGATTTTGTAGAAAATGAAATGGTGGTTTGTTAAAAGTGGTTATAAACATTTAAGGGCTGTCTTGTCAGGGAGCATCAGAAACTAATGAAGACTCTAAGGCTCTGATGTTTATGAAATATCTATAATGATAAAAGGTTTTAAAAATTACTATCATATTTTTTGTGAAAATACACAAAATGGTGAAAAGTTTATTCCATGTTATACTATTTTTGTCTCAGCTGAGCTGCAAATGCTCAAATTTTATGATCTGCTTGCTGAACATGAGAAAATGCTTCGAAGCTAATTTTCATAAAAATACCAGTTTTTAATTGAACTTTTTCAACGGCTTTTACGTTATCTTAGAGTATTACATTTATATGTATATTAATTACCAGAAGTAAGATGATTTTTTTTTCTGGAAAACTGCAGCTTCATCATGAAGTCCAATAAACAGTCACAAACTTTTTTGTCATGCACAAAAGTGTCTGGGAGATGACAATACCTTGTTTTTGGTTTAATAAGCGCTCCATTTTATACAAACTGAAAACAGTTTTGTACAAGTTGGCACCTGCTGTTGGTATTTAATGAGCTGAAAAAATTATAGCACCACTTATTTTTAGTTTACACCCAAGTACACCGTTGGATCAATTTAGGCTGCAACACAGTTCCTTCATGGACTTTCGTCGTACAGTTGAAGTACGTAATGCTAATGAAAACATTTCCAGTGAGAACTATAGAAACTACCAATACTTCGTAATCATTGGATAGAACAAGTTAGCCATTCGATTGGCTGTATTTATAACGATTCAGAAGATTCAATCCTCCTGCACTTTTTAGATTAGGTAACAATTGTAATCTTACCTCAAGGTATAAAAAAGCCCATTGCCTGTAATGCAACTACTGTCTATATCAAGAGACATAAAAAATCAAATAACTGCAAGTATATAAACCGAGTGACAAAGGCACATACATCAGACATACAACAGTTTTTAACAAGTATTTTACTACTACTTGTCACCCTATTTACCGTTAGTTGATCTTCTTTCATCTTTTCCAACATGGGTAAGTGTTTTGGCAAGCAAAATAATGTAACATTTTGTGATCTTTTGACGGTTTATGTTGCAAGTTGAAAATTTTGGTAACTTATATTAAAATTCATATATTCTGCCTATGAATATTTTTTTAGCATTATAAAGAAGAATATTTAGCAATTGATGCCAAAACTTGCTGAACAATCTAGTTTACTCAATGTTATGTAATCCAGCTCACTCGATGTTATGTAACCAAGTTTACTCAATGTTATGTAATCAATAAACTCATAAATTTTTAGAGTTTCATCTGGCAGTAGTTGCTATTGTACTATTTATCTCTATGAACTTATCTAGTGGACTCTCTGTTTCATATCAAACCAACAGGTAGAACTACCATTTTGTGTTGTTATATAATCCACTAGTGTGTTACAAATATACATACGACTGTTGATGACTAATTATATATTTTAAATGTTTATAGAGTAGCAGACAGGATCAAGAGACAAGCTAACACTGAACTTAACTCTAAGTTGCTTGCATTGAAGTCTGACTTGGAAATAATTGGTACAAAATATGTAAGTAGATATAATAATGGTTGTAATAGTACTAAAACTTTCTGTCCATTATTACATTACCATTTGTTTGCTTTCATCTGTAATTAAGCGCCGCCAGCATGGACTCGCTGGACTTCGAGACTTTACCGGATGCGACTATACAGATCTCGATAGATCAGAGTACGTTTATGCTATGAACAATACTCAACCAATGGAATGGGTTGTAGTAAGTATAACATTAAACAGTTATAACTACCTTTGCACATGCCAACAAGTTCCATTTGATGTTAGATAGGTGTACAATATTAGAGCAATTGAATTTAGTAACTTGCCAATGTAAACTAACTACTTGAAGCATAAAAAGGTAATACAAATATTCATCTGTTCACTCTGTAGTTTCACAATTACAGTTAACTGATACTTTCTGATTCCAGAGAGACTATACAAGAGTGATGGAACAGTTTGAATACATCTACTGTGAGATACAAGAACACATTCAAGGAGCTAACATTACTGATTTAGACACCGGTATCACAACAAATGTCTTAAACAACTTGAGAGATTCAAGGATACTTGTAGCTAGGTCAAATGGTATAACTACTCCATCAGAATTGAGTTGTGTCAACTACAGTGTAAGTTATATTGTATATTGTATCTTATTTATTATAAACTTACCTATTCAAATACATGCACTCTATTCGTGTTTCATACTGAAAGATTTTTGTTCATGTTATATCTTGTTGGTTTGTAGTCCCTCTGTCGATCTCAGGAAAACTGGAATGTGGGGCAAAGAAGAGGAGATGAATGGTGTATGTACTTACGTATCTACACTGCTCAACAGTTTCTTCAATGCCTCATGGATACACCAGCAAGTTGAATAAACAATGGACAATATAGATCTGGTCTTACAGGAAAACTTGTGGTGTTAGTGTCTACTGATTTTATCTTTACTTTATGTCTGATCTTATATATTAGTGCTGGTTGTAGTGTTTTCCTTTCTTCCCTCTTTTTTGAGTTAGATTCTTACATGTGTATCACTCGTACTCTACTGATTATGTAATGGATAGTCTGTGTATTTGATTAAAGATAAAGCATTTCGATGTTGAACAAATCTCAGTTTTTAATAAATTTTATGGCAGTCTTGCATTTGTTTTTATTAGAACTGCCAAAAAAACTCAAGATCATTATTTTTCATTTTTCCTACATTTGAATATGAAGTACTCAAAAGGATGTCAAGGTTAATGCAAAGCACATATGTGAGTCGGAGCAAGGTTTTGACTTGGTTACGGCATGATGATACGATAATCTGATAATATTGTAACAGTTTTCCCCGTGTATGAGGTCGACTGTTACAGGTACATGCAAGAGTGCTATCTTATCTGGCTTGTTTCTACTTAACGTGGTAGCGTGGCAGCAGAATGACAAGGCCAGATTGGTTTATCCTGTGCTGGATAGACCCGGATGCTGCTGCTAAAGCAGGCACAACTGTGTTCAGGCAACCGGCCACACAGATATCACAATGTTTGGGGTAACAATGATTTATTGCTACTCACACAAAAATAACAATGTCTAAATGAAACGCACATAAATGTATTTTTGGCACAAGCACAGAATGAGAACGGTAGCGACTATAGGCAAAGATTGAGTAATCACTCAACGTATACTGGCTAGAACAGTCCACTTGCTAGTCCTTTTTCTGCTTATCTGAGCATCTTGTCCAAGAGCTCTCTACGAACTTCTATCAACTGAAGAGCTGGACTGGATGCAAGCGTATTTATACGAGATGGACAATCAAGTGATAGCATAAATATATGATTGGTTAGATAAAATACCCCCAGCGAGGCACAAAAAGTAATAACAAGCTGGCATACTAATATAAGTCACAACTATAAATAGAGATATATAAAAACGGCACTAGAGACGGGAAATTCCTTCCTGAGCTTGGCTTCGGCGAGCGAGCGGCAGTTCATCTGTACTCTGTATCCATCCAAGCGTAGCCACCAGTGGGTAGTCTTTGCGTATATAGATATATAGATGTATATATATATAGCACAGTCTGGAGATGTGAACTGCACTGTGTAATTCCATTACAATATGACACAATATATAAGTCATAGTGAAATATATTCATCTTGAACTCATTAAATAGGTTTGTATTACGGTATAAACTGGGATTATTCAACATTTATTAAGCACATTGATCAAAATAAGTTTGTGTTTTGGTATTTTACACTCTTTAAAGTTTAACTTTGTTAGAAAAAAATGCTGTAAGACTAAGTTACCTAATATGTTTGCTGCTCTCCATTCTTTGTTAAGTGAGCTTTAAAGAAATCAAAGAGAAGAAAAGTTCAAGCAGTCGTATCTATCCCGCCATTTTAAAGTAAAGTATCGTAGTAAACCTGTATATACTGAAGGCATGTGGCAACCTGTACCCACATGCCTTCAATTGAAGAGAGCCCATCTGTGGCTCGGAGACAACTTCCTGCAATAAATAGCACTAAACAAAATAACTGGTGTCCCTATTGGTAGTATTTTGTACCTGATATTGCCAGTCAGAGAACGTGGATGATGCAGGGATGTCATTGACCTTTGCAGGGCAAGTGAAGCTGGCACAAGCTAGCCGTCATAGCCCATGATCATATAACTACCCCAACGGCTTAGCTATCTCCGAATAGCAATAACTGTGGGTGCAAGGTTGCGAATAGCATCAGGACCTGCCAGAAGATGGGACAGCTATTAAGTAGACACTCAGCCATTAAACCTGCCCGTAATCCACTAGGGGCTTGTTTTATTTCTTCACTAGCATCACTGTATTATTTGTTACTATTTCTTATTCGTGCATTTTTATTTGCTATGACCACTTCCTGTGTGTCTTAGTAGTTACATAGTTAACCAGTAAATTTGCCTGTAGAAGGCTGGATTTTTACTATTCTCTTTGCATTTTCTTGGATGTTTTCTGCTTTTACACCATTAAATCTAGTGAATTACCATTCTAAAGCTTTATAGCATACAATTATATGATGCTGTACTGCTACAATCAATCTGATGTGTCAGAACCGAGAGCTCTACTCATATTTTTTAAGTCATTTACACAAATGGCATTGACCATTTTGGCGGTGACTCGTCTGGAAAGAGGCATAATGCTTTAGCTTTGTGACATTTGTGGCAAACAAGGTCAGAATTCATTACGTCGGTGGCAGCAGTAGGATAAACTGTACCTTATCTGCTGTGTTACCCTTCCATGGTACTCTGGTCCCGCGAATTCACTGCAGGCCAGCTACCAGTTTGTCTGCTGAGAATAATAACAGAGATGATGCACACTGTATTTAAGTTATGCCTACTTACATTATCGGTACATATCATTTGTTAAAATCAGCAGAAAGCTTGCACACCACCCCTTGTGTAGGTGTCATTCACTTAAGTTTTAGATCCATAGCTATTTGTATTATTCTTTGCTTTTTGAAAAGTTTTTTCTTTGGTCAATTCAAAAAATTGAACTATAATGCAATTTCAATTGCTTCATTGACTCTGTGATAAGTGCCATGTTACTGGAAATTTTCTAAAATCTTCAGTTTCACAATGTTAAACAACAATGCCATATTATTTTTTTGCATAAAGATAGGTTTCTTCTCATGCACATCTTTTCCTGTAAACAAGACACCATCTGTAAATGCAAATCCAGCTACAGCCCCTCATGTTTGGGTACCAGTTAGTAGATAAATAATTCTGATTGCTCTAGCGACTTTCTCATGAGAGGACTCTCTGTTTCCTAAGCTATAAAAGTGCCCTGGTGAATAAGAATAGATTATATCATAAAAGGTTGTTAGGTAGCTTTTGGTCTGCTGTTTGTGCATGAGAAAAACCCTGCCAAAATTTTCAAACTACTGAAGTTTGTTTCAATTTTGTCTAATCTACTGCATTTACACAGCCAAAACTGACAGATTTGTGAATCGCTCGCCAGAAGTTGTTTGCTCCTGAGGAAAGATGAGTAGCCAATGGCTGGTGTCGAGATACTTTTTTTCCTTTCCCATTTTTTACTAGCGTTATTGTAGCAATGCAGCGTGATTAGAATATCTCGTAGTTAAATGGAATTATTGCGTTCGTTTTCTTTAACTTAATGCAGCTATAGTAAATTATATTACACCAATAAGCATTCACACATGAGTCAATATTACTACATAAAGAAAAGTTGGACGTAATTTTACAAAAGTAATATATATGGTTTTTGGTTTTAAGTAATGTGCACACTAAAATCAATTTTTTGATTTCGCTCCTTCACCTGCTTAATCTGCATCAAACAGAATAAGACAACTCAATATACTTTATAAAAAGTTGTACCGCACTTAAGACTGTATCATAGCAGCTAAATAGACGTTAGGCATTTTCGGATCAACAACGTCCATGCCTTGAAAAAAATGGTACGGGAAAGTGCTTCCGAATGCAGTTTTGACGTTCGTTCTTGGCATAATTTCTGTGAGTTGAATGTTCAAAAACGCAAATTTATATATCAGGAGTTGTGTTCTTTTGTTGTAAACTAGCCAAAAAAATCCGGAAACAAATGAAAATATGGCCGCCCCAGAAAACCTCAAGTTCTAATTATTTAAAAATCGTCATCGTTTTCTATCTATTTACTAACTAACAACAGAAGATAACAGTGATAAACAGTTATTATAATAATAAGCAATAACAATAATAATACTTCAATGAATAAAAAACCATTTTTATTATCATCCATAATAATAAAACTAATTAATAATTATATATATATATGTTGCATCTGAGTGAAAATGGTAGCTGCCGTAAAAGGGCTCCTATTATGCAAAAATATTTATTATAGGCAAAACTGTACGTATTCGGAGCAAGAACGTCATACAGTGAACAACCCCCTGAATGGTAAAACTACCGTTCAGCATAGAGTTTCAATGATCAGGTTTTGTGCTCGCCGAAAAACGAAAAATTTGCCCATTTTGGCATGAACGTTCTCGATCCGAAAATGCCTAATAAATCCAAAAACCATCATGCAGTTAACTTACTTTTACCTTATACATTAGACAAGTTTCAAATATAAATAAGTTAACAAAATCTTACATAGTGGTTGCATTCACTTGAAAATTATTGAGCAGTGGGACTTCCAAGCATGCTCGTTAATATCGAAAATTTTAAATGCAACCAAAATATCCTTACTAAAAATTAAATAATTGGAAATAGTCTGAAAAATGGGATACCTTATACTGGTATTTATTTCCAAATCACCATCAGCACACGGATGTCTATTTTTATTTAGTGTCACGACCTAATAAATCATTCCATCACTTCAGCTCATTTAATCTGTCTACAGCAGCATAACTTCAGATGTGAAACATACAGATTATCAAACTGATTGCAGACAAAGAGTCAAAGTGCAACATACACATAAGAGCAGTTTCAGTGGTTGTAACTAACCAACTGGTTTTACACTCATTGTTTCCTAGCCTCTGGTGTTTATGATTTTATTGTTGGTTTGATAGGGTGTGATGTGACATTGCAAAAACTGGGACTATCTTAATTTTTTGCTGGTACCGCAATGAAGAATTATTATCATGTAATACAATCGCGCTAATGTACAACAGAAATCCACTAAATCCCACATACCACAGAGATTAAGTAACACTGACACTTATCCACATCCTGAGTCTTTTGTTAAGAGCCCATTACTAATTAGTCACAAGTAAGCTACCTAGCAAATGGTTTGATGGATGATATTGTGATATTGTGTTTCATTACTTCACATCTAATAGACAGCGGTTGAAGGAGAGAACATGTAGAAAGTTGTAATCAACAATCTCTGTTATTGAAAGAATGTTCATAGCTGGTTGAAGCAAATACTGCCAAAAGTTCTGTACGATATAAATAATGCATGCAGACTTTTATACAAAAAAATACACGGTTACTGTTGTTTTGTTTGCTGCAGATTTCATCTTATTTCACAAGAGAGAACAGTTTCAGAAATATGCTGCTCACCCACTCGGTAGTTAATTTATTTTTGCAGAAAAAAGTCATATCAACTTGTAATCCGCATGTCTCTTAGTTTTACATTTCATTGTGCCACCTGCATAACACCTTGCATTGGGTGTGACATACTTTTGTTATAAAATAACTTATGCTGTTACTTTTTCATTCAACTGGAAAATGGTTAGTAACTTAAGTGCGTAACAAATCTTTGGACTGAGATTATTTACATTAACATTTCAAAGTATGATACCCGTACATAGTATTTAGTTGTTTTTATGCATACACCAACCAATCATGTATGGTTGCTCTGTTTAACATTCGCTCGCGAGGTGAGTTTGTGAAGTTTGTGTTATTTCTGTCAGAATTGGATAACTACATGTAAATTACCCAAAACCAAGTGCAGTGTAATCTACACCTCGCCTCTCACACAATTTTCTGTTAGTTCAGCAAAGCATATGTTGTTGTAATGAGCTGATTGCTGTTCACAAAACTCAAGATTGAAAGATGACTCCCAATATAAAGCGGAGGGTGAGGTTGAAGGGGGAGGGAAGAGGGATGGAGGAAGGGAGAAAGGGAGGAAGGGAGGAAGAAGTGTTTTGTTTTGTGCTCTACTCATCAACCAACTTTGTTACCATTTATTACATTTTACTGCTACATTCCATTATGTAACCCCCAACTGAAAGAGTGTCCAAAGTTTATTTTCCTGACCTTGAAATGCTTATGACTATGACTATTGCGTATGCATTTTTGGGAAATGACTTTTCACTCGCTATCATTTTATCAAGTTTTATCAGTTTCAGATGTTATCGCTGATAGCATTAAAAAATTATCAACTCAAGATGGAGGTTACATAGACAGCAAGCAAAGGTATATCTCATACTACCAAAGCTTGAGGTATTCTCCTAGAAAGCTTTTGCGAATTACATAATAATCTGCAGCTTTTTGTTTTTAGCTCTTTCAAACAAAGCAATTTTCTCTGCAACTTTGTAACTATACTGACTGCTTGATACATATTGATGTAAGAACAAAACCTATATTGAATTTTTTATACCTTTAACATAATGACTTATGCAAACTAGTACAGGTGAGAAAAGTTGCAATTACCAATTTTTTTTTACCTGAAACACAATAAATGATGATGAAAAAGAGTTGCAAAATTGAAAATTTGCAACAATACTGATGTGATTGTTGCCTCAAGCTTTTATTTATACTCCAGTATCTAAATTATTTTATTTATACAAATTTTTGTCTCAAATTTATCTGTTATGTAACAATAACTCCGGTTGTTGTGTGATTTATAGCAAAGAGCAAAGAAACTCCATTTTATGGGGTCCAATGTTTTTTTCATCGTTTCCAGAAAAGACAACACAATAATTAACAAAAAATGTCGCAATCCTACAAGTATATAAGCTGAGCGAACAGAAGCAAGCTTTTGGTGTAGAGTCACTCTTTGTACCAATTAACTCTAGTCTTTGTAGATACAACTTTATCTTAGCTGAAATGGGTAAGTGTTTTCCTAAGCTATAAGAGTATTTGCGACCGATTCGTCAAACAAACTACAAAAGATAAAAGGTGTTTGTAATTCAATACATAGCGTATGCAACGGAACATTAGTATAGAACAACATAAATATTCAATGAAATGTTGTAGTTTACCGAACAAATCCTAAAGAAGATAACTCCTAATTTTCAAAATATTCAAGAAAATAATAAAATTTGAACTGCCACAAACTGGAATTGTTTGTCAAGCCACCCTTCAATTTAGTAAATTTTTGCGCTTGCAATTATTTTGAATTATTTTTCAAGAATATAAAACCAGTCTATGAAAATGAAAAAAATCAACTCGTCCGCTATTATTTATTTAGTGTTCAGTTTCATTGGCGACCCACGAACAATATAAATGAATATTCGTTGATTATTTCGTTTATTCAGTGAGCTAATTTTTTGTTGACCCACGAGTTCCGAACAGAATGATGATTTATTGACTTAACTTATTGCCGATCTGATTATTTTGATTGCAATGTGTTCAGGGAACATAGGTCCCGAACACTCTTTATAACTCTTTCCATCAACTGGTGAATCCAGTTTCTATTGCTGCCAGTCAACAGAAAAACTTGGCTCATGCCATTTTTTAAAACACAGCTTAAATCTATGCCCATACTCTGTGTATTCCGGCAATGAGAACACAGGCCACCTGGTTTAAAGTTTTGATATTCTAGAAAAAATTTGTGCCTCCGAAGCCTGAGTGAATGGGCACTTTAGCTATGCAACAGGACAAATTGTCTTTTACTAACACACAACGAGTAACAGCAAGTTGCGTAGTTCAGTAACAAGTTATGTGGTAAAACTTCATTTAGTATCTCGCACATATTTTAGCTACGGACTGGATTTCTTCATTTGATTGATGATTAACTAGCTTCAGTAAAGCAAGCTGATTGATTGCTGACTACGTGGCTACACTAAGGATTCCTTTCTCTCCATCTTCACATTGATTATTGTTAAAGCATGTTAAGTCTGTTTATGATAAAATTTAATTTAGGACCAATATAATACGGCAAAAAAATTTCAATGAATTCTCATTATAGTAAAGTTGTTTGTGCAAGCTACGAAGTTAACTCTATGCTTAAATCTATGCTTACTAACACTAAATTGTTTTAGTTGGTATGCGTTAACTAAAGGAAATTTTCAAGTTAAATGTACTTCATCAGCCATCTTGAATACTTCTTATGGACTAAACATATTGACCTGCCCATAAAATAAGTAATTAATTTCATTGTTCCTCGGTGTGGGTATGAAATACCTGATAAATATATATTTTCTGCCTCTGTTATTCACAGACACAACTCTATGCTGCCAGTTACTAGTTATGGCATACGTCTGCTGTCTATCGGTACAGGCTGCTACTCTCTCTCCTACTACCATGTAAGTAAACTAAAATTTTTGCTGTTTTTCATTTTTTATGTTTGAGGTTAACAAACTTTGAGCAACTAAGCAGGTTTTAATTCACTTTTAAAACATTTTGTAGCTTATTTTTCCATTATGTTGTTACCAGAATAACATATGAACAAATTCCCTGGCTAAAAATCTTTCACCTTTGTTTAATGATTAATGCAATTAATTCAATTCACATATCAACAAATTCATTCAATTATTGAATGGGCTTATAGGGCTGATAATGGGAGCACAACTCTAAGTGCACAGAATACAGTAACAACAGATACACTGAGGAGCAGGTCTCTAAAAAGTCGGAAATCCCTTCAGCGGCGAGTTGTTCACTCCGCCAATCAAGTTGCTGCATGTACACACATTTATGTAAGTACAAGCTAAGCTTACTTTTATATAATATAAAACACTGATTTTGCTCTAAAATTTTAAATTAGAACTCACAGTGTTACCTGTCGTGTTCAAATACCATTATTCCAAGCTGCTCTATCCCCGCTCTCCATGAGATTGGCATGCTTACAGCTGCATTCCCTAACTGAGACAAACAACTTGTAGAAACAATATTATGAAAGAATGTTACAATCCGCGTTTACTGGATGCAAATAAATTGAGTCATAAGCCAACACAGAATATTAATTGTTTGATTGACACTCCAATCAACCAACTGCAACATACTAGCAAAGTATAATTGTTAGGGATTCATCTCCACTTACTTATTGAAACTATCAAATCTACAAATATCTCCAGTTTGAGTACAAAAAACAATTTTAAACTCTCGCCTTAAGTCAATTAGGAACATTAAAACTTTTTAAAGCAGTTTTATTTTCGCTAAGCATAGTATTTCAAACCTATCCACTCATTTGACCCTTGACCTGTAAAAAGTCAATCGCCTCCACTTATATTTTTATTATTAAGTCCATAATTGTCTCCAGTGTGATAACAGACAAAAAATTTAAACGCCGTCATACATAAAACTAATTTAATAAAATGTTTTTACAGTAGCTTTTATTTGTCTCAGTGTAATAGTTTAGGTATATATTCACCTGAAATGGCAGAAGACGTCCACACACACAGACATACGGGTAGTTTAAATATTTATTTCTAATTTCTCAATTCTGCCAGGGTCTTTCTCTATTGGTCCACACCTTCTCCTGGTGCATCAGCTTTCCTATTACATACTTCCAAGCAGAGGGATTTACCTGTTTTTACAAAGTTATCTTCTATGGCTCAGAAGAGCTTAACTCCCAAGTGGTACCAGGGTATCTGGTGGTATTTACTTACATCAGGTGAAGGTCTCTCCGCTTTGGGAAACCAAACATGCAGGAGAGGAAAAAAAACCTTAGGGAACAGACTGGGAGAGTTGGGAAGGTGGGAGATATGTAGGAGCCCTGTAGCGGGAATGCACGAGGGCTGTTGGAAGTGATGTTGTTTGCAGAGAGCTCATTCACCTGGAGCAAGGGTGGAGAGGGGCGATTAATAAGTGGATAGGTACTGAGAGAGGTAGACACAGGGTATCTACATCAGAGTGGTTTAATAGGAGGTCAGGGGTGGATATAGGGGGAAGTGGTGGATACAGAAAACTACAAAATTATTTGATCATGTGATTCCTTCACAATATGCAAATAGAGTGGTTGATAATACAGTTCAAGCTAACCGATTTGAAATAACATATATAATGCTACTGTAGGTTTTGTTTTGTGAGCGGCAGCTTTGTTATCTGTTAAGGAAGCTTGCTGCTTTATCCAATCAGAGGGCAGCTTTTCTCTGTCTTTGGTCCTATCATCAGCTGTTACGGATATTTCAGATACTTCTTGGAGTAGTTAATCACCTGTTCATTAAAATTTCAATTGAAAAAGGTTGGAAGCTATATTCAAATATTGAATCGAAAACTCAAATTTAAATGGTATTGAACTTTAAATTTTGTTTTCCTGGTTTGCAGTCACTGTAAACTGCAAGCTGTTTGAGACCAAAGGTATGCAATTATTTTTGTTTGTGATTTAGGTTCAAAAGTACAATATTCAATCACAAACTTCAACAGTGGCTGTGCGCCGTGGAGATTGCCAGACACCTGCCATCACCAGTCTTATGGTGAGTTGACACTTTTGTTTTTCAAAATTCGATAAGAGTAAGTAGTAATATATGAGCAGATCTCCCTACCAAGTGTTTTTTTGTGGATTAGACCTTGGAGGTTATGCAATGGGTTACGACGTTGGATGAATTCGCCGAGTTTATATTGTATTTCATTTGAGGGGTACTTGAGTGGCATTTGAGTGGCATTTAAGTGGCATTTGAGTTTTTGATTATTTTTTTACTTATTTTGAACTTATATGGCATATAGATTTTGCATGTATGGCATTTGATTTTTTTGATAGTTTTAACATTGTATATAAATGAAAACGTGATAAGATTGTATGGTTATTGGAAGTTAAGATGTCGACAGAGGATGATGTTGAGATGAGACCGATGAATGAAGTTGATACTGTTGATGGTACTGAACGTGATATGATAGATGTTTTACCGAGTATGAAGCGTAAAGCGTTGATAATTATGATAATTTTGGTATTTGTCGTAGGGCTTTCCACTTTTGGAGGTGTTACTGAGTTTAGTATGTATGAAGAAGCTATGGAAAAAATACAAAAAGCGAGAAACTCTCCTGTTGGAACCATAAATGAAACTACTGTTGATTGATGAACATCTTTTTATGATGAATGGGAAACCTGAAGATTATGACCCGAGGATGCGATCTCCTTTTACAGCAATGATTGCAGGACCAACAGGATCGGGAAAGACGCAAGCGATTTTTCGAATGATTGAAGCTAGTCAGACTATAGCACACCCTCCACCAACAGAGATTCACTACTGTTATGGAGCCTACCAAAAAGCCTTTGATGATGTATCAGGAGTGATTTTTCATGAAGGCATGATAGATATAACAGTGAGTTTTCCCAGAGATGGTAAAAATCGATGGCTGATAATTGATGATCTCATGGATGAAGTTTCTGGTAAAGCTGATGCTAATGCTTTGTATACAAAACATAGTCATCATTTGAACATAAGTGTGTTTTTTATTGTTCAGAATCTGTTTTTAAAAGGAAATCGTACAATTTCCTTGAATAGTCATTATTTTTTTCTTTTTAAAAACCCTAGAGATGCTTCTTCTATTTCCTATTTGGCTCGACAATGTTTTCCATCAAAAATAAAATATGTACAAGAGGCTTTTGAAGACGCGACAAAGAAACCATACTCTTATTTACGAATAGATACGACTCAACAAACGAATGATCAACATAGACTATTGGGAAATTTTACATCAGTTCTCCCTATGATATTATATGTACCCAAGTAAAAGGATATAAATACAATTACTATTCACTTCACCTCAATCATATTTTGTTATTCAACGACGCAACACGAAAGCATTATAATGTCTAAAGCTTTGGAGAAAAAATTAACAAAAAATGCAGCTGTGTTGTTATCGCTCAACAATACAACCTTTGCTATTCAAAAGTCTGTTATAGCCAAAGCCAAAAAGGAGTTTATTATGACTCTAATGGAATGTGCTAAAGCTATTATAAATAGAACGATACCATTGACATCATCTCAGTATAATGAGTTGCAGCGAAACGTGAAGGATATTAGCGCTTTAGTAAGAAAATCAACGTTAGATGATAAGAAAGCTGTATTGCAAAAAGGAGGATTTTTAGGCGCTCTACTAGGACCTATCATCAGCAATATAGTTCCAGGGTTACTTAAAAGTGTGCTAGGCGGAGGGAGAAGATAAAGATGAAACTCTCAACACGAATGATGCGAAATAGAATGGCGATTTTAGCTCTGGATGATCTGAGTAAGAAAGGGAAAATCGCTATAGTCGAAAAGGCTAACTCAGATTTGTTTCAATCATTGATAGAAAGTGTTAAAAATATTATATTAGGTAATGTTCCTCTTGATTCTGAGCAGTTTATTGAGTTGCAGCGTTACAAGAAGGAGCTACATAAACTTAGTGGTAGAGGGAGAGTTGATGATAAGCGTAAAATTTTGATTCAGAGTGGTAGAGGGAATCTTTTGGATGCTATTATAACACCTATTGTATCTGTTTTATCATCAATAAAAAGATGAATCGACAGCCTTTAACATTCTCCAGACGTAATTTTATACTCACTGAAGATGAATACTATAGATTAACAGAAAGAAAGGATGATAAAACAGTGGTAAAGGAAGAGAAAGCCAGACCTCCATTGTATTATAATCCTATGGAAGCTATAACAGTGAGAAATATGAAGCGAAAGCGAAATGATCTACTGGAAACGGCTTATGATTCTGACTTATCCTCATACGAAAAGTTAGATGAAAATGTTGAAAACCTACGTAGGTATTTGTCTGATGTCAAAAAGATTAAAAATAACCAAAACCAGACACAAAAGGATAGTTGGAATCTCATTAAGAAAAAAAAGACAGA
Organism: Cryptosula pallasiana; assembly: GCA_945261195.1. Taxonomy (NCBI): domain Eukaryota; kingdom Metazoa; phylum Bryozoa; class Gymnolaemata; order Cheilostomatida; family Cryptosulidae; genus Cryptosula; species Cryptosula pallasiana. Next base: position 9,447,714 of record OX183130.1, on the reverse strand, counting down.
GTCTACTTTTCCTTTGGCCAATAGCACAATTATTGATAATAAACCTAATGTCTTTTCACCAAATGTTGATAAAGACAATGAGTTAGAATCAGTGAAAATGGTTGATGATGATGATGATATTGGGACGGAATTAATAAAAGGAAGGTTGTTTGATACTGAAGACACAACCTTACTAGGAAGTACATTTCTTACTGATGGAGAAGATGAGCACGATAGTAAAAGCGAAAATTTAAAAGATTTTGAAAAAAAAGCAGCTGATTTAACAAAAAAAAAGAGTGATCAAACGATCGCTGTCAAAATGTTGAATAATCTGAGTAAAATTGGTAGATTCGACTCGGAGAAGGACAGACTGAAAATTGGAGAACATTGGTTGAATCCTAGGACTTCCAAAACTTTACTACGAGACGTTCTAACCGAAGGAGGTAAAATACAATCGGGAAATACCAATTACAGTAGATTTAAAAGCCTGCTAACTGATGAAGGAATCACAACTGTCAGAAAATCCCCGCATCGAACACGTACTCAGAAGAAAAAGTTGGTCGTTCCCGGTACTAATTTATGGACATCGACACGCTAAAAGAGTTGTATTACAATCCTGCATTACATACATCTCTACGAGGAGCTAGAGCTTTACTGAAAGCTCGTAGAAAACGAGAGGGAGAAAAAAGAATCCGTGAATGGTTGAGTGGTGAGGATGCCTACACGTTACATAAAAAAGTTGTAACCAAGTTTAAGCGTCGTCCTACAATTGTAGCTGGAATAGGGGAGCAGCTACAGGTAGATTTGATGGATGTTCGATCTCGAAGAGATGAAAATAATAATACAGCATTTTTACTGACTGCTATTGATTCTTTATCTAGAAAAGGTTGGGCTGTGCCGCTCATCAACAAATCAGGACCGGTAGTAGCAAGAGGATTGAGAAGAATACTAGAAGGGGAAAATTATAAAGCTTTACAATCTGATAAAGGTAAAGAGTTTGACAACGTCAATGTCAAGACTCTGCTAGCGGAAAAAAAGATCAAGCGCTTTACAACCGAAAATGAAACGATAAAGGCATCAATGGTGGAGCGTTTTAACAGAACTTTAAAAGAGAAGATATATAGATATTTGACATATAAAGATGATGATAGATACATTGATGCTTTACCAGAAATGGTTAATGCATACAACAACACAATTCATGGTGCTATAGGTATGAGACCAAATGATGTGAATTTTCAAAATCAAGAACTTGTATGGAATCGTGTGTATGAAGGAGGTGAACATAGTTTAACTCAAGAAGCAAAACTAAAGGTTGGGGATTATGTGAGAATAAGTAAGGCAAGAGGAGCGTTTGAAAGAGGATACACTCCGAATTGGACGATTGAGATTTTTATAATCACTGATGTACTTATTGATGAAAAACCTGTTGTATATAGGGTAAAAGATTTAGCTGAGGAGATGATTGATGGCACCTTTTACGAAAAAGAGTTGCAAAAAGTAAAAAAACCCACGATTTTCAGAATTGAAAAGATATTGGGAAGAAGAATGAAAAGAGGTAAAAGACAGATTCTGGTTAAGTGGTTAGGATACGGAGAAAAGTTCAACGAGTGGGTAGATGAATAGTTTATAAGGAAAGAACGCTTGATATAATCATCATACGTTGGGAAAATGTCGATGCTGATAACTTTACCCTCAAACTCTAGTGGTGAAGAGTTTCCTGATAATAACAATTCCGAATTTACAGTGAGACTGTATAAATATTTGGTTATCAATGGCGGTAAATGGGAGGTAGCTCTGCTAGATATGACTTATTCTAATAATTGGAAAAATGTTACCGAAGGGAAAATATATCTAGAAAAGACTAATGTCTCCGGTAAAAGCGAAAAGTCCTTCATCCTAATCGGTAATGGAAGATATGATAGTATAGAGGAGTTGGAGGAGATTATACGAAAGAGAATGAATGAAATGGATTTAGACAAGAAATTCGCCATCTCCTACAACAAGATCACCAACACCGCTTTACTAACTAACAGTGATCCTGATACTGCCATAAGCTTTTCCAAAGATATAGCATATATTTTTGGATTTGAATCAAAAACTACATACCCTCGTGGTAGATACAATAATATCACACCTCCTGATATAAATTCCGGTTTAACATCCCTGTATGTTTATTCCAACATTGTTGATAATAGAATGGTAGGAGATACGAATGTACCTTTATTGAGAGTAGTTCCAGTTCAAGGAAAGAAGAATAGTGTTGTGTATCAAGAATTTAAAAATCCTCACTATGTTGACGCTTCATCACTAAATAGTGATATGATTAAAGTACTTATAACGAGTGACGACGGTCAACGAATACCATTTGATGGTGGAAAGGTTGTGTTGACGGTTCACTATAGAGAGAAAGAATTATAATGAGTTTGGTACGATACACCCCTGAGGATTCAAAAGATTTTTTTGATGAGTACTACAAGATGCAAGCTGGAAATGGAATTGGAGTGTATAGCGGACGACGAGTGATGCCTAATATGAGAGGAAATGGACTTGGTAGTATTTTTTCAAGTTTACTTAAATCTGCAGCACCAATGCTGAAAAGAGGAGCAATTAGTTTGGGGAAAAGAGCATTGTCTGTAGGTGGAAATGTAGCGCGTGATGTCATCGATGGTCAAAGTTTTGCAGCGTCAGCAAAGAAGAGGGGATTGGCAGAGTTGAATGATCTGGGGGGAGATGTGCTCAATGCAGTCCGTCCAGATAGAATGAAAATGAGAAAAACAAGAGGTGGAAAGAAGAGGAGAGGTGTTGGTAATCGTGGTATATTTTAATAGCAGTAGAATCCGGTATAAAGACAGCTGAGCTCGATATCTATATTCATTAAGCGGTAACGCTTCAAGCATTCATCACTCGCAAAAGATGGCTAGCCTAAATGGAACAACAGGTAATAAGTTGGAAGGTTCTTCCTACAACATAAATCCAACGTTGGATGTATTTGCTACGGAACCAACAAACATATCGGTAGAAAGATCGGAATATGTTGTCATCAGACCTGATAGGTTAGATCCTTATGGTAGTATTGAGTTAACCTTGTCAGGGAGCACTGAACATTACACAGATCTTTACAACTCGTTTCTGCAAGTTGAAGCCACGGTTGTTCAAGATGATGGAACCAATATTTCAGGTAATGATGATGATGCAGTTGTGTGGATGGGGGATTCAATGCATGCATTATTCAGTGAGTTGAAAATGTCGATAGAAGGAACCACCGTTGAATACGCTAACAACTACGGTTTACGCTCCTACTTTTCACAACTACTCGAAAACAGTGCAGAAAGAAAGAAATATCAAGGTAAGATGGAAGGATGGTTGTATGATGATTCAACTAGCAAAGACGCTACTGATCACAAAACCGCTGATAAGAAAAAGAGGAGAGCTCTAATCATAGGTGGAAAGACAATAGAATTAACTGGAAAACCTCATCTCGCATTATTTCAGCAGAAAAAACTAATAATACCAGGTCCTACTATGCAGCTGGAGTTTGAGCGTGCCTCTGGCAAACTAGCTTTGTTTGCTGCGAATGAGGCGCCTGCAGGAGGGGCAAAGATTAGAATTGATAAATTTGAACTTCATCTTTGTAAAGTTAAGGTGAATCCTACAATACAAAACTCCCAACTCAGCTTGGCATTGGAAGGTCACAACTACATTTATCCTGTTGATCGAAAACGGATAAAACTATATGGAATTCGTGCTGGTGTTGCGCAGATCGACATCACTTTGGAAGAAAACAAACAAAAACCTAAACAAATTTATTTAGGTTTAGTTAATCACAACGCAATGAACGGACGTTTCGCCTTGAATCCATATAGAATGCAGCATGCTAGTGTTGATAGTATTGTATTGAGAGTTGGTGATTGTCCAATTGGAAGGAGATTTGAACCAAATTATGCTAGAGGAATTTGTGGAAGAGAATATCATCAGTTTCTACACGCTACCGGAACTTTGCTTGAAGGCGATAGTCTCGGTATTACGAAAGAACAATACCTTGATGGTACTACACTTTATGGATTTGATTTGACTGGTGATTTTCTTAAAGAAGGTTTTCACTCTATGAAAAATGTCACAACAAGTGTGGAAATTCGTTTTAGCGCTAACACGACGAATGGATTATCCCTGGTAGCATACTTTGTAAAAGACGGTGTGTTGGAGATGGATAGCATTCTTCAATTAACTATCGGAGGTGACGCAGTGCTTTAAACAGAAAGTTACAGATGAATACCATACAAATTCGTTCGATCTTATCTTCAGACGTTTTATGTCAAAGCGTAGGGATTCATGTTGGAGCTAGAGAACAGTTTTGGAAGCAAATTTGCAATTTTCCAACAGGATGTTTCGTATTCAACACCCATTATTCTCATCAACCCGGAGAGCATTGGTTGGCTGTGTACGCTAATGATTCAGAGGTGGATTTTTTTGACTCGTTTGGACGTTCTGTTTCCTTTTATCCGGATGTAAATGAAATACTAAGTATTCATGGAGGATATGAAACAATACGAAGTAATGAAACACAACTACAAAATTTTTTGTCAACTGTATGTGGCGACTATTGTGTATACTTTTGTTTACTGAGAAGTAGAGGATGGAGTATGGATGAAATTGTTAGAAGTTTACGAGACATAGGAGATAGTGAGATGAGAGATCACTCAATACGGAGATTTATCATACAGACCTATCCTAACTTCGAGTTCATAGAAGATAATACAGTAGAAGGAATAGATGGTGTACATATACAAGGAACTAATTTACTAAGTAAATTGTTAAAATAAATTATTATAATTGATTTTTATTTGATATAACAAATATAATGAATAAAATACAACTTATCTCATTATTTGTGCTAAACACTACAGAACCTATAAAAACTATTATTTTGTAATGTTTCAAGCAAGAAGTAAATAAGATCTTCTCATTTTCTTCCTCAGGAGCGCTCTTTAGTTATATCTAAAAGACATAGTAACTAATGACTCTATCATACATAGTTATATGAATTAATTTTACAAAAATACTTCAGATCTTTCTTTAAATAGATATGAAACTTACCATCATAGAAGACGAGTCACATCCTTTGTGTTATCGATTAAGACTCTGATATGCTGTTCTGGACAATTCTCTTTTTCATTTTCATCAAAGTAGGAGAGACAGGTGTGCTGCAGCGAAGTATCAAACAGTTCTGAGACTTGAATGAAAGCTTGAAGAGCTGAGAGTAGAATGATGTCGTAGGAAATCATGTTGTTCGTATTTTGTTTCAGTCCTCTGAATACGATTACACCACTTTTTTCCGCCACCACAGATGAAGCTATTTGAGCAGGGATGCTAAGATCTCCAATCAATAGCTCTCCTTTCACCATACATCTGTAATTAGCCACTATAACATCAGCAGTCTTGTTCCAACGAGTATCACATTTTCTTAGCATTCCAGGATTCTCATAAGCTATAACACTTCCTGTCGGAAAATCGTGTAGGTGAGCAACACTGAAATAAGCCTGTATTTGTCTCAAACTCTTGCCATACAATGAGTTGAATGGATCGTTGATCTTTCGATTACATCCATGAGATTCAGCAGTACGAAAAATCGCATCTCCTGTCTTTCCTTCTCCCATATAAATTAAAACAATTGGACGTGTTTGCTTAGCTTTATTAACAAGCAGTCCTATTTCGGTTGAAACATCACTCTTCACCCGAGTTATCTTCTTATCCTTTCGGTAGTTGTAAATCATGGTGCACTTTGATTCATCACGAAATTCAACAGACAACACCTCCATAACTGTTGGTACTGGTAGTTCTCGGATTTCCATGGATTCTTCAAGTTTTTCTAGACTATCTGGAGAGAGAGAGTTTATTAACCCAGCGCTCTTGTAGGTGAGAGTGGTTAGTTCATTACTTCCAGCATCTTGAAAGGGTATTCTGGTGTGACGAAAAAGCGTTTCATCTCCAACATCCGTCAAAACTAGTTTTTTGCACTTCGAGCCAGTTTCATTCTCATCTTTTGTCAAATCAATAAAAGATCGTTTCCTCATCGATGTTCTTTTTGAAGACAGCTTGTTAGTAGGAGATGTGAATGAAGTAAAATCTTGTTGGGATTCTGGTTCATCAACCACCAATTGACTTTCTGCCATATCAAAGATAGGAGAAGGTGATGGGGAAAGGGTTTGCTGGGATCCTGCTTCTTCATTCATCGGTTGACTTCCTTCGTCTTGAGTATTCATTCTAAAAAAACAAAACATTTTGTTTAATTTTTCGTAATTAATTTTAAAAGATCATAAAGGTCATAAACCTAGTAGCGTTAGCTAACAAAAAATAAATATTTTTACTTTTACCTTTATAAAGAAGATGAGCTCCTAGTTGTTGCAATGAAAGATTTAGTAGATGTTGCTTCTCCGCTAGTCGTTGTAGAACTGGATGCTTTCTGTGTGAAAACAGTGGCTCTTAAATAGGTAAAGTTGCACTGATTAAATCCTATGAATCAACATTTTTTCACGCGAATACAACCCAATGCTTTCGCGGGAATAAATATTTTATTTTCACGCGAATACAAACCAATGCTTTCGCGGGAATAAACATTTAATTTTCACGCGAATGGAAACTGTTGCTTTCGCGGGAATGAATACTTTATTTTCACGCGAATACAAACCGTTGCTTTCGCGGGAATAAATATTTTATTTTCACGCGAATACAAACCAATGCTTTCGCGGGAATAAACATTTAATTTTCACACGAATGGAAACTGTTGCTTTCGCGGGAATGAATACTTTATTTTCACGCGAATACAAACCGTTGCTTTCGCGGGAATAAATATTTTATTTTCACGCGAATACAAACCAATGTTTTCGCGGGAATAAATAATTTATTTTCACGCGAATGGAAACCGTTGCTTTCGCGGGAATAAACATTTTATTTTCACGCGAATAGAAACCAATGTTTTCGCGGGAATAAATAATTTATTTTCACGCGAATGGAAACCGTTGCTTTCGCGGGAATAAACATTTTATTTTCACACGAATAGAAACCAATGTTTTCGCGGGAATAAATAATTTATTTTCACGCGAATGGAAACCGTTGCTTTCGCGGGAATAAACATTTTATTTTCACGCGAATACAAACCAATGTTTTCGCGGGAATAAATAATTTATTTTCACGCGAATACAAACCAATGCTTTCGCGGGAATAAACATTTCATTTTCACGCGAATACAAACCAATGTTTTCGCGGGAATAAATAATTTATTTTCACGCGAATACAAACCAATGCTTTCGCGGGAATAAACATTTTATTTTCACGCGAATACAAACCAATGTTTTCGCGGGAATAAATAATTTTATTTTCACGCGAATGGAAACCATTGCTTTCGCGGGAATAAAAATTTTATTTTCACGCGAATACAAACCAATGCTTTCGCGGGAATATATACTTCATTTTCACGCGAATGGAAACCGTTGCTTTCGCGGGAATGAAATTTTTTATTTTCACGCGAATAAAACAGGGATATTTCACGCGAATAACACTATTCTGATAGAGTTTTCGCGTGAGTGTTTTTAATGGCTATAAGCTAAATGAGTAGGAGTGGCTTATACTATATAAGAACAGCTCTCTCTGCATAGAAATCATTCTCTCCAGCAATAAAACATCGACTACTACAGCTGATTTCATCAACTACTACAACTGATTCATCAACTGCTACAACTGATTTCATCAACTACTACAGCTGATTTCTTGGTGATAAGGTAAGAATTAATAGAAAAATTACTTAATAAAAGTTAAAATGTAATTATTTTACAACACTGTTTAATCATCATATACTAATACTTAACATTTTATTTTAGTTCATTATGAGTTCAAAAAGATACACAATCAAAGACTACCTTCCAAAGATATATCATAGCTATATTAAAGAAAATATTGAAGTACAGGAAAAGATTGGATATCGCTTGACATTACAAGCTATATTATTATGTATGACACAGCATTTGCTAACTGTAGCTTCTTTACATGGAGAACTTTCACCGATACAATACCGACCATACACTACACATAAATACGTTGACAATCCAGTAGAAATATTTAAGCTTATGACTAAAAACAATTTTCAAACAGTTGTAAAAATGTCAAAAACTGTCAGTATTAATGATTACTTAAAGAAAATTCAAAGAAAAGTGTGGAATAAAGAGCTCACTCAAAAATTGATTTCAATACAATGGACTACTGAATTATTATATCATTTTCAATCAGATATATGTAGATACATACAAACGGATGAAAATCTCTCATCATCCATTTTTTCATTTGAAATGATATTGGAACTATTTCAAGCTTACAATATTTAATATGTTCTCTTTATGTATCCCTACTTATTATACAATAAATGTATATATTCACATATTGTTTCATTTTTAATCAATGTATTTATTCAATGTAGATGTATCTCCTCTCTCCTCTCTCTCCTCTTTTCCTCTCTCCTTTCTCTCAAGATGCTATATGAGTTCGAGTTATGTAAAAAAATTATCAAAACTTAAATGCCATACATTCAAAATCTAGTTGCCATATGAGTTCAAATCAAGTAAAAAAATAATCAAAACTCAAATGCCACTTAAATGCCATTCAAATGCCACTCAAGTACCCCTCAAGTAAAATACAATATAAACTCGGCGAATTCATCCAACGTCGTAACCCATTGCCTAAACTCCAAGATCTAATCCACAAAAAAACACTTGGTAGGGAGATCTGCTCATATATTACTACTAGAGTACACTGCTTTCTCGTAGCAAAAAGCCTAAAAAACCTTCCTGAGACAACTACAAAACTTTCCTCTGCAAAAGTGAATAAACATACTAATGATTTTAATACATTGAAAATGTTCATGGCAAATAAACAAAGCTGCTCTCTTTATCTTTTTAAAAGCAATTTCATAGCACTCTTCACTTACCAAGTAGATAAAAAAGAATTGAATTCTACAATGATGGTTTTTTACTGGGATAAATAAAATTAATATGCATAAATGCATGCTGTTAATATCGAAATCGTTCAGTTGGAAATGGAAATAATTAGTAAACATAGGTATGTAGGGTGTGATTAGAAAATAAATACATGATTCATTAATCAATAAAAAATAAAGGACTAAAATATTTCAAACCAAAGCCAACAGTAGACGTCAATTTATATGACTCATGTCCTCAAAAAGGCACGTGTGCCTTTTCGAGGACATGAGTCACCTTATGTGACTATATAAAAATCTGCAAATATTCAACTCAATTCATAATTTTAATAACCTTTGGCAGATGAACAATTTAAATGTTTGGTATGTTTTTCATTTTTAAAAGTAATAGTTTTACAGAACAGCAACAAGTTAAATCTTGCAATGGTGCATGTTTCACTTGAAATGAATTGTTTTGTTTGTTGAAGAACTCCACTACAGAACTCGCAGGAAGTCTAACTCAACTCTACTGTAAGATTCAAGAGAGTCCTCTAATAGCCTCAGCTCTGGATGCTAGTGGAGATGCATTCTTTCGACAGACACTTCTCAGTTCGCTAATCAATGTCATTTATGGGGTAAAACCTACAGATATAACATGTGCTGTAGGAGAGGTTAGTAACTGTATACAACTTACAACTTACTAATGTGTATGCTGTAGAAACTTGAATGGACAACTACTGAATATTATTTATTCAGGTGGAAGTACATATATTGCTAAATAAAGCTGCGTTCACACTATACGATTCTGGGCAATGCGATTATTGGGAAGAAACAGGAGTTGCTCTCCCAGTTATTTCCAAGAAATGCACTTGCGATTTTTTTGTGCCTGATATCGTATGACCTTGACAGTTGTCGAGACACAATATTTCTTTGATAAATGCATAGCATCACATTATTATTAATACTTATATAACATAGCTTATTATCTTATATTACCAGAGATTTCAATAAATTATAACATTTTTCACTAATCAATAATAAGAAATAAATTTGAAAAAACAATAATAATGATAATAAATAGTTGTAAGTATATGTAGTTATAATAATAAATCAATGACAATAAATCGCTTTAATACAATTATTTATTATAATGACGGAGCATATTGTTTTTTTGTTATACCGATCATATTTAGTACGCCCACTTTTATATTTTACTTATAAGCAAGACTTACAATTGATCAGCGAAACATTGAAAAATATTCTAAAATTGGTTAAATAATAATTCTCAAGCAGCTGCAAATTTCTTGAAAAGTATCTTATTGGTTAGATAAGCCGATAAATGTACAGAGCTCCATCACTGCCCGATGAAAACACATCTGCCACCGATTGTGAAATCGTTAACATTGCACTGTTCACGCTCACAAGCCGATTTTAGGCTCCGCTCGGCGCTCACACATACGAGAATCTCATAGTGTGAACGTAGCTTAAGACGCTGATATATTTTAGCAAGCTGGTGATATAAATTTGTATTTGGTTTGGTTATTTAATAATCCTTTGTAGGAAGCAGAGGTAGAAGAGACTCAGGAAAGAATTGTGCGAGAAATTGAAGTCGTTTTCAGGCCGCTGTTTAAACAACTTATATGTCTGCATAGATATCTGGATTAAACCATCATTTTACATGAACTATGTAGACATCACTAATATATTGTTTTGTAAATCAGTTCCTTATTTCATTTTTTTTCTGTAAAAAGTTTTATTTATACATATAGTTTGTCAGATTTTGATGAAGGGTAACCACCAGCCAGTTAAATAAGAATAAAGATAATGCCGAGTCGTATGTAGATCATTTTGGATGATACGAATTATTTGTTACACAATAGTTGGCTTTTATTAGGAGTTACGCTCTCTTTAGTATAACTTGCAAATAATGTCATTGGAGTTGTCCTACTCTCACGGTCATTTGCCAACACTAACTTTAAAAGTACAGATTTAGATAACTAGCTGCTCCAATTACAATATTTTTAATTATTGAAACAGATCAATCTTGTTAAGTTGTAACACCATAAGTCAATAACTGCCGTGACACAATGGATTACATGGCTCATGTAACAACCTCTGCCACTTTCTACAATTACTTTCAATGATTTTCACTTTCTCAGAAACATTATTGTATGTTAAAGTTTTCTCACACTGCATTACTTGTAATTGCTTACTAGCTCTAATCAGGCTTCTCATTTCTACTGTGTAAAGGATTTTTATAAGACTGTTTGTGCAGCGATGCGGAGGGGAAGGTTGAGCTGGGCAGGAAAAGTTGGGAAACAGGATGTTGTCTTGAAACTGTTTAAAAATTATAATTCTTTTTCATTCAATATTCAACATCGAGGCACTCTACCAACCAACACCACTCAGTTAAGGCAGCACTCAATTCAATTTTGCCAGTATGCAACTCAGTCTAGATATCACTCAACTCAGTCTAGACATCGCTCAACTTATTCTAGACGACACTAAACAATGGTTCACTGCCAGGCACATCAAACTTTAATGTTAGTAACAACACAAAAATACAATTGGTGTATTCAATAATCTCGCTGCAAGTTAACTTGCATACAACATGGCCGTTTTTTATATGCAAACACCATTGGTTGAAAGGCTTATTTAAATAGTCTCCGTCTATTGGTCATTTTCTTTAGGGTTTGCCATTAGTAACCTCTGCAAATTTTTGATGTGTCTGCTTGTTGCTGCATGATAGTATAACAGCTTTTAGTTCATCCTTACTTTCGGTTTAGCTTCCGCCACTTTTGGTCGTCATCTGTTGAGGAGTTGTCTTTTCATATCATTTAAGAGAGTGTAACTCCCAAGTAACAATCATTCCCTCTTAGCTAACTTGAGCTGTGGCTGGAATCTACCTGCCTCAGGGTGGTAACTTCAAACTTGCAGAAAGTAAGGGAACGGTTTTAGGCAATAGACTGAGAAAAGATGGGGATTAATGCCTGGGGCACAGGTTGGTAGGGGGTACAGGTATATTTTGTTGTGTGACAAATTTGGATGTAACTTTTAACATTCCAACAAAGTACTAAGTGGCTATGCACTTGCGTGAAAGTGGGCTGCTAGGTCTTTACAACAGAAGGGAAATGGTGGATGCAGAGAATGAGTGTAGATTCAGAAAATTTACAAACTAACTTGTCTCGCAAATTTGCTACAGCTTTACACCATGGGATGTCTGATGGGGTAATTTTGCAGTAGAATGGCATAGCATTTTCCATTGGATAGCAGGGCTAGCTCAAGGCCCCTCATAGTTCACCTATTAAACAGTTGGGGGGTGGCCTTCATACTTTGGGTCATGTTATGACTGCCGCTGTCACCTCAGGATGAGTCTTGGTGTTTGCCAAATCAAGCACCAAGTCTCCTCAATGGGTTTACTAGGAGTTGCTGATTAATTTGTGTCGTTAGGGCTTTGGGGAGAGGCAGCTAAGAAAAGCTGTTGGCTACTGAATGATGAGGTAGGCTGCTCAGTTAGGACTTACTTATTCTGAGCCATTGTTAATTGAAGCGCTTTGGAAACCATAAAAAAGACAGGAGCTTGATAAAAATTGATTGTTCATATATCGCTACTTCTAATCTATTTAGCTCTTTCTCTAAATAATGTAGAAATTTTTTATGATAAAAAGACATCCAGTCCCCTGCCCCCCAGCTTCCCCATACTTTAAATTCTACGTACACCTCTTCACCTACCTCCTAGTACCAGTTTCAATGGGCCCCGGATCCCCCCAATTACAATATACTGGAGATCTCCCGGGTTAAGGATACGGGTTATCCCGAATCCACACGAACCCTTTATAGACCCTGTATAAAATGTGTTTAATATAGAGAGCCTACTCCGAGTTACCCCGGGCCAGTATGCCAGCCCAACAATAAAATATACCTGAAAAGAATAGCCTAGGATCCAAGCAAGTGATTGTCTACCCTTAGAAAATGAAAGCTAGGATACCAGTAAGTAGTAATATATGAGCAGATCTCCCTACCAAGTGTTTTTTTGTGGATCTGGTCTTGGGGGTTATGCAATGAGTTACGACGTTGGGTGAATTCGCCGAGTTTATATTGTATTTCATTTGAGAGGTATTTGAGTGGCATTTGAGTGGCATTTAAGTGGCATTTGAGTTTTGATTATTTTTTTACTTGATTTGAACTCATATGGCAGCTAGATTTTGAATGTATGGCATTTAAGTTTTGATACTTTTTTCACATAATTTGAACTCATATGGCATCTTGAGAGAGAGGAGAGAGAAGACAGAGAGGAGAGAGGAGAGTGGATATATTTATATCTACATAGAGAGAGGAGATATATCTACATTGAATAAATATATTCATCAAAAATGAAAATGATATGATTATATACCTGATTACATAATAAGTAGGGAAAATCTTCCTATATAATATAGCTAGAGTCAGTAAATACTAAGTTATACAAAGCAATACAACTTGTAATGACAATCAATGCATTCATACATACATACATATGGTATCTTGAGAGAGAGAAAGAGAGAGAGGAGAGAGATCTTTTAGTTTTCTAGCAATTAATGTATATATGGTCAATTATGTACATATTTATGGGTATATTTATATCTACATAGAGAGAGAAGAGAGGAGATATATCTAAATTGAATAAATACATTGATTAAAAATGAATCATTATATGATTATATACATTTATTACATAATAAGTAAGGAAAATCTCCCCACATAATATAGCTAGAGTCAGTAAATACTACGTAATACAAAGCACTACAACTTGTAATAAATACAAAGTAATAACAGTTAATGCATAGTTTGTTCCTTTATAATGATGTCTTTGATGTAGTGATGTTACATCTTAGGAAGGAAGACTTCTGTTCTATGTGCTTTTAATTTCGTAATGAACTAAAATAAAAAAATTATGTATTAGTATAGAATGATTAAGCAAAAATGTAAAATAATTACATGAATTTGAATTATAGTTCTAGTTACATTGGATAGTTTACATTATTAGAAAAGGGAAATAACTCACCAAGTTACATTGTTCAACTTGTTCTTTCTTGAGCATTATTTTCACCAAGTGCTTTTGATTCTCTTTCATCTATCTAAAACAAAACAAAAAATACTTGCTTTATAAATATGTTGTAAAAAAATACACTAATTACACCAAAAAAGTGCTTTTTTTCACCTGAAAAAATGTATATGTTCAACATTTTGTTGTAAAAACTATGCTAATTACACCCAAAAAGTCCTTTTCTTTACCATGAAAATGTATATATTCAGCATTTTGTTGTAAAAAATACACTAATTACATCAAAAAAGTCCTTTTTTCACCTAGAAAATGTATATATTCAGCATTTTGTTTAATTTATGGTAAAAATTAGTAAAACTCACCTATAGTGATATGATTGCCTTGAGTTATAGATTAGCTTTTTGAACTCTTGTTCTGGACAGTTTTTTTCAGCATCATCGAAATATAATATAAGTAATTTTTAGAGTCTTCATTGGTTTGGTATCATCTAAGTAGGTGATAGATCTTGAAAGAAATTCTTGCTGTGTTGGAGAAGTGTGCTGTCTTCAGAATCCATGTAGTTTGAGTCTTCATTGATTTGGTATCATCTAAGTAAGTCGTAGATCTTAAAAGGAATTCTTGCTGTGTTGGAGAAGTAGATTGTCTTCAAAATTCATGTAGTTTGAGTCTTCATTGGTTTGGTATCATCTAAGTAGGTGGTAGATCTTGAAAGAAATTCTTGCTGTGTTGGAGAAGTGTGCTGTCTTCATCTTCATTGGTTTGGTATCATCTAAGTAGGTGGTAGATCTTGAAATGAATTTTTGCTGTGTTGGGGAAGTATGCTGTCTTCAAAATCTATGTAGTTTGAGTCTTCATTGGTTTGGTATCATCTAAGTAGGTGGTAGATCTTGAAAGGAATTCTTGCTGTGTTGTAGACTGTCTTCAAAATTCATGTAGTTTGAGTCTTCATTGGTTTGGTATCATTTAAGTAGGTGGTAGATCTTGAAATGAATTTTTGCTGTGTTGGAGAAGTATGCTGTCTTCAAAATTCATGTAGTTTGAGTCTTCATTGGTTTGGTATCATCTAAGTAGGTGGTAGAGCTTGAAAGGAATTCTTTCTGTGTTGGAGAAGTATGCTGTCTTCAGAATCCATGTAGTTTGAGTCTTCATTGATTTGGTGTCATCTAAGTAAGTCGTAGATCTTGAAAGGAATTCTTGCTGTGTTGGAGAAGTCGACTGTCTTCAAAATTCATGTAGTTTGAGTCTTCATTGGTTTGGTATCATCTAAGTAGGTGGTAGATCTTGAAATGAATTCTTGCTGTGTTGGAGAACTAAGTAGGTGATAGATCTTGAAAGAAATTCTTGCTGTGTTGGAGAAGTGTGCTGTCTTCAGAATCCATGTAGTTTGAGTCTTCATTGATTTGGTATCATCTAAGTAAGTCGTAGATCTTGAAAGGAATTCTTGCTGTGTTGGAGAAGTAGACTGTCTTCAAAATTCATGTAGTTTGAGTCTTCATTGGTTTGGTATCATTTAAGTAGGTGGTAGATCTTGAAATGAATTTTTGCTGTGTTGGAGAAGTATGCTGTCTTCAAAATTCATGTAGTTTGAGTCTTCATTGGTTTGGTATCATCTAAGTAGGTGGTAGATCTTGAAATGAATTCTTGCTGTGTTGGAGAAGTGCGCTGTCTTCAAAATCGATGTAGTTTGAGTCTTCATTGATTTGGTATCATCTAATTAAGTCGTAGATCTTGAAAGGAATTCTTGCTGTGTTGGAGAAGTATGCTGTCTTCAAAATTCATGTAGTTCGAGTCTTCATTGGTTTGGTATCAATTAAGTAGGTGGTAGATCTTGAAATGAATTTTTTCTGTGTTGGAGAAGTATGCTGTCTTCAAAATTCATGTAGTTTGAGTCTTCATTGGTTTGGTATCATCTAAGTAGGTGGTAGATCTTGAAAGGAATTCTTTCTGTGTTGGAGAAGTATGCTGTCTTCAAAATTCATGTAGTTTGAGTCTTCATTGGTTTGGTATCATCTAAGTAGGTGGTAGATCTTGAAATGAATTCTTGCTGTGTTGGAGAAGTGCGCTGTCTTCAAAATCGATGTAGTTTGAGTCTTCATTGATTTGGTATCATCTAATTAAGTCGTAGATCTTGAAAGGAATTCTTGCTGTGTTGGAGAAGTATGCTGTCTTCAAAATTCATGTAGTTCGAGTCTTCATTGGTTTGGTATCAATTAAGTAGGTGGTAGATCTTGAAATGAATTTTTTCTGTGTTGGAGAAGTATGCTGTCTTCAAAATTCATGTAGTTTGAGTCTTCATTGGATTGGTATCATCTAAGTAGGTGGTAGATCTTGAAAGGAATTCTTTCTGTGTTGGAGAAGTATGCTGTCTTCAAAATTCATGTAGTTTGAGTCTTCATTGGTTTGGTATCATCTAAGTAGGTGGTAGATCTTGAAATGAATTCTTGCTGTGTTGGAGAAGTGCGCTGTCTTCAAAATCGATGTAGTTTGAGTCTTCATTGATTTGGTATCATCTAATTAAGTCGTAGATCTTGAAAGGAATTCTTGCTGTGTTGGAGAAGTATGCTGTCTTCAAAATTCATGTAGTTTGAGTCTTCATTGGTTTGGTATCATTTAAGTAGGTGGTAGATCTTGAAATGAATTTTTGCTGTGTTGGAGAAGTATGCTGTCTTCAAAATTCATGTAGTTTGAGTCTTCATTGGTTTGGTATCATCTAAGTAGGTGGTAGATCTTGTGTAGTAGATGATGCTTCTCCGCTTGCTATTGAAGAACTGGATGCTTTCTGTGTGAAAACAGTGGCTCTTAAATAGCTAAAGTCGCACTGATTAAACCTTATGAATCAGCATTTTTTCCAATGCTTTCGCGGGAATAAAAACTGTTTGTTCCCGCGAAAGCAAGGGTTTCCATTCGCGTGAAAATAAATTATTTATTCCCGCGAAAGCAACGGTTTCTATTCGCGTGAAAATAAACTATTTATTCCCGCGAAAGCAACGGTTTCTATTCGCGTGAAAATAAACTATTTATTCCCGCGAAAGCAACAGTTTCTATTCGCGTGAAAATAAACTATTTATTCCCGCGAAAGCAACAGTTTCCATTCGCGTGAAAATAAATTATTTATTCCCGCGAAAGCAACAGTTTCTATTCGCGTGAAAATAAACTATTTACTCCCGCGAAAGCAACAGTTTCTATTCGCGTGAAAATAAATTATTTATTCCCGCGAAAGCAACGGTTTCCATTCGCGTGAAAATAATTTATTTTTTCCCGCGAAAGCAACAGTTTCTATTCGCGTGAAAATAAACTATTTATTCCCGCGAAAGCAACAGTTTCCATTCGCGTGAAAATAAACTATTTATTCCCGCGAAAGCAACAGTTTCCATTCGCGTGAAAATAAATTATTTATTCCCGCGAAAGCAACAGTTTCTATTCGCGTGAAAATAAACTATTTACTCCCGCGAAAGCAACAGTTTCTATTCGCGTGAAAATAAATTATTTATTCCCGCGAAAGCAACGGTTTCCATTCGCGTGAAAATAATTTATTTTTTCCCGCGAAAGCAACAGTTTCTATTCGCGTGAAAATAAACTATTTATTCCCGCGAAAGCAACAGTTTCCATTCGCGTGAAAATAAATTAATTATTCCTGCGAAAGCAACGGTTTCCATTCGCATGAAAATAAATTATTTATTCCCGCGAAAGCATTGGTTTGTATTCGCGTGAAAATAAAATTTTTATTCCCGCGAAAGCAACGGTTTCCATTCGCGTGAAAATAAAGTATTTATTCCCGCGAATGGAAACCGTTGCTTTCGCGGGAATAAACAGTTTTTATTCCCGCGAAAGCATTGGAAAAAATGCTGATTCATAGGGTTTAATCAGTGCAACTTTAGCTATTTAAGAGCCACTGCTTTCACACAGAAAGCATCCAGTTCTTCAACAGCAAGCGGAGAAGCATCATCTACTACAGCTACTAGGAGACCATCCAGCATCAAGGTAAGAAATGCTAAAATAATTATTTGTCTTTAGTTAATTAAATCATCTCACTCTAAGTGGTGATAAAGTAAAAAATAATCAATAATTATTTAACACTAGTAGAAAGCTCTAATTATTTATTTTTAAAATAAATAGTAAATAATTATTTAACACTATAATAATTTCAGTATATTCACATCATTAAAAAACTAAGTTCTTTTACCATTTTGCAGGTATGATGACATCACACTCCAAAGCACTTCTTAAGCTCCATATTGAACCAACTACAACTACCAACAACATCGACACTATCTCCACTACAACCACCAATTCCACCACCAACGGCATTCACATTGATGATAGAAGACCCAATCCTAACACCTTTAATGATACATCTTCCTGCTCAAACATCAACACTCCTGCTGCTATAGCAATGAAACACCATGTAAGCAACCAGCATCGAGGTAAGAAGTGCTAAAATAATTATTTGTCTATAGTCAATTAAATCATCTAGTTCTTTGGAACTAGCTTTTTATTATTATTTTATTATTTAGATCACTACAACCACTAAGAGGACTCTAAGTAGAGTTAAGGTAAAAAATAATAAATAATTATTTAACACTAGTAAAAGGCTCTAATTATTTATTTTTACAATGAATGATAACTGTTTTATGTTGATAATGAAGTAAAATAATACAATATTGAAAGTTTTAATCATTTTTTGGTTGTAAAGTTCAAAATCGACCTGTAGTTCAAGGCATCATTTAATAAGCTAACCTATTTTTTCTCTCGGACATACGACAATTCTGTCTAGCAATGTTAAAATACTGCGATCTTGAGAGGAAACAGGGTAGGTTCTATGAGCATAAAATTATCTAGGAGAGATACTTCTATGGTCAAGAGAACGACTCCATATCGTAATAGGAGGATAACTCCATAGTGCAACTAGTTGAGTTCTTCAACTAGTGTTAAATAATTATTTATTATTTCTTACCTTAATACAGAAAGTCTCCTAGTAGTTTTAGTAGATGTTGATCCTTCAGTCACTGTTGTTGAAGTGGATGCTTTCTGTGTAAAAACGGTGCTCCTTATATAGCTAGGTTGTACGAGGAACTAGGTGCCGATTGACACGAGTTGATTTCAATGAAAAGCCTTTATAATATATAAGCAGGAAAATTCACGCGAAAACTAAAAAAATAAAAAACATTCTTCGCGGGAGTTTTCCGTCTTATATGTTATAAAGGCTGTACGCAAAAAACTCACGCGAAAACCGAAACTCAATAAAAACTTCTTCGCGGGAGTTTTCCTTCTTATGTGTTATAACAGCTTGATGCAAAAACTCACGCGAAAACAAAAAGAATAAAAAAAACTTCTTCGCGGGAGTTTTCCTTCTATGTACTATAAAGGCCTTACGCGGAAAACTTACGGTAAAAAAAATTGCGTGAACTTTCTGCATAAAGCCTTCATAACATAAAAGAAGGAAAACTCCCGCGAAAGAATTGTTTTCTATTTTCCGTTTTCGCGTGAGTTTTCCGTGTAAAGCCTTTATAGTATATAGAAGGAAAACTCCCGCGAAGAGAATTTTTTGACTGTTTCACTTTTCGCGTGAGTTTTCCGTGTAAACCCTTTATGACTTATAAGAAGGAAAACTCCCGCGAAGAATTTTGTTTTTAGTTTCGGTTTTCGCGTGAGTTTTTGCGTAAAGCCTTTATAACATATAAGACGGAAAACTCCCGCGAAGAATGTTTTTTATTTTTTTTAGTTTTAGCGTGAGTTTTCTGCGTAAAGACCTGCTTATATATCATAAAGGCTTTTCATTGGAATCAACTCGTGTCAATCGGTACCTAGTACCTAGTACAACCTAGTACAACCTAGCTATATAAGAAGCACCGCTTTTCCACAGAAAGCATCCACTTCAACAACAGTGACTGAAGGATCAACATCTACTACAACTACTAGGAGATTTTCTGTATTAAGGTGAGAAATAATAAATAATTATTCAACACTGGTTGAAAAACTCAACTAGTTGCACTCTGGAGTTATCCTCCTATTACGATATGGCCTGACCATAGAAGTATCTCTCCTAAATAATTTCATGCTCATAGAACCTATCCTGTTTCCGCTCAAGATCGCAGTCTTTTGGCATTGATTGACAGAATTGTCGTAGGTCCGAGAGAAAAAATAGGTTAGCCTTAAATGACATCTTGAACGACAGGTTGATTTTGAACTTTACAGCCAAAAAACGATTACAACTTTCATTATTGTATTGTTTTACTTCATTATCAGCATAAAACAGTTATTATTCATTGTATTTAATATGAAAAATAATTTTTACTGATGATGATTATTATTATTATTCTTATTATTGTTAATATTATTGTGATTTCATTTGGTTTTCATTGTTACTTTATTGAATTTTGTTCGTCTTGTGATCTAAATAATAAAATAATAATAAATATTTATTTACCACTAGTTGAAAAACTTACCTACTTGCACTATGGAGAAAATAGCCTCCTACAACCAAATCCGTTTGTGTTACAAACCCTGTCTTTGGATATTGATAAATCGAACCTCAACTAGAATTCACTCCTAGGTAATTTATCTTTACTAGATAATTTTATGCTAATAGTATCTAAGTTATTTCTTTGTAAGATCACAGACTTTGACATTAACAAAATTGTGTGTTTGTCCGAGCACTAGTAAAGTACCTGACTCTAATTATTTATTATTAACAAAATAATAAGTAATTAATATTTAATGCTAGTTGAACCTAGATATAAATTTATCTCTACTAGATAGTTTCATACTCACACAAACTGTTTCTTCGCTACTTTATGTATATGTAGATAAAGCCAATGAAAATAAATGAATCAATTGTAACAATCAATTTTTTTGTATTTTGTAGACACAATGCCTACTTTGGATTCTTGTTTGAGACAAAACGCAGTAGCAGCAAAGACTATAAAACATCTGGATAAGATCCAATTGAAGTAACTGCAGATAACTAAAGGAAAAACATGTGCTACAGCATACAGAGTGAACAAGGTGTGTGTAGATTATTACTCAGTCTCATTACACTACTATTACTAAGAATTATTGTAGGTGTTGGATAAAAGATTGAGCAGTAATTTTAATAAATTCTAACCATTGTAAATAATACTTCAACTCAAATAAAATTAAGGAAAATTGAATGGAATAAAAGAATATTTCACCAAATACCCCAGTTTTCTTGTGGATATATACAAATAGATGAATATCTAGCTTCATCTATTTTTTTCATTTGAGTGCGATTATTTCCCCTCCTCTCTCCTCTTTTCCTCTCTTCTTTCTCTCAAGATACCATATGAGTTCGAATTATGTAAAAAACTATCAATACTTAAATGCCATACATTCATAATGTTTTTTATTGTAGTTATTTCCCAAATACTGTAAATTTTAACCATTTAAAGGTCTAATTTGACGATTTTCCAAGATATTTTATAGTATTCAATATACTTATTATGTAAATAACTAAAAGAAATATTTACGCTCAAGCCTCCTCTCTCTCCTCTCTCCTCTCTCCTCAACCAAATACTCCTCTCTCCTCTCTTGCAGTTATTTCCCAAATACTGTAAATTTTAACCATCTAGAGGACTAACTTGGTGATTTTCCAACATATTTTATAGCATTCAATATAGTTATTATGTCATAAATGTATATTATTCAATCTAGATATAAATATATCCATAAATATGTACATAATTATCCATATATACATGGTTGTATAAAAAACTAAAAAATCTCTCTCTCTCTCTCCTCTCTTCTCTCTCCTCTGTACATAGCTATAAAATGTTAATATGGACATGAATTTGGACATGCACATGTACATAAATATGAACATAGGTATGTACGTAAATGGATATGAATATGGACATGTACATAAATGGACATGAATATGGACATGAATATGGACATGAATATGGACATGAATATGGACATGAATATGGACATGTACCTATTCATGTCCATTTATGCACATGTACATGAATATGGACATGTGTGTATTTACTGACTCTAGCTATATTATATAGGAAGATTTTCCCTACTTATTATGTAATAAATGTATATAATCATACAATGATTCATTTTTGATCAATATATTTATTCAATGTAGATATATCTCTCTCCTCTCTCTATGTAGATATAAATATACCCATAAATATGTACATAACTAACCATATATACATGAATGTATAGAAACAAAAAATCTCTCTCCTCTCTCTCTCCCCTCTCTCTTTCTTTCTCTCAAGATACCATATGTATGTATGTATGCATTGATTGTCATTACGAGTTGTGGTGCTTTGTATTACTTAGTATTTACTGACTCTAGCTATATTATATAGGAAGATTTTACCTACTTATTATGTAATCAGGTATATAATCATATAATGTTTCATTTTGGATCAATATAGTTATTCAATGTAGATATATCTCCTCTCTCTCTATGTAGATATAAATATACCCATAAATATGTACATAATTAACCATATATATATATATGAATGTACAGAAAACTAAAGAATCTCTCTCTCCCTCTCTCCTCTCTCTCCCTCTCTCCTCTATCTCTTTCTTTCTCTCAAGATACCATATGTATGTATGTATGTATTGATTGTTTGTTACAAGTTGCAGTGCTTTGTATTACTTAGTATTTACTGACTCTAGCTATATTATATAGGAAGATTTTCCCTACTTATTATGTAATCAATGTATATAATCTTATAATGTTTCATTTTTGATCAATATATTTATTCAATGTAGATAAAACTCCTCTCTCCTCTCTCCTCTCTCTCTTCTTTCTCCTCTCTCTCAAGATGCCATATGAGTTCGAATTATGTAAAAAAATTATCAAAACTTAAATGCCATACATTCAAAATCTAGCTGCCATATGAGTTCAAATTAAGTAAAAAAATAATCAAAACTCAAATGCCACTTAAATGCCACTCAAATGCCACTCAAATGTCTCTCAAATGAAATACAATATAAACTCGGCGAATCCATCCAACGCCGTAACTCATTGCATAACCCCCAAGGTCTAATCCACAAAAAAACACTTGGTAGGGAGATCTGCTCATATATTACTACTCCAGTATTATGGAGCTGAGACACAGAATACCAGGACACCATATAAAGGGTGGAAGATTTCCACTGTCTAAAAAAAATGGAAAAGCAGCCCAGAGCTGCTTTACCATGTGTTCACCTTTGTCATTGGCTTACCTTGTTTATATGAATTGCATTATATTTTTCTATTGGTTATGCATATGTGTTGGTATGTGCCATTGGCTTACTTCTAATAAGGGGGGTGTGTGTTCCTCTCTTCTTTTATCAAAGGAGACTGTGTTGCATTCAAGGCAAAATTATTGTGGATTGTGCTTAGAATACATCTGTCGTAGCTGGCAAGGAGATGAGCTGCACAAAGACGGTACAATGTTGATGAACAATGTTCAGGTACTCCATAACACTCAACTACCTCCCTGTATGGAACCCACCATCCTGTGTAAGGATACCACATGAATGAGCCAGATAACAAAGGGCACATAGCAGTAAAGTGCATGAACCCGACTGCTCAGCTAGTAGAACTGAAAGCGGGAAGCACGGTAGGCCACTACAAAAAGTGACCCCCGAAGAGGTCGAGCAAGCTGAGGTAGTTGCTTTGTCTGCCTCTAGGGACGCCATCATTATCGAACACTATCGCCCTGACAACATTTTATATATATTCTGTTTCACTCTTATATTTTACCTCCTGTATCACTACAAGCATCTATTTTGAGTCTACGTACCATTTAATATTATTTATTATAAGCATTTCCCACAAAGAACTGTAAAAATATATTTTGGTGACTGTACTGTAAGGCGTGGCTTACACTTCCTTTGTTCTACCCTTGTATAAATTGTCTTTTACCACAGTAATAAACTCAGAGTTGGCCTAACTCTCAGAAGCAGTTTCAGACTACACTGAACACGAAGAATAGACGCAAGCTGAAGACAAACGAGCAACAACTTGGTCTAGCCAACGATCATTGCAGGCAAAGCTCAGTAGAAAGCGAACGGTCATTTTGACCCTCGGTGTGTATTCCCGTAAGGTGTACGACATTGAGTCCTTTGCTTTTTGCCAACAGTTCGGCCTCAATCAGTTCGCCCGAACAAGGTAGAGCCCAGTGAAAAGCGAGCTGTTTACTTAGCCATCGCTGTGTATTCCCGAAAGGTGTACAGCATTGAGTACTTCATCTTTAATTCGGCCCTTACTGTCGACCTGTTAGATGACAAAATAACATACAAATAACAACAAACTGCCGAGCCTAAATACTTGCAGTAATTTTGGGAGCTTTGTACAGGTGTGTGCTACCACCCAGATGAAATTCTTGCACATTACAACGAATCATATGCCTGTATTTCAACTGCATGATTTTCTATAAATAGAAAGACATTTAGCCAGCAGGCAGATCTGTTTCTGCGCTTGTGAAGGATACTGCTCCTGGAAGCTTTTGTATCCTACAAGCAATAAAGTATTTATAATTTATCCTTCTCGTGTTAAGTTTGGCAGGTCTCCCAACTTACTTGTTGGTTCTTTTGTACAAGGTAGAACACGGTGTATCTTTATACATGGATAGTTAGTAACAGGAGCCATCACTACTGTTTACAGTAACATTCTCGACCCGGTACGGTTTAGTATAGTTGCTACCGTGTGTCACAGTGTGTTGTCAGCACGACAACTTCGTTAGTTTTCTGCTGATTACACTGGGTATACCTCTCTCTAGCAGTTGTTCGGTAAAGGTACGGCGAATTCCTTCACATTATTATGATTAATTATTATAATTATTATCGCAGTAAACACATTTAGTAGTTTAGTTACAATGAACAGAAGTTAATAATAATTAATATAAGAATAATAATTTTTTTTTGTCAGTTTTTTGGCACCGTCATATAATAATAATGATCATAATACGACCAGTACCAACTAATTGTTGCCACCACGATTCAGTGCTCACAACATCAACCCAACTCCCATAAAATATCAGTCATTATATCAGATAGTGCATTTTCAGAGTAAGAACATGATGATGAAGTCATTTTCTCTCGCCTTTTGTTTATCTTTTCTGCGCTAAAACATGATAAACTATGGCTAGCTACACTAGCTTTAAAAGAAAATTACATAAAAATTGCAATGAAGAGGCGGGAGGTGAAATGCTGTAAACCAATAAATCTCTTAGAGCCTGAGCTAAATTTGGAGAAGACAATCCAACTACAAATACTCAAAATTTGTTGGAAAAGACAACTCTCAACTCAGACATTAACTAAAGTAATGGACAAAACAGGTCTGATACCTTGATAAAAAATTCATGATTGTAATTTAATTTTGAACTGTTGATTCAAAAATCAAACGCTTTTGGAAGTAAATTTTTTTTCAAAAGTTTTATTCTGTCTCACTCGTTAATCAAAAATCATTTTGTTGTTGGCAAAATTAAAATCTCAGGCTACTCTTATAAATAACTGAAGGATGCAACTGTGAGAGGTCGTGAGTTTACACCGAGCATCCTGGAATTAATAAAACAGTATTGTCAAACTCACAGTCTACTAGGCTCGGTTGAATAGAGTTGGTCGATATAGTACGACCACAGACTCCCTAATGCTTACATCTACTCTGGTAATGTGCACTCCTATACTCGGCGGGGTGCATTTTAACTTTTAGTTGTTTGTCTTACAGTTGTGAAATATAGAGAGAAATTAGAGTCTACCAGATCAGATGGCAATGGAGAGGAAAGGGTGGTGAATAGTACCAGACACAAACATGCTATTTATACTCACAAAAGTCCCCTTGATAGTTTTTAGACTTCTGGCAAGAATAATTAAGCAATGCACTGCCACTGGCATTGATTGCACTTACCTATCAGCTGAAATAGCAATAGAATTAATGAAGTAACAATACCATCGTAGTAGACCAGCCTTGGGTAGCCATTCCGGCTTGCAGCAAGATGGCTGCCATAGTCTAAGTGACCAAAAATAGCCTAAGAGCATTCAGAGTCTGTATCCACACGTTTACCGTCCTCAGATATTAAGATTTCAGGGACCAAGGTCGCTAAAGACGAGGATCTCCAGAGAAGGAAATTAGCCATCTAGAAACAACTTTCACTAGCTGTGAAACTACCGACTCTGCCTCTTGTTTTTTGGCACCATATCTCTTTAATCATTTATTTCAGCTACTATTTATACCTATACCTGTTGTGCCTATTGGTTCTGTTATGTTTACAACGCATGTAATTAGATTGCTTGAGTATTTAGACCAAGTACTTACTGTCGTAGTATCTCAATTTGTAACTGAGCTTATGAAAGGCTTAGCTCTTCACTTAATTCTAGCTCATGCATTGGTATCATACTTAGCTACTGTTTATTTGTTAATAGAGTAAACATGTACAGATCAAAAGCTCGGAGTCGTACGTTTGAGCTGAGGGCTCACAACAGTTGCAAAGTTGATGATGTTCCTTTGTATTAGTCCTGAGTGCCATACGAGCAGAAAGTCACCTCTGTACAGAGGTAGATCACTAGATGTCAGGCCTCTGGAGGCCGATTATGTGTTGTGCTGGTAGACAGAAGGTTCACCTGTGACAACTACTTAGTGTAAAGTAGTGCAACTGCTATAACCCATGACAAAGACCTCTGGAAAACATAAGCAGTCTGGCTGGCTGGAGCGGTTTTGATATGTTTTCTCCAGCCTTTCTGCATTTTTCTGTTTGATTAGAAGTGGTTGTAATGGTAGCTCATTCCATTCCTTCGTGGGTGTCAAAAAATGGGGCTCTACAGTCAATTTTAAAGGGCTCTAAGAGCCCAGGACTATCATATCTTCTGAAAATTTTTCTAAAATAATTATTTTCAGACTACTTTATGTTGTTTAGAAGTGTTGGTGTTCTCGGGGTTGCGGAAGATACAGCAGTAAATTGCAAAAACCAGTGATTATTTGCATACCAAGGTATCAGTAGAGTATGTTGGTTGTTTTTAAAGAGAGAGAGAGTAACTTAAAATCTCAAAAACTTAGCCTCTTCATATATTAGATACAGACATATTGCAAGCAATTGACAAATGGAATCAAAGAACTAACTTGTTTCTTCAGCTTTTCCTGAATCAGATATTTGGACAATGTTTACCAAGTTAAGGTTTTGGTCAGTTTTGATAAAAGTCAAGTAGTTGTGTTTTTAAGATAAAAGAAATGGTGAGTTTTAGTTCTTCCCAAAGTTTATACTCAATCTCAACCAAACAATTTTTCACGCACCGTTTCACTTTATCATATTTTACTTCTCAAGAAACTCAAAGAGCACAATAATTTCTCCTCTATTGTCTAGCCCTGCCTCTGCTGTCAGAAACATGTTTGACTTGGTTCTATCTATACTTTTTGCATGTATTTGTGATGGTAACCAAAATATGCACAGTACTGTGAAAACACTAGACATGAAAAACCTAACATTCTGAGAGAAAATAACATTGTGTGTCTGGTTGTACTTAAGTGTTTGGTGCCTTTTTTCAAATTTTTGTCAGTCTCACAAGCTGTCAACTATTCTTGGCATCGTCTTTCTTACTGACACTGGCTTACCAATTTTCTGAGGTCAAAAAGTAATCATTGTGCAGTAATTGTCGCTGATGGGTAACAGCATTTCTTATAAAACTACTCTTTCGTACCGATTGTTGGCAGCCAATCAACCATTTTCATTTAGTTCCCATCGAGCGTGCAATGCAAATCATGGGAAATTCATCGATTCATCAGATAATTACCCTTATGCTAGATAATCGGTGGTAATAATAACAGTAAAGATATCGAAGCCTTTCCAGTTCTACAGTATAGGTACTGCTAGGTGAACATGCTTGCTTATGGTTTTGTAGTTGTGTTGGTTTGTTCTGTATCAGCTCAAACCAATTTAATTACGAATGGTGATTTCGAGGAGCCTATTGGCAATGAATGGGAAAATGCTGCCTGCCAAAGTAGCATTTACACCAGTGATCAAGTCAGTGGAAACCGCTCTCTTCTTGTGACTGATTCGTAAGTGTTTAGCTTGTGTAAAATATTACTTTGACGCAAAATTTCTGCCGGAAATATTGACCACTTTGTAGTTATAAACCCCTCTACAACAGCTCAATAATTTTTATTTGAAATACAATAACATTTTGAGGTCTGTATTTCTAAATAAAACATTATATACATTACAAGTGTTAGAAAATTAAGTCTCAGTCATAAGATATTTTTTATTATGTATTGATTTTTGAAGTACTAAATCCCACTCCGCTGTGCGAGCGAGTATCGAAGGGGTTATTCAAGCTAACAAAGTTTACTATGCATCGGGATGGGTCAGACTTCACCAACCTGAAACAGCGGAAACCCAGTTTCAGCTTGCTGTCAAGACTAGATATCTCAACGCAGAGGGCGGTAAGTATCAAACATGCAGTCATATCTCATTTAGTTGATTAAGCCACCATATTCATTTTCTTCGTACAAAATTTTTCAGCAGCTTTTTTAACAAGGGTAAAACAGTTTTGCGTGTAACTTATAAATTGCCAGTTTCGAAATATAACTTTTAACAAATCCAATAAGCTGCAATTTGTTTTTACCGACTTTATTGTTTCATCTAAAATTTATGCGACTTGCAGAAATAGTCTGTTAAACTAGTCTTTTTTCTTTGGATCTTTTAAAAGTACTGTTTACAAGTTTTAAGTTATCACAAGAAATTTGGTTAAAAGAATTATGGTTATCTCTTTGCTTAAATTTGTAGTTAGCAAATCTCTAGCAATTCAACTCGATGCAACTAGATATGAGTGTGCAGGAAATGGTTGGATAAAAATGCAGGGAGAGTTCACTGCCCCAGGTGTGTAAATTGTATTGCAACGTCTAGTTACCATATGTATAATTTAGGTTCATTGTTAAGTAAGTATAACATGAATATTGTACAGTTATAGCAAAGCTTACCAAACACTTTTGATATACAATGTGTTGGGTTTTAGCTGAATATGGATGAGAATTTATTTTTAGCGAATTAACCCTCATCGATAATTTTTGCCCTCAATATCTTGTATACAGCTTCTGGTCTCTTTTTTGCTCTTCAATTACGCAAACTTCCGTTCCTTTTTAAGAACCTTGTAAAACAACTTGATCTAGAATTGTCTGCCTTCTAAAATGTACCTCTTCCTGTACATCCGTTCCTTACTCCTGTTTTTTGTATACGTCCCCAGTTCTTTTTGCCTCTTAAACTTTTCCTGGCACCTTTCTCTTTTGTTTTTACTTTACTTTTGCCTGCAGCTGGTAGCTTCTGACAATCTATGCACCAACTTATTCAATAGTTGAAAATAACAGGAAATAGTCTTGTGGATCTATCCTTGTCTCATTGGCTGGTTTATTAACCCTCTTTTCATCCAAATTACCATGTTTTTATAGTAAACTTTACAGGAATCCAATTTTTGCGATAAAACTTTGAAGTTACCTCAATCTCGGCTGGCTCAAGATGACAGCTTCGACAAACTGCTTCGGTCCAAATTTTGATGCCGTTTTTTAAACAGAGAAAGTTGTAAGGGGATGGTGATCGCATCTGCAAGATATTGTTTTTCATTTTCAGGGCTCAATCATTTTAAGCAAGCTGTAGAGATTTTTACGCACCGTTTAGATCTGGTAAAACGCAATCCATTAGGAGATATATGGTAAAGGATGCTCCAGCAATGTTTCAGGAAAGAAAATTGATTTCCATTTTACAGAAGCTTATTGAAGTTTTCTACAAGTGAATGTAGCACAAAGGACACATATGTATATGTATACCACAAATGTTTTCATCATTTCGATGAACACAAAGTACTCCTCAATCCAACCACAGAGCAGATGCTTCTCACCTTACACGAACTTTCACATTATCTCTCCAAATCTACAGGTTTCTTCTCGGTTATCTATCACCGAACCATAACCAGGGCATTGCCAGAAACACCAACTCACTAGCCTCCTGCTAATTTAAATTTATCTTCCGGTATAACAAGGTCCAGTGGCTCAAAAATGCGAGAGTTGATTCACTTTGAACAAAATGTATACTATCCACAATATCTTTCAATGCAATTAAAGCAACTGGCATAAATCCCACAGCAATTATGATTGCCCAACTTTTGTAAGAGTAAAACAGAAGCAAGCGTTTTCCCAAGGGTGCTTCCAGATTCTCTCTGTATAGGGCTATGGCTGAACATCACGCAACCTCAACTAATGAAATGGAATTGGCTGGGCTCTATGAATAAATAGCACAAGCTTTAGCAATAATGTTTTCACTGACAATCCCTGATATAGCAACAATTGTGTAGGTTATTAATAGCTCAACAACTTTTTTTTGGATCCACAGTTTAATTTCATGCTTAATCTCTCTGTGTACAGAAGCCAAGAGCATTCTTAATTTAGCCAAAAACAGATAATAGACAATTAAATATTAGATCTAGTTAATCAGAAAAAGAATATTCATTAGCAAGTGATAACAGATCAAAAATGACAAAACATTTCTGTAATGTTTAATCACATTATCGCTGATGACATGGCCCATTTTCTGCTGATGCTCAAGAAGTCACTCTTCCTGCTAAAGAGCTCCTACTATTTCTTTCAAGCCATCTGCTGACAGTTAGAATAACCAGTGATCCACTCGGCAATGGGCTGTAGGTTCAGTGCAGTTGGTGAAGTGGAGTAAGAGTGGAGAGGAGGTAGGACAGTCTTCAGCTTCCTGGGTGGATAATGATAAGGGCTAGTTTTATGTTTTGTTACCCTATACAAAAAGGTGCTGGGAGTCGTCCTGGAAGCAAAAATTTCTGCAATATATATTTTCTGTGTGGCCCATGTGCTGGTTTAACCATCACTAAAGGGGAGGAATTAGATAGAAAAGGGCCTTTAAGGGGGGTAGTGACATGTTTAAGGATCTAAGCAAAGGAACGGGTAATGAGATAGTTCTTCAAGGAAAAGAGATAGTGTCTATCGGAGTAGAGATTTACTACAGCTTCTTTCTGTCAAGTTCATCAGCATTAACATAGTATATAGTTTCACGTGCATGTAGGTTAATTGTACAATATTGTATATTGCATACAATATACAATATCCAAGTACATCACCATAAGCAATTGAAGTTTATGCTTGTAGATCATAACAATACAGAATGGACAAAGCTGTACATACAGCCCTACAATACCATTACAATGCCAGATTATCTCATTGACAACTTTGAGCTGTACGAGCTGGTGAATGACCCTAACTGGAGAAGCGATGCACAAAGCGCTATAGAGCAGAGGAAGACAAACCTAAAACTAGAGCTGAAAGTTTCCAGCGGAGACAAACCATATTATGCTGGCATGAAAATGACTGTAAGTATTTACTAACTGCATGTTACACAGAGGATGTAGCTAACATATATAGTCTCAGTAACACCTTTACAACCTGCTTGCTTTTTGTGAGCTACTGATAAGAAATTCATTACCATATTGTTTACTCAAATAAAAGTTATACTAGATAGACTAATGGTGGCTTTACACAATCCTTATAGAAAACATTGTGAAGTAATACTGTAAGGGTTTTCCCCGTGTGTTAAGAGGTGAAACGGTCACTGGTATTGTAAGATGCTATTGTATACTGACTTGCTCTGTGATTCAGTGGTAGCTGTGGCTACAGAGTGTCAAGGCCAAGTTGTCTCTCTTAAACGGAGAGGACACAATGCTGCTGGTTAGCAGGCACAATAATATTTGGCAACCAGCCAAACGGATTCCACCGGGTTGACGGTGATAGCAATAACTTTATTACTCTAAACAACGCACAAAATTGTTACTAAGTATAAGCATAAAGGTAACTGTATTGTCTTTGTATACTGGTCGAGTATAAGGAGCTAGGCGTCTGGCAGTATAGTCCTTCAGCTGGTCGTTGCTACTAGGGTCCTAAGCGTCTTCTCTGATACGCCTTCCAAGAACCTCTTCCTTGTAGTCTTGAACAATCCTCAGCTGTTTCGGCTGTAACTGGCTAGTATCACACTAGCTAAGACACGCTCTGTTCACTAGACAATGTCTGAACAATAACTAAACAATAACTGCCCTGCTGGGCTAAGAGCAAGAGTTTACATATTAGGTATAAATTCAGTAAGCATATAATAATGTGATTGGTTAGTAACACGTAAACAAACTGGCGTGTGACACATGCCATAGTTAAATATAACTACTAGAGGCGGAAAAGTCCTTCTTGCTGGCTTGAGTTGAGCGGTAGTGCAGCTGTACTGTTGAAAGCGTCCAAGCGTACTCCAGTAGTAGTGGCTATATATATATGGGTGGTCTTTAGTATATAAGGTGGGTTAGCATATTGATAGCGTCGACTGCAGATGATGGCAGCCCTGTGCAATTCCATTACAATATGACATTAAAACATATAACTAAGCTGGCATAATTGAAACTTGGAATATTTTCAGTTAAGACAAAAAGAGTCAACAAGCTTTGGAATTGGTACTCATGTAGACTCTTTCCTGTTGAGTACAAATGAAATGTACAAGGAAAAGGTCAATAATGATTTTGAGGTGAGTGTACCAAAGTCAATCATTTTGAACAAAAATATTTCCAGCAATGTCAGCTGGATCTTTTTTCTCCATCATTTTAGCGGTTGTGTGCGACGAACAATCACAATATAGAAACAAAAATTAACATTTAAGCTAACGCATCCCACGCACAATTAAATATTTAAACAGTTTTTTATTATTACTGTGTTACAGAGTAAGTTTCATTTTGTTGCAGTGGGTTACTTTGGCTAAAGACACTACCTGGTTGAACACAGAGCACAGTCAGCATTTTCTGACATGGGAAGTACTTGACGAAGGAATGGATATTCTATTGGAAATGAAGTCAGTTTCTATTTTCTTTCATCTTGATTTTGGTGATTTGGATTTAAGAGGCAATTACTATGCTTTTAGTTAGAAAAATGCTTATTTTTCAAATGATTATTTTTATCCTGCAAGGAAATTATTTTATCTGACCACACGTACAGTTGTAGTTGCATCTTTATTGTTCCCAGCGATAGCGTCATTGTTTGATATATTTGCGCTTTCCAAATTTAAAGAATTACTTGTAACATTATTGAGGCAAGTCTGTGACTTTTTACATTTACTATTGTGTTGTAATATCCTCAACAAATGAATCTGTAAGGCTTCATTTTTTTTATCCAACTAGAGCAAATAAAGTTAAAACAGTTTTTTGCATAAATCTGGTTTTTATTGATGTCAACATAACCAAATATAGCTGTGGTAATGATTAGGTTACAAATGTCTCACAAATTTTTTTTAATTTGTGCTATTGTTTCATAAACTCGCTTGTTAGCAGTATTATGGGTAGCAAAAATGGGTGTCACTCGCGATAAGTATTTGATATTGACAGACATGTTGGTCTTACAGAAAGAAAGTGAGAGGAGGAGTTATACATGACACAGATTACGATGGCCTACCACCTTTCGTTAAAGAAACAATTAAAAGCACGGACATCTACCGTTCCGCCATGAAAAGAGTTGATGATTTACTAAACAAATACCGTTATAGGTAAGTTATTGTTTAGAGTACCCAATCCTATACGTACATACATACAACTCCCCTTACCAACTCATCCATCTCCCCGACCCACTCATACATCTCCCCTTTCCCACTCATACATCTCCCCTTACCCACTCAAACATCTTCCCTTACCCACTCATACATCTCCCCTCACCCACTCATACATCTCCCCTTTCCCACTCATACATCTCCCCTTACCCACTCAAACAACTCCCCTCACCCACTCATACATCTCCCTTACCCACGCATACATCTCCCCTTACCCACGCATACATCTCCCCTTACCCACTTATACATCTCCCCTTACCCACTTATATATCTCCCCTTACCCACTCATATATCTCCCCTCACCCACTCATACATCTCCCTTACCCACGCATACATCTCCCCTTTCCCACTCATACATCTCCCCTTACCCACTTATACATCTCCCCTTACCCACTCATATATCTCCCCTCACCCACTCATACATCTCCCTTACCCACGCATACATCTCCCCTTACCCACTCATACATTTCCCCTTACCCACTCATACATCTCCCCTTACCCACTTATATATCTCCCCTTACCCACTCATATATCTCCCCTCACCCACTCATACATCTCCCTTACCCACTCATACATCTCCCTTACCCACGCATACATCTCCCCTTACCCACTCATACATTTCCCCTTACCCACTCATACATTTCCCCTTACCCACTTATACATCTCCCCTTACCCACTTATACATCTCCCCTTACCCACTCATATATCTCTGTTTAGTATGCGTAACAGATGATTAGAGCTTGCTTTAAACCTCTCATCGTCGTGCCATTACTTTTAAATGGTAATCAATTGTAAATATACATGTACATGCTGCACTTACCAGTGTATCACAACTATCTGTGGAGAAAACTCCAGTTTTACTCACCTAATCAGGAAATTAGGTAATGTAAGGCCGGAATAGTTCCTATATGGAACTGGTACCAGACAATAAACCCTTAATTAGTACTTTCTTTGTAGATCTGCTGTGAAATAGTTGTGGTGTTCTTTCACTTTTTTTTAGAGCTGAGCATTGGGATGTGGTAAAGGGTATGGCAGCTATGAATGATTTTTTGGCAAAGACTTATAAAGGTTGTGGTATTCATGCTCAACTGTACAAAAGATCACATGAAGTGGACTACGCAGCAATGCTGTTTATTAATGAAGATGGACTGATAGGTAGCAGCAATAACCTAGGGGTGAGTGTTCCATATTTTCTTATATAATTCTCAAATTAACTTAGTGATACTCTTCTGTACAAGTTTAAAAGTCTTTCTTTAAAAGTATTGTGGATGAGACCATGTTGCATGTGCGAACCGGTTAATGATGACAAACATTCCTCCCTGTTAGGCGATGAGTTAGCTGTTGAATGTGTCCGATTTTATAGGCAATATTCACCTCTAAACTGAGTGTAAGAACACATCGCAAAAACATATCTTCTTTTTTTCAATCAAATATACGGCTAATATTTCTTCTGTGTCAATACATGCAATTGCAGTAAATAAATCATCAACTTGTCGAAACTCTAACAGACGCGAAGCATTCTTGAGAGCAAAATTATACGCAAAATAGGAGTGTTTGGAAATTAGAGGACATTCAAGTTACAACTGAATGCACAGGTTCTGTGTGTGATAGTTTTGGTTAGAGTCAATCAGCTGTTAAGTAGGCAAGTTAGTGGACACTAAAGATTCAATTATTCAATGCTAAATAATTATTATTCAATGACTGTGATGAATACAGTCACATTTTTCCATGAAATGGCATTCCATTTGAAAAATTAAATTCATTTGACCAAGTAAGTAAGTAAATAGTGGTAAAAAAAACTTCAGAAAGTTCAAAACTTTTGTCAAGCATTATCATCTAGCAGCACTTTTGGAAAGCTGCCGAAATTATTCCATCGGAAGCTCCTCTTTTTTGCAACTTCTCAGATACGTCAAAGTAGTGACAGTTTGGAAGCTTAGTACAGGAATTGGTTTTAGAAATGTAATCCCAGAGAGTAAATATATTACGGTGCATTTGAAAACATCGATACATGTTTTATTTCAGCGTTGAAAAAGTCCAACAAGTAAAAACTGAAAACCAAAATTAGACCAACAACGCTGTGATTCAATATGTAGCAGGGCTATTTTTTTGAGGTTAAAAACATGAAGGAGGGTAGAAAAGGTGTGAAAGTGCTCTGCACCACCCTTATTAGTAAAAATTACATTTTAGGAAATTTTGATACAGCACACAAAGGCAAATGTTTGAAGTAGGGTTCGATTTTTAAAGTTTAAAAAATGTACACAGAACTAACTACAAGGTTTGCATCCTTTTGAATAACGTTTGACGGATGTTGTGTCAAAGGTAAAAACAGGCATAACCAACAGATTACAATTTTTACAGGAAGTGATGCGTATTGTTGAAAGATTTAAAGCGCAAGGAATTCCTGTATCAGGAATCAGTGCTGAAGCTATTCTTGATGACTTGCCATCAGCTACTGCTATGATCCGTCGACTCAAGGAGCTTGCGACAGCTGGTCTGCCAATATGGTTAACCAATTATGCTTTCAGCCACCCAGATGTAACTGTGAGGGCAAATGCTTTGAGGGACGTTCTTGATGTGGCCCTCAGGTACAGTATTAAATTTGTCATTAATATAATGTTTGTAAAATACTGAAACCGCATTAGTATGCATTAGCTATCTATCAATTGACCAATCTACCACTGGCTGTGTTGTAATGCTAAAAATCAGAAAAGGTATTTAGCCAGTTTAATCTGATTTTTTGAAGGTTATAACACCATAGTCTTATAGCCTGTGGTGTTTCTTTGTTTTTTGTCAAATAAGGCTTGAAGACTGGTAAGATACATTATATGTACTTGTAATGTTATTGTTGGTATAACTTGCAGCATTCCTAATGTAGAAGGTATCATGTTAGAGAACTTCTGGGACAAGGATGCTATGAGTGTCAATTCATCTTTTTGGGAGGGAGAAGACATGGCGGTAAGTTTATTTT
This sequence comes from Cryptosula pallasiana, assembly GCA_945261195.1. Classification (NCBI taxonomy): domain Eukaryota; kingdom Metazoa; phylum Bryozoa; class Gymnolaemata; order Cheilostomatida; family Cryptosulidae; genus Cryptosula; species Cryptosula pallasiana. The sequence continues at coordinate 9,411,154 of OX183130.1, read as the reverse complement.
GTTGTTATTGTCGTATATTATTAAATAAACTACTTCACCAATAACTCTATATTATTGGTCACATAGATCAATGAGGCTGGACAGGTGCTACAAGAGAGAATAGATGAGATATTCAAATATGTAAATGAAACCACCATAGCTGTATCTCCTGGTGAAAGTAGAGATCTGGGGACTATTTCCATCTACCCAGGCATCTATGAGATTGCATTTGATTGGCTAGACAATGATGTTTGGACACATATTAAAACCCAACCTATAAATGGTATGAAAGATAACGAGGGAGAAGATGGCATCATCGAAGTTAGAGTAAATGTATAGGCGCAATCGTTTTCTCCCTGTTCGATTCTTTCTATATTATCCATTTCTTTCAATCTGATCAAGCAATAATGAGCACTTGTGTACTACCGATGTTTTTTTCTTAAATAGTTATCTCTAGCATTCTCCTTCATTTTGATTTGGAAACTATTAAAAAAGGATAAACTTGTCTTGTCAAGTATTACGAAAAAGTGATATTTAGTTGCATGGCTTTGTTTGCCAGCCAGGACAAGCAACCATCTACCGATTATCGTGTTTTTTTCTGTGATGTTATCAAAATAAACATTCATTCCTTCCTAACTCATAGTTTATTACTTGTTTCCCATTACAATAAAACTGTGAAGCAATAACACAATGCTTCAAAACATTTTAATTTTTACAACCCTTTGTTTGGTTCTGACTTCCCCTCTAACTCAACAGATTATATATAGTCTTTTAAAAGTTTAAAAACGTAACCAATCCACTTAGTTTACAAACTTAGCCATGAGAGTCCATCGTTTACTTCATAACAGAAAATTTTGTTATTTAAACACAATTTGAGACAAAATTTTATTACTTCAGTTTTTTTATGTTTGCAACAAATCATAATAGCAGTAATAATCTCCAGGCCATAATTGATAATACAATTCCTGTGAGAAATTACAATCGCACTTTCGCTTATAACAATTAGCATTGCAGAAGAACGTGCACATCCTACAGTAGTAACTGTTGCAACTTTCTTTCAAATTTCAATATATTCAGATATTATGCCATATGTTTTAGTATATTTACTAAAGCCTGGTTCACATACATATCGTAGATGCTCGCAAGTGATCCCAGATCCTCGTATGACCATCTTCGATGTATGTGAACATGGATTTTCAGTGGCTCGTGCGACGCCGCACGCTGTCGCAGAGACTCGTAGGAAAGTTCAGCTGAACAAACTTTCCTGCGACCATCGTACGATAGGGAGTACAATTCTCTTACTTCTTTCTCAAAAACCACCGTTAGGTCAAGGTTACTCGTGTAAACATGACTGCCATCAAAAAGTTATGATAAATAATGAAATTATTATTGTTTAATTATAAATATTGATTATTATTTGTTATTAATTTTTTGAATGAAATATTATGATGGTTGATTTAAATGTATAAATATATATGTTTTCTGTAAATTTTTATATAATAGCATAATTAGTATATTATTATGAATTGAAATTCAAAAATTATATATTTAGAGATGGTAAAAAAATAATAATGCACCATTGAACAACAGTTATAAGTTTAATTAAAAAATACAGAATAATATTTAATGATAATATTAGTAACAATATAATAATTTTTTTGAAATTGTTAGAAATAATAAACAGGTCGGTGTAATTGAGCAAGGATCATTCATTTAGTATGTATATCAGTGAAGACGTGCTTCGAGAATTATTACCTCCCAGTCAAGAGAGTGATTATAACTCTTGCGATCGTGGGTTTGCCAAGTTTATGTGAACATGTATCGTAGCTGGTTTTAAGAGCATCTGCGATCACTTGCGAGCATCTACCATATGTATGTGAACCAGGCTTAGCACTGCAAGATGTATTGGTAGTCGCATTCAAAGTCATCACTTTTTGTAGGAGATCCAATTTCAACTCGAAGCAGTTTTTATAGCGCCAGTATCACTACTCTTTTAGTGAAAATCGATCTCCATTACCTAATTACAACAGCATTGTCTCCAGTTCCCACAATCTGCCCTTGATGTAACTATGACATCATCCTTGCATAACTACATTTTTGACCTCCTCTCATTCATCCATTTCACTGAGTATCCCTGATCCATAAAGCTGAACACAAAAAATAAATGTGTTTTTGCACAATCAATGCTGTCAAGCATACATATTGTTACAATTCTTATTACCTGATAGCTTCAAAGCATTACGGCTGAATAGCCTAACAATCTCCAGTCTTTAATGAAAGCTTGTGTAGATGAAGATGTGGATGTTCAAGCAAAGATCCACATGTGTAGTGGACTTTACTAGTCACCATATCAATTGACCACTACCTTCTAAGGCCCCAAGGTCACTGATAATGATAGCTTATAGCCTCTAGGCTATAGCCTAAAAGGCCGTAGCCTTTTGGCTTTAGGCATGCCTCCAATAAGCAAGTAACAAGTCCGGTATTATTTGCAGGTAACCTATCCGCTAATACAAGCAGTAGCATTAACTAACTGTACGGCACAGGTTAATTACTACCCCGGCCCTGGGTAGCAATCTCAAGCCGGCAGCAAGATGGCTGCCATAACTGAATAAAGCAATATAGTCCAAGGACCTCTAGGACCCAAATCCAGGTGATTACCATCCTCAGAAGTAACGAAACCAGGATCCAAAGCCATAAAGACCAAGAACTGTTGGAGAGAGGAATTCCAAGCTATTATTGGCAGGAATGCCCATAGACTCCACCCTTTACTTCTAGGCACCAGTTCCCTTTAACTCATTTATCTCTCTATTATTGGCTAGTACTTCTATAAGTATTGTTATTGGTCAACTCTTGTATTTCTTATGTGAGAATTGGAGTATTTGGCAAACTAGGCCGAATACTTTCTGTCATTTCCTGTAACTCGGCCTATAAAAGGCAGTTTTTTTTTCAGTTCAGTGCAGCTCATTACATGCCATGGCCACTTTTTATTCTTACAAAAATAAATGCTTATCTTACTCCACAGCACTGAGTGTATGTTTGAGCCGAGGGCTCGCTACAGTTCTTAAAGTCGACGGTTCTCCTTTACAACTAGTTGCAAGCGCCATCCAGGCACAGGGTCACCTTTGGAGAGAGTTTGATTGTTGTTATTAGGCCTTGAGAGGCTGACTGTCTTGTTGTGCCGCCAGACAGCAGTTTGCCCGGTGACAACGTTAGTGGAGAAATAGCAGGATGTCAAAATTCACTACGCATATAAAAGTATAACAGGCAAATCTCAAAACTCAGGAAACCAACTTTCATATTTTTTGAAATAAATCATTACGTGAATCAAACAACAAGGAGTGATGAAGCTGACTATGCCAATAATTTTCATTATGCATTCTGTTTGTTTCATCATTTATGTAATAAAAAGCATCAAATAAATAATTGCTTGGCTTTACTCGAAAAACTGCTTACAAGAACTCAGAGACAGCAATTGTAAGTTGATCATGGGTGGAGACATGCATGTTTAGCTACAATAACTGGCTCCCTAATGTCATGGGAAAGTAGCATTAGGATTTGGTGATCAGCTGCTATTCATTAACCTATTTTATAGTTTTTTATGTTACAGAAATGATTTGGTGATTTTAATTGCTTCTTTCCAAAATATACCAGACTAATAAACTAATCATGAATTATTACAAGCAGTGAAGTTAATAAGCAGCGTTATTAAAAATATATTTTGAATCAATTTTTTGGGGTTCAGTGACATTTATCAGTCCTGAAATTTCCTAAAAAAATCATAAAACATTCCAAAGGATTTTCTTTTTAGAATTTGTGTTATCACCTACCATGTTAATTTTAAAATTTTAAAACAGTTATTGAAGCTTTGTGTTTATTTAACTATTCATTAATATTTTTTTTTGTTATCAGGCAATTCAATTTAATTAAGTTTACGTAAAACTTAAATAAAAATAATTAGATATCTTTTAGGACCTCAGGATTTATAGATGTTGTCCCATCACCATTTTTTTAAATCAGGGTTTTTAAAACAAAGCATTAAAACTGATTTTAAATTTTTAACAATGTTTTATACACAACTGTATACTTACAAAAAAACTCGAAATGGATGATAAATTGTTTGGTGCTGATAGTCAAAACTCACTTGCTTATTTTGTAACATACAAAACACTTTCATAACCCTTTCCCCTTATCTTCTCAGTTTTTCACCTCCATTATTGAAGGCATCGTTAGGTGCTAATTGCACCCGATGAACAACTAAATACATCTGCTTGCAATCTAACTCATTGAGCAGTTGTGTAACAGCCGATCAACCGTTAGATTCTGCTTTACATCATATCTTGGGAAACTAGCCATCCGAAGAAATATTTGTTGGTTTTGGATAACTGAATATTAGCATCATGCTAATTAAATGCTTGCTCAGTTCTCTGTCCACCTGTGCAGCGTTAACATGTTTTTTTACAGTGTTTTAGCTGTGCTGCTTTGCTCAGTGTCAGCTCAAAATAACTTACTGATAAATGCTGACTTTGAGGATCATATTGGCAGAGAATGGAAAGAATCTCGGTGCCAATCCAGTATCTACACCGACGACAAGATCAGTGGAAATCGCTCTCTTCTTGTGACTGATTCGTGAGTAAAGCCGAGACCGAATCTCTGACGAAACTGTAAACGAAACTATTTTTTCAAGCCCAGTGAATTCGTTGCTCAGCAAACCTAGCGAATATTTCAGTTTCGTCGTGATCAAGCAATGCTAGGTTTGGGAAAATCGTCGGCTGCGATTCTTGCATGTGATTGGACCATTGGACCAGATAAGCTCATTAATTGGTTTATTTTCTAGGTTTCGTTATTGGCTGGTCTCCAATGTCAGGGTCATTCACAACGAACACATGATTTCCATAGTTGCACATTTGTTTTTTGAAAAAATAATTGTTTATTTTATTATACTCATAATGAGTTTTAAATAAATGAAAGATAACAATAATAGAGTATAATCAAACAATTGGAGTAGTACTGGCTGGTCAAACTTAGCTATTTGTTGAAATAATCTGATCCAAACCTTGCTTCATTCAGTTTCCATGCTTTTAAATCACGCAGTAAAGTATGACTAGGCCCGCGCACAAAACGCAATGTGCTGTTATTGGATGAAACTAGTGATCGCTAGGCGTAACCAACTAATTATAGTTTTCGTGTGACCAGCCTAAACGAAACTTTATTCGTCGTGCTTCAACGGTCACACTATAAAATTTTGTTACAGGTCCCGTGTGAACAGGGCATTAATGTGTCCGACATTGAGAATTTTTGGTTTATATATTAATAATGTAAACCATTTTCTTATTAATTGTTTGAATGCTTTTTTTTCTTGTTTTTACAACAATTTGTTTTTGTATGCTTTCTTGTTTGTTTGCTTATTTTTTCGTTTTTCATTTGTTCGTTGGTTCTTTGGTTCGTTCATTCTTTTGTTTGTTGGGTTGATTGTTCGCTTGTTCTTTCCTCTGTTTTTTTGTTAGTTCAGTTGTTTGTATATAACATTAATGGTTGATTAATTTTTCTTATTCAATAATATTCTTGTTCGTTTATGAATGTAACTATATTTTTGTTTATTTACTGATTTATTTAGGGCTCAGAGATGAGGATAAAGATTAAATGTTGAGTTCTTTCATCTTAGTAAACTTTTTGCGATTTTCAATATAACAGCTTATAAACCCCAACTTTTTTCTGTTACAGCAAAAGTAACAAGCTAAATAAATAGTTTTGGGAAATGGCTTTAAAGGTTTTCACATAACAATTCTTTTATTGACAACAAGTGTGTAACCTGATGTTAAATTTTGAAGAGATATATCCTGGTCATCTGTGAGACAGTCAGTATTTGGAATAGTTCAGGCCAACAAAAGATACTACGGTTCGGCATGGGTCAAGCTGTATCAGTCTGAGGTTGAGATAAATGAGTTTGCTCTTCAATTAGTCACAAAGTACACTGACGACAATGGAGGTAAGTATCTACACATATCGTAAGTATTTCTCTTGCTCCCAGAGTATATAAAGTAGGTTTACACTTGTAAAATTTGCAATTTTTGCTCATGAGACCAAAATAACTGTTGCATAACAAGTATGCTAACTTTTTGCATCATCAAAAAATATTTTTTGTCCCAGTGTTTGTGACATAAATACATTCCTTTAAAAAATTTTTGCCATTGCCAATGAAACATAACAGTCTCAAATCCGAGATACTTCTCTATCATTATTAGGAGTAATGTACAAGAGCAGATCTGTATCTGTGGGGTTTTTATGAGAAGTCACTGATCTACTTCAATTTTTTATTTCTTCTCCTGGCTTGTCTCTTATCCATTAGTAATTTTTGCAACAATGGTTGTGTCATCATCCACACATCGGGGTAAAAAAAAGCCTGAATTCCAAATGAGTTTTTATCTTCGTACACAGCTAGCCAATGTTTTCCAGGTTGACTGGAATAATGTGAGTTAAATGCTTAGCAATCTAAAAAAAACAGAAAACTTTTTCAAAAAGTTGGCTCTAAAACCAGCACTGATTAAATGAGAATTACATAATATCATCCAAAGAGAACATCAATGAAGTCTGAACAGTATTTATCTTTCTGTGTAGAGCACATGTCACCGGCTACAGTCAATTAAAGAATGCTGTCTATTTCCTTTACCCCTTTTTTACAAAGTAAACAACCAGAGGCAATCCCTTGCTGGTATAACCATTAACTAAACTGATTATCCCCGTTAGTTGTAACATTCTTCATAGAGTGAAATCAATTTTTAAAAAAATCACCTCTGAAGTCAAGTTCGTATATTTTAGTTTTGTCTAGTATTGGTGGAATGAGTCAGGCTTCTCCAATCTAGCCAAGCTTCGAGTTTTTGTATGTCGAGTCGAGCTGAGCTAATAAAAATATAAGCTTGCCAGAATTCAATTAACATTAAGTGCTTCGGCCAGGGATAGGGGCAACACTAAATAACAAATTCAATTACAATTCAAACACCCTGATATCTAAACTATCGAACTTAAATAGATTGATATATGAATTCATATCTTTTTCAGTTCAATGAAAACTCAAATACCCCCGGAATAAAACCATCAAATTCAAATGAAATTTTAAATACCATATTACATACGCTCAACCGGCTACTTTTCCGCGAAAGCAGGGGGAAATCTTTTTACTAGCATGACTCTATAGTTATTATGGAGAGTACAATCAAACTTGGGACCACATTAACTTTTGCCCATATCCCACCAGGCAGAGCAGATAGGAAGCCCAATATCTCACTCACAGATAATTGTACTGGGAATTGAACCCCAGATCCTGGATTGCAGTGCAAGCACTTTAACCACTAAGCCATGCGTGCCTTCATCTGCACATATGTTACTACTATTATCATTTTGATGATTAAATCTGAATTGTTTGATCAACAATAGTGACAATATCTATAAAGATTTTTTAATTTAGAAATCCGATAACACATTGCATCTCATCTGTGAAAAAATTTAAATTTCTGCTAATCAGAGGTAATCAAATACAAACCATTACATCTTCATTTTGAAAATTCAAGACAAGATTTAATACATGTATAAATTGTTTCTTACAAGTCTCAGAGTTAATCAAGTAACGTCAGTTAATAATTTCAGCTACAATCACTTACTAAAAGGTTTGCTTTTGCGTATTTGAACTCTGGTTGTATACTTAAACTGATAATGGAAGCTCTTTTTCCACATAATCAACAAGTTGCCTACTCAATAAATTTACATGAGACAGTTTCAACAACAATACTTTGCTGTATTTTTTCCAATGATTCATTTCATTTTTATTTTATCAAGTTTTTATGGAACTTTGTCCATAAATTTAAAAGCTCAAGTTGATAAAATAGTTATTTTTAGTAGATTGAATAATGATTCCACGCAAATTTTAAATGAGTCTACGTTTAATCAGAACACAGCAGTACACAAGTAAGTTTTTAGTAGTAACAAACACATACAAACACCAAGTTCCACTCAACAAAACAAATTTTAGTGTTTGGTTTAAAAGGAATACTCATCCTACATTTTCTACAATGCGCTCATGCAATACAATGACACTTTGCAGAAGATGAATACCTGACAATGACATTGGACATTGCCCAGTATAAGGGAGATGGCTGGATGAAGATGCAAGGAGAGTTTACTGGACCAGGTTAGTTTTAGTTGACTCTCTATTTTTCACATTCCTAAATCAATCTGTTAGTGATCAGATGCAGTTATATATTTACTTCGGATCATTTATGGTCGAGAAAGCTTCAAAAGACTCTCTCGTGTAGGCTACCATTTGCTCCCATTGACTCTATGCACTAGAGTTGTAAGTCATCCCATTTATTGTTCCAATCATATGTACAAGTAGTTCTTGGTGGTAAACCAGCAACTAGGTGGCTGGCTAGAAGTGCTTAGAACAGTTACTGGGCCTTCTCAAGCTCTATAGAGGGAATACTCGCATCGGACAATACTGTATTAAATAAATTATATTCATGAGCACTTACATGTCCAATAGCAAATCATGTGACCAACTTCGCAAACCAACTTTGTATTTATAAAAAACAAACATGTAAGTTCAAGGGCTCGGGCAATGTTTTTACAGCTTAATCCTACACTTGGGAGAGTGTTTAGTTTTTGTTACATCATCTTTAGCCTCAACACCTGGACAGGTTGTTAGATAAAGGATCTCTAAATGGAGAAAGCAAAAACATGCCCACTCACCAGTAAGCTCTCACTCGAGAAAGTCCCTTTCCCGTGGATGACGTTAGTCATCCAGGTATTCTCTAATTAGACCAAGTTTCCATATGCGTGTATGATACCTGTATTCCCTAGTAAGTCAGTGCTGATTGAACCTAGTTTATTATGTTGAACTTCCTCTGGCATACAAACAAAACATCCAACATGCCGTTACTTTGATACTTAATCCCGGTGAGCAATCAAGCTGACGTCACACCATAGAACTACTTACCACTTCGTGCGGACAAGCCTAACTAAATCATGATTAGCTGAAGCACTAGCATTAAATCATATGTCAAGCTCAAGTACCTGGAAGAAAATAAAAGCCACAAATTATACATACCTGAGATATTTACCTGTAACAGATACATACCTTATTAATACTTTTACCTCCATACCATAGCTGGCTCCTGTTACCTCATCAACCCTACAGCTCTCACTCTACCTCCTTTGTACCATCAACAATCTCCATCTGCTCATCCTCTGGCTTCACTGCACCTCCAATACCTGTCCGTTCCACACCCCTTAACACCAACTCACCCCTCAAGGGTTCACCATCACCACTCTCCTTTGGAGGAGTCGAATCCGTTGACACGGCACCCTCCTGCTCCGGTACTCCACTCCCTATAGGGTCAACCAGAGCAATTCTCTACCCAGTATCTTTCTCGTGGAATGTTGTACTAGAGTCAACCCTTTTGGTATATTCCCTATCCACTTCCTTCTCAACCTTAACACTGGTGTGGCCACCTGTCCCCTCTTCAACCTCTTCCAGGTGACTTGCCAACTGCCACTGCCCTGAAGGCCCAAGGGAGTCTTGGACTCCTTCTTCTGGTCGCTAGAGCCTTCCACACTAGGTGCGGGCACTGTTTTCACAGTGGAGCTCGAGGGGGTGTTACACACCACCATCGAGGATGGGCCTTTGCCACTATCCCCGGGCCTCAACTTCTCCATCTTAGCCATAGCCTGCCTGATGACCAAAGTGCACTCCTGCTCCTCCTCAAGTTCCCTCACACTGTACTCATACCGCTGCATTGCCATATGGTCCACCCTTTCAGCCTCTCTCTTCTTAGCCTCAAGACGCTCGCGCCTACTACCATAATCCTCTTCACCCAGAACACCTTCGCTCACCAAAAACTCAGACAGCCTGCTACCAAACACTGCTCTTTTCTTGTACCCTTCTACTTTTAACCATGCTGTTATACCCCCTAGCACCAGCTGTAGCACGCTCAGTAGTGGCTCTTGCTTTTGGAGAGGGTTCAGCCGCTGCATTCTCCACCAACATCCTCTTATTCACAATACGGAATATCTCACCACCCTTGGGACACTATCATCTCTGTGACCCACAGCACCACACCACTGACATATCTCATGCAAACAATTGCGACCCAATGACCTTGCTGTTTGCACTTGTTACACACAAGCTTAGAACAGTCCTTTGCTACGTGGTCAGACCTGCAAAACATGCACTTCATACCTAGTGCATTCCTCTAACTCTCAACCTCTCTCCCTTAACCTTTCACACTACCACCATCTCCACTCATGACCTTACCACCATCTCCCTTGACACTATCGCCTCTCTTACCATCCTTCTTCTTCCTCGCTACTGTGATCAAACCATAATCACCATTCTTGTCTTTCTCACTCTCAGAACTCTGTGAATCACCCACAGTACCATCAGCACCACTACCATCAACGTGACTACCACCACTTTTCTCTGCCATCTAGTTTATCTTGTTTAATTCGGACAAAGTTTTAATATATTTTAAATGAATTTTCACTCGGAAAAAAACTTTTTTACTCTCACAAAATTTTGATATATTATAAAAGAAATTTTGAGCAAAAAAAAGATTTTTTCATTTGCGCGAAACTCTCATCTATTATAAAGCGACTTTAGTGCAATAAAAGAATGTTTTTTTACTCATGTGAAACTTCTATATAGTAAAAATTATTTTCCGTGAAAAAAAATTCTATATTTGCTAGAAAAAAAAGTTGTTATTAGCGTGAAATCCGTATATATTATAAAGGGATTTTAGCACAGAAACAAATACTTTTTACTTCTGTGAAATTCTTATATATCATAAGGGGTTCTTCGCGCAAAAAAATTTATTTTATTTTCCCGGAATTTTCATATATTATGAGGAGATTTTCGCGCAAAGAAAACTTTTTTATTCGCTTGAAATTCTCATATATTACAAAGAACTCTTTGTGCAAAGAAAAAAAAATTTCCCAGTCAGCTAGGATTTCTCATACGTTGTAAGGTGTCTTTTGTGCGACCATTCTCATTGGTTGCAAGCTTGGGTTAATTGGTGCAACTTTGACAATTTAAGAAGCACTGCTTTTACACAGAAATCATTCACTTCATCAACATCGTCTGAAGGAACAACATAGCAACATCTACTACAACTACTAGGAGGACTCTCAGCAATAAGGTAACAAATTATTAATACTTATTTAACACTAGTTGGAAAAAAAAACAAGAACACCTTGTATATTATTATCATTCTTTTACTTTGATATGTATTTTCCTTAACAAATCGTTTTTTCTTTTCATTTTAGATTAAAATTTCAACAACAAAAGTGCTTCATTTCAAATATTTCATTCCCAAAATATATCATGAATATGTACAAGATGACATGGCTGTTCAAAAAACCTGGTTCCATCTAATAACATTTCATGCAATGATAATTTGCCCTACTCGACCTATGTTAAATATGGGAGAATTGTACGGAAAAATTGTTTTGCATCAAAACAATTGTACTATGTGTGAGCAAGACAATGCAGCAGAATTGTTAAAAAATACAATGAATAACAATTTTGAAACCATGTTTAAGCATGATTAATATTGTAGATGTTGATATCTAGTTAAAAAAGTTTAAAAAGGCTTCTTGGGGTAAAAAACTTTTTCAAAAGCTAACTCAATAAAAAATGTTGGTGTATAATCTGCCCTCATGTCGACAGATACCTACAGATAAATTGTGAGGTAGAAGCTTCCATACGTTCATTTGAATGGATGGTAAAATTAATCAACGTGTTTTTCCTATGTAAAAAAGCAAAAAATACTTAGTTAATCATACAATTACAACAAAATAAAACACATGATGACCTGGTGCAACAAAAAGGTACCATTCAGATTCTCATGGTACCTGGTGCTAACCAAAAGACAATTGGAACCAGGAGAATCCTATTGCCCTTAGACACCATGATCGAGATCTGCTCCTATAATACTACTAGTAGAGTATAATCAGCTGAAATATTCTGTGCAGGTGAGTTCTAATACAACAGCAGCACTTGTCACTTAACACTCAGATCCTATATAAGAGCTGTAATCTTTGTCACATAGTTGGTGGGATAATTCAAAAACACATTTAAAGTTTTTGTGTAAAAAATCACCCGGTCAACATAGCTATCTGAATATTTTTGTGGTAGGTCAATCAGCTTTAGAGAAGGTTTGGAGTATATAATGAGACTTGGGCCTTATGTTTTTTGTTCTCACTTTGCAAATCCGTATGACTGTGGCCATTTATTGAGCATCAGCTTATCAGGCTGTTTGAATGGAAACTGTTAAATTATTTTTACACAATTTTTAAGGGTTTAATGGCGTAGGAACATGAAACTGTGTTTGGCGAAAGCATCAGTGGTGCCGTCATGAATTACTAGGACAATGCTTGCACGGTGAACCCATTATCAACTGTAACTGCTCACACAAAATACAACTGACGGTAGAAATGGTAACTATAGTCTTTAAGATGGAGAAGTGTGATGACTAAGTTTCCTGTTGCCCATTGGTTGTCACTGCAAAAGATCTACCGATATATAGAGCTATGGGGAAAGTTATGTAGCCATTCATGTGTGTTAGGAAACACAATTCGGCTTTCCATCACACTGCGGTTGAGTTATGTTAGAACAAATGCGCATACAGTTACTGATGAAGGCTACAGTGGACCATTTCCTGAGATCTACTGATCAGACTAACAATCCCTTACTCACCAGCGCTAATTCAAACTCAAAGCAGCAGCCTGCTTTCCTTCCGGACCTCCTACCAAGAAGATAGGTGCCACTGGCTATTAAGCTGACAAAGCAGTCAACCATGACTCAGCCACACTTGAAAGATTTCTAGTAGATAAATACCATATGTCTGTTTGTCAACTGAAAAAACAAAAGGTATTCCAAGTGATCATAAGCAAGCTCTTGTTCAGGAGACTATATACAAACTATATACACGTAACGGATCTACTGGTCACCATTGTAGGATGTACTGAGCTAGCGATTTAAATGAGCAGCTGCATTGCAACTCGGGGGCAACCTATCCAGTATTTCCACCATGTCCACACGGCCAAAGATGCTCACTTCCCCCAGTTACCCCTGCTAGGGTAGTACCAGAGGTAGTGTTCCCCCACCATTTCAATCTCCCCCTCCCATTTTTATCACAACTAACATATAGTTGTTTCTCAATTCAATACCCAATTACCTTATTGTATTGTTTGGCGTTGTTCTAACTCAGGCAACCTGCAGAAGTGCACTTTCATCTCTGCACCTTACGATTGTTGAGATTCTCTAAACCCTTGTGAGTTATAAACGAGGTCAACGGTTGCTTTGCAGTGTGTCTCACCTGGTTGATAGAGGGGGGACTACCAAGAAAAGAGTAGATATGCATACGTGGTGGATTTTTGCGAGCGTAAAACCACTGTCTGAAGTCAGTAGCAATCCAGCAGTATGCTGCCACCAGTTACCTTTCTCCTAGAGGTAGCAATGAGTCGGTATACACCAAATCAGACTTGAAGAAGTAGACTCAACTCCACTACTAAGACAGAGCACTCGGCTCAGGCGCATACCTCAGTGCTTTAAAGTATTATGCCTATATTTTCTCCAAAGAATATGACTAAATAAAAGTTACAATATAAGACTACATTACAGACTGATTAGATCTGGTGCAGGCGCTGCCTTTTATAGGCAGAGTATAGGAAGCAAAATGTGGTAACAACCAATAGCACAAAAGTAGAACATAACATAACAAATAGATAGGCATATATAAATAGACAACAAATGAGGTAAGGTATATGGGCTTAAAGGTAAGTGGCACCCAGAAGTTGTAGGATGAGCTATAGACTCCTTAACCAGTCACAGGAACTTCTACTTCCTGTATTGAGTGTCTGAGGCTTTGTAGGCTTAGTCCTTTCACTTTCCTTGTAAGTACGGGTGGATATGTTCTTCTGTTCCTTTCAAGTCTATCTTCAGGTCTCAGACTATAGTGACAACTTCCTGCCGGCCTGGTACCGCACCTACAGGCATGGTAATGAGTCATGCAGGGTCGGTACGGCTCCAATGCAGGGTAAACGCCTGATAGACGCATGGTCTGTCAGTTTGGTATAGTTAATTATTACTGTTCTGGCCATTCAATGGCTATACAGTGATGCCAGAACAAGCACTAACACATCTGCGCACCTGTATGTGACATGAAAATCCACTACACATGTATATACAACTGAGTGGCAATAAATTCCATTTATACTTTTAGATATTCCTACCGCATTATGGTCAAGTTTTTATATTCAAACAATCAGGACTTCCCCGATACCAGATTACTTGATTGACAACTTCTTGCTGTATGAACTGGTTGAAGATCTAGACTGGCGAGTCAAAACTGAAAGAGCTATTGAGAGCAGGAAGACAAATCTCAGCCTGGAGCTTAAAGTCTCCTCAAACAATAAACCACACTATTCCGGCATGAAAATGACTGTAAGACTTTGTGTACCAACATTACTGTTTGCTGGACATTGTTATGCTTTTTATACTAGGAAATGATTTGCTATTGTAGTAATATTATGCATAGTAATAATAAATTTTTACACCAATGTCTAACTTGACTGTGAGCATCGATCAAAGTCAACGGGCTGAGTGAAATTTCACTAGTAGGTACAGATGGAGGCTGAGTTATTTTGCAAGCTTTCACACCACCAATAGTCTATTCTTGTAAATTGGGTAAAACCATGTGAGTTTTACTAGTTGTACCATGCAAATTTTAAGAATTTTGAAGGTAGTAATTTTAAAACATTGCACATGTTTGATAATGCTGCAAAAAGTTCATCAGAGTAAAGTGGATTTCACAAAAATTAAAATACAAATATCCAAAGATACCATAGGTGTACTTTTTCACTTTCAAGCTTCAGCTTCAGAGAGAAACACAGAACAGTATAATCTTTTTTGTGATAGATGCAAAGCAGTTGCAAGAAAGTTAAATTTTTTTTATCTCATGGCGCTGAAACTGTGCTGACAGTACCAGAAATAACGCACTGCAATACGCCAGCAAGTCAGCAAGGTTTTCAGATTTTTAGAATATTTAATATATGTTTGCATTCTATAGTTTTCCAACTTTGTTGTTTTTGCGTCAATTTTAAACAAAGTTTTTCAGTTGAGTGCTTTGTTTGAGTCTGTCTAGCATTTTATGTTAATGTCGACAGTTCGAGCAAAGTAATGTTTTAATTCTTAGTTGAAATCATGTGAATCAATTAAGCTGCTGCACATGTAATAGTAAATGTAATTTTGTTTGCAAATATAATTTAGACTTACTCTTGTCTGCATAACTTTCAGTTAAGACAGAAAGAGTCGACAAGCTTTGGAATAGGAACTCGAGTAGACTCTTTCCTGTTGACTACAAATGATATGTACAAGGAGAAGATAAAAAATGATTTTGGGGTGAGTGTACATTTGGGTCAAACTTCACTTTACTTTGATTATAAGCTGCCATCTACATTTAACCCATGCAATGCTCATTAGATTAGCGTGCCTCTGTTATATTAAAAAGTCTTTTCATTGCATTTACTAAATCACAGGCTAAATTCATTCTGAACAACTTTATCAGAAGTAGTTTATTGCTTGTATCATCTGAATTATCAAGCTAAAAAAATGTTATATTAAGTTTAAACTTTTCAATACAAGCTTAGAGAGGATTTTATATTTTCATGTTTAACATTGTTTCATTCTGTAACGTCAACAAAGGGGCATTCAAGTTTCTACTTTTGTTTAAATTGATAGTAAAGGTCTAGAAACATAGTTCACCTAGCAATAACACAATCTCAAATTTGTAAAAAAATTTATTTTGATCACAAGAACATTTTATGATACCTAATGAGGCATTTTCTTAAAACACTTGTTAAAATATGTTTGCTGTGATCTGTATAAACTTTTTCATATTTGTTGTATAACTGAGAGTTTAAGAGGTACTAAAAAGTTTCTGTACACCAAAAACTGTTTATTCCAGATTATCCACTACTCTTTTCACTTTTTTATTGGCAGAATTTGGGGAAAAATAAACCTTTCTATTAGTCTAACAATAATTGTAAAAACTTTTATATTCGAAGTCGGTTATTTGTGTCGTGTCATGGTTTTTTGACTGAATTCAACTGAACTTGTCTATTTCAGTTAATTTTTGCCAAGAAGCTTGTTGCAGAGTTTTGTTCTAGTTGATTCCATTTCTAGTATAAGCGCAATAGATGCTGATTTGTACGAAGCGTTTTTTTCGATGTGCAACTACTTGTATACAAGGCGATAAAGCAGAGTTACAAAAATTTTGGTTGTTTGCTCGAGAGAAACGCTTCTGAATAATAGTCAATCTTCAGAGAATTTTATGAACGCCTAACATTCAATTATCATTGGTAAATGTGCCAATGTGAACGCACGTATCATTGCAGAACTCATATCTTAAAAACTAAATTAATTTTCTGGTTAAAAAAACTTTTTTCAAATAAGATACTATCAAAAGATATAAATTATCATGGTTCCGATTTTATTTGTAGATAGATGCAAGATTTGGGTTTACGGCAACAGTAACAAATTACAATAATTCATAATTCTGAATCATAATTTATTTTGCTGCAAAAAGCCGGGCCAAGTGTTGATAAATATCGTTTTTAATTATAAAAATTAAATACGAGTTAGTTTATGATTACTTTTAATGACTGACAATTTAAAAATCTTTGAAACTAAGGATGATATAGCTCCAAAGAGAGAATTATGTAACGAATGCCAGACAGAAACCCTTTCATATTATTTATTGATAAATGGTGTTTTATTATTAACTTACTCGTTAATATTTAACTGGACATTATACCGAACTAAACATTCATAGTAACAAAAATTTCTGAGTTGCAGTGGGTTACGTTGGCTAAAGATTCTAACTGGGTAAACACGGAGCACAGTCAGCATTTTCTGACTTGGGAAGTACTTGACGAAGGAATGGATGCCGTCTTGGAAATGAAGTGAGTTAAGATATTTTGGTTTTTATCAACTTGTAGGTGTTGGCTGCAAAATGGGCTTTACAAAATGTTTAAAGGTTGCAAGCTTGATGGTTTGAAAAATACAAATAAGTGTCACCAAATGAATCGGAATAATCTTTTACATAGAGTGATTGATTTTTATGCAAATCTATCAACTCACAGAGAAGATACAGCATAAAATGTTTGGCTAAAATCAATACTTCTGTAAAACACTTTTCGAATACAGTCGCTAATTTTTTTACGTCACGGGAACGACAAATACAAGTTCCCATCGCAGTGGCCAGGCACTTCTCATCGTGTGATGACAATATTCACAAGTTTTTTTTTACAAACAACAGTGTGACAAAACATTTCCAGATCCAATCTACCTGGTGCAACAACTCATAGAATTGTGCAACCATTTTATTTTAGCCTTGGCTCTTGGGAAATGGTTATACATGTCTATGAAATGTCTACAGTTTTGTATTAAACTGGCGGCAAAGGTTTAAAATCACTAATGTCAAGGTCATATGTTGTCATTGAAAAATAATATTCACTAATAATATTATCATCTAAACGACTATTACAACACCAACTGTCATAACTATCATCGTTACAGATAGTACTACTGGTAGTAGTTTTACACAGTTGTTGTTGCTGGCATTATTATTATTAATAAATTGTTTATTTATAATTAATAATTTAGCAATCATCATCATCAAGAATATTACTCTCTTCTATCATTATTATGTGCCTCAACCGGGGGTGCCATTCTTTCATCATCACATGGCTGTCCTTCCGGCTCAAAACGATAAGGTTGCACTGATTGTGTTTCAGGTATAGGGGAGCTATTGTTACTATCATCCGAGTCTAACATGCCAATAATAATAAGTTAAATAATATTGTATGAAAGTAATTGATGATGGTCGCTTATGCAGCAAATAAACGGATACTGCTATCTTGGGTATCGATAACTTTCGGATTTCTCTGGCGGTCGTTAGGCATGCTCCAACAACGTTACTAAACTTAGTCCTACCAATGGAGCTTAGCTGAAGCTGTTTTACACTGAGGGCTCCTTTACCGCTAACAGTTTTGCGGACCCACTAGTTATTAAAAAATTTGTAAGCATACTTCCAAGTGCATTATCGCTGCAGCGGTTCCCGTGATGTCAGTGAAACGGCAGTTTGTTATTCAGATGCCAGACACAAAAAATAAATTTATGTCAACCTGTATCTTTTCAGGGCGTTGATAGATTTGCGTAAAAATCCATGACTAAAGTTAAAAAAAACGCTGATTTATTTTATGACGATTATATATACCAAGCTTGCAACCTTTAATGGTAGTATTGTAAAGTAAGTTTGTTAGCCATATTAACATATACCAAAGTTTGTTAGTCATATTAACATATACCAAAGTTTGTTAGTCATATTAACATATACCAAAGTTTGTTAGCCGTATTAACATATACCAAAGTTTGTTAGTCATATTAACATATACCAAAGTTTGTTAGCCGTATTAACATATACCAAAGTTTGTTAGTCGTATTAACATATACCAAAGTTTGTTAGTCATATTAACATATACCAAAGTTTGTTAGTCATATTAACATATACCAAAGTTTGTTAGTCATATTAACATATACCAAAGTTTGTTAGTCATATTAACATATACCAAAGTTTGTTAGTCATATTAACATATACCAAAGTTTGTTAGCCATATTAACATATACCAAAGTTTGTTTCAGTTGATTAAAAATTACTGGAATCAAATTTTTCCTGATGAATCAGTTATTGAAAATATCTTTGACAAAAACTGAGCAGTCTTGGTTTAATTTAATAACGCACATGCATTCTTTTAGTTAATCTTTGATTCATTTCATATAAACGATTAAAAAATTATTATTAATTTTCATTTTCATAAAATACCAAACTCCGATCATTCCTTGTATCAATATTGATACAATGACACTATCAACTAACTCATAAATGATTGACTTTCTTGATTTTCAAGCATTAGAATATCTACGAAGGTTTGCTCAAAACGACACTTTTCCATAAGTTTTTGTTCCAAAAGGAAACCATATATATTGTTTCAGCAGCATTTGATAACTAACATCACTCCTGTGACACTCCAGTGACACTCCTGTAACACTCCTGTAACACACCTGTAGCACTCCTGTAACACACCTGTAACACTCCTGTAACACACCTGTAACACTCCTGTAATACTTCTGTAACACTTCTGTAACATTCCTGTAACACTCCTGTAACACTCGGGTAACACTTCTGTAACATTCCTGTAACACTTCCGTAACACTCCCGTAACACTCCTGTAACACTCCTGTAACATTCCTGTAACACTCCTGTAGCACTCCTGTCACACTTCTGTAACATTCCTGTAACACTTCCGTAACACTCCTGTAACACTCCTGTAACACTCCTGTAACATTCCTGTAACACTCCTGTAGCACTCCTGTCACACCTCTGTAACACCTCTGTAACACCTCTGTAACGCTCCTGTAACATTCCTGTAACACTCCTGTAACACTCCTGTAACACTCCTGTAACACTCCTGTAACACTCCTGTAACACTCCTGTAACACTCCTGTAACACTCCTGTAACATTCCTGTAACACTCCTGTAACACTCCTGTAACACTTCTGTAACATTCCTGTAACACTTCCGTAACACTCCTGTAACACTCCTGTAACACTCCTGTAACATTCCTGTAACACTCCTGTAGCACTCCTGTCACACCTCTGTAACACCTCTGTAACACCTCTGTAACGCTCCTGTAACATTCCTGTAACACTCCTGTAACACTCCTGTAACACTCCTGTAACACTCCTGTAACACTCCTGTAACACTCCTGTAACACTCCTGTAACACTCCTGTAACATTCCTGTAACACTCCTGTAACACTCCTGTAACACTTCTGTAACATTCCTGTAACACTTCCGTAACACTTCCGTAACACTCCTGTAACACTCCTGTAACACTCCTGTAACATTCCTGTAACACTCCTGTAGCACTCCTGTCACACCTCTGTAACACCTCTGTAACACCTCTGTAACGCTCCTGTAACATTCCTGTAACACTCCTGTAGCACTCCTGTAACACTCCTGTAACACTCCTGTAACACTCCTGTAACACTTCCGTAACATTCCTGTAACACTCCTGTAACACTCCTGTAACACTCCTGTAACACTCCTGTAACACTCCTGTAACACTCCTGTAACACTCCCGTAACACTCCCGTAACACTTCCGTAACATTCCTGTAACACTCCTGTAACACTCCTGTAACACTCCTGTAACACTCCTGTAACACTCCTGTAACACTCCTGTAACACTCCTGTTACACTCCTGTAACACTCCTGTAGCACTCCTGCAACATTCCTGTAACACTCCTGTAGCACTCCTGTAACACTCCTGTAACACTCCTGTAACACTCCTGTAACACTCCTGTAACACTCCTGTAACACTCCTGTAACACTTCTGTAACACACCTGTAACAGTTCTGTAATGCTCCTGTAACACTGTTGTAACACAGTAGGTTTATCACGTCTAATTTTTCTTGGAAGTAGAATTTTCCCACTTACGAAACAAAAGGATTGGCTCTATTTAACATCGAAACATTGTTCAAAAATAGTTTTTGATTCTATTTTTCTTAAATTACTGACTCTGAAGATAAATGTTAAGTTCTTTTGCTTTAGACATCGCTCACTTTTGTCGGTTGCCTGCTGAAATCAGATACCACCCGTTTGTAGAGAGTTTAAATTCAATTTTGTCAGTAAATTCTGCTCTCATCTGCCACTCAAATGAAAATTTTTGATATTGACTCTTAAACTCGGTTTAAGATCAACATTAATTCAGATCCAATTTAAGCACCTCATAATATAATGGTTTATTGCTGTTTCATCAAATTTATTTTTAATCATGTGTTGAATCACTCACTAGGTATAATATGGAAGCTCCAGCACAACACAACCACCACGCACTGTGGCCACTCCAAAAGTGTCTTCCTAGCTTTCTAATCCCCTCCAGCTATCCACAATCCTTTAGCTACCCTTAACCTTCACTAATCCAATAACTACATAATGCACGATTATAACATGCCCTTTTTTTCAAACTAGCACGATACACAAGACACAAGATCAACAGTTACAGCTAGTTTCAGAGGTGAAACATCCTCATAAGCATACTTCAAACTATGCACTTTGGTTAGGGGCAGAGACAGTATTCACACCGGCAAGGTGTACAGTTAGATAGAACAAATACATACCTCTCCCGTGTCATACCTACCACTGGCCGCTCATCACAAAGACTCAATCTCACCAGGATCGCTATCGTCCGTATCGCCACAGCTGTCAAACCAATCCCGCACCACACCCGAGGGTGTTCCACCATCATTATTTGGTTTTGGTTCCGGACCACGCAGTTGGCCTTCACCTCCACCTGGCTTTGGATCTGAGTCACACAATTGACTCTCACCTCCGCCTCCATTTGGCTTTGGTTCCGGACCACACAATTGGCCTTCACCTCCACCTGGCTTTGGATCTTTTTCACACAATTGACTCTCACCTCCACCTCCATTTGGCTTTGGTTCCGGACCAAACAATTGGCCTTCACCTCCACCTGGCTTTGAATCTGACTCACACAATCGACACTCACGTCCACCTATCACAGTCTCACCTAGGTGAGTAGCACTATCTCCCTCACCGGAGTTGGTATCGCAATCCATGTTCTCACCGGAGTGAGGCCTCTGAACAACCTCGGAGGCGAGCTGTTGCCGGGTCACAAGTGACTGCTCAGCAACTACCTCCTGTCTTTCCTCCGCAGGAGCCGAAGCTTCCTCAGGCCTAACAGACGAGTCCCTCTGGGCTGAGACCAGCTCCTCAGAGTGGGTAGGTCTGTTAGAGGCTTCAAGGGTGCCGTGAGCTCCCCTAGCTCTGACACTACTTACAGGTTGGGCCACAGGAGCAAACCTTACATGACCTATGTGAACCTCACTCATTTCACTAGCACAACTCCCTTCACTACTGCAGCTACTACCTCGATGAATATACCTATCGGTATGTTTATACCTTTCATAACGGCAGTCCTGTGAAGTATGACCCATACCATCACAAATCCAGCAGTGTACAGCTGGGCAAAACCTAGTTTGGTGATCATCTCTGCCACAGCAAAAACATGCTTTAGCATCATGGAAAGTCAAATAACTTCTGCATTTAGTCCCATCATTTCTTCTATCACTTTCAACCCTGCTCTTACTAAAGTCGCTTCTACGCCATTCAGGCATTAACCTTTCATTGTTAGAATGCCAAGTAGACCTATAATTTCTACCATGAGCAGACCTATAATCATCACAGCTGTGGCCAGCCTCACTTTTCATCTTTCCTGCATATTTCTCAGCATATCTTCCATATTTCGCAGCAGATTGACCATTGCAAATGCTAGGTACATTCAAACTACTGTAACACTCACCACAATGCATGTTCTCTTTCAAATCAGATGCCTGGGTGGAGTTCCGCTGCTTTGCCTTACCCCGCTCCATGGTGTTCTCTGAATCTCGAGCCAATTTTCTTGCCCTTAGACTGTCAGTCAGTCATTTCCAGTTCAAATTACCTTGTTGCATCAGCTGAATACGCAGTGAAGATTCTCTCAAACCATTCACAGCTATAGCAGATGCAAACTCCAGCCTAACATTATCATCATTCCCAAAACTTAATGACCTACTAAGTTTTTCAACACGTCGCAGATAATTAATTTCATTCTCCCCCACAGCCTGATTAGCAGTGACAAACTTGAATGTTTTCACATAAGCTGTTTCCTCGAAACCATAAACATTTTTCAAATGAGCCATCGCTTGTTCATAACTACTTGCCTCACTTCTCATATCGAATCCAAAAGACTCTAGGGCATCTCTACCTCCATGACCAATGGCATGCAATAACGCCAACAATTTCATTCTCCCATTGAAAACATCTTGTTTTCTAAGGTTTACTGTTTCCTTCCCTAGCTTAAAGGTAACCATTTCCACACTAAGCTCAGATTCATCTAACCATGCCTTCCATAAACCATAAGTGTCATCAGGATTGATAACTAACTTAGGAAAGTCATTAAAATCAAATCCCAAAGCCACATTTCACTAACCTGAAGTGTTCGGCAACACTGACCGTAAAAACTGGTAAAGTAAATACCAACTTCTTCACAAACCTTACTGACTGTATCCTTCAACAACAACAGTTGTAATGCACTACCACAATCAAATAACAAACACTCACCTTCACCACCACCAACTGGCGCCAGTCCTCTAACAACGACGTTAATAAATCCACACCGACCTTCACTATCACCACAAACCCTTCAATACTCCTTTCACAAGATGATGAAAACAATAGTATACGACAACAATCCTCCTTTTCTTTCACCTACGACGCCATGTTAAATCACTCACAAGGTATAATATGGAACCTCCAGCACAACACAACCACCACGCACTGTGGCCACTCCAAAAGTGTCTTTCTAGCTTTCTAATCCCTTCCAGCTATCCACAATCCTTTAGCTACCCTTAACCTCCACTAATCCAATAACTACATAATGCACGATTATAACATCATGTTTATTATGAAGTAACTTAAAATTGATTATTTTTGTTGTCAAAAATAACTACCAGCACCAAAAATGCAAGTTTGAAAAAATTAATTTTTTTACAAATTGATTGTATAAGTACTTCAACTCATCCTATGCCGTTGGTATGCAATACTAAGAATAGATAGAGCTTTAAAGATCATATTACAGAAAGAGGGTGAGGGGTGGAACCATACATGACACAGACTATAATTCCCAACCAGTTTTTATCAAGGAAACAGCACTGAGTGATGACATCTATCGCTCAGCTATGAAGAGAGTGGATGATTTATTAAATAAATATCGATACAGGTAAGTGGTGGCTGTAGTGTGAGGGTATAGCCCCAGTTCCATTGTTACGTTAGTAAAATAGAGTGTTTGGAACAGACGTAGACTGAAACAAACAACATTGATGGTATAAATGTAAACACCTCCAGGAATTAACACCGATTGAATGAATATCAGTCATGCTATAAAGAAAAAAATTTTGGCGTTCCTTTCTGAAAGTATCCAATTTTGCTTCTGGTAACACATAACATATCATTTCCATGTTCTGTTCAGGAGTTATCTACTTCGATAACAACATGAGCTTTTTATATTCCTTAATAGAATGTTTAAACAATATTTTTTGTCACAAGGTATTCATTTTTACGCTTTCGGGAGTAAATGGCAAAAGTTTCTTCTCCGCTATATTTGTATTCATTTCCATTGGCATTCGCTCCTGTCTACATTAATAGTATTATCCATTAAATAGTGACAAAAAAATTTGGAGTCAACCCCTGCTGTTAGTTTAAACCAGGATGAACTTGTATTTTTGCAGAAAAAGTGCTACAATAACGTCAGAAATTTTTTCTCCTAATGTAATGATTTTAATTTCAGGCGCCTTTCTTTCTCATAATTTCTACTGCTCTTTAAGCTGGTTTTTGTGCTTTACACAATAGTTTGTTGAAGATGTCCAAAGGTTGACTTTCGGTATCAAAATTTTCTGCCATTGTTTTTCAATGTATAAGCCGCTCATAATCACTTTAAACTTTTTTTATAAAAGCTTTTCATTTATAGTCATTGTTTTAAAGTTTTATTATTGTAGTAGATTTTAGTGTATGTCACTAGTAAACAGCTTGTTTGCTATCAGACACCAATCAGAGGTGCACGGGAATTTTATCCACAGCCTTTTAAAAGGTGCTGTGCCATTAAAATAACTTGCTGTGCCTGTGGAACAGCTTACAAGGCCAGTCTTGACCTCTGCAGGGCCGGTAGTGACCCCTGTCTGACCCGGTGTGATGATACTGGCTCGGCAGAAGATAGTTGCCTTAGCCAAGGATCTTCAAAACTAACTCTGGAGCCGGAAGTGCCCTTCCTTCGATTACCAGATGTATTGACCAGAGGCTAGGTACAGCTTCAGAACTTTGGAGAGTCTCTGATTGGACTATGGAGACAGGACTCTGCCCTTTAGCCCTTTGGCACCATTTTCATTTAACTGTATTTTAATGCATGATTAGTTAAATATTTGTATATCGATTGTCATTGGTCTAATTACTTCCTGTCAATGCATGCTTATATGTAGTATGCCGATTACCTTCTGTCAGCCTGCCTATATAAAAGTTGATTTCACTAACCATCCATGCATTCATTCATGTACTGTCAACCACTATAGAGAATGGCCACCCTAGGAGTTGGCATTTATGAATAAAGGCACTACTCAAGCTTACACTCTGTGTACTTTGTCTGAGCCGTGAGCTCTGTGTTTGCCAACTGATCCAACAGTAACTGATTACTAGTTGTCACTGTTATACCGGCACAGCAACCCCTCTGGAGAGAGGTATAATATTGGAGATTAGTAGTATTTTGTGGAAAGCAAACCGAAATCAATTACATTATTTCATTAAACAGATTTAGTAACCTCAACTATTTTATTCTTATTTTAAACTGTAACATAAATTGTTTAGGGCACAACACTGGGATGTGGTAAAAGGCATGACTGCCGGTTCCTACCGTGACTTCCTCGCAAGAATCTATGGAAGTGATGAGATCCATTCACAACTCTTTAATAGAGCTCACGAGGTTGACTACGCAGCTAAACTGTTTGTCAATAACGATGGTTTGATTGCCAGCAGCGACAGCATTGCAGTGAGCATATACTCAAGTATCAGATGATTTCAATGATACAAAAACAGTCTTTTGTCTTTTATTGCCAAAATAATCATCACTATTGGTTATTAGTTAACGTGTTTTGGATAACAAAATGAGATACTGCTAAACGTTGAATTAATATTGCAAACTTACTAAACATAACATTGTCTGATTTATTAATTAATAATCATTGAAATATAACGTTATAATATTTAGATACGTGGTGTAGTGGATAAGGTGCTCAAAAGGTAAACGCCTATGAAATTTAACTCCACAAGTGTAAATATTTTTCAGTAAAAGACCTCCCTCTTCCTTTTTGAAAGAGTAGTTGGTTTAACGGTGGTCTGCACACACAAGTTACCAGCTTGCGATGTCAGTTTTTAGGCTTGCCCTTAAGACACAATGGAAACAAAAAAAATTGATATCATTAAAAATAAAAAATTGTCTTGTGTCCAACAATATTTACAAGCGTTGTCAGCTGTGTCTATTTTCTCTGCTCAAAAAAAGAGAATTTGAGGGCAATATATGTTTAAAATCATTTCATTTCAATTTGGTTGTAAGTTCTTACACACTTGTAGAGCTAAATTTCATAAAAGTTTACTTTCTGACCAATGTTGCATATTTATGTTTTAGCGAAAGTTAAAAGTTCTCAAATGTTGCAGGTTAGGCACGAGTCACAATTTAATGTTTTATTTTAATTTATTGTCTTGCATATCATCAAATCAAAAGCTTCATCCCAACAAGCAGTTGGAATGTGAACATATTGTACTCTGACTATTTGTTATCAAGTTATAGATAATTTACAAAAAAATATCTCTTATTTTACTACTTCAAAAATGATGTAATAATTCATGATCAGATTTGTGTGGAAATGATAGATGAAAGAAAAAAGTATTTTAGAGTTCGCGAATAAATCCAATACAGCTGTATGTTTAAGCATGGGTAGGCATATATGACTAACTTGTTTACAGGAAGTGATGCGTATTGTTGAAAGATTTAAAGCTCAAGGTATCCCTGTATCAGGAATCAGTGCTGAGGCTATTTTTGATGACTTACCATCAGCTAGCACTATGATCCATCGACTCAAGGAGCTTGCGACAGCTGGTCTGCCAATATGGTTAACCAATTATGCTTTCAGCCACCCAGATGTAACTGTGAGGGCAGATGCTTTAAGGGACATTCTTGATGTGGCTCTCAGGTACGGTATTAGAGCTGCAGTTTACTTTTACTCAAGTTTTACTACTAAATCTTACGTCAATGTAAAACGAATTTGCGTACATTTAAATGAGTAGTTTTTGGTATAAATTGTAGCATTCCTAATGTAGAAGGTATCATGTTAGAGAACTTCTGGGACAAGGATGCTATGAGTGTCAATTCATCTTTCTGGGAGGGAGAAGACATGGTGGTAAGTTTATTTTGTTGTTACGGTCTTATATTATTAAATAAACTACTTCACCAATAACTCTATATTATTGTTCACATAGATCAATGAGGCTGGACAGGTGCTACAAGAGAGAATAGATGAGATATCCAAATATGTAAATGGAACCACCATAGCTGTATCTCCTGGTGAAAGTAGAGATCTGGGGACTATTTCCATCTACCCAGGCATCTATGAGATGGTATTCGATTGGTTAGATGAAAACGGTAATTGGAGACGGGTTAGAACCCAGAGCATACATGCCCTAAAAAGGTACGAAGAAGATGGCGTCGTTAAAGCGAAAGTATATGTCTAAAACTGACAAGCCTCATTTGGTATTTCATTCAGTTGCTTTCTGTGTTGTTCTAATTCTCTTTACTTTTTTACTAGCTAATTTATTTTTGTGATGTGTTTATACAAATCATCCAATCTCTGATAAAGTTACACTTCCTTTACTGATAGCTATTCGTCTGTTGTTTTTTTTAAATCGTTTGAAAAGTTTTGGATAGAAAGTCATTTTGTGCCAGTCACAAAACAACAAATGTTTCTGTGTTTCTTTTCTTTCATGTGAATAAAATAAACTATTAGCAATCAATTTCATGCTTCTAATTTTTTTATTAGAATAAATTTTCTACCGCAAAATTAAATTGTTAGATTCAGCGAAATTTCGGTTGGTCATATTTTAGTGGATAGTGCCAGTAGGGTTTCCACTACCTTTCTCAGTATGGTGGTTGGAGCTTATTGGTAACTTTATTGATAGTACCCGGAACAGACAATGATAAACAGAGTAATTATGAAAAGCTTTCGGATAAGAGAATCTCTACAGAATGTGACAATATTTTACATGTATGATGACAAAACTGACATGCGAATCCAAGATGTTGCCATTTATGAGAGAATGTGAAATAACAGTGAACAACAGAATAAAAGGGCATAACAGAAAATGAACTCACAATTATTAAAGGTATACACCACCAAATGAGAATAGGTTAAAGTGCAGGTGAGCACCTCAATGCTCCTGTAAATTAATTAATGGCATAAATAAGATACATGTTTTCCTACATAGTATTTCTAATAATATAACATCAAAAAAGCTATTACTACATCAAATTCAAAGCACAAGGTATTGCACTACATGTGTGAATAATATCTTGTTGGCGCACAGCGAAGAATGTTCTACAAAATAATGTTTTACCACGGAAACGTAGAGACTTTACCAAGCAGTCTACACATAAAATGATGTTGAAGTATTAAAGTCCTCTGGTTACTGAAGAGTTGGTATGTGAAGTAGAGGTGCAGAGGAATGATGACTGTATAGTAGAGAGGGAGCTCATAATAGATGTTTCCTCGTTGACTGTTGAACCTTCACTGATTGAATTGCACACTAGCCCTTTGCTCTGATTGGTTAAGGTGTGTGTGGAGGTCAGACAATTCCAATAGATGTATGTAATACCAAAACACTACCTTCCACTAACGAATATCTGTCCACAGCACACAGCTCGTGGCACAGCCGAACAGCGTCTCCTCTCCAAGAGGTAATGCGGAGTCGGTCAGACCTGCAGGGCGCAACGGAGAAGTTTCTCTCAACTTCACAAATAATGAGCTTGCGGCACAGACAAACTATACAGAGTTTAAGTAATAAACACGCTTACTGTCCACATATCCATACTTTAGGGAGGTAATCGCCTAGAGAAGTTCACAGCAGAGGCGGTAGTAAATAAGTGGCACAGAACAGACAAAGAACCAGCCTTTTATAGGCTGGTGGCAAGAAGTTGGTTGCGTCATCATAAGTTATCCAAAAAAACATTACAGAAAATAAAATTAACCAATCAACATAACATATACAAAACAATGCATACAATAGCTCACAAGATTAAATATACAAGGTTCCTAACAGCAAGGAGTAACACCATAAATAAGGTTCTCAGTCTTTGGCAGCCTCAGGACCATGACGGGTAAGATGTAAAAGTAGGTAGGTTCTGGATCTGTCCTTCTGAAGCAACTTAGGCTACTTCTGGAGCTCTAGTTATAGCGACCATCTTGTTGCTAGCCTGGTTTGGCAATGCAAGGCCAGTAAAGGACGCTCCATGGTCGGTAAAGATAACTGCATGGCTGGTATGGAAAGCTCCATGGCCGGTTTAGTATTGTGATGGATTTTGCATAGGGTGGCCACTGTGCTGGCAGCCTGTAAGTGCAGTCCTTATAATTCTGATCGCGAGAAAACAGTGCATAGTTTGTATAAAAGTAAGCATGAAAGTTATCCCAGGAACACTAAAACTGATTATCAGAGCTCCCCTAGTAAACATGAATCATCGGATAGAGATAGTAGAAACTATGCAAGGTTCACAAGTCACTCGCGTGACAGTAGTCGATCTAGTAATGGGAGTGTGAGTATCGTTTCACACAAACGCCCATAGAAGGGACATGCTCTCAGTACTAACCATTATAGAAATGGTAGAAAAGATAATACAGATCCTAGACAGTCCATTAGGTATTATAGACGAAACAACAAAAGCTATGGTCATAGTAGGGGTCATAATTACAGTTCATCACATTGTTCCCCATCAAGCAGATCTGTCTACCGTTATGGCTCGCCAGATAGAGAGGGCAGTAATTGCTTTCAATGTGGGAAGGTGGGACATCGAGTCCATAATTGTCCGGAAGTCAAGTTCTTTTTGTGTAATCATCATGGTCATACTTCTAAAGACTGTAATAACAGGTTCGGTCACAGTGGTCGATCTGGCTTTGGTGGTTCACCCTACTGTAATCGATATAGCAGTCACAGCATAAGTCCGTCTCGGAGAGTTAGGTTTACTAACAGTGATAAACAATGACTAGATGACAGTGACAATAATATCATACGTACTCTAAAGGTAAATGAGAAAGAGGTTGAGTTTATATTTGACACAGGTGCAGAAGTATCAGTATTGACAGAAAATGCAAGTGAAATCCTCGATCTGTCATTGAGTAAACCAATTAAATGTTTTAGTGGAGCTGATGGGTCAAAGTTGCAAGTATCCGGTATGTGAGACATTACCATCAAAAGCAGCTACCGGTCCATTGTAGCACCAGTCTACATTCTAAAAGGTTCTTCAAGAAACTTACTGGGCTTACCTGAAATCAGAAAACTAAATCTGTTAGCAATCATAAATGAATTATGTGTAAATAAATTTGAGCCATTTGAAGAGTTTTCTGAAGTTTTTGAAGGTTTGGGTACCAGTAGTAATATATGAGCAGATCTCCCTACCAAGTGTTTTTTTGTGGGGTCATAATCTGGGGTGATGCAATGGGTTACGGCGTTGAATGAATTCGCCGAGTTTATATTGTGTTTTATTTGAGGGGTACTTGAGTGGCATTTGAGTGGCATTTAAGTGGCATTCGAGTTTTGATTATTATTTTACTTAATTTGAACTTATATGGTATATAGATTTTGAATGTATGGCATTTAAGTTATGATAATTTTTTACATAATTGTATACATAATTATAACTCATAGGATGTCTAGATTTTGAATGTGAGGTATTTAAGGTTTGATAATTTTTTGTAATTCCGAGTCATACGATATCTTGAGAGAGAGGAGAGAGAGGAAATATATCTACATTGAATAAATACAGTGATTAAAAATGAAAGAATATGTGAATATATACATTTATTGTGTAATAAGTAGGGAAAATCTCATATAATATAGCTAGAGTCAGTAAATACTAAGTTACTGAAGTTTTTAGATATTTCAACTGGATAAAAAAGTACAGTCACTCGTATAATGCTTAGGATAGGAAGATCTTCAAATGTTTTGCAAAACCGGAACTTTTGGTGAGTTAATCACCTGAGAACCTTTAGACTTTTCTATGAATTATTATATGATTATATAGACTTATTGTACAATAAGTAGGGAAAATCTTTCCATATAATATAGTTAGAGTCGGTAAATAGTAAGTAATACAAAACAGTACAACTTGTAATGTCAATGAATACACAGGCTTTTTTTTTTATTCATTCATTATCCGCTTGAGACTACCTGTTGTCAGCATTTGATATTGAGTTTACATACCATCAACACCAAGTGGTTCATCAAAATCTTGTAATTCGTTTTCTAGGAATTCCTTAAGAACTTCATCCTCATTATTCGTTTTTGTTAGCACCTCATTGGAACTTGTTTGTGTGCAATATTGCTCCCAATCACTAGCGTTGGTTGAAGAAATGAAGACAACATTGTGGTATGGAATAGGATTTCCATTCTTACTCTGTTTTTTTCCTTTGTATATCATCACACCAGGTGCACATCTTTTAGCTTCCTCGTTATATCTGATTGGTAGTAAAAGCGTTCTCGTCTCTCTTTTTCCATTCTTTTCAGTGACATAGCGAATGCAATTTACAATGGATTCTTCTCCATTGAATCGGAAAGGAATGAATCTTTCTACAACTTCGATGTAAGCAAAAATGGAACAATCTTTGAAATTACTGAGATAATCGATGTCGTAAGCGAATTTGAGTTCTTCTTCACTCATTTTTCTCAGTTTTTCAGCTTCAGCAGTAGCTTCCATTGTGGTTAATCGTTTTGTACTGATACGTTTGACATTGTAGTAAGTAGTCTCTGGTTTTTTTGAGTTTTCCATCTCACCCAAGTACAAAATGTTGAAAGGTAATGGGTAGTTATCAACATTGAAGCTTTCAACTACTCTACTTGGACAAACGACTTTCTGAAAATTCGCTCCAGTTGAATTATCAAGATAAGTGAGAATGTAGTAGTTTCCGTATGCACCAGTACTCTGCTCAATAGAAACGATTTGCAAAACTGATGGAACAGGAAGTGATGCTAGTGTAAGAAACCCTCCAATCTTTTTCAAATCACATGCCTTCCATTTTTGGAGAGATTTGGCCATCTTGAGAGCTCTGTCAGCATCAGTGAGCAATTCTTTTTGTTCCATATTGTTTGATGTTGTGGGTAAAACCAGTTTTGGAAGAGCTCGTTTCTTTATCGCTGCTTCTTTTGTGACAGAGTTAGAGTTTTTTCTTTTGGGTGTTTTGAACGTTTTTTGTTTGTTTTCGATTGGCTTTAAATCCGTGTAAGAAGCAGAAAAATCCTCCATAGTGTTCTAAAAAAGAAAGAAATAACATATAATTCAGCTTTTCATGTGGAACTAAAAGATTATTTATTTCATACTTTACATTATAGCTAAACTAATTTTGATCTTTGTTAGGTAGGGAATAATAAGTTTTAAATTTTACCTTTTATAAAGAGAAAGTTTCTAGTAGTTGCAATGGAAAGTGTAGTAGATGTTGCTCCTCTGATCACTGTTGTAGAACTGGATGCTTTCTGTGTGAAAACAGTGGCTCTTAAATAGCTAAAGTTGCACTGGTTGAACTCTATGAATACCAACCTTCTTTATAATATAACTATGAATCAGAATTTTGTCCACGCGAAAACCAATGCTTTCGCGGGAATAAATAATTTATTTTCACGCGAATAGAAACTGTTGCTTTCGCGGGAATACAAATTTTATTTTCACGTGGATACAAACCAATGCTTTCGCGGGAATAAAAACTTTATTTTCACGCGAATGGAAACAGTTGTTTTTGCGGGAATAAATACTTTATTTTCACGCGAATGGAAACTGTTGCTTTCGCGGGAATAAATCATTTATTTTCACGCGAATAGAAACTGTTGCTTTCGCGGGAATACAAATTTTATTTTCACGCGGATACAATCCAATGCTTTCGCGGGAATAAAGACTTTATTTTCACGCGAATGGAAACAGTTGTTTTCGCGGGAATAAATAATTTATTTTCACGCAAATACAAACTGTTGCTTTCGCGGGAATACAAATTTTATTTTCACGCGGATACAAACCAATGCTTTTGCATGAAAGTATTTATTCCCGCGAAAACAACAGTTTCCATTCGCGTGAAAATAAAGTATTTATTCCCGCGAAAGCATTGGTTTGTATCCGCGTGAAAATAAAATTTGTATTCCCGCGAAAGCAACAGTTTCTATTCGCGTGAAAATAAATTATTTATTCCCGCGAAAACAATGGTTTCCATTCGCGTGAAAATAAAGTATTTATTCCCGCGAAAGCATTGGTTTGTATCCGCGTGAAAATAAAATTTGTATTCCCGCGAAAGCAACAGTTTGTATTCGCGTGAAAATAAATTATTTATTCCCGCGAAAACAACGGTTTCCATTCGCGTGAAAATAAAATATTTATTCCCGCGAAAGCATTGGTTTGTATCCGCGTGAAAATAAAATTTGTATTCCCGCGAAAGCAACAGTTTCTATTCGCGTGAAAATAAATTATTTATTCCCGCGAAAACAACTATTTCCATTCGCGTGAAAATAAAGTCTTTATTCCCGCGAAAACATTGGTTTGTATCCGCGTGAAAATAAAATTTGTATTCCCGCGAAAGCAACAGTTTCTATTCGCGTGAAAATAAATGATTTATTCCCGCGAAAGCAACAGTTTCCATTTGCGTGAAAATAAAGTATTAATTCCCGCGAAAACAACTGTTTCCATTCGCGTGAAAATAAAGTTTTTATTCCCGCGAAAGCATTGGTTTGTATCCGCGTGAAAATAAAATTTGTATTCCCGCGAAAGCAACAGTTTCTATTTGCGTGAAAATAATTTATTTATTCCCGCGAAAGCATTGGTTTTCGCGTAGACAAAATTCTGATTCATAGTTATATTATAAAGAAGGTTGGTATTCATAGAGTTCAACCAGTGCAGCTTTACCTATTTAAGAGCCACTGTTTTCACACAGAAAGCATCCAGTTCTACAACAGTGATCGGAGGAGCAACATCTACTACTACATCCACTGACTATTAAAAGTTTTTCTGTGTGAATTTGAAAATTTTCATTGAAGCTAAGACTTAATTATCCGCCTTAATTATCTCACTTAAGTTTTTGTCTACTTAAAAAGTAATGCTTTCACATAATAAATCACTCGTTCTAACAACAGTAATTGAAGCCTCAACATCTACTATATAATATACCAACTGACTACTAGGAGTTTTATTCACAAGGTAAAATTTATTAGCTGAGACATTTAACTTACCTTTTTATGTGCTATTGTCACTTCTATTAAAAAGTAATGATTTTATTGTTATTATAGTGCTATGGAAACAGAAGAGGATGATACTGATGTAGACATACATAAGGAATGGGAATGGCTCATGAAAAATCAAAATGATATCGGTTTTTCAAACGCTGATAATGAATACATGAATGATGAATGCAATGCTGAATATGAAAATGAAATGGAGATGGAACTTGAAAATGCTTTTCAAGACAAACCTTCGACTTTTCAAGTTTCAGCAACTACTGAAAATACAATAGCCTTTGATAAGCAGTAAGTTTTTAAAATCATAAATTAATAACATTAGTAGAGTAATTTTTTTGCTTTTTTCTTATACTCATCTCATGAATCAGCAAAAATAATGCGTTATCTCTTTATTGTAGACAGGACTCAGAATATCAGAGAATTAATGTAAAAGAGGGAGTTGGGAATTCATGTCATAGTACACAGTAAGTTTTTAAAAACTTAACTAATAATAATGTTTGAGTCTTTTTTCCTAATTCCATTTTAAAAATTAATTGATAATGGTGAGTAGTAATATATGAGCAGATCTCCCTACCAAGTGTTTTTTTGTGGGGTTAAAATCTGGGGTGATGCAATGGGTTACGGCGTTGGATGAATTCGCCGAGTTTATATTGTATTTTACTTGAGGGGTACTTGAGTGGCGTTTGAGTGGCATTTAAGTGGCATTCGAGTTTTGATTATTATTTTACTTAATTTGAACTTATATGGTATATACATTTTGAATGTATGGCATTTAAGTTTTGATAATTTCTTTTCATAACTCGAGCTCATATAGCATCTTGAGAGAGAGGAGAGAGGAGATGTATCTACCTTGAATAAATTCATTGATTAAAAGCGAATCAATGTATGGCTATATACATTTATTACATAATAAGTAGGGGTAAAATCTCCTCATATAATATAGCTAGATACATAATTCGAACTCATATATACATTGAATGCTATAAAATATATCAGATGATAAAGTTAAATATTCATCTATTCTTTATCGATATTTATAAGGATGATGAAAGATTTTTTGTATTTTATATACATATATATATATAGTTATAGTAACTGTGGTAAAAGAAGTCTATTATGAAGGTTTTTATTTAAGCCAAAGTAGGCTCGGTAGATACTCCATCAGAACACACTCGTCTTTTAGCATAAAAATATGTGAGACCTCGTTTTATTTGGTTGTATGTCAACATTTTTTGATCCTTTACTACAAATCCTCGATTTTTACCCATAAACGACTTTTTTGTGTTCAATACATTTAGATAACTGTCTTTGTTCAATTGATTAATTCGTTTGTTCAAACCTTTTGAGCTAAACTTGTTTCCTTTTTCTCCCCAGCAGTAATAGGATTTAGAGTTAAGTGCAACAATTCCATCTCCGGTAAATTCCTCTTTAAACAGCCCAGGTGTTCTTTTTCCGTGTTTTAGTACTTTTTCACAACAGTCTTGCGTGCTCCATTCTAAACCCATTGTTTTGGTTCTTAAAAAATCATCCCTATGTTTGTCACAGTATGGGCGTGGAAACCAATCACCATATTCATTGTAAAACTCTTTTTTCATACTTGGTTTTACCAGTGTTTCTAATGTTCCGCTCAATGCCATGTATGCGCTATCTGTATCCATTTCAACATATTGGAAATCACTTCTGTCAATATATCTATAAATAAAAAGTTTGTTTCGATTTCAATTATTTGGAAGTTTTACTTACTTACACATAATAATGGTAGGGAATTAGGTTTCACTTACTTATCCATAAAGTCGTAGTAAAACTGTAGCATTCTCAGTTTAGCATACTGTAGCACGGAGAAACCCAAGTGTACTGGAACATTCATCGTTAACTGAAATGATGGTGATACTGATTAGCAAAGTAAACTTGTGGAATATAAATTTTGAATTGCAAAATAATTGTTTTAAAACTTACTAGCTGTTTACAGGTTATGATTTCATAAAAATCATCTGCTATCTCTTCCATGGCGATAAATTTGTTTCCTCTGATACGAAATGAAGCTTTTCTGGCGCCTTCGATGAACTTGATGGTGGTATGCTTTTCTTTATCAGTGATTGTTTTTCCATAAGCAGCATTTCCTACCAACTTGCTAGTAGTAGCGAGTAATTCTTGACTAGGGTCTGCATCTCCCATTCTCCTAGCGTCTGAAACCGATGTTCCAAAAGCTTCAAAAGCTTTTCTAGGAATATATTCTATTAGCTGATAAACTTTGGTGACTTTCAATCCTTGTTTCAAGTACCATTTCAACAAAGGACTCATTAGCAATATCTTATCTCCGTACATACTTCCAACTAATGAGCGTTGAGGAGTCTTTAAAAACCCTTCGGCTTCAGCAAAGACTTTCATTTCATCGCTCAAGTGTTCTCTGGTTAACAACGTATTTTTAAAAATCGGAGGCATTTCGGAGAACTTTTCTTCCTCTTCCTCAGGAACTTCGATGTCACATTCAACAAATCCGAAGAATTCTTCTGATTGAACTCTCTCCAACACTTCTTCTTGATTCAGCTTTTTTTCAAGTATTTTAGGGTAGAAAGAATTGTAAAACGTGTTGACAAATTTTTGTAAATTTGTATGAGTTTTTACACGCTTCATCCAGTCACACTCCCAAATCGAGATTACAGTGTAACCTAATGCTCGAAGATATTCTTCATTTTCCATCGTAGTTTTAAACAGATCTGCTTTTGATTTTCTTCCAGTAGCTTGAAGCTCTTGTTCTTTAGCGTTGTTATAAGAGCAGTCGTGTCCATGCCAAAAACATCCGTGGAATTGAAAGACATGACGATTTTCAACACAGAAACCATCAACTGGTAATCCTCGCTGTCCGAGAGTAACTTCTCCTCCATTGAGCTGATGTCTGATATTGATTTTTTTTGAGAACATTTGGAACTGTAACCAGCTATGAGCTATCTTGCTAAATTTTACTGGTTCAGCGACAAAGGAGTTTTCGATTTTTCTTCTTCGAGGATAGCCAGTAGGCATTGATTGCATCATACACCATAAATAGAGCGCATTTGCATCAACTCCATAGATTCTATCACAAGTCTTTGCTTCTTTTCCCAACCAATGTTCTCTAATTTTAGTTATACCTTTTTCGTGATATCTATGCATCACTAGACTTGGTCCACCAACTATATTTTTCTTTATTAGAGGATAAAGTTCTGCATTGCAGTTGTCAAGCAGACAAATTGGGAGAGTCTGACGAAACGAGTTACCAAGTTCATCAAAATTCAAGTATGTAGAGAGGTATGGAGGAGGTGGTTGAGGTGCTTTGTTAAACATCCATCGAATCGCTAATCCTGGTAAAGATATACCATCTTTTAACATATCAATCCCATGCTCTCTGTAGATTGATCTTTGTCTTTCCAACGCTTGAACAAATGGTTTTACATCCAAGTTGTTGTACCATTTTAAAAAATCCCTCATTGTCTTCATGTCGTTATTTTTCCATGCTTCTTGACAAATTATGTACTCTTCTTCACTGATATTCTTTTGTTTTAAAGAACTGTAAAAAGCTTCTCTTGGAGGTAGATGTTCTTGATTAAGTTGTTCCAAGTCTTTCATCCATTCATAAGGAAAAAATCCTTTTCCGGCTTCACATTTGTATGCTTTGAGATACATTTCATAGCTATATCCAGGAGCGATGAAGTTTGTACAATCTAAAAACAAAAAAGATCCTATTCCGATAACAGGCATCTTGGTTCCTTTTTTTATAACAAAATCAAAATCTGTGTCGGAGACATCTTTCAATTTTTGAAGCAGTTTTCCTTTCATCACATTGACATCGTAAGTCTGTGAATTGAAACCTAGAATAGGGAGTTTTTTCATATAGCTGTACAAATCATCCAGTACTTTTTCAGCTCCTGTTCTACGTCTGAAACGATTTTTTTCAAAATCACTACGAAACTTTTCTTCAGCTTCTTCCAGTCGTTGTAATTCACCTTCTATCTGTTTTATGATTCGCGAAAATTGTTTTTCCAATCGGCTATATGATTCTTCACTAATATCATCCAAGTATTCAATGAACTTTCCAACGCATTCATCATCATCTCCATTATTGACAATACAACGCGGGTTGTTGAAGCCTGGTACATTTGAACAAATTGAAATACTTAAAAGTTTATGCTCATTCGTGTAAATGGTTGTGTCTGTATCTCGATCTTTTTCGCAATTAGGTAACAAACACTCTATGTCAAATGTTGCAAAAAATGGATAGTATCTCAAGGAATCATCTGACCCGATATCTATCCCGAATTGAACCTTCAATTTGTCGAATATTGTAGCAGTAGGGCTGTATTGTCCTCCAGAAAACTGCATAGTTGTTGCCTCTGAGATTGAACATCTGTGTCTTTTCAGATTCCCCAATCTATCATAACAAGTAGAACAGGTTGGACATCTGTAGGCTTTGACATATCCTTCCAAGTTTGTAATAAGACTGAAGTGATTGATATAAAGATCCAAATATAGTTTCTCCTTATAACTGGAGTTTGAATTCCAAATAACTGTTGAAGTCATATCATCATTTAAAGAAAACACTGTTATCTTCAGTTGAAATGCTCGCTCCAAAAGCAATAAATCAGCTTCTGTCACTCCTTTCCCATCACACCTTTTACCACTATCACCATAGATGAAACTATGATATTGTTGTTGGTACTCCTTCACCTCCTTAATTATCGGATCTTTTGCAATTCCACAGTTTTTTTGTAGTTCTTTGTGTAATGCTAGACATCTAAAAAAACAAAGATTGTCGGTAATTCGTTTTCCTTTTGTGTTTTTTAACATGGTTCGTATGTGTCTGTTGTTAAGGAGGTGAGAGGGTAAATGCTCTGGTGGTGATCCAACTTTTCCCATTCCGAGTAGTTTGTAGAAATAAAACGAAATGTTTGTGATCAACATCAATCTCCAAGTCGTATTTGGTCTCCGTCTCAAGCTATTTGTACGATGATCAGTCTCCATAACATCAACAAAGAAGTCATCAAGATCTCCTTCAGTTTCAATCAGTTTAGCTTTTGGATATACAGTAGCATTGTTTGATGATGAGTGAAAGTATCGGAGTTCACCATCATTTTTATTTTCTAGTATACAACCTACGCTACAGTTGACTTTTGCTCTCGAGCTCAATTGTCTCCAAACTTTTTTTAGCAATTCTAACACTCTTGAATCATGATAGTCATTTTGGTAG
This sequence comes from Cryptosula pallasiana, assembly GCA_945261195.1. NCBI lineage: Eukaryota > Metazoa > Bryozoa > Gymnolaemata > Cheilostomatida > Cryptosulidae > Cryptosula > Cryptosula pallasiana. Next base: position 9,371,710 of record OX183130.1, on the reverse strand, counting down.
GTATCAGCTTGGTCTCTTGGAATCCCATCCCAAAGTCTTACATTTAAAAGTTCTATGACTTTTCCAGCTCTATGTTTCGTTTTCATAGCTCCCCAATATCTAGCTATCAAATCATCCCATTCTTCATCTTGAAAAGTTGGAGCTGTGCTATCATCAACAATACCTAGGGTTGATGCTCGGGTAGGTCTTTCAAAATTTAAATCTTCCATTTCTTCTTCTTGTTCTTCCTCTTGTGCTTCTTCCTCTTCTTCTTCTTCTTCTTCTTCTTCATTTTCTATCATTGGATCATTCTCATTTTCTTCAACTATCTCCTCCACAACCGGCTCTATATCTTGAGCTATTATGCTAGTCTTTGGTGGTGAAGGCTCAGCACCAAATCCTATTTGATTGATTGTTTCATCGGGTAAACGAAAACAAATGAGATTTTCTTCTAACCATTTCCAATTGGGGGAAATTTCAGGGTTTTTTTCTTCTACATTCTCCTCCCGATAATTTAAACTTTGTCTACAATAGAAATGTTAACACATAATAGTTGTTCTATAAAACATTCACATACATTTTATATAAAATGTAACAGAAGAAAAAAATGACTTAAACACCATTATCAATTAATTTTTAAAATGGAATTAGGAAAAAAGACTCAAACATTATTATTAGTTAAGTTTTTAAAAACTTACTGTGTACTATGACATGAATTCCCAACTCCCTCTTTTACATTAATTCTCTGATATTCTGAGTCCTGTCTACAATAAAGAGATAACGCATTATTTTTGCTGATTCATGAGATGAGTATAAGAAAAAAGCAAAAAATTACTCTACTAATGTTATTAATTTATGATTTTAAAAACTTACTGCTTATCAAAGACTATTGTATTTTCAGTAGTTGCTGAAACTTGAAAAGTCGAAGGTTTGTCTTGAAAAGCATTTTCAAGTTCCATCTCCATTTCATTTTCATATTCATCATTGCATTCATCATTCATGTATTCATTATCAGCGTTTGAAAAACCGATATCATTTTGATTTTTCATGAGCCATTCCCATTCCTTATGTATGTCTACATCAGTATCATCCTCTTCTGTTTCCATAGCACTATAATAACAATAAAATCATTACTTTTTAATAGAAGTGACAATAGCACATAAAAAGGTAAGTTAAATGTCTCAGCTAATAAATTTTACCTTGTGAATAAAACTCCTAGTAGTCAGTTGGTATATTATATAGTAGATGTTGAGGCTTCAGTTACTGTTGTTAGAACGAGTGATTTATTATGTGAAAGCATTACTTTTTAAGTAGACAAAAACTTAAGTGAGATAATTAAGGCAGATAATTAAGTCTTAGCTTCAATGAAAATTTTCAAATTCACACAGAAAAACTTTTAATAGTCAGTGGATGTAGTAGTAGATGTTGCTCCTCCAATCACTGTTGTAGAACTGGATGCTTTCTGTGTGAAAACAGTGGCTCTTAAATAGATAAAGCTGCACCGGTTGAACTCTATGAATACCAACCTTCTTTATAATATAACTATGAATCAGAATTTTGTCCACGCGAAAACCAATGCTTTCGCGGGAATAAATAATTTATTTTCACGCGAATAGAAACTGTTGCTTTCGCGGGAATACAAATTTTATTTTCACGCGGATACAAACCAATGCTTTCGCGGGAATAAAAACTTTATTTTCACGCGAATGGAAACAGTTGTTTTCGCGGGAATAAATACTTTATTTTCACGCGAATGGAAACTGTTGCTTTCGCGGGAATAAATCATTTATTTTCACGCGAATAGAAACTGTTGCTTTCGCGGGAATACAAATTTTATTTTCACGCGGATACAAACCAATGTTTTCGCGGGAATAAATACTTTGTTTTCACGCGAATGGAAACCGTTGTTTTCGCGGGAATAAATAATTTATTTTCACGCGAATACAAACTGTTGCTTTCGCGGGAATACAAATTTTATTTTCACGCGGATACAAACCAATGTTTTCGCGGGAATAAATACTTTATTTTCACACGAATGGAAACCGTTGTTTTCGCGGGAATAAATGATTTATTTTCACGCGAATAGAAACTGTTGCTTTCGCGGGAATACAAATTTTATTTCCACGCGGATACAAACCAATGCTTTCGCGGGAATAAATACTTTATTTTCACGCGAATGGAAACCGTTGTTTTCGCGGGAATAAATAATTTATTTTCACGCGAATACAAACTGTTGCTTTCGCGGGAATACAGATTTTATTTTCACGCGGATACAAACCAATGTTTTCGCGGGAATAAATACTTTATTTTCACGCGAATGGAAACCGTTGTTTTCGCGGGAATAAATACTTTATTTTCACACGAATGGAAACTGTTGTTTTCGCGGGAATAAATACTTTCATGCAAAAGCATTGGTTTGTATCCGCGTGAAAATAAAATTTGTATTCCCGCGAAAGCAACAGTTTGTATTCGTGTGAAAATAAATTATTTATTCCCGCGAAAACAACTGTTTCCATTCGCGTGAAAATAAAGTCTTTATTCCCGCGAAAACAACTGTTTCCATTCGCGTGAAAATAAAGTTTTTATTCCCGCGAAAACATTGGTTTGTATCCGCGTGAAAATAAAATTTGTATTCCCGCGAAAGCAACAGTTTCTATTCGCGTGAAAAGAAAGTCTTTATTCCCGCGAAAGCATTGGTTTGTATCCGCGTGAAAATAAAATTTGTATTCCCGCGAAAGCAACAGTTTGTATTCGCGTGAAAATAAATTATTTATTCCCGCGAAAACAATGGTTTCCATTCGCGTGAAAATAAAGTATTTATTCCCGCGAAAGCAACAGTTTCTATTCGCGTGGAAATAAATTATTTATTCCCGCGAAAGCATTGGTTTTCGCGTGGACAAAATTCTGAATCATAGTTATATTATAAAGAAGGTTGGTATTCATAGAGTTCAACCAGTGCAACTTTAGCTATTTAAGAGCCACTGTTTTCACACAGAAAGCATCCAGTTCTACAACAGTGATCAGAGGAGCAACATCTACTACACTTTCCATTGCAACTACTAGAAACTTTCTCTTTATAAAAGGTAAAATTTAAAACTTATTATTCCCTACCTAACAAAGATCAAAATTAGTTTAGCTATAATGTAAAGTATGAAATAAATAATCTTTTAGTTCCACATGAAAAGCTGAATTATATGTTATTTCTTTCTTTTTTAGAACACTATGGAGGATTTTTCTGCTTCTTACACGGATTTAAAGCCAATCGAAAACAAACAAAAAACGTTCAAAACACCCAAAAGAAAAAACTCTAACTCTGTCACAAAAGAAGCAGCGATAAAGAAACGAGCTCTTCCAAAACTGGTTTTACCCACAACATCAAACAATATGGAACAAAAAGAATTGCTCACTGATGCTGACAGAGCTCTCCAGATGGCCAAATCTCTCCAAAAATGGAAGACGTGTGATTTGAAAAAGATTGGAGGGTTTCTTACACTAGCATCACTTCCTGTTCCATCAGTTTTGCAAATCGTTTCTATTGAGCAGAGTACTGGTGCATACGGAAACTACTACATTCTCACTTATCTTGATAATTCAACTGGAGCGAATTTTCAGAAAGTCGTTTGTCCAAGTAGAGTAGTTGAAAGCTTCAATGTTGATAACTACCCATTACCTTTCAACATTTTGTACTTGGGTGAGATGGAAAACTCAAAAAAACCAGATACTACTTACTACAATGTCAAACGTATCAGTACAAAACGATTAACCACAATGGAAGCTACTGCTGAAGCTGAAAAACTGAGAAAAATGAGTGAAGAAGAACTCAAACTCGCTTACGACATCGATTATCTCAGTAATTTCAAAGATTGTTCCATTTTTGCTTACATCGAAGTTGTAGAAAGATTCATTCCTTTCCGATTCAATGGAGAAGAATCCATTGTAAATTGCATTCGCTATGTCACTGAAAAGAATGGAAAAAGAGAGACGAGAACGCTTTTACTACCAATCAGATATAACGAGGAAGCTAAAAGATGTGCACCTGGTGTGATGATTTACAAAGGAAAAAAACAGAGTAAGAATGGAAATCCTATTCCATACCACAATGTTGTCTTCATTTCTTCAACCAACGCTAGTGATTGGGAGCAATATTGCACACAAACAAGTTCCAATGAGGTGCTAACAAAAACGAATAATGAGGATGAAGTTCTTAAGGAATTCCTAGAAAACGAATTGCAAGATTTTGATGAACCACTTGGTGTTGATGGTATGTAAACTCAATATCAAATGCTGACAACAGGTAGTCTCAAGCGGATAATGAATGAATAAAAAAAAAGCCTGTGTATTCATTGACATTACAAGTTGTACTGTTTTGTATTACTTACTATTTACCGACTCTAACTATATTATATGGAAAGATTTTCCCTACTTATTATACAATAAGTCTATATAATCATATAATAATTCATAGAAAAGTCTAAAGGTTCTCAGGTGATTAACTCACCAAAAGTTCCGGTTTTGCAAAACATTTGAAGATCTTCGGTTTTGCAAAACATTTGAAGATCTTCCTATCCTAAGCATTATACGAGTGACTGTACCTTTTTATCCAGTTGAAATATCTAAAAACTTCAGTAACTTAGTATTTACTGACTCTAGCTATATTATATGAGATTTTCCCTACTTATTACACAATAAATGTATATATTCACATATTCTTTCATTTTTAATCACTGTATTTATTCAATGTAGATATATTTCCTCTCTCTCCTCTCTCTCAAAATATCGTATGACTCGGAATTACAAAAAATTATCAAACCTTAAATGCCTCACATTCAAAATCTAGACATCCTATGAGTTATAATTATGTATACAATTATGTAAAAAATTATCATAACTTAAATGCCATACATTCAAAATCTATATACCATATAAGTTCAAATTAGGTAAAATAATAATCAAAACTCGAATGCCACTTAAATGCCATTCAAATGCCACTCAAGTACCCCTCAAGTAAAATACAATATAAACTCGGCGAATTCATCCAACGCCGTAACCCATTGCATAACCCCAGATAATGACCCCACAAAAAAACACTTGGTAGGGAGATCTGCTCATATATTACTACTATGGTGTTTAAGTCATTTTTTTCTTCTGTTACATTTTATATAAAATGTATGTGAATGTTTTATAGAACAACTATTATGTGTTAACATTTCTATTGTAGACAAAGTTTAAATTATCGGGAGGAGAATGTAGAAGAAAAAAACCCTGAAATTTCCCCCAATTGGAAATGGTTAGAAGAAAATCTCATTTGTTTTCGTTTACCCGATGAAACAATCAATCAAATAGGATTTGGTGCTGAGCCTTCACCACCAAAGACTAGCATAATAGCTCAAGATATAGAGCCGGTTGTGGAGGAGATAGTTGAAGAAAATGAGAATGATCCAATGATAGAAAATGAAGAAGAAGAAGAAGAAGAAGAGGAAGAAGCACAAGAGGAAGAACAAGAAGAAGAAATGGAAGATTTAAATTTTGAAAGACCTACCCGAGCATCAACCCTAGGTATTGTTGATGATAGCACAGCTCCAACTTTTCAAGATGAAGAATGGGATGATTTGATAGCTAGATATTGGGGAGCTATGAAAACGAAACATAGAGCTGGAAAAGTCATAGAACTTTTAAATGTAAGACTTTGGGATGGGATTCCAAGAGACCAAGCTGATACCTACCAAAATGACTATCATGATTCAAGAGTGTTAGAATTGCTAAAAAAAGTTTGGAGACAATTGAGCTCGAGAGCAAAAGTCAACTGTAGCGTAGGTTGTATACTAGAAAATAAAAATGATGGTGAACTCCGATACTTTCACTCATCATCAAACAATGCTACTGTATATCCAAAAGCTAAACTGATTGAAACTGAAGGAGATCTTGATGACTTCTTTGTTGATGTTATGGAGACTGATCATCGTACAAATAGCTTGAGACGGAGACCAAATACGACTTGGAGATTGATGTTGATCACAAACATTTCGTTTTATTTCTACAAACTACTCGGAATGGGAAAAGTTGGATCACCACCAGAGCATTTACCCTCTCACCTCCTTAACAACAGACACATACGAACCATGTTAAAAAACACAAAAGGAAAACGAATTACCGACAATCTTTGTTTTTTTAGATGTCTAGCATTACACAAAGAACTACAAAAAAACGGTGGAATTGCAAAAGATCCGATAATTAAGGAGGTGAAGGAGTACCAACAACAATATCATAGTTTTATCTATGGTTATAGTGGTAAAAGGTGTGATGGGAAAGGAGTGACAGAAGCTGATTTATTGCTTTTGGAGCGAGCATTTCAACTGAAGATAACAGTGTTTTCTTTAAATGATGATATGACTTCAACAGTTATTTGGAATTCAAACTCCAGTTATAAGGAGAATCTATATTTGGATCTTTATATCAATCACTTCAGTCTTATTACAAACTTGGAAGGATATGTCAAAGCCTACAGATGTCCAACCTGTTCTACTTGTTATGATAGATTGGGGAATCTGAAAAGACACAGATGTTCAATCTCAGAGGCAACAACTATGCAGTTTTCTGGAGGGCAATACAGTCCTACTGCTACAATATTCGACAAACTGAAGGTTCAATTCGGGATAGATATCGGGTCAGATGATTCCTTGAGATACTATCCGTTTTTTGCAACATTTGACATAGAGTGTTTGTTACCTAATTGCGAAAAAGATCGAGATACAGACACAACCATTTACACGAATGAGCATAAACTTTTAAGTATTTCAATTTGTTCAAATGTACCAGGCTTCAACAACCCACGTTGTATTGTCAATAATGGGGATGATGATGAATGCGTTGGAAAGTTCATTGAATACTTGGATGATATTAGTGAAGAATCATATAGCCGATTGGAAAAACAATTTTCGCGAATCATAAAACAGATAGAAGGTGAATTACAACGACTGGAAGAAGCTGAAGAAAAGTTTCGTAGTGATTTTGAAAAAAATCGTTTCAGACGTAGAACAGGAGCTGAAAAAGTTCTGGATGATTTGTACAGCTATATGAAAAAACTCCCTATTCTAGGTTTCAATTCACAGACTTATGATGTCAATGTGATGAAAGGAAAACTGCTTCAAAAATTGAAAGATGTCTCCGACACAGATTTTGATTTTGTTATAAAAAAAGGAACCAAGATGCCTGTTATCGGAATAGGATCTTTTTTGTTTTTAGATTGTACAAACTTCATCGCTCCTGGATATAGCTATGAAATGTATCTCAAAGCATACAAATGTGAAGCCGGAAAAGGATTTTTTCCTTATGAATGGATGAAAGACTTGGAACAACTTAATCAAGAACATCTACCTCCAAGAGAAGCTTTTTACAGTTCTTTAAAACAAAAGAATATCAGTGAAGAAGAGTACATAATTTGTCAAGAAGCATGGAAAAATAACGACATGAAGACAATGAGGGATTTTTTAAAATGGTACAACAACTTGGATGTAAAACCATTTGTTCAAGCGTTGGAAAGACAAAGATCAATCTACAGAGAGCATGGGATTGATATGTTAAAAGATGGTATATCTTTACCAGGATTAGCGATTCGATGGATGTTTAACAAAGCACCTCAACCACCCCCTCCATACCTCTCTACATACTTGAATTTTGATGAACTTGGTAACTCGTTTCGTCAGACTCTCCCAATTTGTCTGCTTGACAACTGCAATGCAGAACTTTATCCTCTAATAAAGAAAAATATAGTTGGTGGACCAAGTCTAGTGATGCATAGATATCACGAAAAAGGTATAACTAAAATTAGAGAACATTGGTTGGGAAAAGAAGCAAAGATTTGTGATAGAATCTATGGAGTTGATGCAAATGCGCTCTATTTATGGTGTATGATGCAATCAATGCCTACTGGCTATCCTCGAAGAAGAAAAATCGAAAACTCCTTTGTCGCTGAACCAGTAAAATTTAGCAAGATAGCTCATAGCTGGTTACAGTTCCAAATGTTCTCAAAAAAAATCAATATCAGACATCAGCTCAATGGAGGAGAAGTTACTCTCGGACAGCGAGGATTACCAGTTGATGGTTTCTGTGTTGAAAATCGTCATGTCTTTCAATTCCACGGATGTTTTTGGCATGGACACGACTGCTCTTATAACAACGCTAAAGAACAAGAGCTTCAAGCTACTGGAAGAAAATCAAAAGCAAATCTGTTTAAAACTACGATGGAAAATGAAGAATATCTTCGAGCATTAGGTTACACTGTAATCTCGATTTGGGAGTGTGACTGGATGAAGCGTGTAAAAACTCATACAAATTTACAAAAATTTGTCAACACGTTTTACAATTCTTTCTACCCTAAAATACTTGAAAAAAAGCTGAATCAAGAAGAAGTGTTGGAGAGAGTTCAATCAGAAGAATTCTTCGGATTTGTTGAATGTGACATCGAAGTTCCTGAGGAAGAGGAAGAAAAGTTCTCCGAAATGCCTCCGATTTTTAAAAATACGATGTTAACCAGAGAACACTTGAGCAATGAAATGAAAGTCTTTGCTGAAGCCGAAGGGTTTTTAAAGACTCCTCAACGCTCATTAGTTGGAAGTATGTACGGAGATAAGATATTGCTAATGAGTCCTTTGTTGAAATGGTACTTGAAACAAGGATTGAAAGTCACCAAAGTTTATCAGCTAATAGAATATATTCCTAGAAAAGCTTTTGAAGCTTTTGGAACATCGGTTTCAGACGCTAGGAGAATGGGAGATGCAGACCCTAGTCAAGAATTACTCGCTACTACTAGCAAGTTGGAAATGCTGCTTATGGAAAAACAATCACTGATAAAGAAAAACATACCACCATCAAGTTCATCGAAGGCGCCAGAAAAGCTTCATTTCGTATCAGAGGAAACAAATTTATCGCCATGGAAGAGATAGCAGATGATTTTTATGAAATCGTAACCTGTAAACAGCTAGTAAGTTTTAAAACAATTATTTTGCAATTCAAAATTTATATTCCACAAGTTTACTTTGCTAATCAGTATCACCATCATTTCAGCTAACTATGAATGTTCCAGTACACTTGGGTTTCTCCGTGCTACAGTATGCTAAACTGAGAATGCTACAGTTTTACTACGACTTTATGGATAAGTAAGTGAAACCTAATTCCCTACCATTATTATGTGTAAGTAAGTAAAACTTCCAAATAATTGAAATCGAAACAAACTTTTTATTTATAGATATATTGACAGAAGTGATTTCCAATATGTTGAAATGGATACAGATAGCGCATACATGGCGTTGAGCGGAACATTAGAAACACTGGTAAAACCAAGTATGAAAAAAGAGTTTTACAATGAATATGGTGATTGGTTTCCACGCCCATACTGTGACAAACATAGGGATGAGTTTTTAAGAACCAAAACAATGGGTTTAGAATGGAGCACGCAAGACTGTTGTGAAAAAGTACTAAAACACGGAAAAAGAACACCTGGGCTGTTTAAAGAGGAATTTACCGGAGATGGAATTGTTGCACTTAACTCTAAATCCTATTACTGCTGGGGAGAAAAAGGAAACAAGTTTAGCTCAAAAGGTTTGAACAAACGAATTAATCAATTGAACAAAGACAGTTATCTAAATGTATTGAACACAAAAAAGTCGTTTATGGGTAAAAATCGAGGATTTGTAGTAAAGGATCAAAAAATGTTGACATACAACCAAATAAAACGAGGTCTCACATATTTTTATGCTAAAAGACGAGTGTGTTCTGATGGAGTATCTACCGAGCCTACTTTGGCTTAAATAAAAACCTTCATAATAGACTTCTTTTACCACAGTTACTATAACTATATATATATATGTATATAAAATACAAAAAATCTTTCATCATCCTTATAAATATCGATAAAGAATAGATGAATATTTAACTTTATCATCTGATATATTTTATAGCATTCAATGTATATATGAGTTCGAATTATGTATCTAGCTATATTATATGAGGAGATTTTACCCCTACTTATTATGTAATAAATGTATATAGCCATACATTGATTCGCTTTTAATCAATGAATTTATTCAAGGTAGATACATCTCCTCTCTCCTCTCTCTCAAGATGCTATATGAGCTCGAGTTATGAAAAGAAATTATCAAAACTTAAATGCCATACATTCAAAATCTATATACCATATAAGTTCAAATTAAGTAAAATAATAATCAAAACTCGAATGCCACTTAAATGCCACTCAAATGCCACTCAAGTACCCCTCAAATAAAACACAATATAAACTCGGCGAATTCATTCAACGCCGTAACCCATTGCATCACCCCAGATTATGACCCCACAAAAAAACTCTTGGTAGGGAGATCTGCTCATATATTACTACTGGTACCTTGCCGGGTGTTTTCAAGATTGAATGAAGACCAGGAGCAATGCCTAGATGCTTATATACATCTAGGACAATAGCGGCAGGACTTAAGGACAAAGCTAAAACTCAAATTGATAACATGTTGAAGAACGATATTATAGAGCCTGTAGAAAAACCTACAGATTGGTGTTCAGGCCTCACCATAGCTCCTAAATCAAATGACAAAATTAGGATGTGTATAGACTTGACTATGTTGAACAAAAGTTTAAAACGGGAAGTCTATCCCTTATCCAAGGTATCAAAAACGCTTAGTCACTTGTCAAACGGCAAAATGTTTTCAAAATTGGATGCCGATTCTGGATTTTGGCAAGTGAAATTAGACCCGAATAGCAAGTTGCTGACTATATTCATTACCCCATGGGGTAGGTTTTGTTTCAAAAGAATGCCCTTTGGAATAAGCTCGGCCACAGAATTCTTTCAGCATACTATGGAAAAAATATTACTAGGACTTGAAGGTGTAATTTTTCTAATGGATCATGTTTATATTTACGGCCAAGATGCTAACGAACATTGGAAAAATTTAGAAGCCGTATTAAGACGAATGAAGTCCTCCGGTATGTCACTCAAGAAGGAAAAATGTGAGTTTGGTCGTAGTGAAATCAAATTTCTAGGACATGTGATCAGTGGTTCAAGGTTCAGGCCAGATCCTGACAAGATACGTGCTATCCAAGAGATTCAACCTCCGGCTAATAAGACTGAAGCTAGGAGATTTACTGGTATGGTAAACTACCTCAGTAAATTTAGTAGTAAAATAGCTGAGCTGTGTACTCCTATACATGCCTTATCTGGTTCACGTTTGGAATGGCTATGGGATTTGGTTCAGCAGTCAGCGTTTGAGAATATAAAACAGGAACTTTCAAAAACACCGGTTTTATGTGCATTCGATTTGAACAAGAAACACAGGGTTTCTGCAGATGCTAGTAAAAATGCAATAGAGGCTGTATTGTTACAATTAGATGAACATGGTTTTGGTCAACCTGTTGAATATGCTTCTAAAAAAATGACCGACACTGAGGAAAGGTATGCTATGATAGAAAAAGAAGCTTTAGCCATCACGTGGGCTTGTGAAAAATTTGATTACTACTTGGTTGGAAGAAAATTTGAAATCAAAACAGATCATAAACCTTTAGTTCCGGTGCTAGGCGAAAAGGATTTTTCAAGCTGACCAGCTACGGTGCAACGTTTCAAACTGAGACTTTTGAGGTATGATTATGAAATATTTTATTCACCAGGTAATACTATGTACTTAGCAGATACTTTGCGTAAGCATAACAGTGGTAGTTACAGCTCAGTAGATCTTACAGACTGTAAAGAGGTAGAATCTTTTGTTGAAACAGTGATCAATGTAATAACAGTTGACAGCAATGAAGAGGAAATTTTACAAGCTGTTCGTACTGATAAAACATGTCAACAAGCTTTCAAACATATACATAATGGTTGGCAAGGACACAAAAATAGACTTGAAGACGAATTAGCACGACTCTACACATGTAGAGATCACCTGAGTATAGGTAGAGTCTTGCTGTTTTACGACACGAGGATGTATATTCCACACTCCGTTAGATCGAAATACTTACAGAAGTGTCATAAGGGTCGTCAAGGCATTACTAAACGTAGGAAAGGGGCTCAAAAACATTTTTGGTGGCCTGGTCTTAGCGCTGAAAATGGCCATTATATAGAAAATTGTGGTGTATGTATTAGACATGGATCAATTAAGCACCAACCTATGGAAGAAAGTGAACTTCCGATGTTTCCTTGGGAAATTATAGCTTCTGATGTTTTCCAGTTCGAAAATGATTTATATGTAGTCTTGGTTGATTATTATTCAAAATGGATAGAGGCATTGTCTGTACAAATGGCAACAGCCAGCGAAATTATTTTTGCTATGAAAGTAATATTTGCTGGATTTGGCATACCCAAATAAGTACGTTCAGATAATGGACGCTGCTACGACTGTAAACAGTTTAGGGAGTTTGCAAGTTCTACTGGCTTTAAATTGGTCAGTAATAGTCCCAGGTACAACCAGTCAAACGGTCTAGCTGAAAGTGCTGTCAAAATCGTAAAAAACCTTTGGTATAAAAACCCAGACAAGAATGAAGCTCTTTCAGCATACAGAAATACCCCACTGGTTGCCAGTTACTCCCCGTGCGACTTAATGTTTGGTAGAAGTATTAGGTCCTCACTCGGTAGGTCCTATGGTACTACAGTAAATTACGATATGTTTAAAGAAAAAGAGAAGGCTAAACGCCATTTCATGAAAATTGCATTGGACAAAAAAAACCGTGTTTCCAAGTTACCAGAACTTAAACTTGGTGATCTAGTTTGGGTCAAATCTCCAAAGGACACTGGTGCTGATGGCATCAAAGCACAAAAGAACAATTGTCCTGAAATTTATTGGGTTAAAATTGGTAATAGTGAAATAAGGAGAAACCGAAAACATCTATTGTTGTTAAATAAAGATGAACGCATAACACAGTTGGCATATGAAGATATTCCGTTATTGGTAATGCCTGAGACAGATAATAGTTTATTAAATGGTAATGGCCCTGTAGTTGATGATAATTTTGTTAACGTGTCAGATAGTGTAGGTTCTATAGAGCCTCAGGTACATACAGAAAACCAATCTGCGATAACAAATTTTACTGGTCCCTTTAAAAGGTCTAGACTTGATAAAACAGTTGTCACACAATCTGATCACAAGGTGCAGAAACAGAAAGCTACCGATATGGTATACTATTAGAGGTTTCGTGTATTGTTTTAGATCATTCTACAATTCCATATTGTAAAGTTTTTACGTACACTAGTGTGAACGACCTTCACCGGACCACTGTCTACTATAGCTAGGGAAACCTACTGATAGCTTTTGGTAAATGGTAGCGTACCGGTAGCCTCAGGAACTAATCTGACCCATGTTGCGGCTTCTACTGAACGCAGTATAACTCTGCCGGCAACCGGTATTTAGTTAATTACTAAGTCGATCCCTCAAAGCACGGGATAATTACACTCACAATACGGGAATCCATTACACGTTCTAATGAGATCCCTTTGTTTGTCAGTTTAGCTTAACAGCCACGCGCGTAGTTTACGGCAGCAATTGACAGACTTTCTTACTTATGCTTGACTTGGTTGACTTCTTTGGCACTCAAATGTAGTAGACTTGGACAATAGTAGTAATATATGAGCAGATCTCCCTACCAAGTGTTTTTTTGTGGTTCTAACCTTGGAGTTTAGGCAATGGGTTACGATGTTGGATGAATTCGCCGAGTTTATATTGTATTTCATTTGAGGGGTATTTGAGTGGCATTTGAGTGGCATTTAAGTGGCATTTGAGTTTTGATTATTTTTTTACTTAATTTGAACTTATATGACATATAGATTTTGAATGTATGGCATTTGATTTTTTTTGATGTTTTTTACATTGTATAAAAATGGAGCGCGATATGATTGTATTGTTATTGGAAGTTAAGATGTCGACAGAGGATGATGTTGAGATGAGACCGATGAATGAAGTTGATACTGTTGATGGTACTATACGTGATACGATAGATGTTTTACCGAGTATGAAGCGTAAAGCGTTGATAATTATGATGATTTTGGTATTTATCGTAGGGTTTTCCACTGTTGGAGGTGTTACTGAGTTTAGTATGTATGAAGAAGCTATGGAAAAAATACAAAAAGCGAGAAACTCTCCTGTTGGAATCATAAATGAAACTACTGTTGGTTGATGAACATCTTTTTATGATGAATGGGAAACCTAAAGATTATGACTCAAGGATGCGTTCTCCTTTTACAGCAATGATTGCAGGACCAACTGGATCGGGAAAGACGCAAGCGATTTTTCGAATGATTGAAGCTAGTCAGACTATAGCACACCCTCCACCAACTGAAATTCACTACTGTTATGGAGCCTACCAAAAAGCCTTTGATGATGTACCAGGAGTGATTTTTCATGAAGGGATGATAGATATAACAGTGAGTTTTCCCAGAGATGGTAAAAATCGATGGCTGATAATTGATGATCTCATGGATGAAGTTTCTGGTAAAGCTGATGCCAATGCTCTGTATACAAAACATAGTCATCATTTGAACATAAGTGTGTTTTTTATTGTTCAGAATCTGTTTTTAAAAGGAAATCGTACAATTTCCTTGAATAGTCATTATTTTTTTCTTTTTAAAAATCCTAGAGATGCTTCTTCTATTTCCTATTTGGCTCGACAATGTTTTCCATCTAAAGTAAAATATGTACAAGAGGCTTTTGAAGATGCAACAAAAAAACCATACTCTTGTTTACGAATAGATACGACTCAACAAACGAATGATCAACATAGACTATTGGGAAATTTTACATCGGATCTCCCTATGATATTATATGTACCCAAGTAAAAGGATATAAATACAATTACTATTCATTTCACCTCAATCATATTTTGTTATTCAACGACGCAACACGAAAGAGTTATAATGACTAAAGATTTGGAGAAAAAATTAACAGGAAATGCTGCTGTATTGTTATCACTCAACAATGCAACCTTTGCTATTCAAAAGTCTGTTATAGCCAAAGCCAAAAAGGAGTTTATTATGACTCTAATGGAATGCGCTAAAGCTATTATAAATGGAACGATACCATTGACAACATCTCAGTACAATCAGTTGCAGCGGAACGCGAAGGATATTAGCGCTTTAGTAAGAAGAACAACGTTAGATGATAAGAAAGCTGTATTGCAAAAAGGAGGATTTTTAGGCGCTCTACTAGGACCTATCATCAGCAATATAGTTCCTGGGTTATTTAAAAGTGTGCTAGGAGGAGGGAGAAGATAAAGATGAAAGTCTCAACACGAATGATGCGAAATAAACCGGCAATTTTAGCTCTGGATGAACTGAGTAAGAAAGGAAAAATCGCTATAGTCGAAAAGGCTAACTCAGATTTGTTTCAATCATTGATAGAAAGTGTTAAAAATATTATATTAGGTAATGTTCCTCTTGATTCTGAGCAGTTTATTGAGTTGCAGCGTTACAAGAAGGAACTACATAAACTTAGTGGTAGAGGGACAGTTGATGATAAACGTAAAATTTTGATTCAGACTGGTAGAGGAAATCTTTTGGATGCTATTATAAACCCTATTGTATCTGTTTTGTCATCAATAAAAAGATGAATCGTCAGCCTTTAACATTCTCCAGACGTATTTTTATACTCACTGAAAATGAATACTATAGATTAACGGAAAAAAAGGAAAATAAAACAGTGGTAAAGGAAGAGAAGACCAGACCTCCATTGTATTATAATCCTATGGAAGCTATAACAGTGAGAAATATGAAGAGAAAGCGAAATGATCTACTGGAAACGGCTTATGATTCTGACTTATCCTCACACGAAAAGTTAGATGAAAATGTTGAAAACCTACGTAAGTATTTGTCTGATGTCAAAAAGATTAAAAATAACCAAAATCAGACACAAAAGGATAGTTGGAGTCCCATTAAGAAAAAGAAGATAGAGTCTATTTCTCCTTTAGCCAATAGCACAGTTATTGATGATAAACCTAATACCCTTTCACCAAATGCTCATAAAGACATTGAGTTAGAATCAGTGAAAACGGATGATGATGATGACATTGGGATGGAATTAATAAAAGGGAGGTTGTTTGATACTGAAGACTCAACCCTATTTGGAAATACATTTCTTACTGATGGAGAAGATGAGTATGATAGTGAAAGTGAAAATTTAAAAGAGTTTGAAAAAAAAGCAACTGAATTAACAACAAAAAAGAGTGATCAAACGATTGCTGTCAGAATGTTGAATAATCTGAGTAAAATTGGTAGATTCGACTCGGACAAGAACAGACTGAAAATTGGAGAACATTGGTTGAATCCTAAGACTTCCAAAACTTTACTACAAGACGTTCTAACTGAAGGAGGTAAAATACAATCAGAAATACCAATTACAGTAGATTTAAAAGCTTGCTAACTGATGAAGGAATCACAACTGTCAGAAAATCCCCGCATCAAACACGTAAGAGTCAGAAGAAAAAGTTGGTCATTCCAGGTACTAATTCATGGACATCGACACGCTAAAAGAGTTGTATTACAATCCTGCATTACATACATCTCTACGAGGAGCTAGAGCTTTACTGAAAGCTCGTAGAAAGCGAGAGGGGGAAAAAAGAATCCGTGAATGGTTGAGTGGTGAGGATGCCTACACGTTACATAAAAGAGTTGTAACTAAGTTTAAACGCCGTCCTACAATTGTAGCTGGAATAGGGGAACAGTTACAGGTAGATTTGATGGATGTTCGATCTCGAAAAGAAGAAAATAATAATACAGCATTTTTACTGACTGCTGTTGATTCTCTATCTAGAAAAGGTTGGGCTGTGCCACTCATCAACAAATCAGGGCAGGTAGTGGCAAGAGGATTGAGAAGAATACTAGAAGGGGAAAACTATAAAGCTTTACAATCGGATAAAGGTAAAGAGTTTGACAATGTCAATGTAAAGACTCTCCTGGTGGAAAAAAAAGTCAAGCGCTTTACAACCGAAAATGAGACGATAAAGGCATCGATGGTGGAGCGTTTTAACAGAACTTTAAAAGAGAAGATATATAGATATTTGACATATAAAGATGATGACAGATACATTGATGTTTTACCAGAAATGGTTGATGCATACAACAACACAATTCATGGTGCTATAGGTATGAGACCGAATGATGTGAATTTTCAAAATCAGGAACTTGTATGGAATCGTGTGTATGAAGGAGGTGAACATAGTTTAGCTCAAGAAGCAAAACTAAAGATTGGGGATTATGTGAGAATAAGTAAGGCAAGAGGAGCGTTTGAAAGAGGATACACTCCGAATTGGACGATTGAGATTTTTATAATCACTGATGTACTTATTGATGAAAAACCTGTTGTATATAGGGTAAAAGATTTAGCTGAGGAGATGATTGATGGCACCTTTTACGAAAAAGAGTTGCAAAAAGTAAAAAAACCCACGATTTTCAGAATTGAAAAGATATTGGGAAGAAGAATGAAAAGAGGTAAAAGACAGATTCTGGTTAAGTGGTTAGGATACGGAGAAAAGTTCAACGAGTGGGTAGATGAATAGTTTATAAGGAAAGAACGCTTGATATAATCATCATACGTTGAGAAAATGTCGATGCTGATAACTTTACCTTCAAACTCTAGCGGTGAAGAGTTTCCTGATAATAACAATTCCGAATTTACAGTGAGACTGTATAAATATTTGGTTATCAATGGTGGAAAATGGGAGGTAGCTCTGCTAGATATGCCTTATTCTAATAATTGGAAGAATGTTACCGAAGGGAAAATATATCTAGAAAAGACTAATGTCTCTGGTAAAAGCGAAAAGTCCTTCATCTTAATTGGTAATGGAAGATATGATAGTATGGAGGAGTTGGAGGAGATTATACGAAAGAGAATGAGTGAAATGGATTTAGACAAAAAATTTGCCATCTCCTACAACAAGATCACCAACACCACTTTACTAACTAACAGCGATCCTGATACTGCCATAAGCTTTTCCAAAGATATAGCATATATTTTTGGATTTGATCCAAAAACTATGTACCCTCATGGTAGATACAATAATATCTCACACCCTGATATAAATTCTGGTTTAACATCTCTGTATGTTTATTCCAACATTGTTGATAATAGAATGGTAGGAGATACGAATGTACCTTTACTGAGAGTAGTTCCGGTTCAAGGAAAGAAGAATAGCGTTGTGTATCAAGAATTTAAAAATCCTCACTATGTTGATGCTTCATCAATAAATAGTGATCTGGTTCAAGTACTTATAACGAGTGACGACGGCCAACGAATACCATTTGATGGTGGAAAGGTTGTGTTGACGGTTCACTTTAGAGAGAAAATATTATAATGAGTTTGGTACGATACACCCCTGAGGACTCAAAAGATTTTTTTGATGAGTGCTACAAGATGCAAGCTGGAAATGGAATTGGAGTGTATAGTGGACGACGGGTGATGCCTAATATGAGAGGAAATGGACTTGGTAGTATTTTTTCAAGTATACTTAAATCCGCAGCACCAATGCTGAAAAGAGGAGCAATTAGTTTGGGGAAAAGAGCACTGTCTGTAGGTGAAAATGTAGCGCGTGATGTCATTGATGGACAAAGCTTTGCAGCATCAGCAAAGAAGAGGGGGTTGGCAGAGTTGAATGATCTGGGGGGAGATGTGCTCAATGCAGTCCGTCTAGATAGTATGAAAAGGAGAAAAACAAAAGGTGGAAAGAAGAGAAGAGGTGTTGGTAAACGTGGCATATTTTAATAGTAGCAGAATCCGCTATAAAGACAGCAGAGCTTGATAACTATATTCATTAAGCAGTAACACCTCAAGCAATCATCATTTGCAAAAGATGGCCAGCCTAAATGGAACAACAGGTAATAAGTTGGAACGTTCTTCCTACAACATAAATCCAACGTTGGATGTATTTGCTACAGAACCAACAAACATATCGGTAGAAAGATCAGAATATGTTGTCATCAGACCTGATAGGTTAGATCCTTATGGTAGTATCGAGTTAACCTTGTCAGGGAGCACTGAACATTACACAGATCTCTACAACTCGTTTCTGCAAGTTGAAGCCACAGTTGTTCAAGATGATGGAAGCGATATTGCAGGTAATGATGATGATGCAGTTGTGTGGATGGGGGATTCAATGCATACATTATTCAGCGAGTTGAAAATGTCGATAGAAGGAACCACTGTTGAATACGCTAACAACTACGGTTTACGCTCCTACTTTTCACAACTACTCGAAAACAGTGCAGAAAGAAAGAAATATCAAGGTAGGATGGAAGGATGGCTGTATGATGATTCAACTAGCAAAGACGCTGCTGATCACAAAACCGCGGATAAGAAAAAGAGGAGAGCTCTAATCATAGGTGGAAAGACAATAGAATTAACTGGAAAACCTCATCTTGCATTATTTCAGCAGAAAAAAACTAATAATTCCAGGTCCTAGTATGCAGCTGGAGTTTGAGCGTGCCTCCGGCAAACTAGCTTTGTTTGCTGCAAATGAGATGCCTGCAGGAGGAGCAAAGATTAGAATTGATAAATTTGAACTTCATCTTTGTAAAGTTAAGGTGAATCCTACAATACAAAACTCCCAACTCAGTTTGGCGTTGGAAGGTCACAACTACATTTATCTAGTTGATCGAAAACGGATAAAACTATATGGAATTCGTGCTGGGGTTGCGCAGATTGACATCACTTTGGAAGAAAACAAACAAAAACCTAAACAGGTCTATTTAGGTTTAGTTGATCACAACGCAATGAACGGACGTTTTGCCTTGAATCCATATAGAATGACGCACGCTAATGTTGATAGTATTGTATTGAGAGTTGGTGATTGTCCAATTGGAAGAAGATTTGAGCCAAATTATGCTAGAGGGGTTTTTGGAAGAGAATATCATCAGTTTCTACACGCTACCGGAACTTTGCTTGAAGGCGATAGTCTCGGTATTATGAAAGAACAATACCTTGATGGTACTACACTTTATGGATTTGATTTGACTGGTGATTTTCTTAAAGAAGGCTTTCACTCTATGAAAAATGTCACAACAAGTGTGGAAATTCGTTTTAGCACTAACACGACTGATGGATTATCCTTGGTAGCATACTTTTTAAAAGACGGTGTGCTGGAGATGGATAGCATTCTTCAATTAACTATCGGGGGAGACGCAGTGCTTTAAACAGAAAGTTAGAGATGAATACCATGCAAATTCGTTCGATCTTATCTTCAGACGTTTTATGTCAAAGCGTAGGGATTCATGTTGGAGCTAGAGAACAGTTTTGGAAGCAAATTTGCAATTTTCCAAGAGGATGTTTCGTATTCAACACCCATTATTCTCACCAACCTGGAGAGCATTGGTTGGCTGTGTACGCTAATGATTCAGAGGTGGATTTTTTTGACTCATTTGGGCGTTCTGTTTCCTTTTATCCGGATGTAAATGAAATACTAAGTATTCATGGAGGATATGAAACAATACGAAGTAATGAAACACAACTACAAAATTTTTTGTCAACTGTATGTGGCGATTATTGTGTATACTTTTGTTTACTGAGAAGTAGAGGATGGAGTATGGATGAAATTGTTAGAAGTTTACGAGACATAGGAGATAGTGAGATGAGAGATCACTCAATACGGAGATTTATCATACAGACCTATCCTAACTTCGAGTTCATAGAAGATAATACAGTAGAATGAATAGATGGTGTACATATACAAGGAACTAATTTACTAAGTAAATTGTTAAAATAAATTATTATAATTGATTTTTATTTGATATAACAAATAAAATGAATAAAATACAACTTATCTCATTATTTGTGCTAAACACTACAGAACCTATAAAAACTATTATTTTGTAATGTTTCAAGCAAGAAGTAAATAAGATCTTCTCATTTTCTTCCTCAGGAGCGCTCTTTAGTTAGATCTAAAAGACATAGTAACTAATGACTCTATCATACATAGTTATATGAATTAATTTTACAAAAATACTTCGGATCTTTCTTTAAATAGATATGAAACTTACCATCATAGATGACGAGTCACATCGTTTGTGTTATCGATTAAGACTCCGATATGCTGTTCTGGACAATTCTCTTTTTCATTTTCATCAAAGTAGGAGAGACAGGTGTGTTGCAGCGAAGTATCAAACAGTTCTGAGACTTGAATGAAAGCTTGAAGAGCTGAGAGTAGAATGATGTCGTAGGAAATCATGTTGTTCGTATTTTGTTTTAGTCCTTTGAATACGATTACACCGCTTTTTTCCGCCACCACAGATGAAGCTATTTGAGCAGGGATGCTAAGATCTCCAATCAATAGCTCTCCTTTCACCATACATCTGTAATTAGCCACTATAATATCAGCAGTCTTGTTCCAACGAGTATCGCATTTTCTTAGCATTCCAGGATTCTCATAAGCTATAACACTTCCTGTCGGAAAATCGTGTAAGTGAGCAACACTGAAATGAGCCTGTATTTGTCTCAAACTCTTGCCGTACGATGAGTTGAATGGATCGTTAATCTTTCGATTACTTCCTTGAGATTCAGCGGTACGAAAAATCGCATCTCCTGTCTTTCCTTCTCCCATATAAATTAAAACAATTGGATGTGTTTGCTTAGCTTTATTAACAAGCAGTCCTATTTTGGTTGAAACATCACTCTTCACCCGAGTTATCTTCTTATCCTTTCGGTAGTTGTAAATGATGGTGCACTTTGATTCATCACGAAATTCAACAGACAACACCTCCATAACTGTTGGTACTGGTAGTTCGCAGATTTCCATGGATTCTTCAAGTTTTTCTAGACTATCTGGAGAGAGAGAGTTTATTAACCCGGCGCTCTTGTAGGTGAGAGTAGTTAGTTCATTACTTCCAGCATCTTGAAAGGGTATTCTGGTGTGACGAAAAAGCGTTTCATCTCCAACATCCGTCAAAACTAGTTTTTTGCACTTCGAGCCAGTTTCATTATCATCTTTTGTCAAATCAATAAAAGATCGTTTCCTCATTGATGTTCTTTTTGAAGGTAGGTTGTTAGTAGGAGATGTGAATGAAGTAAAATCTTGTTGGGATTCTGGTTCATCAACCACCAATTGACTTTCTGGCATGTCAAAGATAGGAGAAGGTGATGGGGAAAAGGTTTGCTGGGGTTCTGCTTCTTCATTCATTGGTTGACTTCCTTCGTCTTGAGTATTCATTCTAAAAAAACAAAACGTTTTGTTTAATTTTTCGTAATTAATTTTAAAAGATCATAAAGATCATAAGCCTTCAGCTAGTTGTGTTAGCTAACAGAAAATAAATATTTTTACTCTTACCTTTATAAAGAAGGTGAGCTCCTAGTAGTTGCAATAGAAGGTTTAGTAGATGTTGCTTCTCCGCTAGCTGTTGTAGAACTGGATGCTTTCTGTGTGAAAACAGTGGCTCTTAAATAGGTAAAGTTGCACTGAATAAATCCTATGAATACCAACCTTCTTTATAATATAACTATGAAACAGCATTTTGTCCACGCGAAAACCAATGCTTTCGCGGGAATAAACAATTTATTTTCACGCGAATGGAAACAGTTGCTTTCGCGGGAATAAAAATTTTATTTTCACGCGAATAAAAACCAATGCTTTCGCGGGAATAAATAATTTAATTTCACGCGAAAACAAACCAATGCTTTCGCGGGAATAAATACTTTGTTTTCACGCGAATGGAAACAGTTGCTTTCGCGGGAATAAAAATTTTATTTTCACGCGAATAAAAACCAATGCTTTCGCGGGAATAAACATTTTATTTTCACGCGAATACAAACCAATGTTTTCGCGGGAATAAATAATTTAATTTCACACGAATAAAAACTGTTGCTTTCGCGGGAATAAATAATTTGTTTTCAGGCGAATAGAAACTGTTGCTTTTGCGGGAATAAATAATTTATTTTCACGCAAATAGAAACTGTTGCTTTCGCGGGAATAACTAATTTATTTTCACACAAATGGAAACAGTTGCTTTCGCGGGAATAAACATTTCATTTTCACGCGAATACAAACCAATGCTTTCGCGGGAATAAATAATTTATTTTCACGCGAATAGAAACTGTTGCTTTCGCGGGAATAACTAATTTATTTTCACGCGAATGGAAACAGTTGCTTTCGCGGGAATAAACATTTCATTTTCACGCGAATACAAACCAATGTTTTCGCGGGAATAAATAATTTATTTTTGCGCGAATAGAAACTGTTGCTTTCGCGGGAATAACTAATTTATTTTCACGCGAATGGAAACAGTTGCTTTCGCGGGAATAAACATTTCATTTTCACGCGAATACAAACCAATGCTTTCGCGGGAATAAATAATTTATTTTCACGCGAATGGAAACCATTGCTTTCGCGGGAATAAACATTTTATTTTCACGCGAATACAAACCAATGCTTCCGCGGGAATAAATACTTTATTTTCACGCGAATGGAAACCGTTGCTTTCGCGGGAATAAAAAAATTATTTTCACACGAATGAAACAGGAGTATTTCACGCGAATAACACTATTCTGATAGAGTTTTCGCGTGAGTGTTTTTATTGGTTATAAGTTAAATGAGTAGGAGTGTCTTATAGTATATAAGAACAATTCTCTCTACATAAAAATCATTCTCTTCAGCAATAATCTCAGGAGCATCAACTACTACAATAACCTCAGGAGTATCAACTACTACAGCTGATTTTCTTGGTGATAAGGTAAGAATTAATAAAAAACTATTTTAATCGAAGCTAAAATGTAATTATTTTACAACACTGTTTAATCATCCTATACTAACACATAACTTTTTTATTTTAGTTCATTATGAGTTCAAAGCCATATACAATAACAGACTTCCTCCCACAGATTTATCACCAGTATATCAAAGAAAATGTAGCCGTGCAGGAAAATGCGAAATATCCATTAACATTGCAAGCTGTGTTATTCTGTATAACACAGCATTTGCTAACTTTAGCATCTTTATACGGAGAGCTACCCATACAGTACCAACCACATTCATTACACCAGAATGCTGACAATCAGAAAACATTATTAAAACTAACAATTCAAAACAATTTTGAGACAGTTTTGAAAATGTCTAAAGTCGTAAATATTAACCATTTTTTAAAAAAAATTAAGAAGAAGGTATGGGATCAAGATCTCACAGAAAGATTAGTTAAAGCCCAATGGAGTGAAGAACTAATGCTCAAGTTTAAACCTATTATTTTACGATATATTCGAACAGATGAATGTTTATATTCATCTATTACTTCGTTTGAAGTTATGTTATGTCTTTTTCAAGAATATAAACTTTAATATATACAATCATACAATATTTAATTTCTATAGGTATATTATACAAGGATATTTTCCTACTTATTATGTAATAAATGTATATAATCATATATTGGTTTAATGTAGTTATATCTCCTTGTTCTTCTCTCCTCTCTCTCCAAATATCATATGAGTTCGAGTTATGTAAAACAATTATCAAAACTTAAATGCCATACATTCAAAATCTAGCTGCCATATGAGTTCAAATTAAATAAAATAATAATCAAAACTCAAATGCCACTTAAATGCCACTCAAATGCCACTCAAGTACCCCTCAAATGAAATACAATATAAACTCGGCGAATTCATCCAACATCGTAACCCATTGCCTAAACTCCAAGATCTAATCCACAAAAAAACACTTGGTAGGGAGATCTGCTCATATATTACTACTGACAATATCTAAGCATTCAGTTACTATCAAGGATACTGTGATTGACAAGCTTTATTCTACTTGACGAGCTTTATTCTACTTCACGAGTTGTTCAGCAAAGGAGTAGTTTCAGATTATATTAATAACATTTATTAACGAGAAAGAGACAAAACTTACAATAGTGGTGAGAGATGTTTCGAAGCGTTAAATAACAGTCCTGAGACGTTTAACAACGACTTACAATACACTCCAGTAAATGCCTGCGAGGAAAAAACCCTACACCACGTTACACAGTTCAACTTTTACAAGACTACTCCAGAGCTCTGAAGCAGTGGGCGATTTGCCCCAGTATTTACAGACAATAAATGCAAATGATAGTAGTTGAAATAAAATCCTATGATTGGATTTAATGTAGCAATGCCATTGGCTAATTCAAGCAAGATAACAGTAATAAAATAAGCGCACACAAGTAATTTACTACAGCGTTGGTTCATAGACATACACAATAATTCAATACAGCGTTGGTTCATAGACATTCAAGACAAGCGATCCCCTTACGGTAACTCACACTCGACATAATTAAATATGTCAACTGTTAGCTGAGGTCTGTCAAGCTTGGCTAGTTCGGCTCACAGGTCGGTGGATCTGTAGACTACGTCTTGTTGCTAGGCAGCGGGTACATCTCATCTGCTGGTAAGGTATGACAACTCCTGGTGTGTCTGATCACTCGCACTCACTCACTAAATTCTATTACAATAGTTAGTTTTAATAATAATAAAAATAATAATTAATAAACACCAATCTCCTGATGCATTATTATTTTTATGCTTAAGTAACTGTTATTGTTATTATTTTTGTAATATTAATCGTGCATCTGACAGTAATAATAATAATAATAATAAGAATAGTTTTTATTTAGTAAAATGAATAATAATGTGGAGGAAATGTTACCGAAACCCATGCAGGTCGACACCATTAACATTTATTACTTGCCGAACAGTACACTTATTTTATTACTTGCCGAACTGTATGTCATTTGCACTCACTCATTTTATCTACTTACATTTGTTTTATTATATTATATTGCTTGCACCACTTCTTATTTTACACACATGTGCTTGTGCAACCAGCCGTGCTACTAAGCACCACCCGTTCTATGTTTACTGTGTTCTATTGGTACCCTAGCAACCAATCTGCTGTACAGGCGTGGCCTGCTTTTGTGTTCATGCTGTCAGTCATTATTATATAACTTGTTGTGTATAAATAACCATGTCGTGCCTAAATAAATCAGAGTTAGCCTACACTCTCAATTGCTTGTTGATTCACATGCATAAGCGCACTTATGCTAAAGCACAGGTAGCTTAGTAGAAAAGATACAAGCAAGCTCTTGCACTGATTGCGCTGGCAAAGGAACTCACAAAGTTCAAACGCTTGCACCATACTCTTGGATAGAGAGATTGCACTGAGACAAGTCGACTAGCAACTAAGATAATAGTCAGTAGAAAGTGGTCAGTCAATTCGACTCACACTGCACTTGACCTACGGGCAAGTGATACTGGAACGATTATTCGAACGGCTAGTTCGACCTAACACACCTATTCCTCTGGTTTAGGCTACGGGCGAGTTGGAAGGCGTACACTGCACTGTTGTACTTGCTTACTACTGTGGGCCGCTGTACAGGTGACAGCTACCACTTCACCCTAAATTCATGTACAATAATAACGAAAATAATGTTAATTATTAATAAAATAAATGTCGTTGATTATTATTATTATTCATGTTACTATTATTGTTAATAATTATTACCCTTATTATTTTTGTTGTATAAAAATGGTGGTTTTTCTTTTTCGTTTAGAAATCATTTTTAGTTGATAACTCTGTAATTGAATACTGCTCATTAATGTTAGTATTGCTATATATTCTCATCTCTTCCCTATTCATTAAGGGTTATTTGTTATTATTATATTCGTCAATTTAAGCAAACAACTTTGATACAGATAAATAACATAGGCATTGAAACTTATGAATAAAAACCATAGTGTACCATAACAATAATAACAACAATGAATGAGCAACACTGGTAATGCAAACAAAATAATGATATATACCACACCAACAAAAAAATAATCATGAGGAACCCAGTGTATCAGAGTTGTTCTCAATTTCCCTGGCTTTATTCAGCAGTTGTTTTTTTCTTATTACTTTATTTGCTTTTAAAAGTTGTGTACCATGACAAAAACCATGCTTAAATATTCATGAGTAGGTATGCAACAGCAGCCCAAAGCGGGTATAGGTTTAAGGGGAATTTGGAACAAACGTAGACAGGAATGAATGCAGACATAGCTGGAATGAACGTAGACACATCCTGGAATGAACGTCGACAGACCTGGAATGAAAGTCGACTATGTTAGAGAGAAGAAAAATTTGAAGTTCATTCTAGGAAGTGTCGACATTCATTCCTGGCGACATATAAAGTTTCGTTTCGACTTTCATTCCAGGAATGAAATAAATTATCGTATTTTCCCAAAGTAGACAACTCCTGGAATGAAAGTCGAAATGACATTTTATATATTGCCAAGAACGAACATAGACACATCCGGGAAAAAAGTCGAAGTTCATTTGTTTATTGCATAGTCGACATTCATTCAAGGTCTGTCGACGTTCGTACCAGGATGTGTCTACGTTCATTCCAGCTATGTCTGCATTCATTTCTGTCGACGTTCATTCCTGTCTACGTTCGTTCCAATTCCCGGTTTAAGGACTTACAATATTTCTGAGTAAAGGTTTTTAAATAATTTTTATTATTATTACTACTCTCGCATATAATAATAATTAATCAACTTATCTCTCGATAACGTTGGTAATAATCACCATAGTTGAACTATCAATGTTAGACGGTTGATGATAGATTCGAAATATTATAAAAAAGTTGCATAAAAAATGACAAAAAAAATTATTTGAGGAACTTAATCCTTAATTTGCGCCAAATTGCACACAATTTGGTAACTTTAATGATATTTGAATTTACCTCCTGCTCAGCATGCCATGATAACCAACTGGTTCAAATATTCCAAACAGCTTTTCTCCAACTTCACAAGGTTTACGTAAATTCAGAAAAAATTAAGATGATTGTGAATTTTTGTTACAATTGCGTTGCGATTGCCATACTGTGAACAGTGCATGTTTTGCTGATTTACTTACATAGTTGATGCAGCATTCTCAAATACATTTTCGTAATATTGACCAATGGGTTGCATAGTCACAAAGCATATGTCTTGATATGGAAAGTTAAAGTACAAGCACTTCAATATCCACCAGGTTTTTTGAGTTGATTTTTCACTAAATGTACAACTATAGCAAAGCAGTTTGTTGAATTTTTGGAATTATAGCCCATGCTTTATAACGATGTTCTTTGGTGGGACATAGACCTCACAAAAAAGATTTTTACCTCCTGGAATATCCAGACTCAAGCTATTACCAAAGAGGTGCGCTTTCATATCTTCGAAAAAAAATCAATGTTTCTGCAAGTTGTTGTTATGGGTGGTGGTCAGCAATAGGGAGAGCAACGTGTCTAATGGAACAACCGTTGCACTTCTGCAGATGCTGTGTAATTATGTTCATAGATTCAAATAAATTATGAAACAAAAAGAAAATTGGCGCACCCATGCGACTATAAATTACGATTAGAGCGGACATAAAAATTCCAAGAAATGGTAGATGCGCTAGCAGCAAATTTGGTAAAAATTTTAACCAGTTACATAATGCTCGAAACACTTGGACAAATTGAGCATCCTCAAGTCAACTGGCAAGTCTGAGTTTCATAAGAACTCTATAACACTAGCCCTCTTGATCTCCCTAACATCGCTTTCGCACTTTTTATGTTATCTCCACGGGCAACGCCGGGTATTTCTGCTAGTATATTATAAAAAGACTTTTGCACAAAAAAGTTATCATTATTCGCATGAAACTCGTATATATTATAAAGGAATTTTTGCGAAAATGAACAATTTTTATTCGCGCAAAATTTTTATATATTATAAAGGGATTTTCGCGCGAACAAAAGTTTTCTATCATGCAAAATTCTTATATGTTATAAAAAAAGGTTTTCACGCGAAGAAAACATTTTTTTAGCCAAGCAGGAGTTCTTATATGTCGTAAAGCCTTTTTCGCCTGAGGCTTTTCATTGGTTTTCAGGTCAGGTCAATCGGTGCAACTTTGACTATTAAAAGTCACTGTTTTCACACAGAAAACATCCACTCAAGCAATAGCGTCTAAAGGAACAACATCTACTACTGCGTCTGCTACAACTATTAGGAGGACTTGGAGAATTAACAGATAATTATTTATCACTGGTTAAAAAATTCAATAAACGATAGGGTTTAATGACTTATTATTTACTCGGCGAATTCATCCAACGACGTAACTCATTGCATAACCCCCAAGATCAAATCCACAAAAAAACACTTGGTAGGGAGATCTGCTCATATATTACTACTCTCGGATAATATTTGCTGACAAACAATTAGTCATGTCCCACACTTAATCCTTTTACTGTATATTATCAGTCATTAACAGAACTTTTTGTTCTTTTTAGAACTACTCATAAAACTGACAACAGACAATGACAAGACAGTAAAAAACTATCCTAAACTTTTACCCGAAAAAGACTTGATACTTCTGCAAACCTCATGTAATAAAAAAGTTGAAGACGCATTACAGATTGTCGCAAGTAGTGTTCGTATCATCAACAAAAGCTGGTCACAAGAGCCAAAAAAGAGTTTTTGATATGAAACTCTTCTAACACTAAAGCTCTTAAAGAATGACACCTCAATAGAGATTCAAAAAGTTCGAGCTCGATTACTATTATTGATAGTGCGTGTCCAATACTTTTTTAATTAACTCTCTCTCAGTATGATTTTGTTTTGTTTTTTTCGTAACTTTTGTACATGTCATATAGCTTCTCTTTACATTGCATGTTCTCTACAGGAATACTGGTACTTTTATGTATGTGTTTGTTTTATTGAGAAATATTGTAATAGATTTCTGTCTGGTTTCTACAAAATTCCACTAATCTTAAGTGTTAAAAATCTCTCCAAAGGGGACACGGTGCCGGTATGACAGCAACAACTATAATCAGTAACTGCCAGATCAGTTGGCAAGCACAGAGCCCATGGCTCAGACAAACTACACAGCGTGCAGTTTGAATAGTGGCTTTATTCCTCAATAACCAAAGTCCTAGGGTGGCTTTCCACTAGGGTGATTGGCAAGGCATAAATGAATGAATGCAAAGAAACACATGAACTCCAGCCATTATATAGGCAGGCTGGTAGGAAGCAATTTACATATTATATATAAGAATGCACGCGTAAGAGGTAACTAGACCAATAGTAATGGATGTATAAATAACTAACAAATCATACATTGGAACGAGGTTAAAGGTAGATGGTGCCAAGTGGCTAAAGGGCGGAGTCCTATCTCCTATTGTCCAATCGTAGTGCTCACAGGGTTCCGAGGTTATACCTAGCCTGTGGTTGATATATCCGGTGATCCAAGGAAGGGCACTTCCGGCTCCAGGGTTAGTGTAAGCTCCTAGGTAGTTTTGGTGATCCTCGGCTAAGGTGGCCATCTTGTACCAGCCCAGTATCACCATACCGGGTCGGTCAGGGGTCACTACCGGCCCTGGAGGGGTCGATCCCAGCCCTGCAAGCTGTGCTACCAGCACAGCAAGTCAATCCACTGGCACAGCACTTTTACAATGGCTGGGGATAGAATCCTTGCACACTGATGTTGGTGTTTTGATAGTAAACAAGCAGTTTACTACTGGCACGCGCCAAAATCTACCACAATATTAGAGTTGCAGTACTGTACATACATGTCAGTGAATTAAGAGACATATTGTGTTAGTATTTGAGTTCGTATTTTTCAAGTTTTTCTTATGCTTCGAAAATAAACTTCTAACATGCACGGCCAGCTCCAACTGGTTATTATATTATTGTAGTAAAACACCGGAGCAAGCAGGTTTTAGTTAATTTGTTTCAGAAACTCAGTAACAAGTTTCCTTCTTATGCTGGTCATAAAACTTTCCTATCAAAATAGTATATCTTTCAACCTTTTTTTAAAACTTTTGATCTATTATGTTTACTGTGTCAACCAACCATCTATATCCAGTGCGGGTGATGTAACAGGTTATGTAATACTAGAAATTAATCTCAGGTGTATTCATTGCACACACTAATGATATAATTATTTAACAAGTAACATTTGTCGCTCTTCAAATAAACATTTCCAATTAGTAGATAATACAAACATGCTGCTTCGCTGACTCGTTTTCTCTGCAGGAGTTGTTAGTTTGCGATTGATTTCTAATTTGATTGTCCAGTTTGAGTTTAGCAAACTCGTGTTTCTATCAGGGAGTTTTTAATCAAATTGTGTGGGTGTAGCTTGCAAAATGTTTCAAGAAAAGGCAAAAAATCATGTTCAGTTTAAATCCTTGATAAAATGAGTATTTGGTTTAATTGTTTCAGCCATTCAATGTCAGTTATGTAGCTGTGAGCACAGCCAGCCAGCCCAATTTTTGAAGACAAGTTTGATTTGGATCTGTGTTTACCTTAAGAATAGTCATAGATCATCAGGAATTTATCTAGTTCAGGATATGCGCTCATGCAATTGCCCTCATACTATCAGTAAGTTCAAGATTATTAGAACTGCATAGAGCCACCATTCATGGTTATTTTTCAAAGTATCATTAAATTAGGAGTTGAATAATGTTACACTTTTCTATGGAGAATATTCGATTATTGAATTTCTCTATTTTTTATGATTTAAATAAATAACAGAAGACTTCATAAAAAATTATTTTATTTCAAATTATTTGCAGATCAGAACAAAAAACCACCGAAAAAAATTCCTTTGCTAAAAGTTCAAAAAATGAGAAGAAAATAAATTTTAACTTTTTTTTACTCTCGTATTAAATACGGAGTCTTTAGATAAAAATGTCCGAACGAGAAAATGTTTCATAAGCTTGTAATTGCTAGCAGAGTTTTGTGATAACCATATCCAACTGTCTATTAAAAATGACTCAAAATGTTAAAACAGCCACCTGTAGAGGTATCAGGCAATCGGCAGCAGACGTAATCTAATTACTGGGTTTGTTTGACATCAATTGCAACACAAATCCTACAATATTTGTGAATGATGACAGCACGTTGTCATATTTATAGTGCATAAATTACTGCAAACAAAAAATGAGTTTTCATCAAGATCAAGTGCTTTTTCTTGGAATATTACAAATCCCGGACAAATTATAATGAGCACAATACCTTTGCTGGCCTATATAAAGTGAACTTGAAATTGTTAAATTATTCATATAACAATCTACAGCAGAGAAATAGTAGTGAATTTAAACACACGTTGAGAAACTTTCAAATATGGGTGAGTTTCAAAAATCATGTTTTGGCCTGTCACTGTTTTGCTTTGAAAGACACTGTGACAAATGCTGTTGAACATGTTTTTAAACTGTTATTTTTATGATACTTGTTCGTAGACAGAATTTTCATAGAAAACACAATTTCTAACTTGCTTAAAGCTGGTAAATAGTTCAGTTGTAAGAATATAAATATAAAAATTATCAGGTCCTGGTTACATCAGAACATAAATTCAGTTTTTTGTTGAGGTTTCCAAGCATTCCCAATCTCTGAACAAAACAAATCAAGTATTCATAGATGAAACTTTTAACATGTAAACTGATTTTTCTAGAACAACAAGCTTCGAACAAAAATCATAAAACTAATCATACACTTTAATGGCAGCCAAATTTTGTTTTTGCTTTCGTTCTGCAAACATACTTTGCAAAATCGCTTGTTAGCTTTTTTAAATTAAAATTTTCAGGAGTAAAATCAACATCATTTATTTTCAATATAATGCTTAGTTTATTAATGACGGCGTGTTATAAAATTTTAGCTCCATGAATATGTACAAATAACATTTAAAAGCTATTAGTGTTTTATGTAACTTATTGATGAATAGATGAGATATATTTATTTTTGTGTTTGTAGATGCACTAGGTGTGACATATTTATTGTTAACTTACATCGCTCTTATGGAAAGTCTTCACATTACTCCATCACACAACAGGTAAATTGTATATATTGTAAATATGTTACTGTTTGTTTTTTTACGTTTGATTAACAAAATGCTGCCACACAGAATATTGATTCTAGTTTGCATTCTCCTTATTATATAAAAAACTTTTAGAAAGGGCTCAGTTTTTACTTAGCAATGTTATAATTGCAATCCTAAAGCCTTTCTGCAAGTTTGTGATGTAAACAGAGTCATGTAATAAAATAACTAATCATTTTTTAGCTCTGTGCAAAATTCAAGAATCAGAAGAAACAATGTTGGATTCTATTTCCAACATTTAAACAGCCACAAAAAGAACCATATCACTGTGCTTATTGGCAGCCATATTTATCCTAAAGTCACTCAGCTTCAAGAAGCATATGTAAGTGCTGCTTGAATTATTTAGACTGAAGTTGTCTGCATAAAGGACAGATAACTTCAGTGAAAAACTATCTCTTGTTTTACTGTTTTTATAGAGTCAGCAGTATGTTCATCAATCTGTGTTTCCAGAAGAGGAAATTTGTCAGTTTCTGCAGCAGGGATTTGTTGCAGTAAGTTTTCTATTTGTACTTTTTGTTGCTCCTGTTCGTACTGTGATGTCAAGTTAACAACATGTACAAAGTGATGCCCACATTTTGGTACACATTAAATGCATATATAAAACAACATTCAACTGTTATATTATATATAACTTGTAGGGAGGCGATGGAAGAGTTCTGATACAACAACTACAACGTAACTTCTGTGAACTAAACACAGACTACACAGATAGATTAGACACTCTCAGAGCATTCAACAGTAGTGCTAGACGTGACCTATTAAATAAAGTACAAGATGCTTGGAATGTTATATCATCAGCTTTACCTGTAGATAGTGTACAACTTCTACCTCAATGTAGCTCTTATACGGTAGGTACATAAGTATACAACTTCTACCTTAATGTAGCTCTTATACGGTAGGTACATAAGTGTGCAACTTCTACCTCAATGTAGTTCTTATACGGCAGGTACATAAGTACACAACTCCTACCTCAATGTAGCTCTTATATGGTAGGTACATAAGTGTACAACTTCTACCTCAATGTAGCTCTTATACGGTAGGTACATAAGTATACAACTTCTACCTCAATGTAGCTCTTATACAGTAGATACATAAGTATACAACTTCTACCTCAATGTAGCTCTTATACGGTAGGTACATAAGTGTACAACTTCTACCTCAATGTAGCTCTTATACGGTAGGTACATAAGTATACAACTTCTACCTCAATGTAGCTCTTATACGGTAGGTACATAAGTGTACAACTCCTACCTCAATGTAGCTCTTATACGGTAGGTACATGAGTATTATTGTGTATTGGACTATATAATCCATTTTATAGTGTGTATGTTATACAATGTAGTACATTGTATAACTTGGTACAATGTATAAGTTATACGATATACTATATGGCACAGTATACTGCATGATACACCGTGTAGCATGATACACAACTTTGCATAGTAAAGCATAATATGTTGTATCATATAAATAAGTTTGTCATTTAGTTTGTTTGTTTGTTGTTTGTTTGATCAAAACGAAAACAAACGGTGAATTAGGACCAGGGTTTAGGTTTGACTAAACGGTATGTTTAACTTTTATAGCCTCATTGCAATTCAACATCTGGACCACGCTGCCTGTACAAGAGGATCACAGTCTTCAAAATGCTAATCGCTTGTGTCAACTACCAAATTTACAACCGAGGGCGATGAAAGCTAAAAACTTTTCATTGCATAGCATTACAACTGATAGGCTAGTCACAATGTTTCTTATAAAAATTGTTTTAAAGTTTTCACACTTATTTTTTATCAAATAACTATTGGATTTGTAGAATGTTGTGAAACAGTTTTGGTGTTTTGTAGAATTTATGTGGCAATTATGTTAGGGATTATTTATATTCCCAGCCTGCTACAGAGTTTTATTTGATGTTAGCAATATTGAGGTTATGTTAAATATTTATTTAACTATAATAAATTAATTAAATTCTGTTTAAACTTTCTCTCTTTTTATCTACTATCTATATTTATAAAATTTAGTCGTGTCCATTTATTTGTTCGTTCGTTCGCTAGCTCATTCATTCGTTAGTTCTTTCATTCAGTCCTCAGTTCATTCGTTTATCTGTCTGTTTGTCCATTCTTCCATTAATTCGTTCGTTCATTTGTTCATTCGTTTGTTTGTCTGATCGACTTTCGAGTTGCTGCCCATAACAGACTAAATCTTTTACCAAAAATATTGGAAATGTTTCAGTGTGTGATGTAAGAAAAGTTGTTTTGGAAATTTTGTAAAACAACGATTTTGTTAAAAGATTTTCACATATTTTGTTATTTCAGCCCAATAGAAAGTTACCGAAAGTTAAATATGTTATTAAATATGGCAAACAGATAGTCTAACGATACGGAAGAAAAATACATGCAGACATTTGGGTGTTCAAGCCCTACTTGATAAGTCTTTACATTTATTGTTTCCCTCATTTAGCTTCGCGGTGAAATTAGTCTTGCAACACATTTTCTTGTTCTAACTTATTTTCATTATAGAGATTTATATGTTTTCTTTATGTTGTTAAAAATTATTTATTTTTGCAGAGTGTAGTTGTGACACTGACACAGGCTGCCAAGAAGTAGATATGGTTGCTGACACTGGTTCAAAAAACGTCATAGATACCAAATGTTAGGCAAATAAAAAGCAATATTGATATAACAAAGTTGTCTCCTCTGAGAAAATGAAAAAACATTAAGCCTTAGCTGGTGCCGATACTTGGAGCTCATAAAAAAAAGTAGAAGTGCATTGATTTAATGCAGGTTATAGCAAAGTAAGAGAAAAATGGAAAAAGGGTAGGCAGTTAGTGTTTAGGTGTAGTGTGTTTGATAAATGAGTTACCAGCAGGTTTGGTTTGGTTTGTGGTGGGAAAAGTCGTTACATTTAATGGGGTCTTGCTTGTCATGAATAATAATTCATGGAGTAACATTTCTGCACAAATTTTTTTTTAAATCTATGAACTAGGAACAAGACAGCATGCTGACAATGTGTGCAATGTGATGTCAATGAACTAAATTAATAGAGTAAGCCTACTGCCAATTATTCGATGCCTCTACACTGGGCTCACTAGTTTAATTTACATCAAAACTTACCTATTTTTAAAGTACTTTTTACAGTTAAATAAAAAAAAACTTGGCGTAAGACAGAGTACACTTTTCCAAGTTCAATTTTACTCTTCTTATTTAAGAAAGGAAAGTGTTTTAAACAATGAAAGTTTTCAAAGAGTGCAAAAGACTCGAAAGTTCTCTCCCAAGTTTGAAAGTTTTCGAATAAGGAATTTTTGGCAATAAAAGTTGTGCTGTCGAAAATTGATATCAAAAGTTTTCAAGGGTTTATGAGTAATGAAGTGTCCATTTATTAAATCCAAGTGCATAAATGATTTTTATATAGAGTTGCTGAAACTTATTGGTGTTTCTTAACAAAGAAAATGCATAAAAACTTTTGTCTGTAAAAACCAGAAGTTCCACTTTTTATCATTTTGATTAATTTTGATCAGTTAGAAGCTGAATTCTTGATTAAAAGCTTCCGGTTTTCAATTACTATATTTTGGCTCTGTAAATGCGTAAAGTCTGCAGCATTGAAAACCAACCCTACACTCTCAAGTTTAGTTAATATTAGAAAAACCAAGTTCGGCGATGACGCTAACATATATTAATAGCGCTACATGAACAATAAAATATATAGTCTAAATTATCGTTGGCTAGGTAAATGAAAATGTGGTAGCGCCACTTCCTTTAGTAGAAAATAATTAATATTTATCAAACCTGATAATTTGAAAGGGTACTAATAGAAATATTTCAGTTGGTGAACTACAAGGAAATGACAAATTCATATCTATGTCACAAACAACAATTCTGATTTGTATTGTATGGCTGATTAATAAATAGTCTCATTATTATACCATCATAACAATCATAATAATAAAATTAACCGTAGCATCATCTTTCATAGCGTCTCTATTGCCTGCATCCACTATGGCCTTGACCCCCACAATAATCTTAAGTTTTACTAAATGGTTTGAAACATTTGCAGTTATCAGCCAATCAGATTAAGTTATTTCATTAGCCAACCAATGATATCAATCAAACAACTGCACACTCTTTCTGGCTATAGGGCCATATCATTTGTCAACATTTGTAGTGAAAGTAACTTGTAAACAAACAGATGAATCTAACACCTGTTTATGGAGACACTACTCAATGCAACTATAAACTAAATCTCCATCGTCAACAATAAATACTAGTCTTCATTTCTTCAGTCTTTACAATTAGATCCATATTAAGGTGAATCATCACGCCACTCTTAAGAAACTGCAATCGTCAGTTTTCAGAAAAATACACAGTGAGCTCCAACATGGGGTTTTGTATGACAAGGCTGCAAAAAAGTTTTTTATAGACATGAATGAATAAACTATAACTTATATTATTATCGTTGCGATTATATTCTGAGCATATTTTACCACTATAAGTATAGTACAGCTAATATTGTGAGGGACGCCAGCACTCGCTGCTATTGTATTATTTACTCACTAAGCCTTTATCTCATTAGCAACTCACTGTCTACGAATTTATCTCAGTACTTACTCGCTACGCATTGTGTATGTCTGTATCAGAGTTCTATTGTTTGCATGTGCCTACCCTACAAGAGTCTATTTAGTGCTGTTCTATCATGTACCCAAACGCCTATTTTTAACTATTATATTATTATTTTTCCACGAGTACAAATTGCAACTTGGTACTATGTTGTGAGCACAAGGCGTGGCTTGTGTATGTTTTTACCCGCCTCTTTTGTATAAATATTCATGTACATGCAATAAAGTTCAGAGTTAGCCTGGCTCTCAGAAGATTCTTTCTCTCAAGAAGCAGCACAGTTAGAAGCAGCATAACTACAAGCGCTGGTCGACTATTAGCAAGCACGAGGCTTGGCGGAAAGTGAGAACGGTTCGCCCTCTTACTGCGTATTCCCTCGCTACGGTTAGAAGTACGACGCAAAGCACCTGGTGCCCTGATAGTTCGACTCACACTAAAATTCGGACTCTAAAGTTCGAGGCAAAGCTAGCACAACAATAATTTCAGCGTAATTATTGTCGATCTCGACTGAGTCGAAGTAGACAAGCAGTAATTACCGCACCATTATTGTCGGTGACCAAAGTTCGCAACAAACTCTAAACTAAACAATAATTTACAATTATTGTCGAGCCTTGCAAGGTTCGGATGCAGCCAATAATTAGAGCATAATTATTGTAAACTGCCAGCAAACATTCCACGCCAGATTCGGCCACACCCATAACTGCACAAACCAGTAAATGCTCTCCAGACAATAATAGCAGATTATTGTACGTTGACTTGGACAAAAACAGAGCACGTCGGGAAGGTGTACAGGTGGCTACCACCCAGACACAAATTCCTGTACAATATGACAATTTTTTCATAATTATAATAAATTTATGTTGTAATTGTGGTAATTACATAATTTTTACAGTAATTTATGAATATGATGTGGATTATAAAAGTTGTTATAATGAAGTTATGATTTTTAATTTAAACATTAAAATTGCAACATATTCATTTTATAATAATGCATTCAATTATTGAGATTTGGAGATATAAATAAATTATTGATCGCAGGAGGATTGTTTCATTGGCCAATTATATATAGGTCGATCAGCTTGTTGATTTGATTGCTATGATAAGACAATAGTGAAACGTACATCTTTGCAATCTTATCAATCCTAGGACTGCTATATGCCTCTGCTATGCTATGTTTGCTAGATGCCTCTGTTATGCTATGACTGCTATATGCCTCTGCTATGCTATGTTTGCCATATGCCTCTGCTATGCGATGTTTGCTATGACAATACTGAACCATAATGCACATGGTGAACTAGTAAGATTGCCAAGATGGCTACTAGTAGGATTGCCAAGATGGCTACTGGTAAGATTGCCAAGATGGCTACTAGTAGGATTGCCAAGATGGCTACTAGTAAGATTGCTAAAACAATTGTGGACCAGGCTTAACCACTTCAAGCCAAGCCAGTATAAATAGCTGAAGTTCTTGAATACTGCAGCTCTAAGGAGTTGTGAACCATTTACCTTTGGTGGTTTGTGGAAGTGGTTTGTGCAGGTGGTTGAAAGATTGGAAAGCTTCAGTTAACAAACGTCGTAGACTGCCGAGGACTAATCTATAACTAGTGGGGGCTATATTGTACTACATGTATAGGCGGTCATTCACATGGAATTACTAAACAGCAGAGAAATCAGAAATTAACGCATATCTCCCTTTGAAAAACTAAATTAGAATCTTTTAGTTCCAGCAGTAAAGTAAAAACACTTTGATTTTTAGAAGCAAAGTAAAATATCTGGCTCTAAAAGATTTCTGGGCATGTTTGTGGGCACCAAGACTATAATAATAAAACCTTAATTACTTGTTATATTGCTGAAACAGAGTAAAGATAAGACCAAACTAAAATATTGAATAATATTACTTATATTATATAATATTATGCAATAATATACACTGCAATAGCAACAGTCTCTAACTTACTTAAATATAATACATAGTTTAAAAATCATAACGATCTATTTTATTTTGATGAGAGTCCATTGCAAGTAAATATAACATTATTTGATCGTTTCTTATGTTAAATAAAGTATTTAAATATTGTATCAAAGCTATGGGGGTCCCAGCAGATTTGTAAGGTGAAGGTATCGGAAGTTTTATTTCTACAATAGTACGATGCTAAAATAATATTAATGTCAACAAAAGTCTATTTTTTTCATTTAGATTTATGAACTCTGCTGTTAAGGATTCTTGAGCGTTGGATAGGTACTGAGTGTGCAATAATGACTCTGCGCCGTTCACATGAAACAACTGAGTACGTACCAACTGTGTAACCAGGCTACAACAAGGGCGCATCTTCATTTACTTACGTCGACAAACCTAACCAAACTCGAAATGAAAAACTATGGCATCACTAAGCAGTATTGTGGGAGAATTTGCTGGAGAGTTGAGCTCACCTGGTGAGATAGCTGTAGCCGACCATAATTGCTAGTGAAGATTACACAAAGATTACAAGTTGTCTCCCCCAAACAGTACCAAGAGTAGATAATTCTGGACAATTTAGCAAGTGATATTAAGGGGTCAAAAGTCAAACAGGAGCCCGCCCCTATTCTGGTTAAGGACCAATAAGACAGTGAATAGGCGCTACGCCTAAGTAACTTACTATATGCTTCATTATTGTCATGTAATCTGATTGGTTCTGCATTATACTGTATATATTATATTTTTATATAAATATGAGAAACTGAGCCAGAGAGCTCAGTTTTATTCCTTGCAATAAAGCTCAAGCTTCAAGACTAGTCTTGTTGATGCCCTATATAGGGAGTTGCAGAATAATAAATAGACAAGCAGATTAGCAGTTGTGGCCAAGTAGCGGCAAAAAGCACTACAGTATTATGCTTATAATAATTAATTAAATTTTCTCAAGTCAACAAATCAGTATTTCCTCAAGAAAAATTGTTCAAAGGCTTTATTGATCCCTTGAGATTTCGCAAAAATATTATCTTTGTCATATCAACTGCTCAAATTTTTTCAGGATAACAGTCAAGCGAGTCGTGATTTTTAATAATAAGTTTAGCGATCGACTAAACTAGTTCCGGTTGCATCGCTAAAGTGAAACTACTCTGCCGGGACCCCATTGTATAAAATTTCACTTTATCATCATCATCATCATCATTAATGGGGTAACGGAGTTGAAAAATAATTTTATGCAAAAATAGGTTCACAATTAGAAATGCAATAAAAGATTTTACATGCAGCATTTTATGAAGACCTTTAAAATTCACCTGATATGTATTACTTAGTGAAAACAAAAGGATATCAGTGGAAAAAGAATATCAGGTTATCAACAAAAGATAATCAATGTAGAAAGATTATTTAACTAAATGGTCATAGGCACAAGACATCAGAAGATAAAATACGTTGAATATTCCGTATAAGCAGTTGGGATAACTTCCTGTATTGGCGGCTGTGCATCTTTTCTACAAAACAGTTGCAGCATCTGTTGTTAATAGTCGCAAATGGAACGCGGTATGGTTTCTTAGTGTTTTGTACATTATTACAGAAACGGAAAGTTCAAAAAAAACTAATACTACAATTTCTTAACATTTTGACAGTTCAATTTAAAGTTAAATCTTTTGTAAATATAACAGCTTTTAAAATATTGATGAGCATGCAAGACAATCATGTTAAATCTATCAAAAGTGGAAACGATTCGCAAAGACTTTTAAAATAGTATTTTTTGTGTTAGATATTTTTTGTTTATAGAGAGTTATTCAGCTATCAAATAGCTAATTAGAATCAATGCCTGCGAAGAACCTGGTAAGGGTGCTTTCGGATACCCTACGCGTAGGGCACTCGTTGAGGGTTCAACGATGACTGTCGTTTAACAAAAGTTGTTTGCGCTTAAATCATAGACATGTTTATTTTGATCAACGTCTATGAAAACTGTATAGCTAAAGCGAGCCCGCTTTAGTTTCTTTACAAACAAAAATAAATTACGATGATTTTATCTTCTGATGTACTTTTTATATACGTTATAATGCACTGGCACGGCTTAAAACGGGGAGAAGCAGTGAATAATAAGTTGACTCGATAAAATTGTCGGTTAGGTGGAGACAAGTCTTTGCCCTCAACGACGCTACCTACCTCGCTTGTCACTTCCATCGTTGAGCCTAAATTGCCCATTGCTGCCATGTTTTTTCTACCCTCAACGATGGGGTTTCCAAATGGTCTCGTTTAATCCCATCGTCAAGCCGTGCGCGTAGGGTATCCAAAAGCACCCTAGTATATAAGCGTATGGTGTCTTGATTCAGTTTTTGATTTTTCAAAAAATACACAACTTTAAGTTTCACAGTAAAGCTTGTCAGATTAGCGAATTGTTCAAACACTGTACTCACTTGGTAGATACTGCAGCTCAAGTCCATTGTATGGCTACCGT
This sequence comes from Cryptosula pallasiana, assembly GCA_945261195.1. NCBI lineage: Eukaryota > Metazoa > Bryozoa > Gymnolaemata > Cheilostomatida > Cryptosulidae > Cryptosula > Cryptosula pallasiana. Next base: position 9,329,868 of record OX183130.1, on the reverse strand, counting down.
TGAAGGTTTTTTCGATTAATTTTGCGTAGATTTGTGTGTGGTTTAACAGGGTTTTTATTACGTTATCATCAAATCCATTCAAAGTTTCAAACCTTCCAGTTAGATTCCCTGTTATTTCACACCTAAACTTTCTAATTTCATCTATCAACGCAACTCCATTGCCACCCTATGAATAAGGGAAAACAGGGAAAACTAAGGCTACAATAAATTGAAGCAAATAAAGTTTTTTTCAATGTTAATTCAACTCTATGAATAAGTGGACTTATCTAGAATTCATCGCAAGTCATAACTGTTGCTTTAGTTTCGGCAATAGCAAGAAAATTTATTCCACTGCACAAGTTACCACATTCAACCAACTGCTTTTATCTCTGAGAGAAGAACAAACCTAGTTTATCAAATAATGGCGAACGATTATTTTGAATAACCTGTAATTCCATGAAACTCTTGTTCTATCGCTTTTTGCTTTTTTATTTTATGTTTTTCAAGTTTTTTATGAAAAGAACTGTTAGAAACTATATCGACGCCACTTAAGTACAAATATATATGATGCTGTGGTATACTCACAGACATGTAGTCATGTTGATTGTATTGGCAAACTTCATAATCAGGGAAGCTGGCTGGATTTCCAGATTCCTGAAAAATACAGGTTTTTGTACATTCTATACAAAAAAAACCAACAAAAAAAACTCAAAATCTAAAAAAGAAAAACACCTACATATATTTTAATAGTGTTGTTGAGCGCAGGTATGATGTTAACTTCAAGCTCTGTGATTGCTAGGTTTTTATCGGCCGCAGAAAGTAAATTGTAATATGATTCCTCATTCTGTCTTTTCTCTCGGCTGCGGGCTAAGATTTGTCTTAAACATTAAATGGATATTATATCATTCCAATTGAATAAATGAAAAAATAAGAGACATTACAAAATATGGTTCAAAGTTGGGCTAACAATAATAATTCAGCTATAAAATAACAACAGTTTTTACAATAATTGTAATACCTGAGTGTAGAGCGAGTTTCAAAGGATCCCTCAAGTAAAGTCAAGTAGGAGAAGATGAGAACCAAGTAGCTTATATATCTGCACTCTACAATATAATTATTTAAAAGAACTTCATATATAGTAATGTATGAGTATAGCTTTTTATATTTGGTTGCTTTTTGTTTGTTTTATTTATTTTAATACGAATGTTTTGCTTTGAAATAAGTATAATTAATAATTTATCAATTTCGATGCGCAGTGTTAATTATTTAATAATTTTTTTATTATTCTCATGATTAATACATTAAATAATAAAGTCTCTACATTATTATATGGTTTTAAAATTAATTCTGAGATATTCGAGTAGCATAAATAAACCTAACTATTAAAATCAAAATAATTTGAGAAAAAAGCTCTGGAAAATAATTTCTCACCCATTTCTGTTCTCAAGTGTTTAATGTTTTTCAAGATACTGCAATAGGAGCACATGTTTGTTGTCCTTATATATTGCTGATTGTTTGTATCATTTGCATTGCAAAATCGAAGAGGCGTTTAACACATGGTTGGTTTAGTGTTTTGTACATTTCTATTTGTAATGATTTGTCTCTGTGAGTATTTTATAAGATCTCTAAGTATATCATTGAGTCATAGCTGCATATACACTGCCATTATTCCCAAACATATGTAATTGACAGCAGATGTTATTTGGCTGGTCGGAATACAAAAAACTTTAAATACGCAATATGTTTTAAAAGAATCAATTAGCAAGGTACCTAGAATATCACTGCATATACTTTTACTTAAAGTAGGGCATAAGGTTTCACCTGTAGTTAATAATCTAACACTTGGCTGTATTTCATTTAGCTTACTATTTTTATAACTTCAGATCTTTGAGTTATCAAACTTGAGTGTTGTTGCACCAAAAAAAGCTTTTTCTACCTTTGAAAACTTTTCAAATAGCCTCATTTCAAAGTTCTGAAGTTTCGAGTAATATGATGGAGAAAACTATAAGCATTATTTATATATATATAAACTATTTTACAACAATAAAATGTGTTTTAAGGTAAAGTATAATTTTTTAATTGCACCCCGAAGAGTGGAAATAAGTGTGTTAAAAGAGAAATTGAATAAGAATGAAATATAAGTCAAGTGTTGAATATTAAATAAAAATTTTATGTTCAAGTTTAGAGTAGAGGTAAAACATTGCATTAAAAACACTTGGTATGATGCAAGAAAACAAAATGGAAAACCAGAAGGATTAGGGTAATGGAGTTGACAGCCAATAAAATGGTGGTCATAGCTTAAACATAGCTATTTGTTAAGAAATGGTGTGTGTTAAATTTTTGTGGTCGTAAGATTGGCACAGAAAGATACAAATTGGAAATGGGGATCGCAATCACTTTCTCATAGAAACAATCTACTTGTATTGTTAAAAACAAGAGATAACCCGAAAACATCTTTTAAGATGTGAAGTGATGTAGAGCAAGGTGATAATTATATTTTATAGTTGAAGAAAAACTATTTGAAGTTTTGTTCTTCACAGAATAACAAAAACTTCTCATCTATTTTTATCAGCCTAAAGTAACTCAAAGAATGGTTGTGATAGTTTTATTTTTTTTTCAAATGTAATTTTTTTTTTTTATTCTGGTAGTGTTAGAAGTTGTTTTAGTGCAAACCTGTGGGATTTGTAGCCGTATTGTGTTAAGTATAGCAATCAATTACCAAAATGCTTGTAGAGAAAACAGTACTATATTATGACACGGAGTGGTATAACATTAAATGAGTAACCATTTCCCGTCGGTATAAACTCAAAAACACAAGAAAATATGCGTTCATGCAAAAAGTCGAGTGTCAAGTGAATGAAGACTTCCCTCCCCTTAGGTCATGTATTGAAAATTGTAAAACATTTCGTAACCAGCTCTTTACAAAAACATGTGAGCAATGTTTGCGCTCAGTTTGATGTAAATTGATTGACTGGAAAAAATATTTGCACTTTTGGTATGAATCAGATGTATTGCAAATCACTTCCACGACATTGATTGAACATATTTTACGGCTGACATGCTAAACATGCTATTGTATTTTGTCGCGTAAAGTCATATTTCAAGCAATTCATTGGCGATGTTCACTGATGATTGGCATAGTCTTGCACATAAAAAATGATACTTTGTTATTTCCATAAAACCGTAATCTGAGCACTTTTGTGAGTCAAAGGCCATGTTTGTCAAGTCTTTTTAGTTTTTTAGCAAAACATTGGCAGCTAGCCAGAACAGTGCTACCCATTAAGAAGGCGTCTGCAGTTTATTAAGATAGATTATTATTAAGCTGTCACATCCTGGATAACCTGAGAGTTTACAAAAAATCACCCTGTAGTAGAAACCGGCCATTTCTAACTGTTAAATGCTTCTTAATCCAAAGGAACCATTTTGTCTTGAAACCACAACTTTTAATCACCATCCCTCCTCTATCCACTTTTTCCACCAAAACAATGAGTTATGTAATACGTGATTGCTCACTAAAGATTGTCTCCGTTGATTAGGCATAACTTATCTTGTTCATATTCTTACTCCCCTTAGAAAGCCACCAGCCCACCTATCACAGTCACTGAAAAAGAGAGATCTCCGATTCACAAAATTTCTACCAATTTTATCTCGATTTTACCGATTTTTATATTGAACCGATCCGAATCCGGTTCAAACTGATCCAATTTACACGAAAACTGAGTGTAAATTTGTAACCATAATTTCAGCATACTTACTCACTTGAATACAGTTAAGTCAGTGATCACTCATTTTATAGTTTACCAGGATTACAAGCTAATTACATGGCAAGTTTTGCTTTTTCTCATCATAATAGGGAATGCAAGAGCAACCTAGCCACATTGGTACTAATTGGCACTGCTGTTGTACGAGGCCTATGTAGTAACAACATGGGTAGTTGGAGCTAAGCTGCCCGCTAATCATTGTTGGTGAAAAGATCTTTAAAAAACAATGCAAGCAAACCGATTCTGATTCTTTGCCGATTCCGTGGATAGTTAAAAATTATGCTGACTTTGATTTAGCGAATCTGAATCAGAGCATCTTTACTGGAATCTTCCCAGCTTTTAGAAGAAGTTGGAAAACCTGTACTGTGCACGGATGACACAGTACAGCCACACACAGCAATGGATAAATAACTGCAACAATGTTCAACCATCCCCGGGGTAAACTATTTAAACATTGAGGACTTATTCCGGCCCGGCCGACTCCGGGTTGCAAGAGCATCAGACTAAGTTTGCGATTCCGAGCAGCATTTTTACCCAGGGGGGATGTGGAGACAAATCTCAGTTTCATCTTGTAGCGGTAAAGGAGGAGATTACCTTATATGGAGGACAATAAGTCAACTTCCGATTTCAGGTGATTGGGAAATCCTCTGGACGCAGATGTATGATATTTCCAGCTATGTATTCAAGTACCTACCCAGTTATAGTTGTTTGTTTGCTGTAATAAACAACTGGGAGTGTATATAACAATGAGAAAAAAATTTTGTCAATTTTTAAGCGTGTAGGTTTTTGTAACTGCAATACACAGCAACACATTTTTTTCCTTGCAGCATGAATTCATTAAAGTTTAAGGAAAATGTAATTACTACAAAAGCATGCTCATCACCTTTAACATTACAACTTAAATTCCTTTGATTGCAACATTGTCTTATAGGCGTAGCATGTTACCAATTGTCAGGCAAAAACAATAGTTACTCTGAGGCAAGATAAAGCTACACCCGGTAAAGATTCCCCCTCAAAAAGTGGTGTAGCTGACAGCAGTTGGAAATAGTAGTTGTAGAAAACGCATAGGTCTAAACGCTAAGTTGTCCAGTCAAGAACTATTAATGATTCCATGCTTTATGTAAGCTGCTAGTTGAGCTATTTAACAGGAAATGCAATTTATGTTTGTTGTAGTTCAAGAAATACAGCATGCAGTAACGTTTGAAGGTAAGCTATGTTTTTGATATGTCAAAGGTTAGCAAGTTTCAATTCGAGATGTGAAATCGTTTTATATTGAGTTTTGTGGCAAATAAAATTATTCATTGATAGGAAAGCACTGGTACTTAATAAACGATTGTTTAAACAATTCAGACCCATTCAATTGGCGACTTTAATTGCCAAAGGGAAACAACTCCACTCTACAGCCTTACTAAAAAAAAAGAAGATATTTATGGCCTGAACCGTTTTTTATTAACAATTGAATACTTTAGTAAAGTAAGATGACAACTTTTCATACTCCATTTACTGAGGTTCATCAAATTTCAAGTTCTTCCAGGTTTTTTCCAGGTTTTACAGTTAGTTTACAATTTCTGATGACAAATTTATCTGTTGCATTGGTTGGTGCTATGAAGGTGCTACAACATTTCGATAATGCCAGCTTGAAAACCGACTTTTCAAAAAGTTTTTAGTCTGAAAGCGAACATAATTAATAATGGTCTATCAATGCTTTGGTCCAAAGATAAAGTTGTAGTTCACTCGATACTTGGCTTTTCAGTGAAGTTTATTGTTTGAATTTTGTTTTAATGTAGCAATAAATAAGTTTTAAAACGCTTTTTAACAAATATGATATATCGTAGCGGATTTTTAAGTCTCACTACTTGTCCGCTAAGCGTTGTCACTGCCCAAACTACTGTTTGCCGGCACAACAGGGCAGTCGGCCTCTCTAGGCCTGACTATAGGAGCAATCAACCTCTCCCCGAGGTGACCCCGGGATGGCACAAACAACCGGTTATAAAGAAGAATCTTCTACTTTATCAACTGTGGTTTATACTCGGTGCTTTCGAGTGATATAACATTTATTCTTTCCAGAATAAAAAGATGGTAATCCAAGTAGCAAGTACAATCTATTGTATAGCAATACTGTAAGACAGTGCTGTAAGGTAATGCAAAGATCTACACAAAAGCTCTACCTTTTATAGGCAGAGTCACAGGAAGTGACAGGAAGTGTTTGGCTTAGTTTGCCAAACACTCCAATCACACATAAGAATGCTATGAATACACCAATAAAATGATACATAACTATAGCAGCCAATGAAATGTGAGCAAATGAATTAAAGGTAGCTTGTCCCCATTCACCAAAAGCTACCACAACACGTTGTGTGTTTTAATAAATTTTATATTGTATTAATTGTATATTGTACTATATAGCACATTGTATGATATAGTGCATCATACAGCATGATGCAATGCGTAACACGATACACAACTTTACAAAACACAACATAATATGTTGTACTATAATATAGGTAAGTTTTTCATTTGGTTTATTTTTTCGGGGGTTGTTTCAATAAAACAAGCACAAATGACCAAACAAGACTAAGGTTTGGGTTTGACTAAAGGGCATTGTTAACTTTTATAGCCTCATTGCAATTCGACATCTGGACCACCCTGCCTGTATCAGAGGATCACAGTCTACAAAATGTTGATAGCTTGTGTCAACTACCAAATATACAACGGATGGGGATGAAAGCTAAAAACTTTCAGAAGTGGATTTCAATCCAGCCATTCATCCACTGCATTACAATCGGATGGTTAGTCACAGTTTTTTATACAAACTGTTTTAGAGTTTTCACACGTATTTTTTATCAAATAACTATTGGATTTATAGATTGTTGTAAAATATTTTTAATATTTTTGTAGAAAACATGTGGCAATTATGTTAGGGATTATTTATATTCCCAGCCTGCTACAGAGTTTGATTTGATGTTAGCAATATTGAGGCTATGTTAAATATTTATTTAAGTATAATAAATTAATTAAATTCTGTTTATTATTTCTCTTTTCATCTATTGTCTATATTCATTAAATTGAGATGTGTCCATTTGTTTGTTGTTTGTTTGTTTTTGTTTGTTTTTGTTTGTTCGTTCATTCGTTCAATTGTTCATTTATTTATTCATTTGTTTGTTTGTTTGCATGTTTGTTTGTTGTTTGCTTGTTTGTTCGTTCGTTCAATTGTTCGTTTATTCATTCATTTGTTTGTTTGTTTGCCTGTTTGTTTGGTGGTTTGTTCGCTCATTTGTTCGTTCGTTGATATCAAAACATTAAAGTTTGTTAGTGCATTATTTCCGAGAAGAAAATAAAAAAAAATTAAACTTCAGTTAATGTCGATACCTGGAGCTCAGAAACGCAAATGTAAATGCACTGATTTAATGCAGTTCATCGCCAATTAAGAAAAAAGGTGGAAGGGTAGAGCGAGCAGTTAGGGTTTAGATGTAGTGTGTTTGATAAATGCATTAACAGCAGGTTCGGTTTAGTTTGAGGTGATTTCAAACGGGTTGAAGAACCTGTTGCATTTAATGAGGCTTTGCTTGTGATTAACGATAAGATGTGGAGTAACACTTTGGCATGAAAATTTCTTTTTAAATCTACGTACCAGAAACAAGACAGCGTGCTGACAGTGTCTACAATGTGTGCAATGTCATGTCGATGAACTGAATTAATAGATTAAGCCTACTGCCAATTATTTGATGCCTCTGCAAGCAGCTAACCAGTATAACTTGTATCGCAACTTGCCTAGCTATTTCTAACTTACTTTTCATAGTTATGTAAAATTAACATTGCAAAAGACAGAGTAAATTTTTTCAAGTTTTATTTTATTTTTATTATTTGGAAAAAGAACTTTTTTAAATGATGAAAGTTTTCGAAGAGTGCTAGAAATGCAAAAGTTCTCTCCCAAGCTTGAACTTGTTTGAATCAGCAATGTTTGGTAATGATGTTTATATTGTCCAAAAATAATCTCAACAATTTTCAAGGATTTATGAATAATGAAGTGCGGATTAATCAAATTCTAGTACATGAATGCTTTTTATATAAAAGTGCAGAAACTTATTGGTGTCTTTTATATGAAAACAATGCACAAAATTTTTTGTCTGTAAAAACAATAAATTCCAGTTTGTATCATTTTGATTAATGAGGTAGTTAAAAGCTGAATTTTTAATTTAAAGCTTTTGGTTTTCAATTTTTATATTTTGACTCTCTAAATTAAATGCGTAAAGTCTGGAACATTGGAAAACCAACCCTACATTCTTAATTTTAGTGAATATTAGCTTTAAAACAGAAAAGTTGGTAAGAAAAACTTGAGACCTATTAAACTTTTTATGGACTAAACTTAAAGCAAAATTTTTGATGACTAGTTTATTTAATCTGATGTTAAATTCTGTAGAGCATAAGAATTACTTTCCATTTCTAAAACCTGCAAATATTTGGTAAATGTGAGCATTATGTAACTGAGCAGAGGTCTCTACAAGGTTGAGAAGGTGTAGAAACCTTTGCCAATGGTTAGTTGAACTTACGCCAAATCACGGAAGCCTCAGGGAGGATTGTAACCTTGTAGAAAGACTGCCAAGGTCATGTAATGCAATTGGCAGACCGCAGAGTTCTGCGCATTGATAGTTGATACTGGGGGTAGCAGATTGAATTTCACTACAACAAGATATTTAGAAGGCTTAGGGTAGGTTTTTGTTTATCCTCAAACATCATCTTATGCACTTCTAATATTACTGTTTATGCAGGTGTGTATGCTGGCTGACAAGCAATCAAAAGGTTAAAAGGCTGTCTTTCAATTTTTAATGCTTAGTATTACTTTCTGGTCAATTTAAAAAGAGGTTTTTCTAATCAACAAATTCAAAATAAAGTTTGAAACTTTGATTCAAAAGCCATCGTTTTCAAAAAGCGTTTTGTGGTGATTTTTTCATACAAATTACTTGAAAAAAAATTGTTTTGTGGAGAATGTTATTTTAATTATGTGTTTAAAAAAAAATCTGTTAGATAAGGCAAGAAAAAAATCCATGGTTCGAACATTGTAGAAAAACACACAATTGTTATTTTGGAGTTTGCTTCAACGTTTGAATGTGCTACGAATTCAACAAGAAAGAGGACAACTCTACTTTAGCTAATCCACTTTTGTCACTCATTGGTATAATTGTGTTTGTTTAGAGGTAACAAGTAATTTATTGAGACATTTTCAGACAAACTTTGAATTTTAGCTCACATAATAATAGCTTGCATTTACTCATGAACAGGGTAAGACAATTATTACTGGAGTTGTGTTCTCTCATACAAAGAAGTTTACCATACTGCTTCATACAGTGTGGCTGTAGCTATAACATATACTAAAGTCAATTGCTGCAGGTCTAATGAACTAATTTCACTGTTTGTCGACATGACGGCGTTTCTTTACATTTTTCCATTCAATGATTACTGTCTAGTAAACTTTAGCAATACTCTGTACAGACGATTATTTGCTTCTTGGCTAAATGTTCGGTTTCTCTAGCCGTTAAGAAGTATTATATATACACAACATCAACTGGGCAGCTAGTGTATCATTGTCTTATAATTTGTTAGTTTATTAATGAGAGATGGCATGATAAACTCACTAACATACACTACAGAGATAGTCAGTGGATGGCAGTGAAGATGTCTGTTTAATATAACCATATGAAGGTATATTAGACAACAATCAACAGCTATGAATGCAAACAAACCTGATAGACGTGCCAATAGACGTCCATGCAATAAGCAATAATATTTTATATTCATTTTGGGAAGTTTAGACATTCATTTTGGGCTATAAGGTTGTTAATAAATCAGCTATTGGTAGATGGTAGATATCGGTATTCATACACTCCCTTAAACCCGTTCATTCTCTCACCTGTGGTCTCAGTTCTCTTTTCCATAGAACCAACCCAACCGCCTGTCCCTGGAGAGTGGCTGCCACTCCATCTCTGTAATGTATAGTCCTAATTTTTATGCAGTTAGTAGTTATCATCCCTTAACTTGAGTATTAAACTCTCACAGACCCTACCTGCTCATGGAATCTCTCTAGCGATGGCGTGACGATTTGCTGAGTTGAATGGAGGAAATGTGTGTATAGAGACTTGGCTGGCTCCAACCATGGGCATGTCTTTTTTTTTTGTTTAGCTAACATGTTATTGGTTTGTAGTAACAGTAGTTTTGTTTGTTGTATATATGTGTACATGTGTTTATACTATTGGTGTAATCTTTGTTTGGCACAATTGTTACCTTTGGTGGGTGTTCATGTAAGAATGCCTGAAATTGTAATTGTTACTTTTCTTCCTCTAGTGTTATTGCTCTGCCTGGTTCACAATTGTAGGAGGTATCGTGCGATCGTAGGAGTTGTGCGCTATGTACAATTGCGAACCGTGGTATAGTAGCCATTGCAGCCTCGCACAGTATGTACGTAGCTCATCGCAGAAGTTTGGCAGTGACAAACTTCCACAATTTATTATGTTAAAATAATTCCAAATCGTATAATAATTCTAAATGACCGAGTCAGAACGAGTCGTATGCTTGAGAGAGTTTGTATGAACCACAATGCTTTGCATTTATTAACACTGTAGCATGTGGATCAGTTGACTAGTAGTAGTATATACATGAAGTAGGGGCACTTTTGGATACCCTAAGCTTAGGGATTAACGACGGGATTAAATGCGACCATTCGGAAACCCCAATACTAAAACAGAAACACCAATACACAAATTACATGGCATTTTCCAATATGTAACTTCGTATAACTTATTGCTTGCTGTTATTCATAAGCCACCTTTTTTGTGAAAAAAAGAAATAACAATTGAAATGATATATATGGTTAATAATAAATACTAATAATTAATGTAATAAAAAATGATAATAATTGATATTTATCAAACCTGATAATTGGAAAGGTACTGATGAAAATCTTTCGGTTGTTGAAGTACAAAGAAAATGAAAAATTCATTTTTATGTCACAAACAACAATTCTGATTTGTATTGTATGGCTAATTCATAAATAGTATCATTATTATACCATCATAACAATCATAATAATAAAAATCACCATAGCATCATCTTTCATAGCATTTCTATTGCCTGCATCCACTATGGCCTTGACCCCCACAATAATCTTAAGTTTTTCAGCTAACCAATGATATCAATCAAACAACTGCACACTCTTTCTGGCTACTGGGTAAATATGCTATAGGGCCATGTCATTTGTCAACATTTGTAGTGAAAGTAATTTGTAAACAGTTGAATCTAACACCTGCTTTCAACTCACTGACCCCTAATTATGGTCAATTATTATGAACACACTTAAGAAACTGCAATCGTCAGTCTTTAGAAGAATACGCGGTGAGCCCCAACATAGGGTTTTGTATGACAAGGCTACAAAAAAGTTAATTAGAGACATGAATGAATAAATTATAACTTATATTATTATCGTTATGATTATAATCTGAACATATTATACCACTATAATTGAATTTATGTTGTAATTGTGGTAATTATATAATTGTTATAATAATGTGTGAATATGATGTTGATTATAAAAATTGTTATAATGAAGTAGTTATTGTATTTATATATTAAAATTGCAACATATTCATTTTATAAGAATGCATATAATTATTAAGGTTTAGAGATAGAAATGAATTATTGATCGCAGAAGGACTGTTTCATTGGTCAGTTATATATATAGGTCGATCAGCTTGTTGATTTGATTGCTATGATAAGACGATAGTGAACCATAATGCACATTGTGAACTAATAAGATTGCCAAGATCGCTACTAGTAAGATTGCTAAAACAATTGTGGACCAGGCTTATGCACTTCAAACCAAACCAATATAAATAGCTTAAGTTCTTGAATACTGCAGCACTAAGGAGTTGTGAACCATTTACCTCTGGTGGTTTGTGGAAATTATTTCGGGATGGAAAGAACTCAGAATAGAGAAAGAGAGAAGCAATAGAGAGGCCAGTGCAGGTGGTTGAGAAGCTTCAGTTGACAAACATCGTAGACTGTCAAGGACTAATTTATAACTACTGGGGGACAGGTTATACTACATGTATAGGTGGTCATTCACATGAAATACTAAACAGCAGAGAATTCAGAAATTAACGCATATCTCCCTTTGTAAAACTAAATTAAAATTTCTAAGTTCCAGCAGTAAAGTAGGAACACTTTGATTTTTATAAGCAAAGTAAAATAATACTATAATAATAAAACCTTAATTACTTGTTATATTGCTGAAACAGAGTAAAAATAAGACCAAGTTGAAATATTGAATAATAATGCTTATATTATATAATATTATGCAATAGCATACAATGCAATAGCAACAGTCTCTAACTTACTTAAATATAATACATAGTTTAAAAATAATAACGATCTGTTTTATTTTCATGAGAGCCCATTACAAATAGATTTAACATTATTTGATCATTTCTTATGTTGAATAAAGTATTTAAATATTGTATCAAAGCTATGGGGTCCCAGCAGATTTGTAGGGTGAAGGTATCGGAAGTTTTATTTCTACAATATTACGATGCTAAAATATTATTAATTTCAACAAAAGTCTATCTTTTTTATTTAGATTTGTGAAATCTGTGGTTAACAATTCTTGCGCGTTGGATAGGTACGGAGTGTGCAATAATGACTTTGCGCCGTTCACATAAAACAACTGAGTACGTCCCACTGTGTAATCAGGCTGTGACAAGGGCGCATCTTCATTTATTTACGTCGACAAACCTAACCAAACTCGAAATGAAAAATGATGGCATCACTAAGCAGTATTATGACTATAATAATTGGTTAATTTTTTTTCAAGTGAATAAATCAGTATTTTCTCAAGAAAAAAATGTTCAAAGGCTTTATTGATCCCTTGAGATTTCTCAAAAACATTATTTTTGTCATATCAAGTGCTCAATTTTTTTTAAATCAGGATATTATTCAAGCATTTCTAACGATAAGTTCAGCTATCGACTAAACTACTTCTGGTTGAATTGTTAAAGTGAAACTACTCTGCCGAAACCCCATTGTATAAAATTTGACTTAAAACATCAGAGTTCATCATTAATGAAGTTGAAAAATAAATGTTATGCAATAATAAGTTCATGGTTAGAAATACAATAAAAGACTTTACATGAAGCATTTTATGAAAATCTTTAAAATTCCTGATATGTGGGACTTGATGAAAAAAAAGAATAACAGTGGAAAACAATTATCAGGTCATCAACAAAAGATCATCAAAAATTATTCAATGTAGAAAAGTATTAAAAGAAATGGTCATACGCACAAGACATCAGAAGATAAAATACGTTAAATATTCCGTATAAGCAGTTGGGATTACTTCCTGTATTGGCAGCTGTGCATCTTTTCTACAAAACATTTGCAGTATTTTTTGTTAAGGACACAAATGGAACCTGGTATGATTTCTTAGTGATTAGTACTTTTTTACAGAAACGGAACATTAAAAATAACGTAACATTAAGATTCCTCAACATCTTGACTGGTCAACTTACAGTTAATTTTTTTGCGAATATGACAACTTGTAAAATATTGATGAGCATCCGAGACAATCATGTTTAAATCTATCAGAAGTGAAACGATTCTCAAAGGTTTTATAAATAATGACTTGTATTTTAGATTTTTCTTATTATAGAGTGTTTCTCAATTATTATATAACTAATTAGAATGAATTTCTGAGAAGAACCCGGTAATATATTGTGATTGTTCAAAAGATACACAACTCCAAGTTTCACAGTAAAGCTTGTCAGATTAGCGAATTGTTCAAACTCTGTACTCACTTGGTAGGTACTGCAGCTCAATTCCACTGTATGGCTACCGTTGAAAGAATTTGCGACTATTTCTGCATAGATTTGTAAGCGGTTTAACAGATTTTCTTTTGCGTTATCATCAAATCCATTCAAAGTTTCAAACCTTCCAGTTAGATTCCCTGTTATCTCACACCTAAACTTTCTGATTTCATTTATCAACGCAACTCCATTGCCACCCTATAAATAAGGAGAGATAGTGAAAACTAAGGCTACAATAAGTTGAAGGAAATAAGTTATTTTTGGTTTTAATGTTAGTTCAATTCTATGAATAAGTGGATTTATTTCCAATTCATTTCAAGTCATAATTGCTGTTTTAGTTTCAGCAATAGCAAGAAAATTTATGCCACCACACAAGTTACCACATCCAACCAACTGCCTTTACCTCTGAGAGACGAACAAACCCTGTTAATTTTCAAACAAATTTATTTAAGAGTATCCAATACTGGTGAACAATTATTTTGAATAACCTGTACCGCAATAAAATTCTTTTTTAGCGCTTTTTGCTTTTTGATTTTATTTCTTTCAAGCTTTGGCGCATTATGAAAAGAACTCATTAGAAACTATATCGATGCCACTAAAGTGCAGATATGCATGATGTTGTGGTATACTCACAGACATGTAGTCATGTTGACCGTATTGGCAAAGTTCATAATCAGAGAAGCTGGCTGCGTTTAGAAATTCCTGCAAAATACAATTTTCTTGTACATTCTATACAAAAAACCAACAACACAAAAGCTCAAAATCTAAAAAAGAAAAACACCTACATATTTTTTAATAGTGCTGTTTAGCACAGGTGTGATGTGCTCTCCAAGCTGTATGGTTATTGCATTTCTATCGGTAGCAGAAAGTAAATTGTAATATGGTTCCTCATTCTGTCTTTTCTCTCGGCCCCCGGCTAAGATTTGTCTTTAACATTAAATGTATTTTATGTCATTCCAATTAAATAAATAAAAACTAACAAAGATTACAAAATATGGTTCAAAGTTGAGCTAACAATATGAATTCAGCTATAAAATAACAACAGTTTTTACAGTAATTGTAATACCTGAGTGTAGAGCGAGTATCAAAGGATCCCTCAAGTAAAGTCAAGTAGGAGAAGATGAGAACCAAGTAGTTTATATATCTGCACTCTACAATATAATTATTTAAAAGAACTTTATATATAGTAATGTATGAGTATAGTATTTTATATTTGGTTGCATTTTTTTGTTTTATTTATTTTAACACGAATTTTTCGCTTTGAAGTAAGTATAATATTTTATTAATTTCGCTGCAGTGTTAATTATTTAATTTTTTTTCATTATTGTCATGATTAATATATTAAATAATAAAGTCTCTACATTATTATATGGTCTTAAAATTAATTCTGAGATATTCGAGTAGTAGAAATAAACCTAACTATTAAAACCAAAATAATCTGATGAAATAAAATTTTTGAAAATAATTCCTCACCCATTTCTGTTTTCAAGTGCTTAATATTTTTCAAGATACTGCGATAGGAGCATATCTTTGTTGTCCTTATATATTGCTGATTGTTTGCATCATTTGCATTGCAAAACCGAAGAGGCGTTTAACACATGGTTGGTTTACTGTTTTGTACATTTTTATTTATAATGATTTGACACTGTGAGTATTTCATAAGATCTCTATGTATATCATTGAGTCATAGCTGTATATACACTGCCATTATTCCCAAGCATATGTAACTGACAGCAGATGTTATTTGGCTGGTCGGAACACAAAAAACTTTAACTACGCAATATGTTTAAAAAGGATCAATTAGCAAGGCACCTAGAATATCACTGCATATACTTTTACTTAAAGTAGGGCATAAGGTTTCACCTGTAGTTAATAATCTAACACTTGGCTGTATTTTTATTTAGCTTACTATTTTTACAGCTCCAGATGTTTGAGTTATCAAACTTGAGTGTTGTTGCGACAAAAAAAGCTTTTTCTACCTTTGAAAAAATTTTTAAATAGCCTCATTTCAACGTTCTGAAGTTTCAAGTAATATGATGAAAAAAACTATAAGCATTATTTATATATTATATATAAACAATTTTACAACAAGAAAATGTGTTTTAAAGTAAAGTATAATTTTATAATTGCACCCCTAAGAGTGGAAATAAGTGTGTTAAAAGAAAAATTGAATAAAAATGAAATATAAGTCAAGTGTGGAATGTTAAATAACGATTTTCATGTTCAAGTTTAGAGTAGAGGTAAAACATTGCATTAAAAACACTTGGTGTGATGCAAGAAAACAAAATGAAAAAGCAAAAGGATTAGGATAATAGAATTGACAGTCAATAAAATGATGGTCATAGTTGAAACGTAGTTACTTGTTGAGAAAGGGTGTGTGTTCAGTTGTTGTGGTCGCAAGATTGGCACAGAACGATACAAATAGTTAAAGGACTGCATTTGGGAATGGCGATAGCAACCATTTTCTCATAGAAACATCTTCTTGTATTGTTGAAAACACTAGATAAACTAAAAACATCTATTGAGATGTGAAGTAATGTAGAACAAGGTAAAAGTAAAAAAATATTTGAACTTTTGTTCTTTAAGGGATAGCAAAAACATATCATCTATTTTCATCAACCTAAAATAACAGTAAGATTGGTTGTGATAGTTTTATTTTTTATTCAAATTTGATGTTTTTATTATAGTAGTATTAGAATGTTTTTTTAATGCAAATCTTATTGCGTTAGTTAGATTAATTAATTACCCAAATGCTTTAACAAACAATGTTACTATCTTATGACAAGGAGTGGTACAACATTAAATGAATTACCATTTCCCGTTGGCATAATTCCAAGAACGCAAGAAAATATGCGTTCATGCAAAAAGTCAAGTGTCAAGTGAATAAAGACTTCCCTCCCCTTAGGTCATGTATTGAAAGTTGTAAAACATTTCGTAACCAGCTCTTAGCAAAAACATGTGAGCAATGTTTGCACTCAGTTTGATTTGAATTAATTGAATGGGGAAAGAATATTTGCACTTTTGGTATGAATCAGATGTATTGCAAATCACTTCCACGAAGTTGTTAGAAGATATTTTACGGCTGATACGCCAAACAAGCTATTATGTTTTGTCGCGTAAAGTCATATTTCAAACAAATCATTGGCAATGCTCACTGATGATTGGCACAGTCTTGCACATAAAAAAATGATACTTTGTTATTTCCATAATACTGTAATTTGAGCACTTTTGTGAGTCAAAGGCCATGTTTGTCAAGTCTTTTTAGTTTCAATGCTCTAAAAGTGATTGACCTGTAAAAAATTGGCAGTTAGCCAAAGCAGTGATATTTAGAAGGCGTCTGTAGTTTATTACGCTTGATTATTATTCAGCTGTCACATCCTGGATAACCTGAAAGTTTACAGTGAGGCGCCCTGTAGGAGCAGCCGGCCATTTCTAACTGTTAAATGCTTCTTAACCCAAAGGAACCATTTTGTCATGGAACCACAACTTTTAATTACCATCCCTCCTCTATCCACTTTTGCCACCACAACAATGAGTTATGTAGTACGTGATGCCAATATTGTTCGCTAAAGATTGTTTCCGTTGATTAGGCAAAACTTATCTTTTTCATATTCATACTCCCCTTAGAAAGCCACCATCCCACCTATCACAGTCACTGGAAATTAGAGATCTCCGATTCACAAAACTTCTACCGAGTCGATCCCGATTTTATCGGTTTTGAAATTGAACCGATCCGATTCCGGTTCAAATCGATCCAATTTACAAAAATTTTGAGTGTAAATTTGTAACGATAATCTCAGTGTACTTACTCACTTAATTACAGTTTAATCACTGATCGATCATTTTATAGTTTTCCAGGATTACAAGCTAATTACATGCAGATTATACTTTTTCTCATCATAATAGGGAATGCAAGAGCAACCTAGCCACATTGGTACTAATTGGCATTGCTGTTGTACGAGGCCAATGTAGTAACAACACGGGTAACTGGAGCTAAGCTGGCCGCTATTCATTGTTGGCGAAAACATCTTTAAAAAACAATGCAAGCAAACCGATTCTGATTCTTTGCCGATTCCGTGAATAGTTAAAAATTATGCTGATTTCGATTTAGTAAATCTGAATCAAAGCATCTCTACTGGAATCTTCCCAGCTTTTAGAAGAAGTTGAAAACCTGTACTGTGCATGAATGACACAGTACAGCGACGCACAGCAATGGATAAGTAACTGCAACAATGTTCAACCATCACCGGGGTAAACTATTTAAACATTGAGAGCTTATTACGGCCCGGCCCACTCCGGGTTGCCACAGCATCAGACTAAGTTCACCATTCGGAGCAGCTTTTTTACCCAGGGTGTGGAGACAAATCTCAATTTCATTTTGTAAAGGTAAAGGAGATTGCCATATATGGAGGACACTTCAAATTTCAGGTGATTGGAAAATCCTCTGGATGACGCTGTATGATATTTCCAGCTATGTATTCAGGTACCTACCTAGCTACAGTTGCTTGTTTGCTGTAATAAACAATTGTGAGTGTGTACAACAAGGAGAAAAAAGTTTGGTCAATCTTTTAAGCGTGTAGGTTTGTGTAACTGCAATACACAGCAACACATTGTTTCTTCCTTGCAGCATTAATTCATTAAAGTTTAAAGAAAATGTAATTAATACAAAAGCATGCTCATCACCTTTAACATTACAACTTATTCATTTGATTGCAATCTTTTCTTATAGGCATAGCCTGTTAGCAATTATGGGGTAAAAACAATAGTTACTCTGAGGCTAGATAAAGCTACACCTGTTACAGATTCCCAGTCAAAAAGTGGGGTAGCTGACTGCAGTTGGAAGTAGTAATTGTAGAAAACGCTTAGGTCTAAACACTATGTTGTCCAGTCAAGAAATACTACTGATTCCATGCTTTATGTAAGCTGGGGGTCGATCTATTTAACAGGAAATTCAATTTATGTTTGTTGTAGTTCAAGAAATCCAGCATGCAGTAACGTTTGAAGGTGAACTATGTTTTTGATATGTCAAAGGTGAGCAAGTTTCAATTCGAGATGTGAAACCATTTTATATTGAGTTTTGTGGTAAATAAAATAATTCATTGATAGGAAAGCACTGGTACTTAATAAACGATTGTTTAAACAATTCAGACCTATTCAATTGGCTGATTTAATTGCCAAAGGGAGACAACTCCACTCTACAGCCGAATTAAAAAAAAAAAGATATTTAGGGCCTGAAAAGTTCTTGATGACAAATTTTCATACTCCATTTACTGTAAAATGTTTTTAATTTTGTGGCTTGAAATGAAAGCATCAGATGATTTATGTTGAGCATTTTATCAAAATAAAAGTGACATAACAATGATATTTTTGTATAATGTGATATTTTTGTATAATGTGATATTTTTGTATAATGTGATATTTTTGTATAATGTGGTATTTTTGTATAATGTGGTATTTTTGTATACTGTGGTATTTTTGAGCAGGTTATTTTGCATTTCTAAAGTGATGCAGCCTTACAATTTACAAAAAACTAAAAAATGTTTCCGATTGGATTTGTAACGTTGATATAACACAATTCCACAAAACTGTTGCTTTAATTAAAAGGATTTTACTCCACTTTTACAAACGGTGGTCAACACCAGATGTGGCTGCAAGCAAATTGATGCAATTTAGGCCAAACCAATTGGATTCCTTGGTTCAGGTTACTGCCCGCATCGGTATATCAGTTGATAATAAGGCTTGGTTTACAGTAGTACACTACGAAACAGGGTAAAACATCGTACCAGCTACAGTTCGATACTGGCCCGCATCAAAGTTCTTGTTTGGACGATCGTCTGTCGAGCGCATTAGTTCCGTATCCGTATAAAAATATCTTGGGCCTCAGTTTTGAGGCGATACAGAACCGGTATTGGTGCGAACCTACCTAAACAGCTGGCGTTTTCACTGCAAACTTCAGTGTTCACATTTGTAATAAGTGGCATTGCAATAGCGTACCAGTGTAAACGGGCCTAAATTAAACAACCACATTGCTGCGCACACTACTTTTTGTTGGAAGAAAAAGGTAAAATACCGTTTTCCGGATACGAGATTTCGCTAAATTCCTCGTAAAAAATTTCTGTTTTAGGTTTTATTTTTCCTAAGACAGTTATCAATTCATTTCTCAATTACAAAACATCTATTTTTTTCATGTGAAGCTTGAAACATGTGAATGTGATTAGCGTTTTTATTCTGTAGGCTATACAGAGTAACTTTCGCTTGTGGTAGCAGTGAGTGAGTTACATCATTCACAGTGTTGCGTAACTTGCTCAGTGCCTTTGATCAGAACAAATTAATGATCAAGTTTCGATCACCTCCGTATTAGCTTTCTGTTAAAAAAATAAAAATAACATACTCCCTCATCGAAAAAAAATTCATATAGAAACCTAAACCAAGGAATCAAGTTAGTTTGGCCTTAAAGTGTGTGTGCAGTACAAAAGCATTACATATTCTAGTAAATATTATCGCAGTTCTAGCATAACAAATTGTTGTTGTTCAAACGTTTGATCAAGTCTCTGGGAGGTAACATAATGAATGGAATTACATTCAATTAACTCATATTAACTGCAAGCTCATACATCCCTGTTTAGGATATACCTTTGAACTTGTTTGCCTTCGAACACACAAACAAATAGCAATAGATTCGATAACAATACGTTTCCTACACCAGTGTGTAAGCCGATATTTGCGTATCTAGGCAGGCTCAAATTCATTTCAATAGATTTTATTTTCATAGTCATAGATCATGATAGTCAACTCGCTATAAGGGAGTTATGCCCTACCAACCCTAGTTTTATTGTATGATTAAAGGCTACGCAAGTAACAACGATATTGAGTGATTTGATATTATTATTATGAAGTGGTGTAGTAGGCAGCCATAACAGCAAGGTAAGTGAGACACTGCATCTAACGTGTATAGTCAGACAGACTATGTGTGTGTGTGGTAGCTTGTCATGGCACACAATGTCGCTCCAGCTGTTCTGCTGTATGCCACACATGTGGAATTTAAAGCTTGTCAGATGCATGCAGCTCACTCATTGTTAGTAGCTAATACTACTAGTAAGAGTTTTACATGACAGATATTTTCAACATGGCTAGTTCGTATCAAAAAATACAAAGCCATGCAAAGAAAAGGTAGGAAAATGAGTTCTGTTTTAAACCAGCTACAGGCTAGAACTACTCGCTTGTGTTGTATTTTCTTGACCATTCAAATGATACAAGTTTTATGGAACCTGATAAACATGTTTGTCACCAGCGAGCCTTCTTGTGTAATAGTGAGTAGTATTTAGTGAATGCTATCAAGCATTTCTGAGAGCAAATCATTTAGACTAATATATTGTTTTACCTTGTTAGTTTTATTGATTTTTGTGATAAAATTTCCAACAAAAGCATGAGGTTCATCAAATATCAAGTTGTTCGG
The DNA here is from genome assembly GCA_945261195.1 of Cryptosula pallasiana. NCBI lineage: Eukaryota > Metazoa > Bryozoa > Gymnolaemata > Cheilostomatida > Cryptosulidae > Cryptosula > Cryptosula pallasiana. The sequence goes on along the minus strand of OX183130.1, from coordinate 9,308,824 downwards.
GGTTTTTCCAGGTTTTACGTTAGTTCACAATTTCTGATGACAAATTTAACTGTTGCATTGGTTGGTGCTATGAAAGTGCTACAACATTTCGATAATGCCAGTTTGGAAACCAACTTTTCAAAAACTTTCTGTCTGAAAGCGAACATAATAAATAATGGTCTATCAATACTTTGGTCCAAAGATAAAGTTGTAGTTCACTCAATACTCAACTTTTCAGTAGAGTTTATTGTTTGAATTTTGTCTTAATTTAACAATAAATAAGTTTTAAAACGCTTTTTAATTAATATTGTTATAATTTCATTTATCAAACAGCCAAGAAGCCAGTATTTTAAGCAACTAATCTAACAACACACTTCTGACGTTCACTGCTTAGAATTATAATTAATATTACTTTTTATTGTTTATAAATGAATATTTTACGGTTATTGACAGCAAGGCCAGTACTTTTTACTTATTTTTAAGTAAATTAAAAGTTTTAATGAGGACCAAATTTGAAAATGTTGTTTTAAAAAGTAATTATTTTCAAACTGGTTTTTTAGAATTGTCATTTTCAAAAAATCCATTCCCCAGCCAATATTTATTCAGTTTAACAAGTTAAAAACTCCAACTTCGTAGATGTGAAGTTACTCGATTACTTCATATAAAACAAGATAGATGCTTTTTAAAATCAATATCACTTGCCTGTTCATCAAAATTTCATTAAGGAAGAAATCTTATGCACACTTATTGATGAAATTTGTGGCAACTTTTGATACTATATAGCTTGTTTTGATCTAGAATTGTATGGTATAAATTTGTTAGTCAAATATGCGTGGCACCCTATACTACTCTATCTCTATGAAGTGAGACTAATTCAATTTAGTCAAAAACTATTTTCTCAATTAGTGAAGTTTTTATTTTTTTGTAGATTTACCTGTTTGCATTATGCTACATGTACATTTACGATTACCTATCGATTTGCCCCTACCAATCGGAAATGACAACAGGGTATTTCCTTTATTTTTTTCTACTCGCCATTATCAAGCAAATCCGGTTAAAACCACTGTATTGATGTCATAGCCATAAAATGCTTTGAAACCACAAAGTAGGGACCTTCATGAACGACTCTTCTTCTGTAAATAATGTTTTCTCGAGAAAAATTTTTATTGGAAACATTAAAACTGCGAGCAGTGATATGATTGGTCAAATCACAAATTGTTTATCAATTTTTTAATTTGGATCAAAACCCGTTGATTACCTCAAATAACCAGCTACAGAGGCGACAAAATCACACAATCGGAAAGGCAAATCGGTATATGTAACATTGGGCTTTAGTTGCGTCTTTTCTGTTCAAATCAAATCCATTTCATAAAACTAAATTTTAAATATCTTAGTAAGTTATCGCCTGTGTGCAAAAAGCTCATGGTTAATTGTTGATGCAATTGTTTTTATAGGATTGCATACGGTTTTGAATGTCCAAGTTTTTATTATAATTTATTTGATTTGCAATAATGATAAAGCAAAACAATTATTAGCAGTTACTAATGGAATCATGCATTCTCAATAAGTTGAGAAAAAATTGATGTAACTCAGGCATAATATATTTTTGATAGTATTTAATTTCACAATTGATAATTTTGGTTTTAGAACCTCTCCCAAATACTTTTCTTAAAACATCTTGAACAGAGACATTTATTCTATTATCATTTTACATTTATTAACTGAAATCATGTTTTACAGAAATATTTATTTTACTTTAGAGTTACACGCAAGTAGTAATATATGAGCAGATCTCCCTACCAAGTGTTTTTTTGAGGATTACACCTTGGGGTTTAGGCAATGGGTTACGACGTTGAATGAATTCGCCGAGTTTATATCGTATTTTATTGTATTTCATTTGAGGGGCATTCGAGTGGCATTTGAGTGGCATTTAAGTGGCATTTGAGTTTTGATTATTTTTTTACTTATTTTGAACTTATATGGCATATAGATTTTGAATGTATGACATTTAAGTTTTGATAATTCTACAGATACATCTACACTGAATAAATCCAATGATTAAAAATGAAACAATATGTGAATATATACATTTATTGTATAATAAGTAGGGATACATAAAGAGAACATGTTAAATATTGTGAGCTTGAAATAGTTCCAATATCATTTCAAATGAAAAAGTGGATGATGAGAGATTTTCATCCGTTTGTATGTATCTACATATATCTGATTGAAAATGATATAATAATTCAGTAGTCCATTGTATTGAAATCAATTTTTGAGTGAGCTCTTTATTCTACACCTTTCTTTGACAAAAAAGAGGTATTTGGTGAAATATTTTTTCATTTCATTCAATTTTCATTAATTTTTTGCAAAAAGAAATCATTCTCTAAATGGTTAAATTTCATCTAATTGTACAAATTTACAAAAAAGGAGAATGTAATAAAATAGATATCATAATAGAGTGTAATAAGTTGAATATATAGAGTTAAAGTCTATAAAAACTTTTTAATTTGTAAAGTATTTGATGACTTTACAAGAAATATCATCACATTCAGGTTCAATGATGATGAGAAGATTTTCTTCAAGCTTAAGTTTACTATTTTCCGATATAGACAGAGAAAGTTTTGAAAAACCCTCCAAATCATTATAAATAAAAACTCTATAAATCGACGGTGTTGAATTTGTAATTGATACTGAATTGTTTTTGCATATGATGTATCTATCACACACACAATCAGTAGTAGTTTCGATTTCTTCAGAATTGTATATAGTAGAGTTTGTAGGGCTTGGCTGTTCCAAAATTAAATCGACTAAACCCAGAGCTTGTGGAAGAGATGGAATTGATGGTGATAAAGCTGGAACTGCTGGCTTGTTTGTAGTTTTTGTCGACGTTGAAGTTGTAGTGCTTGTCGTCGTCGTTGTCTGCGGAGTTGTGGTGATTTTTGTCGTTGTATGTGGAGTTGCAGTGGTTGTTGTTGAAGTTGTTCTTCGAGTCGTAGTTAGTAATCCCTCATCGTATAAACGGATGTAATTTAAAGCTTCAGCGGTATTGCAAACAAAGTAGTGTTGAGGCCACATATCATGAGTGTCACAGCTTCTACGTAGGTGAGCAGGTTCCATGAAACATGTGAGTCTAAGCATACGATATTTTAAGTTTTTTCTTAAAATACGAGTTACTGAATCAACCGCTTCCATATTAAGAATTCCCCGAAAACATCCAGACGCTCTATGAGATAAAGTGAATGGTTTAATCTCTGTTACAAGACAATAACCGCTTAGGATTGGGAATAATAGGAGATAGATGCGATATCTCATTTTTTTATTCAGAGAGAGAGACTTTTAACCTAGTTTATGCTTTCATCATCTAGAGTTAACTGTCTTGCATTTCGGTGGTCTTTGGTTAATATGCTTCAACTAAAGCTCTATATATATAACCTTGGGATTGCATTTGTCTTTGGTATCTCCTTGACATGTGATACTGATGATAATCTTGTTTTGAACAGACTTCAAACTTTCAAAACTCGAAAATGACAAATTTACACCTTCAATACCATTGATGTTAGTGATGATAGTAGCTATTTTTGGCTCCTCGTTGGTCAAACGATTGCATTCCACACATGCAAAGTTGGTTGTCTCAAACTCTTCTGTTGGTGGACAAATCAAACGTGAGGTGTTTTATTCAAATACACATAATTCATCATTCCAAAATAGTTTTGTATTTTGAGTAAGACCTTCCGTATTATTTTTAACCCCTATTGCGCATTCCTCCTGATTCAGAGTGTATTTTGTTGGTGTATTGCAGGTCAGGGTATCTGTAGGCTCCTTGTTGATCGAATGATCGGAATGAGCGCATTGCATGCATGCAAATTTGAATGTCTCAAACTGTCTTCTTATTGGACAGATCACACGTCTGCTGTTGTATTGAAATGCACATAAACCCCCATTTCGATATACTTTTGTATTTTGAGTAAGTCCTTCCGTATTATTTGTAATACCCATTTCACATTCCGCTTGATTCAAAACGTATTTTGTTGTAGTATCACAAGGCACAGAATCTGTAGAAGTTGTGTCCTTGCAGATCCAAGAAGCGCTTTGAGGGATGAAAAAACCACAATATAATAAGTCGGGAGGGTAGAGTCGCACACAGTTTTTTCCATTTTCATCTTTATATCGTATAGTCCTTTCGAAAGGTGAAAAAACCAAGACATCATTTTTATCCATAGCTCCGGCTATACATTCATCAATTTCGTTGGTATAGAATACTCCACTAACATTGGGAAATGTTAGTGCCAGTAGCAAGATAAATACGCAGCTCATTTTTTAAAATGTTTTTGCTTTCAGTGTTGAAAGTTGAATACTTTCTTTCTTGATGTTTTTTCTATTTATACGTAAGTGGCTAGCGGCTTGTTCAGCTCTCTCAACCGATTTTGAAGATGTGAAACAATCTCATCAAAGTGGTTACCAAAATGTAAGTATGGTTCCAATCGAGATTGAGACAAAAGAACATGTGTTTCTGTCCAGCGAAATGAAGTCAAACCTCTTAAAATCGAAATATCTATCAAATCACCCAGTTCAGCATCTTTCAAACATTGCTTTATATCAATCAGTTCGATCGCTCTTTTGAGATCTTCAAAATCTATCAACTTGGCTTGCGGGCAGCATACTTTTGGATCAAAGCTCCTAGAACAGTTTAAGCATTCGAGAGGATTTGCTCTTGAAATACAATTACAGCTCAAAAGCATGCTTTGTATTGATTTACGAACTAGATTGAATCCTAACACAAAATAAAATACTTCTTCGGTGATGAGTTGAACAAAAAGAGGATTCGAACGCTCTAAAGGAATGTGTTCAAAATGAGTCCTTATGAACTTAGGAACAAAATCAGCCAATGTACCGATTGACTTGAATCCTTGAGTTTTTCCACTCATGTTTCTGCTGTAGTTCAGAGATAAATGAAGCAACTTTTTTTGTAGCAGTTCTTTTATGAGTCTTCAGATATATTTGTCGAATCAATAGTTATTATCGGGTTGACTGAGTCTTCTTTTTCATCAAGAGTGTGAGCGTATGGATATCCTTCCGCTATCGCAAGTAATTTATCCTTTAGTCGTTGATAAGCCAGTTTGCTCTGACTAGTAGGTAATAGGTAGGGATTTAATCGTGCTCTCAAATTTGTTAACAAAAAGGGAGACTTCAAATCATCAGTGGAAAGATCCAAAAAAGCATTAATCCATTCATCATGCACCAAAAAACCCATTTTAGCATTTTTCAAAACTTGTCTTCTATCAATCCAGTCGATAGCATCACCCAATTCTTTTTTGGTAGGTGTAGCACCTTCAACCATTTCAGCATATCTTTTACAAGTGATACATTTGTCATCAACGTGTGAACAGTAACAGTTTAGTAGCGATAGATTGGTTGCTTGCTTGTAAAAACTTCCTCCTAGTACACAGTATACACATTCCTCCGTAAAAAAAATCCTCAACATTTCATCAGAAACCTCAGCCAAAAAAGTCTTAGGTCCTATAGCATCGGAAGCTTCTTGGTGAGCAAAGTCTTCAACACGTAACATATTTGTTGTTATTCCGTTAAATTACAAAACGCGAATGATACGTTTTCAAATTGAAACACCTATTTAATCATTCATTACTTTTTCTTTTTTTTGAGGTTGATTGTTATGCTAGCTCATGTAGATCTTCATAAATGCTTTAATTTCAACCTGACAACCATCGATTGGGCAAGGTTTTACTTCTGATGAGCATTCAGTAAGTGCTTTTTCCTTACACTCACTACAGTAAATGAGATGACCACATGGAAGAGAGATATGATTTGCAATTACTTTTTTTTCATGCATCTCAGACACACATTGAGCGAGTTTGCTTTGCTTAGTCTGATCTTTATCTTTTTTTAACGAATCAATTGATTTAGCATCATTTTTTAACAGTGTTGACGAATTCTCAACAGTTGTAAAATCATTTTCAAAAATATGTAAGGCTTCAATCATAAAACCTATTCGCTCAAAAGGTTTTCCATTTAACACTAAAACTTGTTCGATATCGTTTTGACTGTATCCTAGTTTTTTGCAAATAAGTTTCATTTCTTCGGTGTCATTGTTGTGCGTTATTTGTTTTACTTTTTCTCGATATTTTTCAACCCGTCGCTTACACCTTTTGCCTTTTTCCGTTCGCATGTAAACATCCTCAACATACTCTTCACCTTTACTCCCGAGTAAAAAATAACAGTCTGGGAACCACCGACAGTGTTCCTCCCACGGTAGATCACTCTCTTCCCATTCTTTAAGTTCACCTGAGCAAAAGAAGCATTTTACACTATCTCCGAACTTAGTATAGTAGAAACCTGCATTGGAAAGGAGTTTCATGGAGACTTTACCCTTCCATTGTTTGAAACTGTCTTCTCTAGATGTTTCAGTAGCAAAACGTGGTGTATCAGCACGATCAATTGATATACCTAGAAGTAGTAATATATGAGCAGATCTCCCTACCAAGTGTTTTTTTGTGGGGTCATTATCTGGGGTTATGCAATGAGTTACGGCGTTGGATGAATTCGCCGAGTTTATATTGTATTTTACTTGAGGGGTACTTGAGCGACATTTGAATGGCATTTAAGTGGCATTCGAGTTTTGATTATTATTTTACCTAATTTGAACTTATATGGTATATAGATTTTGAATGTATGGCATTTAAGTTATGATAATTTTTTACATAATTGTATACATAATTATAACTCATAGGATGTCTAGATTTTGAATGTGAGGCATTTAAGGTTTGATAATTTTTTGTAATTCCGAGTCATACGATATCTTGAGAGAGAGGAGAGAGAGGAAATATATCTACATTGAATAAATACAGTGATTAAAAATGAAAGAATATGTGAATATATACATTTATTGTGTAATAAGTAGGGAAAATCTCATATAATATAGCTAGAGTCAGTAAATACTAAGTTACTGAAGTTTTTAGATATTTCAACTGGATAAAAAAGTACAGTCACTCGTATAATGCTTAGGATAGGAAGATCTTCAAATGTTTTGCAAAACCGAAGATCTTCAAATGTTTTGCAAAACCGGAGCTTTTGGTGAGTTAATCACCTGAGAACCTTTAGACTTTTCTATGAATTATTATATGATTATATAGACTTATTGTATAATAAGTAGGGAAAATCTTTCCATATAATATAGTTAAAGTCGGTAAATAGTAAGTAATACAAAACAGTACAACTTGTAATGTCAATGAATACACAGGCTTTTTTTTATTCATTCATTATCCGCTTGAGACTACCAGTTGCCAGCATTTGATATTGAGTTTACATACCATCAACACCAAGTGGTTCATCAAAATCTTGCAATTCGTTTTCTAGGAATTCCTTAAGAACTTCATCCTCATTATTCGTTTTTGTTAGCACCTCATTGGAACTTGTTTGTGTGCAATATTGCTCCCAATCACTAGCGTTGGTTGAAGAAATGAAGACAACATTGTGGTATGGAATAGGATTTCCATTCTTACTCTGTTTTTTTCCTTTGTAAATCATCACACCAGGTGCACATCTTTTAGCTTCCTCGTTATATCTGATTGGTAGTAAAAGCGTTCTCGTCTCTCTTTTTCCATTCTTTTCAGTGACATAGCGAATGCAATTTACAATGGATTCTTCTCCATTGAATCGGAAAGGAATGAATCTTTCTACAACTTCGATGTAAGCAAAAATGGAACAATCTTTGAAATTACTGAGATAATCGATGTCGTAAGCGAGTTTGAGTTCTTCTTCACTGATTTTTCTCAGTTTTTCAGCTTCAGCAGTAGCTTCCATTGTGGTTAATCGTTTTGTACTGATACGTTTGACATTGTAGTAAGTAGTCTCCGGTTTTTTTGAGTTTTCCATCTCACCCAAGTACAAAATGTTGAAAGGTAATGGGTAGTTATCAACATTGAAGCTTTCAACTACTCTACTTGGACAAACGACTTTCTGAAAATTCGCTCCAGTTGAATTATCAAGATAAGTGAGAATGTAGTAGTTTCCGTATGCACCAGTACTCTGCTCAATAGAAACGATTTGCAAAACTGATGGAACAGGAAGTGATGCTAGTGTAAGAAACCCTCCAATCTTTTTCAAATCACATGTCTTCCATTTTTGGAGAGATTTGGCCATCTGGAGAGCTCTGTCAGCATCAGTGAGCAATTCTTTTTGTTCCATATTGTTTGATGTTGTGGGTAAAACCAGTTTTGGAAGAGCTCGTTTCTTTATCGCTGCTTCTTTTGTGACAGAGTTAGAGTTTTTTCTTTTGGGTGTTTTGAACGTTTTTTGTTTGTTTTCGATTGGCTTTAAATTCGTGTAAGAAGCAGAAAAATCCTCCATAGTGTTCTAAAAAAGAAAGAAATAACATATAATTCAGCTTTTCATGTGGAACTAAAAGATTATTTATTTCATACTTTACATTATAGCTAAACTAATTTTGATCTTTGTTAGGTAGGGAATAATAAGTTTTAAATTTTACCTTTTATAAAGAGAAAGTTTCTAGTAGTTGCAATGGAAAGTGTAGTAGATGTTGCTCCTCTGATCACTGTTGTAGAACTGGATGCTTTCTGTGTGAAAACAGTGGCTCTTAAATAGCTAAAGTTGCACTGGTTGAACTCTATGAATACCAACCTTCTTTATAATATAACTATGATTCAGAATTTTGTCCACGCGAAAACCAATGCTTTCGCGGGAATAAATAATTTATTTTCACGCGAATAGAAACTGTTGCTTTCGCGGGAATACAAATTTTATTTTCACGCGGATACAAACCAATGCTTTTGCGGGAATAAAAACTTTATTTTCACGCGAATGGAAACAGTTGTTTTCGCGGGAATAAATACTTTATTTTCACACGAATGGAAACCGTTGTTTTCGCGGGAATAAATAATTTATTTTCACGCGAATAGAAACTGTTGCTTTCGCGGGAATACAAATTTTATTTTCACGCGGATACAAACCAATGCTTTCGCGGGAATAAATACTTTATTTTCACGCGAATGGAAATAGTTGTTTTCGCGGGAATAAATAATTTATTTTCACGCGAATACAAACTGTTGCTTTCGCGGGAATACAAATTTTATTTTCACGCGGATACAAACCAATGCTTTCGCGGGAATAAATACTTTATTTTCACGCGAATGGAAACGGTTGTTTTCGCGGGAATAAATAATTTATTTTCACGCGAATACAAACTGTTGCTTTCGTGGGAATACAAATTTTATTTTCACGCGGATACAAACCAATGCTTTCGCGGGAATAAAGACTTTATTTTCACGCGAATAGAAACTGTTGCTTTCGCGGGAATACAAATTTTATTTTCACGCGGATACAATCCAACGCTTTCGCGGGAATAAAGACTTTATTTTCACGCGAATGGAAACAGTTGTTTTCGCGGGAATAAATAATTTATTTTCACACGAATACAAACTGTTGCTTTCGCGGGAATACAAATTTTATTTTCACGCGGATACAAACCAATGCTTTTGCATGAAAGTATTTATTCCCGCGAAAACAACAGTTTCCATTCGTGTGAAAATAAAGTATTTATTCCCGCGAAAGCATTGGTTTGTATCCGCGTGAAAATAAAATTTGTATTCCCGCGAAAGCAACAGTTTCTATTCGCGTGAAAATAAATTATTTATTCCCGCGAAAACAACTATTTCCATTCGCGTGAAAATAAAGTCTTTATTCCCGCGAAAACATTGGTTTGTATCCGCGTGAAAATAAAATTTGTGTTCCCGCGAAAGCAACAGTTTCTATTCGCGTGAAAATAAATTATTTATTCCCGCGAAAGCAACAGTTTCCATTCGCGTGAAAATAAAGTGTTTATTCCCGCGAAAACAATTGTTTCCATTCGCGTGAAAATAAAGTTTTTATTCCCGCGAAAGCATTGGTTTGTATCCGCGTGAAAATAAAATTTGTATTCCCGCGAAAGCAACAGTTTCTATTCGCGTGAAAATAAATTATTTATTCCCGCGAAAGCATTGGTTTTCGCGTGGACAAAATTCTGATTCATAGTTATATTATAAAGAAGGTTGGTATTCATAGAGTTCAACCAGTGCAGCTTTACCTATTTAAGAGCCACTGTTTTCACACAGAAAGCATCCAGTTCTACAACAGTGATTGGAGGAGCAACATCTACTACTACATCCACTGACTATTAAAAGTTTTTCTGTGTGAATTTGAAAATTTTCATTGAAGCTAAGTCTTAATTATCCGCCTTAATTATCTCACTTAAGTTTTTGACTACTTAAAAAGTAATGCTTTCACATAATAAATCACTCGTTCTAACAACAGTAACTGAAGCCTCAACATCTACTATATAATATACCAACTGACTACTAGGAGTTTTATTCACAAGGTAAAATTTATTAGCTGAGTCATTTAACTTACCTTTTTATGAGCTATTGTCACTTCTATTAAAAAGTAATGATTTTATTGTTATTATAGTGCTATGGAAACAGAAGAGGATGATACTGATGTAGACATACATAAGGAATGGGAATGGCTCATGAAAAATCAAAATGATATCGGTTTTTCAAACGCTGATAATGAATACATGAATGATGAATGCAATGCTGAATATGAAAATGAAATGGAGACGGAACTTGAAAATGCTTTTCAAGACAAACCTTCGACTTTTCAAGTTTCAGCAACTACTGAAAATACAATAGCCTTTGATAAGCAGTAAGTTTTTAAAATCATAAATTAATAACATTAGTAGAGTAATTTTTTGCTTTTTTCTTATACTCATCTCATGAATCAGCAAAAATAATGCGTTATCTCTTTATTGTAGACAGGACTCAGAATATCAGAGAATTAATGTAAAAGAGGGAGTTGGGAATTCATACCATAGTACACAGTAAGTTTTTAAAAACTTAACTAATAATAATGTTTGAGTCTTTTTTCCTAATTCCATTTTAAAAATTAATTGATAATGGTGTTTAAGTCATTTTTTTCTTCTGTTACATTTTATATAAAATGTATGTGAATGTTTTATAGAACAACTATTATGTGTTAACATTTCTATTGTAGACAAAATTTAAATTATCAGGAGGAGAATGTAGAAGAAAAAAACCCTGAAATTTCCCCCAATTGGAAATGGTTAGAAGAAAATCTCATTTGTTTTCGTTTACCCGATGAAACAATCAATCAAATAGGATTTGGTGCTGAGCCTTCACCACCAAAGACTAGCATAATAGCTCAAGATATAGAGCCGGTTGTGGAGGAGATAGTTGAAGAAAATGAGAATGATCCAATGATAGAAAATGAAGAAGAAGAAGAAGAAGAAGAAGAAGAAGAAGAAGAAGAAGAGGAAGAAGCACAAGAGGAAGAACAAGAAGAAGAAATGGAAGATTTAAATTTTGAAAGACCTACCCGAGCATCAACCCTAGGTATTGTTGATGATAGCACAGCTCCAACTTTTCAAGATGAAGAATGGGATGATTTGATAGCTAGATATTGGGGAGCTATGAAAACGAAACATAGAGCTGGAAAAGTCATAGAACTTTTAAATGTAAGACTTTGGGATGGGATTCCAAGAGACCAAGCTGATACCTACCAAAATGACTATCATGATTCAAGAGTGTTAGAATTGCTAAAAAAAGTTTGGAGACAATTGAGCTCGAGAGCAAAAGTCAACTGTAGCGTAGGTTGTATACTAGAAAATAAAAATGATGGTGAACTCCGATACTTTCACTCATCATCAAACAATGCTACTGTATATCCAAAAGCTAAACTGATTGAAACTGAAGGGGATCTTGATGACTTCTTTGTTGATGTTATGGAGACTGATCATCGTACAAATAGCTTGAGACGGAGACCAAATACGACTTGGAGATTGATGTTGATCACAAACATTTCGTTTTATTTCTACAAACTACTCGGAATGGGAAAGGTTGGATCACCACCAGAGCATTTACCCTCTCACCTCCTTAACAACAGACACATACGAACCATGTTAAAAAACACAAAAGGAAAACGAATTACCGACAATCTTTGTTTTTTTAGATGTCTAGCATTACACAAAGAACTACAAAAAAACTGTGGAATTGCAAAAGATCCGATAATTAAGGAGGTGAAGGAGTACCAACAACAATATCATAGTTTCATCTATGGTGATAGTGGTAAAAGGTGTGATGGGAAAGGAGTGACAGAAGCTGATTTATTGCTTTTGGAGCGAGCATTTCAACTGAAGATAACAGTGTTTTCTTTAAATGATGATATGACTTCAACAGTTATTTGGAATTCAAACTCCAGTTATAAGGAGAAACTATATTTGGATCTTTATATCAATCACTTCAGTCTTATTACAAACTTGGAAGGATATGTCAAAGCCTACAGATGTCCAACCTGTTCTACTTGTTATGATAGATTGGGGAATCTGAAAAGACACAGATGTTCAATCTCAGAGGCAACAACTATGCAGTTTTCTGGAGGACAATACAGCCCTACTGCTACAATATTCGACAAATTGAAGGTTCAATTCGGGATAGATATCGGGTCAGATGATTCCTTGAGATACTATCCATTTTTTGCAACATTTGACATAGAGTGTTTGTTACCTAATTGCGAAAAAGATCGAGATACAGACACAACCATTTACACGAATGAGCATAAACTTTTAAGTATTTCAATTTGTTCAAATGTACCAGGCTTCAACAACCCGCGTTGTATTGTCAATAATGGGGATGATGATGAATGCGTTGGAAAGTTCATTGAATACTTGGATGATATTAGTGAAGAATCATATAGCCGATTGGAAAAACAATTTTCGCGAATCATAAAACAGATAGAAGGTGAATTACAACGACTGGAAGAAGCTGAAGAAAAGTTTCGTAGTGATTTTGAAAAAAATCGTTTCAGACGTAGAACAGGAGCTGAAAAAGTACTGGATGATTTGTACAGCTATATGAAAAAACTCCCTATTCTAGGTTTCAATTCACAGACTTACGATGTCAATGTGATGAAAGGAAAACTGCTTCAAAAATTGAAAGATGTCTCCGACACAGATTTTGATTTTGTTATAAAAAAAGGAACCAAGATGCCTGTTATCGGAATAGGATCTTTTTTGTTTTTAGATTGTACAAACTTCATCGCTCCTGGATATAGCTATGAAATGTATCTCAAAGCATACAAATGTGAAGCCGGAAAAGGATTTTTTCCTTATGAATGGATGAAAGACTTGGAACAACTTAATCAAGAACATCTACCTCCAAGAGAAGCTTTTTACAGTTCTTTAAAACAAAAGAATATCAGTGAAGAAGAGTACATAATTTGTCAAGAAGCATGGAAAAATAACGACATGAAGACAATGAGGGATTTTTTAAAATGGTACAACAACTTGGATGTAAAACCATTTGTTCAAGCGTTGGAAAGACAAAGATCAATCTACAGAGAGCATGGGATTGATATGTTAAAAGATGGTATATCTTTACCAGGATTAGCGATTCGATGGATGTTTAACAAAGCACCTCAACCACCCCCTCCATACCTCTCTACATACTTGAATTTTGATGAACTTGGTAACTCGTTTCGTCAGACTCTCCCAATTTGTCTGCTTGACAACTGCAATGCAGAACTTTATCCTCTAATAAAGAAAAATATAGTTGGTGGACCAAGTCTAGTGATGCATAGATATCACGAAAAAGGTATAACTAAAATTAGAGAACATTGGTTGGGAAAAGAAGCAAAGATTTGTGATAGAATCTATGGAGTTGATGCAAATGCGCTCTATTTATGGTGTATGATGCAATCAATGCCTACTGGCTATCCTCGAAGAAGAAAAATCGAAAACTCCTTTGTCGCTGAACCAGTAAAATTTAGCAAGATAGCTCATAGCTGGTTACAGTTCCAAATGTTCTCAAAAAAAATCAATATCAGACATCAGCTCAATGGAGGAGAAGTTACTCTCGGACAGCGAGGATTACCAGTTGATGGTTTCTGTGTTGAAAATCGTCATGTCTTTCAATTCCACGGATGTTTTTGGCATGGACACGACTGCTCTTATAACAACGCTAAAGAACAAGAGCTTCAAGCTACTGGAAGAAAATCAAAAGCAGATCTGTTTAAAACTACGATGGAAAATGAAGAATATCTTCGAGCATTAGGTTACACTGTAATCTCGATTTGGGAGTGTGACTGGATGAAGCGTGTAAAAACTCATACAAATTTACAAAAATTTGTCAACACGTTTTACAATTCTTTCTACCCTAAAATACTTGAAAAAAAGCTGAATCAAGAAGAAGTGTTGGAGAGAGTTCAATCAGAAGAATTCTTCGGATTTGTTGAATGTGACATCGAAGTTCCTGAGGAAGAGGAAGAAAAGTTCTCCGAAATGCCTCCGATTTTTAAAAATACGATGTTAACCAGAGAACACTTGAGCGATGAAATGAAAGTCTTTGCTGAAGCCGAAGGGTTTTTAAAGACTCCTCAACGCTCATTAGTTGGAAGTATGTACGGAGATAAGATATTGCTAATGAGCCCTTTGTTGAAATGGTACTTGAAACAAGGATTGAAAGTCACCAAAGTTTATCAGCTAATAGAATATATTCCTAGAAAAGCTTTTGAAGCTTTTGGAACATCGGTTTCAGACGCTAGGAGAATGGGAGATGTAGACCCTAGTCAAGAATTACTCGCTACTACTAGCAAGTTGGTAGGAAATGCAGCTTATGGAAAAACAATCACTGATAAAGAAAAACATACCACCATCAAGTTCATCGAAGGCGCCAGAAAAGCTTCATTTCGTATCAGAGGAAACAAATTTATCGCCATGGAAGAGATAGCAGATGATTTTTATGAAATCATAACCTGTAAACAGCTAGTAAGTTTTAAAACAATTATTTTGCAATTCAAAATTTATATTCCACAAGTTTACTTTGCTAATCAGTATCACCATCATTTCAGCTAACGATGAATGTTCCAGTACACTTGGGTTTCTCCGTGCTACAGTATGCTAAACTGAGAATGCTACAGTTTTACTACGACTTTATGGATAAGTAAGTGAAACCTAATTCCCTACCATTATTATGTGTAAGTAAGTAAAACTTCCAAATAATTGAAATCGAAACAAACTTTTTATTTATAGATATATTGACAGAAGTGATTTCCAATATGTTGAAATGGATACAGATAGCGCATACATGGCATTGAGCGGAACATTAGAAACACTGGTAAAACCAAGTATGAAAAAAGAGTTTTACAATGAATATGGTGATTGGTTTCCACGCCCATACTGTGACAAACATAGGGATGAGTTTTTAAGAACCAAAACAATGGGTTTAGAATGGAGCATGCAAGACTGTTGTGAAAAAGTACTAAAACACGGAAAAAGAACACCTGGGCTGTTTAAAGAAGAATTTACCGGAGATGGAATTGTTGCACTTAACTCTAAATCCTATTACTGTTGGGGAGAAAAAGGAAACAAGTTTAGCTCAAAAGGTTTGAACAAACGAATTAATCAATTGAACAAAGACAGTTATCTAAATGTATTGAACACAAAAAAGTCGTTTATGGGTAAAAATCGAGGATTTGTAGTAAAGGATCAAAAAATGTTGACATACAACCAAATAAAACGAGGTCTCACATATTTTTATGCTAAAAGACGAGTGTGTTCTGATGGAGTATCTACCGAGCCTACTTTGGCTTAAATAAAAACCTTCATAATAGACTTCTTTTACCACAGTTACTATAGCTATATATATATATATATGTATATAAAATACAAAAAATCTTTCATCATCCTTATAAATATCGATAAAGAATAGATGAATATTTAACTTTATCATCTGATATATTTTATAGCATTCAATGTATATATGAGTTCGAATTATGTATCTAGCTATATTATATGAGGAGATTTTACCCCTACTTATTATGTAATAAATGTATATAGCCATACATTGATTCGCTTTTAATCAATGAATTTATTCAAGGTAGATACATCTCCTCTCTCCTCTCTCTCAAGATGCTATATGAGCTCGAGTTATGAAAAGAAATTATCAAAACTTAAATACCATACATTCAAAATGTATATATCATATAAGTTCAAATTAAGTAAAATAATAATCAAAACTCGAATGCCACTTAAATGCCACTCAAATGCCACTCAAGTACCCCTCAAGTAAAATACAATATAAACTCGGCGAATCCATCCAACGCCGTAACCCATTGCATCACCCCAGATTTTAACCCCACAAAAAAACACTTGGTAGGGAGATCTGCTCATATATTACTACTCCTAGAGGTAATACTTCTGCAGTTAAATCTCCTCTTCTGGTCTTTTGTTCTTCGATCGTATAACTTTTGACAATTGAGATGTTTTTCATTTCATCTGCAAGTAGTTTCCTAGGTCTATACAGACGATTGTGAGTGTTAAATCCTCTAACAAATCGACAAAACGGAAAACTTTTAGCGTGTTCTTTCATCGGATGTTCATCTTCATCCTTCCAGTTTAGTAATACCCCTTGGCAAAAAACACATCGAACAGCGTTGTCTTTTTCAAGGTTATAGAAACCAGCTGCAGCCATGTTTTCACCACAATGTTTACCTACTCGTCTCCAATTTGTAAGAAATGATTTTCTTCGATAACTTTCATCAAGCATTAAAGTCTCTCTTTCATAAAAAGAGAGTTCATTGTAAATGAACTTGAAAAAGTCCGATGGGGAAAGTTGCGCAATAGTTTTTTGTAATTTTAATGACAAAAGACTACAGTGATTATCCGGATAAGTTGCAACGACATAAGTTATTGCAGTGGTATCAGGAAAAGTTCGTTGTAAAAACAACGATGAAGTAACGAGTAAACTATCATCTATCCATTCAGCGCAGTCTTTAGTATTTTCAAAACAATTTCGAGTTTTTTGCATTTCTCTTTTTTCATTATAAATAGTGTTTGCTACATATCTGTTGTTTGTTACTCGACACATTATTTATATATAATATAAGTAGTAGCTTCAGTTATTACTCAAGTTGAAGTTTTGTTGGAAAGTTCTTTTCCTTTGATCTAGTTCGTTGTTATTCTAAAAAAAAATGATAATGCTTTATAGCAAAAAAATAAAAAAAGACTAAGGTTTCAATTTTTTTTCAATATACTTGAATTGATTACTATTATAATAGAACGTAAATACTTACATCAGAAATGAAGACTTGTCTTTTCTTTTGAATTAAAATGAATGATATTCCTAGTAGTTTGAACTTGAGAGCTGCTTTCTATAAAATTCGGATGAAGAAGGAGTACATTTTTCATTTTGAAGTCCTGAAATAATAAGAATAAACATAATTAAAACTTACATACAACATTTTTTTGATATCTTAAATAGTGAATAATCTTGTTTTTTATTCAGAAAATGTCTTCACGCTTAAATCGATTACAATTAAAACAAAATATAAATACTTACATCACAAATGAAGACTTGTTTTTCTTTAATGAATTATATATATAGTTGTTTGAACTTCAGCTGTTTCCTATGTAACTCAAATGATGGAGAAGGAGGGTTGTAGTAGATGATGATGTAGTAGATCTTCTTCCTTCAGTTAGTTTGAACTTGAGAGCTGCTTTCTATAAAATTCGGATGAAGAAGGAGTACTTTTTTCATTTTGAAGCCTCTGAAATAATAAGAATAACCATAATTAAAACTTACATACATCATTTTTTGATATCTTAAATAGTGAATAATCTTGTTTTTTGTTCAGAAAATGTCTTCACGCTTAAATTGATTACAATTAAAACGAAATATAAATACTTACATCATAAATGAAGACTTGTTGTTCTTTGAATTAGATGAATTATATACATAGTTGTTTGAACTTCAGCTGTTTCCTATGTAACTCAAATGATGAAGAAGGAGGGTTGTAGTAGATGATGATGTAGTAGATCTTCTTCCTTCAGTTACTAACGATGAAGTGAATGCTTTCTGTATGAAAACAGTGCTTCTTATATAGCTTAAGTTGCACTGCTATGAATCAGCATTATTTTCACATGAATGGAAACCGTTGCTTTCGCGGGAATAACAAAATTATTTTCACGCGAATACAAACCAATGCTTTCGCGGGAATAAATAATTTATTTTCACGCGAATACAAACCAATGTTTTCGCGGGAATAGATAATTTATTTTCACGCGAATGGAAAGTGTTGCTTTCGCGGGAATAAAAATTTTATTTTCACGCGAATACAAAGCAATGCTTTCGCGGGAATCAATATCTTATTTTCACACGAATGGAAACCGATGCTTTCGCGGGAATAAATATTTTATTTTCACGCGAATACAAACCAATGCTTTCGCAGGAATAAATAATTTATTTTCACGCGAATAGAAACCGTTGCTTTCGCGGGAATAAAAATTTTATTTTCACGCGAATACAAAGCAATGCTTTCGCGGGAATAAATATTTTATTTTCACGCGAATACCAACCATTGTTTTCGCGGGAATAAATAATTTATTTTCGCACGGATGGAAACCCTTGCTTTCGCGGGAATAGAAATTTTATTTTCCCGCGAATACAAACCAAAGCTTTCGCGGGAATCAAAACTTTATTTTCACGCGAATGGAAACCGTTGCTTTCGCGGGAATGAATACTTTATTTTCACGCGAATGGAAACCGTTGCTTTCGCGGGAATAAATATTTTATTTTCACGCGAATACAAACCAGTGTTTTCGCGGGAATAAATAGTTTATTTTCACGCGAATAGAAACCGTTGCTTTCGCGGGAATAAAAATTTTATTTTCCCGCGAATACAAACCAAAGCTTTCGCGGGAATCAATACTTCATTTTCACGCGAATGGAAACCGTTGCTTTCGCGGGAATAACAAAATTATTTTCACGCGAATACAAACCAATGTTTTCGCGGGAATTAATAATTTATTTTCACACGAATGGAAACCGTTGCTTTCGCGGGAATACAAATTTTATTTTCACGCGAATACAAAGCAATGCTTTCACAGGAATAAACACTTTATTTTCACGCGAATGGAAACCATTGCTTTCGCAAGAATAACTATTTTATTTTCACGCGAATACAAACCAATGTTTTCGCGGGAATAGATAATTTATTTTCACACGAATGGAAACCGTTGCTTTCGCGGGAATAGAAATTTTATTTTCCCGCGAATACAAACCAATGCTTTCGCGGGAATCAATATTTTATTTTCACGCGAATGGAAACCGTTGCTTTCGCGGGAATAAATATTTTATTTTCACGCGAATACAAACCAATGTTTTCGCGGGAATAGATAATTTATTTTCACGCGAATGGAAAGCGTTGCTTTCGCGGGAATAGAAATTTTATTTTCCCGCGAATACAAACCAAAGCTTTCGCGGGAATCAATACTTTATTTTCACGCGAATGGAAAGCGTTGCTTTCGCGGGAATAGAAATTTTATTTTCCCGCGAATACAAACCAAAACTTTCGCGGGAATCAATACTTTATTTTCACGCGAATGGAAACCGTTGCTTTCGCGGGAATAAATATTTTAATTTCACGCGAATACAAACCAATGTTTTCGCGGGAATAAATAATATATTTTCACACGGATGGAAACCGTTGCTTTCGCGGGAATAGAAATTTTATTTTCCCGCGAATACAAACCAAAGCTTTCGCGGGAATCAATACTTTATTTTCACGCGAATACAAATCAATGTTTTCGCGGGAATAAATAATTTATTTTCACACGGATGGAAACCGTTGCTTTCGCGGGAATAGAAATTTTATTTTCCCGCGAATACAAACCAAAGCTTTCGCGGGAATCAATACATGGAACCTGTTGCTTTCGCGGGAATAAAAATTTTATTTTCCCGCGAATACAAACCAATGCTTTCGCGGGAATAAATACTTTATTTTCACGCGAATAGAACCTGCTGCTTTCGCGGGAATAAAAATTTTTATTTCCACGCGAATACAAACCAATGTTTTCGCGGGAATAAATACTTTTTTTTTCACGCGAATGGAAACCCTTGCTTTCGCGGGAATAAATAATTTATTTTCCCGCGAATGGAACCTGTTGCTTTCGCGGGAATAAGAATTTTATTTTCCCGCGAATACAAACCAATGCTTTCGCGGGAATAAATAATTTATTTTCACGCGAATGGAAACCGTTGCTTTCGCGGGAATAAATACTTTATTTTCACGCGAATGGAAACCCTTGCTTTCGCGGGCATAAGAATTTTATTTTCCCGCGAATACAAACCAATGTTTTTGCGGGAATAAATAATTTATTTTCCCGCGAATGGAACCTGTTGCTTTCGCGGGAATAAGAATTTTATTTTCCCGCGAATACAAACCAATGCTTTCGCGGGAATAAATAATTTATTTTCCCGCGAATGGAACCTGTTGTTTTCGCGGGAATGAACATTTTATTTTCCTGCGGATACAAACCAATGCTTTCGCGGGAATAAATGATTTATTTTCACGCGAATGGAAATTGTTGCTTTCGCGGGAATAAATATTTTATTTTCACGCGAATACAAACCAATGTTTTCGTGGGAATAAAAATGTTATTTTCCCGCGAATACAAACCAATGTTTTCGCGGGAATAAATAACTTATTTTCACGCGAATGGAAACCATAGCTTTCGCGGGAGTAAAAATTTTATTTTCACGCGAATAAAAACCAATGCTTTCGCGGGAATATCGCGTGAAAAACTGCTGAGTCATAGATATATTATAAAGAAGGTTTCACGAGATGTTTTTTCATAGGGTTAATTAGTACAGCTTTAGCTATTTAAGAACCACTGTTTTCACACAGAAAGCATCCAGTTCTACAATAGCTAGCAAAGAAGCAACATCTACACAGCAACTACTACATTTACTTGAAACTATAGAAAGACTTTCATTCAATAAGGTGAGAATCACTAAATAATTCTTTAACATATATTGATAAAAAACTTCAACTAGATTTGCTATAATACTTCAGAAAGTTAATTTTATGTTTTAATATTTTGTTCTTATTAATAAAAGATCAAATAGTTTCACCATAACGCATCAGAAAAATTATTATGGTTTTGATTATGTGTTTATTTTATAAATATCTAGTTAGTTTATTCTTTTCAAAATATTTTTCAAATTCCACCCATTTGTTACATATTTTTTACTCTCTTTTCAGTTCCAACTTCCGACTGAACGCTCTGAATATGAATGAAGACCGTAATACCTCATTTCTCTCAACATTCGAACCATACTCTGATGATAAAGAAAATATCCCTCCTGATTCACATATAATAAGAAGGAAACTGAACACAATTCGACCAAAGCCATGGGATTCGGATAGAAATAAAACGATTGACTATACTTGGACTTTGAAAGCACCATCTCCTTCTCATCTTTCCTGCTTGTCAAAAAATGCTGCTAGTTTGCTCAATTCTTGTGATACCAATGACAGAGTAATGATTGGAAGGTTTCAACCACTTCACTTAAATCAAACGCCATCACTTCTCGAGATAGTCTCCATCGAACGACCAACTGAGGACTTATGCATTATCCGCTACAATGTCGAAACATTTGGCAACAGACGACATGTGAGGTCTATGGTGAGAAATGAGGATTACAACAAATTAGCTCCAACACAACCAGATGTTCCAAAACTGGTGGTTTTTATGGGATTCGATTCAGACAAACATCCAATCTTTCACCCTATCAACTTCCCATCCAATATTTCCCTTGAGGAAGCTAAACAGCTAAGTAGATTAATAAAAAAAAAAACACCTACTCAGTTGATCAGTATGGTTCGTATCGCAACGCTCTCGCAATTTGCTGTTGGAAGTGTAATCAGTTTTGAATCTCCTCAAATATCAACTCAGTTAACATTACCTAATGGAGATGTGGTGATGAATGCGCTACTGGTAAACTACAGATGTTTGCAATATGATGGTTTGATGATGGGAGTTCTATATATACCTGAAAAACATGCTAGCAACGTCAAACAAATTGGAACAGGAGTCATACTTGTAAGAAATCGTGAAGTTAGTAGATTTGGTTATCATCGACATGATATAATCACATTCACAGCATTACAAGCGATAGAAACGGCTCAAAACCTATCCAACAAACTTGATGATTCCAACCAGATGAAGTACTTTACTACAGATGAGGTTGTTGAGAACAAGGTCTTAGTGCTTTCAATGGGAGTGGGAAACACATCTTCTACATCTTTGAGAGAACCAGCACCCCCTGGTGAAAACTATATTCAAAAAGAGCATGTCAGACAAGACAGCATAGTGAGTATTTTTTGTTTAATGTAAACTAACTGATATAAGTAATACTTCCAATTAGATAATATTTATTTATAAAGCAATTATTTTTTGTTTTGCTTTAGATAGAAGAGAGAGAATCAAAAACACTTGATGAAAATTATGCTCAAGAAAAAACAAACCGAACAATATAACTTGGTGAGTTACTTCCCTTTACTATATAATGTTAACTAACCAATGTAAAAAGAACTATAATTCAAATTCATGTAATTATTTTACATTTTTGTTTAATCATCCTATACTAATACATAACTTTTTATTTTAGTTCATTATGGAATCAAAAGTACATAGAACAGAAGTCTTCCTTCCTAAGTTATAACATCAGTACAACAATGACGACATTGTAAAGAAAAAGACTATCAACCATTGATTGTCATTACAAGTTGTAGTGCTTTGAATTACTTAGTATTTACTAACTCTAGCTATATTATACAAGAATATTTTGCTACTTATTATGTAATAAATGTATATAATCATATATTGATTCAATGTAGTCTCCTCATTCTTCTCTCCTCTCTCTCAAAATATCATATGAGTTCGAGTTATGTAAAAAAATTATCAAAACTTGAATGCCATGCATTCAAAATCTATATGCTATAAGTTCAAATTAAGTAAAAAAATAATCAAAACTCAAATGCCACTTAAATGCCACTCAAATGCCACTCAAGTACCCCTCAAATGAAATACAATATAAACTCGGCGAATTCATCCAACATCGTAACCCATTGCCTAAACTCCAAGACCAGATCCACAAAAAAACACTTGGTAGGGAGATCTGCTCATATATTACTACTCACGCATGTTCACTGAAGTCATTTTTATTACAGAAACATTGATTGCCACGGCATCAATTTACCATTGAACCAAAAGCAGCCATCTACCTTTGCGCCCATGGAGCTAACCGACACTAGAGTGAGGAATAAGAGAAAGTTTCCTAACTTTATGTATGGTTCTACATTCCCAAGAGACGCTGTGGGGTGAGTGTTTAGAATTGTAGAAACATTTTATGCGTAATGTTTGTTGCTAAGCAAAGAGATTATTGAAGCAGCTTGTTACAGATCTGGTGGGCCACCATATGGAGGAGCTTTGGAGTGGATACGGAAGCATCAGGACTACTTGAATCAATCACTTAGGTATATACAGAGGTATCCTAACCTAGTGCAGGTAATGTGGCCTTATTTCTACAACTATAATTTTTATACCTGCTGCACTAAAATGTTATAAATGTTGCAATTATGGAATCTTTGTTCAGGAAAGAGCACTGGATTCATTCTGGGACATGTTGGAACCCCTGATACATAACAGTAATCTACTCGTCGAGTATGACAACTTCCTGAGAACAGAGTTTGGATTGAACAAATCTTATGAAGTACGCTGCATTACACTCTTTGTAATGTAGGTGGTGTAGGAGTTGTCTCCCTCTAATGTTTTGTTATCAAGGAGTTGTCTACCTATCTGGTATTTGGTAATTTAGGAGTTGTTTCTCTATCAGATGTTGCGCAGTTTAGGAGTTTTCTCTCTCTCTCTACCTGTAATTGTGTAATCTAGAAGTTGTCTCTTTATCTGGTATTGTGTAATTTAGAAGTTGTTTTTCTACCTAGTGTCATGTAATTTAGAAGTTGTCTCTCTATGGTATAGTGTAAATTAGGAGCTGTATCACTTTAGTACTGGGTAATTTGTGAGTTGTCTCCCTATTCGGTGTTGTAGTTTAGGAGTTGTCTTTCTCTATCTGGAATTGTGTAATCTAAAAGTTGTCTTTTTCTATCTGGTATTGTGTAATTTAGAAGTTGTCTCTCTATCTAGTATCGTGTAATTTAAGAGTTGTCTCTCTCTGGTATCGTGTAAATTAGGCGCTGTCTCACTTTAGTACTGAGTAATTTGTGATTTATCTCTCTATCTGGTATTGTGTAATTTAAGGAGTTGTCTGTCTGTCCGGTGTCATGTAATTTAGAAGCTGTCTCACTTTATACTGGGTTATTTAAGAGTTGTGTTTCCATAGAAATTTGTAATTTGGGTGTCCTCTTTCACTGCTTTGCAAGCTATCTCTCTCAAAATTGTAATGTTTAGATTGCAGTTTCTCTGTGACATCAGATGATCAAGC
This sequence comes from Cryptosula pallasiana, assembly GCA_945261195.1. Classification (NCBI taxonomy): domain Eukaryota; kingdom Metazoa; phylum Bryozoa; class Gymnolaemata; order Cheilostomatida; family Cryptosulidae; genus Cryptosula; species Cryptosula pallasiana. The sequence goes on along the minus strand of OX183130.1, from coordinate 9,284,474 downwards.
AGTCACTCTGGGGTTGTTTTATACAATTTTAGAGTTGTCTCCCCATGATGTTTGTGCAAAAGTAATCTTTTCTAATGCTAATAATTTTAGAAACCGTAAACTGCTAGGGAAATAAAAGGATGGAAACAACAGGTTTATAAGTGTTTATTAAAATTTCTTCGGAATCAAAAGATTAAAGCAGATTCTGCTTCTGAGATTTATCTTTTGTTTTTAAGTATAAAGTTAGACTTTTTTCTAGCTCAATGTTCATTTTATACGTTTGCTCATTTTGAACACTGACAGTGCTAAAGTTTCGTATCAGGGATCCCCAGTCAGTTGTCACTGCATAAAATATTAGTTTATCCTGTTGTCAGCTGTCATCTGAAAGGTTTGGTCAGTCTCTACCCACTGCTGCTGCCTACTTCAAGACAGAATCAAACACCAGGAGGGGTGAATACACGTACCCTCTACGGAGAGCATTCTTTTGCTACGACAGGAAATCATCGCATCATCAAAATCTAAAACATCTTCTAATCGACCAACTCGGTGAGAGATATTTGGAGTCTCAGAAAGTTTGTACTGGCGTATCGACTGCTGCAATGTCATCTGATCACAGTTATGACACGCCCATTTAATTGTAGAACCTTTTATGAGCATCAGAACCAACCCTACAGCTGACCAAGCAAAATTTGTCAGTAGCCTGGATATCTGCAGATCGATATGCGGGGCAGTATTCATACTCCTCCTAGATGATGATGTTTTGAAAGATGAGGTAAAGTGATACTAACATCACTAAAACTTTTAACACATGAATGAAGGCGGGCACAAAATTATTCATAAGAAGATAATTCCTACTATTTCAATATAGTTTCATATTTTCTTGCTGAGCGTGTTCATACAATTGTAGTCGTAAAAACACTTGATGTTGTATGTTATAGATTTGTGTCAACCTGCTTTCTATCGCCATAGCCTACAAATCTCCAATCATATTTCTAAGAGAGTCTGGGTACAGCCTACCCACTATTTTACCAGACTCAAAGATCATGTATGTAAAAATACCTGAAAGTGCTCCATTTTTACCCACAGATGATAGCGTAAGTAGCTGCTAGCTAAAATATTTGGGCTATACTTGATCACAGGATGTTTTTTGATGTTTTTTTATGCTGTGATTGGTGGAATTTGGTTTTTTTATCAGGTTTCAAACAAAATAACTTTTAGTACAAAGGATTTGATAACTTTGTTTTTTATTTAACTAAGTAGTTTCCAGTTTCATGTAGCTAAACATAACAGGTTATTGGTGATGTATGATTTATTTTCAAAATCAGAAATAAAACTATATTCAATCAGTTCACTGAAAAGTGCATCTCGGTAAAAAAAAGTTAATTTGTGTTGTTGGAAGCAGCTTTTAAAAAGTGCATTTATTGGTGACCAAAAGCAAAATACAAAAGAAATTAAAACATCAAATTTGAAATTTACATTTTTAATTTTTTAACTAGTATTTTGTGAGTGTACTAAAATGACGTCCATTTTTTTGTAAATAATGGATGCATTTTATTATTCAGCTGCTGGTAAAGACTGTTCACCAGCAACAACCTCTGGAAGAGCATTTCCAGGAGGCAGCAGTCCTGGAGGGAGAAGAGGATATAGGAGAGAAAATTCTGAGAGTAATAAAACATAACATGCTGTCTTTAGTGACATTATTGTGGGCCTCAAGTTAAATGCAGTTAATTTAGCATTATATAACAATAGACAGTTTTTAAATTTATTTTGTTGATGTTGAACCTCTGATTGTTGGGCTTCAGGAGAAAGAGCAGAAATTGAAAGAAAAGCAAAAGGAATCACAACAAAGTGTCAGTCTGTCTGATAAGATACGAGAGCTGTATGCTGAATCCCTCATATTCAATCCTCAGCTATTTGAGACTACTTTAGCCGTGATCTACAACAAACTGGCTTGTCATACGGGTCGGTACCATTGTCCAAGTCTAATGGAATATTCATCATTTTATAACTGGCCTATTTCTACTCTTATTTGCATAAAAATCTACCGTTTATCTGTCTTTGTGAAAAATATTTTGATGATTTTGTTCGTAGGTTCAGCATATCCTGGCAATGTACCAGAGCTGGCTTTACAAGCAGCAGCAGAACTGAGTAGGCCTTTTAATATTGGCGCCATGAAACTTCCAGAAAAACCTATTTATAAAGTGGGAACTGCAAAGACTACTAAAGGATTCCATGAAACTCTGATAGAGAGCAGACAACTCAACACTAACAACAACCACAACAACGAGGAAGCTACTGAAGAAATTGTTGCAGATGCAATAAAACCATCTTTGGCTGAGGCAGAACCTTGCAAAAATTTGATTCCAAAAGGTAAAATTAGCATGCCTTATGCATTGGCATTAAAGTAAAAGGTATTTGAAATAGGCCACATCTCCATAATGATATGTGCTCAAGAGAAAACAACTCCAAATTTCTTCAAGGTAGTTTTAACTTTTCTGTTTTTTTGTAGCAAACAAGGAGAGCCGAGAGCCAACCTCCAGTAGATCAATGAGATCTCCACTTCACTTTCAGACTTATCCAACTTCAATGCAAAGAGAAATAAGTAACTTTGATGGTCGAATCATGATGGTACCCACCCCACCCAAAGTGATGAGACGCGGAAATATGCAAGGGCTACTCACAGACTCCTATAGATCCAAAGGTTTCAGACCAAATTACCCTTCCAACAGCAGGCTACTCAAATATAGACCTAATTCTAGTCTTCCATTCTCTATTAGATCAAGGGTGCTGCTGCAGGCGTCCATCCAAAGAGATACGGCAGCAGCTGAAATGACCTGAGTTCAAGGAATATGTTGTGTTTTGGTAGCATATTTATTAAAATATATTATATGGAATAGTGCGAATAGCTATTAAAATGTACACAACATACACAGGGATGATACTATTGACTTGTAGCGGAGGTGTACAAACATGCCTCCATACAGGTGCGAAGGAACTCGGGCCAAACTACGTGTAGCTAGATAACTATTACACTCTGGTATATAAATACACAACTATATAGTGTTAAAAAGCTTGGGTAAATTTTCACCAACATCTCCTGTAACTTTCACGAATAATCGAAACTCACAGACCTGGAAATGCTGGGGGTAGCAGCGATAACGTGTAAAGGAATATTTTACCGTAACTTAGCAACCAAAACACGGAAATAATGTACAATTACTATAACTACAGATGAATGCGCCATGACCAGACACTTGTTATCGAAAGAATATAATGTGATGGTTAGTGATTTAATAGGTTCTAGGTTTTATATGTGCTTGTAGTTATCTCTCCTGCAGTGTTGAGCGACTGTTGATAATTGTGACCGGTGAATTCTTTTTTGATTGGTCACTCCTCCACTTTTTCTGCAAAATCAACCAATCATAATATGGAGTTGTCCTACTGTTTGATTTAGAGTGAAAGATAGGACAACTCTGACTTCAGTTCCAAAAATAAATGTAAATTTTTCTTTACCCGGTTCTTCAGGTTGACTAGGTTCTGCTGGTTTAGGCTCTTGAACATCTGGACTAACTGTAAGCAGAACAAACATTAAACTAATTGCGCTTCTTAATAATTACTATTTTTTTTAAATTTATATAATTTAAAATCTACATTTTGAGAAATAAATGTGATTTTTCTCTTTGTATTTACTCACTGTTTAGTTCTTTTTGTTCCTCAGCATTTTCTTTCAACTCCTACAATTTCAAAATTAAATTTTATAAAATTGTAACACTTATTCAAATCTTTTGTAACTATTTCAAAATAGTTACCCGGCATTTTCTCCATGCCCATCCAAGTTGCAAATTACCACACAGAAAAAAGTAGACAGAAAATATTAGGGATAAAATTCTAGAAACGAGATAGAACCAAATAATATTTAAGCAGCATAGGCTTTGACAACATTGAATAAGAGATAAAGCTGAACTGGAGTTGTCTTTTCATGCAAGCACCAAAAGAAGACAACTTCTATAAATGGTGACTTGTAAAATAGTGTAAGTAGCAAGCAGTTATGACTGGACTTGATATTTAAAAATTAAGCAAAAAGCAAAGGAAAGAGCCTAAAGCATAAATCAAACCTGCGACGGACAGTTGCTAGCATCATCTAGAGCAAGGTTTTGTGCAGTGAGCGGTGAATCAGGCAAAGCTGTGCTATTTGTGTTTATTTTGCCAGACATGGCAGCTGACGTCTCGAAATTAGTAGCTTCATCATTGAGGCTAGCTACTGATTCGCTCTCTAGAGTAGGTTCTGAGGCTAATGCATTATTGGGCGTGTCAGCATTTTTTGCTACTAATGGATTAGATTCCTGAGATTCGATTTTAGCGTCATCTGTTACCTCGTTTCCGATATCACTAAAATCGTTACCAAGATCAGCATTTTGTGATTTACTTGTGTCTTCATCTTGCATTTCATCAACCTCTTTCGCACCAGGAGCGGTGATAACCACTTCTGGTACTGCCAAACTCACTTGGTTGGTGTTTGTGCTTGTCTCTTCTGTCTGACAATCAAGTTGCGCGGTCTCAGGTTCAAGAAGGCCTTTTTGTTCACAAACTACATCAGTTTCTTCATTTGGCATTGGATCAGAAGAAGTGTTTCCCTCAGTTTCATGTTCCAACTCAGGAAATTCAGGTGGATCATTTGCTGAGGTATCCAGAGCTAAAACTGCATGTTCATCCACAACTTCTGGTGTTTCTATAATTTCTGTTCCAACTTCTTCCTCTTGGCTGCAATCATCTAGACTTGCTGCGACCATTTCAGATGACGAAGCAAGAGTTTCTGACTCAGTCGGTTTTTCTACTATGTCTTCATCCGTCACAGATAATATTTCTTCATCGACCTTTGAATCCTCGGTTGATTCTGTTATATCTGTAGGAAAAGGTTCTAACTCAGCTGCTGTATTTTCAACTTCGGCATCTTTCCCTGCCGTTGGTTGATCTTGGGTTTGTGCCTCAGTCTTTTCTGTGTTGCAAACGGTTTCTTTTTGTTCAGCTGCATCACTGTCTTCTTCTTGATTGTTTTTCGCTGTTTTGGTTTCATCGACTTCTTGATTACTGGGTGATTGAATTGGTTCAACTGCATCCATATCTTCGAGTTGATCCACTTCGGGTGCTCCCGCAACGAGTGGTTCTTCATAAGAGTGCGTTGCTGTTGGTTCATCTGTACAGGAGCTACCAACTTCATCAGCCATTATTTCATCTTTGCCAGAACTTGATTCAAGCGGCTCGACTTCATCAACTTTCTCCAACTCGTTATTTCGCATCTTTTCTGCTTCCGCAATTTCTTCATTGGGGCTTGATCCTGATACCATTGGGTCAACTATCTCAGCAACTTCTAGATGAGTCTTTTCTTCAGTTTCTGAAGCAACCTCTTCTTGACCAAGGTCTAGTTGAGTCTGTTCAGCTGCACTCAAATTTTCAATTTGATTTTGTTTCTCTTCCTCTGCAGTTTGTTCTTTTTCGTCAGATTCAGAAGTTGAACCAACTTCAACAGCTAAATCACCATCCGCCAGCTGATTATTTTCCATTGATTTTGCTTCAACAGCTTCTTGTTGAGTGCTTTCTAGTGCGTCTTTCTTCATAACTTCTTGGTCACAGGATGATTCAAGCTGTTCTATTGCAGGAGATTCTGTGACTGGACTTCGCTCTGATTCCTTTGTCATCATCTCTTTCTCCTCAGCAGCCAACTCAGATGTATTGACTATGCCAGCATCCTCCAGCGGGTTGTTCCGTGTTGTTTCAACAGCAACGTTTTCTTGGTCAGGGTGTGATTCATTCAGTTCAGCGGCAGAGGTGTATTCCGTCTGAACTTGGATGGCATTGTCCCCTACTATCTCCTCAGTTTCAGAAGCTAATAGACTTGGTTCAGCAGCAACAAGATGTTCCAGCTGAGTTTCGTCTGCTTCTCTATCTTCAAGCTCATTGATTTCATTGGTATCAACTTTCAAAACCTCTGCGTGTTGAGGTGGAGCGTCTGGGGAATCAACACTGTTACTCATCAGCTCCTGGTTTTCTGGATTTGTGTCAACAATTGTGGCAGCATCAATTTTTGATGAAGCAGCGGGTATGTTGCTGTCTACAAGATCGATAATTTGTGAACTAGCAGAAGCCATTTCTTTGCATTCTGGTTCAGGTGAGTCCAAATCTTGTTCTGTAAGATTCGGAGTTTCTGCTGGCTGATTTATCTCAGCATTAGGCGCTGCAGAGTCTGATTGATCTGGCCGCTCTGACATGGTTACATGGTCGATATTCTTCTCCACTTCAACCACAACCTCTTGAGTGGAAGCTGATGAGAAACTAGGTTCTGCTGCCTCTGCTGCAATTGTCTCGCTGACCAAGTAATCGTTTTCCAAAATAGCATTAGCCTCTTCGCCTACATTTTCTAGAGAGCATTTTTCAGCATCGATAGGAGCGGAATCAGAAACCTGTGTGTTAGCAGAAGCAAGTGCATTGTTACTACATAAAACATTTAAGCTACTTCTACAACCGACAACTAGCCAGAACTACCAAAATCTAAAGTAATTGATTTGGTTGTTGCACAAAACACAGCAGAGTAGAAGAGCATGGGCGATAGAGAAAGATTATTTTGACAGTCAAATCTATGCCTGTTTCAAAAATATGACATGTTATCATAACTCATCAGCAAAAGCTAGATCTCAATGTATGTTTTTTGTTTGACCTTTTGGCACGGTTCCATAAGGAAGCAGCAATAAAAGCCATCTGCTCTGCATCATGTTTTGAACAGAAAGCCAAGTCGAGACAAACAGATACCATCCAACAACATTTACCCTATACCACTTGCAAAAGCTGGAGGAATAGTGCTAAACCAGTTTCGTTTGGCAAATCGCTGAAAAGCGGTAAGGCTGCGACATAAGCCTTAGCTATCACCAACTTGAAAATCAAGCGTTTTACCAAGATGTGGTTAGCACCACTGCCTGACAGTGATGTATTAAGAGCAGACATTATAGCAGCAGACAAACTCTCCACCTCTTCATTTGTAGTTTTCTCTTTAGTCTCTTCCGCTGTAGCACTTACGTCTGCTTCCATTACTCCAGCTGCTTTGACTGGCACTTCCTCCGCTTCTAAAGTGATGAAGCATAACTTTCACTGGCACATTCAACTTTTGGTTACTTATTAGAGAGTTTTACAATGGCCAAGATATGTTGGAGTTGTCTTCACAAAGAAATGCTGTTTCATATAAAACCTACTTTCTGCTTTGTTATATCAATAAAAATTAAAAAGAAACATCGACTTTTAAGCGAAACTTCAACTATTGGCCATAAAAACTTTCCATCTGTATAATTTCAAACCATTCACAAGCAATAAAAAAGCTTTCAACAGGCATTCAATATATTTTATGCTCGATTTTAAAGTTCCTCCTACGATGAATGGGTGTGACAGTGGAGAAGCCTTGACAAGTCAACCTGCCATCGCAAGGAGTCAAATTCGGAAAGTTGATAGGTCTGTTATGATAGTTGCGTAAGTATATCAAAACGAAGGGTGAATCAAGCATGAAAGAAGGTCAATCTATAACATAATACTAAAAAACATCCATGTGATTCTCAGTTACAACCATTTGGTTGGCTAGTCAGTGAATCCTAGTAGTAAGTCACAAAAGTACCTGCAGCGTAAGCTAGCCACCTGTTCTATTAGCAAAATAAAGGATGTGTGCAGTGTGTAAAAGATTTTATCAATGTTTTGTGCAGCCAACTTGGTTTGACTCATTCTGCTTGCTGCAGTGAGGCATTCTTCTTTTCAGAAAGTTTAGTTTCATCAAAAAATAGTCAGTTTTCTAAATAAAAACCTAGCAGACAAATATTTATTATTATTTACCATCTTCTTTTTTGGAGTGATCAGTGGTTTCCTCAATTTTCAACTCGACTTTCTCCGCGTCTGCTGTACTCGAGTTACCTTCAACTGTAGCACTGGCTGATGCCTCTGTTGTTGAACTGGCAGCAGCTTCAGGAGCTGACTCAGTAGGCTTTGCATCTTCTGCAGTCACAGCGTCTGCTGCAGCTACTGCCTCTGAATACAAAACATTATTATCAGCTGCCAATAAATTAGTGTCAACATCTTTTTTTTGCATTTTATGATCTCAGTAGTTTACTGTAATTTTGACAGATGTCAGAGGAAAGCAGACTCAATGTCATTGGATCTAATAAAAATCAATAGGGGTTTATTTTGTTCTCAAGATAGCAATGTTAAAATGGTCACATGATAATCACATGATGCTTTTGAGACTTTGTGATGATGTCGAAGAATTTTATCAGCTTATCATTATTGTTTGACACAAAACTTGATAGTAATTCGTCTTGTAATAAACAAACAAAAGACATTTTAAGGAAATCACTCTACAGATACTTATTTCTCCCATTCCGTAGCTTCTGCTTTTAACTAAGTACTTAATAATCAGGTTTAAAGAGTTATTTTCCTGTTGGATATGCCAGCTGCATTAATCGCTATGTATATTTGAAGATATTATATGAAGCACTCCTTAAGCTGTTCATACATAACCCAATTATGCTATCCGTATAAAAAGCTTACATGTAAATACATTCAGCTCTATCTGTATAGTTCAATTGAGTGTGCCCTTCACATTGCACCCATTATGGTTGATCAACAACTATTTTTTGTGTTGCATACCATTGAAGGTCAAAAATAATGTAACGAAAATTGGGTTACATCTACTTGTACTAGCATTATAGTGCCGACTCATTGAGATATGGAAAGGTTCAAAGACCTCGTAAACTGATTTGTGGTTTGGTGGTGGTAAACCATCACCATTAGGTTCCATTAAAGTTCATTAGTTAGAGCAGAGTTCAATGGGCAAAACAGTGATGGAAGAAGGGATACTAGTCTGGTAGTAATTAGGACCTGACGTTGTCTCACAACAGCCTCCAGAGGACAGTTGTCTAAAGCGCAGGAGTCATGGGGCTCATTCAAACTGCATTTATTGCTAATTTTTTTTCAAATGACGTTTTCTTTACCTGCATTGCTATTGTTCTAGATATTACACAGCCTATAGTGTACTGCATATCTTTGGAAAAATTTTGAAAAGTCAGGAAAGACAAGGTTGAAATGCTATCCTACTATGATTCAAGCAAAAACCTTCGGTACAAAATATTCTGTTCATATTTCCTTTTGCGTCAAGGCTGACTTTTGCGCCTCAACATAGCATGCAATGATATATGTCTACTTTTTCTACGTGTCTCTAACAAAAGCCAGCTATGTGAATATCATTCCATTGGGATTTTATCATTACTCACTGCAGTCTGCGATTTTAGCATTTTTCAAAAGTCGATCAATACAGTTCAATTCACCAGAGCTGAATCATCGGTATCTGATTACATAGCTGGAAAGTGGCGTAGCTAAATGGGTCATCGACAGTAAATAGTGTAGCTAAACAGGGGTGACAGCCAGTTAAAAGAAAGATAACTTGATGGAAGTGGAGTGGCATGAAGCTAAATGGCCATTTTAGGATCTAATGTTTTGGGGTATTAATCCGGAAAGGCTAAACAACGCTTAGGATCAAGTTTTTGCCAATAAGAAAGCATCTGCATGCTTTTAAAAATTTACACTAGTCGCCATTTATACAATGCCATATGCCAGCCATACAATGAGAGCTGTTGTAATATTTTAAGTTAGTACTAATATTGTATGCGGTGGGTTCCCTTGGGTATACAAACACTTATACTATCCCACAAACTATTCTATAGCTTCATTTCCAAGCCTCCATTTGTTTAGTAACAAAATCTGTCTACACCTTATATCAATGATAGCTTTTAATCATTCAAGTACTCATGGTAGGGCCGCGAGCTTTTCCTCCCGCATCTGGTGTAGTTTCAATTCAGTGCTATAATTTACTAATCATTTTTTATAATCATCAATTGATTTTAGTTCGTTGCGCATTATCACTGCAGTAGTTGTGTGCCAAGTTGTAGTAGGGTGTAAAGATTTATGCGCTGCTGACCTAACCGGCAGCAATGATAGTCAGTTGTCTAGTTACTGAGGAATCACAGCTCAATGATCAGAGATGACTCATACTCAGTAAATGCATTAATATTACATAAACAAGCAACCTGTAACGCGCTGCCAAGATTTGACATTACAAAGGAGAAGGGTGTTCATAATAATAACGGGAACAACACCACACCAGTGTGTCTTACATAATAAAATCAGTCAAACAACACATGTATATACCAGCAGATGTCTGTCGGAATGTCACATCACATGCCACCTAAGTTGTTCTTGAAGTCATGCATAATGGCTGCTTTGCACCTCGTTGAAATCTCTTTGCAAATATTTGGTGTTGTAGAAAGTGTCTATAGACTGATGCCTGTTGCAGAATTTTACTAAAAGGTGGGCGTGGATGTGGCCACCCAGTGTTTGCTTGTAGTAGATCTTAGAACACAAAGTACTCGTTTATGTGTTTTGTTGTAAGAAAGGATTAACATCTACCAGCTTAGCGATGTTCAAACTGAAAGCCTGGGAATAGAACAGTCTTTCATTCAAGGTCGTAGGATCATGGAGCTACCAAGGTGTGATTTCTGGAAAAATCACTCTGTTCTATCAGATTCCGCAAAGATATTTACTACCAAGTTTTGCAAAATGGCAGTGATGGTTAGTAGTTACTCGAAATGATAGCCTGAGATCCTTCGTATTGGCATCTCGATAACGACTGAAACAACTATTCCTCAATTGCTAAAAGAAAGTATTCGCAGCAACTAAATACTAAACAAGGCTGTCTCAGTGGCCGGCATTGTAAGGAAGGTTTATCGCTGTCATTACTAAGCTAGTGGTAAACCATGTTCAGCGCTTTATCAATAGACTGAAATACGAGAGTTGCAGTTATGACACGCACTTGATGCTAATGTTATGACTTTTTTTGCCTGCATGCGTGACTTCTCGCCAGGCAAAACTGTGAGAGCTATGCTAAGAAGGGCCAGCTGTTGGAGGTTATGAGCTGTTTGTCGCAGATACATGCTTGTAGGCAGCAACTACTAAAGTACAGTAACCGATGCAGACAGCTGTTGACAGATCTGCATGATTAGGCATCAAAGAATGAAGTCAGCTCTAATGAAGAAATCGAGACTAATCAAATCTTTTATTGTTTGACATTTAACTCCTTTGAGTGAGCACGGCGCTGTCGAAATGTTGGAAACATTTTCATTCCCAGGAGGCAAGAGCTAGTAATAGTATGGTCGTGATACTAAAAATGGATGTAGTAGAGTAGTTGTCATAGCACAAAGTACAGTTTTGGTTTGAATTAGCCCAAGGTTGGATACCAACAGTACTTTTGGCTTCAGTTTATGTCAATGATCGCAATGTGGAAAAAATTTTCGTTGGTGGCAGGAACAGGTGTAGGCAGACCTTGAAGAAATTAGCAGATGTGGACAAGTACCTCAGTGTAGCAATTATATGGGGAAAATTGTATGTAGTCACACACAAAAGCAACAAACTGATTGTGTGATTAGGCACACAGGAAACGGTGCAAAGTGGTGCAAAGTGTTGCAGATGTACCAAAAAAGTGCAGACGTACAAGAGTGGTGCAGGCATATAAAAGAGACGCATACATGCAAAAGAGATGCAGATGAACAGAAGAGATGCATGCGTACTAGGGTGACACAGACGTACAAGAATTGCACAGACATACAAAAGAGATGCAGGCTTACAAAAAGACGGATGGTTTCAGAAGAGGCGCAGGCTTTCTGACGAGATGTTGGCATACAAGAGTGGTACAGACGTATAGGAATGGTACAGACGTACCAAAAAGTTTTCAGGCATACTAAAGAGATGCAGGCATGCGGCAGACAAGTAGACAATCAGTTACTATGGGTAGGTAGGAGCCGTTGTCTGGTTTACCGAAGTTGGACTCTTATGAAAGAAAGAGATTAATTATCCTTAATTACCTGGTCATGAGAACATGAATCATCAATTTCAAAGTTCAATAAATCACATGATAAATGACCTTTCTGCCTGCATGCGCAGTTCTATCAAGGAAAAAGGTAACACGCCGGCACCGCCACGTGTTTCCAAGAAAGATAAGCTGACAATTTTTTCAGGTTTTGTCAAGTTCAGCACATTCAGTAAACTATCTTGCAGCTTCAATAAAACTACGAAAATCAGGGTCTCCATTTTAGATTACATGGTTGTTGTGCAAGGCTGTGATTAAAATCATAATCAGCGCCATAAAGCGGTAAAGAACTGCAGTAATAACACACCTTCGTCTAATTACAAATTCAGTTAGCTTTGCGAGCACAAAACTGAGATTATAATAAGTACCCAAGTTCCCACATTTTGTATGGCGTTATCTAACATTTAGTGTTCTTTTGTGTGCGCAGCCTATCCTTAGCTAGTCTCTAGTATTATTGATATTGTCCTTCACTCAGCTTCTATCCATCACATCAACACATGTTATAGGGTGTCAACAGGGCAACCAATTGTATGTCACATGCATCTAGCTAGTGTCAAGTAACATTTATAAATGATTATTTAACAATAGCTATAAAGAGACTGAGCGTGTCATTCTCAGACCAAATGAGACGGAAGTTAATCATGGAAAAGAGCCACCATTAGTGCTAATTCACTCTGCAGTATTACTAGTAAACATCGCTGTCACAGCAGGTGTTTGCAGTTATATGTTTCAGGCAATTCCATCAGAAGTTTGATGATAATGAATTGTTATCAGTTTTTATGGGGTAGAAGTAATTGTAAGCAAGCCTGCATACAACCACTATTGCATTTCTTATCACGTTTTACACGCTACAACTGTAGCTGGGTCAAGAAATGGCGGTTAATTTTTGCTTTGAGATAAATAAGCTGCTACGTGTTTGAAATACATCAAAATTGAAATTACTACGAACGCAAGCAATCAGACAAAACTCAAAACTAACCTGTTTTAGTTTCCGTCGTTTCAGCAGGTTTTGCTTCTTCGGTTTTTTGTGCAGCTGTTTCTGTAGTTTCGTGTCCAGCAGCTCCATTTCCTACATTTTCTTTGTCGACAGGAGCTTTTGTATATTGTTCTTCTTTGCGTTGAGCTTTCGTACTCTTTTCACCACTGGCACAGCTCAAGGTTTGACTATTTCCCATGTCTAGTGAAGATTGTCAATGCGTAAGAGGTGACTAAGGAGTAAATGGTAGACAGTCTAAGTCGGTGTTGAGAGGAAGCGTTTACGCCAGCCCATGCACTTTGCCTATACAGTAGGATGTAGCGTGCAGTTGCAATGCTTGTGTCACGTGCAGAGATATTGCTACCCTCATATAGCGTTCACAAAGAGCGGGTGTACATAATTATAGGAGGCTTATCAAGGATCCAATCAGAGGGAGCCTCAAACAAAGGATTTATCTATTTAGCTTGAAAGCCCTTGATGAAAGGCCACATGGTATAGACAAGTTAAATGGGTAAAACTTGAATCTTTCTGATATTGCTCATTGAAAGAATTACATAATCAACCTGTAAACAAGTGGTATGCATGGCATGTCTGTATAATAAATGTGTATAAGTAACATAACTATGAAATTTTATTACATTTTGTGCAATAATGCTTAAAAAACGTAAGTGCATTTCTCTATTTTATCACAATTACCCACGAGTCAGTTCTAACTAATGTGTGTACAAAAACAGCCCATGTCTAATTGTTAACAAGTCTATTATTTTTATTCTCCTTAAAAAGCCTCAATGCGTCAAGAGACTCATGAATAGACAACTCCAAAGTAGCCAAGAACATTGAGTATGGATCAATTCTATTGCCTATTGATCTGCTACTCATGCTGTACTAACCTTCAAATCAGTTAAAGCCACTTTTTATAAAGCGCTTCACACCTAAGCTAACTTATGCACTTTTTGCAGTTAACAAAAACATTTTTGGTGCTGCCAGGTTTTAATCCAACAATTAGTTTTGAATTACGATTGAACACTACCAGTCTTGATTCAAGCTCCAAATGAAAACTTCACCAAAATGAACATACCTTGACACTAGGTCCTAACTAATTTATGGTACAAAGTTTTGAGATATAATTTATTTATTTCCACGGAACACTTAAGATGTATACAAAAAAGTCAGCAACTGCCTACTAGTTGTGTTCAGATCTTGAGAGTTGTCAGACCTTATTTATCTCAAACAGTGTGATGGCTATTTACTATGACCTTTTTTATAGGCACATTATAAACAAAATAATGAATGAAAATGGTATAAAGAACATTACTAAAATCTGTTTTAGGCATAACTTGAAGATTGAATCCAAATATCGTGTCGGGAAATTTAAAAAAAAAACTACTGACCATGTTAATACAAATTTAATCAAACGTATCAATGTGGAAGACTTTGACCCAAACAACAAATTCAAAGTCATAGCCCAAAACACAATTATTATTTGTTTGAGCTGTGCTTTAGGGGCAACCCTAAACACAGATCTCATCAGCTTGGAGCTTGTGTGAGCAGCACCCTATACCCATGCCCGCCGTTACACCAGTTACTCTTCCGATAAAGCAGAGGGGGAACTTTTACTAGCATGACTCCATAGTTATTATGGAGAGTGCAATCAAACTAAGGACCACGTTATTTTTGTGCCCACATCCCACCAGGCAGAGCAGATAGGAAGCCCAATATCTCACTCACAGAATAGCCGGGCTGGGAATCGATCCCCAGATCCTGGATTAAAGTGCAGGCACCTAGTGTATCCTTGCTTTGAATAAATTATTTGGAGTGGGTTTGGTACTAGGTGAAACCTGCTGGGGGGAGGGGAGGGAGCTGGGGGAGGGGAGGGAGCTGGGGGAGGGGAGGGAGCTGGGGCAGGTGAGATGCATGCGGCAGTATGTCTAACAATGGCTGAACTGATTGTAGAATATAGGAATGACAGCAACCAGGTAAGCAACAGACTAGGATTGTTTGGTGCCAACTTCAACCAACTGGTCAAGTGGTATTACGTTGACAGTCAATAAAATAGCAACAGTATTTTATTTGATTCACTTACCTGTAATAATAAACTTTTCTTAGCTGTTGTGGCTGAAGGAGATTTGCAAGTGAAAATAATAAATGAAAATGATGCAGAAATTTAAAGTTTTTTTTTCAATACTATTAGAATTGTCGTCACAACTCCGAGTAAAATTTTTTTGAGTGCACTAATGATTAAAGCTATTATGTATTCTGAATGAATATCAGAAACATAAAATGCATTTTCATAAAAACAAATTTTGTATTGGGGAAGTAAAATCAAAGAGCTGAGTTTGCTGACATATGAAAACTCGATGGATGATTGCTCAGATGTTCTAAGTTGTATAGTAGATTAAGCAGCAGTCCAGTGTACATACAGTGTCACTTACAGAAGTGCAAGCAGCGCAGTATTTAGATGTAGAAAAGTAGACCTAAATTCTGATGTTAGTTTTTCAAATGTAGTAGTTGAGACATTTAGATATTATTTAGACAGATAAGGTGATATAAAAATTATAAATTTATTTTCGTGTGACACTATAGAGAAAAACGCGCAACCTGTGCAAAAAAATTATTACTGGGGAAACTCAAAAAATAATTATTGCGGGCCTATATAGAACAATGGACAAATTCTGGGAATTCCCATAATTAATTGGGGTTTCCCCACTGTTTGAAAACTTTCTCAGGTTGTGCATTTTTCTCTTATAAAATGTCGCCTAGTCCAACGTTTACCAATATTTGACTTAATACAGGGAGGTCACCTGTTTAACTCAAAATTTGTACTTGCCCACGGTGAAGCACCCAACTATATCAACTGTAGAGTTGTCCTTCATCATACAGAAAATGTCGATTAACAAGCCAACTTGTTTCTGTTGACCATCTAGTTGATCAAAGTTGTAGCCAGCAAAACCAGTTTTGTCACCAGACAGTTCAATTTTGGTGGCATCCAAGTTATCAACCATTTGTTTACTATTCCTGTGATACAGCCTGGAGAGCACCTGCTGCTTGGTCACCAGGTGTCAGGCCTATACACATTTAGGGGCCGTCCTTCCCTCTAGCCTGGGAGTATTAACCTACCCCACACTTTTTTTATTAGTTCCAATTTAAAATTGAGTCAACTTATCGCACATGCAGAATAATAACTTAAAATAAAAACCAGTACAGTTTATTTTGTTCATTTTCGTACGTTGTGGCAAAGAGATATAGTGGAATTGTCTCCACTATGTGACAACAACTCCACATAATTACAAAAACGTGCATATCATGTACTACTTTGTATTTTGCACATGTTGCATTTATCATTTTCAGTAAACTACTACACAATTGATATGGTTATGGTATCACACGTTTATTTCTAAAAATAATATTAATTCAGTAAATCAATCAAAAATGACTAATCAGATAAATTTACTTGGAAACCCGTGGTCTCGATTTTAAAAAGAGGGAAAGAAAATACTAAAGAGGTAAAACTTCATCAATGATTGTTGGGGTTTAACTATTCATCATGACACGCCACCATTTCAAACCACTACTTTAATATAAATTTCCAAAAGTTAATTCTCAAGATGTCGTTTCTTCACTTTTCTATTTGAAAATGTTTTGGATGGAAGGAACATAATATGGCGTCTCCTCCAGGTATTGCTGATATTTTGGATCACTGCCCCATCTCTCCAAGTTATGTGCTTCCTGCATTTTTCCAGTTGCCTGCAATGTAGTTTATTCGATATAATTGTATAAAGTCTCACACCCTCTACAACAGTTCCTCAAAATTACAGTAACACAGGCTTAGCATACAAATCAACTGCACCAACCTGAGAAGTGAGGAGAAAAATGAATAATGGAGAAATTATTGACAAATATTCCCATCCTTCCAGAACATTCCATGCTGATATATATAGCCCAAGCCACATCAGTGTTTCACCAAAATAGTTTGGATGTCTACATAGTCGCCACAATCCACTAGTGATGAACTTATGCTACAAGTGACAAACTGGAGCTAAAATCTACCAAATTTGGTTTCTGCAATCCTAAGGAGATGACAGTGATAATAATAGTATAGGGTTTCACCTCATTTTGAGGAAAGGATTTGAACTGTGTTTTCTGGTGGTCGGCCACCCATTCAAAGACAAACCCAAAGCACCAGATGCTCCATCCAACATATTCTAATGGTCCAATGGGCACATCAACGTCTTTGATGTTGTGTATGAAGGTGGGCGCTATGTTACACATAGTCCACACACCTGCAATGCCACAATTTTTTTATTGAGTAACCAAAGTATCTACCATTTTCAAAATATAATTAAACTAGCGATGTTATACCGGCCATAATCCAAGCTGCTAAGAACTTCAACGGATTGTCGCGGACTCCATCGAACCCTCTTTCTTTTCCAGCTCTCCAAACTCTGATAGTCAGAAAGGATCCTAACCTAGGTAAGGAGTAAACGTAAGAGTACAATATAGTAACAAAGCATGTCTTGTCTGTTAGGTATTTGTAACCATATCAATAAGCAGTAGAAATAGGAAAACAAAAAAAGTATGGTTCATTTTCAAAGAGTAGGCTAAAATCTAACTTCCGTATGCCTACAAATAATTCTCTCAACAATAACGCAAAAACTGCTTCATTTCACAAGTACAAAGCTCTTCACTTTTCATAAAATTCTTTCAAGTCCAAATCTTTACTGGAACGTTTATTTGAATGAAATTTCAAACATTCTATATCAATTAATATAACCCATGTTCGTCATTTTCCGAACCTCTAGATCGAAACTGGTCTTTGTCCTCACACAAGCTCCTCCACTGCCAATGAGGCTGATATGTATAGAAAGAACACTTTCTCACCTGATAGCCCACAGTATAGCGCACGCTGATTGAATATATTGACGGGCGTGATGCGCCTCGCCCCATTGCAGGGATTTGTATGTTAGCAGCACCAGAGTAGCAGTCGCTGTGAGGTCAAAAAATTTCTCAGTCTGCAGAAAAGCTGCCACAACGTAAGCGGCACCAGCGATGCCAAAGTTGATGGACATCCCAACAAGAATGGACTCGCTCAGCAAACCCATCGTTGTACCTGGCAGGTATTAGTGGTTGTTTGGTAATCTCTGTGAGTAGTCCGCTGTCAGCTACAAACTGTTGGTCGCCTCCTCTGGAGCTGTTGGTCACCTGCGTCAACCTGTCGGTGTCTGCTACTACTCTGCAGTAGTAGGCTACTATTTTACCTGACACACCTTAAAAGAAGCCAGCTAATCCTGTGTACACACTAACCTCGTTCAAACAATATGCCAATGATCTCTAGCAATAAACAGATAAGAAATGCTCTTTAAAGCTATATTTGTACGTCAATCAGTGATGTATCAGGTAATGGTCTAATAATCGCAAACAAAGTAGCAAACAGCTAATCAAAAGCAACGTTCATCTCTACTTGAACAGTTTTAGTAAATTGGGAATAAGAGAAGGAGTTTCAGCAAGATATCTCTGATAGTCAGGGTTGTCCCCCCAACGTTTCATTCCAGATCGCTCAAGCATAGGAATCCCACTAACCTGTAACAAGGGAAAACAGTTGCAAAACTACAAAAAAGTAGTAAAGATAAATGATGGAGAGATTCTCAATGAGTCCTGCACTGAAACATTGCTGTCAGAGTAGCAGCTTATGTCATGATTGCATTGCCTCGGGCATAACTTGATTTCATAATATTCGCGGTTGTTCTCTCACCAAATTGGGTTGAAAATGGAGAATAACTAACTATACGAGACGATGATCACTGCTTGGTGTTTGTCACAACTTGTGATGATTAATGCACAAAGCAATTTTAAGCCTCATGTACACCTATGGATTACCTACCAATTTGAACCTACCGATCGGAAATGACAACAGGTTGACCCCACTATGTTTATTTCTACTTGCCATTCTCAATCAATTCCTATCGAAATCGCTGTATTTGATGTCATAGCCAGAAAATGCTGTGCAACAACAACAAATGATCATATTTATATAAAGACTTGCATTCGAGAAATAATTTCATTGGCAACAGTGAAACTACGAGGATTGATGTGATTGGTCAATTCATGATTTGCTTACCGATTTTTTGATCCTGAAAAAAACCTGGCGATAGCGTCAAACAAAATGCTATCGATTAGTTCAGGTCATTTTACCAAAAACGGAAATAGGAAAACCCACAATCGGTAGGTAATCAGTAGATGTACACGAGGTATTATGCTATTACTTTTACAGTTTTGGTCATTACAGGGTGTGACAACTCCCTAGCAGATAAATTAATATCTACGCATACCTTGGTGAGAAGGAAAGCAGAGAAGAGTGGAGAGATGGCAGACAGATGCTCCCACCCTTGCAGAGTGTCAAATGCAGATAGATATAGCCCTGCCCACATGAGTATCTCACCAAAGTAGTTGGGGTGCCTGGACAGGGCCCACAAACCAGTTGATATAAACTTGCCCTACAAACATTTTGATGTTATATAACATATTTAGCATTACATAACCCTGGTTACATGTCTGACCATATGCATGAAGGAGAAAAATAAAATGATAGGAATTCTCTGAACGTCTGATGTCTACTAACTAGAAACTAGAGAGTGGTCAACAGCACATGTATACAATTAGAATCGGACCATACTTGAGAATTCTATATTTGAGGAAATTTAAAAACCGCTCTATTTGTGTACAAACAGCCAAAAATTTTTGAAATCACTCAAATGATTAAAAAAAAGCTCGAAATACATGAATACTATTTCAAAAACTGTGTGAACTTCTCAAAAATGGACTGTATCAATTTAATATTGTCAAAACTATTTAGGAAAGAGACGATAACTTTAAACCAAGTGTTTGTTTTGACTCGTAAACATTCAACACCTAAGTAAAACAGTCACCACAGAAATAAACATTAATGGGCAATAGATACGTAATATTTAAAAGCAACGTAACTTGAAAGGTAACTAAAATCTTTGTAAACAATAGCGATTTTGTTTTAATCAATTGTAACATTGACAAAAAATGTAAAGAAAATAACAATGTCTCTATGTCATCAAATGGAGTTACTAAAATGGTAGTTCATTAAAAAAAACTGAAACTTGTAAACAGACCAGCAAATCGTCTTCAGTTTTGTACGTGTTCAAATTGTTTTGAAATTTTCTGGACAAATTTGCATATTATATGAACTAATTGACAAACCATTCTGGCGATTTAAAACCACAGGTACCTTGGGAAGTGTTGGTTAGGATTAAAACCAAAGCTTTTCAAGCCGACAGAAGAGATGAATATAGTATATTTTAATACAAGACTTATGCTTCATGTACATTAGCTACCGATTGGCCCTCATCGATTGGAAATGACGACAGGGTGTTCCCCAGTTTTTTTCTCCATTTGCCATTATCACGTCATATCGGTCAAACTAGGTTTACTTGATGTCATAGTTGGCCATAAAGTGCTTTCAAACAACAAAGACGGGACGCTTAAAACCGACTTTTTTTTGCGTAATAATTGTGCATGAGAAATATTTTTATTGGAAACATTAAAACCGTGAGCAGTGATATGATTGGTCAAATTAAAAATTGTCTACCGGTTTTTTGATGTGAATCAAAACCTGCCGATTGCCTAAAAAACCATGTTACCGATTGCCTGGTGATTTATCCGGAAAAAGAAGCTGCAGAATCACACAATCGGTAAAGCAAATCGGGAGCTAATTGGTATATGTACATGCGGTACTAGGCAACAACAATACCTATAGCTTGGCACCATGAGGCAACTAGCAGGAGAAGCAGCAGCAGCAGCAGCAGTAGTAGCAGCAGTAGTAGCAGTAGCAGCAGTAATAGTAGTAGTAGTGGTAGCAGTAGTAGTAGTAGCAGCAGCAGTAGTAGATGTAGTAGGAGTAGCTTGTTAAGATTGCAAAGAACTCACAGCGTTTTCTGGTTGCGCTCTGAAGTTGGACTTTTGCCAATCAGCCACTGCTTGGATTACAAATCCTATAAACCACGTGCTCCAACCCAAGTACTCTTTAGCCCCAATAGCTGTATTCGTCTGCTTGCTGTTCTGTATTATTGTTGGAAGCAGATTGGTCAGCACCCAAACTCCTGTAACAATCAACAATAGGAGCATAGGCCACATTACATGCCAAAAATATTATTTATCAGCGTGACTATTGCATTTGCGAGTTAAAAAAAATCATGGGTAATAGAAGCTTACCTTGCAATGTCCATGCAACTAGAAACATTTTAGGATCTGTCTTAATTTTGTTAAATCTTCTGTCTTGCCCTTCTTTCAGCACGCGGGTAAACAAATAAAATCCCAGCCTATAAAATCAGAAGAACCTAGGCATGTAGGAATAAAAATCAACAAAAAATTCATGCAGACAAATCTTGAATTTGCTGTCCAAGTATTAAATAAATAATAGTGAATAAACTTTTAAATAAGGTAAAAGCTGCAAAAAAATATTTAGAAGAGAGTTGCTATAAAACAGTTATGGAGGCCGTAATAGTAGAAGAGCAAAAACATCCGGTAAGGAAGATGAATAAAGGAATTGGCATTGATCAGTCAAATCATTTTTTTCATGTTTATATTCTATTTCAACACCATACATACTATTATTATTATTACGATTAGAATTATAGGAAGTTGTGTGGGTAATATTGAGTATAATTAAGTGTTCAGTGTTTTCATTCAACTTGTTTTAGTAGTCGTGGATGAATTATTCTCAACTATTTTCATATAAATTATCGTAAGTATGTATTAGTATTAAAAAAAAATGTTATCTAATAACAATACGTGATTATTGCTATTATTACCAAGTCTAGTTATTATGACGGCATAATAATAGTAATACTACGTATTATATATTCATTATTAATATCATCAATAATAATCAATGTTGTATGCATGATGATGTATTGTAATTTTTAATCATTACTATCTTTCTATCATCATCTACTATCCTCATTGTGAAAGTAGAGTTTACACGCACGGAGTAATAATAAATAAACATTATTATTATTAATAAAATAATATAGTTTACCTTGCAGCCCAGATTGATGCACAACCTGTTTGAATGAACTGTCGTGGAAATTTTGCTCGGCCCCATTTTAGAGTTTGGTAGCCCAAAAGTAGCACAGTCCCTGAGCCGAACAAATCATAAAACTTTTCTGTTTTGAAGCCTGCAGCTATCAGGAAACCAACCCCTTGTATTCCAAAATCCAAGATTGCAGCCTTCTTGAGAACGTCTAATACGATCCTAGATGCCATCGAAACTGTTAAGTGCTGTCAAATTAAATCTGGTGGCTTCAACTACTAAGATTATTTATATGAAGTAATAAGTGAAGTGTACTTATCAACAGAATAACAATAATTTCTAGCAGTTTTAGTTAGAAGCAAATCTCCACCACTTACATAAGTTTCGTGGACTGAGCGAATTAATTATTTCGTGTCACGGTGACTTTTCAAAACTCACTTTTAGTATTTTTAAAGTTCACAGGCTAAAAGGTGTGAGCCATGTTCAGCCTTGACTTTTTGAGAAAAGTACGGGCAACTCCAAAGTTTGAGCCATAGATCTACCCAAAGATCTACAACCAATTACAAATAGACAACTGCATAATTAGATCTACGTCAGTGGTTTTACCACTAGTACGCATGTGCAGGCAACTTCTACATCATATAAAATTTGCGTTCATGCATCATTGGGCAACAAAAATTTCCAGGCTTGCTTGCTGGTTAGGCAAACAAGATTGAAATGAGAAATGCAGGCAAATCGACAAAAAATGAACTAGAAAAGTGAAAATCATATATGCAAGACACAAAATTAAACAAATTTGAAGGCAAGAGAAGATATGTTATGTTAAGCCAGAGGTGTATTATTCATACATTTCATTGCCATGTCCAGCTCGATAAAATAGGCACACAAACATTATGAGTACAAAACTATTAAATAGCACCTGCCACATGAATATAATACCTACTAGTTAGTCAGTGAGATGCTGTTACACAGCATTGGTAAGTCGAATAAATAAACTAATACATATTTATCAATAGCGGCTGTTGAGCAGCAGTACGAACGAATAGCGAGTAGAGAGAAAAGTTGAGCAAAAGTGAAACAAAAGTGGAAAATAATTTCATTAGCAAATAGTCGATAATGAAAACTGGCCAGTGCGCTTTTTACAAAAGTTGACGAGGCAAGTATATGACATATCATATGGGCAACTGCTCAAAAGGACGCAAAGAAAAGCTGACTGACGTCTTAGCTGAGAAATTCAAAGATGAAAAAATGGATTCACTAAAATCAACAAACCTGAAAGACTTGTTTTGCAATAAGTGTATAAACCAATTATTTTTACTAAAAATAAAATAATAATTTATCCATTAGGGACTCTTGAAGGGACCGCCCCGCTTTTCATCATTGTTTTGAGGTCCTCCACTAAGACTGTAGGAATACCTTCTTCATACGGGATTCTATTTTTGGTGACAGATATCATACATAGGGTCCTAAGGCTAGGTGCTACAATACACAAATGCCAACTAAAGCTACGTTTACATTGGGCGTTTTGACTGCTAGTTTACTGACACCGTCTGCCTGTAGCAATACAAAAGTTTTCAACTAAAATTTTACACACGTTGCAGTACTGGCATATGCGTCAGCCAATGTGAGTTGGCATTTATGCTTGCGGTAATTTTGATTGGCTCCTGCAAAAATAAAACGGGCCACAGAGCTACGTCATTGACTAACAACGACTTTTTTATGATGTTTTAGCATTTACACTGGAGGTCAAAAAAGTGGAGTCGGCAAAAGCGTAGACAAAACGACCAATGTAATTGCACCTTTACATAGAGTACTTGAAGAAAGGGTGGAAGATAGCCAATTACTAGTTAGCGCAAGTCATACTCACCCATGTCCAAAACGTTTACATCAGAGAGTTCTACTAGAGCTTCAGACCCCCGTTGCCTAGACCTCAGTGTATCAGGACTGTAGCAATATAGAGCTCATAGAAACAAATGGTTCAAAGACAGGAATATTGGTTCTGGTTTGAATAAAACGATGAATTTCCTTGAAAAACATTTCATAAAAGTTTTTGTGAGTACAACAAACATATAGAGTGGGCATTAAACAAGAAAAATAGATGCTCACCTTGTGCCACCAAATATATAGACTTGGTTATTGACTGTACAACAGCAGGCCCGCCTCCTAGCCCGAGGTACAGCGACTCCCCCGGGCTTACACAGCGACCACTGGTAGTTATCTGTATGGTTAACGACAACAGTGCTTATAGAAACAAACCTTCACGCATACAACTAATTTGAAATCCCATTCAATACACCCCTAAGTAGCTAGTTTGAGCGGATAATTTTAAAGTGCCAGTTATGAGTGAAGTAGCGATATATGAGGAGGCAACTCCACAAAAGGTCAAACAGCAAACGCTCATTTATGAAAGAGCTAATGAAAGATCAACATGAAAAATAAACAATCAAAAGATGGTCAAAATGATTTTCAAATATACAGTTACAAAACACATTCGCTAGAATTTCAACTGCATTGCAAGAGTAATATAATTTCTAGTACTAGTGCTTTAACCAAACTTCTTAACAATCTAAAATCAATTTGTTACATCGACTATTAACTTGATATTACTTATTCAACAGTAGTCAATTAAATTGGTAAATATCTAGCTCTTACAGATTGCCATTTATATTTAACTTAAAATGAAAAAAAAAGTTTTAATAAGAAATACATTAAAAAGAATATAATTTATATTTATTTGATTTTTTTTACATATTGGCAATACTAAAGGGTAGATTCCTAACACGGAGTTAAAGAATGGCTCCGGTCATTTCTATATTTATCTGATATGTCGTTGATATGTCCTTATGAGGTGGTTCAAATACCAACTTTGTCAAAATTCAATTTATTTCTAGGTTTTTTTAACAACATTAATAACAAACATGTTGTGAGTGTTGTCTCCTCTTCGAAATCTTTTGGGAAAACATATGACGTACGCAAGTGTTTTAGCGACCCGCTAAACTTTTGTTTTTACTACTAACCACAATGTGCTGCTACTAGTTATATCAATCAATGAGCCAGGTCACTTGTACTGTTATTTATCAACAATATACTATCGTTGCTGTTACGCTTCGGCGATTTTGGTGATCCAAACAAAAGTCTAGCGTTCGCTAAGTTCGCTAAAACACTTGCGTACGTCATAGGTTTTCCCAAAAGATTTCGAAGGGGAGACAACACTCACAACATGCTTGTTATTAATGTTGTTAAGAAAACATAGAAATAAATTGAATTTTGACAAAGTTGGTATTTGAAGCACCTCATAAGGACATATCAATGACATATCAGATAAATATAGAAATGGCCGGAGCCATTCTTTAACTGTTGATAAAAGGCTGTTGTTATGTAATTTACTCAATCGCAAGAGAGTAATTAGCTGAAACAAATTTTAAACTCAATTAACTTCCACAATAAAGAAATGGCACTTTTTGTAGTTTGATTGTGTGAGACGACAACTTCACAGCAGAGCGAAAGGTAAAAGCTCGAAGAACTTAAACTCCGCAAACGATGATAAATTAGATGTTAAAGCAAGTAGTATAAACAAGCTGCACGCACCTGGATCAAAGACATATATATCATTGTAGTGCTTGCCTAGAATACTGTTGTATCCACCGAATACATAGACTTTACCGTGATGTTCAACTGCACAAAGTAAATGCTGCCAATTAGTTCAACCGTTTATACACTTTGTGCTGACACGCATCGATAACAATACAGAGCGTGTTAAAAGGGGAAAGTGTAACAACTTTCACTATATCATAAACGAAAATTAACTCACAAGCGCAATGACTTCTTCGGCCAGGAGGTACATCGCCACTGACCTCCGCACGAGTCCAGTGACGATCTTTGCTGTCATAGAAGTAGATGTTGTTGTCATAGACCTCTCTCATTGAATGAACGGCGCCAAACTCATCACTCCGTCCACCGAACACAATCATATAGTGCTTCCATGTCGTGGCTGAATGGAAGTCTCGCCATAGAGGCTCCACCCCCTGTGTACCGACACAATACTATTGGTACGCTTACATCTACTGATTGCTTCTGATTGGCTTATTCCAATTATGGAACTTTCAGCGAAATAATTTGGATAATAATATTAAAACATTCGAATCAAGCACGCTTTCATCCACTAAGCGCACAGCAGCAGAAACAATAAATAGCAGCTGCTTCATAGTTTAACAGCAAAAATTATAGAGTCATATTAAAAATGATATTGATAGAAATGCTAAAACAGAAATTCTAAAATATAATTTTTTATATATAAGATCACCTACCATTTCTTATTTAAGCAAATCACAGCCTACCTATAGTCTCAAATAAAATTTTATTGATGGTTCTTGGATCTCATAAGAAACGAAAGTGAGATTATTTTTCCAGGAGACGAGTCAATCATTAGCCGTGAATGCCCCATATACTAACACAATATTGCAGTGAGAGGATAATAAGTATCCAATATTATGCAATAAATCTCCGACACTCACAGTACAAACGGCCAGACGCCACTGATAGGTTTTGAGATTAAGAGTATAAACAGTTTTAGAGAAAGACATCGATTTCTCCTCAAATCCTCCAAAGAGATACATCGTGTGACCAATCACAGTACAACTATGTCCGTCTCTGGCCAATGGCAGCTCTCCAGACACTTCAGGTCTGCTCCACCGTCTAGACACTGCAAGGGAACACCAGACATTATGTCCAACCAACTACATAAACCAAATATTCATTATACAAACGACTTTGGACACACCGATGTCGTATTTGTAGACTTCCTCCGAGACCCCATCTACATCATTTCGTCCACCATATATAATGCATGAACTGTCATATCCTACAGCAGTGTGTCCATATCTTTGGTAAGGTATATCAGCAGCATCGCCACCATATTCTATCTTCAGCCATGTCAGATTCACTAGCAACATAATATTCAGATGAACCGGGTGTGATTTATCGATAAGTTGTACAATAGAAGATTTGCGTCAAACCAAATAAACTTAGAAAACAGTTTTATTTTTTGTTTCATTACTTGGTGTAGCTCTACTTATACCACCGATATGCTGATCCATAACAATAAGATCCAACCTGTGTCAAACCGATGAATGTCAATCTCACGCCGTACTTCAAAGTTCTCTCCTGTGCAATAGCCACCAAAGCTGTATATGTAACCATCCGTGCACACAGCTGCATGATTTACTTTTCGAGGTCCACCATTAACGCTTTTGGTCCAGGAAAGAGACATTGAAAAAGCTTTTCCTGCGCTTTGTTAAAATAAATGTTGATTCTCCTGAAGAAAAAAAACATGATACTAAGACATTGTGAAAAGCTAAAGATAATACATTCCAAATAGGAAAAATAGTATTATTATTACTATAACTATGGTATTGCGCAAAAACAATATGATAAAGGCTGACTATATAGGTAATAAAGAAAGATCTCTTTTTTTATTAAATTGATTTGGTGTTGATATAAGAAATGAAATATTGCCTCTAATGAAGTTAGAAAAAGTTAATTTTGGTATCAAGTAACCATAGTTTGCTTGTTTTCAACTTTTTTCAATAATGTATGGGGAGGTGAATGACAATACCAGACGATTCGAGCATTAAGTAATTCTGTGTGGGTTATGACTCGTACCATTTTTTTCCAGTTTGCATAGATTAGAACAATCTTTTATATATTCTTTTGCAAGTTATTTGTCTCAGTAGTGATGGCAATGTGCCAGTACAACGTCTTCAATTGTCTTTTATTGAATTGGGTTTGGGAGAGAGAACAAGAGAGATGAAGAGGGGTGAAACAGAGTAAGGGTAAAGCAAGGCAGAGAGTAATAAGTAAAGAATGGCAAAAAAAGAGCGAGATGGCAAGAGCTAGGTGGTGCCAGGAGATTGAAAGTAGAGCGATGCAATTGAGCGTACAGACTACAGCAGTTAATCACATTTGAATGCGACGGGTAATATTGCTAGTAATATATATGAAAAAGCAGCAAGAACATATTTACAAAATAATCAATAGTAATAATAAATACAAAGAAGTAGGAACTATAGTTATCACTATTATATTATTGTGGTTTATTAAATTTTAATAATAACTACAACTGATTTTAATCGGTAAGTTGGTTTATGTTTCAAGTGTTAATTATTATATTATCAGTAATATAATTAATATTTATTATCACTTTCACATTATTATAACCAGCCAGCTTCTTTAATCCAATGATAGTACGTTGGACACAAGGCTTCCTGGCAGCAAGAACCCAGAGAGTTGTTAGAGAGAGGTAACATCCCATTCCTCTGTCAGTTGTATCGGGAGTGCGTCAAGGTTCTCTCCTTGGTCCTCTACCTTTCCTGGTTTTTATAAATGATATAGCAAATTCCTTGGACTTTTCCTCAATCAGATTATTTGCAAATGATGCCATGGCCCACAAAGTGGTGAACAGTCCTGAAGATCATAATAATTTTCAGAAAGATCTGAACAATCGGACGAAGTGGGCTGAGCAAAACTATATGCAGTTCAATGCGGCCGAGTGTCAAACTGTAGCTTTTTATAAAAAACCCAATGTTGAGGTTATGTACAGAGTGGACAACACACCGTTAACCAAAATGACAGAGTTTAAATATCTGGGTGTCATAATAAGTAAAAATTTCCACTGACATTTTCACATAGACATGGTGACCAGTAATACCTCCTAGAAATTGGAAATGATAAAGAGAGCCCTCCATGATGCACTTGTGAATGTGAGACTCGTCGCATACCTCTCGTTTTGTCTCCGGTCCTCAGTTATGCTTCCGAGATCTGGGATCCACAATTGGTAAGGCATGTTAGAGAAAGTACAGAGGCATGCAGTTCGATTCATATGTGACCTGAGGGGAATAGTTTGTATAGCAGAGGTTAGGGAGGCACACAGCTCACCCTCATTAGAAGAAAGAGAAAGAATGCTCATCGTGAACTTTTTAGTAAAATTATTGGTGACAACTATTACTCTTTTGAAACGAAAACATTAAAAATCACTTGATAACCTCCCAGACCAGATATCTTACGAGATCAGTGTTGAGGTCGGTGCCTCCGGTGCAGGTTTCCCATGTAATTTTTTATGTATGAGGAACTTTTTAATTGTATTTCCAGAGAGATAAGGGCCCAGCCCAAATACTATACTTCTGATACTAGCTATTGAACCTTCCTTCTTTTAGTATTGTTTTATTTTTATTCTATTTTCTAACCCGACGTCTTCCTCTTCCTCATTATCATGGTATGGGGTCTAGGAGATCTAGACTAACATAACAAAACTATGATTATCAAGCTATAACTTAATTACTATTATTATGTTATTATTATTATTGCTGTTATAATAATAAATAAATTTAATACCACAACATAACTATTTGCTATTAAATTATTATTGTCATTGTTGATTATTATTTTTTTATAATAATATATTATAATATTTATATACTACTACAACTAAATTTTATTATTCATCATTATTATCGCCATAATAAGTACATAAAATAATAATAATATAAATCATTAATAATATAACAGCTGTAATAATCATCTGTACAATAATAAATAAAATTTAAATTATGAATGTAATAACTATTTTAATTATATAATTATTATTATAACAATATAATTATATACTATTGATACACATTTTTATTAATTATTATGCATGTGTTTGTATGAATGAATGATGTATTGTACGTAGTATAGTTCATCGACCTAGTTGTTGAATCACTCACTACGTACATTATATATATAGAAGCTCCAGCACAACACAACCACCACCCAGTGTGGCCACTCCAAAAGTGTCTCCCCAGCTTTCTAATCCCCTCGAGCTATCCAAAATCCTTAACCTTCACTAATCCAATAGCTACATTATGAACGTATATAACATACCCTTTTTTTCCAAGCTAGCACGATACACAAGACACAAGATCAACAGTTACTGCTAGCTTCAGAGGTGGAACATCATTACAAGCATACGCTGAACCACGCATCCAAAGATGATCAACATTCATTATATGGCTTTGGGTCGGGACCACACAATTGGCCTTGACCTCCACCTGGCTTCCGATCTGAGTCACCTGATTGACTCTCACCTTCGCCTACCAGAATCTCACTGAAGTGAGCAGCACTATCCACCTCACCGGAATGAGTAACACATCCACCTTCATCATTTGGCTTTGGGTCAGAACCACACAATTGGCCTTCACCTCCACCTCGCTTAGGATCTGAGTCACCTGATTGACTCTCACCTTCGCCTACCAGAATCTCACTGAAGTGAGCAACACTATCCACCTCACCAGAGCGAGTATCACATTCCATATTCTCACCGGAGTGAGGCCTCTGAACAGCCTCGGAGGCGAGCTGTTGCCGGGTCACAAGTGACTGCTCAGCAACTATCTCCTGGCTTTCCTCCGCAGGAGCCGAAGCTTCCGCAGGCCTAACAGACGACTCCCTATGGGCTGAGACCAGCTCCTCAGAGTGGGTAGGTCTGTTAGGGGCTTCAAGGGTGCTGTGAGCTCCCCCAGTTCTGGCACCACTTGCAGGTTGGGCCACAGGAGCAAACCTTACATGACCTATGTGAACCTCGCTCATTTCACTAGCACAGCTCCCTTCACTACTACTGCTAATATCTTGATAACTATACCTATCAATATTTTTATATCTTTTATAAGGGCAGTCCTGGGAATTATGACCCATACCATCACAAACCCAGCAGTACAGCTAGGCAAAACCTAAATTGATGATCGTTTCTGCCACAGCAAAAACACGCTTTAGCATCATGAAAAGCCAAATAACCTCTGGACTTAGTCCTATCATTCCTTCCATCACTTTCCACCCTGCACCTACTAGAGTCTTTTCTACGCCATTCAGACACGAACCTTTCGTTGTTAGAATGCCTAGTAGACCTATAATTTCTACCATGAGCAGACCTATAATCATCACAGCTGTGGCTAGTCTCACCTTTTATCTTTTCTGCATATCTCTCAGCATATCTATCATATTTCGCAGCAGATTGACAATTGCAAATGCTACATACCTTCATACTACTGTAACACTCACCACCACACATGTTCTCTTTTATATCATATGCTTGTGTGGAGTTTAGCTGATTTGCCTTACCCAGCTCCATGATGTTCTCTGACTCTCGAGCCAATTTTCTTGCCCTCTGAGTGTCAGTCAGCCCTTTCCAGCTCGAATTACCTTGTTGCATCAGCTGAATACGCAGTGAAGATTCTCTCAAACCATTCACAGCTATAGCTAATGCAAATTCTTGCCTAACATTATAATTATTCCCAAAATTTAACGACCGACTAAGTTTTTCAACACGTAGCAGATAATCAATTTCATTCTCCCCCACAGCCTGATTAGCAGTGACAAATTTGAATGCTTTCGCATAAACTGTTTCCTCGGAACCATAAACATTTTTCAAATGAGCCATCGCTTGTTCATAACTACTTGCCTCACTTCTCATATCAAATACAAAAGACTCTAGGGCATCTCTACCCCCTGGACCAATGGCATGCAATAAAACCAACAATTTCATTCTCCCCTTGAAAACATCTTGTTTTCTCTGATTTACTGTTTCCTTCCCTAGTTTAAAGGTAACCATTTCCACACAAACTCAAATTCATCTAACCATGCCTTCCATGAACCATAAGTGTCATCAGGATTGATCACTAACTTAGGAAAATCATTAAAATCAAGTCCCAAGGCCATACTTCACTAACCTGAAGTGTTCGGCAACACTGACCTTAAAAACTGGTGAGGTAAATGCCAACTTCTTCACAGATCTTATTGACTGCATCCTTCAGCAACAACAGTTGTAATGCAACTCCACAAACAAATAACAAACACTCGCTTTCACCACTACCAACTGGCATCAGTACTATAACAACGGAGTTAATAAATAATAAATCCACACCAACCTTCACTATCACCACAAACCCTTCAATACTTCTTTCACAAGATGATGAAACGCAATAGTATACGACAACAATCCTTTCTTTTTGCCTACGACGCCATGTTGAATCACTCACTAGGTATATATATAGAAGCTCCAGCACAACACAACCACCACCCAGTGTGGCCACTCCAAAAGTGTCACTCCAGCTTTCTAATCCCCTCGAGCTATCCACAATCCTTTAGCTACCCTTAACCTACCTTCACTAATCCAATAGCTACATTCTTATGCACGTATGTCAATCCAGCTTTCTAATCCCCTCGAGCTATCCACAATCCTTTAGCTACCCTTAACCTACCTTCACTAATCCAATAGCTACATTCTTATGCACGTATATAACACTACTAGTAGTAGTAGTATAAATTATTATGTACTAGGTCCATGGATGATGTACGCGTGTATGTAAATAATAATATTATAATAAATAATAATGATTGATCAAAGATTAAAAAAATATGATAATAATAAATCTTAAAAAAAATAATAATTAACAAACAACGATGAAACATTATCATTTATTATTAGTTATTATTATCAATTTATTTGCTATTTTTTTTACTTAATTTATTTACCTAATAATGATACATATCATCATTCATCATTGTAGTGTATAGCAATTAGATGTAGTGTATAGTGATTAGATAGAACTCCGTGTGGATGAGGGCAGAGGCTGGCAACTGATCGGTCATCGAGACACCCTTTTTAGGGTTGCTGAGAGATGGCCGAGAGGTCTAGTGCTCTGCCTCATACCGCCAGGCGATTTGGTGCCGCAGGAAGGTTAGAGGTTCGATTCACGGTGGGAGAATTTAGAGGCATGCAGGCGTTGCCCATTGCGCCTGACATGACAAACATCATTATTAATAATAATAATATATCAATTATATTATTATATTTATTATTTTATTATTTTTAAAAACATGCTGACTCAGCAGTTGCACTTGGGTGCAAAACTTATGGTGGCTCATAACGTTAGACGGTTTCGTTTTCAAAGCGTATGAACGGATTTGAAATAGTCCAGACGGTTTGCAAAGCGTCTTTTACATTGAAAATAATTGGGTAATTGTAGTAAAATAGCCCAAGAAACTATGTTTAAAAACGGGCTTGTTGGTTATAATAAATTAATTGTCGGCCTCAGCAGTTGCAGGATTAATGCTATAAAACTGTATTTCCTGTTCAACAATTGCAAAATCTGCAAACCGTATAGTTGTCTTGCAAATAATTCAGACGGTTTAGAAATGATCCAGATGATTTAGGAAATTACAAACCGTATGGACGCTTTAGAAAGAGTATGAACTATTTACAAACCGTATGAATTATTTTGAAATAGTCTGAACTGTTTTAAAATAGTCTAAACTATTTTGAAATGGTTGGAGAAGTTTGCAAAGCACATGGCTTTCGAACCAAAAGCGATCGTCATAATTTTATTTATAGCCTCTATATATAACTTTGTCAACATAGACGTCGATCAATAGACATAGAGCAAGTTAATTAACTGTATAAAAATGTTGTTGAATATAATCTCTAAAATGAATTTTTACATTTACAGTTAGGTTGTATTTATTATCTAAAATAATTCAAAGCAAATAATTTTTATTAAATCAAAAATTTTATTTAATTATTTAGAAAAAATTCAACCGTTCAGTGTTTAGGAGAAACATTATCCATCATAAATGGACTGTAGATCTATGACCAATAGAGCGAACCAGCAAATCGGCTCGGATTTACTAAGTTCACAAAGCGTTCAGAAGTTTTTGCAAAAGTTCAGACTATTTCAAATTCGTTCAAACGGTTTGGAAAGCGTTCAGACGTTTTAAAACACAAAAGGCAAAACGTTCTGAGCCACCATAAAAACTACTTATTTTTCCACATAAAAAGAGAAAGGTATGGTGGCTCAGAACGTTTTGCCTTTTGTGTTTTAAAACGTCAGAACGCTTTCCAAACCGTTTGAACGAATTTGAAATAGTCTGAACTTTTGGAAAAACTTCTGAACGCTTTGTGAAATCGTTCATGAGCTTTGAAAATCCGAGCCGATTTGGTGGTTCGCTCTATTGATCATAGATCTACCGTCCATTTATGATGGATAATGTTTCTCCTAAACACTGAACAGTTGAATTTTCTTTATATAAATAAATAATGTTTTTCATTTATTAAATATTATTTGCTTTAAATTATTTTAAATAATAAATACAACCTAACTGTAAATGTAAAAATTCATTTTAGAGATTATATTCAACAACATTTTTATACAGTTAATTAACTTGCTCTATGTCTTTGGATCGACGTCTATGTTGATAAAGTTATATAGAGGCTATAAATAAAATGATGATCGCTTTTGGTTCGAAAGCCATGTGCCTTGCAAACTTTTGCAACCATTTCAAAATAGTTTAGACTATTTTGAAACAGTTCAGACTATTTCTAAATAATTCATACGGTTTGTAAATAGTTCATACTCTTTCTAAAGCGTCCATACGGTTTGTAATTTTCTAAATCATCTGGATCATTTCTAAACCGTCTGAATTATTTGCAATACAACTATACGGTTTGCAGATTTTACAATTGTTGGACAGGAAATACAGTTTTATAGCATTAATCCCGCAACTGCTGAGGCCGACAATTAATTTATTATAACCAACAAGCCCGTTTTTAAACATAGTTTCTTGGGCTATTTTACTACAATTACCCAATTATTTTCAATGTAAAAGACGCTTTGCAAACCGTCTGGACTATTTCAAATCCGTTCATACGCTTTGAAAACGAAACCGTCTAACGTTATGAGCCACCATAGAAAGGGGTGAACATCATTAACAATAAATATGCAGCATCAATAAATAATGAAACATTCTAACAATAAACAATAAATAATAATACTGTTGTAAAGGGAATCAATGCAGATGAGATTCTGATGAAGAGGCTGGATCCAAATTAATAGACTTTGAAGCTTTGTACTTCATGTATGGTATTGTTTTTAGGAAGTTTTTTGTGTCTATGAAATATGAAGTAAAAAGAAAGCCGCAGATATTCATAGAACCAATTCCTCCTTAAGAGGTACCTCTATGAGTCCAACAGAAACTAAATTGTAGCTCAAGGGCCAGGAAAGTTCTTGTCTATGGTTCGGTGGGTAACAAATCATTTGCTTTGATTTTGGTATAAATACGACCTTCACCTCCATGTTTCACGTTCCACAAAGACAATTTGTTGGAATCGAATAATAATAGTAAATAAGTGACACCAAACTAATATTATTGGCATACATGTTAGATAACACACGATGACTTATACAAAAACATGGGACGAGTTTGAAAAGACAGCTGATATGCTTTATAAGTCTGATCCGCAGAAGGTATTTATTTATTTAATTTAATACAACGGAACAACAACACAAACAAACACACAGACCCTAATCGTAGTGATCATGACGATGATGATGATGATAATAATAATAATTGACTATTATTGTGAATTGCTGTTCGCTGTCTGATGCAGTAGTAGTCTTTTGTTTAGTTAGATTAGTGGTTACCATTATTGTTATTATATGTCATATGAATCAAATCTATGAATTGAATGAATCGACAACGAACAACAGCAACAACAACAATGAATGAATGACGAAGAAGAATCTACAATAATAATAATCATCATCGATCTAAATCAAATTCAATCATCAATCAATCATCATCAATGGTGGTGGAGGACGGTTTTCCATTATTTTCTTTTTTTTACTGTAGTAAGTAAAATTATTTTGTGTTTTTATTTATTATTATTAATTAATTGTTATTATTATTTCTGTTTGTTTTGGTAGTAACAGTAGTATTATTATCATCATAATAATTATTTATTATTTACCATTATTATATAGCAGCTTGTAGTAGCAGTATTACTCGTATTAGTCAAGTATCAATAATAATAATCTATAAATATAATTTGAATAATATATTGTAGGGGACGCCATTACGAACAATTGTTACAATGTAGCACTACATACATTACCTTCATATATTTTTAGCACATTATATATATCCGAGATATTTTTAGCATAGAGAATTATATATTTTATAATTAATTACAATTTATCTCTTAAGTTCTACGATATAAATTGTGCAACGTTGTCTAGTAACACAAGGCGGGGCATGCAGTTTCTTTGTCCCCATTTTTCTATTTAAATGTTTGTCAGTATCTAATAAAATCAGAGTTCCCCTGACTCTCAGATGTTGATAACCGCTACTCTGACTACAGCGGATAGCACAAGCAGGAGCACAAAATACAGACTACGACTTGCACTACCGACTATCTGTGTAGTAGAAACTTGGCGGAAGGGGATCGGTCAATTCGACCCTTTGCTGCGTATTCTCGCTAGCCGAAGTACGGCGCCAAGCATTTCGA
The DNA here is from genome assembly GCA_945261195.1 of Cryptosula pallasiana. NCBI lineage: Eukaryota > Metazoa > Bryozoa > Gymnolaemata > Cheilostomatida > Cryptosulidae > Cryptosula > Cryptosula pallasiana. The sequence continues at coordinate 9,248,146 of OX183130.1, read as the reverse complement.
CTCTCACAATATTCGGCACAGGCAAGTCGACTACTATTAGCACCGACTGACTCACAGAAAGGGCCGAAGCAGCCACTTCAAATTGCATTGTGATTGTGGGGAGTTGTACAGGTGTATAACTACCGCAACACCCAAAATCCTATACAATATATATATTATTATTATAAATATTTAATATATATATAATAATTATATTGGTACTTGACTAACCAATATATATAATATTTTATATCAGCTCTAATTCTCGCCCTTTGCTCGCCCTGCTCTACTTCTCCCTTCTCATCCTCTGCATTGCTCAACCCCACCCTGTTTCACCTCTGCTCCGCTATACCCTCTCTGCCTCTCCCTTCTAGACTCTCAGACAACATTCTCTAATATTGCAATCATGCTCATCAAAAGGAAGTAACGTGAATCATAAACCAGCACAGAATTGTTTGATTGACATTTGAACCACCGTATATTAGCAAAATCTAGCTGTTCGTGATTTCACCTATATTACACACTGACACCCCCACATACATCAGATTACTCCAATGGAATGATTTTACAGCAGTTTTTATTGTTCATAATGTACCGGTTCAGGCGTCCTATCACCTGGAATGACAGACAAATACACACACGTACTGCCAGACAGGTGTTTTTCACTTTTATATTGATTAGCATTATTCATTAATTATTATATTTAATGATGTTATTAAATATTTGTTAACATAGTTGAATATTAGTGGTGTAAATAGATAATAATAGTATAGTAATAGCAAGGTTACAGTAGTGTAGTAGTATCGTGGTGGAATGTAATAATTTTATTAAGATTATTAGTAGTACTTGAAGTGATGTGTGCGTGTGTAGTTAGCTAGTGGGATGTAATGATCATAAAAGTTTCTGTTGTATTATATCTGATTATTAACAGAGTTGGAAAAAACCACGCTCTTTATGAAAAAGATGAGTAAACCAGGTTCTTTGGTTTAAACCAGTTTAAATGGTTTAAACTCAGTCAATGGTATGATATTGGGTCTGCTGAATGATTAAAGCGATGGCAGTTGATATGTTGCGATTAGCTTGTTAAAAATGTTTAACGTTTATTTCCAAATAAGACAATTGCGTGGTACAGCATGAAGTTAATATCTAAATAAATGACTGATTGTACAATATGATTACATAGAAATAGAAAACATATACACAAAAACTGCAACAACTACTTGGCATCATCATAGCAGGACACCAAGATCAATGGTATTTTTGACGTGTTACGCATTGGGGAGGCGGTAAATAAATATGTCCTGCTTTCTGAGCATCAAGTTGATCTCGCAGTTTAGAGTGTACCATCCCGAACTAAGGTTACATCAGTTCTATATATGGCTTATCTTTTTCAGTAAACATTCTCCAATTCTTTATTTTAGTGATTATCTGAAACAGAGCTGGAAATTTGGTTTTATCATTTCAGATTTTTAGAATAACCAACAGAATGAGACCAGGACATGAGTGAATGCCATGAAGCAGTTTAATTGCAAGTTAGCTTTGAAATATTAGATAAATAAACAAAAAAACGTAAAAATCGAAGAAAAAAAATCGCAAAAATTTGATTGGTTTAAGCTGTGCCAGTCTTTCTTACTACTATTTATTCTGAAGTATTGTCTTTTTTGTTTTCATTAACTGTTTTATAGTTTTTGTTACCATAAACTATTGCAACTTACTTAAAATATGATCACCATCAAGTCGATTAGCCTTCAATAATTGGCCCGATCATCATCGTTTATCATTTAGCATGGCTTTGTCATAGGGTGTTATTATTTGAAAAATAATCGATATTAACTGGATCATATTAATTGGATCATCAGTTGTTCAATAGTGCACACCTCAGAAAATGGGCGCAAAAAAGCGCGGGTTTTCCATGTATTCAAATTATTTTTAGCTAGAAACATGTTTTATTTTAGAAATAATGAAGTTATAAAATAAGTGATCATGCGAAGACATTTGAATATGCTATGCATTGAAAAATTGAAATTAGTGTGTGGTTTTTTGTAGGTGTCTTGATCAAGTCAGCGCTTTTATCTGCCATTGGTGAATATGCTATCAATAATATTCACAATTTGTTCATCGTACAAAAGACCAAAAAAATGATAGTGTACATAAATCGGTATGTCGCGAATGGATTAGAACATCATAATTATTCAATAAATTTCTATAGATTGCCGAACAAATCATATGTAAGATTACTTCCAATTTCCAAAGTGATCAAGAAACAATAAAATCGGCATCGTTATAATCTAAACTAGAATACGTTGTAAAATCGCCTTTTTATTCAGTATATTTTTATGACTGTAGTTCTCATGAGGTTTTTCAAGACAATAAAACCAGTATATTAAAATGAACAAACTAGACCCCCCATTACAATTTATTTAGTCTTTAGTTTCGTTCCCAATCTATGAACAATATCAATAAACGCTTGTTGATAATTTTTTTATTCAGTGAGCTACTTTTTGTTGATCCTTGAGTTCTGAACAAAATGAGGAATCACTCAATAAATTCGTTGCCGACCAGATTATTTTTATTGCATTTCGTTTGGCTAACATAGGTCACAAATATTTTGGTATGTGCACCTAGGCATCCTGGTGATAATGTTGCAATGCCAGTAAATTAGAGACTGAAGTAATTTCGTAGTTGGAAAAATTATTGACAAAATATTGCAATAGGTGGAATAGAAAATTACTGTTGTAATTGTGTTTACAGTGTGGTTTTTGTGTCCAACAAAATAGTAAGAAAGAAATTTGATTACATGTTTCTCCCAGGAACAAAGTCAAGTCTCGTAAAAATAAAATAGTCAATAGTTTTCAGGTTTACTTAAAAAATAATCAAAAGCCTATTTATTTCGTTTTTTCAAGTATTTCGGCACTGACTATACAGCGTTTTATCGCATCAAATGTTTAAAGAATAGACAACTCCAAAAAAGTAATTGAAATGTTTACCGATTGTATGAGTTGTTTTGTCAACATTTCTCATTTAATTATCGTTTTACTGCTTTGCATAATGATATGAGTTGTGCTTAGTGCAACTCGCCCAATGGTTTTGCCTAAAAAGTTCTAACTCTGTCATTGCTGACTTCATGCATTCATTTATATTGAAATGTACAATGCTAGTTTCTACCCTAATGTAAACATTTAACTCACTTCTGCTCTCACATTTTAGTGTCGCTATGTGATGAAGTACATACATTCAGAAGGCAAATTTGTAGTAAAGCTTACCAATGATGCTGTGGTGAGTTTCACTTGTGCTACAATGTTCTCCAGTTTAATGCTGTAACTGTATTTTGTCGGCCAGAACTTTGTTAGACACGATTACAGTGTCATCGAATGCTCTGGTTTGTGTTACACACATCTTGTCTTAGTTTGTGTATGACTATTGGTTTGTTGATTGTCGTATGCTCTGTTTTAGTGCATACAGTATAAAAGTGATCTAGCCTCAGATTTAAAGAAAATGGAAAAGTTTTCAGGACATTTGATGCGAGCTATGACTACGAAATAACTATTGATGGCTTTAACAATTATTTTTGTATGTAATAAGTTATTAAACCTGCATAAACCACCAAGTGCTGAAGTATTTGTCTGTAACAGTCACGAGTGATTGAGTAGCCAGTAGCGTAGAGTTTGTGTCTGCCATTTCCTCTATGTATACCATCTTGTTATGTTTTTATATTGCTAACCATGTTGTAAGTTGTAAATACACATGACATGTTGAATCATATGATAAAGTTGATATTTAGGGATGCGTCCGCATGATTCAAAAATTTGTCTGAATACTATAATTCTGAAAGAATGTATTCGACATTGCCTCAATGGTGTAGCTACTTGCACAAACAAACAAGAGATACTTTCAGCTAAATTTGTAGTTGGTCGCATGTTGTCTTATGACAGTTAAACTGAATTTCTACAATTAGTGTCATATGTCACGAAATTTAAAAAGTCGGAGAACATTATTCTGGTTTTAATTATTTTGCTCATGGCTGAAAAAAAGTAATCAAATCATGAGTTATCTGCTCAGTGTTTCTCAATGCACAACCAGAATAAAAAATCTAGTTACATTGGTCAATCACGAGAAAAGGTGTCCGTACATCAAGTAAACCTCAGCCAATACATTTTCAACAATATTGATCGAAATGCGTTCATAAAATACAGTGACTAATGTGAACAGTTAATGATTAGGTTTGCAAAACATTTTCAATCATTCTATATCAAGCGGCAGTTGCGGCTTTACTCATCGTGTGGTAAGTTGGAGTCTTCCTCCCCTGGAGTCTCAGGCTGATAGAAATCCTACAAACCAGAACAAAGGCTCAAGTTGTGACATTTGCAGTAATACAATGTAGACCAAGTCAGTAAAATTGATGGTAAAACAGACCTGCTGTTCCTTCTCCTGCCCATACAGAGGGTTATCAAAGCCCTGATCCTTGCCAACTTTGCTGCCTCCATTTTTGCTCTTTTGTTTCTTTTCTTTCTTTTTCTTCTTCGTTGGCTCGCTCACATGCACAGTCACTTCCCCGACAGCGGTAGCCTAGTGGTTCAAATTGCAACATTTGTACTAAGTTGTTTTATTGCTGATTAAGATCATTTCGCAGTAAATTAGAAAGTCAACTTTACCTGTCCTCCTCCCGTTGTGTCACCTCCATATAAGGGGTTGTCGAAGCCAGCATTAGACTGGAGTGTAGCAATAGGAACCTTCTTAGGCAGGGACGGTGCCATCATCTCCTCCGATAAACCAGTAGCAATGGGGTTAGCAAATCCTGAAACAAATACTTTTAGCTGCATCAAGTTCTATCTAATTATTTTTATTGTAATCAAATGTAAAACTTAAGCTTTTGTGAGTTGTGTGCCCATTTTAGTAGAGAAAACAACTCCTTGTTATTTAGGATTATTTAAAATATATGTCAGTAAGAAGGTTACAACAAGAAACATGCATTTCCACTATCACTAAGGTTAGTGAAAGTTTAGTACGGTTTTAGCCTTTGGGAGAGTTTTGAATTCGTCTTACCCTGAGCCTCATCATCATCTGTATTTACATATACATGTATGTTTCCTTTGAACATTTGTTTTATCATCATTTAAAATCTATTTCTGCGGTGTATCTGTTGAAGTATGTACCTGTTCCATCATGTTCAACATAGGCTGGGAGTTGCCTCTCATCGTCGTCTAAAGGTACGGACTCCATACTAGCCTTCCCATCTTCGGATCCATCTCTCAACGAATACACTGGATTGTCAAATCCGGCATTCTTTGCTTCTTTTTGTTTCTTTCCATTAGAAGCTCCTTTTCTCTTACTCTTTTTCATCACAGGCGCATCTGTGTAAAAAGATCAAACATTTTTCCCATGCTTATATCACTAGAGCTCAAACTTATATAAGATCATTCTCTTGTACACTTACAATGGTCTTCCAGGGGGGCTTTTTTCTCCACGGTTTGAGCCGAGACTCCTAAATCCTCTCCAGCATTGTACAGCGCATTCTCAAAGCCATTTACCTACAATAGTCCAGATATATTGAACCGTTTCATTGAGTTGTGTGTAATCGTAGAAGGCTCAACTTCATTGCTTACGAGGAACTGGTACTTAGGCTAACCTGATCACCGTTGGCGTCGTACGTGACAGTAAAACTGTCTTCAAACGGCATAGGAGTGTCATAGACAGGGTTGTCAAATCCTTGTGACGTTCTATTACCCACATTAGCCAGTTCCATATCATTCTTAAAGTTGCCAGAGTATCTTCAACCATAATAGCTAGTTGTTAATTCAGTGAACCGCGCTGCTTTTGTATGATTTTAATGATAACTTTGTAGTGCTTTGGGAACTAGTGGTGTTTGGGTACTTTTTACTTTTGGAGTTGTGCTCTCAATAAAAATTAAATTTCAGTTTTAATGCTCCACATTATTACCTTTTCTTATAGATGTAGACACCAAGGCAGATGACCAACACACAGATCACAACAAATGAAAGCGAGCCTCCTATAACTATGGCATCCCAGTTAGCTACAAATATAGCATATTTTCTAGTATATGTCACAACTCAACCTCTAAAAATAATTATATAGGGTTATGCAATGATGATTGCAGATGATAATTAACGTACTTTGATTTTTCACTAGAGGTTGTGTGGTGCCTGGTTGTACAATGCAGTTGTCTACTCCGTCACTTCTTCTAAATGTTGCGCCAGTGATCTGCAGCAGCTGAGCCGTTTCGTCTGACAAACAAATTGGCAATCATTATTTATTATTTAAAAAAATAAAAAATAAAAAGTTTTCTAAATAATAAATATCTGGTGATGATCAACTCACTTCGAAGAAGATGATTTCTCAAATCACAAACTGCCCTACTAGCAGAACTTCCTGTGCCGGCTGCGTCTATGAGTAAAACTTCTAGACTGTTATTTATTTGTGGTCCGAGGGAGTACCTAACATCATTGTAGTTTTTCAGGCCAGATATAATCTCCTTATGTAGTTGATACTGCTGAGTGGGACTCTCACTACCAGATATGGATAGAGTCAACTTGCTCCCTGCGTAACAACATGAAGTGGTTGTCATAGCAACGTGTTGCAACATTAGCTTAGTTTAATTGCATTTCCACCTAGAAAAATATGGAGGGAGTTATGTACTTACCACATAGTTTGCAGCATTGCCCGTACGAAGGTAATATGGGATTCCGACATTGTAACTTGTCCCTGTTACATGTTTTATACTTGCACACTAAAGTTCTCTGTAACAGTTTAGAAAGGTTTTCACTGTTTGATTATTTCTACTGTCTTTTGTGATATTTTAGGTAATACATGCTGGCTAGTTTACCATTAGATTTGTGTATCTGTCTTTGCACGGACAAGTCTTATCATCTCCGCAAGACTGGCCTGATATAGCCGGAGAACTCGTGCCTCTATTGACAAATTCATAGCGGGCATCGCCACCTCTCCAGTAACTTTGGAATGCAGCCTGAGAATTGTACTCCTACAAGAAAGAATGAACAAATTATCAGCTTACAAAACTGGTGGAACACATTAGAATTTTATGTAGCGATGATAAAAAAGTGTTTTGTACCGAGTTGTGTAAAAGGATGGCTGCTGCATGAACGTTATGTCGTTCCATGTCTACAAGAAAAGAGTTCGCTGAAGGAAAGACGACTCTATCCTCACTACAAGGCACACTCTCTGTGTCCAACATGAACCTTTTGCTGTCATTTCTGGACACAATCTGTGTTGACCAGGACTCGGGGTCAAACCAAGATGCAGCTTTTGCGCTAAACTTCAAAACTACAAGAGGAAATAATTTCTTACAGTTGACATATATAATGTGCAAACAACTCCAAATCTATACAATGAAATGTACATCGAGCTGACCTCGGCCTGATGTGGTGCACGTGGGAGCTGCTGTGGTGGTCTGTTGGTTAACAGAGCTAGCTTCTTCTTTGTCTACTGCGGGAGCAATTACAACATCGTCATTGATAAACATTTGAGTACTGAATGTGATGACAACTCCTTCATCAATACTCAGCACCATGTTGTCTGACAAAACCTGCATATGAAAAAGGTACACAAGGACATGATAAAAGCAAAAAGCTAACTGAGATAAAAAGCTCACATCTGCACTGGATTTACACAAAATTGTTGCGTTCACTTTGATCACAAGTGCTAAAGTGCTATGCCTCAACGCACTGCACAGTGATCTCTAAAAGATTAGGAGTCAAACATCGCCTATCAATCATTTTCTGATGGCATTTGATGAAGATTTTTCCTTATTGAATATTTACAGCATGACAAAACAACTTTTTATGCAAATGTAACTTGGAAAAGTCGCATTGTGATAAACATAACATTTACAAAGTTTTCAATATGTCATTATTGGTGAACTAAAAAATCAAAACTTTGACTAACACACCGCCAGAGCAATATAGTTTTTTGATTGACATCATTAGAATATTTGCCAGCAGACAGACAATGATAATGCAGGCTGATCCAGTCAAGAAGATTTGAAAACATTGACGGTAATGTAATCTCAAACGACAACAACGACACAATAAGAATGGAGAAATAGGCAAACAGCCCGTGGTTCAGAGACTAGCTAATCCTTTAGGTCTAAGGGTATCATATCACATGACCCTTCATGCAAATGGTCAACAACATCTCGGCTAGTGTCAAAGCCATGTCATATATCAATTTACCATTTCCTGTAGAGAATTATTCTTTTGAACAAAGATGGACGCCACAAGATCTTTTGGAAATACTTTCTTATCATTTGAGCAAACTATCCCTTTTCCGTTCCAGTTCGCTGGATCATCAAAGTTGGTGTTTTTCGTCCATGTTTTCACATCTGCAGAAGTGAACCCTGCAAGAGCCAAAACATTTCTTTCACTAACAGCATGTTAAAGTTACGAGCAAAAATTTAGCTAGTTTGAGTATTTTACTACTGGGACACAAAGTATTGACTCTGCGGTTCTGACAAGTAGCTCGTCTGGCGGCCAATCAAATATCTTGTTTACCGCCGACATTGACTTGAGTTTCTTTCGTTATTCAGTTTTGAAAAAGCTCTAATGTTTGAGCCAAAACACTACTTTGAATTTCAAATTTTATTAAAAACGCAATAAATCAAAAATAGAAAAACCGAGATTTTAATCAAATTGAACCAATTTTCAAGTCAGTTTTAAAAAAAAAACTGAAAACAGGTTCATGCTTCTAAATTGCAAGATATCATTTTATTCAACGGTAAAACTTGTTTTGATTCATACTAGCAGCTTGTGCTTGTTTACACACTTACCAAATAAAAGGCAGCAGGCAGCTAGTAAAAGCAAACTCTTCATCGTGAGTATCTTTGTCAGACTGACAGCACAGCGGATGGAGTTAGTACCGTTTACTGACAGCGGTACAATACAGAGCCTGGCACCAAGCGATGCATGCAGCTGTTTATGACCTGTTAGTAATTGAATACCCAGTGTTGAATAGAGCTGGGGTCATAAGGTCACATATATATCCTATTAGCATAATCAAAACAGATAGTTAAGTTGATGTGATTTATTATTAGTGCCATCTAACGCCATGGCAACTGGATAATGCAATAACCACAAGGAAGATAGCTATGGTTGAATACCCAACGATCCATGACCTGTGCTAACATGGATATGGAATAGTGCAAGCTAGTTTCATTACTGCAGTACACAGAAAGTACTACATAGCACATTGTCTGTACCATAGTGGTGTTGTTGGGTAGAGTGCCTAACAAAAGCGTGAGATACACACAGTAACACCGGGGTTAGTCCAAGTGGTGGCATATTTTTCTTTTTTAGAACCAGTTATATCGCAATTTTCTCTTTTCAACTAAAGAATAATTGTGCAGGACTTTGATGAAGTTCTATACTCAAGGAAAGTGATTTTTCTTTAGAAAATGAAAACAGCCAGCTTTGATCAATCAAGTTTTTTTTATGAAACTTTGCTAACTTTTGAATGCATTGCTTGATTTTTTTCACCTTGAGAATAACTTATATCGTTGGTAAATCTGGAATAGTTTTCTACTACTGCCAGCGTCGGCTTCGTTTTGAATATCTCCCACTCTGTTTAATATTCACGTGGCTGTTTTAAAAGTGATGGGAACAAAAGAAATCTTCTGGTGTGTTTAGAGTTGTCTTCTCTCTCGCATGGAATAAGCTTATGTAACTTGAGAATGAGCAAATATGTTCACCTCATAGAGGGCCTCCACTGAATAAGGAATACATAATTGTCATGCAACTTCAACGACTCTATGGTTATGTAATAAACTTCACCATATATTGTTATGTAATAGACTTCGGCATATATTGTTATGTAATAAACTTCGCTATAATGTGGTGAAGTTTGTGAATATGCTGAATATGCTGTTATGATAGACAGAATGGGCTTTGAGCAAACAGTGAAACCCTTTTCATTACACAACATATCCTGGGATGTGACAGTCTGCGTTAGCAATGTAGATGTCAGAGGCGGTTGACAAGTTCTCATTCATCTAATTTTTTATGTTAAAGCAAGAGAGAACTTCCCCTAAATATATCATCTTGACATTTTTATCAACTGGAATATTTTTTACATCGACTTTGTTGTTTGTAAAATTGTTTTTTGGATCGGCATTACTTTTTAAAACAGGACACGATAATCATGATTGTCCCACGCTTGGGTAAGCACCCAATACACATTACTATATGTGCCGAGACATCTGTGTTTAATCAATGAGATAAAGTTTGTTTTCATTTGTTTCACTGATTAACAAGAGATGGAAAGTGCCTCTAGTTAAAAGTTTCAAAAATAGTTATTTCATCGCCTTATCTCGTGACACTGTTGCGACAAGTTCACTGCTGGTTTGTGTGATTGACTAACTATTCATTTCAGGTTTCATACTTTGAAGTTGTCTTCTTTCAACCATCAACTGTGTGAGAGAATAACTCTTGCAATAACAAAACTCCCTCATCTCTAACTGATATTCTTCTAGCTGAGAGGCAGGCTTTTATTTCAAACGCTTTCTGACACACACATGCATATATCTATTTACCCATTTGTCCACAATGTCCCTTTCTCATAGCACATGTACTTGCAATATATTACGTGTCAAAGATGGTGTATGAATAAAAATGCAGCTATGTTATGCAATGTGTATAAATGCTGTCCAAATTTTTAAAATATTTTGCATCTAATTTTGCGAAAAAAACACATTGAGTTGAGTTTCATAGCTTTATGATGATTTGCAGCTTGGTAAAAATAACTCAGTGACACCATTTTGTTTACTTTTTGTTATTTATAAAATTTCATTCAATTATTTACAACTTAGTAAGTTTATTGGTGACAAGCTAGCTGTGGATTAATGCATTGCACAACAATGTATTAATAACCGGAATGGTGACATCCATAATCAGCAGGATATTCAACAGGTTTTAGCAAAACCTGTCACTTTCTGGGCCTTGATTTTAACAGTCACAACTAAACAACGTTTATGGTCAGATACAAGTTTGTTTCATAGCTTAGAGTTTTATCATATATTCCTTGTCGCAATACTTTGACCATTTTTTATTATTATTATTTAAAGTTTTAATACTAATTTGTAATTATGTTGATTTGATATCAAAATAATTTTTACGAGTTTTGTTTATGATACTAGTTCGAAAAATTAGAAAGTAAAATCTAGGACTATTCAGCATTAAACTTTTCATTCTTTCACATGAGTATATTGTAACCGTTGCAAGTTAAATCAATTTTTCTTTCACTTCTCTCTGTCATACGATTTGCTAACAAAACCAGGAGAGATTACCGATGATCACTTTTGTAATTTTTTGGAAAAAAACACTCAAATCTTCTGATAAAATTTTTTAAGATAAAGTTAACGGATAGTTACCCCTATCAGTTATTAATAACCATTTTTAACAGAAATCGTTAATTGCCTGTTTATTATGTATAAACCAAGTATGGTGCCAGCCAAAGCCGTATATTTACAGAGTCACGACAATAGACGCCATTTTTTCTAATGCATCGGTTGCTAGCATCCCAGGATCCACAGTATATGACAGAGTGATATATTAGTACTTCTAATGCAGTATTATATGGTTGCGCTTTTTTCATATTCAAAATAATCACATGAAATTCGTAACACCAGTTGCTCAAAACCTGATGGGCGAAGGAAAAAAATGGAGGCCAAGACCAATGAATGCCGTGACTCTGTAAATCTAGGGCTTTGGTGTTAGCTTTGGTGCAATTAGTATTGCATGTTGAAAAAAAATCTGGGATGTTGTGTTTGTGTCAGTAACTAGTTAATGCTTTATGTACGTAATTCTTTTTAAGACTTTGCGGCTTTTAAGGAAGAAGACAGGTCTGTTAAGTGTGAAAAATGTGTAGACTGGTTGGCATGGTGCCCTCCCCCAAAGCTGTAAAAAAAGCTTTAAAATTCTCATTTAAACTTTGTTACAAATCAAGTTTTGCAAAAATATGGACAAACACAGAAAAGTATTTTTGTTTGGCTTACAATATGTTTTATTAATAAAATCTAAAGATAACATTATTTAAAAAAAAAAAAGAATTTATCATCATTTATTTATATATTATAATTTAACAATAAAACCTAAAGAATTGGTATATAGCTCATTGTATTGTACAGGTCATTCATTCTCTAGAACATTCTAAACCAAAGTTATGTTACATAGCAGAGATTCAGAAGTTACCAACTATCTCGGGATCTGTGTTAATATAATTACAGTGACCACAGTGGCTATCAACCCTGTTATAGTGGCAGCGATGTTCAGCCCCAATGCACATTTTTTGTGTTTGTCAGCTCCTTTCTCGTCTCCTACAACACATATATATAATTGGTATGGGCAACCAAATAAATTTGGGATTTTAATTATATATTTTACTAGAAATTAACGATGATTTAATTGCCAAGTAATAAATTTTAAACTAACCCTGTTTGTGTTTCTGACGAGCTTCAAATGAATTAATCATCGCAACAGCTCCCAGAATTCCCCAGCAGAAAAAGAAACTAATAACTGACCAAATCATGTAGGAATTATATGTTTCTTCTTTTTCTGATAAACTTTCTTCTGACTGCGCAATTTTTCTCTCATGCGAATATCGTGGATTGTGGTAGGCGAGTTGAGGAGGGGGTGGTGCCGGGTGGTATTTGGTTGGGTAAGACGGTTGGCGGTATGACGGATGAGGGGCTGGCTCCACATAGTACGGATCATGATAGTCCTGGTAATGTACGTAGGGCTGATGTTGGTCGTAGTAGTCTGAGTACACAGGCTGGCTGTAAGGTCTCTGAGGTTGGCTGGGGTAGGGCTCCGCAGGTTCTTCTGTTTGATAAGCAGATGGGTAGACCATGTGGTAGTAAGAGTTGTGGGGGGGTCCAGGTGCCTGCTGGTAATCTCCTGGGTACAGATCTAGAATTTGCTCTTGGCTGCCCATGTGAAACTTCTCATCCATTTCTTCATGCCGATAGTTTACTAAAATTAAATATTTCACCCTTTTGGATCGTAATTCAAGTTATTTTCATTAAATGAAAAATTTAACCTCCAAAAAAAGTTAGTTTATTATCAAATTACATCTTTTCAATTGTTGCGAGTCGGTATAAAAATTATTATGGGAAAAAAACGTCTTGTTACACTTTTTTGTGTTTTAGCAATTTTTCTCCAAATATATCATTGAACAAAATGAATTGAACCCTTTTAAATCTTTTAAAATTTTTAAATATTAGGATTTAAAAATTTAAATTTTCAGGTTTTTAAAGTTTAAACTTTCAACTCATCCTAATTGTTTCTTTTTCTGTTTATTTATCTCCATACAGTTTTGAAACAAATTTTTTTTAGATGTTGATTATTTCTCAAACAATGGAGCAAATTTATTTGACGACTGAAATTTTTTTTATACCCATAATCAATAAAAAAATAACAAAAAAATTTAAAACATTGAATGCAAAAATTGTTTGAAACAAAACTCGTGACGAACTTAAATGATTTTTACAATTAATCAATATACATAGTTTTCTGTTACCTTGCTGGGCAGAAGCATGGTGATCATTTCTCTCCATGTCTATGTTGTCTATGGCTGCTGTGACAGAGTGAGATCTCCCCAACCTACCTGCTTACACTCAACCAACCAAATGTTTTTTTCAAACCGTTAACAGTTTAACTTCAACGATGTAAATAATTGATTATCCCACAATGCACCATTAATTATGATAGATGAAGCAACAGCTGCCATAGATAATTTATTTCGTTGGTAAATAATTTGACAGCAGATATGGTTTTAGCCGTCAAAAACAACTTCAGAGTCTCTCGCAATGCCAATTAACGTGTCAAGTTTTGTGATTTATTAACGGAATGATGAATGTATAGCAATGCAAACCCTGGATCATGGCGCATTCTGGTGATATATATTATTTCTATTAGTTCAAACCTTGCGGAATTTGTTGAGGGCTAAAAATGCTTCGCTAAGCAGCTGATCTTCAGCGATGCAATCAGAGTTGACACTCAGGTTTTTTTTCTTTCAACTCAAGAAAGATCTTTTAAAAGAATGTTCCGTTTTTTCTTTAAGATTCTCAAATTTTGTTTAGTGTATCTAGCCCCAAGTTTTTGCGCAAAAAAATTCCAAACAATAATTTTTCTGCAAAGAAAGTTTTTTGCAGAACCCGTTATGTAGTTTGTGGATTTCTGTTCATCTTTTTGCAACCAAATTTTGACTCTTTTCATGTTTTCACATGATATGTTGACGTAAACAGGCTGCTGAAAATCTCAAACTCGGTGATTTAACGTGTTGAAATAAGAATCGTTAAAACCAAAGCTCCACTGAGATAACCAAAAACTTGTCAAGCTCATTTACAAAATCATTGTAATTAGATAACTGCGGTTGGTGCAAACTAATAATTCTAATCTCTAGAATCATTCCTAGTTCGTTCCTGCTCAGCAGCAATGTGGTACTCATTCAGTTTTTACCACAAGATTTGGCAGTTTGCCAATTTTATGTATCAGTTAACATATTTCACCGACAGCGCAGCAAATTCTTTTAATATGTCAATGCTGAGAAATGAATCGATTATGGTGTAGGGATGTTTTTATAAAGGTTAAAAGAAAATTCGTTGACATAGAAACACAGCGAAACAAAATTAGTGACAGCACTTGGCTTACAATGATTTAGAGCTTATTTCACATTTTATAGTGCATTTAGCTGACACTTCAGCAGTTTGTCAGAATTAGCTCTGGCACCATCCGACGACCGATTAACGACTGGGCGTTACTTAGCATTGAAGAACATCCTGTTTTTGTCCTAAATCAAGTTCATTTCATAACAAACTGGCTAAGAGCTTTCAAGTCAGATCAAAGAATGCAAGAATGGAGATGTTGCTTATATGGGTATAATTAATCATAGATATTATCACATAATGAAACAGCTGACAGTTACGGCTGATCTTTATAACTCTACATAAATAATATTTTTCTAGGTTTTTGCTGTCGTTTAAATAACGCATTTTTTTCGAATAAGAAGTTGGTGCTTATTAAACAATAATCCAAAGTTTTTGAAAATGCAAAAAAGCTGAAAGTTACTTTTATTCTATAAAGCATAAAAGAACAGTGATAATTTATCTACTTCGACATAATGTTTCTTACATCTGATTTTATGGCTATTTTTCAGCTACAGAACATTTAAATAAATACCAGTAAAGGTCATGACCAATTGCTATCGATAACACCTGAACAGAAGTTTAAAATGATTGGATTAATTTAAATTCTGACAAATCAGCAACAAGCAGATTTTATAAAACAAGCCAAAAGCTTATGATTTTTAACCGGAAAAAAGACTAAAACGTCATTAATGATTACACAGTATTTGACAAAAACAACGCCCAAAGTTTATTTTAGAAATTTAAAACCACAGTCAGCAGAAATATGCATAGAGTCAAGAGTTTTAGGAAGTTTTATGCACACGCCCTTTTGGTTTTTTGTGTAAGTTATGTATATTGTACAAAACAAAAATAACAACGGAATGTTGTTTGTGCCAAATACTTTATTCAAACAAAGTGAAATAAAGTTCAATTCACATCTACAGTTCATTCATGGTGAGGTATCAAAGGTCTTATGGCATGCTGTGCAGGTGAACAAGCACTTGCTCAAGTATGGTGGTTAAGGTGATCAGAGCATGGAAGGAATGTAGGGCACCTGCTAACAGTGTCATGTAATATATATGAGTGCCAAGACTGACATGGATTATTCCAACTTAAATCAAGCTTTTTAGTTGGTAAGTGACATCACTAACAACAGGAAAATTCCCTCTACACTTGTGATGTCATCAATGCGGATGTATAGCTGCAAATTCTGTTTTATCTTTTTTATAATTCTACATCAGTTCGCTTGCTCCAATAGATGGTTGTTTTGTGATGTGAGAAGCTAGCTTCAGTTTTGTTTTAGTTTTTGCTCCTTATTGATATTAAATATGCCTTTGGTTCACTTTGCTTGTAAATTCTGTAAAATTTTTTCCATGAAAGTTTACAGCGCAACATTCACTAAATTTCATAAGTAATATTTCTGAAAATAAAATGGATTATTCAAAGAACGTACTCTAAGGTAATAAAAAAATCTAATTTTCATTAAAAATATTTTTATATATAAATTAAAAGGTTTAATAGAGAATAAAATTTAAGATAAGTGACACTATGGACACTGTAGGTAGATATAAATCAAGAGCGTTTGATAAATAGCCATCGTTAACTCTATCATCTCCTCGCATTACTGTAATATCAAATATTCATTTGTCCACAAAAATGCAGTTTATGCAAGCACTTTGTTGATACGCACCAGACACCAACCTACCTTGACCAACACAGCCTGCACAAGATCAAGGGTTATTCTAAGTTATGGTAACCTGGAAAAACCAACAGTGGTCGGAGCATATCATCAGATCCGGGTGTTTTGATGTGCATTCAACGAGACCGCTTAGAAAAACAACATGTCAGCTAGATCAAAGCAAGAGAGCGGTGTAGCTGTGTCATTGCATTGGCATTGTCGTAGGTATTCTTAACAACTTCAGCTGCGACAATTAGAGATTTTTTTATTTGGAAGCATTGAACAGTTAACTGTTTTGTAATCTTCTATTTAGTGCATATTCATTTGGCAGAGATTGCATGAACTTGGAAATAAACTTGTTATCTTGTATTTTTGTCTTTGTTGTTAACAATGCCTGCTTGCTTACACTACCATAATACATAAGTGTTTTATTTTAAACTGGAATTTATTAACAACTTCAAAAACAAATACATGTATGTGTTCTATTGCATGCTAGCATAGTTTTAGTTACGTTTTAATACAAAACAATATTACTTTTATCAACTGCTAAACATAGACCAGCAAATAACAGGATTGAACAAACGTAATCAGTTATAGCTGAGTTTCTTTACTGTTACTTGCGGTACGAGTTGCTCAAGCCATCGCTAAACCTTCCTGTACTGTTTAATCTACGCCTGAAAATAAAAATAAATTTATTATTATAAATAAGAACTGACATCGAGTGTACAGAACATCACAATTACTACTTTGGCTTAACTTACTCTTGTTGTCTGAGACGAGCTGAGCGGGCACATAACTCTATGATAATGAGACCTGAGGCTAACACTGCCACATTCACTGCTATACTGATAATCAGGATTGTTCCTTTCAGGTCTCTTGGTAGAGCCCAGAAGTCTACGCAAGTATTAGTCTGTTGGATGATAGCCTGTTGACTTTGAGCTGAGATTGGGGTGGGTAAGACTAGCTCTGAAAGTATAACAACATAGCCTGTGGTCTATCAAAACATGTAACCAGGAATCTCTGCAGGCCTTTGATCTTGAAGTGTTTATTATATACTCAAAACTTGAGTGTTTTTGATTTCCTCATCACAACTACGTCTGCCGTAAAAGTTCGTGGAAAAGCTTTTTGCTATTGCGCGGTAACTCGAAAAAATTTGTCCAGGTATTAAAATGTTTTTCTGTTGAAAAATATCAGTAAAATAACATTGCGACATCAAACAATGAAGGTATCAGAGTCATCACAGTAAGTAGTTGAAATACCCTGACATTCAGTGAGCTGACAGTATACCTGGGCATCATGTCAATTGCTGTCAGCAGGTGACCTATCACTTACCTATCTCACAATATTTCCCAACATACAAACTACTTGTACATTCACATTTATAGGGACGAAATGGTTCATATATCGCCACACATTTTCCACCATTTTGACAGCGCGCCGTATCACATGGGTCAATTTTTTTAGAGCATCTCGGCCCAGTGTAATCTACAACAATGGAGATACGCAATAAGAACTGTGTGAAATAGTGTAAAAGTGAGCAAAGCTCATTTTGCTACGATAAGACAACCTACCCGGATCACACTTGCACCTGGGTCCATCGTTGGTGTTTAAGCATTTGCCATGCTCTCCACATTCGATTGCTGGGCAGAAATCTACTTTTTTATGACAGTTCTGGCCCGTCCAACCATACTCACATCCACAGATATATCCTATAGGTCTCTCAGTGCAGATACCTGCAACAGGTGAGTGCAGGTGTGCGCAGGTGGTTTAGTGACTTAAGATTACTTACTGCAGTTTCCCAGCTTTAACGTTTTATACAGTCAATCTCAAGTTCGATTTAGAAATAAGTATTTACTTTAATTTGGTCTTTACTAAAGAACATGTAGTGTGTTCTAGTGAAAGTGTAAAATAAAACACTTTTTGAATGCACAAACTTTTTATATACAAAAACTTTGCGGTTTAAGCTAAAAAAAAAGCTATCAAATAGATTGTGAGAATGTTGCATAACAGCAGCAGCGGAAACAATTACTTAAACTACAGCAATTAGTCAATCGGGATCTGCGAGTAAATTCATCATATCAGCGTCAATAACAATATTAAAAACTTTGTTAGCCTCAAATATTGGTCCTTTTCACGCGTTTATCTCACCTCGTACACATGGATTAGAATCACATTGCTGCAGTCGATGTTGACATTTACTTCCTGTGAAACCTTTGATACAATTACACTTGAGCCTTCCTTCATCAAATGTACAATCTTTCGTCTTTTTACTTTCACAGTTTTCCATACAAATCTTATTTCTGATGTCTGTTTCACAATCCTTCCCTATAAACCCTGTATTGCATTCACACCTGTGGGAGTTTATCTCTGAAACATACAAAATGGTCACAATGAAGTTGTTTTGGTTTTGATGTTTGCAAGCACTCTGTGCTAGCAACACACAATATTCTCTATCAGTCACATTGCTATATAAGAATACAGAAGCATAATTACGCAACACCATGTATTCCAAAGAACAACGTTTAAGATTTTCTTTGAAGGTGTCGGTGGTCGGCAGGTGAAGCCAGAGTTGATTTGTTGAGTTCACGCTTCTTTAGCATCATTAATTATAAATTCAAACCTCAGTTTTTGCACATTTCGGTAATAAAAGACTCGAGAAAAAGTTCTGTAAATGATGTCATCTTGCCATTTATTGCAGACGTTGCCTCATAAATTAGATCCCGATTTACATTATTTGTGTCTCTTACCATCTTTGCACGTTCCGCCGTTTTGACAGTCCACCGCAGCACAATCATCAGTATTTGTTTGGCACCGATAGCCCTCAGTTCCAACCAAGCAGTGGCATTTAAAACCTAGCCTTGTATCCTCACAAACTCCACCGTACAAGCACGGGTGGCTAGCGCAGGAGTCAAATGCATCTTCACACTTGATAATGCCTGATGCCTTGTAACAGAAGAATCTGGTTATTTCTTTGGCGAGTTGTGACAGCAGTTGTCTTATTATTTGACATGGTTTTCAAACAATCTCTTCCCTTAGATAAGTGTTTTGTATTGGTTGTTTTACGTAACATCCATCACTGTGTATAAAATACTGTCATCTCACTAAGTAGAGCATCTAACATACTGCCACACCACTGGATATAATAGATATCAATTAATCGCATCACTAAATTTGATATCACATACTGTCACGTCACTAGATATAATATCACATACTGTCACGTCACTAGATATAATATCACAGACTGTCACATCACTAGATATAATATCACACATTGTCACATCACTAGATACAACATCACATACTGTCACATCATTAAATATAATATCACATACTGACACATCACTAAATATAATAACTAGCATACTGTCACATGACTAGATATAATATTACATACTGTCACATGACTAGATACAATATCGCATACTGTCACATCACTAGATGTAATATAACATACTGTCACATCACTAGATACAATATCACATACTGTCACATGACTAGATACAATATCACATACTGTCACATGACTAGATATAATATCACATACTGTCACATGACTAGATACAATATTACACACTGTCACATGACTAGATATAATATAACACACTGTCACATCACTAGATATAATATAACACACTGTCACATCACTAAATGTAATGTAACATACTATCACAGCTGTTTCTCCAGGTGGGCAGATGCACAGGTACTCAGGTCCTCTCCCATCTAAACAAGTTGCCAATGGGCCACAAGGATTTCCACGTCTAGTGCATTCTGAGATATCCTCTTCACAAAAGTCCCCTAAAAGAAACCTGTGTTTTACCATTCGTTTATATGTGGAGACGAGGGCATAAAGGTAGACAGGAATGAACGCCGACAGGAATGAATGCAGACATAGCTGGAATGAATGTAGATACATCCTGGAATGAACGTCGACAGTCCTGGAACATATGTCGACTATGCTATGGAGAAGAAAATTTTGGGATTCATTCCCGGATGTGTCGCCATTTGTTCTTGGTGATATATAAAACATTATTTTGACTTTCATATCAGAAGTTGTTTACTTGACAAAAAAATGGTAAATTTTCATTTTCTTGAAACTAACGTTGAAACAACGTTTTATATGTAGCCAGGAATTAATTTCAACATTTCCGTGAAGAAATGACCAAATTTTGTTCGCTGTAGTATAGTACACATTCATTGCAGGTGTGTCAACGTTCACTCTAGGAGATGACTACGATCTCTTCATCTATGTCAAACGTTCATTCTCGTTCATGTTCATCACAATGTTTCACTGATACGCCCTAGAGGAGCAAGTTTACATCAACAAATGTTCGCACACTAAGAGGCTGTTAATGAAGTGGTTAGTAAGAAAATTTTTCAAATTAATTATTTAAACTAAGTAATTTAAGTATTTAATTTTAAAAATAATTATATCGCTGTAGATTCTTATATTTTATTACATGACAAATAGCAACTATATCACATAGAGATGGCTTCGCGTATGGCCAGGTATGAAGGCTATAAATCAGTCTTAATGTGCCACCCATATTCTCTGCGGGTACAAGTGATGTCTACAACATACTTATGTGCCAGTCAGCTAAAACATTGGTATGATTATAGCATTCAGCGTCTTTGGTGGTAGCATTTCAGATAAATTATTATTGAAAGTCTCTGAAGTGTTTTATTCCAGTTTGGATGCACACACATGAGCTGGCATAAAAATTATTTTGATGGCCAAGCTGCTAAATTTAAAGTTTTTGCCATTAGCTTTCAAAAAGATTTCATCAGCCTAAATTGATTTTTCAATCATTTCAGAGGACTGGGCAAATCTCAAATTTTCCGATATCCTGGTTTTCAACCCCCAAAGTTTTAGCGAATGCAATAGATATGGCATTACGTAACATGCTTGTTGGGTTTCTATGAATTTGCCAAAGGTGTAGCAGGGTTGCTGTCGACTTGTCTCGTAAACTGAAGTTATTTGTGATGTCACTCACCAGAGTACCCTGACGGGCAGCTACAAACGGGTCTATTCTTTTCTCTACGAATACACGTCCCTCCATTTCTGCATTCACAAATATCTAGCTGTATCTCACATCGCTTGCCAGTATAACCAGCCGTGCACATGCAATAATAATCCTTTATTCTATCCTGGCAGACCCCAGAGTTGAGGCAAGTTACACCTTTGCAATCATCTATGGCTGACTGACAGAAACTTCCTGTATGATAAGAAACAGTTCTAGAATTTGCCAAATGTAGAAAGTAATGCGCATTTGATTAACAAAACTTTCAAGAGAAATTCTTGAAGTTAGATTTTGCTCACGGTTGTGACTATGATCAAAATTTTCTACAAAAAATGTTGAGAAGATAACTCCTAAAACTTTAGAGTTGTGATGGCCTAGATGAGGATGATAATAATGCATTGACAATCAACATACCTTCAAAATCGTCAGCGCAATGGCACTGATAGCCGTTGACCTGGTCCAAGCAGGTGGCCCCGTTCATGCACATGTTCTCTGAGCATTCATCAATATTTGTTTGACAGAAAACACCAGTAAACCCTGGAAATGAATACAATCAAATTGAGTTAAAAGTAAATTGTTTCTATGGCACAGACCATATTTGTCATGTGAAGAAAAAAGATATTGTGGACCTGTTGCTTCAGATCATCGCAACTGGGTTGGATGAGAGTATAGATAGGGTGATTGTACAGACACGACTGGTTTGATGAGGGTATAGATAGGGTGATTGTACAGAGACACAGTCAATAATGGTCGCTTTATTATTTCTGAAAGCCTATTGCTGAGGGAAATCGAACTTAATACGGATGCAGTATAGAAATTACTAGGTTGAACAAACAAAAGCTATTTTCATAAGGGTAATGTGAAAACACTGTACACCGGGAACCATCTCAATGCCCAGTTTTTGCTCAATTGGCGTTTTCAGGGAGTTAAGCAGTTTTTAAGAGTAAGGAAATTTTGTACTTAAAATTTAAGAGCGTCCCTGATAAATCAACAGACTTGACAGGTATGGCACAGACTGACAGCCATGTGAAAAACTGATGAGCTGACAACTCCAAAACCAAAACGGCTCGGCTGCGTTGTTTACAGAAATACTGATATGTTAACAATGAATAGTTACAAAAAATAGTACAGCTAAGAATTTCATGGAAGCATCGATAATTAGCATCACGACAGTGAAACTAATCAAGTTTCTCTTTAGAAGTTTGCCTGGAATTACTTAACAATTCCGAATAGAAACTTAAGATCATACCTGGTTCACAGCAACAAACATGATCTCTTCTTCCGTCGACATCAAGAATGTATTTGGCACCATTCCAACAGAGCTTGTCCCTCGGTATCCCGGGACCCGGCTGTAAAGGTCGTACCTTGCGATCTGCAGGCACAACATCGGTAGCCCTGACATATTGTTTGAGGAAGCAACTTTTCCACAACGTTTTTTTCACAAAGTGTGATCAGAATTTTATATTTCGTAAATGTTTTCTATCTATTTAAATTTCAATGTCAGTCATTTTTGACAATCATCAATTTTTTGGCAGTTGTTGATCAGTCGATGAAAATGAAGTTGTTTTTTCAAGATTTTTTACCTATGACTAACAAAATTCCATTGCTAAACTTGTTATCTGGTTGGTAATTTAATTTGCTTATCTACGTAGAATGCAATGATGATGCAATAACTCATACTTCATTGATAGCTCACCATCATTAAACAGGAAATCATCCAGAGCAATACTAGTAGTTGTTCCCTCTCGTATTACTGCGGAGATCATGATCTGATAATCATTGCAGTCAGCGATGGGAACGTCTTCTGATTCTACCCACCATTTGCCTTGATTTCCAGATATATTGTAGACATTCCTGTAGCCTTGTGTATCAGCAATGTTTCTTATTTTTACAGTAATTGTCCCCCCTTCTCCAGACATGTGAATACTACAATATATTTATAAATAAGATAAATAACTTCTGGTTAGTCTTTTATAAGCTGGTTATGAGAGAGAATTCAAGTCAGATTTTGGCCTAAAATAATTTCTGAAATCTTTGAAGTTCGGTGCTTATTAAAACCCAAAACTGAAAATATCATGTAGTTTAGCAAATTAAAATCCTGCGAAGGAAGTCAAGCAGACTCACCCAAATGTGAAAACTCTTCCTTCACCACCACTTACATTTTTCAAGAGGTCATAAGAGCTGGTCTGGTTGGTGTTTATACTTCTTGCGACCAAGAAGTAGCCTGTCAATAATTATTATTTTGTTTAAAAAATGTTAAAGTCATCAGAGTTGTAGTAACAATAACATGGCAAGGGATGAAGTTGAAAACAATAACTCACCATCTGTTGAAGGAGAGAAGTCATTAGTGAGACCAGCTCTAATCTCTTGTTTAGTAGGTTTGTTGGTATGTATCCATGGTAACTGGTCGTCTGCGGAATACCATCCACATAAAGCTGCTCGTTCGGATGGCGATTGAAAGTAGCAAAAATCTTCTGCAATTGTCATAGATTTTATTATTTCCTCGAATGTTGTTGGTAAAAAAAAGTCTATCCTCTATCTAAGGGAAAAACCACATGGTAGTCTGGCATTGTGCCATTTATTTATCTATTGCTAATCTCCATGAGGAAAAGCTACATGATATGTTCCAGAAGCTTCTAGTGTATGACACTAGAAGTTTTTGTGTATTTCATCAGCATTTTTTAAGAAACTCACCCAGGTCTCCTACCGTTGGTTCTGATGAAACTTTGTTGGCTTCCTGAAATCACAAAAAAGATATTGGAAATGATTTAGCCTAATAGAATTATTTAAGCTAATCACTAGTTCGATGTTAGTAAAAGACCCTACCAAGCAAAGTAAAAGCAGCCGTAAAATGAAAATGATGACGGCAGAATGATCAGAGCTCTCCATCGTCAAATTGATGTTTAATGATTTATTTGCTTGCTAAAGATTCAAAAGGTTTGAAAAGCAAATGTCTTTGCAAGAATTCAAAAGGCACAAACCAGTAAGCTGCCTACTTTGCTTGGCTTAATCACATAGCTATAGCCAATGCCATATAATTGATGTATTCACCACTTGATAGATACAAAAGGGTTTTGTCATAAACAAATATTCCCACAACTTTAGAATGTTGATGCTGTGAGAGTTGTCAGTCCAATAAGTTCGAACGTAATGAAGGCAACATATCCTAAAGAAAGACAACTCTTGCAATCCATCTATGACGTTTTCCACAAGTAATAGAGTTGTATTGACCAATCGTAGAGCATGGTGAGTGATCATGTGACAAGGACTGAATACTTTTCTCAGGTCAAGTAAATGAGAGGTGGTTAGCTGCGAAGAGGTGAATGTGGACACTGGCTGTAAAACTACAAAAAATCGCAAAACATAAGAAAAAACCTCATATAAAAAGACGACAGGGTTTGTCAAAATCTAATTTTTAACGTAATCATCCATGTAATTGTTTTTTGTGGGATGGTAAAGAGCACCACAATAATCAGTCAGTAGTAGTAGTAGTGGTAGTAAGTCTCAGTCTCTCTGAGTCAATCAGTTTGAGTTTAAGTAGTTTTTCAGAATCATTTGTTGTGTGAAAATAATAAATAATAATAATGAATGATCGATAATGATGATAAATTAATGATAAGCAATTAACATTGTTTGTAAGAATAATTATAAATGAAATTAGTTTATAAAATAATAGTTTGCTTCTTTTGTAATAATAATTATAATAATAATAATATGATGATGATTATTATTATTATACTAATAATATGAATGATAATAATACTGTAACTAACTAATATAAAAAAATTAATAAATTGAGAATCAACGTGAGAAAAATGAATTCCGAAACAATTACTTCTGAGTTGATAGTACTTGCAGTAGTGAGTGAGTCAGCAGTCAATTACAGCTGTTTTCTTCACCACCACCGACCATCGCCACACAAAACTTTCAATACCTACTAACCAACTACTCACTCATCACTCCTGCTACTACTTCAGTTCGTTAGTACTACTCTACGACCTAATACTACTGTTCACAGTGAGCCATGATGTAGTATGGTAGTTGGTAACAATTTGGCATTGTGATAAAAATGATTGAACATTTCTTTACAATAATATATATATATTACTGAAAGTGTGGACACTTAGTTCGCATTTCATTACGTTACAGCACTCTCTCAATGAATGTATAAAATGTCTTGAAAAACATTGTGAATCACTCACTTTATGCCAATTTTCTAAGAAAGGACGCAGCTCACTTTTGGTACGTAATACTTGCACCATGATCGATTTTTGATTGTATATGTTGAGAAGTTTTCAGTTTTATATCCAATTTTTTGCTCATTGTATTTGGCTCCGACAAGATACAATGCGCTCCTCAAACATTCCAACTGCTATTGGTCAAACGGGTTTTCTCACCGCTGGTCGCAAAATAATATCATAATCGATGCCTTGAATCTTAAAAAAATATTGACACCAATCACAAGCATTTGTGGAAACCAGCCGTCATTACATTTGTTCAGATTCACGCAATGACACAGGGATCTCAACCTTGAACTTGTAAGTTGGCGTGGTGTTATTGAGGGCGCGATATTGCGAAGCGCCCGAACCGAGTCACGCAGCGCTGAGCAATATCAGCTGGGGATTTTAGGGTGGCGTTGTAAGCCTCCCAATGGGGTCTGGGGCAGAGCCCCAGCTGCCAATTCTTTAAAATCTAGTTAAACACTAGACTATCAATCAAAATGAATGTATTGCAAATGAAGGCAACAAAAGATGAGTATGAAAAATGCTTGGAGTCACAAAAAATGAATGAAGTGTGATTGGATTAAAATTTTTGACCACATGTTCATGAATCACTGTGTGTAATGTGCTTATTTTGTTCTGCTTTAGTTATATGCTGTTGTGGCCTTTTTACATTTCTTTACCAGCTCTATCACCAACATCAATCATCAACATATGTTATGTAATTTGAGGTCATTGCTCCAACTAGTAGTTATCTTCTTTCTAAACTGCTTTCAAATGGTCCCTTTTAGTGTTGTATGCATGCTAGATCCACGTGGTGAGTTATTAAAACCCAAGTTTTCTAGAGCAAACAATAAACACTGTAACAGGCTGTTGGGCGTGAGTATTTTAAAACCAATATCTGCTAATATGAGATATCATACTAAAAGTGAAGTTGGGACAGATGCTGACTCACTCGGATTTCATTAATGTGTTTTCTGTCTTGATTGATGACTTGATCGCAGCATTGTTTTAGATGTCTACATGATTTAGTAGTACAAGTGAGGCACTGGTAATTGTAGCTTTGTTGTATTGAAACAACTTATTTAATTGTTCATTTATTTGTTTTTTTTGTCGAGACTAAACTGAAACAATTGAAATATATAGTAGTAGTTGTATGAAAGACTGAAGCAACGTGAGTGAGGTATTAGTTCTATTAGTAGATCTGGGTAACTAAGAACATGTGACAAATTCATCCTAGTGATATTTGGCACTACCAAAATCCAGGCAATTCCTTTAAATTTCGAATAGTTGAGATTCCTGCTTACAACTTCTCCCCAATCAGAGTGAGTGTCAAAAACACTTTAGTTTGCCTAACAGCAGCCGAATATTTGTGGAAGACATTACATCCTGTCTGTATGCTCCATAAGCAAAAATTGGGGCAAAAAATTCAAAACTAACAAAAACTACAAACAAAAATTGACCAGAGCGCAGTGTCTTATGCACCCAAATTGAGCAAAGAGTGTCTTTTCTTAGAAAATTGGCACACGGTGGGTGATTTACAATGTTTGTCAAGACATTTTTTTAGATAACGCCATAATGAAATGCGAACCAAGTGTCCACACCTTTAATATTATATATATATTATTGTAAAAAATTTTTTATTACAACGTCAGTTTGTTACCAATCATCCATGGGTCACTGTGCTACTATTGTGTAACTCTGTGAATCAGTGTGTGTGATGAAGTAGAAATGTCTGCTCTTGATGATTGATTCTGAAGAAGTTGTTGCTCGTTGTTTTAGCTGGGTTTTATGTCGATATTAATATTTATTACTTCTTGCTAATCAAATGTATTCTTAATAATAATTAGTGTTGCGAGTAGTAGGTAGTAGTACTAAACTACTACCACTAGTTATTAATTATAATAATTATGAGTAATTTTTTTCATAATAATTGATTCATGATCATGTATAAAGAATCGAATGTTTGATTACAGCAAGTTCACTCATCATTCTTAATTATTATTACAAGTGTAAGAAAATAACAAACACGGACTAAGAAGACCAGCATCATTAATATTCCCATGGTTGCATTTAGTTACTAGTTGTTAGTAATAAAATTTATTATTGTTATGAGCAACACTAAGCGAATCATTAGAGGTCTTATAATAGTTATCGTTAGTCATTTGTTATAAATATTATTAATTCAATAGGAGTGTTGGTTTTTTTTACTTGAGGAGTTGAACTTAATGAGAAAGTCGCAGTTTAGGAGACCGCCCAGCAACCACCCATACATTCCATTGCTGATATAAGGGATTGTTAGATAGATGATGATGTGTTGATGTAATGAAAATTTTTCATGCGGATTTATGTGATATTGCATCATTCACAGTTGTATTATTACTGTCATTATTGATATTATTTTGGATTCAGTTCGTGAAAGATGACAGTAGTAACCCATTCATGCTTGAAATTATTCTTGTCGTGATTTGGGCAATGTTGCTGTTTTATTGTATTATTATAATTTTCAATTTTTATCAATTATTTTTTAACCATCATAATTTATTGTTTGTTATTAAATGAAGTATGAAAGAATAATAGCAGAGCCTTAGACAGTATAAACTCATTGTAGTCAATGAATGCCTTTTTCTAGTCCAATATTACGTAAAAATATAGCTTGTGTAATTTTGTTATTGCTGACCAGTTTGCTGGAATCTTATGCAAAAGTGTTTTCTCCACTAATGGCTCATATTTTTCAAGCTGACCGCTTATGAATGTCAATGTCAGTGACTATTTTGAAGCAGTCGCTGACATTAATTTAGACAGTGTGAATCCCCACACTACAATAACGAGATATGTCTTACAATATACCAATTCGTAATGAAAGTTTACACTTGTTTTGGTCCTTCCAAGCATTTCCTAGCAATATCAAAACAGCGTATTTTCATGTGTTAACAGCAAATTGATAGTAAATGATTTTAATGCTGGTTGCTAGTAATACAACACGCAAGCGAAGAGCACATGTCTAACGATCAAAGTTTTTACACTGTAACCAGGGTTGTGGGGTTCGATTTTTGGTACCACTTACCTTGAGCAAGCTTCTCATTGCATGATCTGCTTGGTCAAAAGGGGTCATACGTTACGCAGATATGAGTAGCCTCTTTCATGACGAGGATGGGTATAGGGTGCTACCCAGCCAAGCTTACAGCTAATAATGTCCAATTTGTAGGTTGTTATTGGGGCACAGTGGGGCAGAGCAAACCTCTGGTTACGTATTATTACTCGCTAATCTCTAATTACTCGCACCATGTTGTCATTGCTCTGCTGATGCTGTAATGGTGTACTTTTCTTAGGTATCGACATTAGTTAGGAGTGCCAGGGGAGAGCAGTGTTGCCAGATGGAGAATAACGGGAACCAGAACATAGCTTCATCACTCTGTGTAGCTGGATGCGGCTTTTTTGGAAATGCTCAATTTGATGGCATGTGCAGCAAATGCTATAAAGACTTTGTAAAAAGAAAACAAGCTGCACCCACCGACAGCTCAACATCAGTCCTCTCCGCTGGCATATCTTCCTCCTCTGTGGCTGCCAGCTCAGTCGTAGCTCCAGTTGTTCCTGACACGACGCCTAGTGTAGAAACTGCCTCACCAACCGTTGCAAGCATATCAAGAAGTGAAGGGGCTGTTGCCAAGGTGGCCCAAGAAGCAGATGCCAGCAATCCCGCTTCCAGTGGTGGAGAGGAGTGTGACAGCGGTACTGAGAGTCCAATGAAGTCCAAGAAAAGGACCCGATGCTTTACATGTAACAAGAAAGTCGGTCTCTTAGGTTTGTGATTTTATCTATAATAATTGATATGCACTGGGTTTTAGTGTTTCTTG
The DNA here is from genome assembly GCA_945261195.1 of Cryptosula pallasiana. Classification (NCBI taxonomy): domain Eukaryota; kingdom Metazoa; phylum Bryozoa; class Gymnolaemata; order Cheilostomatida; family Cryptosulidae; genus Cryptosula; species Cryptosula pallasiana. The sequence continues at coordinate 9,218,741 of OX183130.1, read as the reverse complement.
TAAAAATACTAGAAAATTCGGATTCTCACCTTTTCGTTTCCTATGCAGTGTAAGTATTTTATTGCTGGTTGGCAGACAAATAGTTTCATTAGAGTTTTCTTATCAAAATTATATGCAATAGCAGTTTTATCTCCAACTGTTTTTTATCTGCCAAAAGTTCACATGTCTACTCAGCTGCAATAAATCACCCACTCCTGTTTCACATTTTCCCATTGCTACAATTTTGTAATGCCTCCATATCCTGTCATTTTTACTTTTTATTTACCTCAACAGAATACTCGAGTATTAATTTTATTGAACTCGAGTTTTAAGTTATTTTGATTTCTATTTTAGCCAACATCTCGTACACTTAATGGGGTTTTGGCAGTTTTTTGTGCGGCGCTAGTATTAAACAAACTGGAAGCCCGCTTTCCACCAACAATACTATTAAAACGAAAGTCACTTCATTTTAACAATTACTGAAGAAACATTTTCTTATTCACGGCGGCTGCTAAGTTTGGGGTGTATAATACTGACGATGCGCCATCAACATAAATTTTAACACTACAACACACTTTGGAAGCAAACTACAGTAATCATTCAAGGGCGCGCTTTCATTACTTTGCATTGGCAAGCTCAATTAAACCCGAAATATGAAACTATGGTTCTACCCCTGAACATGATATTTACTTATTTTTTTTAACTGAATAAACCGATTTTTTTTCAAAAAAGATTTCCAAAGGCTTTATTTATTCTTTGAACTTTCTCAACTACATCATTTTTGGCATATTATTTGCTCAAATTTCCTCACATCAGAATAGTAGTCAAGCAAGTCATGATTTCTAATGATAAGTTTAACAATCGACTAATCTACTTCCGGCTGCATCGCTAAAGTGAAACTACTCTGCCGGAACCCCATTGGTGAATTTTGATTTGGCGAAATCCGATCACTCACCCTGTTGTTATATTTATCACATCTTTATTTTAAATCCATGTTTTGCAGGATTTGAATGTCGTTGTGGAGGTATGTTCTGCAGCAATCATCGGTACTCCAATGAACACAGTTGCGACTTTAATTACAAGGAACATGGCGCTGACCACATCAGGAAGAACAATCCACTCGTTGTTGGAAGCAAAGTTCAAAAGCTATAAAGAGCCAGTGCTAATATTTACTAAATGGTTGATCGCCAGAAACAATCCTTGCCTCGTTATACTGCCGATTTGTGTCGTCATTTGTAGCCTTCAACTGATTCCTCCATGACTATTATTGCTTAGCAGCCAGTGATAATTTCACAAGCTTCTTTGCTGTTGTTTCTCACAACACAAACATTGCTATTGTGTGGCTCCTCCTATTTCTGGACCATGCTATTTTTTCTATTTTATGCCAAGTTGTTTGCGTTTGCTTTTGGCTTTACGAGTCCTTGAGCTGTATTTTAACCTATTTTGCGATTCCAAATCCCTTTATTCGTCAACTATAGCTATTGGTAATTACTAGGTTAGCAATTTATCACTGACTAGTTTTTTTCTGGTTCGATGCATTATTAAAATAGTATAACAGCTACATAATATGGTGCTTGGTGACAAATCCTGTGACAGGCAATGAACATATGTGGTATTCTGCACTTGAATTGCATTTAATTTATCTGAAGTTCCTCTTTGTCAATGCAAATGGTTATCATGGTTACAGACATGCGCTTATTATGTGGCTAGTAGGTGAAATGTTGGGGCCATGATTGTATGTTTCTTAATATTATTGCACTGTACCGTATACATAGTTGGTGTTATACATGAGCCGTCTCAGTGAGCGACTTAAGATGTCAATGAGATCTAGTCTTTAACACGGCATGATGTTACAAGCAGGTGGTATTTTGTGTCAAGCTGCAGTATAGATATCACTTTGTTGCTAGTTAATTGGGTGTGCTATAATAAATACCGTCTCATTTTCTTGGTGTAATATTTGAGCAACGCAATCAATCATTGTCATGTAGTGAAAAATGAATCTCCTGCTGAATGGTTGCACATCCTTATTTGCCCAAATGTAAAATTATCTCTCTACGAAATATTGTTTCATGTTCAAGCTTCTAAATGAAAACAGTCTAATGAGCTGAACTGAAGTTTCCTGTGAATGTGACGAAGTAATAATGATGTCAAGTAAACTGGGAGTTGTGCTTCACTGATAAGGTAACTACGCTTTTACTTTCGTAAGCATTCGCCCTCAAAAACCATGTAGATCTATGATCTATTTGAAGTAAAAAAAGAGCCGCGCTAAAGGTTGCGACCTTTACACCTGTCCCATTTGTGGCCTTTTTATGATATTTTTTCAACAAGTAAAAATAATAGTTATCCTCATTATTTATTATTATAATAAATATTATTAGTATTAACTAATTTCTTCATTATCTTTTACATAAATTATCATCATTCATTATTATAAGTAAATTAATAGACTGCTTTTTTCTTTGTTAGTCATAATAATTATAATAATAATAACTGTCTTATCTTAGTAGCAGAGATGGGGGCAAATCACGGCTGACTCGAATATTTGAAACAAATCAAAATTAGCTGATTTGATTTGCCTACCTCAGTGATTTGACTTGATTTGATTTGGTTTTTTTTTGATTTGAGTCAAATATTTGATTTTCAGATTCAAATCATTTGGTAAAAATTAACTTTTTTGTTGATAAATCATGCAAAAATAATTATCATAGTTTTGTTATCTTTTTATCTTTATTAGAAGTATTAGCAAAAGATTACTGGGTGGGGTAACAGGGGCCACAACTCATGACTAAAACTACAGTCTATAGTTACGCAATATCCCCGCATGGCGGCTGAGCTAATTATGTTGTTGCCAATATTAGATGACTAATTAATTCTGTACAATTACTCAAAAATGGCCTGAAATGAAGGATTGATACGACCATGACAAATGGATGTTTGACTATGTGTACTAGGTGAGTGGTTTGTTTGGTTACTAACAACTTGGTGGAATAATATTATATATTACTCATTTATTTATAATAATTATTTATCATCATCATCGTCGATCATTTGTTTGATTTATTATTATTATTATTTTGGATGAATCAATGAATGAATGAATAAATCAATGCCATAGAATAGTCATAGTAGATAGTAATAATAATAGCAACATTAATAAATAATAATGATGAGGAATGATAATAATAATTATTATTATTTATCGTTGGTGGTTATTTTTTTATCGCTGTAATATTATTATTGTTAATTAATTATTATTATTAGTAATAATGTGCAGGATTTTTGTATAACTAACACGTAGTTATCTCGGTAGCCACCTACACTGTTTGCTACCTCTAGGCAGAGAGTTGTCTGTCAGTCCCGACAGCCTGTTAGTCAGAGACCTATCGGCGTCCACCCGTTAGCATGACTGCTGCAGGGCGAGCACTTTGGTTATCGTCTGCCTATAGGCCTGCCGTTGTCGTCGTCGTCTTTTGGTCAGATAACTCTGAGTACTGTCAGGACCTATAAGGTCGTTCGAGTAGTTATCATAAAGCAATGTAGTCGTCTGTTAGAATATCAAGTAGTAAGCTTGATTGAGTGTAAGCTGCTTATATTTCTTATCAGAAAATAACCAGTGAGTCTCCTCAGTAACACTGACTTGTGAGGAGCTCTGTTTGACTTTATATACTGGAGAGGCGGTGCTTAATAACAGAATAGCCTCGTTGAAAAAGAGTACAAAACAATAATAATAAATGTCGAGGTTAAATCTCGATCGCACACGTGATTGCAAATAAAGGAAGTAAATAGAACTGCTGTTTGCTGTCCATCGTACGTATGATTCGATGTTTTCCTGTACACAGCCCCCCCCCATTGGTCGTCGTAGGGGACCAATGAGACGGTACAAAACGAGAATACGAATAAAAATGGCTGACAATAGTATAATAATAATAATAAAATATCTGTAGGCATAGACGTAGTGATAACAGTAGAAAAATACAGTGTACATAGAAACATGTGGTAATGCAGATAGGGTATACATAATTATGTACAATGATTGCAAGGTAATGTGGGGACTAGTGTCCTAAGTTACGTGTTTGTTTTAAGCGGCCTGATTTTCCAAGTCCTTAATCTGCTCCTTGACGTCCTGGGCTTGTCGTAATAGTCTATATGCATCCTCGGTTAGTTTATTGAGCTCGGCTCTTTTGCGTTCAAGTCTACGTCCCCTTTCTCTCTGCTCCCTACGTCTTCCGTCGTCCCTTGGAGGCGAGGTATGTACGATTCTACATCTGAGGGCGATCGGGGAGGTCTCTCTGGGGCGTCGGGCTGTGGCAGCTTTGTCTGTCTGGCGATGTGTCTCCCGACGCTTCTCCGTCTGGTCGTTTAGTTGTTTAGTCAGCATCACTGTTCTGCGCACCTGTTCTGCAGTAGTCTCTACCTTCTTAGGTTTATATAGTGGTGATACCTCACGTGGTAGCTTTTTGATTGGACTACTGCTGTGCTTGGGAGCTCCTAGTCTATCTTGGATGGACGGGGCTCGCTTGTGAGCTGGAGTAACGTTCTCTTTCTTTTCCAATACTGGTTGCGGGTGTCCAAAGGGCGGCGGGTGAGGCCAAGTCATAAATCTCGTGAATTCTGGATACGAGTCAGCATCCACCTCGTAAAGAGGTGCTTGTGGTCCACCATGAGCCGTAGCCTTATTTTGTTTAGTAATATGTTTCCGCAGTGCATCTCGGGAGGCAGACTTCTTCCCGCACGTACAGAAGTAATAGACGAAGTGTTGGTGCGTATGATAGACTACGCGCTTGCGGCCATTGGTGTAGCTACAATGGTTACACTTCCACTCGTCGTCTGTTCCTTCCACCTTGGCTATCATTTCTTTTAGTGATGTGATGGTATTTGAAGACAGCCACGTAGTACGATTGCCCGTACTTTCGCTCAGCTGTCGGGAGGAGAGTGAAACTTTATTAATATGGATTACCTCTCGTCCTAGCTGTGCTTGTTCCCTGTTATGTATCTCTTCTTTTGTTGCCACCCGATTGGTGCAGGGAGCCTGTCGAGTCTCTAATTCGCTTGCAACTTGCATGATGTATTCCTCCCCTACTATTTGCTCGGCTACGGAGGCATCCTCTTCTAACGACAAGTCCATCTGCTTTTTCTGCCTCATTTTTTCGAGTGCTGTCGTAGCAATAATAATTAATTCTTCTGTGGAGAGTAGTGTTAAATCGTGCGTGCTGCTGGAAATCTTGCTGCCAAGTGACAGCTCTTCGTTTTGTTGTGAACAAGCTTGCCGCTGTGCTGCGTGAGCTGTTGGTTGATTGGTGGATTCATCCTCGACGTCATTCACCCACGTGGTCAACTCTCCTACGTCATCGCTCAGTAACTTAGCTGCGGGGCTTTGTACTGCAACCGATCTATCACGCATAGAGCTATCGTTTTTTATGTTGCCAGTAGAGTTGTGCTGGGTGTTGTTTTCTCCTGACACTCGTTCGTCGCTGCGAGCCAAACTCTTTTCGTGGGAGGTAAGTCGATAATTATTTAATTCATTTTGTTGTGCAGCTAATTGTTTCCAATAGTTTTTTGCACTTTCTAATGAATCTGGCAACGCCTTATCTTCGGAGCACTGTTTTAATGCCAATAGTATATTTTTTTGGCTGTCACAGTGCTCAGAGGGTTCTGGGCGTTGCTTTATTACTGCTGACAGTAATAAATTGTTGTTTGGATGTACTACTCCTTCGTCGGCCATCTGATAGCACTGATAATCAGCTAATTTCGACGGCGGCCTAGTTGTTCTCTTAGGCCTGCCTGTCTCAGTTGGCTCTTCATTGGTAGCTTGTTCTACTCCTGTGTCCCGGTGAGTTTCTACTGCACTCTCTTCTAGCAGCTCTGTTGCCTGGTCACTGGCATTGCTTTCTACCGCAAGGGGAATTTGAGGGGGGGTGTTGCCAGCTGCCTCATTGGTCGGTAGTGCTGGCCACTCCCTGTCCCTTTCCCATTGTTCGTGTCGGCTCTGTCTTGGTGGTGGGTTTGGTAATGTCTCCCAGCCTCTGTTCTGAGTGGGCTGGGGGTTGTTTTGTCTAGCGGCCTGCTCCATTAGGGCGGGTAGTTGGGAGAGCTGGCGCTCCAGGACTTGCAGGTTCGTCTGGTCGGTTTCTCTGGCTTCTGTGTTTCTGGTTGGTGGTACGCATGGTTCTGGGGTTTGTCTGATACTGGGTCCACGGGGTCGGCCGCGCCTTCTGATTGCACCCTTCATGTTTGGGCGCAAGGCGGTCTCCCTGTTGGTGGGGGCTCTCCCCATGGGTTCGTGGCAGGGGCGGTACTCCTTCAGCCGCCGCTCGTTCTGCACAGTTGTTTGGCCGTCCTTCTCTATTTTATAGGTGTGGTTTGGGTAGGCCTCCACTATTCGGTAGGGTCCCACAAAACTGGGTTGCAGCTTGGGGTTGCTACCCTTTACCCGCCTCTTGTTTTCTAGCACCACCAAGTCATCGGGTACGTAGAGTAATGGCTCCTCTGTGTCGTCTTGTCTGACCTCTATTTGTTGCTCCCGGAGTAGGTCGTGAGCTGCCTGTAGGTCCTCTTGCATCTGGAGCGCATACTCGGTTACTAGTTGTCGATCCATGTCTGCGGGCCTGCCGTCCAGTTGGTCGGGCAATCTGACCTCTCTACCCAACATGAGGTAGTTTGGCGTTTCTCCGGTCGCAGAGTGTGGGGTGCCGCGAAACGCCCGCATTATCTGGGGTAGCAGCAGGTCCCACTCTTCTTGCCCGCGCCTCAGCAGGAGCGTCCGCAAGGAGTCACCCAATGTCCGGTTTTGTCTTTCCACTACCCCGTTGCCTTGTGGGTGGTAGGGGGTGGTGCGTGTTTTATCGACGTTCCACAGGACGCAGAGCTCGGCCATGAGCCGCGACTCGAATTGGGCCCCTTGGTCTGTGTGGAGCTCCTCTGGTAGTCCCCAGTAACAGAATACTCTCTCGTCAAGGGCGGTGGCGACCGTGGGGGCGGTGGCATCTGGAATGGCGATGGCATCATGCCACCGCGTAAAGTGGTCTGATAGCACCAGGACCCACTTATTCTTCCGCCTGGTCTCTGGGAGAGGTCCCACCAAGTCCACGGCCACCTTCTGAAAGGGTCTGCCGGCAAACAGCCTCTGTCTTCCCTGGACCGGCTGCACTCCACCTCTCTTAGCCACCTGGCAGACTTCGCAGGACTTGACTAGTCTTCGTACCTCAGCGGACATTCCTGGCCAGTACCAGTTGAGTTGGATTCGGTTCCTGGTGCGGTTTACACCAGCATGGGACAGCCCATGCGTATCCCAGATTACCTGTCGGCGTCGGGATGACGGACAGACTGCACACAGTCTGGTTCGGCCCTTGGGGGCTATTTGCATAGTAAGAGTACCATCGGGTTGTACTGCCATGGCCTCCTTACGACTGTAGAGTGCTCGCAGTTCCCTACTCCCCTCTTCCAACTCTCTCTTGGTGACTGGCTGGCCGCCGCTGATTTCTCTGTACATTCTGGCCACTGGGTTTTGTCCAGTGCGCTGTTGTTCGACCAGTTCTACACTGGTGACTACACGCAGCGCTGGTGTATCCGCTTTTCTCTCTGGGCTCGGCATTGGTACAAGATGGTCTTGCCGGTTTCTTGATAGCACGTCTTCTGAGATAGGAGGCCTCGCTAACTGGAGTTCTGGTCCAGGGGCTCTGGCAAGTTCAGCATGGGTCGGTCCGCCATCGCGCTGTTCTATGGCGCTGCACTGACGGCAGTCCATACAAGGTTCGCGTCGGCTTAACCCATCAGCGTTCCCATGCTGTTTGCCAGCCCTGTGCTCGAGTCGGTATACGAACTCGGCTAGAATCTCCAGCCACCTCGCAATCTGGTTGGACGGCTCCTTCCGTCGGCACAGCCACCTTAAGGATGCATGGTCGGTACGGAGCTTGAACTCTCGACCATAGAGGTACGGTCGAAAGTGTTTGACTGCTTTAACGACAGCCAGTAGCTCGCGCCGAGTCACGCAGTAATTCCGCTCAGCGGGTGCCAGAGTTTTGCTGTAATAAGCAATGACTCTCTCTTGTCCGTCCTGTACCTGCGACAGTACTGCCCCTAATCCAACGGCGCTTGCGTCCGTATCCAGGATGTAGGTCTTGGCAGGGTCGGGGTAGCCTAGTACTGGTGCTTGTATGAGTCCCTGTTTCAGTTGTTCAAAGGCCACCTGCTCCTCCTTCCCCCATTTCCAGGGGGTGTCCTTGCTGGTCAGGACCGTTAAAGGCTTAGCAGTGGTGGCGTACCCTGGCAGATACTGCCTGTAGTACCCTGCGGTGCCGAGGAAGGCCTGCAGTCCTTTGATGTCTCTGGGGGGCGTCCATTCGGCTACGGCCTGTACCTTCTCTGGGTCAGTGGCGACACCCTCTGCACTTACTACATGCCCCAGGTACTTGACCCGTTGCTGCAGTAGCTCGCATTTAGATGGCTTGACCTTAAGGTTGGCCTGCTGTAGCCTACCCAACACCTCTCCCAACCTTTGCAGGTGCGTCTCGAAGTCGGGTGCGATTACAATCACATCATCCAGGTAGAGCAGCAACGTTTTCCAGTGCAGCCCTTGCAGCACTCGTTCCATCAAACGTTGGAACGTGGCAGGGGCGGAGGTCAGCCCGAAGGGCAGCACCTTCCAACGCCATAGCCCACTCCTGGTGATAAAGGCCGACTTCTCCTTGGCGTCTGCATCTAACGGCACCTGCCAGTATCCACTGGTCAGGTCCAACGTGCTAAAGTACTTGCTGCCAGCTAGGGCGTCGAGGGACTCGTCTATCCTAGGTATAGGATAGGCGTCCTGCCTAGTGACATCGTTTAGCCTCCGGTAGTCGATGCAGAACCGCCACGTGCTGTCTTTCTTGCGCACCAGCACCACCGGGGAACTCCATGCCCCGTCTGCGGGCTCAATCAGCCCCTTCTCTAGCAGGTCTTTCACTTGCCGTTCAGCTTCAGCCTCCTTCTCGGGTCCCAGCCTGTGGGGAGGCAACCGAACTGGTCTGGCGCCTTCGGCAACTGGAATGGCATGCTCTACAAGGTCAGTACGGCCAATGTCTCCGCTATTCTTGCTAAACACGGCCTCGTACTTCCTAAGCAATCCCCTCAACTGTTCCATCTGCTGCTCGTCCTTGCACCCTCTGCTCGCCTGCTCGTACAGTTCCACCAGGTGGTCAGGTACTGGTGAACCTGTCGGACCCGATCTGACTGGGGCCCCGGGTGTGGTTTGCTGTACCTCGTCGGCCGCTACCCCCGTGAACGTTCCGATAACCTCGCCGGCTGGCAGGCTTATCACGTTCGGGGTAGGGTTGAGGCATCGGACCAACACCCGTCCTTGTTTATCGGGCGAGTTTACGCTCGTAGCCAAAGGTAGGCTTCCCGGTAAGCTCTGGATTACGCCCTGTGGACAGTAGCTTCGTGCGGCAAGGTGGCACGGTATGGTAGCTTCTGTCTGTGGGGGGATTTCTGTCCTCCGAAGTACCTGGACTTTGGAGATCAGTGCCCGTCCATAACGGTCGGTGCACACCAGTTCCCTGTCCTGCATGAACAGTACTGGCTGATCAAAACCCATACGGCACTTTTGGTTGGCCAAGAATGGCATCCCCAGGATGACGTCCTCGTTGATCTGTGTAACGACAAATGTCTCTGTGTAGGCCACCGATCGGACTCGTCCGGTCACCTTGAGTAGGCCGTAGAACGGTAACTTGGTGCCGTCTGCCATCAGTCCGTGGGAGTCGTACTCCTGTAGGCTAGCCTTCCGGTGGTCCGGCAGCCGGTCGTACACACTCTTTGCGAGTAAGTTGGTGTTACAGCCGGTGTCCACCAGGTAGGTCACCGTCTTTCCTTCTACTTTGCCTGGTAGGTAGTAGCTTGACTTGTGTGGCCTCTCCACCGGGTTGACACATGAGGCAAGAGGGGTGGTCTCTACTGGCAGCCTGGGTGACTCTCGAGGCTCTCCCCTGTGTCTAACAGGAGTCTGCACTCGTCCGTGCCACTGCCTTTTCGCCTTCTCCCTCTGGGTGTGTGTATCCCACGGTGGTGGCTCCTCATTGTCAGGCATGTCGTCCTCCAGGGCAGGTAGGTGGTCGAACCTATTCTGGGTTGGGACTGAAACCGGCTGGGGTATGGGTGCGTTGCGGACCGGTCGTCTTGCTTCTTGCCACCCATCTGGGGTCTGTCCTCCAGACCCGACTCGTCTGTTGGTTCTCATGGCCCATTTGCAGCCAATAGGTCTCCCTACTGCTGCGGGCCGGTTGCGTTTCCCTGGTTGGGGGACCATGTCTCCTGGCGGCACTCCCTCTGGGTGTGCCCCAGCTGTTGACACCGCCAGCATTTGACTACCTTTTTTGGTGGTCTGGCTGGGGCGCCGTTTGGCTGGGCAGTCTTGAGGGCGGCCACTTCTTGTGTTAGCGCACTGAGCGCCTTGGCTAATGTCTCCAGGTGTGTCTCCACTTTAGGGGCTGTCTCTGCGGCCTTTACTTGCTGGCACTCTTGTTCCTCCTCTACTTCCACGGTCCTGATCTTGGGACCCGTGTAGGTCGGCTGTATCTGCAGGTATTCATTTCCTGCCTTTACTGCAGCTTCTACGGAGGTCGGCTGGATTGCCAAGAGATGCCTTTGGAGGTATGCGTTCCCCAGTGTATTTTGGAAATGTTCCAGGGCATACTCATTCCTCTGCATCCGGGGGGAGTCGTCATGGGCCGCCTCTACTAATGCCTCGATGGCGAGGGCATGTTCTCTGAGTGAGTGCCGTGGCTCCTTTCGGTAGCCAGACAGCCTTGCCCTTGCTTCTCGGCGGGTGAGCCCGAAGCTCGCTTTTAGGGAGTCCATGATCGCCCAGATCGTTTCTCCTCGTCCGCATTGTTGCGCTTTCCCTTGTAATGCCTGCCTCAGATGGATGATGGCGGTGGCCGGCGCCCAGTCGTTGGCTTCTGAGACCTCTTGGAAACGTTGCAGAAAGTACTGCACGTCTCCAGAGCCGTCATAGACTGGTGCCTTGAAGGGTGATGTCTTGGGAGGAGCGTCTGTCAGCTTCTCCAGTATGTTGGTCAATTGGCCCATGATCCTAGTGGTTGGATCCCTGTCCACACTCATGGCTCGTCTGCTGGTCATGGTCTGTCCTTTCTTCTCTTTGTCCTAGAGGTCCTTCTCTGTCAGGGGATTCGTGCAGATCCCACCGCTGCCACCAATGTGCAGGATTTTTGTATAACTAACACGTAGTTATCTCGGTAGCCACCTACACTGTTTGCTACCTCTAGGCAGAGAGTTGTCTGTCAGTCCCGACAGCCTGTTAGTCAGAGACCTATCGGCGTCCACCCGTTAGCATGACTGCTGCAGGGCGAGCACTTTGGTTATCGTCTGCCTATAGGCCTGCCGTTGTCGTCGTCGTCTTTTGGTCAGATAACTCTGAGTACTGTCAGGACCTATAAGGTCGTTCGAGTAGTTATCATAAAGCAATGTAGTCGTCTGTTAGAATATCAAGTAGTAAGCTTGATTGAGTGTAAGCTGCTTATATTTCTTATCAGAAAATAACCAGTGAGTCTCCTCAGTAACACTGACTTGTGAGGAGCTCTGTTTGACTTTATATACTGGAGAGGCGGTGCTTAATAACAGAATAGCCTCGTTGAAAAAGAGTACAAAACAATAATAATAAATGTCGAGGTTAAATCTCGATCGCACACGTGATTGCAAATAAAGGAAGTAAATAGAACTGCTGTTTGCTGTCCATCGTACGTATGATTCGATGTTTTCCTGTACAATAATAATCGTCATGGCATTAATTCATCCACATAACTATGGTAATAATAATAATTATTGTTATTTATGGCTGAATAAGAAGTTGATAATAATAATTATTGATTATTCTCAATGATATCAAACCCTTATTAATTATTATTTATTACAATAATAATATATTATTATGGATAATAATAATAATAATAATAACAGTAGTTAGTTACAATAACATTGTTGTTGTCAAAATTGTGGTGTTGATGTTGTTGTTATCATCACCAATGTAGTTACAGTAACTTCACTTTATTATTAAGCACTGTAAATAATAATAAATAATGATGATGATTAATTATCATGATGGCAATGGATTCAAATAATGATGATAATGATTATTTATATTAATTAATTAATATTGATAATTAAATAAGACTACTGTTTTTAGTAGCAAAGAGTAAAAAATTACCATGTAAGTATGTGGAATGAAAATAATAAAAATTGAAGTTTAGTAGTGATCAAAACAATACACCACAAAAACAAATGACAATTAATTATATAATAATTAATAAGAATATTATTTTTAATTTTTATTGCACTTATTGTGCTGATTATAGATTCTTTATAGTAATAGTTATTACTATTAGTCCACAAAAATTGATACTATTGATAATTTTAATGATTTATTATCAATTAATTAAGCAGTGGATAAAAATTAAATAAATTGACTTTATTCTAGCAGTATTGGGCAAATGGCACTGTTTCAAGAATATTGTATTATGATCTATCATTTTTAACGATATTTTTCTGGCATTATTGATTGATTAAATTTACCATTCAGAGCATAAGTACGGCAGTTCATACAGCTCGACCCAATAAATTGATAGTAGTTTGATTGGTAATCAATGAAAGGTGCTTATTACATGTTAGGTTAACATTAGTAAGTGTTATTGTTATTTGCCATTGCATTGTTGTTATATGCTATGCTATTTGATTTAGATTGCAATAGCATAATTAATTTCATTTACTCTAATCATATTCTCCCGCATCATTGTACATTGCTCAACTTTGCTATGTTACAGATGTGGATATATGTGCTGGCTACCCTGTGGATCTCTTTTGTCAAAAAAGATTCAATACTCAACAAATCATATGCGCCAAGAGTTATTCTTCCCGTGAAATGAGTTGCTCATTCCGTGAAGTTGAATATGCAGTGCTCCAGCATGCAGTTTGGACTACTGAGGAAACATACAAAGATGAATGAAGACACTTCACATAGAAGAGACAGTTGTGATGAATTTAACCACGAACCATCTATGTACTAAACGTGATGACCATGTTCTAGTATAGCGTAGTAGAGCTCTAACCAGCGTTCTAATATCTTCGAATCTTCTTGTTAGAAAGTAGTTCACTCTATGTACTGATGTGAACAATGAGTGATTTTTTACCACCGCAAGAAATAACTGGTGTTTATAATTGGAACTATTGCTATTGTATATGAAAGAATTTCGTCTATCTCATGGTATGCCTCACTGGCAGGAATGTTTTGTAATTCTCAGCTGATCAGCAATATTTTTATTGGATACAACCCACTGTCCCGCAACAACCAACTACATCACAAAGCTTCATGCTTCATTTTCACCGCATACTCTTATTTGATCTGCAGACATGACATCATGACGTTTTTGTAGAGCCTCTTTATTTTTTAGCTTTACAATAAAAAATATAAAAGAAAACTATATGATTTTGTGTCACATCTAAGTAATATCTGATAGCTGCAAAAACCACCAATTAAACTAAGGTTGTCGTCATGTAGTTTTGCAGCTCGTAACTTCTCAATATCCTATTGCATATGTTCATTATATCCGTCAGAATACTAAACTTGTATAGTGATTACTTTAGTTGCATTAATTCTGGTATGAAACTTATTGGAAATTGTGGCAAATTTCCTAAAAGAACTATCTATACTTTTTATTATGAAAACAAATCATTATATTTTTAAGTCATATCACCTGTGTTTAGTTTTTTCTAGTGTGTGTGAAAGCTACTACAGCTAAAGAAAGTAATTAAGCAATTAGAAATGAAATGGTGTATATGCATGTAATTTTAAACCATCTGAAGTCTTCCATTAGTCAGCCTCCTGCAGATGGAACAAGAAAAGAAACGTTTGAAAAGATGCACATGTCTTAGAAAATATACCAATATACATTCGCATTCCACTACCAGATTATAGATAATGGAATTTGGAACGAACGTCGACAGGAATTAATGCAGACATAGCTTAAATGAACGTAGACACATCCTGGAATGAACGTCGACAGACCTGGAATAAAAGTCAACTATGTTAGAGAGAAAAATTCGATGTTCATTCTAGAAAGTGTCAACATTCATTACTGGCAACATTGAAACTTCCATTTCGACGTTCGTTCCAGGAGTAAAATAAATTACTGTTTTTTCCCAAAGTAGACAACTCTTGGAACGAAAATCGAAATGATATTTATATATCGCTGAGAACGAACGTAGACACATCCAGGCGTGAGAGTCGAAATTCTCTGGTTTGTTGCATTGTCGACATTCGTTCCAGGTATGTCGACATTCATTCCTGGATGTGTCTACGTTCATTCCAGATGTGTCTGCATTCATTCCTGTCTACGTTCGTTCCAATTCCATAGATAATCAGTGCATTGAGCATAGTTTTCAACCCAGATTCTTTTTTTTCCATACTTTATTTTCGTGTGACTCATTAACATCTAAATGAAGTAGGAGTGCACAAAGCTGTAAAGGCCTGTTCACAATGCTGTCGCATGCAACCCTCACTTCTGTGGTGACTGACTAGTGAAGGCATGAATAAGTTGTAAGAGCTCAATTTTTATATGGTACAATAAGGTAATTGCGAAATAATATTGGACATGAGCCGCAGAAATGTCAACAGTGACCATCTATGTCAACATACTTTTATATGGGATTTTGAACTTTAGGCATTTTTCCCCCCACTATTAATGCAGAGAGGATGAAAATAATGGCTTTTGTGTGCTTGTTTTCGCTCCCAGGGCTTGTTTTGAAAAATGATTTGAAACAAATATTTGAAAATCAAATGCAAATATTTGATTTGATTTGAAATTTTTACTGATTTGACTTGATTTGATTTGCCTCGATTTCTCGCGTCCCTGATTTGATTTGATTTGGTCCATTTTGAAAATGATTTGATTTGAGTCAAAAATTTTTGATTTGCCCCCATCTCTGCTTAGTAGTAGTAGTAGTAGTAGTAAGGAATGGGTCAGGTGGTGGTTATTTTAACAGTAAAAAAAAGTAGTAATTTATTATTTATCATTTAGTTTTTTTTAAATGAAAACAATAAAATAGTAGCTACCTACTAATAACTATGAAATTAATAGTAGTTGCTACTTTTTTGTTAGTAATAGTTAGTGTTTTTTTTGTTAGTTGTTGGTTTGTGTGTGTATACAAAAGGGAGTAGTAGTTAGTAAGTATTAATAATTATTATTAATGTTATTATTATTATTATTATTATTATTATAAAAAAATAATATAAATAATTATTATTATTGTTATTGTTGCTTCTATCTATAAATAAATAAATAATAATAATAACAATAATAATAATTATACATAATAGTAATAATGTGAAGGACCGGCGCCATTACGAACGTTCTATCTATGGTATACAGTTCTATGCTTACACTTACCTTATGCTTACACACATCTATTCCAGTACTGTCTACATGTCACTATTCTATGCCCGCGCTTTAGGGCAAGTAGTTCTATGCATATTAATTATTATTTTCTATTTACATGTAAACTTATATATTTGCCATGTGAGTGAAACCATGCATTCACTGATGTACCACCTCTTATATTTTATTCGCACACGCTGGCCAATCAATTGTGCCAGGTGTGGCCTCTTTTGTCTAGCACTTGTCTGTCACTTTTGTTATGTAATCATGTACATAAATATGGATGTTTTGGTATCAATAAATCAGAGTCAGCTTGCACACTCTCAGAAGTTTCTTTGTTCTAACAAATAACTTCACTGCGCACCATTACTTGAGTAGTAATATACAGGCAGATCAGTCTGAACCTCTGCTGGCCGAACTTAGCTTTGTCTAACTTCGCCTTCAATGTTCGACCTCTGCACAGCACTGAAATAAGACAGCCGAACCTCTGCTGGCCGAACCTAGTTTGACTAGTTCGCCCTTCAAAGTTCGAACTTGCTATACACACTGATAATAGCTAACACAACCGGCAGCTCACTAGTAACTGAGATGGTTAGTCACCATTCCTCAGCCTACTAAGTCGACCTGTGGAAGGGTTGTATTGCTAAGAGCATTAGATACAGTTGCCATCACAGTTCGGGAGGCTGTGCAGGTAGGCCGAGCTACCACCTCACACCCCCACAGTGAAATCCTGCACAATAATACAGTAACAACATAATAATGATACTACTGCTGTAGTTTATTATACACTATTGAAGTGAAATTATACCCTAAAACAACAGGTCTGACAGAATAGTGCGCACCAGTGGACTGAAAACAGTCGTGGTTGAAATCTCTGAAAGGACTGAAAACAGGCCTGGTTAGATATATGTGAAAGGACCGATAAATAGGCTAACAGCCGGTTGAATATCTGCAAAATAACTGTTGACAGGTGCGGTTGAATATCTGCGAAAAGACTGATAACAGGCTGGGTTGAGTATTAGCAAATGAATCGATAACAGGCCTGGTTGGTTTAGAATAAACTCTCATGAGGAATCAACTTGCCTTAGTATTATTATTCACTACCTAGTAACAGTAGTAATAATACAGGCAGAGGTTTAATCAACAACAACTGGCTCGCAGTCAATGTGACTAATAACTTGTACTGTCAACAGACTTGCCCAGCTAAACCAGTGTATATGCAGTAACTACTATGAGTCGTAGGTTTTATAAATGCCACATAGTATAATGGGTGCAGAAGGCTATTCACTACAAGTCCAACATGTAAACTTGCTCGCCTAAACTAGTGTATGCGAAGTAACTATTATGAGTCATAGGTGTTATAACTGCTACGTAATAGAGTGGTGCAGAGGTTCACAATTAGGGTTGGGAGATGCATAATTCTTTAAAGCGTAGCACACAACTTTATTCACTGTCAACTCTGACAAAAATAAAAAATTTATAGGCTTATATAGTAGAAGCAGACAAAGTTCTGCCCTGATTTTAATGGATCAACTGCGTCCATTTTATACAACAGTTAACAGTAAAATATTTGTACCAGAATTGATTAAATACTGTTATAAAATTTTTCTAATGTTCACGAAACAGATTACAACGATTAGTAATGATAACTAAATTAATAATATTCAAATGAGAAATAATTACAACAGTGTCTTATATAACGTTCCAATTGCTCATCCAATTAACTCATGGATCATAAAGCGTTTACTACAAATAGGTTTCTTACAAACCCGCCCACTTTATTACTACTATATATGTGCTGATTAGATTAGGCAGCGGCAGTGCTGAGCAACCACTACTGGCAGCAAAATATTTTTTTGCAATCAGTGCACCTTTTTGTGTATAGGTCTGAGTGTTGGGTGTAGAGGTCAATGTCTAGGCTGTGATGTTTATTTCACTACAAAAGAGGAGGCTGAGCACAAGAGACAGCTTCATTCTCAAACTGTTTCCACGCAAATATTACTGCCACAGAGGGAACACACTCCACTAAATCGATCCTCCTTTCGCAAGCCACTGTCCTACCTCCAGTAAGGGGCTCTCCGGCGACTTTCTCTGCAGCAATGGGTGCGGCGTCCTTCGTGGCATCCAGCCCCATTACAATCACGAGAGGCGAGTCCTCTGCCATCCATGCCGTCAAAGATGTCTCCACCACAAATTCTCCTGACGACATCAATCTCACAGACACCTGTGACCTCTCTTTCTTAGCATGTCTCTCACAACGACCCTTTTCAGGGCCACCAACTATTGCTAAAGAGTTGAGACTTTCTTGACCCTGGTTGGCAGCAACATTCCATTGTAGATGTACTTTATTACGACTCCTACATTTTTTAGGGTCTAAACCAACTCAAATAATAATGATAATACCTAAATATGATAATTATGAAGTATAATAATAAATAATGATAACAATAATTTGCAATAATAATAACAATTTTTATCATTTGCTTATTATAATGATTGATTAATATGGTTATGCGAGTTAGTTATTTTTATTATTATTATAAAATCATAACTGTTGAAAGTTAGTTATTAGGATGTGAGGTTTTGATCATAGACTGAAGTGACCATCAACAAGAATGACTTCAGAAAGACCTTCATCAAATGAAGGCTTCTCCCATGATAATGAATGTCGTAGGGCTGGAGAAATTGTTGCTTTTGCTAAAGGAGAAAATTATTCTGCCATTCGAAGGTGTGGTTGTTCGTTCCTGACAACATATGAGATAACAATTTGGCATTCATTCGAGGGGTTGGCACTTTGGTCAAAACAAAAGGTTTTGGCATTTGCGGAACAAACACCAAAACACTGACTTTGTCACCACAAGTGAATGTCGATATTTCATCGGATGAATGTTGAAATGCTTCTATCACATCGGTGTCATTCTTTCTACTTTTGTTGAGTTTCGTTCTAGGAGGATTCTGCATTCATTACTGGTCTGGCTGCATTCATTCCTGTCTCGGTTTATTCAACTATAATATCCCAGAAGTAATTGTTTTTAGTTGTTTATATTTATTATTGTTGTTTGGGTGCATGCCGGTTGGTATGATTTTTATAATTTAATGTTTTGTTACAAGTTGCTACTTGAAGCAAAGAAATCAATTAGAAAGTGTGTGCGTTTTACCAATAAATAATAAATACACATTTTTCGTTCAATTGGTTCTAATGTTAGATGTTTGCTATGGGGTGCTCTTTATGAAGGGCGTCAAATGCTGAATCGTTTTCATCATCATAGGTTAATACTCTCTTGGGAACATACCACATTTTTTTCAAAAATATGGTTAAAATGGTGTCGTTTTTTGTGGTTAGTTAGGTTTGCCTCATTTTCAATCAGTAGTCCAAAAGCTGAATCACTACTAATGAACTGTTCTTAACTAACAGGCTGCAGTGTAGTAACTGAATGGGAATAAGAGTTGGCGTCAAAGTTTCTTTTTCTTTTGGCTGCTCAAATGGCCGGCAGATTCCGATAGTTCAATTCTTGCTAGGTGAGTGAATGCAGTAGTGGCTCAAGTGCTCACCGGATAGTCTATGTTGGGTGCAACAAGTCGAGTACGAAAGGCTATGTATTATGTTTCAACACAAAACATGACACATCCAGCAAACACTTAGAACAATTGTAATAAAGTTTTGGTGATTTCATTAATCACTTGTAAACAATTTTTCAGGCTACAATGGTGTGTCTATTTTTCTTTGGCTTTTCTTCTGACTGGCTGCATTAAAGTGTGTAGCTTGCAACCCAAAAAGATTTTAATTAGAGCATTCAATGAAATTTTTATGGGAGGTTTTCATTTTCTGTGAATCACGTTTGTAATATTAGAGCTACTAATGCTTTAGATGCAATTTTATCGCTAATTATGTGCAACAGCTGAAATCATTTTTGATTTTAGATGGAACTCGGGTTGAGTTGATTCGCCTTGAGAGTTCTTACTGAGCAATGATGAGTGATGAGGAAGATTACATGTCCGCTGCAGTGCTTAGTAGCTGGTTGGTGCTAAGGCTACGCATTATATAGTACTAAGGCTACTTATTATATAGTACTGAGGCTATGTATTATATAGTACTACCGCTACTTATTATATAGTACTGAGGCTATGTATTATAAGTACTGAGGCTATGTATTATATAGTACTGAGGCTATGTATTATATAGTACTGAGGCTATGTATTATATAGTACTGAGGCTATGTATTATATTTGAATACAGCGGAGACGTAACCCCTGGCTTGTTTAAGGGTACAAAAGAAACACACAAAAGATTGCAGCAAAAGAAGAGTTTAGATGGACGTAAAAAGAATCTCAAACCGGCGAAGGTGGATGATACTTACTAGGTCACCTCCTTTGGTACAATATGGGCTCAAAAATGTATTTATAGTTTTATTTTTATTGGTTTTTGCAGTTGCTGAGGTTATATTACATTATGTTGTCTTACATTATGTTATGTGATATATATTAATCTTAAATAGTTGGACATCATTTGGTTACTATTTAGCAAATTTTCATCTTTTGAATTTGAAAAACGATTTTTTATTTCAGGAAGTAGAGTTATCTTTTATTTCAGAAAGTAGAGTTATTTTTTATTTTAGGAAGTAGAGTTATTATTTATTTCAGGAAGTAGAGTTATTTTTTATTTCAGGAAGTAGAGTTATTTTTTATTTCAGGAAGTAGAGTTATTTTTTATTTCAGGAAGTAGAGTTATTTTTTATTTCAGGAAGTAGAGTTATTTTTTATTTCAGGAAGTAGAGTTATATTTTATTTCAGGAAGTAGAGTTATTTTTTATTTCAGGAAGTAGAGTTATTATTTATTTCAGAAAGTAGAGTTATTTTTTATTTCAGGAAGTAGAGTTATTATTTATTTCAGGAAGTAGAGTTATTTTTTATTTCAGGAAGTAGAGTTATTATTTATTTCAGGAAGTAGAGTTATTTTTTATTTTAGGAAGTAGACTTATTTTTTATTTTAGGACGTAGAGTTATTTTTTATTTCAGGAAGTAGAGTTATTTTTTATTTCAGGAAGTAGAGTTATGTTTTATTTCAGGAAGTAGAGTTATTTTTTATTTCAGGGAGTAGAGTTATTTTTTATTTCAGGGAGTAGAGTTATTTTTTATTTCAGGGAGTAGAGTTATTTTTTATTTCAGGGAGTAGAGTTAGTTTTTTTAACACTACTAAACAGATAGGAGAAACCAATGGTTTTAATGGATTTAAATTTAGTCAAATATTTGTTATTATCTCCCAATTGATTGTATCTATGTGTTATTTAGCGCTCGTATTTATTACAACTTTGTTTTTATAAGATTAAGAAAACAACTTATTTTCCTTCAAGTTAAAAAATTTCAAAAGCTCCAAGTTGGTTTTAGACCTGTTCATAGCAGTTTTTTTCTTCTTGTGAAATGTTGATTGGTCAGTTATTTATGTTAAACCTTCATTTATTGGAGCAAAATCTATTGCTAGTGTTGT
This sequence comes from Cryptosula pallasiana, assembly GCA_945261195.1. Lineage (NCBI taxonomy): Eukaryota > Metazoa > Bryozoa > Gymnolaemata > Cheilostomatida > Cryptosulidae > Cryptosula > Cryptosula pallasiana. The sequence goes on along the minus strand of OX183130.1, from coordinate 9,197,858 downwards.
GGTTATGGATTTTGATGTAATCGGTTTTGCGATGAGAAGACAACTCAAATGTTTTTATTTTGAATAGTGACAATGGTTGTTTCATAGTGCTGCATAGGTGTGTTTTGTTGCGCAGGTTATGGAAGCAGAGAAGAGAGAAGAAGGTTTAAGTAAAAGTATTGACTCCAGTAATAAAGGGTTTGCCCTGCTACAGAAGATGGGATATAAACCAGGAGTTGGTATCGGAAAGTCAGGTAAGACAACTCACTCAAGTGCTACCCACTATGGCAGATAACCTACTGCGGGTAATGTTATGATTTGTCTCCTCTATGACTGAAGGTGAAGGTCGATTAGAGCCGGTTGGCATAGAACTAAAGTCTAATCGAGGTGGTTTGGGACAGGAGGCTGAGCGACGTAAACGAGTGGCTGAGAGAGAGAAGTTTCTAGAACAACAACATATCAAGAAGATGAAGATGGCTCATGCCATGCAGGAAAACTACAGAAGCATCAAGATTAATGAGCAGAGACAGCGACGGGCTGAGAAGTACCTGAGAGAGAGTCAGCGTGTGTGTGAGAACTTGGACCATGCTCAGGTAAGTGCTGACTTAGGTAAGTGTAGACTTACAATTGCTATTGGCAGGCTATTCTTGCTAGTAAAAAGGGCATTTTATGCAGAAGTGTATTATTCACACTGTTTGGCTAAAACTCTTCCTGGCATGTGGAGACTTTTGAGGGATGCAAATAGTTGCTCACAAACTGTAAGTTGTGCAAATACATGCATTTGTTGGTTGTGTGATGTTTTAGGAGATCAAGGAGCCTCTGGTCCCCTACTATTGGCCTGCGGAACTCAGGCCAGGTGCTGATAAAGAGGCTGACGGCACCGAGGAAGAAACGAAAGAGGAAGAAACAAAAGAGGAAGAAACAAAAGAGGAAGAAGCTGAAGAACCCGAAGTAAGTGTGAATATCTGGTAATAGGAGCTTGTCTAGAGCTGGCAAGTGGAGAGAATAACTGGCCAGTCAGTAAGAGGATGTGAACCTCAGATACGTGGGTTTCTAAGCGAGGGTTCTACCCGCTGGACCACAGCTTCTCACTGCCCATGCTTGCCTCATTAAATTTTGTATTCACTGCTTGTCATTGCTGACTGATTACATTTGTGCTGGATAGGTGGGCGACCAGCTGGAGGAGATAACTCACTATCTCCGTACAACACATCTCTATTGTATTTGGTGTGGATATGCGTTTGATGGTAGGTCCTTTTGTATTTCCCACCAGAATGTACAACCAGTAACTGGCCTATCTGAGGTAACTATGTATTATCTGTTGTTTCTTTCGTTTATAGATGCTGAGGCTTTGTCCAATGACTGTCCAGGTAACACAGCAGAAGATCATGACAGTCTCTGATTCTGCTATTTGTGCTTTCAAATCTCTTTGATCTCACAATTGGAGTTGTCTCCTTTTCTGTATCACTGTTTCTATGGTAGAAGTGTATTCTGTTATGATGGTAAGGATGGCAAGTGTATGATACCATATTGTGAGTAAATTATATACTTTTGTGTAGGTATATTTAAAATGGTAGAAATTGTCTCCCTTGGTTTGTTTTCTGGTGTATAAACCATTAGAGAACTTACATAATGCCACTAAAGATAAACTGGTTTTATACGTATATATTATAATGTACCAATTATCATACAATAAATAACATGATAAATTCATTACTGAAGATTTATTGTTTGTGAGTAGAAAACTTCTAGTTTAGGTTGGGAAGAGTTGTCTGCCCTCACACAATTACTAAATAAGCTAGTAACTGATCACTAAAGGTGTATACTATTATATATTATGCCGTTGTGCTGTCTATGTAGTCATGTCACTCAAAACTGTTCAAACTTCCACCATTGATTGCTCCAGCTCTGCTCAGTCATCATAAAGTCCTCACAAGGAGCCAAAAGTAACAGTAAACTGCCGTCTGCTTGTCTCTCGCCGATGTCTAGACACTGCTCCATCCTCGGGTGTCTCAGTCTGAAGAACTGTGGGAATCTGTTGTCTTTCTCCATTTGCCATACCATGTTTAGGTTGACTGCATTGCATTGTCTCATAACAAGTGGTCTTTGTTGGTAGTAGTACGAAGCACAGAGCTGACTAGAAGCATCCTACAATGAAAAGACAACTCTTAAAGGCCTGTTTTGTTTACTCTTACAGTATAAAGCAAATACTATTATGAAACTTACTTGCATAAGGCCGTTGTTTCTGAATATCCAAACTTGCTTTTGATTGGCTAGTTCTGTGTTGAACATACACGTACTGACCACTAGACCGGGTAGTTCATTGCTAAAGTTACCATTTGAGGTGATGCATTGACTCGATGTTACGCTCTATAAAATCGACATCCTTAGACTTTGAACAGTATACTACTAAACAAAAGCAAATGTCTAGTTTTTTGTCTATTTACCTGCACAAATCCAGTGACGTTCTTTATCGGCGGTGTTATCAAACTGGTCCATATCTCACAATACGGGCATATCACACACCCCCGTCTATCTGTTCTTCTTGTATACCTCTCACATCTGGGATCTAGCTGCTCTGGGCATTCTGGGATAGGGCAGTCAATACAGACTTCACATCCTTGGCATTGTTTCCCGCTGACATTGTAATACATCGTCTCTCTGTATTTCCTTCCTGCTGCCAAGTCTTCGTTGTCTCCACAATACACAGACGAGCAGCTGAATGTTGGGCATTCATTCATTGCAGATAGATCACTGGCGCATCTAAAATATCGACAATGATTCGACTCAAATCTTATTGATTTGGCTCAAATCTTATTGATTTGAGTCTTAAAATGCATCAGTTGCTCTATTTTCGGCCATTATACTCGTGCCTACTTCATGTACACCTGGAACCAGGAGAACCTTCTCCTTAGACTCCATGACAGAGATCTGCTCCCTTATTACGACTATTATATTACGTAGAGTTAAGGCTGCTCCACACGGCAACGAAACGAACTGGCCGAAACGAAAAATTTTTCGTTTCGGTGCATTGTTAACGAAATTTGCTTCACACGCTAACGAAACTGCATGTAGCCGATCAACGACAAACAACTGCCAGCCAATGACAATACGCGAATTGTAATAACAACTGCCGCCAATCATAATAATAGTAGTATTCAATACTAGTAGTTCTTCTACTAGTTCTTCTGTACGGACAGCTTCCAGATATTCGATTTAGTTAATTTATCGGTGAGTAAACTTAATTATTTATCAACTGGTGGTTATCATTATTATTACTCACCAGACTAGTAATTTTTTAAGTGCTATGCTCCTTTTAATTCCTTCTAATAATTATAAATAATGATGATGATGAATCATTTGTTATTTTGTTGCAGTAGGCCCAATTTTTATTAAAAAAATAATTAACTGTACTGTAATAATAATTACTTCAATAATTCTAATAATTTTTATTATAATAATAACATCATTAGGCAAATTTAATAACAATAAACAACTGCCAGCCAATGGTAGTATTTAATATAATACTACTACTACTAGTAGTAGTAATAATAATTATTAAAATTATTATAATAATAAATTTTAGTAACATGTGCTGTGTTTAGCGCCACTAACGCAACATGGACCAATGAAGTTACGCCTTGTGTGGCCAATAGCAAAATGCAGAAAAGACTTTTGACCAATGATCGACTAACGAAAAAATGCCAACCAAGCACTGCTAGGTCTGGACGAAACGTCACCGTAACGCTACCGAAGTGACGGTAGGGCTTTCGTTGGGCAAATTTATTTTCGTTACGAAATTAATTTGACGTTTCGTCTTCGTTTCGTTGCCGTGTGGAGCAGCCTTTATAGTAAACACGTGCAGAAACAGTCCTGCTCATAACAATACTTGAAAAATAAAAATATTTGCAATAAACTTCGTATTGCTTTGTCAGTTTTTAAGTATTTATTTTTCAAACTTTTGCAGAACATTCAAAATATTTGACAACCTTGGTATCAACATCCTTCATTGAAATGTCAGGCTAATAAAAATTGAATGATTACCTCAAACATCCATAGCAGTCCACCCCATCAATGTTGATGACGTCCTTCACCTGCACTGCGCAGTCAACCTGTGGACATGATATGGTAGGTACCACGCTAGTGCATTCTGGGATTGATGTGGTTGTTGGTACCATTGTTGTAGTTGTTCCAGGTGTTGTGGTGGTAGCTGATTGTCTTGGAACATTTCTTACATCTGGTAGAGCTCTGTCTGATCCTCCGTCCACTTCACTTCTCCGACCCAAGTCACAGACTATAGTAGAGAAAGCGCAGCAGGTTGACCAGGTCTGTAGGCTTAAGGTTTACTAGGATTTTTAGTAACAATGAAAGTGGCTTTTTACCTGGACAGTTGCACATGCGGTCTCCCACGACAACCAGTTTGTTTATTGTATTCTGACAGTCAACTGAAGGACATTGCACCGAGGAGCAGTCTTGCTCACTGTCTGTGCATACGCACACTTCACATTGAGTACCTGCAAAAAAGACATCATTACACAGTCGGACAATCATTCAAGGAAATCCTCACCGAAGCCTGTGAAAAAATTGATTTGTAATTTCACTAGTTGACTCACTGTTTACTGTCTCTAAGAATACAGCCGTGTTTCTACACCAGATCCCAGGACACCGTCTAATCGGACAGTCACTGTTTCTGCGTCTGCCACAAGACTGGCACCAAGGACAAATTTCATCCGTTGATATTCTAATGGTTTTGTTAACTGAAATATTTAATTAACCACAAGTGTACAAAGATTTGTCATATGTTGAGTTCATATTAAACCTTCATTACATAATGTCTTCTGAAATGGGATCTTTTCTATTTCCTTTACATACCAATTCGTGAATCACAAGATTCCAAAGATGGACATCTCGATAAGTCTGGGCAGATCTGTAGAGGCGCCTCTGTAGTGGTGATGTCATTTCCTCCACTTAATGCTTGTGTAACACACCTATCGCAGCCTGTAGTAAAAGAAACCTATTTTGTGGTCTACACACAATACAACTTTTTATCACTATTTGATGATAGAGTATTGTAGTTTCTCTAGTTATCTGGATCAATGAGACTTTCATTGAACTATAATATTTCACATTAGATGTGGTTTATTTATTTTGGAGTTGTCTACTTACTTGGGTCTGTTGGGAGATGACTCCTAAAAACATAGTTTCCCTCGACCAACCCTATCTATGATGTTATACCAGTCTCACTACTGCATGTACAAACCTCTGCATGTGGTACCATTTTCTATCCTGTAGACCATTTCAGTCTCACAATCACTCAGGGTGGGACAATTCTCAGCCCCTTCACACATTGCAGAATCAGATTCTAAACTGGTGGTTCCCAGGTTAAATTCTGGAATGTCTTCATTTGGGTCTTTCCATTCCAAACATTCTGGGCAGACTTGACACCTTCGTAACAGAAAAACATCTTGTTACTAATACCATATGTACATATAAGCAATTAGCTTAGCAATCGCGAGATTTTTTGTTTTCCATAGAAATTGCTAAGCAATTGCAAGCATTTTACTTGAGGTTATCGCAAGGTTTCGATGGAGATAAAAAAATCGCTAGGCGATTCCTTGTTCAACCAATCACAACGCGCAAATGCCATACTTCCATTTCCAATAACATCATGCCAGCATCACCCGATCTATCAACGATTATATAATAATTTGCAGGCTATAGTTTGTCACAGGAAGTTTGACCGGAATCACTGAAGAATGTACAGTGGTAAAAATTTGCTCAATTTTGGGGAACGATTTTCTTTCCCTAAGGAATATCACAAGCGCCGTTGCTATGTGTGCATGTAGCATAAAATACTTTTTTATCGGCAGCAATAAATGTCAAGCCTTTGCATACTGGAAATGTTAAGTAAGCTGTTAATTTCTACTTCCTTTTGAGCATTTTAAAAAAAAAATTTATTTTAACAAAAATCGAATTACTATTAACAATTGTTGTTTGTTAAATACTTTTGCTCATCGTTACAATTTTCTGCATTAACCAAACAATATGTGCTTTAAGTATATTTACAATAGACCGAAGTCTTCTACACACAATGGATGCGGGAAGTTACATGGCTGTACTCAGTCTAATGCTTTTATTAAAGTCACAGACAGTTTTAAATGTGTATTATTGTTTGCTTTGCATGAAAATTTTATTTCAGAACTCTCAAAAGAATTAAATTTGCGATTCAGATATTTTCTAACAAATGGTTCCGCTACACTAACACCTACTCTCTATTCTCTCCCATGTTAACAAATCTGTCGTGGTATCTAGCACATTTTTCCACCAGGTGGCAGGCTGTCTCGTTATACTCTGGACATGGTAGTGGAGTTGGAGCAGGTCTTTGCATGTCCCCTACAACACAAAATTTCCTCTCCTAACATATGGAAAGTTACCCTTTAATTTTCAATCTTTCAATGTAAAAGAAAACAACTCCAAACCTTTATATCTAGTGCAAACCCTGCAGGCAGCGCACAACTCCCCATTGATATACCGGTAGTTTGGTCCATACACTTCACACCTGTAAATGCAGGTAAAACATGAGTGAATGAAAGTATAACTTAGATATTTCACAGTGCATACAAGTAATGGTAGTATTTACCCGTCAATCTTGCTTGGGCAGTCAAGTTGTGGGCAGTTGTTGTATGAGGTGCACTCTGAACAGCCCCGACATCTTCTATCCCCTTGCACTATGATCACAGGCTTGATATTGTTGCAAAGAGGGGAGATAACTGGGCATATATTGGATGGGCAAGCTTCTTTCTCAACTAATCTGTTCAAGATATAACGGAATGATTTATCGATTTAGAAAAATTGCCAAAAGACCAAAAAAAAGAATTTAACAAAAATATTTTAATTATGAGAATTTTCTAATATTCAGCAAATATTTGAATTTACCAGTGAAAAAGCACATATGGGATAATTTTTGTGATGCTACATCTTTGTTGAAGACTTGTTAAGCTAATAATATGTCGAGCTACAAATTATAATTCTTTGCCTTCTCACACTGTAGATGAAATATTTGATTAATTGAAATGAAAAAATAATAAAAATGATCACACATGTGCGAGTTGAAACCAAACCAGAATTTGTTATATTTGTTCACGAAAAAAGTGTCACAGTGAAGTGAAATTTATAATTTATTACAAAAGAGTATGTCAAACACACTTTTTGAATTCGGTACCAACGTAATTTTTACTTTTTATGTACATGTAAACAGTTACTTGCAAGAAGGAAACAACTTCCCATTTTTCGAGTGCAAATACATATAATTTGTGAATCAGTTAAAGAGATAGTATGCTGTGGTGACACTCGGTACTGAATAGCCTTAGATCTCATGTGCGATAGCTGATGAGGTGAGACCGGTCAACAGACATTCTTGTTTCGTGTAACAGTTTGATAAAGTAGCCTGTGAACCAGCTTAAACCACTTTTTATTAAATGATATTGTGATACGGGGTGCAGAATCACACGGAAGCATGGCTAATGTAGTGTAGAGTAAATAATAGATCTATTAATCTACGCGTATCTAATCGCTGGAGCATGCTCAATGATTCAACAAAAGTCGGCCATAGTGCAAAAAAATCACTAAAATGGCCAGTTTTCAAAATGCAACCTCAGTTATCTACTTACATCGGGGTTTCCCTGCAATAGTAGCATCTGCCACACGCCCCTTGCACTCCTGATGTAGCCTGTGGTAACCACAATTGCACATCTTCATCTGCGCAGTCATTGGGTCTTTCCGGGGTACATCCAGTTGGACGGGCAGTCGAACACACCAAATTTTGCTAGAAAAATACTTTTTTTACTCTTTTACATATAAAAAAAAAACATGTGGTTGCTTTTTACTTTTTTACAAATTTCATGCTGTTATGAAACAATTGTAAACACAAAAAATCGTATATGATGAGTCCAAATTGTTGGTTTTCAAAATATCTTCTGCTCCGACTTTACGTTTAATTTTTTATTCTAGGTCATTCTAGAAGTACACTGAAGCAAAAGATTAGCAGTAAAATTTTAATAATTCTGTTTAACAGTTACAGTTAACAATGACAAAACTCTTTGCAAAAGGTTATGTTAAATATCGCCATTAGCTCTAAAATAATGCTGTAAAATTAACAATACCAGCTGTACACCCTACACTGTTTTTTGTTCCATCAAATTAAACCCAATCGTAAAAGAAATTAAAAATTACATATATAAATAATACTTACAAATGTAGATCCAGTTGTTTGACTATTTGTCGCTGCCACTAAAATGGCAGCGAGTAACAGGTGAGAATACATGACACAAGGATAGTCGAAATTGTACACCTCTGGCTTGTACACGCAACCGCAGGTTTATACCATAAGCTGATCAGATATGAAAGAGAGAGAATGACGTAGAATCATGTATCATCTCTGGTATTACCTAATGAGGTGTGACATCTCACTGGATTATATCCAACGCTGAGCATATCTGATGGCATTAGTGAGCTTTTCATATTTAAGTGCGTGGAACATGGATTTCTGAGTCATAGACTGTATTACCAATTTTGGATACTTTGTTATAACTTGTTTGCCAATGAGATGAAGTTTTCACTCATCCCATTCCATCCCTGTCAGACTCTACTGTCTCCGTTTATTTTTTTTTAGTATGCTAGTAATCTGGAACATGTCTCACTGCGCTCCAACTTTCGCTCTATAAACAAAGTGTGATTTTCTGGTGATATATCTCTTTTGCAATTCACGTGGAATACAAAATCTGCGAACATCTTTGGTTTGAGAGCAAATGCCCAAACCGTAACCTCAACCTTCCTTTCCAATAGTTATTTGTAGAGCAGTTTTCTACTCCCACATCACAGTGAAAGTACGCATACATTAGTCTGTCACAAAAACAGATGTTTTCCAGTTTATTTATATATATTTTTTAAGTTAAGTTGATTTCAGTATCCTTGTAGTTGTAGGCATAAAATTTTTGACATAAGTGTGCATATATATATATATATCATAATCCTTTGTTGATCTCACTTTTGTAGTGATTTGCTCTCTTATACAGAAGGAAAGAATGAAAGAGGTGAGATATGCAGAAATGATTACTATATTTGTTGGATATACAACAGACAGAACAAACTACTTTACAGGGTTAAACTATTGATATATAATATACGTAGATGTGAATAACCTAACACTTTCAATAGCTCATCAACCACTAGCACTCTATATATCTATGTCTATTTACACAGCTTGTATATCACATAGAATGCCTTGACATCAGGTTGTGCATATGTTGACAAAAGCACCCAAAAGAAAAGCTTGTGACAGCATTTGATGTAATTTAGGAAGCTAAGAGCATACTATCTACACTATATAAAAAAAATAAACACATAATTTAAAACACTGTGCAAAGAAAATGAGCAGACAGGCAGGTGTTAGGAGTTGCTTCTCCAAGAAGAAGATAACTCTAAAATAATTAATACAGCGGATGTATAATAATAAATGATAGTAGTATATAGCTATGAATACACCCACCACCAAAAACAAATTGGACGATAAAAATTTGGACTAAATATAACAATAGTAATAATATAATTATAACAATGGCTAAAGGTAAGGAAAGACAACTCACTAAGTTCCAAGGTACAAGCATTCAATAATCTCTGTACAATTTACAAAATATAGCAATACATTTCAACTTTTATAAAAAACTAATTACAATTTTTTTGTGTGTTAAATACTAGTGATATATTATTTAGTAAAATGAAATAGGACATTTTGAGGAAGTTTGCATTTAATTGAAATCATTTTTGAGAATGTTAGTTCATGTCATGGTCCCTGCTGTTCAAATGATTTAGTGTCGACCTTCTATCATACAATAGTAGGAGATCTACGTCGGGAATCTAATACTGGCCCGGTGTGATTACACAACTGTAGATAGTGTATGGCGAGGCAGCCATCTTACGATATGGTAATATTATTTTTTTATGGTTAAAAAGGCACTTTATTTATTACTAGCTTCTTGTTACTGGTAAGTCAATCGAGGTTAAGTTTGTTGATTGCCAGTGAGATCAGGCGTTGGTTGTTCATGCTTTATTTATTGCATCACCGGGGAGGCAAAGAGCTCTCTATGTAAAGCGGTAAATTCGAAGGAAGCGTTACCACTGGATTTGAAGTCTGTAAGGGTCTTCATATGTTGGAAGCTGAGAGATTTCATGTAGGAGAGATAGAGAGTGACTTTAGTGAAATATTCTGCAGAGCCATGCGTGCGCTCAAGCAGGTCAGATAAAGCTGCCAGATGCTTATCATACAAACATTGTAGCTGCTCTCTATCTTGTACTCCATAATGATCTACAAATGTATACAAATACATAAATAAGACAACTCCAAAAGCAGCTGGACAGACAACTCCTTAGTAATCAGAAAATCTGACCATTATAATAAATTAGTTATTTATTTGCGTGACATAATATTTTTATCAGAATTTGTGAGTGCAAAATGTGTTTGTGTGGGCGGTTCAAAGCTAATAATTGAAGTTAACAAGTACACATGGCAACCATGTTGGTGCGTGTTAACTCGCAACTCAGTAACCTGGAAGGCAAACAAATATTCGCCAACAATTTTGAGTCAAACGTAAGGAGCCAGCCAATTTCAATAGATAACATGAGCTATTTATGATGTCACATCCCAACGTTCTAACACGTATTAAATTCTGTGTTTATTTAACATGTACCTCGCCAACGCAACGTTATCAGCCATGAATGGAATAATTGACTGTTTACTATCAGTAACTCAGAGGAAATAAAACACTCAAGACTGGTATTCATTGCACGTGTCTATGGATCTATGGCTATCGAAATATCTCAATGTCACCGTAAAAAGGAGAGTACGGCGGAATTTTATCTGACAATTACAACAAAAACTGTAAAATGATCGACGTTTAGACAATAGTTAGTATCAATGACACATCCGACGATAGTCTCCAGCAAAATGACAATAAAAGAATAGACGAGATCAGAATACACACTCGACGACACTTGCTCGGAATGCGCTACTAACTGAAAACCTTACAAATATTACTTTTGATGTTGTCAACGCAGAGAAAGAGTCAAATGATGCTCATCGGATAACATTTCATTTGGTTGTGGGTAGGTGATACGACACAAAACTTGGTTTAGATATTTTTCAAGGGAGTAAAATTGGTTGGTGGTTTCAGATTCAAATGTTGTTTTGGGAGTAAAATTATTCTCTGGTTTCAGCAAAGCGAGAGAAATGCTGGTATACTTACAGATCTACCACATTTATAGGGTGGATCAATTCAATAATATCATACCGTTGTACATTTACTCCCATATTAGAATAAGGGAAATGATTAACATTCAATGAAGAAAAGACACTTGGACAATTCCTCGACAGTTATCTATTGTTTAGATTTCATTGAAAGTGTCTTCAATTGGCTCTATGCATGTCGGACAGGAATACAGCGTGTCAAAATTTCTTCAACTTTCTAATTTCTCAAATAGTTGTCATACTGAAAATAATAGCCTAAGTTAACATTAAAAATAAATCAATCGGACCAAAAGCTAACTTACCAGGATGGAAAAGAATGACGGCGTTAAGCAAAGCAATCTCTCTCTCCGTAAGTTTCAGCGCAGCAAACATTCTCAACAAGTCAATCGTAGCTCCAACCATAACTTTTTCAGCATTTGCTACAAGAAAGACATAAATGAAAGCGAAAATGATAAAAAGACTTTTGATTCAAAAGCAAACCATCCCTAGACAAAGATTGTCATTCATAAAAAGAAAGCTTAGTCATAAAGTGTAAAGATCTATGAAATATTTATCCGTTCATCAAGCAGCTTGAAAACATATCTATGGAAGTACAAAGACGGCTAGCAAAAAATTTGCATAAATTGTTCCTTATTCTGACAAGCCAATTCCGATAATTTCAAAGTCCAATTCGGACCGATGCAAATATTGAATTAGAAAATAAATCATCGATTAAAAATGGGTTTGAGTGACAGGGCGAAGAATGGTTGAACGCTTACTTAGTTGTGCCATCATATCCAAGCCAATCTGTTCAGCGGTGGGTAACTGGTAACCGAGTACTGACACCGTCCATAGCAAATGCATTATAACCATCTCATATCCGGCTATAAATAGAATAAAACAATTCAACAGCCATCTTTTTATTTATTATTACAGAATGTAAATCAATTAAAAAGAATGACAGATTGTATAGATATAACACAAAATTATGATGCGGCTTCCAAAGTTGAATGATTTATCAGTGAGAATTTTAAGTGGTTTGTGGGTTGGTTGATTAGGCAGAAGGGTGAGTCACTTGGTGTGGTCTAGAGTTATCAGCTTTGGTGACTATGTTACTATCTGACAACAAACAATTTGTTATGTATGACCGATGTTTATTCCAAACAAAATGATCTTGGTTTGCAATAGCAAACATGAAGTAAACAAGAGACGGAAGTTTGTTGAATTTTTGCAAGAATACAAAAAACATTTGATTCACAATTCAGTTGTCAATCATAGCTAGAGGATGAGCGAAACATAATTTATTATTGGGATGATTTAAATGAATTACAAGTTGTTCGTATGTAAAGCTGCAGCCAACTTTTGGCTCATATTTTGTTGCAACTAGACAGTAGAGACGCCCTCAGTCAAAGTACAAGAGATTGTATCTAGCCCATTAACAACCCATGACATATCGCCTCCTTTTCTCAAATCATTCACTCAAGCCGCTAACCAACCGTGAAGTCACAAGCTTGTAGATGGAAAAAAAATTGCCCGAACGAAATGAATTCCATGATGTCACACCACTAACAGGACACATTAGCGCGTAAATCGTGAGTTTTATGAAAACTGCATGAAGTTAGATCATTCTGCGGATATTCCTGGGTTTTCCGGAATTTAAAAGCGGAGTAATACTCAAGCAGTCTACAATCTTACCTCCTTTCAATACCATGATCTGATCATCTTGGCTAAGCTCTGTGAAACCAGGAATAAGCTTGGAGAATTCAATGATTTGTTGAATAGTGGATGTCATCTTCTCAGAAAACTGCTGCCAGAACTGGGGCTGACTCATTTTACCGATCTGTTCAGCTGAAGTCAGCATGTCTAACAAATCATCATTGTAGTAAGCTTTACTCTGAGCTTGCAACAGCAAGTTAGCCAGCGTGTCTAAAATAATCATAGAGTTGTATAGCTAGAGTGTATGCAGTAATGATAGAGTGATATAGCTAGAGCGGTCGCACATAGCAACAGTTGGCTTGGGCGATATGGCTTTTAGCAACAGGTGTGCTGTTTTTGCAAATAACAGGGTTATTGAGACATTTACCAAACCGAGACAGATAATTTACAAAATTACGAGACTCCCTAATTGTACAGAAAAGTAATTAATATATGTACTACAATTTGGAGTTGAGCATTAAACTATATAATGGGTTGAACTCTGCACCAAAAAGCAGGTGGTAGCAGTGATTGGAAACAACTAACAGTAATTCCTAGAAATACCTTCCTTTACACCTACCAATCTCGGCGCAAACAATTGCATTATGTTTTTAAATACAAGTTAAAAAGCTATATTTTTAGGATTACTAAAATATCTGCGGCTACGGTTAATGTTACAGCAGAAGGTCAATGCCAGGTCATAGCTTTGCATGAGTTATTTTGCAAAAATGTATGGATTTATGTTACCAATTTTTGACTGTTTAATCTCACCGGCTAACAAACTGGTGAAGACGCAGGTGAAGGTTTAGAGAGTTAAAGAGCTTTCGGTAATTGACAGAAGACATTATACGCCTCATCTGGCCGCTTTAAAAAAACAAAACTTGCCGCCTCAATTACAAGATCTTCTTTGAAATCTGAAGTGACAAGTAATAGATCAGAGCATTTAGTGGTCAACCGGCTAGACCACAGGCTAATCCATGCAACTCTGTGACCATCCCCCATCCAACCCTTCAAGCCTCAAGCAATGCTTGGAATTTATCTAACTTTCTTAACGAACTTTATATTTATTAGCACCAACAAAACAAGTTATAAGTACTTTTATATTCCTAAAGAATATACTAGCATCTGACATCCGCTCACATAGCCGTCAGATATCCCTGTCATTCAAAACTAATAGATTGTGTCGAGATATAGTATTATGACTTAATGACTATTTGCAAGCACCTGCAAGCACCTGCTTACCATTGTCATCAGCTCTTAGCACTTGGGTGGTAATTTCTAGAAGTTGGTCATCAAAAAGCTCCCCTGAATCCAAGCACCCAAAGTTGTTACTGTCACTACAAAACAACGCTTGAAATGTTATACAATATCTCAAATAAGTCAAAAGGACTATTTTTGTATACAAAAGCGGTAATGGTTGTTAGAAAAACAGAGTATAAACTTTCACCATTGTCAATGTGACACTAAGAGAAGAAATGAGAAGGTTACAAGAATACGATGACTTCTATAAACAGAGAGAATATCTTATGTCATCAGTAGTAATCACTTTTAATTCATAGAAGTTGGTTCAGAAAAAAAATAATATTAGACTCAAAGGGAACAGTAGACCAAAGAATGTTACTTTGATGCGGAGCAGTGACAGCGTGTTTAGAGCTGACAGCTGCTAAATTTTCACATACCACCTTCTGTTAATCAGCTGTGTGAAACTCGCTAAGTTTTGGCTACCAAATTATTTCGATGACAAAACATTTAATATAAAATATTTATCATCGATGCAATCATGACAGATGATGAAGAATACTCGCATTAAACCGCGTTGGCGTATAAGTTTGATAAATCAATATGGAATGTTTGGCTGAAATCAACAAAAAACGGTTCAAGCTGTGAGAGAATTTTTATTATTAGTAGAAGGTAAAAAAGTGCAATAAATAACAAAAATGGAATAGCTTGACAGGATGTGCTGGAATGTGGAATTTAGTCACATTTCTGGCAAAAAAATGTGTTTGCGTTTTGCCTCAGAGTTGAGCTTGTCATGAAATGTTGCAATAATACCTTGGATGATGGATTATATAATATTGATGGTGCGGTTTGGTTGCTATGCTAGAGTATTTTTATATATATCTGTATTCTTTGGATATGGGGTATACCGCATCATTAATTCAACTGTCTCTTTGCTATAGCTGAGGTGATAAATAACACATGCTGAGTAGTAGGCCAACCATCTGCAGTATTCCACTTATGCGCAAACATTCATACAAATATCCTTATTCACACTCACTGCACACAAACATGCATAAATTCACAACCCTGGATTGACGAAATTTTTTGCAACTTGATATTCTAACGACCAATTAGTGATGCTGTTACAATTACTGCAATAAAGTAATTCTCACAGGAAATGCAACTGTCTAACAGACCTGTAAACGTTTTAAATTCCATTATTTACTGTTTAGAGCAAAGGATATGTCTGGTTTCCATCGTGGAAGGCTTGAGTTGTCTCTCTGCTAACGGTTAACCAAATTTTTGATTACTGGTTTCGAGGTTGACAAGTATTCTCTGCCTTCCAAACAAACATACTCGTTAGAAGTGACAAAGTAATTAATTACATAATTATAATAGAAGAAACCACAGTACAACTAAAGCACCTAAGGCTGTGGCCATCATCAGCCACCTGGCTGTATAATGCCCAGCCATGGTGCAGGAGTTCTGGTTTGGTGAAACAAAAGCAGGCACAGCCTATGTTACTCAGTTCAAAGTCCTTCAAAAAACTTGTTACAAAAACCCTGCCTATAAAATTTGCGCATAGTTGTCTACTCTGGAATCAATCACCTCTAGTGAAAGCGGCAGCGTATTAAGGCAGCAAACAACTGCACTAAAGCCAGCCAAGTGTTCTTTACTAGGTACAATAAACAAAAAACTAAGTGAGTACACTTATAATCAATTTGAAGCGATATTTTTATGAAATGTTGTGATGAATGCTTTCAAATGCAAACATGCGGAAAAGAATTGAAGCAATAAATGCTTGAATGGAAAGTAATTGCAGTTATTTAGCTTTGAGAGAGGAGTAATTAGTGATTGCCCATTGCGTTAATCACAAATATGGCTGACTGCCTCGTTTAATATGACATCTTCTGCAAATTTTGTACTCTCCGTTAAACTAGTAATTATGTGTGTGTTCATTGACTGTGAGTGTGCGCATTGTAATCTAACTATACAGGTCTTTGACCCCCGCCGACAGCGAGCGCTAGCTACCAACTTCTGGAATGCTTGTCACGAACTTTATACCTAAGCAAGATTCACACTGCCTTCTTCTACTTCAGAGATTTCAGTGGAAAACCAATTGAAAGAAATTCTAGGCCTTGTCACCAAATAAATGCAAATTCCCCAACGAATGTAATAAATTCAATTGTTTTAGAATATTTAAACAAATTTTCCACATATTTGTCATGAATGTCAGCAAAGATGTGAATGAATACGAATGAAAGTTTAGCTGTAGATAGTTTGTTTTTGGGGAAGGGGAGATGACACATCGCTACTAACATTTGTGGAATTTAGGCTATGCAGGTGATGTGACATTTGACACGACAACTTTCTCTCTCTTAGCTTCACTCTCTGGTGATTGATAACTACCAATATGAGCTTTTGTAAAATTTGCGGTAATTGACAGATTGTTACTGCAACGACCACCAGATGTCACTGTGATTGGTGACACAATGGCAGCCAATCATTTCCGTTCATGTGTTTACCACTTAGACAACCAAGATTTGCAGACAGGATTATATTCTTGCAGGAGATTATGCTATAATTTGCCACCATTGTTTTTGATGTACTTACGAGTTGGTACGCATGATTGGTGCAGAGGAATTAACTAAGCATTTCAGAAAAACAACATGTGATTAGTGAAACCTGAATTATTATTATTATGATGATGAGCACTGCTGCAGAGACATCCTGCAGGCAAGAATGGATGAATGCGGTTGAGTTATGATTTAAAAAAGTATGTTTGCGGTTTTTTAATTGACTTTATAGATTGATGGGCCAAAAATAGTTACACAGTTTGCTGCTTTTTCATTTAACTTACGAGTCGGTAAGATCGGTATCAGATCCGGAACCACTGGAATCACTGCTGTTACTTCTGTTCCTTTTGTGATACTTCACCTCATCCTGTACCATTTCTCTTTGCCTTTTCGACATCCTTCCAAACTTTACCGCTAAAAGCAGCCGATAAATAATGCAATCTTTGCAAAATGGAAGCGTTTTACGAAGCAATATTTTGATGATTACTTTCCACAATTTCACTGACAGTCGAGTTATGCTCAACGAGGCATAGCGCGCGTCACAAGATACCCTCGATTGTTTAGCTGAGCGATACCAGATCTGTACTTTTTGTTTATGAAAGTCAGAAAAGCCGTCATATACAATTTTACTCCTTGCGACAGAACACTGCAAAATTATTGAATCAACAGTTTTATCTCTGCATCTGTGTATACAATTACAGCAGCAAATGACTCTCTGACAGTTAATCGAAACAGTAGCAGAAGCTAATCATGACATGTGGCTGGGGTACGAAGCTAAGAAACTTATTCTCAGGAAAATTATGTATTATTTTGAGTAGCGAAGAGTAAACAATTGGATGTAAAG
The DNA here is from genome assembly GCA_945261195.1 of Cryptosula pallasiana. NCBI lineage: Eukaryota > Metazoa > Bryozoa > Gymnolaemata > Cheilostomatida > Cryptosulidae > Cryptosula > Cryptosula pallasiana. The sequence continues at coordinate 9,180,262 of OX183130.1, read as the reverse complement.
TATTGAATAGAATATGTGTGAATGAGAATTTAGTTGGAATGGAATAGCTGCGGACATAGAGGCGCTCACTTCTCAATAACTCAATTGTTAGAGCGAGCGCGTATGTAACACATTGATGCACAAACATACACTAGCAGATGCTTATCTCTAAATAAACGATGATCTTCGACCTCGAATTTGCTCTCCCACCCTTTTATGAATGCTTTCGCCATAACTATTTACAATTTTAGGAAATCTTCTGTCATATTGTGAGGCGTGGGATTAGTCAACAATATCTTATCAATATGAATGAATTATCTATTATGTTGGTTAGCAATCGTACAATGGCCGTCTAAAGTGGTTATCGCATGTAAACTTCACAATCTTCTAGAACACAGATAGATAAAGTTGCTACAATGTTTACGCGAGATAGCCAGTGCATTGTAATTTGTGTATGCGACTTTAGGTCTATGTGTATATGAATGTCAGATAGAAAATCTAGAAATCTAGAAATTGTTTAGAAACACCCGAAGCAGAATGTCTGTCACCATTGTTTACTTCATTGCTGTAATCACTGCCGTTGATTTTCTGGAAATTACATCAAATAAAGCGCTAGCTCCGCAGCGGTTTATTTACAAATACAAAAAACTGTTTTGGCAGTATTTCTGTCTGCTGAGATACAGTTGAGAACTGAGGCTAAAACACACATGCTTAGAGACACATGCTACAAGATGGCATATGGTGTTGAGTGAGACATTTGCAGTAGATTCAAACAGTTGTAATGTTTATGTATTCACCACATATTTCAAAGCTGCCAGTTGTCTATCCAATTACTCTATAATAACAGCCATGTTTTATTGTATGAACCCACAAACTATATTACACTAATTTAATTTATTATTAGTTGCCTTGTCTTGCATATTCTGATGATACTAGCTATAAAATTGTCACATTCTGAAAATAGCCTGAGATCTATCAATTACGATTGTTGCTTTTAGTACTTGGCTTTATGAGAAAGTTGAAACATTCATTTGATGTTAGAGTGCACTTTGCCGATGCAAATTTGCTTTTTGCAGTCTCATTGGTCCTACAACAAGTGTATTTAATTGAAACCACGCAGACCGAGGACTCACCCGGCAAGTTTACACTTTTTTAGAATGCAAATGCTATGTCTCAAATTTGTTAAATTAAGTGAAATGGAATGCAGACTTTTGTGAATAATTGTTCGCATCAATGAAACTTTTGAAAGAATTTTACCTATTAAAGCTTTACTATTTATTTTATCATATTCATCGACTGTTCTTTTGTTACCCCAAGTATCCGCGACAGCTTTACAAATTTGGTGTCTTTTCAGTGAGAAGAGTTTTGGCGGCGTGAATCCATTATAGCTGAGATGTTTACGCTCTCTCTCACACTTATGTAATGCTATTGTAAGCTATTTGTAGTAAGATGGCTTTTGTTGGTAATTGTACTTATCATCTTGTTTGGAGAGAGCCCCAAAGCCCAAATAGGCAACATGTCAAATATTGACAATGTTTTGACAGCTAGAGATGGGCACTTGCTGCGCCTAATCTCCAAGTATTACCTACTTGTGGTGGCCTTGAGCTGGCAATGGGAGATGACTTGTAAACATTTATTGGTGATTTGTGATGTGCCTATAATGGACAGTTTAAATTAAAGGCAGCCCAAGATTGACATCAGCTTACTACAGATTACACTTACAGGTGTTTGATCATTGCTTTCTACACCATGTATGCTGCAGAGCAGTGATGAGGTGCGGCTATGTACTAAATCTTGACTCTCTGATTGCTCAAATCAAAAGACTTATTGTTGAACAATTATCCTGTCATCAACTTGTATAGTGCCGGCTGTCAGTTACTAGAGCCAGCTGCCCACTAGAGGTAACCTCTGTCCACCACTACCGCCCTCTGTCCATTACTAGTAACCTCTGTCCACCACTACTGCCCTCTATCCACTACTAGTACCATCTGTCCACACTACTAGTAACCTCTGTCCACCACTAGTAACCTCTGTCCACCACTAGTAACCTCTGTCCACCACTAACGCCATCTGTCCACTACTAGTAACCTCTGTCCACCACTACTGCCCTCTGTCCACTACTAGTACCCTTTGTCCACCACTACTGCCCTTTATCCACTACTAGTAACCTCTGTCCACTACTACCATCCTCTGTCCACTGCTAGTAACCTCTGTCCACTACTACTGCCCTCTGTCCACTACTACCGCCATCTGTCCACTACTAGTAACCTCTGTCCACTACTACCGCCTCTGTCCACCGCTAGTAACCTCTCTTCATAACTACCGCCCTCTGTCCACCACTAGTAACCTCTGTCCACCACTACCGCCCGCTGTCTACCACTAGTAACCTCTGTCCGCCATTAGTACCCTTTGTCCACCACTACTGCCCTCTGCCCAGTAAAAGTAACCTCTGTCCACTACTTGTATCGTCTTTCCACCAATGTAATGCAAACAGCTGATAATTGCTGTCATATTCAGAAATAGTAGGTATCGCAAAGGCATAAAACTTAGCACACTCTGTCTGCTACTAACGCGCTAATTTTTATGCCTTTGCGATATCTACTTCTCCTAAAACTGACAGCAATTACCAGCTGTTTGCATTTCATACGTGTGGTTTGCTGTGTAGATATTGAGATGGAATTTCAATTACGTGCAAGTAGATGAGTGTGAGAATATGTCGTGAAGGTGGGAAAAAATGAAAAGTGAAGTAAGCCAAAATTTCATTCTTGCGTTTAAACTCAGTTTAAATTCCATTCCCTCCAGCACCGGATCCTTATTGATAACAGCAAAATAACTTTAAAAGTGACTTTGGATAAGTATCAGCTCCTTGACAAAGCTGCTGAGACAATAGCCGAGTTTCCAATAAAGGGTTATGTGTATATGTTGGAGCGTTGTCAACTATTTAACCATGTTTATATGTGCCAATGATTCATACCAGTCAATACATGATAGAGGAATTCCTGGAATGTTTCTTATCTCAAACCATTCATCAGAACTGAGGCTTTTCATCTTGTTATGATGTTGCAACTGCAGCAGCATCCTTCCTGTTAGACTGAGCACCAACGTTATTGAAGTTTTGCAAACTTTGCCAGACATAAAGCTGCATTATTTGGCAGTAAATTAATTTCTTTACACATAAGACGTAGCACTTGATTCTAATGCTGTTTTATTGCAATTTATTGCAGCAATAAATTATACACAGGCAAGTGTGTTATACAATTTGCCATTCAGTAGAGTGCTTCTCATTGCAAGCGCATTGTTGGGCAGCCAAATTGAGGATTTAGGCAATAAATCTATTGGGTACCACCCACAGGAACTTTACCATCAAAGGGCCAAGTTACAGCCAAGCGACGTATGAATGAAAACAGGTCTTACGCAACCAAGCTGAGGTTGCCTGCACACATTTGTAAAGTGCATGTTTCTCGCGAGTATACCCGCAAATCTAATGACCAAAACTAAATAACTTGTTAGTAGAAACATAAATAAATAACTTTTCAACTAGTCATGTGATATGTACTCGCTTGAGTACTTCCTAACCTTTTTGCCAATTAAATAGTTGGTTTAATTTATTTTAATTATGAATAACTTGGTACGGAATGTGGAAGATTTGTTTTGTTGCTACTTAGGATATTTTGCGGTTTGAGTGGTTAACAGATGCACCAGAGATTGAGGGCTGATAGATGGAGAAGTAGTACACCACATGTGTGTGGGCTTGCGGGATAGCAGTTACCTTTCATCTTGTTTGTTTTTCATACCTGTCTTTCATTCATTCACTACTAGCTAAGCTGCAGTCAATTAAGTATGATGTAACAATAGTGAGTCTAGCAGCAGGCAGCGTGCTGAAATGATGCAGCCTGAAGCAGCATTGTGCAACAATAATTAACGAGTGATGGCTGGCGGTAGATTAGGAATGCAGGTGAGACAGAAGTTTGGCTGGTGGGGTGTGGAGAGATACATTTAGAAAGTAGAGGTTATAGACAGGTTCTGTACCGATGATGGTGGAGGTGTGGGAAGATAGATGATGAATGGTGCCCTGGAGAGAATATAAAAAGCTGCAGATCGGATGCGCTTGGTGTAGGTAATAGGTACACACATCTGGTCAACACTACGATGCTGGTGAAGCATATTAAAATATATTTATGTATAATGTTGAATGGTTAACCACCTGGAACGATCAGGTAAATTCATACCTGATTGGAATAGTCAGAAAAGTTACCAGATATTTTGGAATGATTACGCCAAGTTGCTACCTATCAAACTTGCAACCATTTTAAAGTTTCAAATGATTTCCTAAAAGTTGTTATAGCATAGCTTACCGTCCTTGGACATTCCTAGAGACAAACATTTTTGCAGTCGGCAGTATTGACATCGGTTTCTGCTCAGTCGATCAATTCTACAGCTTCTTTCTTTTTGGCAATGGTAGTTCTGGGCATTCGTTTGACTTCTTCGAAAAAAACCCTAAAACAATAAAAGGAAAAGGCTACAGAAGTGATGATTTCTTGTCGTATCAGAGAGAGATATAACTAGAAAAAACAGTTTACCTTGCACCCTTCACAGGTGATCACTCCATAGTGCACACCTGATGATTTATCACTGCACACCTTGCAAGGTATCACCTCGATGTCCGCTACAAACAAGAAAAACAAAACATGGTCAGCGACAACTCGCAAACCTTTGATGCTATTTCAACATTGCGAGTCGCTCAACAAAGACATTTACAACAATATTAAGGAAAGGTTCTCTAAGGTAAACCAATTTATTTGTACTTTTGTTATTCCAGCTGCCATTTTCTAGCTGGTGCATATTCGTGTAGCATTAATTACCCAGTCATTACTGCAAAGTTGAGTTTGATTAGAAAGGTTCGTGAAGGAGATGAAGAGAAACATGATACACTCTGCTGCATGCATTAATTACTCCTGGGTATTTATTACTATCACAACTGCAATTAGAGCACATGCCGGCAGCCCAGGCTGCGGCAGCAAATAGATAATATTAATAAACACTAATTCTTTCAGACGTTATTGATGTTTCATATCAAAAATTACTCCTAGCTGTTAAAAACTGTCTATAGTGAGATAAGATTTCACTAATGTCTATAGTATAGTGTGGATACACCCCCCCCCCCCCTCCGGGTCTAGATAAATCGGGTATTTCGCTTCAAGAGTACAATCCTAGGGCCTGGCTAGTAACCCGGGAGGGGATGCATAAACTGCATATGTAATGGGTGTGAGTCAAACCTTATTTATAGTATTTTGAATTAGCAATGCCAAAAATAGAGATATATTAGATTAGCGAAGTGACCAGGATAGGTTGAGTGGTTAACGGCCATTGGCTATATCGATTGCTGCTAAATCTAACTAAATTACCAGCAGAGACAGCAATGAGTCGCAGAGGATGCTGCCAGACAGAATACTACCCAATGAGAGATGAAAGCTATGGATGTTACCCTATAGCTATAATTAGACAGGTCCTGCTGCAAGGTCTAAACGCAATTGATTAATGAATGGCTAATACATACAATTATAATACAATATTTACAAAGGCAGACGTTATTTAAATTTTTCAATAATAACAATAAATTACCGTATAATGAAAGGAGCTCATGAATCTATTTTATACAGGAAGTGTCATGAAGTTAAAAATTACATAACTTTTAGAATCTTGTTTACTTGGTGCTGTTCTTTCTAGTAAACAACATCGATAGTGTGAGATTAGAGCAAATGTCACTAAGAAATAGTTGGAGACATGCCAAGATGAGTAGTAATTTATAACATCAGTATCTCATCTGAGTGAGATATATACAACTGGGTATATAATTGGTGACATCTGTTACTGTAAGTAATCTAGCTTCTGGTGACAGAATACATTAGTAGTTGGGAGTGGATAAGTTTTGGTAGTAAAACCAACACATTGCTGTCAAATGAAACATTGTATATATACAAAAATTGTTGTCTATATACATAGTAGACTATGAATGTTTATCCATGCTTTGACAGGTTATGCTGTCAATATCTATCAGCAATAGTGCAGGGTCTACGGTATGCGCTACCATTGGCAGCCGAATAGGCAGCAGATGTCACAGAGGGATGGTCATTATGTTTACATAACAAACCAATGTCACTCACCCACTTACAAACAATCTATCTCATTAAAAGCTAAATTTGTTTTCTGTAGCAACACATTAATTGTATCTAATGATCATCACACAATTTTTGTGTCATTAGATGGCAAGGGTCTACCGCTGACATTGTTATAAAGAACTGATGCATAATCAAATAACTAGTATCGCTGCCGGTAGATGTATATTTTTGCAGGAATTCTTTCTTACGAGCGGTAGTGGTTAAAGTTTGTTTGAACAATTAGTAATGTTACCAGCTCAACCACCTTCGACTCCGGTAGTTCATTCAACTTAATTGCTTATTCCCACTAATGTTAGTTTTTGCAAACAAACAACTTTGGCAATTTATTACAAGGTCAATTATAGCGTGAAAGGAGTAACTCTACTATTTCTTCTCACAAATTAATCGCATTGATTTTTAGTGCCAAACAAACAATTGCACAGACACCTAAAAGACATCTGTCATATCGTAGTTATAGCATCAAACGGTTAGGTGGCCCACAAATGGTTGCTATTCACCACCTCAACCATTCACATGGTTTAAACCAACCACATATGGTTTAGCTACCACAAACTTATGCGTAGACACCGACCAACCGGTATAAGCTTGCTCAATGAAATCGCGATATCAAGGCACTGACTGATCTGAGCGGGATTATGGGAATTGATATTGTGCAAAGTGCAAAACTATTAAACTGTTTGGACTGAGAGATATTTAAATTGTAGCGTACAACCGCACAACCCCCACACTAAGCCCACCAATTAAAACAATGTTTATTGCGCCATCATAAGTTGAACAGCTTACTAGATGAATTTCAACTCGGCATTTTAATAACCAAACCGGTTTATTTACTGAAGTTTGGACACAAACAAGTGCCAGCCATACTAAGGTCTGGTTCTTTGGCTATGCTATTAGTTATCTATGTTTATGGTGTACAAATAGCTTAACAACATCTTGAGATTGTATGCCGGAAGATGAGATTAATATTGAGGGGGAGGGGCGGTGATAATGCACGGATCCACCCCTGTGTTTCAAGTCCGTAACCGTAACCAACTAGTCAGTAGTAAAAGAGGAAAGTCCAATCTTTGGCCGTGTTTCGGTGTTTTGTTTGCAGGAGAGTAGTAGACAAGAGAAGGAGGTCGGATGTACGCTAATGGTGGTGCGCTGAGAAGCACTCGAGATGCAGACATAAGAGTAAAGTGTATATATATTAGATTAAACATAAGATAGCATCACGGCTTACGCCTAAATTAATAACTAAGATGAGAACTATCTATTGTCATACAAGAAGAGGCTTAGCAAATCATAATAGCAGCACGGGTTGTCTCACATCAAGGACTCGGGATAGGCCCCAGGGCCCCTCAACAATTATCAATAAACATTTTGAATAACAACCATTTTTGGTTATCTTCCCATCAAACTAAACATGATACTTGTGGGTGCACGAGTGTCTAAGTTTCCGTCGTTAAGGAGCTAACAGGGTGTTAGGTACACCCAGACATTTCAAACACTATTCTAGCTTCATATCCATACATACTATATTGTATTATGCATGATCATAATTAACTGATGTTTGCTTGTTGAGTAAACACATCAATGCCTCGAGATCAATTCAGCTTTCTAACAGAACTGGCTACACAAATCAAGTCTGTAAGACCTTCTATTGATTATACGAAACTATGGGAGGCTTACAATCTGAAGGGTTTATATTTCGTGTATATAAATTAATTGGCACACAACTACAATTATGTTAATATTAGCTATTCATGCATTGCACTGAATGAGTACAAACTTTACAAGTTGTTACAACTGCTGCTCTGCGTTGATGAATAACCATAAATTCAATTAGGGATAATAATCATATACAGATTTAATGTTATTATATGCTATTTTAAATACTGCATACATTATATTATAATTTGGTTAGCAAATACGTGCAGTGCAAAAATTATATCTACTACGCATCTTGTTTTTATTGTACAGTCTAGCATACAATAGCAATAATAATTATTATTAAACTAAAATAATTAACTCGTTTTCATCATTTAATGCTCAGAGTATGATTGCACCATCCTGCTGAAGAAAAAGCAGTTCAGGGCCGTATACTTGATGTTTGTAAACAAAAACGATAATAATTATAACATACCTTTAATGTTTGACGGTGCAGTCTTCATTTCTACTTGAAGTCCTATTCCTACTGAGTTCTTATGTATGGGCAGCAGAAATATCGGCAAGCAAGATCAGCAGAAGAAATATCTGTAGACACCAGATGGAGTGCAGTGCTAAAAATAAAGTCCACGCTATTACTACTACCATGTGCTAATAAGCGTCGGGGTGGGCGAGGCTTAAAAATTCGTAAGCCAATCAAAATGAGTTAGATGCGCAATGATAGGTCTGTATGGCATTCTTGCGTAAATTGACAATAGCAAAGGAATGCTAAAGCTGCTTTGATGATGCTATTTCAGCTTGGTCTGCGTTTTCTGTTTTTCATCATTGATATTATGTTATTTAATATTGTAAAATTCGCACCTGGAAAAAATAGTCATTGGATTTAGCTTTTTACAACAGAAATGTAAGGTACAGTCAAAAAAGATGTTTATGAACAAATATGAGGGTTGCCAAGAATATAATTGATGCAAACCTGTCACACAAAAAAATAATTTAAAATTATAATCCTTTCAAAATTCCAACATTCCACAATTTACGAAAACAATGTTTTGGTAGTAGATAAAAATTTGTTTTGCTCCCTGGAATTGAAATCACTTTTCATCATTTGAATATTTGACATGATGGTATGGTGACATCGTGGACGACATGGTATGGAACATGGCCAGGAGATTACCCGAACGTCAATGAGACATAAGCTTGAGGTTTGGCACGTCGAGAGTTTTCTCTTAGAAAGGGAAAGAAAGGGGAATTATGGATGCAGAAACTCGCTTGGAATGAGACGTCAAGCATGTAGCACATTCCTGCGTAACCAGTTTGAAGGAGAGCCTTAGGGCTGATCTCCATGCACCCCCTAGAGCTCCAGGAACGCGGCCAATGATTTCTCACTAAACTTTTAGAAAACCATTCTTTGAGAACATTCTATGACAATCGTTACGTATTGTGTAGAAAGAAATACAGTATCGATATTACGAAATTAGCTCAAAGACTAGCCCATGGTTTATTTGTAAACTATCTAGGTTTTTCCATTAAAAGTTGACACAAAATCAATTTTTACATGTCCTTTGAATAACAAAAGCTGAGAAAGCTTTTGTATTCTGAGCAACTACCATCAAATGAGACATCTGTTGTAGTCAGCTATCCAAAAAGAAGACAGACAGGCCGTCAACTGGTACCAGACGCTTTAGAGCTGACAAGGAAACATCATCAAAACAAGCGACCACATAATCTACTGGGGCAAGCTAAAATAATAATATAACGACCATTTGTGAATGTCACATTGCGATATACATTATATCAAAGTCGTGTATATATAACAGAAATGTCAGCAGAAGAAGGAACTGAGTTTATTTGCCATAATTAGTAGTAATGGATGACTAGGAGTACAAAGCTGTCGATACGAATAAATAAGAAAATGCCAAGAAAGCTCTGTAGACTGCAATAATTGTGACATTTGATTTGATGAGTAAAAGAGTTAATAAAAAAGATGAGTGAGTGTATTACCTAGTAAATATACTTACTTGCACTGTAATATAGGTAATTAGTTGGTCTCTAATCGTCTCCTGATTCATTCATATTCGTCGTTACTCACAGCCTACGCCGATGCTTAAATATTTATATACTTATGTCACCGTGTTTGTTGAAAATAATTTTAATTATTATTGTTATTTTTCATTAGTCAGCTTAATGCATTATGCGGTATTTTAGTTGTTATATGTACAAAACACACTCTTTGATGTATTAACAGTGCATGTGCTTTGATGTTAGGGCAGTTATGGCTTTTTTTGATGCTGCAGAGTATAGGGTCAAACACGGATTATAATTGTTTTAGTAAATGCTAATTCAAAACAAGCAGTGACAAAGTTCTCTATCTTTTACAGTTGACTGCGTTATAAGCTATGAGTACACACAAATAAGAAGAGATAAAACAAACCAACAATCTCCCGGAGCGCTAGCGTTTCGGGATAAGTGTTTTACGTATGATGGTTTAAAGATGGCCGTGAAGAATCAGTAGAAAAAACGATACGATAGAGATGAGGCGTCATTAATTCACAATGTACTATATATGCAGCTGCAACAAGCAACACTTAAAAATTCATTAACCATGGCGTCATTTTAGATGATGGAAACATTACAAGTACGATACGATAGGTCATAAAATCTTTTACACACAACTGATCGCTGAAGCTTTCCCAGCGTGCCCCACTGCATGGGCAATATAGCATGAGATCTTGTGGGAAATGTACAGCTGGGCTGGAGAGGGGAACGCCACTAAGTGGGGGTGTAAGACCCTGCTTGAAACAGCTCACGCTTATTTTTTTCAGACTAATTTTGGAACTGTGCCAATTAATAATTACCATTTGGAGTTGTCTGCATACCAATCAAAGGGGCATAACTCCATAAGGAACGGTGAAAATATTATTGGTTTTAGCTTGGAAACAGAGAGAAGTATTCACCCTTCTCCCAGCCTAGCCAGTGTGGCATGTAGTCGAACGCAAATGTCTATGGTAAATACATTGATGCACTTGTACAAAACATAGTAAAATCATTAACAATCTATTTGTCTATTAAAGCCTACTAAATATCGCATCAAACATTGACAACAATACAGAGATATGATCAGTCAACACGGTAGGTCTAGATCATATTGCTAGTAACTAGATCGCTGCTGTGATAGTGTCTATTATTGTAGAAATGAATTTCTAAAGCGCTGTCTTTAGCATTGAATACATCCCAACATAAACATAATTGTGATGAAATGAATGTTCTTACACCGGTGTACATAACAGCCCTATCAGATTGGGTTTCTAAGACAACTACATCGACGATTTAAAAGGAAAAGCCAAAGGGTAAAGCTATTAGGTTGTTGCTCATCGGAAATGTGGGTGGTAGAGCAGTATCTCAGAGGTGAAGTTCCAAAACCATATCCTGTTCACATGATTACATCATAAAATATTTTATCAAGAAAATAATAATTTATTAGTAAAATTTTTGACAGTTCGTGACTCAAAGTGGCTCATCAAACACCAAAATCAACATCTATTTTATACTTGCTAAGCATTTGGTCAAAATTATTTTGATGGGAAATAAATGAAGCATAAACTTGAGCTGGTTTAGCAAGCTAAAAGTTGCCAAGAAGAAATGGCTGTTAGCCAGATATCTCTGGTTGAAAAGATGAACCGATGCTTCACACACATTTGTGACAGTGACAACATCACTAAGAGCAACTGTTAGCTGTGTAAAAATACTACGTGGGTGAAAGTTTCTAACCAGTATGCAGAGCTGGGACTTTATTCCTAACACATTCACTCCGTTGAAAAAACGTTTTCTGAATTCTGCATTGCTTAGCAGTTGATGTTGGTTTGATGTGTTTTTATAACATTCTAACCATAAGCACATTACACCAACGCTGATTAGCTATTGTGCTTTGTAAGTGGAATAATCATAAAAACAGGGACAACTAGCTATTGTGCTAACACAAACTACACAGAAGGCATATCATCACTGCAATTTTAGATATTATATGAGAAAAAATAATTTAACTAAAAATGAGGAAACACAAATAGTCAGCTTTGAAATATGATCTGATTAAAACGAAGAAACTAGCTTCCTCTTTGCATAAAGTTGAGCTATGCAGAGTTGATGGAAATGCAGAGAGTTATGCTACAACTACATACAAGGTAATCTGGAATTAAAACAAATGTAGACAGGAATGAATGCAGGCAGACCTGCAATGAATATGGACACCTTCTAAAAAGAAGTGTCGACTAATCCAAGTGAATGTCGACTTCACGATAAAAAAGAAGATTGACGCAATCATTTGAGAAGATGCTGACATAAGTTCCAAAAATGACAATGATTTCCATTTTCATCAAAGTAGACAACTCCTGAAACAAGCTTCAAAACGATGTTACCCAGAACAAATGCCATCACTTCTAAAATAAACGAAACATTGAAATATTAATTTTATTACATAATCAGCATTCATTCTATGAAGTTTCTAAGTTTATTTCAGCTTTGTCTGCATTTATTTCTGTCAATGTTTGCTCCGACTCATATTTATCTCTTTCATCGTTTTATATCATCCTAATATCGTGGTAATAAAAAAGAAAAAACTGTTGTATCAATTGTTAAGTATAGTACTTGCCCTGAGTTGCCAAAGCAGCGTTTTAATAGTATGCATTTTCAGTCGGGTATAAAAAATATACAATGCATCAATTATTCATCTTTTTGTGAGCATAATTTAGGAGTTGTCCACTTTTAATTACTTTGGATTTGTCGATTGCATATTTTGCTTTCCATATATAGATAGAGTTAATTACTTTTAGCCACAACCAGTCTGCAGGTCAAACTTTGAAGCACAAAAACTTATAACTTGATAACAAAAACAAACACTAGTCAGTTTTTGCAAACAGAACTTTTTGCATAGCGAATTCTCAGAAAAAATTCTAAATATTTCTATAAGAAATTGAAGTTATAAAAACAACTGCTATTCATTTTTTTGATTAAAAAATGTGTTATAAGTGTCAAGTAACGCAGAACACAGCAAATCCTGTTACTTAGAAATGGAACTTGATGACATTCATACCAGCTGATGAGTCACATGCATGCAATCAATCATGGAATACCATCAAGTTGCCACATGGTACTGAAGTGAGCACACTACTACTTGATAGTAGATTTGGCTATCGATCTGTAAAACTGGGAATTTTCTACTCAGTGTTTACAACTCCAAATACCAAAATAGGACCTAAGTTAGCCGGGGTGGTTCTCAAGGGGCAGGATTTACAATGGTGGGTGACCCCGCCTTAAAGAGTCACCCTGGTTAGAACTAAGTCTACAGTGCTTATTGATGAGCTTATTTAATTTTGCTTTGTCATTGTCAATATGGTGGTGCTATAAATAAACAGACTGCACTATTTCTTTTTATTGTCTTTCCGTATAAAAAAGTTGTTTTTATGTATTTCTATTAACCTTACGCATTACTTTCATGTAACAAAACGATCCTAAAAGCCTCCCCTCTTTTGTGAAAATGTAACTTCCACATATATTTAATACATGTAATAGTTGCATTAGAATGGTATGTCTTGTCAGAAAATGGTAATTTAATTAGTATTTCTAGGGTAAGCGTTAAAGGCTCTTTTTCTCTTCCCCGCTCAAATCTTTTGAACAAACTTTTAGTATGAGTGGGTGGCCCTGAAAAAGGCCATCGGGGTATTTGGCTGACACCAATATTTTTTATGCATGCCTTTGGCTTCGATTACAGCTTTGCATCTGCGAGGCTTGCAGTATTAAACCAGGCTTTAATAACTTCCTCAATCAGCTTGACTTTGGTTGTAGGGGATTGATATCTGGCGAGTGAGCTAGCCAATCCAATACAGTCATTTTTTACTGTCTACATTATTCTTTGACCTTCTTTGCTGTATGACATGGTGCACTGTCCGACTGGAATATCCACTCATCATCTGTACCAAACATTTCTTGAGCAGATGGCAAAATCTTGATCTTCAACAAATGAATGTATTTTATTGCATACGGAAAAAAGTTCAACGAGTGGGTGGATGAATAGCTTATAAGGAACAAACGCTCGCTGTCTCCATTATACGATGGTAAAATGTCGATGCTGATAACTTTGCCCTAAAACTCTAATGCTGGAGAGTTTCCAGATAACACCAACTCCGATTTTACAGTGAGACTGTATACATATCTGGGCATCACTAGATGGGAGGTAGCTCGGCTAAATATATTGTATTCTAATAATTGAAAAACAATGACTGAGGGTAAAATATATCTGGAAAAGACGATTGTCTTCTGCAGAAGCGAAAAGTCATTCATCCTAATCGGTAACAGGAGATACGATATTGTAGAAGAGTTGGAGGAGATTATACAAAAGAGAATGCGTGAAATGAGATTAGACAAAAACTTTGCCATCTCCTATGACAAAGTGACTAACACGAGTTTACTAATCCCAATACAACACTGAGTTTTTTCCAAAAACTTGGCATACATCTTTGGATTCAAACCGAGTGGGAAAATTAGTTACCCTTGTGGTAGATGCAACAATATCACATCACCCGATATAAATTTCGGACTAACCTCTTTATACGTCTATTCCAACATTGTCGACAATAGGATGGTAGGCAATATGAATATGCCTTTGCTAAAGGTAGCAACGGTGCAAGGAAAGAAGAATACTGTCGTGTGCCAAGAGTTTAAAAACCCACACTACGTCAATGCGGCATCACTGAATAACGATCTCATCTAAATGCTTATAACGAGCGACGACGGTGAGCGAATACCATTTGATGGTGGAAAGATTGTGCTGGCAGCTCACTTTAGAGAAGGAAGAACACAATGAGTTTGGTACAATGCACCCCAGCAGATTCGAAAGATTTTTTCGAAGAGTACTACAAAATGCAAGCTGGGAATGGAATAGGAGTGTATAGTGGACGCTTAGTGATGCCTAATATGAGGGGCAATGAACTAGGTAGTATTTTTTTAAGTATCCTCAAATCGGCTACGCCTCTGCTGGAGAGAGGAGCAACATAGCGTGTGGCCTCATCGATGATCATAGTGTTGTATCATCTGCCATGAAGAGATGATTGGAGGAACTCAATGATCTTGGACGGGTTTCCTCGGCGCAGTGCAACCGGATTGAGTCAAGCGGAGAAAAAAGTCAGTTTCATGGAAGAGGGGAGGCGTAGGCAAATGCTGTCATTTCATATTTTAGCGAGCACAGAATCTATAAAAACAGTGAATGGTTGCTTTGAGTTCATTAATCGTCATCGCTTCGAGCAAAAAGATAGCCAGTCTAAATGGAATGATGGGTAACCAGTGGGAAGGTTCTCCCTACAACATAAACTACGCGCTGGATGTGTTAGCTATGGAGCCCACAAACACATCAGTAGAGAGATCAGAATACGTCGTCGTCAGATCCGACAGGCTGGATTGATTTGACTTTGGCAGGGAGTAATGAGCATTACACAGATCTTTACAACTGGTTTTTGCAAATTGAAGCCAAAGTTGTCCAAGACAATGGAACTGTTGTTACGGGCGGCAATGACAATGCTCCCATGTGGATGGGAGACTCATCCATTCGACCTTTAAGGAGATGAAAATGTCTATAGAAGGTGGGACTGTCAAATACGCTAACAATTATGGTTTGCGTTCCCACTTTACGCAACTACTGGAAACCACAGCCACTGCAAAGAAATACCAGGGAGGGTTAGAGGGTTGGGAGTACACAAGATTCGACAAGTAAAGACGTTACTCAACACAGCACCCCAGACAAAAAGAACAGTAAAGCATTAATCAGAGATGGAAAGACCTTGGAGTTTTCCGGCAAACCCCCCCCCCCCCCTCGCGCTGTTTTAGTAGAGTAAACTTATAGTCCCCGAACCGACTATGCAACTGGAGTTTGAACAGGCTTCCAGCAAACTGTCATTGTTTGCCCCTGATGAGTCCCCAACTGGACACGCAAAGATCAGAATCGACAAGTTTAAAATGCATTTCTGCAAAGTCAAGGTAAACGCCACAATACAAAACTCTCAACTCAGTTTGGCATTGGAAGGACATGACCACATTTATCCAATTGAGCGAAAGCAATTAAAGTTGTATGGGATTCGCAGCGGAGTGGCACAGATTGATACAACATTAGAAGAAAATAAACAAAAACCCAAACAGATCTATCTAGATTTGGTCAATCACAATGCTTTGAGTGGATGTTTCACCATGAACTCGTTTAGAAAGCAACATACCAATGTCAAGAGCATGGTATTGAGAGTCGACGATTGCCCAGTTGAAAGGAGATATGAACCAAACTATACCAAAGAAATTTTCGGGCGAGAATATCATCAATTTTTACACACTACTAGATCTTTGCTTGACGGTGAAAGTATAGAGATAGTACAAGAGAACAATATCTAGGCGGCACTACGATTTACAGATTGGACTTGACAGGTGATTTTTTTAAAGAAAATTTTCACTCCATGAAAAATGTCACGGCGAGTGTGGAGATTCAGTTTAGCGCCAACACAACCAAAGGTTTGTTCCTGGTCGCCTACTTTGTAAAGCATGGTGTATTGGAGATGGACAGCATTCTTCAACTAGCTGTCGCAGGTGACGTAGTGCTCTAAACAACAAACAAGAGATGAACACCATACAGATTCGTTTGACATTATCTTTTTATCTTTGGATGATATCTGTCGCGCTGAGGGTATTCACGTTGGAGCTAGAGATCGGTTTTGGATGCAAATTTACAATTTTCCAACGGGATGCTTTCTAAACAAATTCATGGTGAAATGTGCTCTCAAAGCGTTGTGATTTCCGTGTGGTATACAGCAGAAGCTTTACCGACACCTGTTGGGAGTAGCCCGTATGTTGTAACAGAGCATACGATAATTGCTGAGAGCAAATAAGTGGTAGCGTCAGCTTCTCAGTGTAAGGCAGTTGTTTATCGTTATCCAAGGCTACCGGTACGTGAGTAGCAATCTCCAATGTAAACGGTTATAATGTAGACTATAGCAATAGTAATACGGCAATGTCCTGTTCTTTACTATGGGGGATCTGTATTTATGCAGACAGATTCGGTTTATTCAAGGTACGCAAACTAGTTTCCAAGAACGTGTTATAGACAACTTAGTGCTGTAGGCAAAGCAATCACACTAATCAGAAGAGTTTCAGGTTTAACAACAGTATATATTATCGATGATATACAAAACCTTGTAACGAGAGAAAGTCCACGAAGTGTATAACAAACTTGACGATAATTAGAAATCCAGTAATTCAGTCTAAGTAAGTCCCAGGACACACTATGTTATCTCCAAACGCACAAAGTGTTACCATCCAATATAGACTCTCCACTAACTCTAACTCTCTGGGCCATCTGTCCTTCTATTAATAAAAAAGCATAGCAGTTGAAATGGCTAACACATGGAACGATATGATTGGATAAATATATACAACAGTGATTGGTTAAATATAGGCAAGCGCATTAGCAGTCATATTCCTACAGCGCCAGACATAAAATATATAGATAAATGTAATACACAAGCTGGCGCTCCTAGGACATAGCTAAATTATACTAATAATATATATGTCGAAGATGGCTACTTTGAACCACCATAGCCTGGCTCTTCTTTGATACGATCTTGTACGGCTGGTACCTTCCCGTCAGGTAGGAGCTGTGTCTTGACTGGTTGCTAGGTGTCCTAGGTCACTGTCATCTTCTTCGTAGTAATAATAATAAGAGCTGGTCCACCATCCAGCGCACTGCTGCTTGTATAAATCTATCACACTTTGTATTCAACGATCATTATTCACATCAACCCAGAGAGCATTGGTTGGCTGTGTACGCTGATGATTTTTGGTGGAAGATTTTTTGACTCATTTGGACGACCCGTAACCTGTGACCCAGACATAAGCGAGTTGCTGAGGAGACAGAGAGGAAAGATTCGCTACGGAGTTATGAGACGCAGGTGCAAAACTTTTTGTCAACTGTATGCGACGATTACTGCATATACTTTTGTTTACTGAGAAGTAGAGGATGGAGCATGGATGAAATTGTGAGAAGCTTGCGAGAAATAGGGGACAATGAGATGAGAGATCACTTGATACGTAGATTTATCCTAGCTACGAGTTTACACCAGACAATACACTAGAAGGAATAGACGGAGTACACGTACAAGGAACCAGTCTGCTTAATAAAGACGGTGTCGGGAAGCTAGCAAACAAATTGCCCAGTGTAAACGCAGCTTTATAGTCTGAGATCATTGGCCTTTAAAGCTCCACACTAATAATATAAAAGATGCAGTCTAGCTGGCACTCAACTATCTACATTTAAAACATTCAGCAAGGAGGAAGGTTTTTAGACAAGAGTTACCATGTTGTGAATCAAACCTTGGTTTTATCAATTTGATTCAATCCTTCAGCTATCAACTGTGACCAGATATATTTGCGTGTAGTTCGAAACTGCATTTTATGTGACTGCGGTCATTGACAGGCATCACCAATAAGCAAATGACTACAGCTACGGGCAAGATACTTTTTGTGAATGTGATGTGGTAATTAAATGTAGTAGGAATTATTCAATCCTTGAAACAAACCAGCAGCTAGCAAATTATTTCATCACTTGCAAACAGAGTATCTTCTCTTGCATTGGACTATAATATTATAGTTCGATGGTATTTTGGCTATTTTGCTGGTTAAGCAAAACATTTTAGGAGTTGTGTTTTCTTACTTACCTGATTCGAAGTTGTTTTAGTCTGAGAATTGCACTATTGCACTCGTCAAAAATATTATAAAATTTACAATGACGGTTTCTACCTGTTATTATTCCACAAAAATAGCTAATATTAAGGGGTCTATTCAATTTTTTTTCTTCGCCTGTGCAACAAGTAGTTGAAGTAGTTATAATTATTATGGAGCTTCCAAAGCATGAGTTTTGTCTTCGCGCTTGGATTGCTATTGTCGCATTCATGGCGTTAGGAAATACTTTTGCAATATTTTTTGGAGATCCAAGATTCTTAAAAAGCAAGCTCTACAACTCAAAACCTGTTGAATGTATGTATTTGTTTGTAGTTGTAGTAGTATCGTTTGAAAAAAAATTGTTGTCATCATCATCATCATCGGTCATCATCATAATTAATAAATAATAATAATCATCATCACATCATCATCACCAAATCAATCAATCACCATTATCAGCGATGATAGTTGAGTGTTGTTGAATTTGTTGTTATTGTGATTGGATTATTTTTTATTATGCAATTAAATTTAATAATAATAAGGATTAATTAAATTATAGTTTTTATAAATTATTTATTTATTATTGCTAATAATAATAAAATAATAATAATAAAATAATAAATAGTTATTATTATTTATAATAATAATTATTACTATTATTATTTTATTATTATAATAATTAATAAAGTAATAATTATTATTATTATTCATTAATAATAACCACTATTATTATTAATTATTATTATTAATCATTATTATTATATTTATTGTAAGAATTTTTAATTATTTTTGTTGTTATGATGATTGATTGATAATAATAATTATAATAATGATAATACGCAACCACACACACGCAGTAACACTTTTATTATTTATTATTTGTACTACTTATTATTAGCAGCTACTTACTATTATTATTCTTTATTTATTTATAATGGGTACGTAAGTTTGTTGGTTAGTATTTTTGTGCAGGAATTCATTGTATCTCTGATAGGTTACTCCTGGGAGCCACTTGCACTATCTCTAGGTAAGCAGAAACATCTACTCAAGCCAGATTAACAGACAAGCTCACTGTCAGGCAGGCCATGTCAATGTCTGCCCCTCAGCATGGTCTGCCTAAAGGAAGACTTTGGCAGGCCAGCATCTGACAGTTAGGTTTGCCCTTATTGTCTGCCACCTGTCAGACAACACTACTGCCAGACCTACAAGATCGTTTAGAGTAGGTTGCCCTCATAAGTGGTTGGAGTTGTACTTGTAAGTTTGCTGTACTTGTGTGTGCAGAGATTCAAGATAAGACTGGATTGATTGTAAGCTGTTTATTCAAAAAAATGTACCGGCTGTGCCTCTTTCAATTACACTGAAGAGAAGAGGCTCAGCAGCTGCTTATATGTAATGTGTGATCCTAGCCGGTCCCAAAATCATAGCCCCAAAATATAACAGTGATTAAAGAGAGGCATAAAAGGTTTCTGGATAATAATAGAAAACGTTTACAACAGCACATAAGACCGACAGGTTTTTCCTTTGGACTGTGAAGCATTTATGAATCATCAACATGCTTCTTCAGGAATGGGTCCTCTAACATAAATGAGTATTGAAACGAATGTAGACAGGAATCAATGACGACAGGATAGACTGACCTGACACTTCCTAAAATGAGCGTCCATAAACCTGAATGACTGTCAACTATGTTATATAGAATTTTATTTTAACACTCATTCCAGGAAGTGTCCCTACAGCATACAAAAGTGTCATATTGACATTCTTTCCAAGAGTTGTCTAGTTTGATAAAATTGAGAAGTTTTGCCATTACTGAAACGTATGGTCGCCCAGAACGTTTTTTATTTTGCATTTTAAATTGCTCGAACACTTCCCAAGTCTTCTGAACACTTTGAGAGATCCTTGGTACACTTTAAAAATCCACGCCGATTTGCTAGTCCGCTCTATTGATAGTAGATTTTTGTGCCCACTTACAACTAATATTCTTTTAACTAAGTACTGAAAAGTCAAGTTTCATGCAATAATTAAAAGAGAGTGTTTTAATTGTTTATTTCATATTACTATAATTATTATATAAAGCCTGTTTATGTTTTTGAGTTATTAAGTTTAGAGACTATATTCACCCATCATTGATATAGTTAATTGATTTGCTCTATGATTACTGATCTACATCTATGTCAGATGACTTGCATATAGGCTATAAAGAAAATGAGAGTGATTGTTTTTTGGTTCGAAATCCATGTGCTTTGCAAACCCTTCAAAGTTTTTCAAAATAGTTTTATTATTTTAAAACAGTTCAGCTATTTCAAAATATCTCATACAGTTTGTCAATAGTTCATACTATTTCTAAAGCGTTCATACGGTTTGTACTTTTTCAAATCATCAGGATTATTTGCAAAAGAACTCTACCTTTTGTATTGTTTATTGGTTGTTGGAAAGGAAATACAGTTTTATTGCATGAAACCCCGCAACTGCTAAGGCCGACGATTCATTTATTATAATCACAAAGCCCATTTTCAGTCACAGCTTTTTAGGCTGTTGTGCTACATTTACCCAATTATTTTCACTATAAAAGACGCTTTGCAAGTCGACTAGATTCTTTCAAAGCCGTTCATATGATTTTGAATTGAAAGCGTCTAACGTTGTGAGCCACCATAGAAAAGAATGTAAAAATGATAGTTTCTATTTTACCCGGAACAACTGTCGACACTTCCTACAATTAATGCTAAAATATTCCTCTTTATCACATAGTCAGCATTTGTTTGAGATCTGTTAACTTTCATTCCAGAAGGTGTTTACACTTATCACAGTTGGGTCTGCATTCATTCATTTAGATGCTCATTGCTGTTTACGTCGTATATTTATCAGCTGGTAATACATTAACATACTGATGATATAAAGGCATTGATTTGATAGTTTTAAAAGTTAACCATTTATTATTACTGGCATTATCTGAAAATTGTTAGTGAGAATTCAGGTAAAAGTAAATAATATTCAGTATAAATCTACTGTAATTGTTGAGATTGACTATTTAACACGACTGGAAGCCATGCTGGCAAAGATTGAATAATATTTAGTACACTGATTTCTTATTGGTGTTATTTATAATCAAACAGAAATGCGCTACACGCCATGGTAATAAAATGTTAGGAAACCAATCACTCAGATCGTAAATTCCATTGAAAGCACAATTGGTCACACCAAGTTTGTTAATCCTATTGCTGCCTGTACTAGCACTAATATTTGTGCACTCTAGCTATAAATGTCGACTGCATAATAAACACCTAGAACAACACATAAATTGTGGAACTTTGATTATGCCGATACCATTCAGGCTACAGAGAAGGATTGAACAATAATTATTTTGCGCGGAAACGATTGTGTTTGATTAGCGATAACAGTGACCGCAATTCCTGTAGAAACGTGTTTAGTTTCAAAAGAATTAATCTGTCAGTTGGTGAACTTCAACGATTAATCTACTATGTCAGACAAAATATAGTTGACTGCTAATTGGTGATGTTTTTAGTTTGTAGTCACCTTGAGTTTACAGTATGTATTGCTTGCTAACATCAATCTAAGAGATCTACTTCTGAGAGATCTAGTTTGGGTGGTTTTAATGTAGTCCATTAGCTTTCTCTTGCTTTTAGTGACTCCGCTAGCTGCTCGTCTCTTTGGATGCTGGACTCTGCTAGCCAGTATAGTCAGGGCTTACTGCAGCCTACATCTACGTAACAAAGTGTTAGTAACTCATCCGTAGTGTTCTTAATCTCCAACTATTCACTCCATCTGTTGCACATGTAAACTTCGTGTTTTAATTGTTTCGTCCCTTCTTTATTAAACTGTATATCTTAGGTTGTACCACATAACCTTGCTGACCTTTGTCATAGCGTTCATGCACTTTGCAACAGAGCTTCTAGCTTATGACACTTGCCTACTGCAGATAGGAGTTATCTCCCCTTTAATTATATCAGGTATAATGACAGACAACTCTTGATTTGATTTACACAGCTTTCCAAAACGGATCAATGTGTGTGTACTTATGTGTTTTATTGTACTTGTAGGTATATCATTCCTGTGGATGTTCATAGCGCAATGGTTTATTGAATTTGATGTGGTGTCACCTCGGCCTATGACTCATAAAAAGAAATCAAAATGAGATTGCTTCATGCTGACTGTTTTATTGGAATAGCTCTATGACTTTTTATCATTTGGATATGTTGTTGTGCTTGTAATGCAGGTATTTTATAATGAATTGTTCATATTTATTTCAATTGTCACCCTATTACTATAGACGCTTGCAAAACAAATACACAGATGTAAATAATATCTCTATTGCAACTCTTATATGATATGTCTATGTATAACTCTGTGCTATTAGGTATATATTGTTGCTATGGTGATCATTAAATAGTGTTGTGCTGGCCTCAACTTTTTCTTAAAATATCAGACTGCTTTGATTCCAACTGAAGTAGGCTTCTTCATCAGCTCCAAGTGTACAAAAGTATCAGTATTGTATGAATGAATGTACAACAGATGTATTGGCATTGGGACAGGTGTGTAAACTACCTATGTAGTATCTATGTATGACTGAGGTTTTGATACCTTCAGTCCAAGGAAAACTGAAATGAGTTGGTTGCAGTATAGGCTGTGATGCATTGTGGCGAGTTATACAAAGAAAGTATAGAATTAAAACGAGGTGTATTATTTACAGCAAAGTATGTTCTTGAAGAGCATAGTATTTGTTGGCGCAGCAGGTTCATACGCCTTTGTCCGCTGAGATATCCTGGAAAACTCAGAAGTTTTTTAATTTGGTCAGCTTGTTCCCATTCTAATGCAATGTTTAAATTGCCATGGGTTGGATTTATGATCCTAGTTCATGAACATGGTAATTCACCAACCTGCCTTCTATGTATCATAAACCTAAAAACAATGAAACTACAGTAAAAATATTATATTCAGGGTAGTCATTAGTGGGTAGAAATAATTACAGGCATTTGCAATGCAATGACATACCACTCTTTTATAATTCAAACTGAATTGCAAGTAATAAAATTATTTTATTTTATAATTTGCTCAGTGGTAAAACCAGATGTAAAATGTGTATCAATTTCTTGTATAATAACCATACCAACCATGTGGCTAGCGAGCGCTGACTTGAGGGTTCATACAGTTCACTGTATTGCTGAAATGTCGCCATAGCCATTTAACGGTGTAGATGTGCATTCCTTAGCACTGGTGGTAGTTGTTTTGAGACCTGCCATTCGCTTTAATTGGTAGTCAGTCAGCTCAGTAGAGTTATTACTATATTAGAGTTGGAATACATCTGTATTACCACATCATTCAGCAAGTAAATCATGTTTCCCTGCTGGTACAAACTGATATATTGTGTCTTTCACGCCATTCATCAGAGATATAGTCGAAGCTGTGCAACTTGGCCGTAGTGCAGCTATGAAAAGTCAGCGTTTAAATAGAAGGGCCCTAATCACATGTGGAATACTAATGGAAATGAAAAATTATAACCTTACGTATGGACTATATACCATCGCATGCATTGATGGCTTGC
The DNA here is from genome assembly GCA_945261195.1 of Cryptosula pallasiana. NCBI lineage: Eukaryota > Metazoa > Bryozoa > Gymnolaemata > Cheilostomatida > Cryptosulidae > Cryptosula > Cryptosula pallasiana. Next base: position 9,156,154 of record OX183130.1, on the reverse strand, counting down.
TTCATGTACATATAGCGATTGATCGTGCTAGCGATTTTGCCGCGCGATTGGGGAAGTCCCTCCCAAAATTGCGCAATTTTCCACTACTACCCATTCTTCAGCGATTCCGGTTGAACTCGCTGTTACAAAGCATAGCCTTCAATTTATTATAGGACCGTTGATAGATCGGAGCAATGAATATGACGGGACACTATTGGAAACAAGGGGAAAGTTTTTTTACGTTGTGATTGACTGATCAAGGAATCCGCTAGCGATTTTTTGATCTCGATCAAAACCTGGCAATAACCTCAAATAAAATGCTAGCGATTGCTTAGCGATTTTGCAGGAAACAGAAGTTGAAAAATCACACAATCGCTAAGGTAATCGCTTCTTAATCGCTATATGTACATGAGGTAGTAGTTGTCAATTAATACGGTTCGAGTTTCTAGAATTAGAAAAAACCTTCGTTAAATTGTTCATCATTTTTACGCTCGGTTGATGACTTATCACTGCTGCCTGCCACGTGTTGTTCGTCTTGACCACGGCACAGAAAATTTTCACGTTGCCACATGCCAGAAATTGCTCAGAGTCTTACAAAACGATTCACTGGTTGGTGTCAGCGTGATGTTAGGCTCCTCCAATCACAATCAGCGAATAGAAGTATTTTGGTCTTATCTGGGGTCTGCGCTATTGCAAGATTACATGAACGTCTTTAAAGGTTATCTTAGTACAGGTCTGGTAGATTTATCTAATGCTGTGCACATAGTTTTTGCTTCCTACCACTGTTGCGCTTTAAACTATGTGAGATTTACAATATCTGGAATAGCAGTCACGAAATAAGGCGCATAAAAAGCGCTGGTTGCCACGGTGAGATTATTCCTGGGGTCCTCTTTGCACATGCAAAAATTTGTGGCACTGATCAGCAAGGTATTCCAGTGGAGGGACCCATTTCAACATTATACTGAATCTTATACAAATCACGAAGCGGTAGATATCGCTTGCTCATCTAAAGAATGGAAGCAACAATTTATGGATGACTCTAATCTGTCCTCCTGTTTTAATACTGCGTGTGAGTTATTTAACAAACTGCTTTGCAAACTTTATGAATCATTTGTATTATGAATATGTTTCATGCATACGTAGTCCATAAAAAAAACTGTAACCTTGAATTGTTTTACGTGTTCATTATGTTGGACAGTAATATGTTAGGTATAATAGGTATAGTATATCTACTGTAGAAGTCAAATGTTGGTGCTTCCATGAGACAGTGATAGGACCAACTCTAAAAACCAAATTCAATTAAAGTCCAAGTACCTTTAAAGCTAAACCATCAAGCCTGAATACAAATTTAAATAGTTTGATTCATGTTTTCAAATTAAATTTAAATTGAATTTGGATAGTTGAGTGTATGATTTGACAAGCTTGAGAATTTTGAGAAAAGAATCAAGTAGCTTAAGTAGAGCTACATTGAATCAATTAGAATTGCTATTGCTCTAATTTTATTTTACTTTTGCTTATTATAAAAAATTTATAGAATGATGAGAACAATAAACAAAGGATATGGTTTTATCCACTAAGCTTCTCGGTATGTTCACCACCTAGCTCACTATGCCTTCTATGTATGTTTAATCCAATCATTGTCTCAACAACTGTTGTCTGTGCTGCTAGCCAGCCAAAAACTGATTACCTAATGCAATAACAATGGTGTAGTGTGGTATTTAGTAACTACCATACAACATCAAAAATTTAACTTTCGAAAATTAGTAAAAGTTAGCTAAAATATATAGTTGCAAGCAATCATACTTGAATAAATTTGACTGCAAAAGATCTAGTTTCAAATATAGAGTTAAATACCCGTAAATTCAAAAATTGAAATCAATATTTATTCAAATGCTAATAGTTGCCAACACTGAAATTAAATAATAATTGAAAACAATTTTAGCTCCAAGCATTCAAGTTCAAATATAAATGCAGATGCTTTTAGTTGCATACATTCAAATTAAAATATAAATTTAAATACCTATGGATGCTTACATTTAAATTCGAATTACTTCAAATACCTATAGTTGCTCACATCCAAAGTCAAATACTGTACAGGAAATATTTGGTACAACTTCCGGTGACTAGTAATCTAGAAGTGAATACTCGCAGACATTTATTATTATTACTGTGTTCAATCACGATCTTACCAAATAACATTATATATGTATTGTCAGCATTATTTCTATTACTATACAGAATCAACTTATGTTTTACCATTTTTTCTTTCGAGGCTATAACTTGTAGACCGCCTTAAGGACAAAGGTCAAACCCCGTATAAAAGCAGCTGTTGAGCCTCTTCTCTTCAGTGTAATTGGAGAGGCACAGCTGGTACATTTTTTAAGCCCTGGTCACACGAGACCGAATCTCTGACGAAACTGTCAACGAAACTATTTTTTCAAGCCCAGCGAATTCGTTGCTGAGCAAACCGAGCGGATATTTCAGTTTCGTCGTGATCAAGCAATGCTAGGTTTGGGAAAATCTTCGGTTGCGATGCTTGCATGTGATTGGACCATTGGACCAGATAAGCTCATTAATAGGTTTATTTTCTATGTTCTGTTATTGGCTGGTCTCCAATGTCAGGGTCATTCACAACGAACGCATGGTTTCCATAGTAGTAGCACATTTGTTTTTTGAATAAATAATTATTTATTATATTATATTCATAATGAGTTTTAAATAAATGAAAGATAATAATAATAATAAATTATAATCAAACAATTGGAATAGTACTGGCTGGTCAAACTTAGCTATTTATTAAAATAATCTATTCCAAACCTTGCTCCATTCTTCCATGCTTTTACATCACGCAGTGAAGTATGAGTAGGCCCGGGCACAAAACGCAATCCTCTGTCATTGGATGAAACTAGTGATCGCTAGGCGTAACGAACTAATTATAGTTCTCGTGTGACCAGCACAATGAAACTATTATCGTCGCACCTCGGCGATTTTCTAAAATAGTTTCGTTATAGTTTCGTTTATCGGTCTCGTGTGACCAGGGCATTAGAATACATACAGCTGACACTCATTCAAGTATTAACCTAAAACTCTGCTCACACAACAAGCATACTTACAAGTATAGCTCAACCACTTAGGAGGACAACCTGCTCTAACGACTTTATAAGTCTGCCAGTAGTGTTGTCTGATTGGTGGTAGACGAGAAGGGCAGACCTGCCTGTCAGACACAAGCCTACCAAACTCTTCCTTCAGGCAAACCATGCTGAAGGGCAGGCATTGGCACGGCCTGTCTGTTAGCAAGCTTGATTGCTAATCTGGCTCGAGTAGACGTCTTTGTCTACCTAGAGGTAGTGTAGGTGGCTGCCAGTGGTAACCTATCAGAGTTACAGTAAATCCCTGCACATTGGTGGCAGCAGTGGGATCTGCGAATCTCCTGTGAAAGGACCTTTAGAACAGAGATAGAGCAAGACAAAGAACCATGGCCGGCAGACAGGCCATGAGTGTTGGCAGGGATTGAACCACTAGGATCATGGATCAGCTGGCCAATATACTAGAAGAAAAGGCAGATACAACGCCGCAAATGACTCCCTTTAAAGCCAGGGGACACGCTCTGGGAGATCACGGTTTCCCTTAAAGCAAGCTTTGGACTCACACGCAGAGATGTAAGGTCCAGACTGTCAGGGTACCGTAAGGACCCAAAGCACTATCTAAGAGAGGACGCTTTGGCCGTACAAAACTCTCGTGGAAGCGGCCCATAAAATTCTTCTCGAATACAGAGAAATGAATAGGCCCTGGAGCATTTCCAGAACACTCTGGGGAATGCCCATCTCCAGAGGCACCTCCTGGCCATTCAGCTAACTTCCTTGGAAGTGGCAGTAAGACCAGGAAATGAAAATATGCAGATACAGCTGGCGTACACCGGATCTAAGTCCGAATTGTAAAGACAGACGAAAAGAAAGAGTGCCGACAAGTAGAGGCTAAGAGGACAACCTTTGGAGTGGAAGCCCACCTAGAGACCCTAGCCAAGGCACTGAATGAGCTGACCGAGCAAGTGGCCACCCTCAAGACCACCTAACCAGACACCACATCCACCAGACTACCGGAGAAGGTTGTCAAGTGTTGGAGATGTTAGAAGTTGGGACACACCCAGAGAGAGTGCCGCGAGGTTTCCTTGTCTAACATCCAGAGAAATGCGACCGGCCCGCAGCAGTAGGAAAACCTACTGGCCGCAAAAGGGCATCAAAAATCATCCAGACAACAACGTCTGCTGTACAGACCCAGGATGGGTGGCAAGAGGTTAGGCGTCCAGCCTATGGCCCACCCATGCCACAGCCAGTGTCGATTCTGACACAAAATAGGTTCACCGACCTATCTGCTCTGGGCGAAGACTTGTCTGCCGACGAGAAACCACAGCCAATACTCATCGGAATGTAAACCAAGAAAGATAAGCCCAATAAGCAGTGGTGTAAGGGGGCGCAGACTCCTGTTCTCCGCAGGGCAGGACCCAAAGTATCGCGCAGACTGCCAATGGGGGGCCACTTCTCTTGCATCTTGTGTGAATCAGGTAGAATGGCCGTAGAAGTCCAGCTATTATCTACCAGGTAATGTAATGGGAAAGACAATGACCAACCTGATAGACACTGGTTGTAACACCAATCTGTTGTCAAAGAGTGTGTATGACAAGCTGCCGGACAGTCAGAAAGCCCCACTGCAAGAGTACGATTCACATGGGTTGATGGCAGATAGTACCAAGCTGCCATTTTATGGTCTACTCAGTTTCTCAGGGCGAGTACGGACTGTGGCGTATACAGAAACGTTTGTCGCTATCCTTGGCCAATTAGAAGTGCCGCATGGGTTTTGATCAACTAGTCTGGTTATGCAAGACAGGGAGCTGTTGTGTACTGACTGTTATGGCAGGGCACTGATCTCTAAAGTCCAGGTACTTTGAAGACAGAGATCCCCCACAGACAGAGGCTGCCATACCGTGCCTCCTACTGTAACCAGGGCATGATCTAGAGTTTGCCGGGTGGCTTGTCGTTGGCTACAAGTGTAAACTTGCCGGATGAACAAGGACGGGTGCTGGTCAGATGCCTCAACTCTACTCCGAACGCGATATGCCTACCTGACGGCAAGGTTATCGGAACCTTCACGGGAGTAGCGGCCGATGAGGTGCAGCAAACAGCAGCTGGGTCCTCAACTGGGTCGGGACCGATGGGTTCACCAGTGCCTGATCACTTAGTTGAACTGTATGAGCAGGCATGTAAAGGATGCAAGAGCGAGCAACAGAAGGAGCGGTTGAAAGGATTGCTCAGAAAGTACAAGGCCGTGCTTAATGAACACAGTGGTGATATTGGTCATACTGATCTAGTGGAGCATTTGATTCCCGTTGCTGAAGGCGCCAGGCCTGTTCAGTTTCCCCTCACAGGTTGGGATCTCAAAAGGAGACTGAAGCTGAAAGGCAAGTAAAACACTTGCTGGACAAGGCACTGATCTAACACGTGGATGCCTGGAGCTCTCCTGTAGTGTTGGTGCGCAAGAAAAACAACTCATGGTGGTTCTGCATCGATTACCAGAGGCTAAATGAAGTCACTAGGCAGGATGCATATCCTATACCTAAGGTAGACGAGTCCCTGGAGGCCATAGGTAGCTGCAAGTATTTGATTGATCTTACCAGTGGCTACTGGCAGGTCCCTCTTGATGCAGAGGCCAAGGAGAAGTCAGCTTTCATCACCAGGAGTGGACTGTGGCATTGGAAGGTACTTTCCTTCGCGCTGACCTCAGCCCCTGCCATGTTTCAGCGTTTGATGGAATGGGTGTTTCGAAGGTTGCACTGGAAAACGCTACTGCTCTACCTGGACAATGTTATAATGATCGTCCCCAACTTTGAGATGCACCTGCAATGACTGGGAGAGGTGGTGAGTAGGCTGCAGCAGGCTAACCTTAGGTCAAGCAGTCCAATTGCAAACTACTGCAACAACGAGTCAAGTACCTAGATCATGTAGCGAGTGCGGAAGGCATAGCCACTGACCCAGAGAAGGTACAGGCTGTAGCCAAATGGGCACCCCCCCCCCCCCAGGGTCATCAAAGGATTAGAGGCCTTCCTCAGTACAGCAGGGCAATACAGGCAGTACCCCCATGGATATGTCACCACTGCTAAGCCCCCGACTGTTCTGACCAGTAAGAACACCCTCTGGAAGTGGGGAAAAGATGAACAGGCTGTTTTTGAGCAACCAAAGCTGGGACTCGTACAAGCACCAGTACTAGGCTACCCTGATCTGCCAAGACTTATATCCTGGGTACGGAAACCATCGCCGTTGAAATAGGGGCAATATTTTCCGGCACAGGACAGACAAGAAAGAAAGGGTTAACGCTTTTTATAGCAAAACTCTGGCACTCGCCGAAACGAATTATTGCGTGACTCAACGCGAGCTACTGGCTGTCGCCAAGGCAGTCAAACACTTTAGACTGTATCTCTATGACAGAGAGTTTAAGCTCCACACAGACCATGTATCCTTGAGGTAGCTCTGCCGACAGAAGGAGCTGTCCAACCAGATGGCGAGGTGGTTGGAGATTCTAGCCGAGTTTGTTTACAAACTCGACAGGGCTGGCAACAAACATGGGAATGCTGATGAGTTGAGCAGACGCAAACCATGTATGGACCGCCGACAGTACAGTGCCATAGAGAAACGCAATAGTGGGCCAACCCATGCTGAACTTGCCATGGCCCCGAATCAGAACTCCAGCCGGAGAAGCCTCCGGCCTCAAAAGGTGTGAGTAGTAATATATGAGCAGATCTCCCTACCAAGTGTTTTTTTGTGGATTAGATCTTGGAGGTTATGCAATGGGTTACGATGTTGGATGAATTCGCCGAGTTTATATTGTATTTTATCTGAGGGGTATTTGAGTGGCATTTGAGTGGCAATTAAGTGGCATTTGAGTTTTGATTATTTTTTTACTTGATTTGAACTTATATGGCATATAGATTTTGAATGTATGGCATTTAAGTTTCGATAACTTTTTCGATAGCTATATATATATATATATTTATGAACATTGAATAGAAATTAAATATTATATGATTGTATATATTAGAGTTTATGTTCTTGAAAAAGCCATAACATAACTTCAAACGAAGTAATAGATGAATATAAACATTCATCTGTTTGAATATAGCGTAAAATACTAGGTTTAAACTTGAGCATTAGTTCTTCACTCCATTGGGCTTTAACTAATCTTTGTGTGAGATCTTGATCCCATACCTTTTTCTTAATTTTTTTTAAAAAATGGTTAATATTTACGATTTTAGACATTTTCAAAACTGTCTCAAAATTGTTTTGAATTGTTAGTTTTAATAATGTTTTCTGATTGTCAGCATTCTGGTGTAATGAATGTGGTTGGTACTGTATGGGTAGCTCTCCGTATAAAGATGCTAAAGTTAGCAAATGCTGTGTTATACAGAATAACACAGCTTGCAATGTTAATGGATATTTCGCATTTTCCTGCACGGCTACATTTTCTTTGATATACTGGTGATAAATCTCTGGGAGGAAGTCTGTTATTGTATATGGCTTTGAACTCATAATGAACTAAAATAAAAAAGTTATGTGTTAGTATAGGATGATTAAACAGTGTTGTAAAATAATTACATTTTAGCTTCGATTAAAATAGTTTTTTTATTAATTCTTACCTTATCACCAAGAAAATCAGCTGTAGTAGTTGATACTCCTGAGGTTATTGTAGTAGTTAATGCTCCTGAGGTTATTGCTGAAGAGAATGATTTTTATGTAGAGAGAGTTGTTCTTATATACTATAAGACACTCCTACTCATTTAACTTATAACCAATAAAAACACTCACGCGAAAACTCTATCAGAATAGTGTTATTCGCGTGAAATATTCCTGTTTCATTCGCGTGAAAATAATTTTTTTATTCCCGCGAAAGCAACGGTTTCCATTCGCGTGAAAATAAAGTATTTATTCCCGCGGAAGAATTGGTTTGTATTCGCGTGAAAATGAAATGTTTATTCCCGCGAAAGCAACTGTTTCCATTCGCGCGAAAATAAATTAGTTATTCCCGCGAAAGCAACAGTTTCTATTCGCGTGAAAATAAATTATTTATTCCCGCGAAAGTATTGGTTTGTATTCGTGTGAAAATGAAATGTTTATTCCCGCGAAAGCAACTGTTTCCATTCGCGTGAAAATAAATTAGTTATTCCCGCGAAAGCATTGGTTTGTATTCGCAGGAAAATAAAATTTTTATTCCCGCGAAAGCAACAGGTTCCATTCGCGTGAAAATAAATTGGTTATTCCCACGAAAACATTGGTTTGTGTTCGCAGGAAAATAAAATTTTTATTCCCGCGAAAGCAACAGGTTCCATTCGCGGGAAAATAAATTATTTATTCCCGCGAAAGCAAGGGTTTCTATTCGCGTGAAAATAAAGTATTTATTCCCGCGAAAGCATTGGTTTGTATTCGCGGGAAAATAAAATGTTTATTCCCGCGAAAGCATCGGTTTCCATTCGCGTGAAATTAAATTATTTATTCCCGCGAAAGCAAGGGTTTCTATTCGCGTGAAAATAAATTATTTATTCCCGCGAAAGCTATGGTTTGTATCCGCGTGAAAATAAAATTTGTATTCCCGCGAAAGCAACAGTTTCTATTCACGTGAAAATAAATTATTTATTCCCGCGAAAGCATTGGTTTTCGCGTGGACAAAATACTGATTCATAGTTATATTATAAAGAAGGTTGGTATTCATAGGATTTAATCAGCGCAACTTTACCTATTTAAGAGCCACTGTTTTCACACAGAAAGCATCCAGTTCTACAACAGCTAGCGGAGAAGCAACATCTACTAAACCTTCTATTGCAACTACTAGGAGCTCACCTTCTTTATAAAGGTAAGAGTAAAAATATTTATTTTCTGTTAGCTAACACAACTAGCTGAAGACTTATGATCTTTATGATCTTTTAAAATTAATTACGAAAAATTAAACAAAATGTTTTGTTTTTTAGAATGAATACTCAAGACGAAGGAAGTCAACCAATGAATGAAGAAGCAGAACCCCAGCAAACCTTTTCCCCATCACCTTCTCCTATCTTTGACATGCCAGAAAGTCAATTGGTGGTTGATGAACCAGAATCCCAACAAGATTTTACTTCATTCACATCTCCTACTAACAAGCTACCTTCAAAAAGAACATCAATGAGGAAACGATCTTTTATTGATTTGACAAAAGATGATAATGAAACTGGCTCGAAGTGCAAAAAACTAGTTTTGACGGATGTTGGAGATGAAACGCTTTTTCGTCACACCAGAATACCCTTTCAAGATGCTGGAAGTAATGAACTAACCACTCTCACCTACAAGAGTGCTGGGTTAATAAACTCTCTCTCTCCAGATAGTCTAGAAAAACTTGAAGAATCCATGGAAATCCGCGAACTACCAGTACCAACAGTTATGGAGGTGTTGTCTGCTGAATTTCGTGATGAATCAAAGTGCACCATGATTTACAACTACCGAAAGGATAAGAAGATAACTCGGGTGAAGAGTGATGTTTCAACCGAAATAGGACTGCTTGTTAATAAAGCTAAGCAAACACGTCCAATTGTTTTAATTTATATGGGAGAAGGAAAGACAGGAGATGCGATTTTTCGTACTGCTGAATCTCATGGATGTAATCGAAAGATCAACGATCCATTCAACTCATTGTATGGCAAGAGTTTGAGACAAATACAGGCTTATTTCAGTGTTGCTCACCTACACGATTTTCCGACAGGAAGTGTTATAGCTTATGAGAATCCTGGAATGCTAAGAAAATGTGATACTCGTTGGAACAAGACTGCTGATGTTATAGTGGCTAATTACAGATGTATGGTGAAAGGAGAGCTATTGGTTGGAGATCTTAGCATCCCTGCTCAAATAGCTTCATCTGTGGTGGCGGAAAAAAGTGGTGTAATCGTATTCAGAGGACTAAAACAAAATACGAACAACATGATTTCCTACGACATCATTCTACTCTCAGCTCTTCAAGCTTTCATTCAAGTCTCAGAACTGTTTGATACTTCGCTGCAGCACACCTGTCTTTCCTACTTTGATGAAAATGAAAAAGAGAATTGTCCAGAACAGCATATCGGAGTCTTAATCGATAACACAAAGGACGTGACTCGTCTTCTATGATGGTAAGTTTCATCTCTATTTAAAGAAAGATCTGAAGTATTTTTGTAAAATTAATTCATATAATTATGTATCATAGAGTCATTAGTTTCTATGTCTTTTAGATATAACTAAAGAGCGCTCCTGAGGAAGAAAATGAGAAGATCTTATTTACTTCTTGCTTGAAACATTACAAAATAATAGTTTTTATAGGTTCTGTAGTGTTTAGCACAAATAATGAGATAAGTTGTATTTTATTCATTTTATTTGTTATATCAAATAAAAATCAATTATAATAATTTATTTTAACAAGTTTACTTAGTAAATTAGTTCCTTGTATATGTACACCATCTATTCCTTCTACTGTATTATCTTCTATGAACTCGAAGTTAGGATAGGTCTGTATGATAAATCTCCGTATTGAGTGATCTCTCATCTCACTATCTCCTATGTCTCGTAAACTTCTAGCAATTTCATCCATACTCCATCCTCTACTTCTCAGTAAACAAAAGTATACACAATAGTCGCCACATACAGTTGACAAAAAATTTTGTAGTTGTGTTTCATTACTTCGTATTGTTTCATATTGTCAGCAACAGAAATTTATGTAATTTCTTTTGTCAGCAACAGAAATTTAAATTTGTTTTGATACTATACTTCTATTCCAGATAGTTATGATATATGTATGTGTAGTGTTGTGTAATTAATGATTTGGTTGATAAGCAATAGAAATGTTTGATGCAATGCTGTGGTAGCAGGTTGCAATAGAATTTAGAATTATCTACTCTCTTTGGTTCTATTTAAGTGTTTGGTTCTATTTATAGATCGACGTGTAATGGTGTAATTTGGTTAGCACTCTGGACTGCAAGGAGAAAACTGCTGCTGACTTATGGTTCTCCCTGCCGTGGTAAGATAACAATTTACTTCTATTTAGAATGGAATGTTGAGAAATGAAAGTTGGTGATTATAAACATTCACTATTCATGGATCTTGAATAAAAATGGGTATAATCTATTTATAAAACACAAAATGGTTAGTAGGTGACAAAGCAGGGACAAAGCTTAGATAAGACAATGCTATTCAGAGCAGATTAAAATATAATATTTATATAAACAATTATAACACAAATGCAAAAAATCTGGAAACAACTGAGTTCTGGATGTTATCAAAAGTTGGAGTTGTCTGATGTATGAAGGATAACTCCACAGAAAACTTTTACAAAAAAAAATTGAAATTATTTTATGGAAGGTCAATTACAGAAATGTTATTATCATCACAAAGTTCAAAATTATTATAAAGTCTTTTCACAAGATGTTGGTTGAGATTTTTTTGAAATTAGTAAATATTCAGATTTACAAGATATAAATTTTTCTAATTGAGAGATTTAAAGTTTTGAATTGTTGATGAATTTGAAATCGTTGAAAATTTAGAATAGTTGTAAAAGTTAGAAATTGTTAAAATTCAGAATTGTAGTAAAAATTTGAAACCAGCAATATTTTTACGTGACACAAAATTTCTGCTAAATGTTAGAGAGAAAGTTAGTTATGGTAATAAAGAACAGTCTTACAAAATGATATAGTCCAAAAGCTCCAGAGGTTAGAGTCGAGAGAGTGATCAAGTCCAAGGGCTCAGGTGACTGGCGGGGTGCTGATGGAACGGGGTCCTGTTGCTGTCGAGGGCGATAAAGTTGTTGATATAATGTTAGTGTAGGATAATGTTTGTTGCAATACCTTCCGCGGGAAATTTGTTTGTTGATTTTGGTGTTTAGCTGTGGGCTTAAGTCTTCTGTAGGAATTGACGTCTGCGAACTTGTTGTCGTTGTGGGCTTACGAACCTTCTGTGAGTGTTTGGTCAGCTTGTAGTAATTTGTTCTTCCAATGTTGGGATGATTTCGTCCAAGATTGGGATAGGTTAATATGTATGGATGTCTGTCTGTTGCAGAAAGCCAAAACTGTTTATCTACAACCACAGATAGCGAGTAGACTCTGGAATATTGAAGTTGATAGCTGACAGAACTGTATGTAAATCACAGCAACCCGAAGTCCTAGGTTGAGTGCTCTAACCGTGATAAATACTGACGGTGAGAAATAATTGATGTCACAGAAAACTATATAAAAAAATGTTGCCACAAAATGTTGAAAATTTAGCTTGAATACTGAATTGTGTGAGACTGCGGGCCCGCGTCCTCTCTCTATGAAATCTATATCAGTACTGCCAGACAAAAACTTTTCATTTTCTTTTTGCCTGCACATTTACAATTCACCAATCAGTGGGCAAGCTCCAGTCTCACAGCCAATCACTATTGTATTTAGAACTAAGTTTTTACCGTATCATTCGCAAAATTTTATACTTTACAACCCCTTCGGCCACGCCTCAAGTCATGAAATTTTCACACAGACAGTCTGTCTGGAGTTATAGTTCATTCATCCCAATAGAATTCTCGTCTATCAAAATCTATGGTTTCCCACCGGTCTGTCTGGAGTTATAGTTCACTCATCCCAATAGAATTTCATATATCAAAATTTACGGTTTCCCACCGGTCTGTTTGATGTTATAGTTTATTCATCTCAATAGAATTTCGTATATCAAAACTTATGATCTGCCGCCTTTGATATATGTATTACTATGGCCTCCCTGGTATGTAACACTTGTATTATTAACTATGCAGACTCTGGTCAGTATATACATTCAGTTCTGTCAGCAACTACAAAATCTTTGCATCGGGTTTGCATCCCCAGCTGTCATCAATTTTTTTGTTGTTGTATAGATTGGAATACAAAACAATAGATCAATAAAACAGATACATCACAAACATCTCAATGGTTAAAGACTGATGTTCAAAGCGTGAGCAGTTAATAGCATTCATTCAAGCTTTTAAAAGAGTGTATCGGCATGGAATGTTCATTTATGATTGGGTGGAATATTTTGTACCAAGGGTGGATTGACACTGAGACATTCACAATGATTCTTACCTATCGTCTGCAATAGAATACATGAATGATTAGAAACATATTCAACACATGGTCATTTTACTCAAGTGCGGATGGGTTAAATTTAGATGATATAACACAGGAATCAGACAACCTTTTTTTCAATGTTCAACAATTCATGATTTATTTTTCCACCCTTCTGAGCCTCGTGACGTTTTCAGTCCTTCTATCATGAGTCATGATTTGATACCTGTGTTGTTGTTTCACTAATGTATTGGCTAAATGCATTAATCGTTGTTGTTGTTGGGCTTCTACCAGGGCTAATGTCTGCCATGAATTGTATACTTTTGTTTGCCTGCATATTTTGACTTGTTGTTGGTATTTCACAAACATGAGTTATATATATGTATCATTGCTGCCATTTCTGTATCCTGACAATATCCTCCATGAATACTTAGTATTTCATTTACATCCGGATAAAAGGAAACAGAACGCCCAAATGAGTAAAAAAAATCCACCTCTGAATCATTAGCGTACACAGCCAACCAATGCTCTCCAGGTTGGTGAGAATAATGGGTGTTGAATACGAAACATCCTCTTGGAAAAATGTAAATTTGCTTCCAAAACTGTTCTCTAGCTCCAACATGAATCCCTACGCTTTGACATAAAACGTCTGAAGATAAGATCGAACGAATTTGCATGGTATTCATCTCTAACTTTCTGTTTAAAGCACTGCGTCTCCCCCGATAGTTAATTGAAGAATGCTATCCATCTCCAGCACACCGTCTTTTACAAAGTATGCTACCAAGGATAATCCATCAGTCGTGTTAGTGCTAAAACGAATTTCCACACTTGTTGTAACATTTTTCATAGAGTGAAATCCTTCTTTAAGAAAATCACCAGTCAAATCAAATCCATAAAGTGTAGTACCATCAAGGTATTGTTCTTTCGTAATACCGAGACTATCACCTTCAAGCAAAGTTCCGGTAGCGTGTAGAAACTGATGATATTCTCTTCCAAAAACCCCTCTAGCATAATTTGGCTCAAATCTTCTTCCAATTGGACAATCACCAACTCTCAATACAATACTATCAACATTAGCGTGTATCATTCTATATGGATTCAAGGCAAAACGCCCGTTCATTGCGTTGTGATCAACTAAACCTAAATAGATCTGTTTAGGTTTTTGTTTGTTTTCTTCCAAAGTGATGTCAATCTGCGCAACCCCAGCACGAATTCCATATAGTTTTATCCGTTTTCGATCAACTGGATAAATGTAGTTGTGACCATCCAACGCCAAACTGAGTTGGGAGTTTTGTATTGTAGGATTCACCTTAACTTTACAAAGATGAAGTTCAAATTTATCAATTCTAATCTTTGCTCCTCCTGCAGGCACCTCATTTGCAGCAAACAAAGCTAGTTTGCCAGAGGCACGCTCAAACTCCAGCTGCATACTAGGACCTGGAATTATTAGTTTTTTCTGCTGAAATAACGCAAGATGAGGTTTTCCAGTTAATTCTATTGTCTTTCCACCTATGATTAGAGCTCTCCTCTTTTTCTTATCTGCAGTTTTATGATTAGCAGCGTCTTTGCTAGTTGAATCATCATATAGCCAACCTTCCATCTTACCTTGATACTTCTTTCTTTCTGCACTGTTTTCGAGTAGTTGTGAAAAGTAGGAGCGTAAACCGTAGTTGTTAGCGTATTCAACAGTGGTTCCTTCTATCGACATTTTCAACTCACTGAATAATGTATGCATTGAATCCCCCATCCACACAACTGCATCATCATCATTACCTGTAATATCGGCTCCATCATCTTGAACAACTGTGGCTTCAACTTGCAGAAACGAGTTGTAGAGATCTGTGTAATGTTCAGTGCTCCCTGACAAGGTTAACTCAATACTACCATAAGGATCTAACCTATCAGGTCTGATGACAACATATTCTGATCTTTCTACCGATATGTTTGTTGGTTCCGTAGCAAATACATCCAATGTTGGATTTATGTTGTAGGAAGAACCTTCCAACTTATTACCTGTTGTTCCATTTAGGCTAGCCATCTTTTGCGAATGATGAATGCTTGAGGTGTTACTGCTTAATGAATATAGTTATCAAGCTCTGCTGTCTTTATAGCAGATTCTGCTACTATTAAAATATGCCACGTTTACCAACACCTCTTCTCTTCTTTCCACCTTTTGTTTTTCTCCTTTTCATACTATCTAGACGGACTGCATTGAGCACATCTCCCCCCCAGATCATTCAACTCCGCCAACCCTCTCTTCTTTGCTGATGCTGCAAAGCTTTGTCCATCGATGACATCACGCGCTACATTTTCACCTACAGACAGTGCTCTTTTCCCCAAACTAATTGCTCCTCTTTTCAGCATTGGTGCTGCGGATTTAAGTATACTTGAAAAAATACTACCAAGTCCATTTCCTCTCATATTAGGCATCACCCGCCGTCCACTATACACTCCAATTCCATTTCCAGCTTGCATCTTGTAGTACTCATCAAAAAAATCTTTTGAGTCCTCAGGGGTGTATCGTACCAAACTCATTATAATATTTTCTCTCTAAAGTGAACCGTCAACACAACCTTTCCACCATCAAATGGTATTCGTTGCCCGTCGTCACTCGTTATAAGTACTTTAATCATATCACTATTTATTGATGAAGCGTCAACATAGTGAGGATTTTTAAATTCTTGATACACAACACTATTCTTCTTTCCTTGAACCGGAACTACTCTCAGTAAAGGTACATTCGTATCTCCTACCATTCTATTATCAACAATGTTGGAATAAACATACAGAGATGTTAAACCAGAATTTATATCAGGGGGTGAGATATTATTGTATCTACCATGAGGGTACATAGTTTTTGGTTCAAAACCAAAAATATATGCTATATCTTTGGAAAAGCTTATGGCAGTATCAGGTTCGCTATTAGTTAGTAAAGTGGTGTTGGTGATCTTGTTGTAGGAGATGGCAAATTTTTTGTCTAAATCCATTTCACTCATTCTCTTTCGTATAATCTCCTCCAACTCCTCAATACTATCATATCTTCCATTACCGATTAAGATGAAGGACTTTTCGCTTTTACCAGAGACATTAGTCTTTTCTAGATATATTTTCCCTTCGGTAACATTCTTCCAATTATTAGAATAAGACATATCTAGCAGAGCTACTTCCCATTTTCCGCCATCGATAACCAAATATTTATACAGTCTCACTGTAAATTCGGAATTGTTATTATCAGGAAACTCTTCAGCGCTAGAGTTTGAGGGTAAAGTTATCAGCATCGACATTTTCTCAATGTATGATGATTATATCAAGCGTTCTTTCCTTATAAACTATTCATCTACCCACTCGTTGAACTTTTCTCCATATCCTAACCACTTAACTAGAATCTGTCTTTTACCTCTTCTCATTCTTCTTCCCAATATCTTTTCAATTCTGAAAATCGTGGGTTTTTTTTACTTTTTGCAACTCTTTTTCGTAAAAGGTGCCATCAATCATCTCCTCAGCCAAATCTTTCACCCTATATACAACGGGTTTTTCATCAATAAGTACATCAGTGATTATAAAAATCTCAATCGTCCAATTCGGAGTGTATCCTCTTTCAAACGCTCCTCTTGCCTTACTTATTCTCACATAATCCCCAATCTTTAGTTTTGCTTCTTGAGCTAAACTATGTTCACCTCCTTCATACACACGATTCCATACAAGTTCCTGATTTTGAAAATTCACATCATTCGGTCTCATACCTATAGCACCATGAATTGTGTTGTTGTATGCATCAACCATTTCTGGTAAAACATCAATGTATCTGTCATCATCTTTATATGTCAAATATCTATATATCTTCTCCTTTAAAGTTCTGTTAAAACGTTCCACCATCGATGCCTTTATCGTCTCATTTTCGGTTGTAAAGCGCTTGATTTTTTTTTCCGCCAGGAGAGTCTTTACATTGACATTGTCAAACTCTTTACCTTTATCGGATTGTAAAGCTTTATAGTTTTCCCCTTCTAGTATTCTTCTCAATCCTCTTGCCACTACCTGTCCTGATTTGTTGATGAGCGGTACAGCCCAACCTTTTCTAGATAGAGAATCAACAGCAGTCAGTAAAAATGCTGTATTATTATTTTCTTCTTTTCGAGATCGAACATCCATCAAATCTACCTGTAACTGTTCCCCTATTCCAGCTACAATTGTAGGACGGCGTTTAAACTTAGTTACAGCTCTTTTATGTAACGTGTAGGCATCCTCACCACTCAACCATTCACGGATTCTTTTTTCCCCCTCTCGCTTTCTACGAGCTTTCAGTAAAGCTCTAGCTCCTCGTAGAGATGTATGTAATGCAGGATTGTAATACAACTCTTTTAGCGTGTCGATGTCCATGAATTAGTACCTGGAATGACCAACTTTTTCCTCTTACGTGTTTGATGCGGGGATTTTCTGACAGTTGTGATTCCTTCATCAGTTAGCAAGCTTTTAAATCTACTGTAATTGGTATTTCCCGATTGTATTTTACCTCCTTCAGTTAGAACGTCTCGTAGTAAAGTTTTGGAAGTCTTAGGATTCAACCAATGTTCTCCAATTTTCACTCTGTTCTTGTCCGAGTCGAATCTACCAATTTTACTCAGATTATTCAACATTCTGACAGCAATCGTTTGATCACTCTTTTTTGTTGTTAATTCAGTTGCTTTTTTTTCAAACTCTTTTAAATTTTCGCTTTCACTATCATGCTCATCTTCTCCATCAGTAAGAAATGTATTTCCAAGTAGGGTTGAGTCTTCAGTATCAAACAACTTCCCTTTTATTAATTCCATCCCGATATCATCATCATCATCATCCATTTTTACTGATTCTAACTCAATGTCTTTATGAGCATTCGGTGAAAGGGTATTAGGTTTATCATCAATAACTGTGCTATTGGCTAAAGGAGAATAAGACTCTATCTTCTTTTTCTTAATAGGACTCCAACTATCCTTCTGTGTCTGATTTTGGTTATTTTTAATCTTTTTGACATCACACAAATACTTACGTAAGTTTTCAACATTTTCATCTAACTTTTCGTGTGAGGATAAGTCAGAATCATAAGCCGTTTCCAGTAGATCATTTCGCTTTCTCTTCATATTTTTCACTGTTATACCTTCCATAGGATTATAATACAATGGAGATCTGGTCTTCTCTTCCTTTACCACTGTTTTATTTTCCTTTTTTTCCGTTAATCTATAGTATTCATTTTCAGTGAGTATAAAAATACGTCTGGAGAATGTTAAAGGCTGTCGATTCATCTTTTTATTGATGACAAAACAGATACAATAGGGTTTATAATAGCATCCAAAAGATTTCCTCTACCAGTCTGAATCAAAATTTTACGCTTATCATCAACTGTCCCTCTACCACTAAGTTTATGTAGTTCCTTCTTGTAACGCTGCAACTCAATAAACTGCTCAGAATCAAGAGGAACATTACCTAATATAATATTTTTAACACTTTCTATCAATGATTGAAACAAATCTGAGTTAGCCTTTTCGACTATAGCGATTTTTCCTTTCTTACTCAGTTCATCCAGAGCTAAAATTGCCGTTTTATTTCGCATCATTCGTGTTGAGACTTTCATCTTTATCTTCTCCCTCCTCCTAGCACACTTTTAAATAACCCAGGAACTATATTGCTGATGATAGGTCCTAGTAGAGCGCCTAAAAATCCTCCTTTTTGCAATACAGCTTTCTTATCATCTAACGTTGATCTTCTTACTAAAGCGCTAATATCCTTTGCGTTCCGCTGCAACTGATTGTACTGAGATGTTGTCAATGGTATCGTTCCATTTATAATAGCTTTAGCACATTCCATTAGAGTCATAATAAACTCCTTTTTGGCTTTGGCTATAACAGACTTTTGAATAGCAAAGGTTGCATTGTTGAGTGATAACAACACAGCAGCATTTCTTGTTAATTTTTTCTCCAAATCTTTAGTCATTATAACTCTTTCGTGTTGCGTCGTTGAATAACAAAATATGATTGAGGTGAAATGAATAGTAATTGTATTTATATCCTTTTACTTGGGTACATATAATATCATAGGGAGATCCAATGTAAAATTTCCCAATAGTCTATGTTGATCATTCGTTTGTTGAGTCGTATCTATTCGTAAACAAGAGTATGGTTTTTTTGTTGCATCTTCAAAAGCCTCTTGTACATATTTTACTTTTGATGGAAAACATTGTCGAGCCAAATAGGAAATAGAAGAAGCATCTCTAGGATTTTTAAAAAGAAAAAAATAATGACTATTCAAGGAAATTGTACGATTTCCTTTTAAAAACAGATTCTGAACAATAAAAAACACACTTATGTTCAAATGATGACTATGTTTTGTATACAGAGCATTGGCATCAGCTTTACCAGAAACTTCATCCATGAGATCATCAATTATCAGCCATCGATTTTTACCATCTCTGGGAAAACTCACTGTTATATCTATCATCCCTTCATGAAAAATCACTCCTGGTACATCATCAAAGGCTTTTTGGTAGGCTCCATAACAGTAGTGAATTTCTGTTGGTGGGGGTTGTGCTATAGTCTGACTAGCTTCAATCATTCTAAAAATCGCTTGCGTCTTTCCCGATCCAGTTGGTCCTGCAATCATTGCTGTAAAAGGAGATCGCATCCATGGGTCATAATCTTCAGGTTTCCCATTCATCATAAAAGATGTTCATCAACCAACAGTAGTTTCATTTATGATTCCAACAGGAGAGTTTCTCGCTTTTTGTATTTTTTCCATAGCTTCTTCATACATACTAAACTCAGTAACACCTCCAACAGTGGAAAATCCTACGACAAATACCAAAATCATCATAATTATCAACGCTTTACGCTTCATACTCGGTAAAACATCTATCATATCACGTGTAGTACCATCAACAGTATCAACTTCATTCATCGGTCTCATCTCAACATCATCCTCTGTCGACATCTTAACTTCCAATAACAATACAATCATATCACGCTCCATTTTTATACAATGTAAAAAATATCAAAAAAAATCAAATGTCATACATTCAAAATCTATATGCCATATAAGTTCAAATCAAGTAAAAAAATAATCAAAACTCAAATGCCACTTAATTGCCACTCAAATGCCACTCAAATACCCCTCAGATAAAATACAATATAAACTCGGCGAATTCATCCAACATCGTAACCCATTGCATAACCTCCAAGATCTAATCCACAAAAAACACTTGGTAGGGAGATCTGCTCATATATTACTACTGATGTGCTACCTAGACATCGGCCAGTGCCACTAAAGAGCCTAGAGGTGAAGACAAACCCACCAGGGTTGTATGTGGTCACCAGTATGGAGTTGATCAATCAACAGCGTACGAGACAAAACCCAGTGGCCAGAATGTAATAGGAGATCAGCAGCAGTAGACCAGTGACAAAGAGAGAGCTGGAAGAGGGTAGTAGAGAGCTGCGCGCTCTATACGGCTTCTCAACAATTGTCAGTAAACAAATAAAATCAGTAAATGGTACATAGTATAAAAAAGACATAAGTTTGAGCTAACAAGTTGCTAGCTAAAAAAAAGTATGTATCATTAATTTCTACAAACACCAAGTGCAACTTGTAAACGTATAAAACCAGCAAGAACTAGCAATAAATGTTAACTTTCCAACATAAGTGATTAACAAAGTTAAAGAATGGCTCCGGCCATTTCCATATTTATCTGATATGTCATTGATATGTCCTTATGAGGTACTTCAAATACCAACTTTGTCAAAGTTCAATTTATCTGTGTTTTTTTACTAACATTAATAACAAGCATGTTGTGAGTGTTGTCTCCCCTTCGAAATCTTTTGGGAAAACATATGACATACGCAAGTGTTTTAGCGAACTTAGCGAACGCTAGACTTTTGTTTTTACTACTAGCCACAATGTGCCGCTACTAGTTATATCAATCAATGAGCCAGGTCACTTGTACTGTTTTTTATCAACGATATACTATCGTTGCTGTTATGCTTCAGCGATTTTGCTGATCCAAACAAAAGTCTAGCGTTTGCTAAGTTCGCTAAAACACTTGCGTACGTCATAGGTTTTCCCAAAAGATTTCGAAGGGGAGACAACACTCACAACATACTTGTTATTAATGTTGTTAAGAAAACATAGAAATAAATTGAATTTTGACAAAGTTGGTATTTGAAGCACCTCATAAGGGCATATCAATGACATATCAGATAAATATAGAAATGGCCGGAGCCATTCTTTAAGCTCGAGCTCTGCGTAAAGCAGTATGTTGCAGGCGATTGTAATACAGCTCCTTTAATTCATGGTCTCCCATTGTATCTTTTCGGCAATTGTCTTAGGAAGCTGGCTATGTGTTTTTCATGGAGATATCCTGACAGCTGGGATTCCTTGACTGGTGAACAGACTTCTAAATCTGGTGTAGTTATATTTTGATGATCTTATCAAACCTTTATTGGTTAGCGCATCTCGCAACAAATTTTTTGAAAGCTTAGTGCTAAACCACCTGCCCTTGAATTTTATCTTGTCAGTATCCGGATCGTATTTCCCAGCGTCTCTCAATCGATACAGCATTTTCACATCTAGCGTTTGATCGCCTTCGCTAGCTGTCATGCCGAACACTTTTTTTTCAAGCCCTTCCAATCGATGTGTCATTCTTTCCAAATCTTTATCACCATCTTCACTATCATCGTCAATACTTTTGATATCGCTGTGTTCCCAGCATTTGGTGTCAAGCAACCTCCTTTCCATAGGCGTCATAATTCTTTCATTAAGCTCGAAACGAGGGTTTTCCATACATTCTGGGAAAAGAGTCGCAACCTTGTTATTGGTAATTGCGTTTCTAGCAACCGGTGATGACGGTGAGAGTTTGGGTTTTTTAGTGGAGCTCCAGCATTCCGGTTGTTTGTGCTTTCCCTAATCTTTCCCATGTCGCTCAAATAGCTTTGCATGTTTTGAACATTTTCATCTTACTTTTTGTACTCGGACAAATTGCTTTTATTTGCCATTCCCAACAAAGCATTCTGGATTCTCTTTAACCTTACATCTTCTGTCAGGTTGTAATACAAGATGGCTCAAGTTTGTTTTTGACCAATGGTTTAGCATCGCTGATCTTTTCCTTCACTCTAGCTAGCATACTCCTTTTCTGCTACAAGAACATAACGCCTAGAAAATGTCAAAGGTTAAAGAGTCATTTTTTTATTGACGATAAAACTGGTGCAATCAAAGTGGTTATAGTGTCTACAAACCTGCCTCTACCAGTCTGCATTAAAATCCTTCGTTTGTCAGTAATTTTTTGTTGTGTACCGATCAGTTTTTGTAACTTCTTCTTGAAGCGCTGCAACTGATTAAACTGTTCCGAGTCTAAAAAAACATTTTCTAATATAAGGTTTTTGACAGTTTCTATCAGCAAGTGAAACAGATTCGACTCGGTCTTTTCAATTAAGGGGTATTTTCCTCTCTGTATGTGCATGTACATGTATATACAAACTGTACATACCTACTTGTACACATATCCATTTATATCCATGTCAATTTCTGTTGATAGAAAGATTTTCATGAGCGGAAAAGTTATTTTTTGCACAAAACTCCCTATAAATGGACATGGACATAAATGGACATATACAATTGTACATGCATTTACAGACTGTACTACATGTACAGGAATAGACACGAACATGGACAGGAATAGACATAAACAGAAATGGATATGGACGTAAATGGACACGGACATTAATGTAAATGGACATATAAATGGAAATGTGCAGAAATGAACATGTATATAAATGGACTTGTCCATTTCGATTCATGTCCATGTCCATTTCTGTTTCCATTTATGTTCATGTCAATTTCTGTTTATGTCTATTCCTGTCCATGTTGTACAGTTTGTACATGCATATACAATATACAGTCTGTACATGCATGCACAATTTGTACATGCATGTACAAACTGTACTTTTTTTCACGAGAAAATCAAGGAATTTTGCGGTATCACCACCGGTATTCAAACAAAAATCCAAACCGCAATATGAACCCTGGTATAGAAAATCGCTGTGCAAAGAAAAAAAAATTATGTGGAAAGGATGGGAAACATGGTGTGCAATAAGATAACGTGTTAACATGGGGCGTAAGCTGAAGGTTAGCTCTGGAGGGTAGCTCGGAATTGAATTACAAAAAACAACGTTTTCATTTTATACATTGTATATATCCATAATAAAACCCATACTTTAATAAAATAACTCTCAGTAAAAACATAATGTTAGTTCAACAATCAAAACCGTGATACAAACTCCAATATAAACAACCTCTACACAATAAATACTTCGATAATAAATAATTATACAATATTGCGAACACTAACAACTGACATAATCAACACCTGGTCCACAAAAAGGTACCTTCATACGATTCTCATGGACACCTGATGCTCAAAAAGGCACTTTGGAACCAAGAGAACCGTATTGTCCTTAGACACCCTGAATCAGATCTGCTCCTATTATACTGCTTATAGTGTTCCAGTGGGTGTTGTTGTAATTGGTGGTTGACGACGTGGGTTGTACTAATTCTGGGTGTACACTAAGATCCTTAATAATGTTGTTCCTTTTCTCTACTTGGGTATATACTGATTCTTTTGCTGAAACTCCAAGGCACCAGGATGGACGTTGCTGTGGTTAGCACAGGGTTGAACGACCGTACTAACTATCTCCATCTTTAATGAGTCTTTGGCTCTAATCCTTCCATTTATGTCAGAAGCCATGTAAGTCTGATTGATTGATGTTATGGTATTTTCAGCTGTTGGCGTCTCACTAGGTTGAATTATAGCTGTTGATATTCTGATTATAACAGTGTCTAGGAAAAAACCTTGGTGTACTGATAGTTGTTTTCCTCGTTTTTACCATTGGAAAGGTATAATTCCACAGATTTGTCAAGAAATTTATCATATTTTATCAAGTTTTTTTCTGAGGAATAGGTTGCTACAGTGTTTCTTGTTGAAAAAAAGGTTTTTTTGTAGTTAATATCTCCCGAAAAAAAATTATTAAACTTTGAAAATTGGAAGTTAGCCAATTTTCACGCTTTATGATGCTGTATACTGGTCTCACAGACATCTGCCAAACATTGGATCTATCCCAAATGTTGTTAAGTTCTATTCTGCACCTTATTTTAAACCTTGTAACACAATCCTGATGGAGAATACATAGGCAAATTGCTGTCTTGTAATCATTGTAAAAAAGAAAAACCAACTCTCAGAACACTGCGGTTATTTCCTAGACGCTGGTGGGTACTTGATAGTGGAGCGCCACAAAATCCCACAAGTCGGCTAGGCCCTTAGACTAACACTCCGCTATTTACATTTCCCTTCTGCGGACACTCTCTGCTTATGCGACCTATGACCTGGCAGTTATAGCAGCGTATCAGTCTTTTTTTAGGTTGAGACTTTGGTGTAAACTCTCGAATAACATTTATTGACCAGAGCAGGTCGAAGCATTAAGCCAGAGCGATTATGCCCTCGGGCGCTGCAGCGCCTAGGGCGTTGAGCGATTTGGGGCCAAACGCCCAGTATCCAGCCAGCCAGATATTTTGCGACGCTCAGCCATAACGCTGTGTTCTGATTGGCCAGACTTCCTACAGCTGCCCAACTACTTTGATTTCTTCATCAACTTGAGCAGATTCTGTCACTTTTATCTGTGATTTTGATTAATTTAATCACTGTGATTTTAATTAAACATTAATTAATTATTAATATTATTTACAATAATTGTTGTTATTTAGTTTTCACTGTTGTTGTTGTAATATATATAGATTATGAATTATAGTTCAATAATAATAAAAGTTTAAATAATAATTTATGATCGTTTGTTTATAAGAAAATAATAATTATAATAATTTATATAAACTTGTGTTAATTATTCAGATTGCCAGTGGTAGTATTTTTTTTATCTCCGTTCGTTCAGCTCACAATTATTAATTAATAATAGTAATGGTTTGTTTTCTTAATATAATTAAAAGAAATAATTAAGAAAAAATTTGATTTTTATCGAGTTGACATGACAACGTCATTGTCCTGTGTGCTTTGGCCAGCGCCGCGATAATCCAATTCGCGACGCTACCCCCCTGGAAATCGCCCTCAAATATCGCCAGACTGTTTCTGGCTTAAGGCTTAGCATAAGCTGCTGCGCATGCAGTGATACTTCCATTAGCGGTAGAAAAAAACATTCTCGCTCGTGCAACCAAATCAATTACATTTACTGGTAATCCTACAACAATCGCACATTTCGACAGTGCCTCTGCTTCTGGTTGATCAATCAACGCTAGCTACTAGTCTCCAAAAGTCTGTTAAGTACATTTCAACTGTCTCTCCCTCAGCATACACTCTGCTCTACAGTTGCTTATAGACAACTGTGGTAGTCTGTGCACAAGAGAGTTAATAAGAAAAACGCATGAGTATTGCAGCAAACAAGGATTTTCTACATCATGCGAAATAATAATCCGAGTAACAAAATATTAAAGAGTGGATGTAATAGTGCAGCTAGGGAGTATTCCAGATAGATATTAATTATGTAAAGCTAAATGTGTTTGCTTCGATAACGCAAGCAAAAAAGAAAACAACGAATACCGAAAATGGATACAGAGTATTGTAAGATGAGATGAAATAGATAGTCGAGTAAAACAGTAGTGTGGAGTAAGCAAAAACAGTAAGTCTAGTTATAGAAGCTCAAATGACTGAGTTTGTCACTCGGGGCAAGAAATACCAAGTGAGAGAGCATGGATAGTCCATAATTCATTCGAAAACTTGGTTTTGTGAAAGAAATGTTACATCTAAGAGATTTTTTGTGTTGTGGTAAGCTGTGGGTGGTCCTGAGAATTACAGGTGAGACTTTATTGTTCGTAAGTTTTTTTATTAACAAATGTACAGAAAAGGTGATTACGTCTGCTTTTTAAGGTATGGGGATTGAGTATGGGGCGTGCAGCAGTGATAGATAACTGTACAGGTGCGTGTAAAATGACTCCTTCTGTACTAATTCTAAAAGGTTGGAGTTTTGCTGAGATATAAAAAGAAAAAGAGAGGAACAGTACTCTAGTATTGGTCTAATAGTAGAGTTGTAAATTTTAGTTTTGGGTCAAGAGTCATTTACAACACAGTGAGGCTGTTTTGGGAATTGATTGTTGGGTTCCCCATGGAAAGAGCGTATTGTTTGGGTGGTTGTTTATTTGTAAACAGACAACATACTATTTTGCCCAAGTTGTTGAGCCGCAAGTCTACAAGCATATATTAGACAGGACTATATAAGAAAGCTTACCCACGCTGCTCATATGATGATGAATAGAGAGTTGATTGATGATGTAATGACTGATTACTATGAAGCATTTTTGGAATGTCTACCTACCTATATACTTGGGCGTCACCAGAATTTTTTCAAGGGGGGCTCTACTAGGTGAATGGGAGGGATGTAGGTATTTATTATTAATTAATTAATTTAGTATTAATGAATTAAAACAATTAGCATGTATGTAGTAGCGAACAAAATAATAAATTGTTGGTATTGTTTATCTGTTTTTACACTTACTACGCAGGAATATGCAGAAGTGTCAGATGATTAAAATCATTCATAGCTGACAGTTATGTAAGTATCCTTGTCATTGTAGAATAATCATCAAATGTATTGTTTCACCACTTGACATATCTAAGGGAGCCTATGGTCTAAATTATTCAGCAAAAACAAAAAAGAATTTTACAGCTTTAAGGTTTGCTTTGCCACAATAATATAAATAATAATAGAAATATGTTTTCTGACGCATATCAATGCCAGCAATCTTTAAAGAAACCTGATTTACTAAAGAAGCGGGTTGTGGCTGTGTGAAGAGATAACTGGTTGCCAGCAG
The DNA here is from genome assembly GCA_945261195.1 of Cryptosula pallasiana. NCBI lineage: Eukaryota > Metazoa > Bryozoa > Gymnolaemata > Cheilostomatida > Cryptosulidae > Cryptosula > Cryptosula pallasiana. Next base: position 9,129,186 of record OX183130.1, on the reverse strand, counting down.
TGCATAGTAAACTCTGTTCAGATCATTTTGTGGATAGTGATTTCGTAGGTGTACCTCGTGAGTCTGACCTGCTCCCAAATTATGTCCTGTCAGTTTTCAATTTGCCACCCCATCTTCAGGTAGTACACATGCCTAGTTTTAATTTGTGATAATACCTGAGTTTCTTTACTAGTTACTTGGTTTGCTTTTGCGTATCATATCTTTATATAGAGTTTTGCAGTATACTGGAAGTTTTTAGCTCAAAATTGCTGCGATCACTGTATATATGTATGTATAGTTTTATATAATCCATTTTCTTGCATACAATACACATATTTCTCACATTTTTTTCAAGTTTGATGCTATATGAGCTACTGCCTTACTGAAAAAAAGACTCGGAGACTTTTTGTAGCAGAAAAGATAGTTGCAGAAAGTTTATTATAAGTAGTGTGATAGCATGCAATTAATTTATTTGCAATGACAGGTGATAATCTTGATTGCAGTAGCTTAGAGATGCAGCCAGTGGAGATGAAAATTCTTTAACGATTACATAAAGTGCTCAAACCGCTAAGTAATGTTTAATCTATCTTGGTCACGGCAAGTGCTTTGGTTCAGAAACATTGGCCAGTCTAGTGATAGTTCAGTTTTATTGACACTGAGTCTCAAATTTCAATGCAAGCATTATACAAGCAGTTGCAGAAATGCACCAGAATAGGCGGAGCTTATGGTCACACATGAGCGCCCCATAACAAACTCACCGAGTATAATACAGTTACCACTCTATGGTGCAGCCTTTACAAATCTTTTTCCTTCTGCGCACAGCGGGTGCAATAGCAGTAGTATTATGGAGTTTCCAAAGCCGAAGCATGAGTTTTGTCTACGGGCTTGGATTGCTATAGCTGTATTCATGGCAGTAGGAAAAACTTTCATAATATATTTTGTAGATCCAAATTTCTTACCAAACAAGCTTGGGCTATACAACTCCAAACCTGTTGAATGTAGGTTGAATGAATGTGTTATTATGATCGGTGTTGTTGTTTGCACAGGCGGCTCCAATCTACTGGCTTGGCGGTGGGTGGGTGAGTGGATTGGAGTGTATAGAGATGAAAGAGAGAAGGTAAGACACTCCAAAAGAAAGAAAAGGTAAAAAAACCACCCCTCTTAGCTTACTTTTCTACTCAGTTGTGACCAGACTTGAGCATTATAAAATAGTAGAACGTTGCCAGAAGGTCTCACTGACGAAATAAATGCTGTCAGCAACAACATAACAGTCTATTTTCTCACCTACCGGTGATATAAAAGTCCAAATTATTTTCAAAAACCTGAAAAAAGTTTGCAAGAACGTCTTTCCTTAAGGCACACTGCCAGCTGTATAAATGTCAGTAGATATGCTCGCTGTAGAGAGAAACTTGCAATTAAAATGGAGATAAAAATTTAAGGGAGTTTAATATCACACCCCCAAATAATTTTGGCTAACATCTGAAAAAAGACTAAATTACTGAAAATATGCCAATCAGATTGTGATTTTCGTTTTTAACAGTTCCATTATCGTTTATTTTGGAGAAACATTTTGTGCTTTATGGAAGGGCGTGTCCTAACAATTTTAACATTGTTTGTACCAGCGAGTTTGAGCTACAGGTAACACATCTACAGCTTTTTATGCAGTCTACAAAGTGAAACAAACCATTCCGCAGTCTAAATCAACGCACAAAAGCATTTAAGAAAATGTAAATACTGGTTTATGCATGACACAAAAAACCTCATTTTCTCAGATTTTGGAGTGTCTTACCTTTTCACTCATTCTTCTCATATCTTCCCCCACCGCCAGGCCAGTAGATTGGAGCCGCCTGTGGTTGTTTGCATGATGAGTGTCACGGTGTATCAATCATTATAATAATAATAATCAATATAATTCTAATTGGTATTACCTATTTTACCACTTCACTGGTAGTTATTAATTTTAATTTGTATCTATTATTTTGTTAATTATGATAATGCTTAAGTTGACTGCCATTGTGAATTATTACAAGCATATAGTGGATCTCATTATAATTTATGCATACCAAATGATGTGCCTAGTTAGGATTCTATAAAAACTAATTTGTTTTATTTAAACCCGGATGATATGACATAAGTAGACATGATAATTATTACTTATAATAAGATAGTAATTATTGATCAGTCATATTGTATGGTGATGATATAGATGATTTTGGTGGTAAATTAATATAACCTAGAATAACAATTAAAAATCGGTCGCCACTATATTCTTACACTCTAATGTATTTTAGATGGTATGTGAATCTAGTCATTATATTATTGGTTCAAAAAGTTGTGAGCTCATGTTTTCAACTGCTTTTCATCAATCTTTGCTGCTTAATCGTATAGTACAGCAAATGAATCATCATCATGTCAGTGTTAACATGTACTATAGACTACCATGTTAATATCCAATTTTTAGTTATTTGTTCCAAAATGCCCATTCCATGAGTAGAGCTGCAAGAATCAAATTCAGCTAGAGAAAAATGTCACAGGGAAGAAAAATCCAGCTAAGAATGGCTGGAAAAAACAAGAGGCGGTTTTTATATTATGTAGAAATAGCATGTCTGGAGAACAAAAACCAAAGTATAATGAATCTGCAAAACTAAGAAAGCAAAGCATCAGAGAAAAGAAAAAAAGCTGCTGCAAATGAAATTGTGAGCCGAAAGAAACCTTCAGCAAAACAAGATCTGCCAGTCAAAAAATTGAAGAAATGCGAACATAGAAGCGTAGCAAGCAGCTTGAATACCATGCTAACATGAATGCCACAAAAAATCGATAGGTGCGCATCAAAGATTGGGCAAGAAAATGAAGTAAAAAGTTACAGTACTCTACTGCTGCTGACCAGTACAATATTGAACCTCAGGCAATTTCAAAGCGCATCAAATCTGCACCAAATGATCCAATTGAATATTCAGCGTGTTGAAACATTGATTAAAATGGCCACTCGGTGGAAACGAAAGCAACTGGAACAGCGTCACATTTTAAAACAGAAAATGAGACCGGATATGGTTGCAAGTGTGAGAAGTTTATCTACTGCCGAACCAAAGAATAAAACAGCTATTCAAAGTTCCACTAGCTCGTTTGTTTGGTGTTTCCAAGTCTTCCTTGTTTCATATGCCTAAGAAAAATTCTGATAGAATAGTTACTCAAATCGTTAAAAAGACTGTAGATTCATTCAACAAATCGGTCGAGGTATGCACCCGTATTGCAAACAAGAGACGGAAAAAGGCAGCCATGGATGTTGCTGTTTGTTTTGTAAAAAGGTTAGGACTTGCAAAGATTTCTGACTTGCTCATCCAGGATGCACCTTTGGCTTGATCACATTTGTAGAGCTTCAACCTTATGTCAAACCTATGAAAGCGATGCAATGGCTGCAGTGTGCATACAATATGTGCACTAATATTGAAAGTCCACTGAAGGCCATACGCTAGTCGATGTTACAAAACATGCATGTTTTTTGTCAAAGAACTTACAGAGTTGTCTCTGGTCGATATGTACATTTACAATCGAAATTGTCTTGAAAGAAATTGCCGAGAATGTGAGCTTGACAAAATCAAAAAAGTTTTTAAAAAAGATTCACAGTGTCCATTAGAGAAGCTACTGTTAGCTGCAGACAGTGGAAAACAAGCACTTCACTTGTCAAAGTAAAGCCAGTGGCTCGTTTGAAACCAGTTTCGGTTAAGTATACCAAGATTGATGCTGCAAAAGAGCTGGAAGTAGCTAACATCTTATGGCAAACACATCATTATTGGCAGGTGGCAGCAAAGTGCTTACAAAGAACCAATTGCCAATATTAAACATGATGAAGTGATTTGAATTGCAGTAGTAGATTTTGCTGAAAACTACACTGCTCAGAGGCAGCATGAAATTCAGCTAGCATACTACTCTCACAATCAAATTATGATCCATCCAGTGGTATGTGTTTGCATGAATGAGAAGAAAGTTTTTACCAAAGACAATAATTTTTGTCTCTACCGATCTACACTATAATACTGCAGCAGTATATTTGTATATCCAGACAACTATCACCACACAGGACTGAAATTGGGGTTAAAGAGAAGAGTTGCTTGAACAAGATTTTTCTGATGTTAGAGTGCGCGGCTGGCAAAGGATCATTTCGCATGGCATAAATACCAAATATATTTCGTGTGTTTGTTCACTATGTGAAAAGGAGAAGCGTGTAGGATGGGAGTGCCAAAAGGAGAATTAAAAAGCTTACAGATAGGTGTAGGTGGCCAAGCTGTTATGTGTACTTGTTAAATTAAATTTTATTGACAATTTATTATATTTTAGGTAACAAAGGGCCTTGGTTATCTTTTAACAAAGCATTACATGAAGGTGTCAAAAAACCTTTCTCTCGCAAACACGTGTTTCTCAAAATAATGCTTAATGTTGATGACGGTTATGAAATAGTTTTGAACTTGACTCTTTTTTGCTGCACTATTTATGATTTCTTTCCTGTGTGTCTCTTTCACCAATTTAAACTACTTTTGCACTTCCTTGCATCTTTTTAATTGTGTAGTTGTCGTCGTACCAATCATTGTTACATGAGTTATAGAGTTTGGAATTCACAAAATTGACATATATCTGTCATCGTTGTAACATTATAGACATACTATTTTAGTCAAAGGGGCAACAAATGTTTTTGTTGACATTTTGCGTTAAGCGTGATCATTATGTGAATGAAACCCAACTTGTTGATCTGCAAATAAACCCTTGGTCCAGAAAGTTGTAGTTAGTGTAGAGTAGCTCACGTTCCACTACATTGTTACAAAAAAGCAAATTGTTCAAAGGAAGAAAAATCACAACGTTGTTTGCGGTTCCATAAATGTTTGTGATTTCCGCTTTTTGGTATATGCTCAATAAACACTTTTTTTGGTGAAAATATGATTTGATATTTGAAATGTAACTATAGATCTTCTGAGTGAAATTAAATTTTGTGAGTTTCAAGCATATGTCAACTTTTCCATTTGCTGGGGCGTGTTACACGTGAGCAGGGTGGGCTTTGCATGAACATCTCATTTATTATCTCTGGTACAAATAATTAACCGTATTTAGTTTCCTAGTCTGACCAACATACGTATGGAAGCAATAAGATTAAGAAATTTAATTCTTTTCTGAGCACTTAAATTTTTTGGATTTTTCAAGAGGAAAGTGTCCAGTTTTTAGTAAACAGAGTTATTCATATATAAACAATATGCGTACATTGTCATCATCTGTAACCATTATGGTTGTTGTCAATTGGTAACAACAACTGATAACGATTACAAATATATTTCTATATTCAAGTAAATAATAAATTTATGATTACTAGAAATCATAATTTTCTGATAGCCAATAAACAAGACTTTATTTAAAGCAATATTTGTGTATCTCGGTCTCATGAAATCTCACGCTGCTGTAGCTTGGCTTGACTCTCCTTAACAATTATTTTCTCAGCTAAACATCATCAATTATTCAAAATAACACACAAGCCGGTGGCTAAGATGCATACACATACGTAAAAATAACCAAAACATGCATGTATTAACCTGAGTCGTTGCACATTTGCGTCAAAGTATGAAGACTTTAAGCGCATGTTACCACCAGACAACAGGGTATCGGAAGGAAAATTTATCTGTTGAATTTAAATCATTTTCATAAAAGACTGTGTTTGGGAGATATTCAATTTTCCCGACAGTGTTTTTGGAGTGCTAGGTACGACAAGATCTTATACTACCGTTTTGCAAGATCGGGTGGTACATAAAATAGCTAATCTAATCTAGCTATATCAAGTAGATGTGATTGACTGATTCTGGTTAAAAAAAATTATCATCTAGACTACACAAAAGCAATGGTGGAGGCTATTAGAAATGAGAAATAAAAGCAGAAAAAGATGGAAAAAATGAATATAAGCAATTATAATAATATTAGCAAGCATTCAGGAGCTCGTGTCTCATGCTGTCGGTAGTCAAACACTTTTTGGAGTATGCGTTTATAGATGTAGCGGATTTTTATGTTCACTATCTTCCGCTAGCAGGTTGTGCTGGAAGACGCGCAATCTGTGCAGCCACAACAATGCAGTCAGCCACTTCAGGCCTGACAATCAACAGTCTACCTCCACTCAGAGGTGACCCTATGCCAAATCGGCACAAACAATGCGTTGTAAAGTGAACGACCGACTTTAACAACGGTATCAAGCCCTCGGCTCAGGCATACACTGGGTTTAAGTAGTGTATAAATGTATCCTTTATTCATCACACAATATAAGGCGGCAATCCATGCAAAGACAAGAGGTTCTGCTCATGCTATGACATATCAGGTAATGCTGGCAAAACAAGACAAGAGAACACACTCATGTCATAACAGTTTGTGCAAGGAGTGTAACAAAATCTCTGCCTTTTATAGGCAGAGTTAAAATGGAAAGTTTCCGGCCATGCACAGGAAGCATGGCAGGAAGTTATATGATATATAGTAGATAGCATTGTCAAATAAGATCAGAGCAACTCAGTTAAATAACAGAAGTAAGGGGCGGAGTCTGTTGTTAGCTTGGCCAGTGATAGGTTGATGTAATCCTTTGGTCTTTATTAGCCTTTGGTTCAGGTTTCTACACATCTGAGGGTAGATTGCTTTGGCAGGTGGTGTCTGGAGGTACTTAGGCGAACTTTCATTTCTCTGGCTATGGCGGCCATCTTTTTGCCGACTCGGGATAGCTACCCAGGGTCGGGTAGTAAATACCTAGTGCCGATATGCTTTATTATTAATAATAATCGCTTATAAGAGCAATATAATTGCTGTAACAGATGCCGGTCTTTGTCTGTTATAATCAATGGAGGCATGCCTATGGTAGCCACCATCAGGCGACCTCTGAGCAGTAGTGGTCACTGTTAGTTGCCAGTAAAATCCATTACATAGAGACCGACAGGTTTCCCTTTAGACTGTGAAGCATGTATGAATCATCAACATGATTATTCATGAATGTGTCTAATACCCCTGACACAAAAGGTATTGAAACGGACGTAGACAGGAATCAATGACAACAGGATATACAGGCCTGAAATGAATGTAGACAGACATCTCCAAATTGAGCATCAATAAACCTGGAATGATTGTCAACTATGTTATATAGAATTTTATTTCAACACTCATTCCAGAAAGTGTTGGCATTTGTCCCGACAGCATACAAAGTGTCATTTTGACATTATTTCCAAGAGTTGTCTACATTGTTCAACATGAGAATTTTTGCCATTACTGAAACGAATGTAAAAATGGTAGTTTCTATTTTACCCGGAACAACTGTCGAAACTTCCTACAATTAATGCTAAAATATTCCTCTTTATCACATAGTCAGCATTTGTTTGAGATCTGTTAAGTTTCATTCTAAGAGGTGTTTAAACTCATCACAGTTGGGTCTGCATTCATTCATTTAGATGTTCGTTGCTGTTTACATCTTTCATTTTTCAGCTGGGAATACATTAACATACTGATGATATAAAGGCATCGATTTGATAGTTTTAAAAAGTAACCATTTATTATTACTGGCATTATCTGAAAATTGTTAGTGAGAATTCAGGTAACAGTAAATAATATTCAGTATAAATTAACTGTGGTTGTTGAGATTCACTATTTAACATACGACTGAAAGCCATGCTAGCAAAGATCGAATAATATTTAGTACATTGATTTCTTATTGGTGTTATTTATAATCAAACAGAAATGTGCTACACGGCATAGTGATGAAATGTTAGGAAACCAATCACTCACAACCACGTAAATTCCATTAAAACCATGAATGGTCGAACCAAGTTTGTAAATCCTATTACTGTCTGCACTAGCACTAATATTTGTACAATCTAGCTGTAAATGTCGACTGCATAATAAATACGCAGAACAACACATAAATTGTGGAACCTTGATTATGTCGTTACCATTGAGTTTGCCGAAAATGATTGAACAATAGTTATTTTGCAATGAAAACGTCTTCATGTTTAATTAGTGATAACAGTGACAGCAATTCCTGTAGAAACGTGTTTAGTTTCAAAAGAGTTAATCCGTCAGTTGGTGAGCTTCAATAATTTACCTGCTATGTCAGACAAAATATGGTTGACTGCTAATTTGTTATCTTTTTAGTTTGTAGTCACCTTGAGTTTACAGTATGTATTGTTTGTATACAATGTTACCTACCGCTAAATATCGACACTTGTTTGTTATTAAATTTTGAAAACAAAATTCAGATCGAGACATTGCTAACATCAATGTTAGAGATCTACTTCTGAGAGATCTAGTTTGGGTGGTTTTTAATGTAGTCCATTAGCTTTCTCTTGCTTTTAGTGACTCCACTAGCTGCTCGCCTCTTTGGATGCTGGACTCTGCTAAGTAGTATAGTCAGAGCTTACTGCAGCCTACATCTACGTAACAAAGTGTTAGTAACTCCTGTTTTCTCCTCCATTCTATAGCCTTCTTCATCTCCAACTATTCACTCCATCATGTTACACATGTAAACTTCAATTTTTATTTGTTTCCTTAATTAAACCCTATTTTCTGTATACTTTAGGTTGTACCATGTGACCTTGCTGACCTTTATCATAGCATTCCTGCACTTTGCGACAGAACTTCTAGCTTATGACACTTGCCTACTGCAGATAGGAGTTATCTACCCTTTAGTTATAACAGGTAAAATGGAGGACAACTCTTAATTTGATTTTCATAGCTTTCCAAAACAGTTCAATGTGTGTGTACTTATGTGTTTTATTGTACTTGTAGGTATATCATCCCTGTGGATGTTCATAGCGCAATGGTTTATTGAATTTGATGTGGTGTCACCTCGGCCTATGACTCATAAAAGGAAATCAAAATGAGATTGCTTCATGCTGACCATTCTATTGGAATAGCTCTATGACTTTTGATCATTTGTATATTTGGATACGTTTGTGCTTGTAATGAAGATATTTTGTAATGAATTGTTCATATTTACTCCAATTGTTACCATATTATTATACCCATGAAAACCAAATACACATACATGTGAATAATATCTCTATTGCAACTCTTATCCTATGTCTATGTATAGCTCTGCGCTATTAGCTATATATTGTTGCTATGGTGATCATTGAAGATTTTTATGCTGGCCTCAACATTTTTGTTAAAATATCAGGTTGCTTTGATTCCAGCTGAAGTAGGCTTCTTCATCAGCTCCAAGTCTACAAAAGTACCAGTATTGTATGAATGAATGTACAACAGGTGTGTTAGCATTGGGACAGGTGTAAACTATCTATGTAGTATTAGTAAGAGGCAATGAGTATCAAAAGCAGTGCTCTCAGTCTATCCACACCACCGCACAAATCGGAAATAAGAAATGAGTGCTCAGACAACAATTTGGATTTGTCTTTCCAATTCTGTATATATTGTCAATCACCAACAGCAGAGACATAAGCAAGTGCCAACAACTCTTATGCTGTACAAAGAAATATTGGGAATACTGGCCCTTCTCTAGTAAAAATAAATTTTATCAGTTAACTTGGTACACAAGGACAAGCAACCAACATGGCGTTGTTAGTGACGGAAAACACTGGCTTAGCTGGCCAATATCAGTACATGCGTAAATAGTAAAAAGGTGTAGTTATATTAGTCTTTAGCCTGTGTACCATGCACTTTAATTACTGGAATGGAATACAGGCTACACAATACACTCCTCTATATTCTACTAGTATACCTATTCGTTCTCATTTCTTTTGCGGCGTTTCTGTAAATTACCACGCAAAGACATTAAAACATTCGCAAATGAATAACTTCTGTCTCTCTGTAAAAAAGTGGGAAACAAACACTAGTAGCAGAACAGTGTCAAAGTGTTTTGATAGTCTGCTACACTTACTTGGGGGCTCTAGTAACTTGGCCCATATTGGTGCTAGTGAGTCCTCAAAGTCCTTCCTTTGTTGTATGAAGTCATTTGTTGTGGCATCTGGGTTGGCCTCCAACCATTGAGTTTTCTCATTGCATGTGTTTACTGTCACTTGCTGCACAGGAAAAAATGTTGTCATGGTAACGTTGAAACAAGCTTTTTGTTGTCCTAATAATAATTAATACAATATGAGCCAACCTTGTCATCTCTGGAGAAACGCCCTTGAACTTTTTCTGGATCCGCTAAAGTGTCTCTAGCATCCTGTATAGAAGTTATTAATGCCTCTCTCGCTTCTGTAAATAAATAAACCCATTTTAGTATTCAACTCGGACCGAACAGCTTTTATAGGCACTAGGTTTGGTCTGTTTGCTGTATTACCTGCCCAGTCTAGATAATCAACGCACTCAACATGTTTGTATCTAAGTGCACTCTCCCTTGGCCTCTCCCCATAGGTTGTTTTTGCTTGCATGTCTGCTCCGTTTTCTACTAGCAATTTCACTACATCAATCTTACCCCAATCAGCTGCTCTGTGTAATGCGGTAATGCCTATCAACAAAAATTTCAAATTACTATTTTAATTCTCTAGGACAAATCAATTGGAGCGTTCACCACATAGCATTAAAGTTTATTGACCTTTGACAGTAGCAGCATTGACTTCAGCTCCTCTGGCCAGCAGCTCCCTTGCCATCTCCAGACGGCCCAATGCAGCAGCAATGTCTAACGGTGATCTTGCTTCACCATCCCTTAAATTTACTTGGTCTGTGATCACCTACATACCAATCAGATGAGTGACACATTTGTCTTGTGTTACCATTACCAAGTAACAGAAAATAATAATTATTATTATTATATCTATCTATAATAATTATCAACTACAAAACATTGTGGCATAATATTATATCATATTACCACCAAAAGCTTGAGGTTGCTAATCTTCTTGATATTGTTGCCACCACCATTTCAAGGGTATTCAGCCACACGGTTTTGATCAAAATAGTTCAAACATGCTACTACCTCACCTTCTTGTGTCTGGCGACTTACCTCATGGTAAGGATCTTCTTCACTATCAAAACAAGTCAAAAAGCGTGTAACACTGCCTTTCATAGCGCATTGGTAGGCTACATTAATGCTTAAGTCTGGTCCTGGCTCTTCTGCTTCAACTGATTGTTGTTCTTCATTTGACATAGTTCAGAAAGTTGTGGTTTGCTGCACCACTCCAAAAAAATTCAGTTGATCGTTCTTTTCTTATGATAATATTTTGCAACACAATTTTCACCGGAAATAGCTTCACTAGCAACACTATTTTCCGTTTCATTTTACTCTTAAAACTCAAATAACTAGAGTGCGCTACTTTACCTTTAGAAATGAATACGGTTATTTTGTTTGCAAATAAGGAGTATTAAAAAAATACAAAAATAAAAAACCTCTCAAAATATTACGTTTGTTTTTATAAACGATTGTTTTTTGTCGGCTACAGCACGTGACCAATATCTTTACGGGCAATAAAAGCAACGCAAAGTAGTAATGACACAAAGGCTCAGCTGACCATAATTTCTGAGACGGAACAAAACTTTACTCACTTGGAGTGGGTGACTTCACTTTAATATTATTGATATTTCAGCTCTACACTTTTTATTCATTGTGAGTGGTTGATGGCTGTCTAGTTTGCTGTTAAAAGTAATTACTGAAACAAGAAATAATAATTATAATAAAAATAATAATAATTATTAAATTTTTTAATAATAAAAATAATAATTATAAATAATAGTAGTAGTACTAGTAGTAGTATTATTATTATAGTAGTTTGTTACACACAACAGTTACTTAGTTAGTTAGTACAGACAGTAGTAGTATTTATTAGTAGTAGTAGCAATTAATAATTACACTGCTACTACTAACTACTAATTAATTAATAACAGTAAGTAATAATAATAAATTATTATAATAATAATTTAGCTAGCACAAGTGCAATTTTTAGTTTGACAATTTTTTCTCAAATAGAGCACCAGCATTTACAAAAATATGTTGTTCATCCAATGGTGCTAAAATTATTTGTGTCACACCAGTGGTTGTCTCAGAAAAGTAATTGAGAAAAAGTACTTTTGCTTAAAAAAACAATGGTTTGTGGTCCCCGTAATTAAGCATTGATGACAATGGTATTGTTGCGGTGATGCAAAATCAGTGACGCATGACCATCCGTCACACTAACTAGCTAATGGTACGTTATATAATTTTTTTGATTATTTGAATGTGACTCTCCAGTAAATAAATTGTTTTGTCTACATCACGTGATTGCTCGATGATAAATAGTATACCACAGGGTCGGTAAAATAACAGAGAATCTGAATGACATAGACTGAAGTCTTAGTGGCCCATGGCGCAATAGGAAATTGCAAGTTTATAAAGTATTTTCCACCCGTTATTTTTGAGGTCCACAGCTATGAAGGCCATGCAATTATTGGCTAAACCTGTGCGGTTTAGTGTGTCCATTTGATACCTTTTTAAATTTTGTTTCTAGCATTTTCTGGCCCTAAGTTATTAAAAAATTAGCCACGCAGAAATATTTCAAAAATTAAAAAAACCGTGGGGGACGAATTTACATATAAATCCTTTTGTCTTATATACGCTACGCTCGCATGAGTTCTGCACTAGCTAATTATAATAATAATAATAATAGATAGATATGTTATTATTAATAATAATATTAATTATCGGAGTAAAATTATTAGACTTATAATAATAATAATAATAACAAACAAAGAACATTATTATTATTATGACTATTAATTATTAATAATAATAATAATTATTATTTATTATTATTACTTCAATAAATTCATTATTATTATTATTTTGCTAAATAAATAATAATAACAATTAATAAATAAATAGATAATAACAAATAAATTAAATAATAATAATAATACTATAGGTATATATATGTACACTGCTACTTGTCAGAGCTGTGACAAATCACGATTTTCATGACTCAAATCGGATCATTTGTATTTGAATTTTCCATCAAATTAAATTTTTATAAGTGAGTAGGAAAATCAGATCAAGTCATACGTTGTTCCAAATCAAATCACAATCAAATGTTTGGAGCGTCATTTGCAGCAACTTTTTCAAATCATTACTAAAACTATTAGAAATGAAATAAATAATACCTTCGGCTTTTAATTGACCCAAATTTAGATCACAGTGTGTGGTTAGCTGGCCTATAGAAAACAATATTCCAACTTGCTTACTTTCGCAAACTTGCATTTTCCTTTGTACACTTATTTATTGGTATGCCAACCGATATACATTATCATTTAAATTCCAAACCGAATGAATTTGCCAGTTCTATGCAATAGATAAAATGTACACCCAGTAAACGAAACAATCAACCACCAAAGATTATACTTTCCTAAAAGTTTTTCATTGCCAAAAAACTGACACTGTGCTAGCCTATTGCTAATAATACCAGCAATACTAGATAATTGATAAATAATAGCAAACACTGAGCATTACTTTGCATATGTATCAAAGCAGTTATCATTATAGTAAATCATCAACTAATGCATTACCCAATATTGATAAGTAAATAACCTGGTCGCAGAGCTCTGGTCAAATCACCGTGATTCGAATATCCGACTTGAATCACAAAAATTACATCTTCTGTGATTCGCTGATTTGATTTGGTACCTCCTCTGAGTTGATTTGATATGATTCAGTTAAAATCTGTGATTTGGTGCAAAATATTAGCAAATCATATAAATAATAATTAAAATAAATTTATCATAAACCGGAGTTCCAGCGAGTGGGTTTTAAAAAAAACCACAGACTTGGTAAAATCAATGATGACAATGAAGTGTACAGTTGTCACAGTCTCCATGTCATTGCGGTTTAAATTATACCAATACACAATGAAAGTCCCTATCATATAGTAAGTCACTTTGAGTGCGTGCATTGTATCTTCCTGGGCTGACCATCCTAATCTTTCATATCAGTATGATAACAATAATGTTGTTGTTGTTAAACTTGTTTTGAATGAATTCTAGTTATTATTAGCTATTAATATTATTATTATGAAATTCATTTAAGTGAGCTATTGTACTGTATTATCATGACTACTATGTTGGTTGTTGTAGCTCATACATGAAAACGAAAAGCAACAATTTTTAGTTACTACCTATTAATCGTAATGATCGTAGTCAAGTGTATCATTTTTATTAATAGGTAGTTAGTTTGTTTGGAGTAACAAAGAAGAATAATTATAATAAAAAGTAATTATTATATTTATAATTTATAGTTTATTTATGTATTTATAACTTTAAACTAATAGGTAGTCTATTTTTTTAGTAGCAGTAGTGGCTAATTTTTATTATTGTTTAATAGTATTATTATACTATCTATTAATTTGCAGCAATTATTTGTTATTAACTGCAGCAAACAAGTGTCAAAAAACGTTAAATGTCCTACATTCATTCAATACTATTATTAACCTTATCATTTTTTTAAAAAATGCTAACAATACGCAATAACTGTTCTATTACTTTGAGATTCAATACCACTTTTTTGTTGTCACTTATCAATATCATTTTGCAGTAATTTTCTCCCTCTCTAGAAGCAAATCCTGTGGAGATCTCTGGGTACATTGTATTTATATTGAAATGGAACTCTAGCTGTTATTAGTAATGATAATATAATAATGCGTTTGATAGTGTTTTATCCTAGACTTTGTCATACTATGTGCCACCCGCAGGCGTTGAAGTCCTAGTTAGTGTAAAGTACTCATTCCAATTGTCTATTGTAGTCCACTATCAAGCGCGTGATTTGATTAATGATTTGCAAAATTTTCAAATATTTGAAATCTCGGAAGAATTTAATTTGATTCAAAACATTAATTTTACAAGGTACTGAGACTTGATTTGATTCAAATCAATTGCATTCTGATTTGTTTTGATCCGAATCACCAATTTTGTGATCTATCCACAGCTCTGCCTGGTCGCCATTCATAAACCTTTCTCAGCTCACCACATTCAAGTCAGAAAAGAAAGTAGTCAACTAATAATTCAGATATTAATAATAAGAAACTTATACGGAAAAGAAAAGGCAGCATAGTTTTCCATGATCATTGATTACTATAGGCTAATAATTAGGTAGTTTCTTTTCTTTTCACTACTTTTATTTATTTGCTACAATTGAATACCATGAATTATAGCAATCTCATGTCAATTACAAGCATTAAGAAAAGCTGCAAACATCATCACTGTTTTTTTTATGATTTGCTATATTTTTGGCAAATATTTGGTCAAATCTTGTGGAGAGAAGCAAATCAAATCAAATAATGATGAAGGTAATCGAATCAAATCACCATCTGTATCAAATATTTGAAATAAATAATTTTTTAAATATTTGAATTACGGTGATTTGGTCACAGCTCTGCTACTTATATATATCTATGTATAGCTGGGATTAGCTTATAGCTATTTAAATAAATAAATGTTAGCTGTGAAAGCTGTGTGTAGCCTAAAAGTTAAACTTCATCAAAGACTGGCATTTAACAGCCTTTTTCACTTTGGCTCTCAGCGGAGTAAGTTGTATTTTATTATTTAGTTTGCCAGTCATTGAGGATTTTGTTAGTTGACTACGGTAGTAGCAGGACTGTGATATTAGTGGCAGTGGTTGATACAATGAGTGCAACAAATAAGTTTGAATCCACTTGCGTGATGTGATACTACTGCTGCAATGTGTAGTGCTCTTTGTGCTAGTGTTATGAGTATTCTGGTAGATGCTTTGTTGCTTATATTCCATACAAGCTCTTGTATTTTATAATTCCGTTCATGGTTCATTGATGTCATCCTATTCGCTTGTTGGTATTTTGTATTGCTTGCTTGAACGAACTATGCTGTTAAATGCAGAAGCTAGCAGTAAATAGCCACAAGTGGTGGTAGTCATCTGTATTGCTGACAGGCTCAGAAAAAAGCACAGTTGTAGTCAAAGTGATCAGATAAATCACATTGTATTAATAATCTGCAAAAAGAACGAGAAGTTGGGATTTGTGCTACCTCGACAGGCAAAAATCCACTTCAATAGTGATAAATAATAACAGCCTTGAATAATAATTAATTGATAGCCATAAATAGGTCAACAGTAATAGTAATGCTAGTAATCCGAGAGGTAGTAGTGCAATAATAATGGAAATGATAACTCCATTGTTATATGAATAATATAAATGATGAACAGTTATTAGTTGGTGGTATCATTATTTTACAACAGTAACTAGTCTTTGACAAAAAAAACCGGTAAACCCCATTAGGAATCATGAAAATTATCATATTACAAGCCTTATGAATATTATTTTGACAATAATTCTATAATTATTATACCAAAATAATTAATATAAACCTAAAACAGCTATGTAGCAACTTGTGCGGTTGTTATTTATTTTTACTTCTAATTAACTTGATTAGTTTTACGACAAGAAAATGAAATAATTATAACTATGTAGTAATGATAGTTTGAATAATAAAGAGACAAGACTTTATTAATGTTTAGCACGATAGTCCGTAATTATCCTATAAATAAAGATTTGATTTATCCCTTTCATGGTGAAATAATGAAGTTACCCCCATTAGCACAAGGTATGTTCGTGATTGCAAAAGGTGGGTGTTTTAATGTAACCTATTTTATTATTCTGCACTATTATTATTATCGAATTTAGCAACTTGTAGAGCTAATACAGGTAGGACAAAACTATGTTTGGTTGGATCATTTCAAATAAAAGAAAAATGGAGACAGGGAACTGTTATTCATCTGTTTGTTTTTAGTTACTGTATTTCATAGGAGGAAGGAAGAGTGTATTTACAAAAGATAGAGCATTGTGTAATAATATTGTTTTTATTCTCAAGCCATTATTGTTGCTGGTCACAAGATTGATGTTAATGACCAATATAGAATAACAGTGATAGAAATTGTTGAAAAGCTTGTCGTAATGCATCGCCGAACAAGATTTGTTTGTAAACGGTTGTACAATAGTATCAGTACTGCTGCAACATTACTATATGGTGTGTTGTTTGCTAATGATATCAATTATCCAGCCACGAGTATGTATTTTTCCGCTCACCTTTGTTCATTTCTACCCTTCGTACTCACTGATTTGCCGTAATCACATTTTTGATAAATAATCATTTATTTCACTTGTATTAGTTATCGCCAGCTCGATAAATATTTACTTCCTATTGATTATTGAGTTATTTCTTTCAACTTTAGATTTGCTCAAGTGACTCGCAGTTTATGAGCGTGGCGAAAATTAGTGTCGCGAGGAAGAGATGGCTGATGTAGACCCAGACACACTGCTGGAATGGCTACAGATGGGAGCTGGAGAGGAGAGGGATATGCAGCTCATAGCTCTAGAGCAGTTGTGTATGCTTCTCCTGATGTCTGACAATGTCGACAGGTGCTTTGAGAGTTGCCCTCCCCGCACCTTCCTCCCCGCCCTTTGTAGGATATTCATAGATGAGACAGCACCAGACAATGTGCTTGAGGTTGGTTGGCCAGTAGTTTTTTGGGTTTGCTATGGCTGCATTTTATTTATGATATGGTAATTATGTCCTAAATGTCAATTACTGTCAGATTATTCTGTTCCAAGTTGTCATTACTGATTGCTTTTTTGCGCAGCTATGTGTCTTAGGAGATGTGAAATATACCCGTTATAATATTAAGTTCAGTGTGGTTTAGGTTGTGTAAATCCTTCTGATGTTGCTATTGAAAAGGCGCTGGCCCTAGTTGCTGTGGACAACTTGATGGCTTCAAACGTTTTATAATCTGTAGGAAAGATTAGCGCACTCCCACGTATGATATTTATTCTACCAGGTGACTGCACGAGCCATCACATACTACCTGGATGTGTCGGCTGACTGTACGAGGAGGATTGTGGCAGTGGAGGGAGCCATTAAGGCTCTGTGTAACAGGCTAGTAGTAGCTGATATGTCTACTAGAACTAGCAAAGATCTGGCTGAGCAATGCATTAAGGTGAGTGTGAGCTGCAGTATCATTACCTACATCAAGTTACAGGTAAACTTACTCCTGTCATATCCTGCTGATGTGACGTTTGCTGTGTCAGTTGGTATTAGTTGATTTACTACTGTTCCTCAAAGTGCTTATTTACTGTTGTGTAGCACTCAATCAATGCTTTCGGTGAACTTCTGTCATTCCCACTTACTCATTTATATACCATATCTTTACCTTGCCGGGATAGGCCCACATTCTGTGCTAGGGTTTTCCCCGATAAGTGGTATTTTCCACTACTTGTTCCTCAAGGCATTTGGTTTTTTTTTTGTTGGTTAACGGAAAACTTCTGCTCTTCCATTTCGTGTAAACTATCATTGTCGACGTATGATTTAGTATCACTGCTAATAGCCTCAGTTGGACACTCATGTTTTGTGTTTTTCTATTTTAAGTTCCTGATTTTTTGTGGCCAAAATGAAATAATATGTCTCGCTGGACACAGTTGTGCTGTGTAACCACTACATACATACATGTGTTTGTTGTCTGTCAGGTGCTGTGTAACCACTACATACATACATGTGTTTGTTGTCTGTCAGGTGCTGTGTAACCACTACATACATACATGTGTTTGTTGTCTGTCAGGTGCTGTGTAACCACTACATACATACATGTGTTTGTTGTCTCTCAGGTGCTGTGTAACCACTACATACATACATGCGTTTGTTGTCTGTCAGGTGCTGTGTAACCACTACATACATACATGCGTTTGTTGTCGTCAGGTGCTGTGTAACCACTACATACATGTGTTTGTTGTCTGTCAGGTGCTGTGTAACCACTACATACATACATGTGTTTGTTGTCTGTCAGGTGCTGTGTAACCACTACATACATACATGTGTTTGTTGTCAGGTGCTGGAGTTTATTGTAACCAGGGAGTCTGGGGCTGTGTTTGAGTCTGGAGGTCTGAACGCAGTCGTCACATTTATAGCTGAGAATGGCACTCAAGTGCACAAGGACACGCTGCACTCCTCTATGTCGGTGAGTTGTCTGCCCTTGATTTTTATTTGCTTCGTATTTACATCCTATCAACTAATACAGTACTCTCAGTCTGTAGATTTATCTCCCCTTGTTACCCAATGTGTAGTGCCCGTTGATTACAGGTGGTGTCTAGACTGTGTGGCAAGACAGAGCCCAGTGCTGGAGAAGAGGGATCTGAGGCTATCAAAGACACGATAGTGTCTCTATCGGTGCTGCTCACACATGACGACCCATTTGTAAGTAGTTTTTGTGCAAGTGAACGCTTCTTGTTTAATAGCCGTGATATTGTAATGAGCGTGAGGGTTGGTGATTTTATTTAAAAATTTACATGAATCGCTACTACTCATAGTTGATGGAGAAGTTTTAATATCCTAACGCATAAGTAGGTGCATCTTAGTAGCTGCTAAAATGTGAATAAAAGATTTTGTCATTGATCTTCTCATTAAATAAAGGACAGGTAACTCCTAGTAGCTAACAGCGTGTGATTTTTTTTATAAATAACCGTATTGTATTACAATGTAGTAAATAATAAAACATGATTGTCACTGCAGGTGGCAGAAGGTGCTCTCAAGTGTTTTGCCACCCTCTCAGACCGATACACAAGACGTAATGTCGACCCAGAGCCGCTAGCTAAACATGGTCTCATAGATGAACTTCTGAATAGACTGAGAGCTGCAGGAGGTCCCACTAATCTCAATTCTTCATTGCCTAGCGGCAGTGGACAGACCCCCGACCCAAAGTCCTCTGGTTAGTTTGAATTGTCTCTCTCACTCTGAGCTTTACTAGCTAGTGGAATAAATATCTGGAGAGACTGAAGTGTTGTGTTGTATTCTACCCTTACAGGTGTGTCCACGGTGGTTAGCCTGCTCTCCACCCTCTGCAGAGGAAGTCCAAAAATAACCTACAATCTACTACGCAGTGATTTGTTGGACAGTGTGGAGTCGGCCCTTATGGGCAATGAGAGGTAGGCAATGGTTTGCATGCTATAATTTCTGTGGAAGGACCACTTACTATGTCAACACTGCAACACTGCTACTATATACTGTGTAAGTGTCTATCTACTAACCTCGCTGTAGGTGTGTGTTGGATACAATGAGATTCATAGACTTGCTCCTTGTACTGGTGTTTGAGGGGCGGGATGCCCTGCCCATGTCCAGTAACTGTGGCAGTCTGGCATCCAAGGCTGGTTCCAGTGCTAAGATGGATAGCAGCGGGGAGCGGTCACACAGACAGCTCATAGATTGTATCAGGAGTAAGGATACTGAGGCTCTCATTGAGGCCATAGACAGCGGAAGTGAGTGTATCATCTATACCCATACACTGGGCTTGTTTTGTCTAACCATTAGAGAACTTGCAAATGGGTCTTTTGTATGTTGGTGATATTACACACGTGTGGATTGTATGACGTCTTCCAGTTGCAATGCTATTTGCATTTGTATGCTGTTATATTGGAGTTGTTTTCTCTTGCAGGTTTCGAGGTCAACTTCATGGATGATGTTGGACAGACCCTTCTCAACTGGGCGTCGGCTTTTGGTACTCAGGAAATGGTAAGTGTCTACAACCTTGCATGGACTTACATGTACACACATTTTATAGTTACATGTACTTACATGTACACATATGTTATAGTTACATGTACTTACATGTACATATATGTTATAGTTCCATGTACTTACATGTACACATATGTTATAGCTATCAGTACATAATATGCTGTGTCCAATAAACCCTGCTTTACCACATGTCTCTTCATTGCTCTAGGTGGAATTCTTATGTGAGAGAGGCGCTGATGTCAACCGAGGTCAAAGGTCATCATCTCTCCACTACGCTGCTTGTTTTGGTAGACCAAAGATTGTGAAAACGCTGCTACAGGTAAGAGTTAAGCCGCGTTTACCTTAGGCTACTGCGTCTCCGTCTCCTTTGAAGTTTGCCGCTTGTGTCTTGGCGCACGAGACTGGCGAACTTCCGGTGAAGATGCAGGGTTGTCGCAGGCTGAGACGCAGCAACCCAGCAGTGTTGGGTTCGAGCGGCAAGTCGCAGCGTCTTCATAGCCACGTAACACAGTTTAACCAATTAAGTTGCTCTATATAGCGGCTCCAATATACGTTTATTATAGCCTGGATATAATGTAAACAATAATTGTTATGAGATCGTAAAGTTATTACTAAATAATTAATTATTACCAGCATTGTTGACATGTGTGTTTAGTATTTTTCTTATCAAAAGAATCAAACTCTGTATGTTTAAAAATAATAAATAATTCATATTCAGAGTAATTATCATTATTGTTTTGGATGCAAACACAAAAAGAACTTGAGGTTTTCTTCAAATTATTATTTAATTTTAGGAAGTATTATATTATTTATAGATAAGTTAAAATTTCATATTATAGATAAATAAAAATCCACTAGACGCATAGAGAACTACTGCTTGGTAGAAAACTGGTAATAATTAAATCACAACTCATCAATCCAGCTGCGTGAGCAGGAACGCAATAGATTATTTGGTTGGGCAACTCCGAATTTGCAAAGATCGAAAATTTTGGGTGTTGCAGCAGTGTAAAGCCAACATGCGTCAGCATCTGCGACCATCAATAGAGACGGAGACGCAGTCACCTAGTGTAAACATGGCTTTAGGCTCTTGAATCACATTGACTCTGTCTGCGGTGGTAGTTAGTGTGTGGTGAGTTATATATGTGTTGTACCAACTGTACAGCTTATGTACGCTTGTAGAGTGGTGCCAACCCAGATCTCAGGGATGAAGATGGGAAGACTCCTCTAGACAAGGCACGAGAGAGGAATGATGAAGGTCACAGAGAGGTCATTGCTATCTTACAAAGTCCAGGTGGGAAGATTGGCATGCGCTGGTTATTGTTTCTGCAGCACAAATTCCTTCCCTAACCTACTACTGTACTAGTGATATGTAAACCTTGCGTGTCATATGTGAGCCAGTCTATGACTAGCTTCTTCTGTTATTCTCACATTTATTATTGTTTCAGGAGAGTGTTTGGTGTCTCTAGAGCGTAGTAAGCCTTCCTTCGCCGACATGTCATCTAACGAGGCCTCCACCAATGCTAACAACGCTGCCAACACCGCTGCCGGTGCCGCTGCCACCACTACAGAGAGTATGGATGAAGATAAACCAGCCGTCGAAGAACGAGGTGTGTTTTTTCTCATCGCATCTTTCCTTGTGATTACAAACAGTTCTGCAGCATGCAGTGCTGTTCGTAATTTGTCTAATAATCCTAGTTCTTCGCTGTGTTTGTTTATACTGTGCTCTCTGTTGTAGGAGATAAGGAAGTTGCTCCAGTATTTGTGCAGCGCCTACTTCCCGTTTTTGCACAAGTTTATACAGGCACCTTAGTCTATTCTGTCAGGTAAGGTTTGCGGTTATTTCGATTTCAAAATTTCTGTAGATAGTTTATCCATTGATAGAGGTACACTATGTAAGTGTTTGTGTATGGTACGTCACCAATGGATGCCAAATTCCCGTGTATAAACAGGATATGCAGGTAACATTAGTCGTGTTTGATAGAATGTTTCCATTTATCAGGAAAGCCAGCCTGACTCTGATGCGTAAGATGCTCCACTACATGTCCTCAGAGACATTGCTGTCCATGTGTGGGGTGGGGGAGGATGGCAACCCTAAACTCTTTCCCTCACAGTTGGTGGAGGTGCTGAGCAGTGTACTAGACAGCGAGGAAGACGACGATGGCCACCTGCTGGCCCTGCAGATGTCGCAGGACTTGCTACACAAACAAAAGGATATATTCCTGGACCATTTTGCCAGGCTTGGCATATTTCATAAGGTGCTACAGTTGGTTGGAGAGGAGCTGCACTCCCCCAAGTCCGAGCAAGGAGAGGACGAGACAGACAAGGCTTCCGTTGAGGAGAAGGTGACATCAGCGGCTATTATTTAAAATAATTTAAAGGTTACAAGTCTAGATAGCGTCTGTCAATTTTTGTGAGTGACTCCAAGAGTAACTGGATAGCCGTTGTTTGCAGGAAGCTGAGAAAAAAATTGAGGATGCAACAGAAATATTAGCAAACAGAGCGTATACATGGCATGACTGGTGTCTGGTGAGAGGTAAGGACTGCCTGTACATCTGGGGCTGGGCTGCTGCCCTGGAACTCTCCAATGGCAGCAATGGCTGGTTTAGGTTTATATTGGATGGTAAACTGGCCACCATGTACTCCAGTGGCTCTCCTGAGGGAGGAAATGACAACTCAGGTAGGTGTTTGTATTGTCACCTGCTCATGGATATCACTCACTTCTAAATTTTACCTAATTGTAAATGTCACCTGTTAGCAAGTGTCAACTGCTTGAAAGTCTCACTTGTCTATAAATTTCACACTTTTGCGAGTGTCATTGGTCTATTAATGTCACCTGGTTGCCAAATGCACTTGCTGGTGATAGTCACTTGCTGGTGAAAGTCACCTGCTTTTAAATGTCAATTGTTTGTAATTGTCACCCGCTTACTGGTGTCTATTGCCTACTATTTCACCTGTATGGAGATGTCGCATGATTCTGACTTTCACATGCTAATAGTGTATCTAAATGCCTTCCTGTGAGATGTAGTCACTTTTGTTTTTTTGATTGTTTAAGAGAGTCGAACAGAGTTCCTGGAGAAGTTGGAGCGAGCACGGTCTTCTGTCAGCTCGGACCCACCCCAACCCGTTCTATCTAAAGCAGGATCTGCTACTATAAATATTGGTAACTGGTGCCTGATCAGTAAGAAGGATGGAGAGCTAAGGCTAGTCAATACAGATGGACAACAAGTAAATACCTCTTGCTACTCCTTCTACTGAATACATACTAGTCTACATTTCCGTGTGGTATGTGTGTAGAGTACAACATACTGTACATCTGTGCCTGTCTGTTCATCTCGCAGCAGACGACCATACTCAGGGACGAACTGGCAGGCTTTGTGTTTGAGAGTAACCGAAACACTAGACACACTTTCACAGCAGAGACTTGCCTGGCTCCAGAGATCAGCCCTGGTTGGGGCACTAAGAGAAAACAGCAGTCTAAGATGGAGATGCTCAAACAGAAGGTTCTTTGATCTCCCCATCTCTCTCCTGCCATGCGCTGTCAGGTCATGTGATCACACGCTGACCGGTGTCTGCTCTGTTTGTAGGTTCAGCAGCTAGCCAGGGATCTGTACGAGAGGGAGCTGAAACCTGCTGAAAGTCAACCCAGAGGAATGGCTCTCAAGCTATCTTCTATATCCAAACAGATTGAAGAGGCATGTGCCAATCAACTTCTCAACTCTTCTGGTGGGTGATTTGTCTCCCCTTGTTTACACGTTGTTTATTTTCTCCCTTATATCTAGTAGCGCGTGAGTGCTCTTGTATCAGCACAAGTCGTTACGCACTTGATTTGTCTGAGTGTCCAACGATTTCTCTTTCCCCCTATAGATTGGCAGCGAGATCTGACCGATGCACTCAACAACTTTGCTGTTCTCTTCTCTGACGAGCACACTGTGGCAGCGTACGAGCTGCAGAGTTCTGGCATCGTCTCCACTCTGCTCAACAGTCTAAACCCTGAGGAGGCTGGCGTCACTAAGAAGGTTTTCTCCGAGAGAATCAACGCTTTCAAGAAGATATTCTCTGCCTGTCCCCAGAAGTGAGTCACTGCTGTTCACTGTTACTCCTTATATCTCATTTGGTGTGTAATATCACAGGCGTAGATATCACGGGTGTAGATTTGTAACGAGAATATTGCAATAAATTTAATTTGACGTCAACTTTGTCGGATGTGGGGAAAAAAATTTTGCACATAGACTCTGGTAATCATAAGATTAGGTCTAATAGCAGGGAAAAATTTTCGAAGTTGGTTTTCATGCCTTTCTGTTTTATGGATAACAGGTAAAGTGTGCATTAGAAGCGTAAGTAACTTTCAACACGTTTGATTGCTTTGAGTCAGTAAGCTCATATGTCATATACATCTGGTATATATTGTATATTCAGTGCATCTAACCTTGTGACAAGGCTGGTAGCTGTACTGGAATCTATAGAGAAACTACCCGTGTACACATACGATAGCAACTCTACCACACACTATGGACTGCAAATACTACACAGGAGGCTTAGGTTCCGTCTGGAGAGATCTGCTAAGGAGTCGGTACTCATAGACCGCACTGACAGATCTCTGAAGGTAGAACCTTTGGCTACGGTAGCTAGTCTAGAGCGCTATTTACTCAAGATGGTCGCCAAACAATGGTACGACTACGAGAGGTCCACCTACACGTTCCTCAAGAGAGTCAAGCCCAAGGGCAGCTCTGTTAGCCTCAGATATGAGCATGACTTTGATGAGAATGGTCTCATTTATTGGATTGGAAGCAATGCTAAGTATGTATGATAGTATCCGAGACTACTAGCTGAAGGAGTTGCCTTCCTGTTGTATTGCCATGATTATTTGACTCTGCATATTACTTCGTATTTGAAACAATTAGTGGTATTGGATGATGTTTGGTGATTTGTTTGACCCGCTGCCTCTGTGTGTCAGGACAAGGTCAGAGTGGGTGAACCCGGCAGCACATGGTGTTATTGTGATCTCCTCCAGTGATGGCCGCCAGTTGCCGTATGGTAAACTAGAGGATATTCTCTCCAGAGACACCAGCCCTCTGAACTGTCACACCAACGATGACAAGTAAGTAGATGATTTTTGGTGGTGACTTGAAAGGGATTTACATTAGCTTGACAGCGACTAGGGATGACTCGAGAGCGACTAGGGATGACTTAATAGCGACTAGCGAGGACTTGACAGCGACTAGGGATGATTTGATAGCTTGGTAAAACTTGCCGGTGTCTGATATTCGCGCGCTTGTTCTCCATCAATCAACATGTATTTAGTGATGACCTGCAGTGAACCTGATCAATTGTTGCATAAAGAGCACAACATCATATGGTTTTGCAGGAAAGCCTGGTTCTCTATTGACCTCGGTGTGTGGATTATACCCAAATCATACAGCCTGCGCCACTCGCGAGGGTACGGCAAGTCGGCACTCAGACACTGGCTCTTTCAAGTGTCTAAGGATGGGATGAGCTGGACTACGCTGAAAGAACATGTAAATGAGACAGCACTGAATGACCCTGGGTAAGATATCCCTCCCCCTACCGTGGTCCATAGCCTCAGTTCTATAGGTCCATAGCTTCAGTTCTATAGGTCCATGGCCTCTGTTCTATAGGTCCATGGCCTCAGTCCTATAGGCCCATTTGTGGTGCTCACTGTTGTTTGTTTGCTCTAGTTCTACTGCTACTTGGCATGTTGAGCCCAAGGAAACGGAGCAGCAGGGCTGGAGACATATCCGTATACTACAGAATGGTAAGAATGCCAGCGGGCAGACCAGCTACCTCAGCATATCCGGCTTTGAGATCTACGGAACGGTGACTGGTGCTTGTGATGATGTTGGTTAGTAAATAGGCTCTCAGTAGACCTACTTTCTTGGGGCTTTTCTTTTGTTCGTTGTTATGTAACATGTTCAACCACAAAAATTGTGTTCATTGTAATGCAAATGTGATAATGATAATTTGTTGATCTATCAGGTGTGATTCTTCAATCCTTGAATGCTGACGACATATGACATGTTGTTGTCATGTCACATTTCATTGTCATGTCACATGTCGTTGTCATGTCACATTTCGCTGTATGGAATGAACTATTTGCAGGTAAAGCAGCCCGCGAGGCAGAGGCCAGCCTGAGGAGGGAAAGACGACTACTCAGAACGCATGTACTCAAGCAGATGGCCCCCAATGCCAGGGTGGTCAGGGGTATTGACTGGAAGTGGAGAGACCAAGATGGACAACCACCTGGTGAAGGAACTGTTGTCAGAGAACTGCATAATGGTGAGCCTCAGTACCTGGTGTTGTTAGGGGTGATGGCATGCGTCAATACTTGGCTGTAGCCTTGGGTGGTTATTTGTACGAGATAAATACTTGCATGTGATTGCAGGTTGGGTGGATGTTAACTGGGACAACGGGGGCTCCAATTCTTACCGAATGGGAGCTGAGGGTAAATTTGACCTAGCCCTAGCTCCATCGCATGAGCCTGAGAGGTTGAGACGTTCCATCCCAGAAGGCTCTGCTACAAGAGGCTCAGCTCTGAGCAAGAAGAGCAGCTCAACTCCAAGTCTGAGCGAGACGAGTCAGGCAGCGGGAGAGAGTTCTGTAGCGAGCACCGAGCAAGCAGCGTCAGCTGATAACATCACCAAACAAATCAAAAGTGTGAGTGGCTTGTTTGTGTCCGTTTGTTTGTTTGTTAGCTCTTGGCAAGTTATATAATTGTAGCAAATGGTTTTTGTCTTGAACTGAGATATATGTATGCAAGTACAGTACATTAGTATATCTCTTAGTCTATGTGTGAACGGCCGCTGCTGTATATTACCTATAGTATATCTCTAAGTCTATGAGTGAGCGGCCACTGCTCTATATTACCTATAGTATATCTCTAAGTCTATGAGTGAGCGCCCACTGTTGTATATTACCTATAGTATATATCTAAGTCTATGAGTGAACGGCCAACTGCTGTATGTTACTTGTAGACTGCCGAGTCTGTAGCTGAGAAGATGATGGACCTGTCCCAGGCAGCAGCTGACGTCTCACTAGACTCGACCCCTCTGGCTAGATCTACCAGTGCCACCACTGGCTCTGGTAGCTCCACCAGCAGTGAGTGTCCCTCTACCTTATCTCTGTGGTGTTATTTATGTACATGAGTATGTGTATCTACTAGTACTATTAGTATACATCTACTAGTATTATTGGTATATATCTACTAGTATTATTGGTATACATCTACTAGTATTATTGGTATACATCTAGTATTATTGGTATACATCTACTAGTACTATTGGTATACATCTACTAGTATTATTGGTATACATCTACTAGTATTATTAGTATACATCTACTAGTATTATTGGTATATATCTACTAGTATTATTGGTATACATCTACTAGTATTATTGGTATACATCTAGTATTATTGGTATACATCTACTAGTACTATTGGTATACATCTACTAGTATTATTGGTATACATCTACTAGTATTATTGGTATACATCTACTAGTATTATTGGTATACATCTAGTATTATTGGTATACATCTACTAGTATTATTGGTATACACCTACTAGTATTATTGGTATACACCTACTAGTATTATTGGTATACATCTACTAGTACTATTGGTATACATCTACTAGTACTATTGGTATACATCTACTAGTACTATTGGTATACATGTACTAGTATTATTGGTATACATCTACTAGTATTATTGGTATACATCTACTAGTATTATTGGTATACATCTACTAGTATTATTGGTATACATCTACTACCATCAGGTGTTCCCAACAACCGTGAGCAGCAATCAATGAATGAAAGAGACTCAAGCCAAGACGCTAGTATGAATGATGAGGAGGATGATGAGGCGCAGTGGGCAGAGTGGAGCTCGCTGTCGGAGGAGCAGCTGTACAGGCAACTGGCAGAGAGAGCTGCCAGGAGAGCTCACAAGGCAGCGGTGGCCAACAATAAACAACAGGGCAGTGGTGAGTGGGACATTGAGCTATATTTGTGTAAGCACATGTGTGTAGTTAGAGTGCGTTGGTTAGTTGCATTGTAGGTCATTGGTTCTATCTGAAGACCTCAGTTACCTAGTGTGTCTGTCTACGCTGAGCTAATACACTTATAATATAAACAGTGCTTTAATAGAGGGATGTAGTTGGTCATAAAGAGGAGTACAAGTCACATTTCAACTCTTAAATGTTTGAACCAACCAATGTTCATCATCAGATGTCACTTTTGTGGTTACGTTTAATAATTGAAGGCTCTAAATACATAAAAAGACGTCTCGTATTTTTTTTTTTATTATTATTATTATTATACTAGTAGTTTCTCATATAATTTACCATAAAAGCACTGTTTTGTACAAAAATATTCTAGGAAATGGTTGCTAGACAATGTTGTGGTATATCAAGCGATTTTCTGAATGGCGCTCATAAAAATATTCTGTCATTGGTTGATATATTCATAAATATTCTCTCATTGGTTGATATACTCATAAACATTCTCTCATTGGTTGATATATTCATAAATATTCTCTCATTGGTTGATATACTCATAAACATTCTCTCATTGGTTGATATATTCATAAATATTCTCTCATTGGTTGATATACTCATAAACATTCTCTCATTGGTTGATATATTCATAAATATTCTCTCATTGGTTGATATACTCATAAACATTCCCTCATTGGTTGATATACTCATAAGCATTCTCTCATTGGTGATATACTCATAAACATTCTCTCATTGGTTGATATACTCAAAACAATATTCTCTCATTGATCAATATAATCACACACGGAGTGGCCAGGCTTGAAGCCCACCTTGCGCTGGTTGTGTGCGTTGGGGTGGAAGACACAGCGGGTGAAGGGCTCACAGCCACAGGAGGCATATTTAGGGTAGTGACAGCTTTCTCCCTCCCTTATGTACTCCACACAGTTGCCTTCTCTATCTCCATCTAATGAATACATTCATTATATCTGTAAGAACATCTTCGTATGTATCTACACTTACTTGGTTGTGAGTGTGTGTACAGTTGTACTTACTGGAAGGCAGTACATCCCTCCCAGGCATGGTAAATGCCCTGTACGGCACACAACACGCTTCCCTGCCACAGTCATTACTGCCAACCCTGCACCCCTACAATACATGGTAGTGTCACAGCCCTACAATACATGGTAGTGTCACAGCCCTACAATTCATAGTAGTGTCACAACCCTACAATACATGGTGTGTCACAGCCCTACAATAGATGGTAGTGTCACAACCCTACAATACATGGTGTGTCACAGCCCTACAATACATGGTGTGTCACAGCCCTACAATACATGGTAGTGTCACAGCCCTACAATACATGGTGTGTCACAGCCCTACAATAGATGGTAGTGTCACAGCCCTACAATACATGGTAGTGTCACAGCCCTACAATACATGGTGTGTCACAGCCCTACAATACATGATAGTGTCACAGCCCTACAATAGATGGTAGTGTCACAGCCCTACAATACATGGTAGTGTCACAGCCCTACAATACATGGTAGTGTCACAGCCCTACAATAGATGGTAGTGTCACAGCCCTACAATACATGGTGTGTCACAGCCCTACAATGTATTTAGTGTCACAGCCTTACAATACATGATCGTGTCACAGCCCTACAATACATGGTAGTGTCACAGCCCTACAATACATGGTAGTGTCACAGCCCTACAATAGATGGTAGTGTCACAGCCCTACAATACATGTTGTGTCACAGCCCTACAATGTATTTAGTGTCACAACCTTACAATACATGATCGTGTCACAGCCCTACAATACATGATAGTGTCACAGCCCTACGATACATGGTAGTGTCACAGCCCTACAATACATGGTAGTGTCACAGCCCTACAATACATGGTGTGTCACAGCCCTACAATAGATGGTAGTGTCATAGCCCTACAATACATGATCGTGTCACAGCCCTACAATACATGATAGTGTCACAGCCCTACAATACATGGTGTGTCACAGCCCTACAATACATGATTAAGCAGTCAAAGCTACCACCACTACACGTTCCACAACGCCAGATAATGCTAACTTACCAAACAAACTGTGAAGCAAAGGCAGCTGACTACAAATGCTGGCGAAGTCATTGTGGTTGTACCTGCCTGTGTTATCCTCTGCTATTGTGTATTCTATATATGTATGTGTGTGTCATCTATTAGTTAGCAATTATTTAATGCGTGGGAGCTACCAGTTGGTCGATCTCTTGATACCTTGACGTTGGTCACTTGGTTTGTGTGTCATCAGTAGTTATCTGTCCCCTCAGTGACATCACCTATGGATTTTAAAAGTTTATTGAGCTTGTTTGTTATGAGGCAATAATTATTTGTTTATTGACTCAAAAATCAAAGTACAGAAAGGTTTTAGACAGTAAAACTTTTCTATTGAAGTATAGTTGTCAATGGCCTCGGTGGTTGAGAAGTTGTGCCCTCTCTGCTACTTTTATGCCTTTTCACAAAAAGATTTTCCTGGTTTGTAGACTATCTTTCGTTTTGCAACTTTGTCGGCTGGTGGGTAGTATTTACATTTGGTACTTGCGCAACGGGTGCGTAACTTGGAGTTGTGCTCACTTGTTACCACTTGTACGTAACATTAAATATCGACAGTTGTGTGTCTACACTGGTAATACCTGGTTCACATCCACAGGAAGCAAATCCCAGCCTGTGGCAGCTGTTATTCTCCTTGACATATTTCGCTCATCTTCCGATATACTAACTGACACAGTAGTGCCAATTGCTGATGAAGCTACCCGCACAAGGCATCAGAGAACTGCTTCGTTTTTTGTTAAATTCTATACAAAGTCAATGTGCCTGAATTAATTCATAGCTTAAAGATTTAAGTGTTTGATAAGGCAGTGAGTCTTACTGATGGGATTCTAGGAGAGGACAACTCTTGCTCACCATTTGAAATCGGTTGTTTGATAGACAGCATTGGCCCTTGCCACACATTGCAGTATTTTTGCATGTCGTCAGCTATAATACTAGAGAGCCCAATCTGTATAACATGCCGTGTTCATCAGAACTTGCGTCAGTTGTTCATTTACCTTGTGTTATTATTCTTCTAAGCTTTTATTTTTCCTTATTTTTGTGAGTTTTATTCGATATCACAAAATCAGGATTTTGAGTCTTTGTAATTGGCACCTGCTGCCTTGTGCACGTTACTTGGCAACATATAGCCACTCTTTGGTATAGCCACTCTTTGGTATTGCCACTCTTTAGTTCCATTACTAATTTTCTTCCCGTTGAAATGAGTAACAAGGAGTTGTGCCCTCTTGTATTGGGCAGACAACTTCTGCCATAGTAATTCATCAGTACCTACAGCCAAGTATCTCGACGTCAAAGCAAGTTGTTAACCAAAGTTCGCCCTTTTTCTTATTCAGGTTTTAGGGTTTTTTATATCAAAATAATTTAATGAAATATTTGTTTTCTTTATTTATTTTAGTTATGTTACCTTATTCACTGCAATAATTTTAGATTCTAACTGTCAGAACTTTGTTTAAGATATTTATTATAATGGTTGCTATTTGATCCGCATAACAAAATTATGTTTCACAATTTGTACTGCTGTGGTTATATGCTAGAGTTGACACGCAACCTGTAATAACTATGTAATTGAATACACTCACAGCTCCTCTACCAATTACTGAAGAAGCGGCAGCAGCAGTACTAGCCCCTTCATGGTTGATGGTTATGTTTAGTTAGAGTGAGGGCTTGGCTAGTAGGAATATGTCACTGTGGAAACTTGCACGTGTCTGATATTCACAGCAAGTGTAACTAGACCGACTAACAACTACCTGTTTATGTTTGTCATGATAGCAAGATTGTATTTGACCTTGTATAGTAAAGTATTTATATTTCACCAATTGCAATATAATTTGTAATCAATTTTTTTTAAAGTTTTCTTCAAAGCTCTGACATGGTATTTACTTATGGTAATTCACAAAATGACTTTCCTGGACGGCGCATGATCATTCTTTTTCCCACTCTTTGTGGGATCGTTTTCTCTTGTGGCAATGGTGGCTGCAGCAGAAGTTTTGGAAAGAGTTTCACTTCAGGGTAGTACTTGCATTTTGTTCCTGAAAGATGAAACTTGCGTTAGCCCTTGATTTAGGAGTTGCGATACACTTTTTAAAGTTACTAACGGGTTATGATAGTTTTTGTACCTGGTTCGCAACCACAGGAAGTGAATCCTGTCGAGTGGCAGCTTGCATTCTGGGGTATGTACGGCATACATCTACCTCCAGCCATCGGGTCTGCGTGTACATCAACATTTTTAGCGTGCTATTTACGATTGCGAATGGTGGGTTGGTTTGTATAAAAAACTGTTTTGTTTGAGAATACTTAGTAGCACTGGCATTACATCGGTACACATCTTTAGTACAATCTCAACTAGGAAATTTATCTTATTCGTCATTCAGTTGGATTAAATCGGCAATAAAACTAGTTTTGGTATAGTAAAACATACTGAGAAAAAAATTAATATCTGCTTTTGCACATCAGTTATGTTTAAAGTGATATTATTACAAGCCAAATTGACTTCCCTGAATTTAACTCCTAGAGAGGGTGTTTTTTGCACAAAAAGCAAAAGCCAGAGGCGTTCTATGTGTTATAACTTGCTGAGGACTTTGAAATGGGGCAAAGTTATTCACTAGTATTCTTTTCCTTTTTTTATTTAATCACATATTTTTTATTTACTATCAATCTAGTAATAGTGTGTTTGAAATTAGAATTTTTGTTTCTCCATCACTGGCGTCGATATCAAAGCTGTAAACAATCCAAAGACTGTTGAATATGTATGTGCGAGAAGGAAAATTACCTAAAAACTTATTGGTAGTTTTTTAAAAGGTGACGAGAAAACTGACACGTAATCTCATCTTAGCTGTGTGAAGTTTTTTATATTTTTGTTGCTTAGCGTTCTATATTGGCAGAAAATTGAGAGGGGGGCTGTACTTACCCTTCCATAGTATTGGCTCGAGTTCTTTCAGCTCCTTAGGCTGTGCTCTTTTGCTCATTATAAAGAATCTGCTCATTGCTACACAGCAGGAGTTCTCGCTACAGTCATCGTTTGTTTCACAATTGCTCTGTGGTTGAGACAATACAACTCCACAATGTGAATTACTTTGGGAAAAAATATATGTATTTATAATCCTACACATGTAATTGTACCTACCTCGGGTGGGTATGCATTCGCTGCACAGAGAATGGTGGCGATGAGAAATAAGGCTCGCATGTTGAGTAGATTATCACTGATTTTGTCATGACTGAATGCTGCATTCGATGCCCCGATATTTATGTCGAGACTCAATGCCACTTCCTGAGAGACATCAGATGGTGCACTTTGAAATCTAAGATAATGAGCACTGTTTTATTCAACAATCGTCATCAGTTATTTAATCTGCTAAACTTAGCTTTCATTTTTCCTCTTCACATTGCTGTCCGGCCAAACTTTATTTATGGTTGGTTTTAAATAATCACCATTTCTGTTCCTCGACATGTCAGATAGCAAAATACTTGGAATAGTGACATCCTAGATAAAAGAATGATTCATATTTTAAATTTTTATATTTAAAACATTCCAAGTTGACTGTAAGCTGGTGATAATAAGAGTATTTGCGACCTCCGTTCGCCGAACACATTGCAATAAAAATAATTAGACCGGCAATAAATTTAATCAATAAATAGTCATTTTGTTCAGAACTCGTGGGTCAACAAAAAGTAGCTCACTGAATAAAAAAATAATCAACGAGTATTTATTTATATTGCTCGTAGGTTGCGAATGAAACTGAACAGTAAATAAACAATAACGAGCGAATCTATTTTTTCATTTTCATAGACCGGTTTTATATTCTTGAAAAATAATTCAAAATAATTGCAAGCGTTGAAAATTTACTAAATTGAAGGGTAGCTTTACAAACTATCTCAGTTTATAGCAGTTCAAATTTTATTTTTAGTGTTTGAAAAATTGGGAGTTATCTTCTTTATGATTTGTTCGGTAAACTATAGCATTTCATTGAATATTCATGTTGTTCTAAACTAATGTTCCGTTGCATACGCGACATATTGAATCACGAACACCTATTACTTTTTGTATTTTGTTCGACGAACAGGTCACGAACACTCTTAATGTTGTTGATCAATAAAGACAAGTATGGCCAGTAATACAATACTCTTGAGCTCCCTGTATGGTTAGCTGTATGTCTGTTCCATTTCTGCAGGCCAGAACACCGGCTCAGCAGGACAAGGTGGTTCTATGAGTGTCAGCGTACCAAACCTGACCTCCAACCGTCAGGAGACGATGAGTCTGCTCGAGTCCTTCGCTAATTTGGCCAGCCGCAACTTTGGATGTAATAACAAATCTCAGGCTACAGCAAGCACTTTATTGAGAGCTCTCAGCTGTAACAGAGCTACAACTGGTGCGTTCATTTATTGTCTGCTCGTCTTT
Organism: Cryptosula pallasiana; assembly: GCA_945261195.1. NCBI lineage: Eukaryota > Metazoa > Bryozoa > Gymnolaemata > Cheilostomatida > Cryptosulidae > Cryptosula > Cryptosula pallasiana. The sequence goes on along the minus strand of OX183130.1, from coordinate 9,094,198 downwards.
GATTGGTCAATTGCTGCGAGTGTCCGTCCTTATTTCAGTTGACTGCAAGTAGTAATGTGTGTTTGGGTCAAATATTTTTGCTAGTTTTTTTCCACTTAAGAGTGAATCAGTCAAGCTCACCTGCCTGCATCTACAATTTCTACTTTTAGATTTGAATGACTTCAGCTACTCTATATGAGCCCACCAATGGTTGCTGTACGTACTTACATGTATGTGTGTTACATATATTGTGCTATTGTAGATACTCTACTCAGCGCGGCACAAAGCTTCCCCAATCTCAACAACTCCGGCAATGCATCGGCATCAACACCTGCATCAGCTGGTCAGAGGCAGCAGCAGAGCCTGCTATCCCTCTCTCAGACTATGGCCCTCTCCCTCACCAACTCTAGCGACAGCGAGGCTGACTTCCTGGACAATTGCCAAGCTCAGGTGAGCGTTGTTTAATTGCCTGTGGAGTTGTGGTACCTCTTGCACAGGTACAGTACGCTATACAGAGCTATTGTTCTCAGGCCCTTCTGGAGGGAATAGAAGACGAAGACATGACTGAACAACAAGACAATACAGAAGACGATGACGAGGAAGATGACGATGATGAGGACGACATGAACTTGGATGAGGAAATGTACAATGAGCCGATGGTATTATCCATAAAACTATTGGCTTGTTCTGTTGTGTATGCTTCGAGTAATTCATAGAGTTACCTAACTATCTTACCCTTCGATTGTAGGACGAAGATGAAGAAGTGTGTTCAGAAAGCCGACGAAGGTCATGGGACGATGATTTCGTACTGAAGAGGCAATTCACAGCCTTAGTTCCAGCATTTGACCCAAGGCCAGGCAGAACCAATGTGAATCAAACCCAAGATTTTAATGTACCTGCTCCGGGTGAACCTGAGGCTATGGAATGTAGCCATTCGGATAGTGGACATGTGGAACCAAGGCTACATTTGAGTATTCGAGGTCCCAGCTTTCCGGGGGTGAGTGAGTCACGGTTGTAACCATTTACTGTGATTGTTAGCTTAGTTACTTACATGGTAATTGTCCGCTGTTGCATCAGCGTTGTCTCTAGCCTGTGGTCCATCATTGTAGATGTCTGATATTGAGATCCCTCTGGACGACCCCAACACCACCTTGTTTAAGTACATACAACAGTTGACCCTGATGGGCCCACTCAACAACCGGGCTGATAGACTGAAGAGAACCTGGGATCCTACCTATACACTGATATACAGAGATGTGAATACACCCGCATCACAACCCAAGAGACAAGAGAATACTGTGGTACTGGGCTATTGCAATGTTCCCCCGTCTTTGGCCTCAGTCTATTTATAGGAGCAGAAAGTTTGATGTTTTGTAGTAGCAACCTTGCTTGGCATTTCCAACGAGTATATTGTTATATCATTGGTCCATATTGGTAGCTAAATCACTGTCATCTACGTACTGGACAAAAATTCGTTCACCTAATATTGAATACAAAAAGGTTATTTCAACCAGTTTTTCAAATTCAAACTGCTTAATACTGTAATATCGTAGTATTTGTATGTTGATGGCTCTGATGCAGGGTCGGTGGACGATGGGATTCGTCGCTCACTACCTCGGCACCGATCAACTCCCTAAAACTGAGCTCATCAACTATCTCAAGGCCAATGCAGACGAGACCTTCCTAACAAGATGGCGTCTGAGCGGCACTTGCAAGACTGTCAAAAAAACACGTAACTGTTCACAGCTGATTGCAGCCTACAAGGTAGTGGGAGTCGCCTCCTCTTTATCTTTGCATTAGTACACAATAGCATAGGGCTGACCAAAATATACGTAGCGTTCACTTTGTCTTGTTTTCCTCGTAGGATTTCTTACGTACTTTTGGACCCAAATTAGTCGAGGAGCAAAGACTGAGAGACGAAAGTTTAAATAGAAGGCGGGTGCTGAGTGTAATAGATTCGGAGTATCACCTACATGACTGCTCCGTTGATGATGTTCTCAGGCTATTGCAGCTGCTCTATGTCATCTCTCTAGAACACAATGACTGTAAGTGGAGTTGTCTGACCAATTGTTTGATTGTATAATTTTTCATCTTGAAGTTTTGTATTTTGATTTTAGGAAAAATTTAGGTATTTTTTTCAGAAATTTGATATTTTTTGCTAATAAAATGCTTTATTTAGGTTTCTTTTTCTAATTTTGAATTTTTGACCAAGTATCTGTAAGCAGTGTGTGTGAATGTACTTTTATTCCTCATTTTGTTCACTTATTTCCTTTCCTGTTCGTGTTCCAAACAAGAAAGTTTTTTGGAGCATTTGTCTAGACATATTATGTTTTTAGAGCATTCGTAGACTATGTTAACTCAAGTAGTTGTGACAATATGTCGTTTTTTTTTTTATTTTCAGCAATCTCTGATGACAAGATAGAATTTGGTGTAGCGCCAGACAAATTCGTTAGCAAGAAACTGACCAATAAAATTACACAGCAGCTAAATGACTGCCTGGTATTGGCTAGCATGGCGCTGCCAGACTGGTGTGAGAGGCTCACTAAGTGGTGCCCCATGTTGTTCTCTCATGACCTGAGGAGTCTTTACTTCAACTACACAGCCTACGGTACATCCAGGTATGTGCAGCGTACGGTACATCCAGGTATTTGCAGCCTATGGTACATCCAGGTATGTGCAGCCTACGGTACATCCAGGTATGTGCAGCGTACGGTACATCCAGGTATGTGCAGCCTACGGTACATCCAGGTATGTGCAGCCTATGGTACATCCAGGTATGTGCAGCCTACTGTACATCCAGGTATGTGCAGCCTACGGTACATCCAGGTATGTGCAGACCGGCTGTATCCCCATACTTTGCTACAGGAAGTGTATTGTGGCGACATGTAACAAGTGCTGTGTTTGGCTGTTGTAGGGCGATAATTAGTCTACAAAACCGGAGAGAGATCTCACAAGACCGAGCTAGTGGTACCAGAGTGAGTCGGAGGGACGACTCGGTGGAGTACCGTGTAGGTAGGCTTAAACACGAGAGGGTGAAGGTACCTCGTGGGGAGGCACTTCTTCCTTGGGCTATGCAGGTTATGAGGTACCACGCTGAGAGAAAGTCCGTCCTAGAGGTGAGATCACTTTGAATTGTGGGTAGTTTTGGATATTTTTAACGCATTTTGACAGATTGCTTGTGATTTTCTTTGCATCTGATGATTTTTTTTAGTGCAGAAACATCGCTATTGTCTATTAATAGATATTTGATCATTGTAAAATATATAATTGATAAACTACTTGTGAAATGGACAGTTGTATCAAAACTGGCCTTTATTATTAACAACCAAAAAATTTTAAAAAGTTATGGAATAGTCTACAAATATCTGTAGATGGTGTATTATTGAGATACTCGGTTGCGCTCATTACATAATCTACTGATTGATGCCCGAGGAGAGCATTCTGGCAGACCTGCACCTGCATGTCACTTACGTTTCCCTGTGTGTCTACAGATAGAGTTCTTGGAAGAAGAAGGTACTGGTCTGGGGCCCACCCTAGAGTTTTATGCTCTGGTGTCAGCAGAGTTACAGAAGACAGCGCATGCTATGTGGATAACAGACAACGCTGAGCACACTGCTGCCGAGAGAGCTGTAGACATAGGTCACGGGGTCAAACAGCCCGGATATTACATACAAGTACGTCACATTTACATGTAATATCCTCTCATTGATCATTTTATAGATCTTACTATCAATTGTAGAGTTTATTTGTGACTGTAGAGAGAAGGTGGGCTGTTCCCTGCCGCGTACCCACAATCAATGGCTCACAAAGTGACAGAGCTATTTAGATTCCTAGGCTGTGTGCTAGCCAAAGCACTGCAAGATGGGCGTCTAGTAGACGTCCCCCTCTCTAGGCCGTTCCTCAAGCTAATGTGTATGGGGGAGGTAGGCAGTAACCTGGCCAGGCACTACGTAGTAGAACATCACTCAGGAGCTGCCTACGCTGATGAAGACAGCGACAGCGATGATGAGATGACAACTCCTGCTGAGGTTTGTGCGATTTTAGTGAGTAAATAGTCGCAGACCCTAAGTGCAGTCTATGAATATATCTATGGTTAGCTTTATAACTTTGTTATCAAAGCAAAGAGAACTACGCCTATGTCACAGATGTTTCAGATTGGTTGTTCGATGTATTTTATAGCATGAGCTCCCAACTCCCACCACGCCAAGATCTAGGGCTGGCTCCTCGGAGTGCTCGGACATAGCAGTCACTCCAGCCTGGTACACCTCTATACTGAGCGAAGCAGACTTCAAGCTCGTCTACCCTAGTAGAGCCACCTTCCTGGAGCAGCTCAAAGACTTGGCTGAGAGGAAGAATGCGATAGTCAACGATGATAGCCTTAGTGCTCAAGAAAAGTGGGAGAGACTGGAGCGGTTGTGTATTAAAACAGCCAGCGGCGCCGAATGCTCTCTTGATGATCTCTGGTTAGTATTTCACTTTCCGGTTGAGCGCTTTGCAGTTGTGCGCTTTTCGAGTCTAGTAGCCTTATATATTCTGTTTTTTCTAGTTTGGACTTCACCTACAACCCCCCATCCACAGTGTATGGCTATGAGCAGGTGGAACTAAAGCACATGGGGGCGGAGATAGCTGTCACCATAGAAAATGTAGAGGAATATATTGAGCTGGTCACAGAGTTTTGTATGGGCTCTGGTATCAGACTACAAATGGATGCATTCAAAGGTACGTCTAGCTAACAGTTCATCTATCATTGTAGGAGTTGTCTCCTCTCTGTACAACAGCTTTAGCCCAATGGTATTTATATTGTAGAGGGCTTCAACAGTGTGTTTCCTATGGAGAAACTGCATTCATTTAGCCCTAGTGAACTGTTGACCATGTTGTGTGGTGAGCAGTGCCCGCAGTGGACTAGGGAAGACGTAATACAGTACACAGAGCCCAAGCTAGGTTTTGGCAGAGACAGGTAACTAATATTGCATTAGTATGTGTGTGTAGTTGTGTGTACACTATAGGTATTCTACTACACGTTCGTTGTTGTAGCCCTGGATTCCTGCGTCTAGTCAACGTACTGGTGGACATGAATGGTGACGAGAGAAAGTCATTCCTACAGTTCACTACAGGATGTTCATCACTGCCCCCTGGTGGATTGGCCAACCTCTACCCACGACTGACTATTGTAAAGAAGACTGACAGTAACGACAATACGTACCCATCAGTAAACACATGTGTACATTACCTCAAGCTCCCTGAGTACTCCAGCGAGGCTGTGCTTAAGGAGCGTCTCACCCACGCCACCATAGAGAAAGGCTTCCATCTCAATTAGAAATTTAGGCTAAGGCTAGTTGCATGTGTAGCTCAATTGTTGCTTGTCGAGGCATTGAAAATGCCCCCCACAAACTTAATCATATTGACCACTTTGTGCTTGAAATCAGTTTATTCACGCAGTGTTAATATTGCGCCTCTTTTGTTTTGTATTCTGATTGTTGAGTCCTAGTTTAAAGTAGTCATTGCCATTTATTATAGGTCTGTCTGTCTGTCTGCCTGCACATTTTACCATAAGCAGTTTTATTTATGTACCATATAGATTCTTCATTTCCTCTGTTATTTTTATGTTATTTTACAGAACAGTGAATAAAATATTTTAGTATTTTTATTTGTGTCATCAACCTGGCTCCATGTGTTCGCTGAAACTGTTAAGTACTACTCGATGTTTTGTAAGCTGTCAATAGCACCTCCGAGGTAAGCTATATAATCTTTGGGTTGTACAAGTTTACTAAGTGTTGATACTTTTGTCATGAGTTTGCTCTTTAACGATCAACAGTCACCACAATTAGACGGATAGTTGATAACGATACACAGATTTTTTTACAATAGGATAAAATCCAATTTTTGTTTTATGCTGAGAGAACACAACTTCAATAGTAAGACAAAAGTGACCGCAGTCGCAAATAAAATAATACTGAAACGGTAGAATAGCTTGCTTTATTAGTTCTTAGCATGGATGAAATATTATATTATATATTATTATATTATATTTCATCCATGGTTCTTAGCCAAGGTGAGAATTTTTGAAAACGTGTTACGCTGAAAGAGTAATCTTGGCTTTTAAACTCCCCAAAACAGCTGTATTCACAAACATTCATGAGAGAAGAGTACAGTTACTCATTGTCATTGGGTCTACAAAGTGACAACGTGAAGGTAAGAAGTTTTGAGAACTTTGAAAGTGAAATGGGTTTGATTGATTTCTCGAAACAGTATTTGCCGATCTCTTCTCAAGCGTGAGGAAAACAATGTTATACAACAAAGTAGTCTTTAGGTATCCCTTAGTTCGAGAAAATGATTTGCCAGAAATATACTTTACAGATTTTGTCTTAATTTGCTGAATTTTATATTGTGTCCAACATCAAGTGATGTTATAAAATGATTACATAGGAAAGGTTGCAAGAAAGAAGAAACAGCGCCCCTCCCTAGCAGTGCATTACATGTGTCAACATCAGTGCCAGAGGTCTGCTCACATGTCCATGTACACCATATATGAAGTTGTCATCTCACAACTGGTTTATGCGTAGGAGAAAACAACTGCGATTGCGATCTAGTTATATACATTAAGTGTTGCAAAAATATGTCTATGGTTTAGGCAATGTAGCGACGATAACTAGTATCTTTTTAACGTGTAAAATAGCAAAAGTGTTGCAGTCAAAACGCAACATTTTGATTAAGCCGCTTGCTAAGCAACCATATTTTCTTGTTTTGTTTAATATCTGTATGCCTAATTTAGAACTTGGTTCAGTTTTATTTTTGATCATTTGCTTCTAAAAATATATTCAAATTAGTTTACGGCTCATCAATGAATCAGAGTAAAAAGATAATTGGTAGTAATTTTTACAGCGGACTATTTTTCCGCTATTACAATAGTGAAGCATCCAATGCCAATGCTGGTACGATACTGGTACTACTACTGGGTTGGAAGAGGATAATTTAATTAAGAATAATAATGATCAGAATTATTTAATAATTTTAAATTGATTGAGTTCTATGTAGGTTTTCTACGTCAGTAATTGGAAAGGTGTTTGCTCCTTTTGGTTTTAATTGTGATAGTATTCATTATCATTATATTATTATTGATGTTTACCAAAAAAAAGTATAAATAATAATAATAATAATTATAATAATTATTATTATTAAATAAATCTATTATTTTGTTACTTACAACAACAATAATAAATTAAATAAACGAATAATAATAATTTAATATTGTAATTATGTTGTGATATTTTTGTTTGAAAATTCCTTTTATATGAGTATTTTTGCTGCTAGGTCAATTTCCATGGTCAAATTATTGAAATTGACGTAGCATCAAAAATACTCATAATAATAATAATAATTATATTATATTTATTTATAGTTAATAACAATTATTATTATTTATAATACAACAAAGATAATAATAACGAGTAGTGATAATAAATGGAGAAGGGAAAAGTGGTGAAAAGAAGTAAATTTGCACTGAGCTGCTGCTGTTGTTTTCGAGCCAAAGTAATATAATAAAAAAGATACGAGTTAATAGACAGTCACATTTGAGTTGTTGGTTATATTATTACTCATAATAATATATAAATATTATTATTTTATATTATGATAATAATGACTATTTAGCTTCACACGATCAGTTTAAATAAGCTGCGGTTGTTAATGGTTACATTTGTTATAAAAATCATTCAATGTTGGTGAAGACCTTGTAGTAAATACACAACAATAGTGAAATTTTTTATTGCTCAATTTACTACATCATCATCATAATCACACCATCAGTTTTTTTAATAATCATTATCGATCAACATATTTTTCTTGTCTGTATTTTTAATTAGATCTGTTTTAGTCTCTAATATTACCATTTGCAGGCCACGAATCTTAGCAAACAGCATTTTGTTATTTGATTATCAAGTTGTTGTTCACTGTTAAGTTCCAGAAAATAATCAAACATAATCAACTTATCCTTGCCTTAGTTCTTTGTTTTATTATAAGCTCAACTAAGCTTCGTAGTTTTCCTTCCAGCCATACATTGCTCGGTATGGGTAAGAAAACTGAACGACAGAAGACAGATAAAAGTGCTTCAAGTGGTCATCATGAACACACAGATGATGGTAGCAAGTCCCCAGGTTAGTTTCAAATAACACAAATTGTTGCTTGTTCACAAACATATATTTGCACCACAATTCTTTTCCATGAAATCAATTCTTGTGTGCCAGCAACCGTATGTTTTCTTACACTGTTGCAGGCAACCGTGATGGTAAGGTGTTGTCAATATTGAGATTATTTATAAATTTTTGTCAGATACTAACAACTTTTATTGTTCTTGTGCAAACTCTAGTTATTGTTGGACCATTCATTCTTACACCTGCATACAACAGCCCGCTTCATCCCTTTATATATTCAATATATAATGAATCCAGGCATTAATTTTATTGTATCACCATCTATTTGTCTTGTTTTGTGTGCTTACAAATCTCCTTGCATATGTTGAGATCATACAAAAGTTTTTATTAAAAAATGTGTAAAGTCAAACATACAGCTTGTAAACTTATCTTCGATGGATTGTATGTTGTTTATTGTTTCCACAACGCTAAAAGTTAATTTCTGTTGTTAGAACCCTACATGTGCACAGGCAAGTTCCAGGAAGATTTCAATGAACTGTGCACTAGAGAAAGTCTTTATCACACGCCTGCAATTGTTGTGAGAGCCAAACGTCCTGGTACTCCACCGCCCCCACCTGAAGCTAAGCCTGATAAAGGTACCACAACTAACTTATAAATAAATGAATAAATGAATGAATGTCACATGTTGTCTCCCCTACTAATATTTAGTCTTTGGTGTCAGGTAAAGAAAAAGGAAAGAAAGGGACAGAGCCAGTTGTGGCACCACCACCTGAGCCAGAAACCCTTACAGAAGATGGGGAGCCTCCAGAGCCCCCACCCAAAACATATGTTATAAAGGATAGATTTGACTATTTTAAGCCAAATATTCAAGTAAGTGTATGACAGTGTTTGTAGTCTTGCGCGATTACTGATATATGCGAGGGTCCCAGGCTATGATACCCTAAGTTGTACATTTGCAATAAAGGTTGAAATGGACCATCCAGATAAACATGATACAGTCACAGAAGTATTTGTTAGAAGTTGGAAAATAGACGAGACAATGATGAATATTTTTAAACAATGCTACGCCAGCATGGAGCGTCTGCACAGCATCAAGTGAGTTGCACGCTCAATGTTCTTTGGGCGATTCCATTAGAAATGCGGTTTTCATTATACAAACTGTGCGATTAATATGTCAATCAACATTTTGTAGTTTGTGGAACGCTGGATTGACTGAAGAAACGTTGAAGCTACTCGGAACGTTTCTGCCCAGCTGTGCGAATGTGAAAACTCTATTTGTTGAAGGAAACACTCCCCCTATCTCTGCCGAAAACTACCACGTGCTCCTGCGAGAAGACAGCCTTCTTGTCAACCTCTCTCTCAGACATAATGGCATCACTGACATTGGAGCTAAAAATATTTCTGGTGTATGTATGACTAGCGGTGACTCTGGTTTCATTCGTGTAAATGGAACTGAAGTTATAATTAGATGTGATTTATTTACAGGTTTTAGGAAACTTCAAAAGTTCTAACAATAAATTGGTCTCTCTCAACTTAACCGGCAATAACATTGGTGATGTGGGAGCCAAGGCTATATCAGAGGTACAAAATCTCTAATAATGTATCAAAATATTGGCACTCTGCCAATTACTAGCCAATTTGGAACTTGTGCAATATGGCCGCCGTTAAACATACTTTATCACTCAAACAGGCACTCAAGATGAACAGAACCCTCCTCAGTCTTTCATTAGCCCAAAATCATATAACAGATGCGGGGGCCAAGGATTTAGCGCAGGCCCTCAAGTGTTTTCCTCTCACTCACGAGCAAGTGGTGGAGCGACGCAAGTTAAAGTCAGAAAAAGGGGGAGGCAAGTCTCCGCCCCCTAGCAGACGTGCTGATAGCAAAGATAGACCAGGAAGTCATCGCAGTAGCAGCCATCTTGGCAAAGACAAGAGAGATAAGTCTTCAAAGAAAAAGGTTCTTGTTTGGATATTTTCTTGTGTCGCCTCACACCATGAATAGTGGAAGGTCAGGCAGAGGTAAAAGATTTTTGTTTTCAGGATGAGAAGACTGATGCTAAAGGGGCCACGAAAGGAGGTAAAGGAAAAGAAAATGACAAAACTCAACCTGGTAAAAAAGAAGGCACTAAAGGTGGTAAAGGTTGGTATTGCAGTGGCACACCGGTTATTCTACATACATGTACTGCCAAATTGTAAGTTTTTTCATTTGTTTGTTTGATATCGACTGCTGTTTATATTCTCACAGCCACACTGATATTGAAGGCAGTATTAGGTAAACACTAGTAAAGTATGTCAATGTTTAGCTACTTCCTGTCCAACTGTTGCCACGGAAACCAACAAAACCAGATCCTGCATCTGTATATTTCCTGCTGCATTATCTCCCCTCTGTTCTTTAGCTCCTTTAAAAGTATTTTTATTGTCAAATTATTGTTTTATTCCATGAAAGAAAACTTCTCACATTACTGTTTCAATGTAGTTATGTAACATTAGCTTTGGTGTAGACTTGTCTTGGCTCTCGACCAACTTGCTGCTCGTGCAACATCAGAAAATTTTGGTTTTTGAAATTACACGTTGTCTGCTACCAGCTACATCACATGCAAAAGAACTGCTCTTTTTCATAGAGATACTTTTATTTGTTTTTAATTATAAAATTGCATGTACGCTCTAATTTGTGTCGACTATGTCCGTAGATTGTCGTAATGCTGCTTGATTTGCTGTCTTGTCGCTGACAGATATTTCGGTCTGGTACACAAAAAGATGATTTTTACTAATTATAGCATTCATTATATATTTCAACAATGATGTCATCAGCTCCGCTCTGCGATTCGCTTACTTGTTTATTTGCCATACAACGTCCGACAATTATGCTACAACACACACCTTTATGACATAGAAGTTGTCTCCACATAGAATTACCTAAAGTTATCAAATGATCATTATAAGACACGGATTGATATAGAAGTTGTGTGCCCATTGAGATGACAACTCCTTGATGGATTAAAATGATGCGCTTAATACAGTTGTAATGCTTCACCTTGTTATTTGCAGCAGCAGCTGCTGACACCACTAAGGCTACTAAAGGCAAAGATAAGAAGGGTGGTAAGGGTCCTACAAAAGGAAATACCCCTAATGAACCTGAGGTAAGCTTAGGAACCCGGCTAAATGATTTATCAAAATTTTTTATGAATGACTTATATTGTTAGTTGGAGAATTTAAGTTGCATTAGGGGTAACCGACACCCGTCCCTCTAGTCAAGCCTAGCAGTGTAGTAAGAACTTTGTGGACAAAAACATTTTATCTGCATGTAAGTACTTGATAATTGCATTTGCGACCTTGATTAAGGTCATTTATGTGTCGTGATTATAAGTTGCTTTGTATTTATTCTTTCAGAACAGCTTGTCGGTAAATACAGCTCATTGCTTTGTCTCCATTATATGTCATTTAACATTCCTATTAGTTGACTAATTTATGGTCTATGCATGTTACCTGACGGTGGTTAACCTTGTTGAATTAAAATATTTTATTTATTTTATTCATTTCTCCTTTTTTTAGTTTTCTTATAAGCAAGCATAGCTAATAGTGTGGTTGGTTAGGTATAATCGGTGCTAATCAACACGTTGTTCTATTTCAATAGAGTGACCATAGCAAAAAGAAGGTATAACTAACTTTATTTAACTTTAGTTCTTTGTTCTCATGACATCATCGTATATATCACCTGTTCACCTTGACATTGTTGTCACGGTTGAGTGTGGGTTTGGTGGTTACTGCTAAAAGAAAACGCTGGCATCTCTTTCTGTCATGATGTGCATCTTTATTACATCACAAACGGTTGTGTTTATCCTCACGGTTATTTTTGTATTGTTCTCTCGCGCTGCCTGTCAGTGTTGTTCGTTATTTCACTTCCTGTACGCACCACCACACCTCGGCACACCTCTATTTCTATTGGGGAGTATTCGGTATTCTTTCCATACCTTGTTCCACCTCACCTGGGTTTCGATTTGGATACAGCCACTCCTTCTCGTCTCTTTATTTTGATTCTAATTATAAATCTTATTGTGTAGCCTGAAGCTTCAGATGCTGTACACCCATTGCTAGAGACAGCTGAGACCATTGATGATCAGTTATGGATCCCAGGCAACAGGGTGTTGATAAATCTCAACTTACAACGTAAGCATTATCTTTACTAGCGCTTTTATGTGTCTGTGGTTAGTATTGTGCCACTTTTTAGACTGTGCTCCTTGGTTTAGGTAACAGAATAGGAGCGGGTGGAATGGATGCATTGAAGTTGGCTATACAATATCAGGATACCATTCTAAATGACACACCCAAAAGTCAAGGCACAGGTCTTATGAGACTCATCATCAATGTAAGTTCGTTTTTATTTATTTTTTGCATTACTTTCTATAATTACTGTTGCAGTGTAGCCAGGGTGGCTCTCTACCCCGCCCACCCTCATAAACCCCGCCTCTTGAGAGCCGCCCCGGCTAGTTGCAGTGGCAAGTAACATTGTAAGTTATCTTCCCCTTCTAATGAGATTGCAACTCCAAACTTTTTACACAAGTTTATAATGACTCTTTGGCTGAATCAGATTCATTATTGGAAACACTTTCATTCATTAAAATGAAAAGAAAGATTTTGAATATTATATTAATTTCTTTAAATATTAAATATCTTATATTTTTTGGTATTAAATAATTATGGCAAAACAGTTTGTGTTTTACAGCCATTCTGAACTCTTTCAAAAGCATTTAAATTTTGTAAACAGCTTCAACTTTGTGTCAGAAAGCTTATCACTTTCAAAAACTGATTTTATTTGCTGGTTTGCTCATGGCCTGTTTGCTAGCCTGTGGAAGTTTTCACTGAACAAACATTAATCATGCAAAATTCAATTAAATACGTAAAAAATGTTTTTATGATTCTAATTTTTAATACTATATTCAGCGATAGATTCTATTTTATTATAGATATTTTACATCGAGGCTATAAAAGGCCGAGGCTGACATTTTAAAACCAAAAATAGTTCAAATAATTTTGAAACAGGCCAATGCTCAGGCGGTTTTAACCACTTTAAACATTTCAAAGACTCAAAAGCTATTTTGGTTTTAAAATCTCCACTCTTTAGACAGGAACTACAGTTTCATCGCACGAAGCTCTTAGCAGAGTGATATTAATTTATTAAAACTGCAAAAATTTTGTTGTGGTGCAAGTTATCAAATTGTATTCTTCTGATTATCTTCAATGTAAGCTATTTGAAAGTGTTCCAACACTTCGAAACAAAGCGTCTGCATTATGAATGATTATATTTGATATCATTATTTTTTTTCAATTCAATTCAATTGCTTAGTTGATGAACTATAATTTGAGAAGTTCCCCAGCTTCATAATTGAGATAAATGTCATTGGCAACATAATGAACAAGTTTTTTATTACGACAAAAATCTTTTGCATAAAATCCCCACTGTCTTCCAAGAGTGTAGTTTAGAACTGTCCAAATGGCCACATCACAGTTCTATCATCTTGCCTTACCTCACTTCCTGTAACACTTTTATACACGTCACTCATCCACAGTCTCAGGACCTTTGCCATGGTCAGCTGAACATTAAGTTGGCTGAAGCTGAAGCCCACCGGCAGGAAGTATTGCTAGCGCATCCTAAAATACCGACAACCCCTTCAACTACCCGACATTCTAACCTTGTCCGAGGCTCAAGTGAGGCCATGCTGCTTCTTCCTCTGTCTTTGCTCTGTTCATTGTTCTGTTGCCTTCATTTTCTACTCAACATCTCTACCTTAGCCTTGTATTAACCATATCTTGTATGTGAGATACTCTAGCATCTCCTACCTGCACATGTACCTGATGTTTGTAGAGAAATTCCCTCGACGCTAATTCGGAAGAAATGAAAAAGCTGACAGAAGTTATGTTAAGAAGGGATCCTTTTTACAAACCATCGGCTACGCCAGATCCTGAGCAGGAGGGTGCCACTGAGAAGGCCAGATAACTTTCTCAATCAACTACTGGCCTGTCTTTTAATTAGGAGTTGTGTACTCGGCAAGCCGAGCACACAACTCCTAATCTCTATCAAATTCATTCGCGATCATCTTGATAAAAGACCTGTGGCAAAGAACAAAGACCCGCACTAATTTAAAGTTTTTTTATTTATAAAATGTCTTAATATATTCTGTCCAATCAGGAGGTGTGTTACTTTGATATACCCTGTGGTTTAGTTTATCCTAAATTCTATTGGTGCAGAAATATATGCCATTATAATATAGTTGTACTCACTCATCTTAACTGATGAAAGTGCAAATGGAATGAAAAAATATATATTACTCTGGTGTGCACTCTAATATACAACAATTACTGGAAACTTGAATCTGTGCAATGAATTGTGGGTAGCTACCAGCGGTTGTTCATACCCGACATTGAACAACATTTAAAAATGAAAAAAGCAAAAGCAAGTTATTTTATATCTTGTAAACATCAAAGTAAAATGCACGCATGTGATTGGCTGGTTACTTGAGAGTACGTCCTCGTCCAACCAATTTGTTTATTCACAGAGTTGTTAAAAAAATACAAAACGTAAAAATGTCGTTCTTTTTGCACAGTCGACTCACCAGCTCATTAAAGTCTGTTTATTTTGTCGAGTGCACACGATCGGCAGCAGATGAGGGAGTACATTGGGTGTGAACAGAAGTCATAGGTCACCACCAGCTGGCAGTTTGCCAACTCGGGTAAGTCTGTGCAAGATTCGGCAATGACACCTGAAGTATAAAGATATCGGTGAAGATAATTTTAATCATTCCTAAATAATTTTAGACAACTAAAATTACTAGAAAAGTAGGTAAATTGGGCGATTGATTACACTAATGTTCAATAAAACGAATTGACCTCTCTTAGACAACAAACAGACTACATACTGGCAGCTGGCTTGACCTCTATAGTAGTTGTCAGCGACAGTGCTTCATGCTCATTGGTGGCAATGCAGGTATAAAATCCAGAGTCATCTTGCACTAATTCTCTCACCTCCAAAGTATGAGCTACAACATTCAGTTTAGTCATATGATATAGTGCTTTCAGTGCAAAACAAACAATAAGTTTTGTGACCACAAACCTGTTATAGAAATTCTGTCCTCATACGGTAATATTTCATCATTCCTTAACCACTCAACCTTTGCCGGAGGAAATCCTGCTGTGATACAAGTCAGCGATAACGTATCCCCTACCGTATATGTGCTGTTGTGGTCCTGCAGTGAAGCTCTCAGTGTCTCTACAGGCATGTAATATCTGCTAGTTAATGTACCATAGCAACGGTGTGTGCTAGTTAGTGTACCATAGCAACGGTGTGTGCTACTTAATGTACCATAGCAACAGTGTGTGCTAGTTAGTGTATCATAGCAACAGTGTGTGCTAGCTAGTGTACCATAGCAACAATGTGTGCTAGTTAGTGTACCATCACAACAACAGTTCTAGAAGAAAAATCACTTACCTTTAATCTCAAGGGTAAATGACTTGGAAGAAGAACTGATTTGATTTCTGGCAAGACACACGTAGTCTCCAATATCGTTGATTGTTAAATCAAAGACGGTGAGTGAGTTGTCTTCTCCTATGAGATACTTATCACTACCAGGGGGCAGTAAAACTGCATTCTTGATCCATCTTATTGTGGGTTTAGGAAAGCCGGTCACTTTACATGGTATAGTGATATTAGACCCTCTGGTACCGGTGTAAACCACCGGGGCTGGCATCATCAGCACTCCCTCTGTAATACAGCACGCTGACTGGTCATTTAAACTTTTCCTTTCTATTTATGCAAAATATTGCAGAAATTTTGCTTTGCTTGAACAAAATCAACTCATTTGGATTTGATTCCAGGAGTTGCCCTATCTTAAAAACCTCCATCTCATCGTCACGCTTAAAAGGAGTTATCCTCTTTCAACTACACAGTTTCTGTGCTGTATTTGGAGTTGTGCACTCAATACTTGGAAACAACGTTTCCATAATTTTCTTAGCTAAAGACAAACAACTTATTCAAGTGAATATTTTCACCAGCATATAGCGCATTGTAGATATTTAGCATAGAGAATTTGGAGGATAAAACATCACACAGAATGCACTGTAAGTGTATATCTACAGCAGTACCTGCCTTGTACATTTACGCATATAATGTAAGTGTATATCTACAGCAGTACATACCATGTACACTTACACGTATAATGTAAGTATATACCTACAGCAGTACTTACCATGTACAGTCAGGGTAAGGTATTCATATGCCGGATCACCAACTTGGTTGAAGGCTCTACAGATGTACTCTCCACCATCAGAGGGCGCCACTTGCGTAATAACCAGTGAGTCATCAGTGCTGACTGTGTAACGCTGTCCAGTGACCAGTGGCCTTCTGTACAGTAGTGAACCACAAACATTCATATGCTACCTGTCAATGTCTTGTTGAGAGCAGACAACTCCCAAGTCAATTACTAGGCAGAGAAATGGAGAGACATACCTGCTCTTGTACCAAACAACAGTTGGTTTAGGAGAGCCATAAGCATGGCAAGGTAGGGTAACACTAGTACCAACCACAGCGACATACTGTGAGCCGTAACCAGCTGGTCTCGTTATGTAGGGTGCCACATCTACATCAGGAGTAACAGAAACACACGGTAAGTGTTTTATTAACTCTGAATTGTACAGTAAAAAAGTCACACCAATACAAAATAGTTACTACAGGCTCACCTCCAGAGCCCCCGTCCTCAATACACACTGGCTCAGCTGTGGTTACACAGTCTAAATTAGTTTTGTCCTCACAGTTCTTCCGCTGCACCACACAGTGAGTGTCTGGGTCAGTGCACACTATGGTACTACATAGGTCCACGCATTGACATGTGGAGCAACCGCGGCCATCTTTGAGAAATCCATCGGAGCATGAATTGTAGCAGACGGGCTCATCAGTACAGACCTCTGAAGACAAATTGCAAGAAATCAATGCTGACAGCGATAATAATTTTCTGACCAATCACAAAAGAAAGAATGAAACTGATACGATAAATAACCAATCACACACCAACGCTGCCATCTTCTATGCAGTGTTGCCTGCATGCTTTTAGGGTAAAAAACCGGTTGGCATTTCCTTCACAGCCCGAGTACACGAACCCTTGGCATTTCTTTTGCCTGCTATCATAGAAATAGTTGAGCATCAGATCTGCGCATGGGCCGCGGACTACTGGGAGAAAGCAGGCACGCTTGTCAATTTTTCTGGCTGTAGTCACTAAAAATAAAATCAAATAGTTTACATACATATTATCATACGCTTGGAAATGGATCACATCAAACACCCAAGTGGCTGATCACTGACCATCTAGAGATGTAGTTGTGCTCTCTTGTAATGAAGGTACCATGTATCTAAGGCAGGCAACCTCACACAAAGCTCTAGTCTCGAATCTGTTAGCATTTCCTTCGCAGCCCGAGTATAGGAACTGCACGCATTGTGAGGTTGTTACATCATATCTGTACATAGATACCTGCCGGTTACAAGGGCCTGGTACTGCTGGTAGACTGCACACACCTACAATGCATAGACATAGAGAGGGCAGTGTCCAGACATAAACAGTGCCTATCAGTTACATCTATTCATCTAACTCACTGTTCGTTGGACAAGCTGATGTGCATTCTTCCTTGCTACTAAACTTGTTAGTATTGCCTTCACACCCTAAGTAGGTGAATTGCTGGCACGACCCCTCCTTCCTGTCATAGTACCAGTGTTCACTAGGGCTAACAATGTCGTCTGCACATAACACTCCACTGTTCTTATCAACAGCGCAAACATCTGCAAGTACAAAGGAAGTAAGTTGCAGTGTTAAGACAAACTCTGAACGAAATAATGTTCTCATCGAGCAGAAACTCACTCATTTCAGTCTTTAGATCGGAGCAAGCTTTCTGGCACTCTGCTATTGTCAGGAAGTTGTTAGCCGAGCCCTTACAGCCGCTGTATATAAACTTCTCACATCTTTTCATATCATAATTATAGTACCATCGGGGGTACATACCGTCACATTCTCCCACTGAGAGACCTTTTGGACATCGGTCTACAAAATAAAGCGAAGGAGATTAAATAGAAGCGATATTATTACTAAACTAAAACAGAATTATTGGCACACATCCAACTAACCCGTTAAGCTATCAGAAGTTCCACACTTGCTTTGACATGCCACTTCAGTAGTAAATCTATTAGAGTTGCCTCCACAGCCGCTGTAAGAGAAGGTGCTGCACGTCCCCGTCTCAGGTATGTAATAATACAACTCCAAGGCTTCATCACAGTTCCCAGTAGACTTAGCTTGCAGACAAATGGCTGTAACATATGTTAGTAGCAGTATGGATCAAATAATCTTTTATAGATAGCTTAATGTTCTGGCACACAAAACCTAGCCTTAGAGCATTAAATATTTTTCACTTACCACTAGCCTCAGTGTTTTGAGATTCACAGCGATAGACGCAGTGAGCCAGTGACAGGAAATTGTTTCTGTTACCGCCGCAACCGCTGTACACAAACTGCAGACAGACTCCTAAATCATTGTCATACCTCCATCTGGTTAACTTAAGGGAATCGTCCCTGCAAGTACCGATATTTTCCGGTAACATACACAACGCGTCTCGGTCTACAAGAGAACATAGTAGAAGAGTTGACTCATCAAAGGTACACTACCCATTTCACCTAAGTTGTAGAAAGTTCTAGTAGATTACTGTGAAGAGCCAAACAAAACATAACTGGCTTGCATTGCTAGATTGAAATTTTTGCGAGAAATTAAAAAATGGACTCACCCGTTTCGTAAGCTGGAGCACAGCTACGCTCACAACTATTCTGCGTATAAAAACTGTTTTCATTTCCACCGCATCCGCTGTAGACAAATGGCTTGCAGGAGCTCTCGGATGGATCATAGGCATACCTGGTGAGGACCTCAGAGCAAGTGCCAGTCACTGCTGGCTTCAGGCAATCAGCTGTCAAATATTATTTAAAACACTGCACTGTGAAACAATTTGGAGTTGTGTTCTCTGAAAAGTTGTCATGGTGTTGAACATACCAGGAGCGATTTTGTGCTCTCTGCCATCCACACAAGACTTTTGGCAAGCCTCCAGAGAGCTAAATCGGTTCTTGTTACCACCACAACCTCCGTAGTAGAAAGGTGTACAGCTGCCAGCTTTTGTGTTGTAGTGCCATGAGGGTATGAGAGATAGACAAGGCCCAGCATCTTTTAGCAGGGCGCAGACGTCTACTGCAGTGAATATTTGATATGTAGCGTTGATAGCTGTGTAATTGACTGCAGGTACCAAACTATTAAATCTATTAGCTATAGAAACAAACACTTTTGAACTGAAACCTATTCTATAAAAGCCAAATCCAGCACAAAAGAGGGAGCAACTCCAAAAATATAACAACAAGACAACTCCAAGTTTGTACTGAACAGTACTAGGATTGACTCACCTTGGTCGTTGCTCACTTTACATCGCCTCTCACAAAACTCTTTGGTGATAAATCTATTGTCGTTACCTTGGCAACCAGAGTATGTGAACTGCTCACAGTTTCCTGTTCGTCTGTTGTACCACCATCTTGGAAAGGAGCCTTTGCATAAGCCTTTTGTCATTGGCTGACTGCATACGTCTGGTGACAGTAAAAGCACATATCATTGGTGGTAGCATAAATCGTTATGTTGCAAAAATAGCTATATTTGATTTGATTGGTTGTTTTCATTACCGGTAAACATCAATAAAAAATTTCAATTATAAACAATCAAGCACGCATATATGAGAGAAAGCTAGTCAACATATATATTAGAAAGATAAATCAAACATATAAGGGGTGGATTGACACGAATATGATGGGGATACCAAGAGTAGACAACTGTGATAAATCTGAACTACAAGGAGCTGGTAGTTACAACAAAACCAAAGATAGGTGGACAGGAGTGGATTGAACTGATACAGGGGAGAATAATCTAGAAAAGACAGAGGTGGAAACAGCAATTTTCATACCTGATCTCTTGGCTGTAACGATACACAAAATAATAAATGTTACTTCAACATACAAACAGTTTGATGAATACCTACTAACCTGACTCACTCTCATCTGCCGAAGGCTGACAAAACTGAAGGCAGTCAGTCTCGCTCGCGAAGTTGTTGTTGTTACCAGCACACCCACCATAAAGAAATTGTTTACAAATCATGAGTTGCGCATCATAGTACCATTTGGTCATATTTTGTTCACATCTTCCCTCGACGGGTGAGAGATAGCAAGCAGCTATAATGTATCAAACTTTTTATAGTCCAACTACTATTCTACTAAACCAATCACAATCTATTCATCAGCCAATCACATGAGGGCTTAGTGATGTCACATGACTTGAGTAACCTTACCAGTGCCAGGTGGTGCCACACACACTGCCTCGCAATGATCTCTAGACTTAAACCTGTTACTGTTGCCCTCACAGCCGCCATACCAGAATCTTCTGCAGGAACCACTTGTGATGTCATAGTACCAGCTGATTGTGTAATCGGAGCACGAACCGGTGTCGCTCTTTAGACGACAAGTTTCTGGGAAATGAGACGTAACTGTCTATATACATGTATGTTGTGAGATGATGCAATTCATTTTGAAACTCTCTTATACGAAATGATTATAAGCAGGAAAAAATAAAATACACAAAAACACATTACCAGCAAGTGATGTCATATCCTGACATTGTTGTTTGCCATGTTTAGCGCAAGGTAGAACATTGTCCTCTCTGTCTGATGCCTACAATACCAGCAGAGATGCCAATCATTCCATAGCTGTAATAGATCCTACATCACCTTCTACCATCTACTAACTACTAACCTTGATTGATTCAGTACAACCCTCAAACTCTTCTCCTTTTGCTTCGATTAATCCATCGGGACAGCAGCCATATTGGCTGATGTCACATGGTTGGGGATCACCGATACAACCTAAATAGTTTGGGCCAGCTGCAGTTACTACCCCGTCGCTGCAGCAACCCCACGGGCTAAAGGAGCAACTACTTCTCTGTGAGCATCCATAACCGTTGGGTCCGATAGCCTCAGTTAACCCGTCCTCACAACAACCGTAGCTACAACGATAGATCCGCAGTGAATATAAAACCGCTCCAAGACCTCAAAAGTTTTGTAATTACTTCAGCTGTCTGACTTTTTGAATCTTGGTACATTATGTTGGATTTATCTTTCCTGAACTGTACCAGCTAAACACACGAGCAGACAACTCCATTTTGTTTTAGCTTTGACGAGTAATTGATAGTGATCATGGAAGCTGGCAAAGATTGAATAAATATGTCATCTGTACATTTAGAAATCACAGAAAAATTGCAGCCACTCAACTTCCAGTCAAAGTTGATGAGCTTTTATCAACAAATTGTTGAAAAAAATTAACTGTCAACTATTTCGTCATGAGTTGACAACTCCATTATCCAGTTTCATTGTTTTCAGCGCTTATTATATTTATCGAGCATAAACTGCTTTTTACTTGGCTCAAACCAAGAGTTAGCACTTTTGGGGAAGAAGACCAATACAAGATAACAGATATAGACAGACCTGGAGAGATGACAAGAAGCTTCCACCAGGCACTCATTATCCATACATCTGCTACTCCTCAGTTCTACATACATATTAGTCTATGTTACACACATGACACAAGGCTCTGTTAGTTACTAGTGAACTACTGCTAACTGTAAGACTAAACAAATCACTCAAAAAATCTATTTTTAAAATCACTTTGGCACCAATTATTGGACGCAGAGGCAAGAAAAAATTGTTTTCAATTAGCATTTAGTTAGAGACTATTTGGATATTAATTAGTAGAGTTGCTACTATTATTTTGAAAAATTAATCATTGTACTTTTTTTATTTCTAAAAATTGGAGATTACTGAAGATTAGATACATACCAGTAGGGTTGTACTTGTACATGGGAGACAACTCAGTCTCTACTCCACTAGCTGTAACACCATGTATAGTGAAGTAGTAAATATAGCCAGTCCTTAGCGCTAAATCGTACTCGATGTCCGATAGAGTGAAGCCTCTCCATCTGCTCATGTGTAGTGAATTGTCGTCTGTAAACCTGCACATGATTGGTTTAATTTGACTTCTGAATTCAACAAGAAAAAAAAAAGTTTTTGGATAGACAATCTGGAAGATACATAAAAATTAATTTACTAAAAAATGACTTAAATAGAAATATTATTCTCCTAGAAATGCTTGCAAAAATATCAAACATGATGGCTCAATTCAGGAGTTATCTGTTCATGTTCACATAGGAGTTGTGTTCTTTTACTTAGAACCAGTTTATACATAGAAATAGTAGCTGCCCTCACCTGATGGTGTATTCTGTCACCACTTCAGCTCCTGGCAGCACCAACTTCTCCCAGCTGAGATGTATGCCAACTCTATCTGAAGCCACTGCTGTTCTTTCTATCACAAAGTTACGTGGAGCCGGCAACGCACCAGAGTCACAACCCTCTTTGTTTGCGCCCGAAGCAGCTGTTACACCATCATCACAGCAGCCAAAAAGAGAGTTGAGACATTCGGTGGCATCAGCATTGATTGCTGTCTGAGGGGCAGCAGTAGTGGTAGTCACTGCAGTTGAAGGAATTTTGAGGTCAGTAGTCAGCTTCGTGGAAGTTTCGGAGGGAGTTGAATGCAACGAGTTGATGCTTTCAGTGCTTGGTTTGACCTTGGGTAAAATTATTTCTGGGAGCCTGAATGCTGTTTTGTGAGCTTGAGTTGATGTTGAATCAGATGTACTAGAGGCAGGCATACTCGTAGCAGATTTACTAGAAGCAGATGAACTAGAAGAAGACGTACTAGTAGCAGACGTGCTAGAGGTAGATGTACTAGGAGCTGATGCTACAGTAGGAAAAACGAATGGGAAAACTGCTGCATCACTTTTCATTCTCATGTCATCAGTGCTTGTGAAGGCAGCAGCAGCAGATGTTATCTTACTGGCTATTGCACCCAGAGGGCCGACCGTTTCTTCATCGTGAGATGAGAGGTCCATCACATCAGAATTATCACGTCCTGCATCTAGTAAACAGAAATAGCTGCAAATACACCCAACAAAACAAATAGTCTAAAATGAGAATACGTGTTAGATAGGGAACTGAAGAAAAATTGTACGCTGGTTGTACCTATTATTATTACCAAATTTTCATGTTACTTCAATGAACAACTGCAATCAGCTAATAACTTTCGAAAAGTTTTCTTTTGTAAAAGAGTTGCAAAAGGCTGCAGAATTTGATACAACTGTTTTAGAGCTCTGAGTCATGGAAAAATAATAAAGAGTAAAAAAAATACAGTGTAAAATATAACCTTGTTCTGAGTAAAATACTACAATCTCAGAGGCGGGGCTTCTATACCGGCTGTTAATAGCAACCACCATGAAGTAGATAGGGAACTCAGTCTTTACTCTAAATGTCATAGACGTCTCCATGATGTCTCCGGAAACCCACTGCCTTCTCGGTAAAGATTTGTCGGTCGTGTGGTAAATCTGAAGTCAAATGATTTCCTGTTACCAACTAAGGGTAGTAAATGGTACAATTTGGAGTTGTCTTTTCAGAATTCTCATTTTGAAAAATAAAGAAATAAATGATTATTAAACAACATGATTTTGTTTTAGTTTTCCTAAAAAACATCAAAGTTATTGCGAGAGTAACATTGCAAGTGATATAAAATGATACAAAAGTCTTACTGTGTACAACTCTACTACTGCATCGGGAGTTGGAGCTCTCCATCTAATCCTTATCTCTACTGAACCGTCGGCATCAACTCGACTGACAGGAAATATTTCAAGATCTACAGGAGGTCCATCTAGACGGAGAGGGTCAGCAGTGGTAGAAATGTCCGGTATAGTTAGCATGGAACTTGTAAAGAAGTAGTCGGTGTTAGAAGTGAGGTAAATGGGAGTCGTTTCTCCTGTAGTCTCATCTGCTTCTCTTTCTGCTTCTACAATGTACAGTTGTTCTTACTTACAACGGTTTCTTACAGAGAATTTAGACAGATTTCAGCCATCAAGGACATGGGTTGTTCTAATATACCTATAACAATTATCCTTAAAGAATTAGTTCTTATCTCCCCTGTTTCATTGAGTACTGCTTCGCAGACATAGGTTCCGGAATCTTCTATTTTGGTATTTTTAAGGTTGAGAGTAGATGTGTTTGCATTCATTGATGTCTACAACAATACATAGTTATATAGACTACATACAACAACAGGTGACCTTGCAGGTGAGGTTACCTGCAGCTAGCCCATGTGTGAACTGTAGCAATGAGCAGGGTCTGACATTATCACTTGGAGATTAATGCGGAAGGGATAAAACAAATATTATGTTGTGGCGTTTATGTTAGTTCTAAAGGTCAGCTGACATGTGTTATAAAAATACACACAAATGAGATAGAAAGCAAGTAGTTAGTAATCAGCTGCCCACAATGGACCAATGAACACAGAGACAGCTGTTTAATGGCTGACATTTCGTGCTTATTTGAACATCTCCCTCTCAGTTAAATCTGATCACAAACTGTTTGAAATCGAAAAACAGAAACTTTGAGATGCGGGTCATTTAAAAATTGTTCTAAAGTACTTATAACTAGTGCACTGTTGGCCGTCCCCGAATGTTCCAATAACTATTTTTAATTGCTGATACAAATTAGCGAAAGATTGAAAAAAAAGATTTTCAAGTGGTCAAAATTTGGACTGGGGTAGAGAGTATTTCAATTTATCTCAAAATGATTTTGTGAGTTAAAAGTTTGTAAAAAATGGAAGCTCAACAGCGACGGCTGTGCACTGATATTTACAATGACAGTGTTACACAGTGCTGTCCAGAAAACCAAAAATCTCAAATTTAGTCTTTGGGTGATACGGACATACCTCAAACCTTGACTCGGTGGGTGGTACGGCAGCCACTGACTTGTCTGCGGGTATAAACTTCCAGTTGAAGACATGAGGCACATCAGGAAGAAGACATAGTAACTCGATGTCTCTACCAGTTGGTACTGGAGGCAGCGTGTCTGTGTAAGAGAACAGTTGCTTGTATTACATGTTGTACCGGTAAATTTGTCTCCATTAATAAATTTTGAAGGCAAAAACTGACAATTTAATGCACAAATTTTAGAAAATGGCCTCGTGGGCAGCCTAATCCATTTTCATCTGCTGCCGCAGTCAACCAACCAAGAAACAAACCAAGTGTCGCAAAATACTTACCAGCTGAGACATGCCCTTGACACAAGCATAGAATAGATATCCAAACTAGTAGAAGCATTGCTAGTTATTCAGCATACAAAACTGTTAGCTCACAGCAATCATAGCAGATGTTGCTTACACAGTCAGTGAAGTGAGAGTGGGATTGAGAGAGAGAGGTGAAGCGTAGTGTATTACTTAGAGATTAGAAGCTAAATTAGCTGAACTAGTCAATGGAGATTAACAGATGAAACAATATGGTGCAGTCTCCCTCGCTATCCCATTTTGTCTCAAATTGTAAAGAAAATTAAATTGTTTTGAAGCAATCAGTTAATGCAAACAAAGTTTGCAAGTTTTAATTATGCGATGAATGGGCAGTGTTTGTGTTGAATTGACAAAGGTAGTTCACCTGGTGCAGTTATAAATTGGACCAATCATGGATGAAATGTAACACCTGCGCGCCACATAGCTGCAGTTCTTGTGAGAGACGATTTATATACCAAGAAATAACAATTCTACCGACAAAGCATTTGATGATCAAATTGTGTACAATGATTGAACAAAATTACTAGCAATGCAAGGACAACTTTATAGTTCATTCATGAAGGCCATCTAGTGCAGAAATGGGACCGGCGCTGTTTAGTTAAATGAATAAAATAGGGAGTTCAATTGTTTTTATGGTAGTGCATCGGCCAATCAATTATCAATGATTGAACAGTATAGGCCCAAAATTTCATAAGCAAATCATAAGAGGTTCGACTTATTTTCCAATTATTTTACAGACGAAGAATGCACAAAATATAAAATTGGATTCACTGCGGGTATGGGGTGCTGTCGGGCCAACTGGTGCAGTGAACCGAGCTCGCGTAGTCCAAAACAAACCGGCAATTACTAGAGGAATTGATATTCTGCGGCGCCAGACAAAACTGTATTAAATAAACAATGATTTCAAATGTACATCTAGTCAGAATAACTAGATTCGACATAAATTTCATATACAATCATACTGTTTGTAAATCACTAATATTCTCAGCCACAAAGCTTCAATCAGTCAAGAACCTGTCATGGATAGATTATAAGTGCTTGGTTTGTAGATGGCAAATTGATGAAAATGTTTGCTATGTGTTTTAGTGCACACTATTTCCACGTTTATTCCACAAAGAAAGCATGTCATACATAGTGAATGAATACCAAATAAGACATAAGTGTCTCTCTACGAGTGGAACAGAAAGCAAACACACAGCTAGCTACCCGATAACTTATTTATTATTTATATACATGTAAATACAAGGTGAGTTTTTACATTGAAGGTTGTTGGCATATGAAACATATGAAATCATTAAATGATACGTGCGTATGATACAACTATCATACATATGGTGATAGAGACGAGCAGTGGTTGTCTCCTCTTCACAAGTCTGTCTAGATCAGATCAGCCACTGAAACAAGAGAAATGAATAAATAACGACTTAGTACATCAGACGAGGAGTTGTCTTCTACCAACTCTGATGGTAGGCAGTAAACTGGGCATTGCGACAGCGCAACTACAAAGGGACCTCAATGCTTATATACTAAATAATTTGGTTGAGACAGTGCTTTATAACAAGTACAATATAATATTCATCCAGGTATAAATATAACACATACAATACGACATCCAGGTATAAATATAACACATACAATACGACATCCAGGTATAAATGAATACTATAACACAGTTGAAGTGCGTGAGACAGGAAATGCTCACCATTCATAGGCATTTCATCAATCTGTGTCGAGTAGTACTGCTCTATGTCTCTCAGTATCCTGATGTCATCTGACTTGACAAAGTTTATTGCAACACCTTTCCTTCCAAACCTTCCAGATCGACCGATTCTACGGTAGAACATTGTGTGTCCAAGTACAGTAGAACATTGCGTGTACAAGTACAGTAGAACATTGTGTGTACAAGTACAGTAGAACATTGTGTGTACAAGTACAGTAGAACATTGTGTGTACAAGTACAGTAGAACATTGCGTGTACAAGTACAGTAGAACATTGTGTGTACAAGTACAGTAGAACATTGTGTGTACAAGTACAGTAGAACATTGCGTGTACAAGTACAGTAGAACATTGCGTGTACAAGTACAGTAGAACATTGTGTGTACAAGTACAGTAGAACATTGCGTGTACAAGTACAGTAGAACATTGCGTGTACAAGTACAGTAGAACATTGTGTGTACAAGTACAGTAGAACATTGTGTGTACAAGTACAGTACAACATTGTGTGCGCTAGTACAGTAGAACACTGTGTGTACAAGTACAGTAGAACATTGTGTGTACAAGTACAGTAGAGCATTGTGTGTACAAGTACAGTAGAGCATTGTGTGTACAAGTACAGTAGAACATTGCGTGTACAAGTACAGTAGAACATTGTGTGTACAAGTACAGTAAAACATTATGTAAACAAGTACAGTAGAACATTGCGTGTACACAATAGAAACAGAGACGACAGTGTCTGATATGTAAGAGAGAGATGACAGTGTCTGATGTGTAAGTGAGAGCTGACAGTGTCTGATGTGTAAGTGGGCGATGACAGTGTCTGATGTGTAAGTGGGCGATGACAGTGTCTGATGTGTAAGTGAGAGACGACAGTGTCTGATGTGTAAGTGAGAGATGACAGTGTCTGATGTGTAAGAGAGAGAAGACAGTGTCTGATATGTAAGTGAGAGACGACAGTGTCTGATGTGTAAGTGAGAGAAGACAGTGTCTGATGTGTAAGTGAGAGACGACAGTGTCTGATATGTAAGTGAGAGACGACAGTGTCTGATATGTAAGTGAGAGACGACAGAGAACACAAACCTGTGAATGTAGAGCTCACGGTTGTTGGGGAGATCATAGTTGATGACCAATGAGACCTGTTGTACATCCAAGCCTCTGGCCCACACATCTGTGGTGATGAGTACTCGGGACGAACCAGACCTAAACTCCTTCATGATAGCCTCTCTCTCCTTCTGAGGCATGTCTCCGTGCATAGAGGAGACGGTGAAGTTTGCCTCCTATGAAGACACAGTAATCTTTAATAGCCAGCTAACCAATGACAGTACTACAGACAGATTGAGCTAAATATATGACTATTAAGAGCTGGGCAGTTGGGTGCGACAGTGTCTCACCTTCATTTTCTCAGTGAGCCAATCCACTTTCCTCTTAGTGTTACAGAATATGACGGCCTGTGTGATGGTCAGCGTGTCGTAGAGGTCACACAGCGTGTCAAACTTCCATTCCTCTCGTTCGACAGCAACGAAGAACTGTTTGATACCCTCCAGCGTCAATTCATCACTGAAAGTGCAACAAACCCAACATACAGAGATGCCGTGTCACCACAGTAGCCCAACACAGTCTTATATCAGCATCAAAAGATATACATAGTCATATTATATACAAAACATGGTGACCAGAGGTTAAAGAAAAGTGATAAATCAAGCTAAAGCTGTGCAATTGTTTGCTTTCACAAAACCATTGAATACAATATGAAGAGTACTCATGAGCAATTACATGTTCCATCAGAGATATACAATAAAAAATGACAAGAGTTGTCAGACCCTACTTGTACTACACACATGAGTACACAACTCACTTGGCCTCGATATATGTAGCAAAAAATAACCACTCTAAGGACAACAGAAGAGTAAAATCAGAATCAACACTTCACTGCCACAGCACTGCTACACAAAGGTGATGATCCAGCGACATATTTATTCATAAAGGAAGCAGTACTGACCGTTTGACAAGAATTCTGACAGGGTCAGTCATAAACTTCTGAGTCATCTCAAGGATCTCGTGAGGCAGCGTGGCTGAAAGTAGGACCACCTGTGTGGCTGGGGGCAGGTATCTGTACACGTCGTATATCTGCTCCTTGAAGCCTACAGAGAGAGAAAGACGCAGATATAACAGCTATAACACACGATGTAATGATTCCAGCCACAGAGCCTTCCACTGACCTTTGTTCAACATCTCATCAGCTTCATCAAGAATAAACATCTTGATAGACCGGGTTCTTAAATTACGTCGTCTGATCATGTCGAACACTCTACCAGGCGTACCCGACACGATGTGCTGGCCAAAGTCAAGTTTACGAATGTCCTCACCCACGTTGGTGCCACCGATGCAGGCGTGACACTGCACACTCATGTAATCTCCGAGAGCTAGAACAACCTGCCACAGACAAATGCATAGTGAGCTAATCTATATGGTAAGCAAGGTCAAAGGACTCATATAAAAGTACACATTGATGTTGGATACACATCCACAAACCTTTTGGATTTGACCAGCGAGCTCACGAGTGGGTGACAGTACGAGGACCTGTGTTTCTCTCAGTTGTGTGTCCAGTACTTGTAGAGAGGAGATAGAGAATGTTGCTGTTTTACCCGTACCAGACTGAGCCCTACAATGTCAAGCAATGCAGGTGTGCTGGGGGCCTACCAACTCAATAAGTTGAGATGCAGATGAAACATATCGATCGGTAAAACATATCAATGAATGACTCACTGTGCGATCACATCTCGTCCTTTGACGATCTGTTTGATAGCTCTTTGCTGAATTGCTGATGGTTTCTCAAACCCTGAAATGATAGAATGCATGAATATCAAGGAATATACAGCACTTGAACATAGTTCAACAATAACTCAGTCGTAACACCACTCTGCGTTGGAAAGGTGAAGTTTTATGCAAATTGACTCGCTTTCTTTTAACTTCGCAAAAAATAAATACAAATTTCACCGTCTCTATAACCCAGTCTAGCATATTTTGTTTCAAG
Source organism: Cryptosula pallasiana (assembly GCA_945261195.1). Lineage (NCBI taxonomy): Eukaryota > Metazoa > Bryozoa > Gymnolaemata > Cheilostomatida > Cryptosulidae > Cryptosula > Cryptosula pallasiana. Next base: position 9,064,049 of record OX183130.1, on the reverse strand, counting down.
GACTGTGTGTAAAATGAAAGCTCTTGTGGGCAGGGATGGACGCAACACCATTAAAAAATGCCTGTATTCTCTTTTTGTACAGCTTGAAAAAGTGTAAAATCTGATGCGCAAACAGTATTTGTACCTGACAAGCACTAGTTAGTTGGAAATACTAATGTGATGATAACAAATGAGTGAGGGTTCAGGTAAATATGAATCATAACAGTCGATAAACTATAATTAACAAAAAGTAGAATACAAAGTTTTTTTTTCCAGTGTGCCTGTTTTGTCGTTGTTTGATAACATTAAAAATAAAAACTGGAGGCAACAAGCTAAAACGTTTTTAGAGCAGCTTTATTTCTGGCACCATGCAGAGCTGTGGATGTGAAAAAACCTGGTTTGAAAATGCATTGTAAACTGGCAATCAGTCAATTAGGTCCTTAGAGTATTAAATTTTAATATTTTGTCTCCCTATACTCTTGTCAACCTATTGGGGTTTTATTATTATAGATCATTCGCATATGTATATATGGAAAAATAATAACAAACTTGGTAAGAGCTGTTTTCAAACGAGAAAATTCATGCATCCTATTACGAGCTAACTACCGCCGCATTACTACCCACATGTCGCTATGCATAATTGATTTCACTTCATTATAAAACAGTCATTGGTACATCAAATCACAATCTGAAATGAGGATCAACTCTTATAAGTTTTCATACGATGGATTCTTGCAGGGAGTTATTTACCCTAGGTCTAATAAAGGAGAAACTCTCGTCACTATTGTCGCTCAATTTTGAGCGCTTCTATGGTCATGTTTTGTTTTAGACTGATTTGTACAATCTTTACAACATCGTTTTTTCTATTTTTTCCATTTTATTTGAAGAATGTTTGTCAGTCTAAACTTGAAAATTTCCCATTATACGGCTATAGTACTTAATTCGGAATATACACGTTTATTTTTTAGAACGAGTGAAATTCTTTACTGGTCAGTATGTTAGGGTATATAAATAATGAGAGTTATAAATTAATTATTTAGACAAGGACGGCGTTAAAAATTATTTTTTCCCTGATTATTTTTGGATTTTTTTGTAAAACTATTCATTATTATTGTTCTTTACACCAAAAGATAGCCCTTAAACATGGACCCCTGAGAATTTTGCACATTAAAGTCAGCCAATGACCTATTATCAACCACGCCACAAACAAAAAAGGTGACTCACAAATTCGCCTAAAGGCTCAAACACACTGGAAGCGAAATCTGCGCGGCGCGGCAATTTGACCACCAACGAAGCCGCCTGCCGCGGCGGTGCCAAATCACACTGGTGGAAGCCGCTAGGGACTTCAGTCGGAGTTGTCTGCTCTCAAAGTGCAGATAACTTTTTTTTATGAACACTGCTTCCATTTATTATTATTATTTATTTATATTTGAGAGGTTTGCAATGAAGTATATAATCTAGGAGAAAATAACTTGTTGACTTCTATCTACGCTACAAAAGCAGATGGAAAATAAAAATGAGCAAAAGTATCTATTTCTGACTACAATAGCTATAAAGTCAAGTGAAATAAAAATAAGCAAAAAAATATCTATCTATTTCTGACTATTTTATAATTTGGGTCTGATAAATCACAAAAGCAAGGGTCTTTGGCGAACTACATTTATATATTTTTTTGATTATTATTTATTAATTATAATTTTATATTACACATTATGAATTGAAGTATAAGTAGTAGTTAGTTTAATAATAGTCGTTTATTTATTTTTTCTAATGAAAAATAATAATCTTTATTATTATTGCGTTAGGACAGCTGCAACAACTTCTCTACTATTTGGAAATGCAAAAACGAAAAAGTTAGCTCGCTATCATAAAAGTTACCAAATTACTGACCAATCAGCGTGTTTGCCGCAGCGAAATATCAAACATGTTTAATATCTTGAGCGTCTATATATTTTTTGGCAAGCGGCATGCCGCAGCAGATTCGCTAGCGAATTTCGCGCTTGCCGCTTCCAGTGTGTTTGAGCCTTAAAGGACCTATGACGCCTAATTTGAAGAAGATTTGATTTAATTTAAACTTTCTGAGGTTGAAATGTGTTCAGAAAAATTATCTGGAGTTGCCCTCTCACCAGTAAGACGATTCCTATAGACGCAGTCAGCACTTGCCAAGACGCCTTTTTTTCTCGAAGACGCACCAAGTTATATAGAGCTATAAAGCGAGTTTTCCAAAATTTGGCTTGTTCGCATAGAAATAGGGCATCCTAGATATTAGTTTTGTGCAGAGACTCTTTTGATTGCAAAAATGATATTGCAACAAATTTTAATTTTTTTGGAGCTGTTTTTCTCAAGTCAGCAATTTGATTTATCTTTGGTAAGCTCGCTATTATATATACACACTGGCGTTCACGTGATCGTGTTTGTCATCAAAATCAAAAGAAATAATGAATTTTTTTTATCAAAATAATAATTTTCATGTGAAAAATTTATCAAACAATAACATTAGTATACTTTCATGATAATACTAGGTGAAAAAAAACATTGCCACAATTGTATTTCCGGCGTTGTTTTTTTTACAACAACGATAATAATTAAATCTGAAATACCGGCTATCTTTCCAAGAAAAAACTTCAAAAGCACTAAATAATAATAATTAAGATTTTTGAAAAGTAGTTTGGAACTGAAAAAGTAACAAAAATGGTACAAACTACTTGCTGTAATATACTATATAATATCATAATGCAGATAGTCCCTTCTGCCGAACGCATTGTCATAGACCTACATAGACCTCTAGATGATACATATTGGTGTTTTGTTGACGGGAGTGAGTTTTCTCAATAGTTTTACAATGCTTGATGAGAAAACAACTCTACACACAAAGTGCGTCTTGAAAAGCCCGTCCTAAGCCCTTTAAGAAATTGCATGATCATTGTATCAAGTTACAGGAGCTCACAGACTAAATAGGATTCCCATGCCCTTAAAGTGTGTGATTTAGTGATTTGAAAATTGTTACTGCAGTGTTGTTATTAACAAAATAATTAATTTTGTTCTCTATGGCCAACTTGCAAAAACCGGGGATTTTGCTGTCTTGGCTGTTCTTGTAGCTTATTCTTGTCACAGTGAGCCATGTATGATTGGTAACAAACTGGTGTTGTAATAAAAATAATTAACAATAGTAATACATAAAATACTGAAAGTGTGGACACTTGGTTTGCATTTTATTACGGCGCTCTCTCAATAACGTCAAAAGTGTCTTGAAAAAACGTTGTGAATCACTCACCTTGCGCTAACTTTTTAAGAAAGGAAACTCAACTCACTTTCGGTGCATAACACTTCGCACTTTGATCCACTTTTGCTTGTAACTTTTAATAAAGTTTTGAATTTTTTGCTCAACTTTTAGTTTACTGCGCATGGCTCTGACTGGATGCAATGTCCTCCACAAATACTAGGCTTCTATTGGACAAACAGAAATACTAGGCTGCTATTGGGCAAACTGAAGTTTTCTCAACACTCCCACTGATTGGGGAAAGGAAGTTGTAAGTCAATGTGCGAATCTAACAATCCATAATGACGACGAATTTTCACAAATGCCCGGTGATCGGTGGCAATATTTTTTTTCAATATTTCCAAAATTTACTGACATTATCTGGTAGCGAATGGTCAGAAAACTTCAGTTTGGCCAATAGCAGTTGAGTATTTGAAGAACGCATTGTATCCTGTCAGATTCACACGCAGAGAGCAAAAGATTGGACATAAAATTCAAAACTTCATAAAAAACTACAAAACAAAAATCTAATAGAGTGCAAAGTCTTATGCACCAAAAGTGAGCGTAGAGTACCTTCTCTTAGAAAACTAGCACAAGGTAACTGATTCACAATGTTTTTTTTAAAGATATTTTTTACCAATTATTGAGAAATCGCAGTGATGAAATGCGAACAAAGTGTCCACACTTTCAGTATTACATATATTATTGTTGTAAATTTGTTTTAAATTGTTTTTATTACAGTGCCAGTTTTTTTACCAATCATACATGGCTCACTGTGATTCTTGTTGAAAAAATGCCTGTAGTATAAAAATTATGTTACCTTTTCATCAGGCTACTCATTTTATCCATTCAAACAGTAACTGTTGTCCTAAAAGAATGATTGTCACGGTCAGTCATTACGAAGTGTCTAAAAAGTTCCAGCCATCAAAAAACAAATTTCACTGTTACAAAGGTGAAGTGTATAGCCAGTGCAGCTCAACCGATAATTATCACATGATGCAGTAAAAGGATTCCTGTAAAAATTTGTCTCCAACGCAGATTTCAAAGTGTCAAATTACAGTTTTGGTAATAACTTTGCAACTAATCCACCAATCAGAAAGAAATTTATTATCCAAGCAGCCAATACAATTTCGCGTCTGATTGCCTGTCAATAGACTTCTGAATTGTGCTCTGCCCACTAATAACTAGTCATAAAGGTTACACAACTTTGGCAAAACTGTGCAAATTACCCCAAACATTTTAATAATTTTTGACAATTATAAATGAAACACGAATGTCTTGTATCTACTCACTGACAAATTGTTTTGTTGATTCAGTACAGTATTTCTAATTAATTAAAATTTATTTCAAGAAGCGTACTAATAATTTGTGAGTGGTTTATAAATACGCGACAATGTAGCTCAAAAACATAAGTCAGTAATTGCGGTTGCCATCACAAACTACCCTATGATTCGGCCAAATAAAATTGAGGCTTTTTTAGGCTATCATTTGCGATAGAATCATAAAAAAAATCAAACCACAATTGTTTCTATCAATTATTTTTATTAAAATGCAACTTTACGCATTTAAAAAGTCATTTATACAAATAATGTTTTTTATACCATTGAGATAACTATGTCTAGCTCTAAAAGTTGGTACCAAATTTATTCCCTGAAATTCAAGTTGAAAAATTGAGCTGCACTGGCTCTTATATTTTGACAATTATTTTACGGGTGGTTGAACATTGTTTGTGGCTTACGGTTGAACAGGAATGTATTATTTTTTTTAACTGAAAATTCAGAAATATTAACTAATGAAACAAAGAGTGTATCAACAGAATAAGCTTAAAATAATTTTTAATTTGATACTACTTTAAATAGTGTAAGATTGTTTTTGGTTTTTGTCCAATTGAGCTGCACTGGCTGAAGTGTAATAAAAGTTAATATATTGTTATTAATTATATATTTATTTCTAGAAAACATCTTTGTGAACCACATATGATGAAATTGATTTCAACTCTACAAAACAAATATCTAATTTTTAAATTGCGTTTTGAAAAAAAAAATACTTTGGGTTAAAAGCACCTGAAATTGAAAATCCACATAAATAATAATATAATCAATCAATCGTAGCTAATAAATAAATGCGCTTGAACTCGATAATTATTATTATTTATAAAACTACAAAAAAATGTTATTTAAATTACATTTTTTTGTAGTTTTATAATGTTTTATGATGAAAATTTAATTTTCATCGATCATCATCATGATCATTTCATGGAAAAAACACTGCCTTACAAAATTCGTTTTCTCACGAACTACCAATTGCGGTAAAAAAAATTCAGCACCATTGTGATCACCAGATATCACTCAACACGATGAAGTAGTTTGAAATGTCCCAAGCCAACTAAGTAACTAAGAAACAACATACACTGTGACTTTTCCGGACAAAAACAATTCAAATTGCCAAGCAAGTAGTAGTAGTAGTAGGAAAAAACGTTAGTGACACACATCCTAAATATTGTTTAACATTACCATAAGCATATATTCCTCGCAAAAGATCATCCTTCAAATTCAGAGAATCAAATGTTGGTGTAACATCCACATCTTCTGAGGTTTCAAACTCGATAGTTTTCAGAAGTTCCTCTGGAATGACTCCTCGTTTAGCCATTTTTCAGGATGCTGATAATATTAAAGTAGTTTATGAGCAAACTCTCCATACGGCAAAACCAGTGCCTACATTGGAAAAAAAATACAATGTGTAATACGATTATTATTGGATTCAACATAAATAAATATAAAAATTAGATTTTTTAAAGTTGTTTATTCTTAGCTATTTTTTTTAAACCATCGTTCATTAGCTGTGCAGAAAAGTAGTGTGTCGGAAGCATTGAAAATGTTTCATTGATTCTACAACTGGCGTTTTAATTGATCATAATTGTTTAAATAATTTGCCGCGTCAGTGACGTTTTAAAGTAAACCCAAATCCACAATCCATAATTTATACGGCGCATAATCATATATTACAAATACTGAAAGAACTTGTTTTTCCTGGAAGACACGCTAACTATTATCGGCATCTAGCCTGCAAGTAAATTTTTAAAGCCTGCAAATTGCTTTCAGTTATTATGCGCTGGTGAATTTTTTTGCCACTCCTTTAAACTATTTTGTGTAATTTATATTTAAATTCAACTACTTTTTTTGGCGACAGCATCGACATAAGAAATGGAAAGTGGAGATGGATCAGGAGAAATCCTTGATATAATTTTACTCAGGAATCAAGGTAGGACCGTTGAATTGAATGAAGAATCAATGAATTGAAAAACTTGTTGTTGTTGTTGGTCTTGCAAAAAATAATAAATAACAATATATATAATATAATTATAATAATCGATCAACACACACAACCAACCACCCACCACCATCATCATCATGATAATCATCATGATGGTGAGGATCATAATAATAATAATTATTATCATTATTATATATGATAAATAATAATAATTCTAATGGATTGGTTGGGAGCTCACCACTCCCTTGAAGCACCTAACAGACCTACCTTCTCTGAGAAGCTGGTCTCAGCCCAGAGAGAGTCATCTGTTAGGTTTGCGGAAGCTTCGGCTCCTACGGAGGAGAACCAGGAGATAGTTGCCGAGCCGTCACTTGTGATCTGGCAACAGCTTGCCTCCGGGGCTGTTCGAGGCCTCACCCCGGTGAGAATGTGAAATGTCTTACTCGCTTCAGTGAGGTGGATAGTGCTGCTCACTTAAGTGAGATTCTAGTAGTTGAAGATGAGAGTTAATTTTGTGACTCAAATACGAAGCCAGGTGGAGGTGAAGGCCAATTGTGTGGAGGTGAAGGCCAATTGTGTGGTCCTGACCCAACGTCATATGATAATGGTGAAACACTTTGGGTGTGTGGTTCGTCGTATGCTTATGGTGATGTTCCACCTCTGAAGCTAGCTGTAACTGTTGATCTTGTGTATCGTGCTAGCTTGGAAAAAAGGGCATGTTATATACGTGCATAATGTAGCTATTGGAGTAGTGAAAGTTAAGGGTAGCTAAAGGATTGTGAATAGCTCGACGAGATTGAGAAGCTGGGGAGACACTTTTAGAGTGGCCATACATGGTGATGGTAGTGTGTTGTGCCGGAAATTCTATGTTATACCTAGTGAGTTATTCAACACCCCCATCACTCGACAACAATTAAAAAGATTGATAAAATTCAAAACTGAGTGTTGCGCTATATTCTATCAATTATTATTATCATTATAAATAAATTGATATAATATATCGTTTTTCATATCATCAAAAATCAAAAAGTAGTAAATGGTTTCTTTTTTTGTAAAGACACCCAATTTGAGTTCCTTGAGCAGCCGAAAAAATGTTGAGTTTTAGGAACCTGATGTTTATTTTTGTTGTTTCTGTTTTGAAGGTAAGTCATCAGGGTCTGAAAAATCTGCCTTCACGTGCTGCCCTGCTGGCTCACAAGTAATTTTGACAGCATGAGCATTCCACCAAGAATTTATCAAAACATACACTTTTTGGGTTGTCGATACACATCTTTTTTACTCCAACCTGAGAAGCAGCAACAGGATGTTTTTAAAATCTATGCTTGCAAATGGCATCTCCAGCAAAATTTCTCATGATCACCTGAGACTCCTAACTAGCAAGTGCTGATTTATGTGTTTGTCAAGGATTCCTTAACCCAGCGTTAAAATTCTGGGCACCTGGTATTAGCGCACTGTAGCCCAATGTAAGCATTGTGAGGGTCTGCGACACGGGCCTCAATAGATTGCCAAAAAACAGAGACGATGTGCCCTGTGATGAATTATTCATATTAACTTAGCTCTTTCGGTCAATTGTTTGAAAACGCTAGATTAGTCCGAATGATTTGTTATATGGTCCGCCGTCTCTGCTCTTTTGGCAAAACCCTCAATGCCGCGTCACAGATCTTCACAACACTTCCAGCGGGCTGATACAATGTGCGCATTATTTCAAAGCTGAGTTGAGGACTTTTCATTGCCCCGTAAATTGGCACTTACTAGTTAGAAACTGAGGTGATCATAAGAAATTTTGCGTGAGATGTCATTTGCAAGGATAAATTTTGTAAACATGCTGTTGCTTCTTCTCAGGTAGTCATCTGATTTGAGTAAAGAAGGTGTATATCGACTTCCCAGAGGATGTAGTTTGGTGAATTCTTGGTGGAATGCTACCCAAATCATTTTCGAGCTTGCAGGCCAGCACGTGACGACGAGTTTTTCAGACTATGACATACCTTCAAAACACAATCAACCAAAATCAAAATATGGTTTCCAAAAGTGACTCAAAACCCACCAATCTTTGGCAGTAGGCCCGTGCCCTTGAGAGTAGGAGAGAGACGATCAGATTGAAACTATTTGTGAGTTAATGCTTAGAGGAAGAGATAGAACCTTCATTCTAATATAAGTTTAACAGCGGACATTTTGCCCGACAAAGGGCAGACACTCATAGCCCATGTTAACAATGATCAATTTTTCCACCCTTTTTGGCTTCGAGCTGTCTGCGGGCTCAGATCAACTGCCTCTATACTAACATCGATTAATTATTGATTAATTCTCAGTAGTTGTGTTCCCACAAATTTACGTACTACTTATACAGTCTAGTGTGAAAAAAGTGTATCTTATAATAAATAATTGGTACTACTAAATAAATAAATAATAATAAATAATTATGTTATTAATTATTATCATCATTTGTATTATTAGTATGAATTATTATGATGGTGTCAATTATTATTTATTATTATTAAATTGTAAAGAAGATTACCGTTTAATAATAATTACAATAAATAATAATAATTATCGTTTTCATTGATCATCATCATTATCTTTTATTATTATTACTGAACTATTATAATTATCTACAGTCACATTGTTATTATTATTATACTTCTTGGTTTGTAATAACTATAAAAATCATTATGATTAAAAATTTGTCATAATAATTATTAATGCTTGTTAATTATTTCTTGTTGTATGAATGTAGAAATAATATTAATTAATCATCATCATAAAAAAGATAAATAATTAGAAAAGTAGTTGGACCTTCAGCCATGTATGATTAGTAGTAAAAAAAACTCACACCGATGTGATAATAAAAATGAAAAGTTTGTTCCTAACATTATATTATGATTATGTCATACTAAAATATTGTGGACAGTTCATCCGTTTTTCAGCGTGACGTTCTCAATAAATACCAAAAATAGCATTTCAAATCACCCAGTTTTAGCTAATTTTACAAAAAGGGCATTCTAAACATTTTTTGTTGTGTGAAACTTAGCACTCTGACCTGAATAGTAATTTTTGATAACATTTTAGTTCATACCCAACTTTTTGCTCATTGCCATCTTGTGTAACCAGGCATAATGTAAACCTCAAATATTCAATGACCATTAGGCAGACTGAAGTTTTCTTGAAACTGGCATTGGCTGGAGAGATAGTTGTAGGTCAATACCACAAATCTGGTTATAGAAAATGGCTGTGAGCGAAAAGCTAGGCATAAAACTTTGAATTTTATCAAACATTAAAATTGAGATCCATCTGAGTGCAAAGTTTCATGGACCAAAAAAAAGATGAGCTTTTTTTTTCAAGAAATACTTGAAGCTGAGTGATTCAGAATGTTCTTTTAGATATTTTTTATCTTTATTTATGGAACATTGAACTGAAGTGCCTATGAAACGCTTATCATCATATATTATGTTGAAAAGTTTTATTTTGCTCTCATTTTTTATTACAATGCCAGTTTGTTACTAACCATCCATGACCCACTGTAAATAATTGGAAGACTGATAGTAAATCTTCGAAACAAATTTTGATGAGTTCTCTTCATAGAGTTCTTCTACCCCTGCTGCAATGGCTTTCAGTGGACCCAAGACTAAATTAACCGCCCCATCAGATTTTATTTTAACCGAAGATTATGTAACTTCATTTATATCAACTTGAGTATAATTTACCACGCCTACAAACTGAAAATGATGTGATTGCCAATCAATTGAAGTTATAATGAATCAAAATTCATCTGATGGGACGAGCTTTTGAGGCTATTGAATTTTTGACAATCTTGTAACTTAGGACTGAGTGGGCCTAGAGGGTCATCCGATTCATCAATCTGCACCTTGAGACCCGAAGAATATTAAAAAAATCAATAAAAAAGTGGTCAATGCCGTCACACTTTCATATATTATTATTATGACCATCTTGTCATTCGTTATATATGATCATAGTATATTATATATATTATTATTATATATTATGACAATATCATATTAATACATACATTTATGACAGTTGCGTTAACAATTGTTGGTGTTGTTGTATGCAGTTTTAGTGTGAATCAAGTTTTGGTCAAAATTACCGATGTGTATGTTGTTGATATATGGATTTTTTTTCTATGGTTTACGAAAAAGCAAAAGACTACTTCAATAGCTTTTACGTAAATCAACATAATTTTCTTTATCTTTTCTTTCATTCTGCTTTTCATGCTTCTTATTTATGGAAAGTATTAAACATTTTTTCATAATCTCTTGTTGTTAACTTTCAAAATGATAATGTGAGCACCTGCCAATAGATTATTGCTGTTAAAGACAGCGATCTGTTGACGTCAAGGTGTTATGTAAGATTTAAACTTTGAAGGATAAATAAAATGCTTAAGGTCTTTCATTTTTTCAAATCGCAAAGCAAACTTTTAGACTTGTTTTAATAATAACGTAATGAATTTGTAACTAATATGGTAGCTGCGTTTGAAATATATCCTTTTTGTGTCCCTAAATTGTTCAAAATTGATTTTGCCACTAGTGTCGGCTGCAATAAAAACTGGTATCACAAAATCAATATACAATTACTCAACCATAAAAGTCCTAACAGGCCGAGAGTCTTGGAGAGTCCAGTGCTACTATTGTGTGCACTGCTAGTTCAGCTCGTCGTCGTAGTAGCAATTAACTAAGACTGTTTCATTCCCGACTTTTGATTCATGATTTTGTTGGCTGTTTGCCAACTGTGTTGATTTACAACCGTAACACTTGATAAATTAGTGGAATATTGAAAGTTAGTTTGAAATTGAAAGAAAAACAAATAAAAAAAAACAAAAGTTTTATGGTGGAGTCAGTTTATTTGTTTATTGTTGAATTTTAATCATACACTTACAGCTTTAAAATACCTGAATTTTCAAAATAGACTTCATGTATGATTTAACCCATTCCTGCTCATTGCAGAATTTACAAACGACATATATAATGTTGCTTTGTCCTTAAGGGTGGTTTTGTTTTGAATAAAAGATCACCCACTTAATTGTCGTGTTAGTCCTGATTTGTTGTATGTAAGTGATAAGGTTTGCGCATCAGCCCTTTATAAACGTGTTTATGTCACTTTAGAAGGACTTGGCTTTAACATCAGGGGAGGCATTGATATGCCCCATATAGAACAAGACACTGGAATATTTGTTACAAAAATACGAGAAGTTGGTGCGGCAGCATTAGACGGGCGACTAGCAGAAGGAGATAAAATACTTGAGGTTAGTCTACCTGGCTGTGCGGTATTTTGAATTCTTATTGAAATTGAAACAGCACAAACGAGTCATTTACTGGTAGAATTGTTGGACCGCTAGTCATTAAATTAGTGAATAAATTTTTTTTGCTAATCTCTTTTGCTTGTTTGAACAGTATAACTCGGTCTGTTGTGCTTTTGTAGCTCAACGGCAGGTCATTGCTGGAAGTCACTCATCAGACTGCGGTGAATCTATTTAAAACAGCCGGTAATGAAGTCAGACTGAAAGTGCTAAAGAACGCTGAGAAAAGAGCTATAGTAAGACGTTTCCGCTTGCTAAACTCGTTCTATTAATGGCTGAATATTGAGTACATAAAACCTGACATATTTTGTTTGTTGGTAACTTTGTCATTTGTTGATAGGAGGCGGCGCTTCAGGAGAAAATCGAGGCCGTTAAGAGGCAAAAGAAGGAGGAAAGTACTCCTGTAACTACTCTCATAGGAATTGGTGCAGTCAGTGCTGTAGTAATTGTGGTTGGACTCGCTATATATAAAAACCGTCTCAATATTAAAGAGATGCTAGCTGGAATGTTTGTAACTTCAGACAAATATAGTTCTGTATCTTCCCAACGGTACAGATACTAGCAGTATTGCTTCCCAACCAAAGTCCAACTTCTATAATCAGAAATATTTGTGAATGCTTGTTAATGCGAACAAAATGTCGTTCAACAGTTTTGGTGTGATTTGTTCAAAGTGATACTGCTCTTCTTGTCTCAAGAATTATTGGTGGCTACATGCAAGTTTTACCAATTTTTGGCTGTCAGTATATTTGTCGTCTACAGTCTGATTATTCCATTCATGCTTTCGATGATCTTTTTGTTTTATGTTATATGACACTATTTTGAGATTTGCTTGAAATGTTTTTGTCCAAACAAGCTTGATAAATACAATCAACAATTCATATATCAATATTTATTTTCCTATCTCTGTTTGTAAATTTTTGAGTAAACATGTACGTAATAGTGGGCAAGAGCTCATATGCATTTCCCGGGTAGTTTTCCTTGCAGTTGCAAGCAAGCAAAATTTGCGCTTAGAGCTAGCTGCTACAATTTTTGCAATGCCAAAGTGATCATTCTGGTACGATTTTCGTTATAAACTCAAAATTTCTAAGTTATGCAGGTGTTTTATTTTTAATTAGTTTTTCAATAACCAAAGCCTTATGTTTACAAATATACCACTTTTAGCCATAGCTCTGCTGTCGAACACGTGAATTTGTTTACCCCGGATTTGGGTTTTTCCTTTAAAACTTACCGAATCTGCGCTTGCGCTGTCTGACGGAAACGCGTGCTAAATATTAAAATTTTTAGTACATTTTTTTATTTACTGTTGCCTACTTGTTCAATCCCGAGTCAATATAGAGAAACATAATAGAAACAGAGCACCATTTACAGGCAAATTGTTATAGACGGTGAGTTTTTGTTGTGAAATTGCTATAATTTTTAAAACATACGTCGTTTGTATCTTGTTGTTTACGTTTGTTGATTCTTTTTTTGTTGCTAGCTAGCTGCTAGAAAAAAAACTGAACTATTAATTTTTGTTTATTTAATCATAATTAATTAATAGTAAACAAAAAACTATTAAATCTTTTTTTTATTTAATAGTAATTAATAGTAGAAAAACTACTAATATATATATAAATAATAGTTATTACTATTACTCTTTTAGTTTTTATTATTATAATTATTATAGTTAATTATTATTAATTATTATATATTATGATTGAATTGATCATCATAATAAATTAATAATAATGATGATTACTCAACTCGAACTCCACCCTCGCTCATTTTGTAATAATCATCATGAAACAACAGTAAAGAAGAAGAAGAGAATATTATTATTATTATATTTAAATTATTACATTGAATAAGTAATTATTATTATTATTATATATGTAATATAATTTAAGTATATGATGATGATACAATAATAATATTATCATCATCATCATTATTATTATCCATGGCTATCTCTATTAATTTTATTATTATAATTATTATAGTAAATGAATCATAGATAATATATATTTAATAGTAATTCATGTGTGTATTTATTATTAATAATTTATTTTTATTTATTATTAATTATAATAATAATAGTTAAAAATAAAATAATGTAATAATATTTATTATTGTTGTTATCATTTTAAAATTACATTATTATTGTTGCAAGCAATGATCATCATTATTATTACTACATTATTATTATTTATAATAATAATAATTTATTTATAATAATAATAATGATGAATAATATTGTTGTTTTTTATTATCATGAATTTTGCTGTAATTATTATAATAATTATTTAAATTAACAATTATATTTTTATTTGTGATCAACCATCATTGTCATCTCCATTAACAGACTTGCCAAGATCGAAACTTGTACAAAAATGCGAATGCCCATTGGCATTTGGGTCCAAAAAATGTTGCGGAAGTACTAAAATAATGAAAATAGTAATAATGGGAACAAAAATGTCGTGAAATGCAAACATAATAACCGATCAAGCAACATGCAATAAATCTTAATAATCGAACTGAAACAGAAACTTTAACTAGGAATAGAGCCAACCAAGTGCAACAGGAGAAAGTAAGAAGTGCATGCAGACAATAAATGGATAGCAACTAGTTTTCAATTAAAACTGTAGCAATATGTTACAAAGCAAGCAATGTCGATGTAACAGGCGCCAGATTGTATGTACTTAAAAAGCCAGTCGTTGATAGCTTCCTACTGAAACTTATTTTAAAATTCCAAATCTACATGAACAATTGCTGATCAAAACAGTTCTGATCTGATTAAGCTACTGCTAATAATAGTAATATACCAAAGCTATACTTGTATCACAAAAGTTACTTCATGCTGAAATTTACAATAAATAGTAATAAAAATTCATAACAGATGAAAGAATTGTTTTCACAAACCTTTTTTGTTGAAACTGAGTGAGTGTGAGAATTAACGGAACGAGTAGAGGGAAGTGGTCAAATAAGTCTTTGACCCCTTAAGCTTCTTTTTTCTTGGTCTCATCCTTCCATGTTTGCCTCATCATACCTGCCATCTCTCACTCATTTTATGTCATTCTCAAACTCTCACTCATTTTTTATTTCCTCTTTTCAACAAGAAAAAATTGTGTGAAAACAGTTGTTCATTTCTTATGTATTATTTGATATTAGTAATAAAATTATTCTTACTATTATACACTACTGCTCTAGCCAGTTTAAGTTTCAGTATAAAGTAGTTGTTGTGAATATGATGCTAGCATTGGTATTATTATAGGGCTATTATTATTTAGTAGTAAATTAGATACATCGTAGATACAAATGATCAGATCAGAATAATTTTGATATCGCATTTTGTTCTCATGGCAAATTTTTAAAAATCTAAGAACGTCTTTAAATAGGAAGTTAACAATAGGGATAGCGCCAATAAGAGTACAGGTGCAAGGAGTGGCATGAGTTTCAGGTTATTGATTTTATTGGCTGCAAATAAAAATAGACTGAGAACTTTTATCTGTTTGAAAGTATGACACCCCAAACGGAAAAGTGTTGAATTTAAAGCAGGGATTATCATCTTCAAGTCCATAGGTGATATTTGTTTGAAAATGATGTAGAGGATAGTTTATACAAACTACTGTCTTTGGTATTAATGTTACTGTTAGAAAATTATCATTAATTTTCAGTCTATGGTTGTAGTATCTGAAGAAATATGCGTTTCCATTTGTTATAAATACAAAAAATATAGCAACTTTCGTATCAGTTCAAACTACTGTTTTCAACCCTTGTGCGCTTTCTTTTTTAAATTTCTACTTGAAAAATGATATGATTTTTTTTCCTCTGCATTTATTTTCAAGCGTATAAACAAATAAATAAGAAAAAATTGAATAGCAACCCTGAGTTATATCTCTATATATAATTCGGTCTGGCAATGAGCTGTTTCTGGTAATAGGAGCCGGGTGAGAAAGACGGTGGCTATTCCCACTGGCTTTTTTTGTATTCCTACATTCTTCCACTTGATGCATTGACATCGCTTTGTAGCATGTTACAGTTTTAATCAACAACTAATTGAAATAATTGCCACTCATTTTTTTTTGCATGTAGTCCTAAGATCTCTCCACACACAAAGAGTTTGTCTCAGAAATGGGAAAACGACTGTTTATTTTACCGTCAATGAACTAATTTTCTTTCGTTTGCCGTGATCATCTAGAATCAACTATGTTTGATTTTCGCCGGCCAATCTTACTGTTATTGAATATTCCTTGGTGCTGATTGGTCAATGCAGATCACTCGTATTCACTCTTTCCTACTTTCAATTTCTCAGCCGTGACAGCCCATGTCTTTACTATATTACTATAAAGTGTTGATGAGCACCGTCATGTGTGTAATGGATGTGTGTGGAGTGCAGCAACGGACTACGGTAGGAAAACTTCTCTCAAAGTACTAAATTCAAAGCCATAAACCGCTGTGTGTGGAGAGGCCTTTACTCTTTCGTACTGCACTTAAATCTCTCCAATCCTAGTTGTAGCAGTTATTGCTTCAGTTCTATTATTAAGATTAATTTTTTTTTAATGAATTGTTTGGTTGTTATGTTTTGCATGTCAGTAAATTTTGCTGAGATTTCATTTTTAAACTTGTTATCTCTGTTGTCATAAACCAATCAACTGATATTAACAATGAAGAAAGCAAGCAATAACGACAGTAGCTGGTAATAAGTAGTAATGATCAGTAATAGTAATTTAATAGTGAATAATACGGAACTGAATCGAACGATAATAATAATAATATATTACCAACTTCAATAATAAATTAATTTGAAATTGAAATAGATGAAATAATAAGGTATTTTCTTGATGTAAAAAAAACTAAACTACCATCGTCAATATTCCTAATAACAATAATAGTATCATGATATATTAATTGCTTAGAATCGCTGACTGGAAAATGTGATTATTATAATGAATAGTGTGTTTTTTGTGTATAATTGTTGATAATGCCATCGAAACAAACCCTAGCCAAGGCTGTTACTGCTAATGTAAAGTTAGCCCATCCATTATTGTTACTATTATATTACTTGCTGTGACTTGTCATTGCTAATGTGGAGCTTCTAATGACCACAAAATCAAAGTACACTGCAATCATTATTTTCTAGCTAGTAGCTATTTTCTAGCTTGAAGGTCAATTGACTGTCAACCAAGGAGTTGCGACCCATGCTATGTCTTTTTATGACAACCATACAATTATGAAACGATGATGTGTAATAGTGATATAGGAAGGTGAAATAGTTGGTTGTGCTCGCAAAATTAATAATAACAACACTTCTTTTACATGACAGCACATAATATGAAATTGATTGTCTTCACTTTTATTATTATGTTTCATCAGTTGTTCACTTTGGTAATGTATATTTGTTAGTTGAAAATGCTCTTGACAAGCTTTTCAATTACCATCATATGATATGTGTTACATTATTAGTTTTTTTGGATATCGTTGAGGAGATATGAATAACTCCTTCCATTGAAATGGTTTGAGTCTAGTTGGGATATCAGACACAGGTGCTTTCTGATCTGGAGTAGTTATTTAGTCAAAGTGGAGTATTTATAAGAAGAGAAATCAGTTTCCGTGTATTTATTTATTAAATCATTAAGCGGTATTATTTTGATTAAAGTATGATGTTACAGAACATTTAATTCAGTTTATTGTATTTCTGACAATCAGCCAACAACGAAAGTTGATTACAATGCTGAGGAGACAGATTAGAGAAAGGAGAGAATTCGTATATCGTAAATCTGAGCAAGCTCGAGCTCGTAAGACAGAAGCAGCCAAGAAGAAAGCTCGGGAGGATGCAGGATTACACCTCGATGATAAAATAAATCAGCCCACATATGAAGAACAAGAGGCGGCAAAACTTAGTAAGTTTACAGTGACACGATTCTTTTTGACCTAATATGTACTATGTAAGTCAGTTGTAACAGACGGGCAGAAATTCAAGCCTCAATTGAAAAGTGATGCAATGTTTGCGTAGAGGTTGCTGAAAGTGCCGACAGAGAGCTCATTGCTGGGAGTAGAGATGATGAATACAGATGGGCAGGAGTGGAAGATCCAAAAGTCCTCATCACCACTTCGCACAGTCCTAGCTCAAAGCTGAAAGAATTTGCTAAGGTTAGATTATCTTTTATGATCAAAAGAACCGTTTATTTTTATGAATTAGATGGTTTATCCGCAGATTTAACCTTTCTTGCGTATGATATTGAGTCCGACAGGTTAATTACCTGCCTATTTCAACTCATTTTAATTTCACATATACACCAATGGGGTCTCGGCAGTTTTACAGGTGGCGCTAGTAATGGAGATACCGGAAGCCTGCTTGCTACGACCTATGTCATTGAAACGAAAGTCCGCTCATTTTAACAAAACAATCATTTTTTTCCCATTTAAGGCAGTAGGTGGGTATGGGTGAATAATAATTACAATGCGCCATTAACCTAAATCATAACAGTTCATTGTCACTGTCGAAGCAAGCCACAGTAATTTACCAAGGGCGCACCCTCCAAGTTTACGTTGGCAAGCTCAATCAAACCCAAAATACGAAACTATGGTTCTGCCCATGAGCATAATATTTAATTAATTTTTTTGAGTAAATAAACAAAACTATTTTTAAAAAAAAGTTGCAAAGGTTATATTGATCCCTTGGTCTATGTCAACTAAATTTTTTTGTCACATCACCTGCTTACAATGTCACAAATCAGGATAATAGTCAAGCAAGTCGTGTTTTCTAATGATAGGTTAAACGATCAACCATGTTACTTTCGGTTGCATCGCTAAAGTGAAACTACTGTCACTGTCACCCTCTGTCCCCACTGGTCTCCTAGGAGTGAACAGGTGTTGTGGGATTAATAGGCTATGTACCAATCTATTGTGTATAGGAGCTGAAGCTGTTGTTTCCAAACTCGCAGAGGATAAATCGGGGTGATTATGACGTAAAGCAGCTGTTGGAAGCCTGCAGAGCCAATGAGGTTACAGATGTGATAGTAATACATGAACGTAGAGGTGTGCCCACACAGCTAGTGGTAGGTGCCGATGACCTGATGTACCACCGGTGGTTCTCCATACCGTTTGTTGATTTGGTTTATTGCCTTATTATTGATTAGACATGACTACACCCGAGTAGACGAGTTGCTGGCAAGTCCTGCCCTGTTTTAGGTGAGCCATCTACCGTATGGGCCCACGGCTTACTTCACCCTCTCCAATGTGATAGCCAGGCACGAGATACCAGACAGAGAGAAAGTCTCAGAGGCCTACCCACATCTCATATTTCACAAATTTGAAACTAAACTTGCTAAAAGAGTAAGTATTTGAGATTATAAAACTTGTTCAAGCAGTCGTATGGCCTCTGAAATTATGGTAAGTTTATTTTGTTGCCGCTTAGGTTATGGATATCCTCAAATATTTGTTTCCTGTGCCAAAACCCGAAAGCCGTCGGGTCATGACATTTGCCAACGAGCAAGACTTCATCTCTTACCGACATCACGTCTATAAGAAAGTGGCTGGATCCAAGGATATTGAACTCTCAGAGGTTTGTGTATAGTTTTGTATATAAAACTACTTGCTGTCTGCCCCAGGCATATGTTGATCATTATATCAAGTGTCACAAACAAGTATAAACAGCTTTTTGTTAGGCGACATTACTTTAACATGGCACGTTGTTTGTCATATTGCGACAAGTAGTGCGAAATACGGTGCCAGATAGTGTGACATGTTATGACTGGTTGTGTGGCAGACTATGACATGTAGTGTGGCAGGCTGTGACATGTAATGTGACAAGATGTGACTGGTAGTGTGGCAGGCTATGACTGGTAGTGTGGCAGGCTGTGACAGGTAATATGGCAGGCTATGACTGGTAGTATGGTAGGCTGTGACTGGTAGTATGGCAGGCTGTGACATGTAGTATGGCAGACTGTGACATGTAGTGTGGCAGGCTGTGACATGTAGTATGGCAAGCTATGACTGGTAGTGTGGCAGGCTATGACTGGTAGGTAGTATGGCAGGCTATGACTGGTAGTATGGCAGGTTGTGACAGGTAGTATGGCAGGCTATGACAGGTAGTGTGACAGGCTATGGCAGGTAGTATGGTAGGCTATGACAGGTAGTGTGGCAGGCTGTGACAGGTAGTGTGGCAGGCTATGACAGGTAGTGTGGCAGGCTATGACTGGTAGTATGCCAAGCTATGACAGGTAGTATGGCAGGCTATGACAGGTAGTATGGCTGGCTATGACAGGTAGTGTGACAAGCTATGACTGGTAGTATGCCAAGCTATGACAGGTATTGCGACCAGGTTATCTGACATGGGTTAAAGAGTTGTTGCTGTTGCAGATTGGACCAAGGTTTGAGATGAAGTTGTACAAGATAATGGCGGGTACATTAGATCAGCTCGACACTGCCAGAACTGAATGGACAGTAAGACCTTACATGAACACTGCGTACAAGCGCAGATTCCTCACCAATCAGTAGATGTGTCTTTCCATGTATTATAGTCCTAAATATATAAATAATTGTATTTATTTGTGTTTGAACTTCATTATTGTGATAACCAGCAAGTCTCACTGTTCAATGACCGTTTTGTTATGGACAACAAACAGTTGTAATCTAGATAAAGACTGTTAACTTCAGCGGGTCAAACTTTGTTATATCTCCAATGATAATGAGTTGAAAGCATTGTGATAACATTGATTATACCATTAGATAAGAAATATTAGTAGCAAGAGCTAGCAAACATCACTAGTGATTAAAAGCACTCATTACAGCAGCAAACTGTTATGAGTTAATTGTAATGCTGATAATAAACCAGTAAAATCAATAAAAAAAAAATGAAATAACTGGCCGGTTCACAATAAATGGTGCATAGTTCGGCATTTTTTCTCAGTAAAGTACAAAAGAAACTAATAAAATGCAATACCGGATTGGTAATTTCTTTAGTACGCAGTAATGGCAGGAATTGTCCTCTTGGAGTGAGACAACTCCAAAAGAGTAGGAAGCGATAAAAGTAAAATAAAGCAAATAGATGAGTCGTGTCACTAATTGGTTTGTTCATTGACGATGTTGGACAAGTGTGAGTTGGCATCTGCCAACAGTTGATCGGGAGCACCAAATTCTACTACCTTCCCTCTGCTCAAAACTAGCATCTTATCACATTGTAGTACAGTAGACACCTGTAACAAAACACATTTTACCATACAACACTTGTTATAGTACAGTAGACACTTGTAATATAATACGTCTTATCATACTGTAGTACAGTAAACACCTGTAATACATCGCATCTTACTATATTGCGCTACAGTTGACACCTGTGACAGAATGCATCTTGTATCACTATATAAAAAAGGATTGTCAACATATGTTACGAAGTTATTTTTTATTTAAAAACGATTGGCAATAGAGAATATAATTATATATCCAGCCAGAGCAAATACAAGGGTCAGGAGATGAAGCAATGGTCATTTTCGAGTGAGTACAGTGACAGTTAGTAATTGCTCACGCACCCTGTGTGCAATGGTTAGCACTGTACAATTCCTGAATTCCTCTCTTATTGTCTCCTGAATTAAAGAGTCAGTTTTCAAATCCACATTTGCCGTTGCTTCATCTATGCAGAGTATCTACAACATAACAAGGTACAACATCACCAGGTAAAGCATGCCCCAGTGATACACTCAAGGACAACTCCATTGGAGTAACCAAAGACTTCTCCCACCTTGGACTTAAGCAGCATCGCTCTGCCCAGACACAGCAGCTGACTCTGTCCGATAGAGAAAAGCTTTCCCCTCTCTGCCAACTCCACGGAGAGACCACCCAAGGATCTGACAACTGCCTTCAGGTGGCACTTTTCTAGCACCTGCCAGATCTCATCATCGTCATACAGCTGACAGGGGTCAAGGTTATCTCTTATAGTGCCAGAAAATAGGAATGGTGACTGGGGAATGATAGCAATACTGGATCTGTAAAAGAGGGAATTGGCTACATGCCAAGATAGCAAGTTTCCTTAAAAGTTAGAATATTTAATAGTTGAAAATCAAACAAACCTGAGTTTGCCCAGCTCCATTTTCTTGATATCTACACCATCAATAACTACATCTCCCTCAAACTGAGCAACCATTCTGAAGAGGACGTTGAAAAGACTAGATTTACCTGAGCCCGTGCGTCCTATTATGCCTGCAACAAAACAACCGGAATTGACTAAATCTACATATGTTTAGTTTAACAAAACTCCAGTGCAATAAAATGGTTCCATAAAATAACAATAAGAAGAAAGCAAAAAACAATACACTCTGCAGTGTCATCAACCTAAATAATTATACAGCCCAAATTAAACATCAATATCAATTTTTTAAATATTGCAATTAAAACTTACTCTATACAGTAATACTGGCGTATAATGCGATCCAGGAAGTGAAAATTACATAATAAATACAAACAAGACAACTTAATGAGATAAGGAAGCGCGGAGATCTATGTTTAACCCAAGGGCTAGCCTCAGTTACACTAAATAGTACGTCTGAAAGCGAGCCGTGAAGGGGAGACAAACCTATCTTTTCCGCAGGCTGTACAGTGAGTGTGAGACGATCTAGTACCAGAGGTAACTCAGGCCTGTACCTTAGGCATACATTAGCTAGAGCAATCTTTCCTTCTGTAGGCCATGACCTTTCCTGTCAACACCAAACAGAGAAAACATTCATGAACATTTTACACCTCAAGTTTACTGTCTTAAATATTATATTCACAACTCACCCTCTGGGAGTCGTCGTCTGTCCTCTCATTTGGCTCTGGAGTTATTTTCTCTATATACTGGTCGATTCGCTCAACAGAGACAAGTTGCTTTTCAGTTTCAGTGAAAGACGAGACAACTCCAGATAGGAGGTTGGTTATAGAGAGAGCGTAGGATATAGCCAGTCCTACCAGACCTGCCGTATGTAAACTGCATGTCAACCATGACCGAGTAGACAACTCCTGTTACTCATGCATAGCAATACAGCGATATTGTTACAATACACATGCGAGTGTTATACACAAAATAGGCAAGGGTAGACAACTACCTGGATTGACTGCTCTATAGCTGTGTTCTATGACAGCGAGAAGCGCTATGGCAGTCACCATGAGCACCCCCAAACCTTGCAGTCTGATGTTCAACCATTGGGCAGCAGCCGTGGCAGAGAAGTTAGCTCTTTGGTATCTGGCAACACGCCGCAGGTTCTCCTTTTCAAACCTGCGCGGGAAGTATCAGACTACACACATATATACACATGTCTATGCACCGATAAGCTCACTAAAGTTCCTCAAAGCAAAGTCTATTCAAATTGAAGTTTTGCCACATCAATAGTGAAGATAGCCTGAGGTACTTACTGTGTATTATGATTATAGGCTCGTATGACCACCCGACCTTCGACAGACTCACTAAGATGTGAATAGACTTCAGACATGGTCACAGATGTGATTCTCTTTAACTCTCTGGATGTATGTCTGTAGTATCCCTACACACAAAGTATATAACGATATGCGTACATCACATCATTACGCTGTAAGTATTACATGAAAGGTTGACAGACTCACCTGGATGTAGTAATAAATTCCTGTAAGAGGAACCAGAACTGCAGCAAACCAAGGCAGACCATATATAGTGATAACCACAGTACCTAGTATAGAGAACACCTACAACAGATATAGCATGCATATGTATACAGCCGACCCCACCTGAGAGTAGAAACAAAGCTAAGTTATAGTTATAAGCAGACCACCCAACCTGAGAAAGCAGAATGTTGGCAATAAAAGGAAGTGAGTCGTCAACGGTGTAGACATCAGACGAGAACCTGTTGATGATCCTTCCAGTGGCAGTCGTGTCAAAGAAAGCCATTGGAGCCTGTCACAAACGAGGTAATGTGAGACACTATATGGCACCTGTTAGCATGCTTACAATGAGCGTGCAACTACTGAAACAACCTGCCAAATCATGGGACTAAGTTATTAATAACAAAAAATTATCAGAAAAGAAAGTAACTCATTTATTTAGCACAAGTTGTTGAAGGAAGGCAATAATATACATATACATTATACGATTCAATTATGAAGCGGTGACAGCACTAGCAAGCACAACTCAGAGTGAGGTGCCACTATACCTTGGCAACAGCATTCAGCAGCTGGTCGTGAATGCTGGAGGCTGCACATATACCTCCATACGCAAACAAAAACGCTCTGAGTAATGTAAATAATGTATTGCCAGCAGCTAACCCCCCATAGACTTCGAGATAGAATGAGATATCACTGGTGGTCCCGTTAGCGATATCTGAGGAAGACGGTGCGTTTGATATCCAATAGGAAAGCCACCAGTCAGTCACATTTTTAGAAGCCTGCAACAGGTCACCATAGACTTATCCATAGAGTTAACCACAGTAGTTCCTTTTATGCATTATATAGACATGTGAGTGAGACGTTACCTGCATGAGCACCAGAGATATGAGTATGAGGAGAGACAATACAGTTCCAATAGCTGCAGCATATAGCCTGTAAATGTGTAGTTTAACGGTTCCACTGTCCTTCTCTTCCTCTACAATAGCCCCAGCTCCTTCCTCGTTGTCTGTGCTCTCTTTGGTAGCCTTCTTACCCTCCCCCTCACTCTCTACAATGGTAGGGACATTGAGATGCAAAGTACAGATTTTTTTAAGCGCCTGAGCATGAGAATTGGGGCATCAGAAAACCACAAACACAACGGTACGATAACTCCCAGTATTTTAAGCATGTACATAAAGATAAATAAAGAGAGCACAACTACAATGTATACCTTCTTCCGTTGTATCGGAGTTAGTTATTCTTTTGATAGAGTCGGTGTAGGTGGGTAACACCTCAGAAGGAGGACCTAAAACACAAAGATAGCATTGTATAGGAACAAATAAATATCAGTGTAATATAGTTAAAAAGAAATTTAGCAAAAGCCATTTTCAAGTTTTAGAGCAAATAAATTGAGTTGTTTTCTCATCGAGGGAACAACTCCTACAACAATAACTCACCAGTAGTTACAATGCGTCCTTTGTCCATCACTATAATACTGTCTGCATCCCACAGATACGCAATGTGGTGTGTGCACAGTATGCGAGCTTTGTCTGCTAAATGTCCCATAATGCACTTGTCAAATATATGCCTGGACACCTTGGCATCTACTGCTGCCAGGGGGTCGTCTAGTAGGTAGATGTCAAAGTCCTTGAAAAAGACAATCAAATACAAATACAATAATATAACATTCAACACAACAATTTATATATAGTAGCAGTTATACCCTTCGTATTGAATTACTTCCACCCCGCCATTTCCTGCCTGGTTCTACCCCAGTCTGGTTTCACCCCTGCCCATCTCTACCCTAACAATCAGTCCCTTTCTTTTTCTCTGCCAACTCGAACCGATAAAAGACACAAAAACACGATGTGTTGGCAAACGTTCCATTGAGCTCTAAATTGATATTTACCAATTAATTGTAATATACCAACTGTTGCCTGTGGTCAACTGTCACAGACACAGCTGGCTGATAAAAACAAAACAGTGCAACAGTGCACAACAATGATACAAGCTATGTATACTGCAAGAGAATGTTTATTTTTTCTGATTTATCTCCTCTTACATTATTGAAAAAAAATAAAACAAACATTTTATCTGATAGCAAACAGCAAAACCAAACCCTGACGTTGCGACCAGGTGGTTTAAAGCAGATGTTAACTCTTTCAGCGTAATAAAATAGGCCTACGTTAGTCTAGGGTCCCAGCTGGCTTGTGGGATTTTGTAGCGCTTCGCTATGACACACCCCCATCCAATAGTGGAGCGTTACTAAATTCCACAAGCGGGCTGGACCCCTAGACTAGGCGTACATGCTACAGACACACGAACAAATCCACATACAGATTTGTATAAAGTATATTAGGATATTACACAACAATATATGTAACATGCGATGCAACAGTGTATATATATAAAAGAACAATATATGTAACACACAAAAAGAAGGTACCTGATAGATGGCTCTGGCTAGAGTCAGTCTAGCTCTTTGACCTCCACTCAAGGTCACGCCGTTCTCTCCCACCTCAGTCTTGTCACCATCCGGTAGATTCTAGAAATACCAGACAGGGATATAAAACATACAGAGACACCCTGGCACACATGTCATATGGCAGTCCATGACACCCTAAAGCAGGTGTACAGTAACTGGTAGATGTACAGATTGATGTAGCCTGATGATGTAATAAGAGGTGGATAGGGTTAGGTAACAGTAACTAGAGCCACCTATGACATCACAAGACCAAAACTTCACACTCAAATATGACTGGCACTTTCTCACACAATGCAGTGAGATATAATTCAGTCGGCAAGGAGGAAGTACAAGAGAAAGTGTAGAAAGGGGAACATTCACCTTGAGGTCGTCGGAGAGGGCGCTGCATTCTATGGCATCATTGTAGGCCATCCACTGCATGGGTTTACCCATCAGTATATTATCCTTGAGCGTGCCTTGCTTGATCCATGCCTGCTGTGTTACCAGTCCTATTCCTTGATCAGTGCCTACTAACACCTGTAATAAATGGCATATATGTTAGGAGAGGGCGGGTCTATACCTCATTAGTGGGCGTGTCCATACCTCAATAGAGGGCGGGTCTATACCTCATTAAGGGGCTTGGCCAATCTATATATGTGTATGTATATATTGCAGCAGTGCGAATAGTTATCCATTGCACGCATGTGTGTGCCACAGCAGTGTGCACCCTTACATTGTTTTTATACAATATCAGCAGTGGGCGTGGCCAACCCACAATACATCGTCCACATAAGGTTACACCTCAATAGTGGGAGGAGCTATTCTCTCTACCCATGCTTTTTACCAATTTGTTACAAACCATGACGTGGGTAAACCATTTTATCATATTTTTGCTAGAAAACTCCGTTATTTTAAGAGTAAAAAATAAATAATAACCTTTTGAAAAATTTTTTGCATTGATGTCTTGATTTCCAATCAATTACGATAAAATAATAATCATTTATTGCAATGATGTAATATGTAATGATTTGAATATATATGTTATTTCCACCAATGAGGTAGTAGGTATTTTCACTTGTAGACAAGAGAAGACAACCCTGCTGATGTAAGTACAATAGCCAGTGAACTTACCTTGTGTGGGTTGGGTGGTCCCCCATCGAGCGATCGCATCTCATTGAGTACAGACATGAGGAGGCTAGTCTTACCAGAGCCAACAGCTCCTATAACTCCTATCAACTTGCCCTGCAACAACACAGTATCAGTAAATAGCCTTAGGTACATGGTACGTGTAACAGCAAGGATGGATATACAACTTACTCACCTTAGACAAATCAACATTAATGTCACTCAGTCTAAGAGTAGAGTCTCTACCAGATTGCTCTTCAGTGTCAGCCTTGGCAGGTTGCCAAGAGAATGATGCATTGTCTACTTTCACAGAGCCAGCTACAACAGCGGTGATATAGTGAATATGTGGGCAGCGGTGGTTGACCAAGTCATAGAGTTATCTCCCCTCCTAGAATGCTCACCGAGGGGAGGGTGCGGCGCCCTTAGAGCCCTCACTAGTACAATGGTGATTGTAATAGAAGAATGAGCGCAGTCTACGACCCATTTTATCAGATAAACACGCCCTATACAAAAACCCTCTTGTCATCAGTCGCTCGTATTCTATTTGACTGACAATTAGCGTTCCTAGAGGGGAGATAACTCTATGGAACAAACCCTCAGACAAGTTCAATAAGCAAGTAACAAAAAGTTATGCAAGAGGAAAGCTAGATATATATTGATAACATTGATGAATGACAAAAGGAGACGAACAACATTGGCTTGTCAAAGCCAGAGCGCCTGAGTTTGTCAATAACCTTGTTGAGGGTCGTCTGTCCAGAAATCCGACTGTAGCTGAGGTTCCAAGTCCACAAACTGCTGCACCCGCTGCACCGACACCCACGCCTCCACCAACCCATTGATGACCCAGGGGAAGGCATTGAGTGGACCGATGAGCATGTTAAACAGTGCGAGACTAGTGAATACCTACAGTAGACAGTGAATACCTACAGTAGACAGTGAATACCTACAGTAGACAGTGAATACCTACAGTAGACAGTGAATACCTACAGTAGACAGTGAATACCTACAGTAGACAGTGAATACCTACAGTAGACAGTGAATACCTACAGTAGACTAGTGAATACCTACAGTAGACAGTGAATACCTACAGTAGATAGTGAATACCTACAGTAGACAGTGAATACCTACAGTAGACAGTGAATACCTACAGTAAACAGTGAATACCTACAGTAGACAGTGAATACCTACAGTATACAGTGATATATATACAGTAGACAGTGAATACCTACAGTAGACAGTGAATACCTACAGTATACAGTGAATACCTACAGTAGACAGTGAATACCTACAGTAGACAGTGAATACCTACAGCAGACAGTGAATACCTACAGTAGACAGTGAATACCTACAGTACACAGTGAATACCTACAGTAGATAGTGAATACCTACAGTAGACAGTGATATATACAGTAGACAGTGAATACCTACAGTAAACAGTGAATACCTACAGTAGACAGTGAATACCTACAGTATACAGTGATATATATACAGTAGACAGTGAATACCTACAGTAGACAGTGAATACCTACAGTATACAGTGAATACCTACAGTAGACAGTGAATACCTACAGTATACAGTGAATACCTACATTAGACAGTGAATACCTACAGTAGACAGTGAATACCTACAGCAGACAGTGAATACCTACAGTAGACAGTGAATACCTACAGTACACAGTGAATACCTACAGTAGATAGTGAATACCTACAGTAGAAAGTGAATACCTACAGTAGACAGTGAATACCTACAGTAGATAGTGAATACCTACAGTAGACAGTGATATATACAGTATACAGTGATATATACAGTACACAGAGATATATACAGTACACAGTGATACATACAGTGTTGTATACAGTATACAGAGACAGTAGCTAAAGCGGTGACCTTCCACTGACCTTGGCAGCTGTAAGCTCGTGGCCAAGCAAGGAGTAGGTAGTGAACGTCAGGATAGATATAAGGACTGGAGTTGTAGCCCAGAAATAGACACACAGTGCATCCAGGTATTTACGAGCCTTCAGACTAGACAGCTCAGCCGACCGCTGCCTATTCACTCGGTCTAGGAAGAAATGCTCCCAGGAGAACAACTTCACAACTCGTATACCAAATATCAACTCGTTCATCGTCTGCAACAAGATGGCTGTCAAACCTGATCTAGGAGATACGTAATAGCCTCACTTCCAATGGTCGTGTTACGACTCGAAAAAAAACCATGATATTGTCAATCTTATTTCAAAGCATGAATATTCAATCAATTAATCTATCTCAGACGATTATGTAATGAAGGATCAGTGATGTGTTGCGCTCCCGTTACTTGCATCTGTAGAGTAAGTGCAGTGGATGCTGACTGGTATGCAGCTTATTTGATACGCGGCAGCTGAGATAAAGTCATCAAGTTATGAAAACTGGCTTGTTTACATAAAACTAGGGCCTTCCATAGATAGCCGTTGTACATAATCGCTAAAAATTGAGATAGCATTGTTTTCACTGGCGGCAAGTCTGTTTCTATGTATGCAATAATGCTCCTACAACAATATTGTATGCCAAATACTAATGTTGACCGCTCTTTAAGAAGTTTTTTTCAAAGTTTAAAAGCAGTTATACTTTGCAATCCTTGTTTTACCACCTTCTCTTTCTCGGTGTCGTTAAACATATAGCTATAACGGCAACAGGAAATGAAACTAAATAACGTTTTTTGGATTATTTAAAAGTTAAAGTTAATAAATTTACATTCTAGAAGCATCTTGAGGGCAGAGAGAGAGAGAAAACTATAAAACCAAGTTGCACAACCTTCGATAATTGTTCCCACCTTTGAACCAATTGAACAATTTTGGCCTGAAAAGTTATTGCGGATAGCCATTGCTCTGAAGGGTGCTGTGTAAAAGGTTCCCTGCAACCAACAGGCTAAAACAGATTTAAATTTTCTGCGACAAAACTGACCTTGACACGCTGGTCTTTCTGACTCATCATTGCGGTACTCAACTCTCCAATCTTTATAGCAATTTTTCTGCAACAAGAATTTTGTTGCAGTACTGCGAGCAGACATTGACATCTCTGCTCACTTACCAACTAGCAGCAGAAGAAACTAACATCATTAATACAGCAAGCATACAAACAACAACAGGGTCAATGACAGCAAACAACCACCTGTTTATAGGAATCAGTAGAATAGCAAAGACCACACCAGCCAGAAAAGACCAGCCAATCTGTAGGTAGAGCAGGTAGAGGGAAACTCCAATCTGGAAAGGCAAGCTCCAGAACTGATGGAAACTGGCACAAAAGTTGACAGTCTGCAAGCAAAACAACCAGCAACTGTCACAACTAACATCATGGGAGAGTGCTTGCAATGCATCCACTTATAATGGCTATCAGTATATCAACCATTTGTTGATTGTTTACATTTCACCGCTACTAGCTGTCAATGAATTTTCATGCAATCGCTTGTATCAATATGTGTGGCCGGTTAGCTCAGTTGGTTAGAGCGTCGTGCTAATAACGCGAATGTCGCGGGTTCGATCCCCGTACTGGCCAACGTTTTGTCTATATCAACTTTTTTTATAAAAAAAACTGCAAAACTGCCGTTTGATATAAAACATAGTGTTGCAGAGCCCAACCCTCATGACACAAATTGTACCGATCTTTCACACCCGAAGAAAGACGAGCCACCAAAAAGCCAAATAATTGTCGATCGAAAGCGGAAGGACTCACTCGATTTTAAAGCTCTACTCACGGAATGTTAATGGTGGTTCATGATAATAATTAATACTATTTACTGACATAAATGATTATGGACCTGAACTGAATAGAAATATGTATTAACACAGTTTCTTGATAATATCCGCTAATGAATGCAACCGAATGATAAAGGTAAAATAATATTTCTTATTTTTTTATAATGTCCTTTTTATTATCTTGTGTAGACATAACAAACAATTTTTTGGTTAGCGTACTGGTGGGTCAAGGTTGAAATATTTGTTAGGCCAACAGGACGGGAAATTTTCATTGCACTTTTGAGACGTAACATGGGTTGATAGGCCAATGACGTAACTTTTCAAATATCGACACATGTGCCCGCTCATGGAGATAGGCTTACAGATACCCACTACAAATTTCTACCGGTGATAGATCGCGCCTTTTGTGCCCACTCATGGAGATAGGCTCACAGATACTAACTAAATTAAATAACAAATTTCTATTGATCATTTTATTGCCTAAGAAAAGAGATTGCATTTGAGCATCAGATTCTATAATAAGAGGACCTACCCGATCTACATCGACACTCATAAAGTTAACAGTCTCCCCTGTGCTAAAGTGAGACAACTCCACAGTGTTCACACTGAGCATGCGCTTGTACACGCAAGAGATGATAGCTACAAACATATCATTGAAGTATTATACAATGCAAAAGTCTGAAAACTGCATCAAGTAGAAGCACCTGCTATTACTAGTGACAGCACCTGCCACAACCTGTAACAGCACGCTTACACACTGACCTGAGCTCAGTTTCACTCCTATTTTCTTCACAAAGTAGTCGAAATGCGCAGTTAGCAGAGATGCAGCGAGGGTGGAGAGGAAGAGACCTCCGGCATAGAGATATCCGTGCCAGACAACCTCTGTAGGATCTTCCATGTATGATATGAGAGCATTTAGCAATAAGGGACCAGCAAATCCCAGTCCATCTGCCAGCAACTGCACACATTTGTGGTAAAAAAATATGTTAACTAAATTTCATTATGATACCAACTGTTAAGAGCAACAACAAGGTCAAAAAAGTTTTTGAAAATTGATGTTTCAGAGTAACCAAACAATCTACCATTTTGTTTGGCAATGAAACTTTAGTAACAGCAATGTGAAAGGCAGTTGACACGATCATTGAAAAAAACTGAGCCAGTACGCAAATTGGAACCATTGCCTATAATCGTGAGTTAAAAATAGAACAAGTTGCTTAGATCTAAAGGAACCAAAGGTGTCGATGACTAGTCCATAGAGTATATATTGAGTAGGCGAGCGGCTAATCAGTGCACATAGACATAGACACTGAGGCATTAAAATCAGTGCATATTGTTGTTTTTGTGGGAAGATGGTAAACATCACCGACTACATCCTATTTCAAGCAACGCTAGTTGAGCCATAACTAACCTCAACTCATACTAACGAATGCATCAGTGAGAGATTCTATCAAATATTTACATTATATATCCTAACTCAACTACCAGCAACCACACTGTGGTGGTCTAGTGGTTAGTGCGCCGCATGTCACACAAAAAACACTGGTTCAATTCCCGCTTGGCCTAGTGTGAGAAATATCTCTAGAACTCACCTTCAAAATACCGAGAGCATAGTATTGGTTACCAAAGGATCTATGTAAGGCGGCCATCAAAGTACGCTTGGGTTTCCCAGTTCTCTCTCGATCTGCTTGAGCATTAGTGAGATTGGTGTAAAACTTATCAGCTATCTTTTCTGTGTCTAGGCTTTCCGGCAACTATAAAAAACAAAACAAAAAGCTTAAATGCAAATGCCACAAAATTACAGACGGTATCTATAACACTTGAATGAACATTTTACATAACATCTAACAAGTTAATGTAAACATTCACCATTGCTGTAAATCTTCAAAATAACGCATAAACGTATTTTACATCGAAAATTTTCTCGTTGTTATGTTCTTGGGATTTTTTCTTACGTTTGTATTAG
This sequence comes from Cryptosula pallasiana, assembly GCA_945261195.1. Lineage (NCBI taxonomy): Eukaryota > Metazoa > Bryozoa > Gymnolaemata > Cheilostomatida > Cryptosulidae > Cryptosula > Cryptosula pallasiana. The sequence continues at coordinate 9,031,378 of OX183130.1, read as the reverse complement.
CCACTTTCCTGATATTTCCAAACTATTACATTATTTTTTCAAGGTTTTTTAATTCCTGGTCGGCTAAAACGACGTCTAGTTTTAACTAAACCTGTAGCAAAGCTTGAAAAATGCAGTTGATACAAATGTTTGTTAAAGATGACAATAAGATAATCAAAAAATATATATAATTACACAACGAATCTTCCATTATTGAATATTTATTCATAGCCCACCTCAAACACATCTTCTGCCGCTTGTATCAATCCAATCTTTCCTCGCTTCATTAACGGCTGAACCCACCAAAAAACCAATTGAGATAAAAAGTTACCATCTTCACCTTTAGGTGCAATATCCTCTGAACCAAAAGTTCGATAAGATACATTGTTAGTACCAGTAATAAGCAGTGCCCTATCCTCATCTTCTTCCTCTTGTACATTGCCTTGCTGCACAACAGTATATTCTACGCCCGAAGGGATCAGTGCAGTGACTAGAAACACGTGCGAGACTGATGCCACTGCGTACAGCAATACAACAGTAGAATGATAGTCATCTGAACCATCAGATATCATCCAGTACCACTGGAACGATTTAGCGAAGACAGCCACATTAATAAAATATATAAGAATTATGATAACAGGCCCACGCTTATACAGAGGAAACCTGTATCGGCCGCAATAAAACATGGCACCTAGAAACAGCCAAGCAATAGCAGTGAGAGCAGTTGTTACGTAGTAAAGAATAGACCCAACATTGCTCTGCCCTCCAAGCTCATGTGTGTATATGATGCTTCTAGCAAGATTGGAACAAGCAACGAACACACAAGTCCATGCTCGAAGTAGTGTTATGTAGTGCAATGTTGATGTGGAAGAGGTCCTGTCATGTTTGTAGTGCAAAAAGTTGATCAGATATCCAAGGCTGAAGATGAAGAGGAGGAGAGATGCAGAAGCTTGAAGTATCAGTTGCAGGCAAGGTGATAAATCACCATATTCTATGGCTGTGATGTTGAATACACAAGAAGTGTTGGTATTGTTCGTGTAGCAACCACAGAAGTCCTCCCAGTTGACCATTCTCCTGCCCAAATGGCAACTAAATGGCCAAGAACTAGCTGCTACAACAACAATGATGTATATGTACATCAGGTAGGTTAGACATCAGCATAATATAATTGCCACAGTACCAAAGCCTGGCTAGGGAATTTACAAATAAGTTTATTTCGACACAAAGTAACAATGATAGCGAGCAAATGATCTGTCAGTGAGCGTCAAGTAATAATCTGTGATACTATTAGTTCCATTGAAATTACTATTCATTTGTTATTGATAATAAACACCATAATAATAATAATCAATTTAATAATATATATATTATATATAATATTAATTATTATTATACAATAAATACATTTTTATAATTCATTATTACTAATAATTATTACTTTCATGCAACTGCTGAATAAAATTTTTCGTTATTATCATTATATAAAATTAATACTAGAATTATTATTATCATATATTAATTATTAAATAATAATAATAATAATTATTATTATTTTATTTTTTTTAGCAAAAAATTGTCACTCCTAAAAAAGACTGTTTTCAAAACAAATATATTGCAAATCAACAGCATATGTGTGGTTTTTTTTTAAATAGATCTTCATGGGGTGTCCAACAAATAATCATCTCCAATTAAACTTTTCCTTACTCGCAAAACTGTTTAATTCATCGCCGCCTCGATGAACATGAACTATCCGATTAAAACCCCACGCAAAAAATGTGCATATGACCTTAGCCGGAGTTTATCACTGTAAGTTTTAAGAACTTAAATTGGTAACTGGACTGATTGTCTAAAACCTGGATGTCGACAACCTGGATGTCGACAAAGTTAGATTGCATGGCGACAATTTCAGACGGATTGTCGACTAGCCTAGACTCGATGTCGACAATACATAAAAATACATAAACCAGTGATGAGGGAGTAGTTACACACACCTTTATTTATTAGTATCAAATAAGTAATAATTGTAAAAAGAAATTATTATATACTTACTACTTATTGTTCTTCATTAATTATTTAATTGTCAGAACCATAAACCAAGCTACATGTATTGTAATATGATATGTAACGTTTGAGTTGTCTGCACTACCAAAAAGAGAGGATAACTACTAATTCTCATTTTCTTTCATCACTTGTTATGAGTGTGGCCAAATGTATTTATAATGGAATGAATTCTTTTATTTACATAAATAAAGTATTTACATAAAATGTAACAAAACAGACCTCTATTAGCAGGCAAGGATGAAATGATGTTTATATACCATTGAAATATAAGGCTATTACAATGTAATATTGATATGTATTATTTATAATATTATCGCCAGTTGAGAGATTTATAAAAAAAAATATTATAATGGCTCTGTTTTGCAAAGGCTCATGATGTATGTAGTGAGGTATGTACAATGTCAAAATATATCTAATGTTCAGGAGATATGACTATGATCTTGACTAGAAAGCAAGTCTACTATATTTGCATATATATATAACATCATGGATTCCCAGTTGTTAATGATGGGCTCGATTGTTGATCGCAGTACTTGATAATCTGGAGAGTAGTAGGTAGATAGATATAGTGTTCAAATGTATTTTCTATAATATAAATTATAACATACGTACGGCAAGTAGAGCGGTTATCATTATTTCAAAAAAACAGTGAACAATTTATTGGATGGATTGGATATATTAAAAAAAAAATAGATAGTCTCTCGCTTTGCTCACATGAGACACTGCTGCAGGTTGTGAGTTGTCCTCTACTGGTGAGAATAGCAACCATAATTTGTCGACGGCAGGATAATCATTGTTGCCCAGCAGACGAGTAACCATCAACCAGCGCTTTGTCGACATCCAGGTCAGTTATTCGACCATCTGGTCATAGTTGTCGCCAACCGAACTTATTTTGTCGCCGGCCGAGCCAACTTTGTCGACATCCAGGTTGTCGACATCCAAGCTTTCGACAATCAGTCCAGTATTCCTTAAATTATGCTTTCCTATTTGTCGAATGAGAAAATACAGCTATTTTATTGGCTAGACAAGTTTAGCGGCTCAATTACTATCACTATTACCATATTTTTCTGATTAGTTGTTTCTTTTTATCATTTATTTTTTTATTCGTGGTTTTTGCTAATGTTTTTTGTATCCATCATTATCATACTCGTGTAGTTGCATAGTTGTAATTTAAAATTACAAATGATTACAATGAGTGGTTGGTCTTAGCTATAGCAAAGGAGGCAGACCAATGATGGCCAATAACAACATCATCTTGAAGATGATGTTGTTTGTTGGCCATCATCATCGTCATTGCAGTAGTAGTCTACCTCTGAACAACATTAATTAACCTAACCTAACATTCCTAGAACGAATGTCAAAACTTCTCCTGTATCATTTAGCTGCCATGGTTGTAAACATTATAATAATCATTGCTAATGATTGTAAATATAGTTCATATTTTGATAATATTCCTAACATTTATTTCCAACAATGTATCTGAGCACATTTTTACCTTTTTTGTTGTTTGTATTAGTTCACTACTTGCTCATAGGCTAAAACCGGGGCTTTTCTCTGGATGACCTTGGCAGTGTCAAAAGCTTTTCTATCAGAATTTCACTACATTTATGAGAGTTGCTCAGGCATTTTCAATCAGTAAAGATGGCCGCACTTTGGGAACCACCATACGAGAGTGTTTCAATGAATGTTACATGTTATTTAGATCGATAGTTGATTCCATCCCCTTGCTCAAAGTTCTCTCGCATATTTTCACATAAAATAATATAAAATTTTTTATGAAGAATAAGAAAAAATCGATTGATCAAATGCGTAATTGGTGTAACAATTCAAACCTATTTGCAGGCGCGATAAGTGTCCATAACTTCCCGATATGGATTCCAACCCTGTCACTGAATGGTATCCTCCAGACGTAGACAAGCAGTCGTACATATTCACATCCAGCTCTGATGGGTGAGCTATTTGTTACAAACTGGTGGAAGGATCTTTGTCTTCTTGTGCTACTCCTTGGCACTGCGCTATCATTAGCTCTTCTGTTCATGCAGACTTCCTACAAATGCTCTCCTCATGCCAAGTGTTGGTAATGGTCATATTGGAGCTGTCATCTACTGGAATAGGCTCTTTATCAATGGTCTATATAATGGGTTGATGTCTCACAGTCATCGGGCCGCTATACCCGCCCTCAATCGTATGAAAGTAAAGCCAATTCCTGAGGCTAAACCTGTATATACCCTCGATTGCATCAAAGGTAAAACTGTCTTCACTCTTATTGTCTGCCGCCAGTTATTCATTTATCTATTGTGATAATATATGAGTTGGTGGCTAGAGAGTAGAGACAACTGTACTTTGTGTACTAATCTGAAGGTATATTTGGTGTATGGTTTATATCTCATGTAATATTGCAGGTATTTTCTCTCATGTACAAAGTAATGATGCTCTAAATGTACAACACATAGTCTGTGCTCATAGAACTATACCCAGCCTGCTTATTAATCAAGTAACCCTACAAAGAGTGAGCAACAATCTTTCTGGTACACAGGCTGCTGTTGATATTGAAGTGGGTACCAACTTTGTATCACCTGATGTCAAACTGAAAGTTATTTCTGAAACTGAAACTACTATGTGAGTTTAGGCTTTGACTGTAGTATTTTAGGCCCTCACTGTAGTATTGTAGGTGTGTTTTGTTGTACTGCGGGTAGTTTCAGTAGTATTGTAATAGTTTTGTGTAATGTTGTAGGTGGTTGCTAGTTAATGGTAGATGGGTGCTTACTGTATCACTGTGGGAGTTTACTTTATCATTGTGAATGTTTGCTGTAGTACAGTAGTCATTTACTGTAGTACAGTAGTCATTTACTGTAGTACTGTGGTTGTATTTACTGCCTTGTAGTGGATATTTGCTGTAGGTGTTTACTGTAACAGTACAGTGGTTGACTTTACAGAGAAATGAAGGGTACAATAAATGAAACAGAAGTAGCAGGAGACACTAAAGTACAGATAAAGTCATTCTATATCTACATGGATAAACCACAGGAAGTACTAACTCTACCAGCTGACAGAGACATTGTCACTTATACATACATTATGTCTATTAATAGCTCACAGCAACACTGTCTCTACCAGTACAGTAAAGGTCTTTACCCATCAATACACAGTGGTTATTGATTGTATCAAAACTGTAGTATCAATTATTTAGTCAAAGTTGTGTTTTTACAGGGCGTAGTCTGTTGGAGAGCAATGAGTTACTGGACCTGCACTTTTTGGGTTGGGCCAACATTTGGCAGGGAGGTAGAATTGACATCTGGTGTGATGAGATTAGCACCAGCCAAGTTGTCTATGGCTGCCAGTATTACCTGCTGTCTTCTTTACCTGCACAATATGACAGCGATTGTGTAGTAGATGAGTTCTATGGTCTTAGCCCTGAATCACTTGCGTGTGGAGATGGAACAGGGGAGGTTAGTCTAAGCATTCCTTACTGTGGGCAATCGCAGCCTTCAGTTCAATTTGTATCATTGGCTCTAAGTGTTTGGTTTATTCTGTCATTACTACGAACCTGTAAACTTTTGTACCACATTTCAATAAGTGTAATCAATCTATCTATTAGTCATATTTTCAACCATTTGAGACAATACATATTTATTATAAATGATTTTGCAAACTCCATTCACAGTTTAAGAGTTGTTTGCTCTCTTCATTGTGCAAGCAACTTCATTTTTGACACCGCAAGTCAAATGTTACCCAATTTTTTACATACCAAGCTCACATTAGCATGCTACTAGATGATAGAAGCATCTTGCAGTTTCATTTTATTGTATTTATATATTTGTTTGGCAATTCTTTTTATACTATTTTCGTTGTTAGGCAATTTCTCATGGTCAATCAGGTGTGAGACTTTTCTGTTACTGTCGACAAACTTCGCATCCCTGACTGAGGTTTGAACCTGAGACCCTACGGCTACACTGCCTAGAACTGCGGCCAGACACATTAACCAATTCACCAACTTGACGCCGGGCTCAGTGGTGTTGCTGTAGAGTATCTGGTTCAAACCCCGGACAGGCATGCGGAGTTTTTTGGCTGTAGCAGAAAACGTTCGTGCCTGATTGACTTTGAGAAATCGCCTGGCAACAAAAATGAGCATATATGTATATTGTATTTCGGATTTCCTTGTGCTGTGTCCCTCTAGGATTACCTGGGCCATGTTTTCTGGGATCAAGAGACGTGGATGCTCCCTCCCGTACTGATGTTACATACAGACATTGCCACTCAGGTTATGGGCACCAGGCTAAGAGTTCTAAAACAAGCAGAAAGTAACGCAGCCAAGAATTTAGTCAGAGGTGCTCAGTTTCCATGGGAACAAGCTGTCACAGGTTAGTAAGTTTTGCGCTGTTTACCCCTTTATCAGTAGTGTCCATTTTATTGTTGTAGATGTGTGTAAAATGGTTATTTTACATTGGTAGCTAAACAAATGTGCAGTCAAAGCTTTTATGTCTGACACAGCGTTTAGTTGAATGACATGCCATGCAGGTGTCACAAACTTCTCTGACATTTTGTGCAGGTGACACAAGCTTTCTTGGCATTCCCTGCAGGTTCCCCAGCTTCACCCTCTGCTGATTGTGAGAGATACGAGCTGCACATAAATGCGGATATAGCTTTGGCCATTCGACAATATTGTTATGTCACTGGAACTGTACCCAATGACCTCGCTGTCCTCAGCTCTCAGCTGGCTGACTATTGGCTCTCCAGACTCACTTGGCTCGAGGATAAGCAGCAGTATGGCATCTTGGGTAATGTTGTTTGTGTCACTTGCTGCGATGCCTTCTCACACACTTCAGAGAAACAATTTAGTTTATAACAAAAGAGTTGTAGTTGTTGGTCACATTTACCTGTGCTGCAGGTGTGATGCCTCCAGATGAATGGCACTATCCAGTGAATAACTCAGCCTATACCAACATGGCCGCTAAATTAGCTATCTCTTTACCTGCAGATCTCAGCCGTATCTCTCAGACTAGAGATAAGTAAGTCTATATCTCTCTCTGTAGCATTGTCTTATTCATGCCTTGGTTAGTACATAGACATAAGCTTTTACATGCGTTATGTAGTATGCTCAGGAGTACAGAGTTGGATGTCTATGTACCATTTAATGAGGAACTCAACTATCACCCAGAGTTTGATGGGTACAAGGTCACAGGTCAGTGAGGCTAGCCGATGGTGAACCTGAGGCTACAAAATGTAGTGCAGAGTGAAGATGCACAGGCTGAATTATTGAAAGACCAAATGAATTTTATTGCATTCACCCAATTCAGTTTTTCGTGGTCAATAAATACAGTGTGAGTGTCTCTCTCTAACCTGTTAGTTCCTGTTCATTTCATAAAATGAAAAATAGGAACTGTTGACCCTGATCATAATTTAAGCTGTAGCCATGATACAATTCTTTCTCTACAAATCAAATGAAAATGTAGAAATTTAACTATTGTACATTGATAGTTCTTTATTTTGGACTGTTTTGTCTCTCTTGTGCGGCAGATTTCTGGCTTACGGAGCAATATCGCACTGGGTACCATGGAGATACAAATAGTGTCTTTGGTTAATAAAGTCTGGGCTTGTTATATTTTAGCGAACAAATTTTCTTGCCAAAATATATTTTTTCGAGATATGTAAATGTTTTAATTTAATTAAAATATTGGTTTTCTGATCTGTTTGATTGGGCATTAAAATGAAAGAAAACATCATGTGATAAACATCAAGAATGATATGTAAGTGAATTTGGTCATGTGGGCCGGAGATAGGGGCAGAGGTGATGATCACCTTTTCTCCTAGCCTGTTTTTCACTGTCTTTTCTGGCGCGGGGTCTCTGCAGGTCGGTGGGCAGTTCTGTCCCATTCATTCGGTAAAGTCTCTGTAGCTCTCCTCGACCACCTGGTCTTCTTTGCGTTAAGTGATATGTAGTCTGAGAAAGCCCTTTGACGCGCTCTTTTTACCTTATTTGGAGTCAACTGGAAATTCTCAATTTGTTACAATTTTTACTTCATAAAAAACATTTCAAAATAACTTTTTTTGTTTGAAAGTACAACTGATAAGTCTTGTGCAACATTTTGCTCGAGATAGAAGAACTTTTGCATTGGCTCTTTATTTCTATACTGTAAACATTAGTTTGATAAATTCCTCATCAAGTAGTTACTAGTAACAAAGTTGGTATGTCACTCAGTGCTTATGAAGGGAAAAGTTTGACTGCATACATCTATTTGTTGTAGATCAAAAAACATCTGAAGTGAAACAAGCTGATGTGGTTCTTATTGGCTATCCATTAGACTCAGAACCAAACAGATCCGTGCGTGAGAAAGACCTTGACCTGTATGAGTCAGTGACATCATTGAATGGTCCTGCAATGACGTGGAGTATGTTCTGTATTGGACACATGGAGTTGGATCAGCCTGCTAAGGCAGCTACAATGTATAGAAGGCAGCTTTTACAGGCTACAAAACCATTTCAGGTTAGCCTTGTTTCTTATGTTTGTGTCCATTAATGGTATGGACAGGTCCCACTATCCTACTATGTCATGTTCTCTCAAGCTAAAGTTTGGCTTACTGTTTATATTGCTGACAGGTTTGGAGTGAGTATCCAGGTGGAAAAGGTGCCATAAATTTCATCACCGGTATGGGGGGTTTCTTACAGTCCCTACTAAATGGATATGTGGGTGTAAGAATCAGGGCTACAGGAATCACATTGAAACCTGCCCTGCCACCAGCGACCCCTAGACTAAAAGTAACAGGTTAGTGTTATATTATCTGTACACGATTTAGACTAGAGATCAGTGGTCTTGTGATACAGCCATGTACATATACAGTCTGGAGTTGTCTCCACATTCAATTTGTACATTTACTGCGACCCTGCTAGAGAAAGAGATGGATGTTGTAGGGTTGAGCTATCGTGGGGCCAAGTTTGATGTTGATGTAAAACAAAATGGCTACCAGGTGGTACGCACTGATGTAGATACTTCCTTGCAGCCGTTCCATTTGATGTCTAGCTCTGAGAGATCAATGTATCCTCTGCATACCCATCTACCTGTACCTCTTCTTTCCTCAACCTCTACAGTACATATATGTCAGTGTGTGCCCTGATAATACTGTTACTACTTGTGTATTGCAGTTATTGTTGTGCTTGTGTGTGTCAGTTGGTTTTTGTGTTGAATAATGTGTTTTCTTGTATTACTTGGTGCTAAGGCTATTTAGTCACATAGTTATGTCATATTTACTGAAACGGTCAAATATACACTCACTTATGTATCTAAATGTGTCACTTTTTTGCTATTGGTATCGATTGTTAACTGTACCATTTTGCGCTTGGGTCTGCTTTTTTAATATACAGAAAAATCATAATTTCATGCAATTTTTACACTCTTGTGTTTTTTGATCCCATATTTCATGTTTGCCTACTTTTGTATGATGAGTTGTTACATATTTATTTATTGTGTAATTGTGAGATTGTTTCAGTCAGTAATTAGTTGTATAAAATGCAAGTTCTGACCTACAGCAAGGTAATTTGATCAATCATTGATAGATGACAGCTACTAATTGTATTAAAACATGGCGTAGTAACAATTTTACAAATCGAACAATATTATATAATACAACTGAGAAGATGATACAACAACTTTCTTTGTAAGGCAGGCAGGCTCTCTATTTCATCAGCGAGTTGTGTATTGTACTGCTATGCTGTCTCAAATGTGTGTAGAAACTGTTTCCTTTTGTATAATCCACTATTTACAACCGTAAGCATTCGCTGCATACATGTATATTACTTTCTCAACCGACTACCGTATGGATGCATTACACGCGCATTAGACACATTTATGCATATATATATTATTGGTAATGTTACATGGCGAGTTTAATGTCAGAGAGAATAAATACACTTCCACTCACGTGACTAGCCTTCGCTCTTTAGTTGTCACTACAGTCATATACACGTATGTATACATACAAGTGTGGTCATCGCCAATACTGGTAAATCCGATGACGCCAAGCCAACCAAGATATTGATGGTGACTAGCGTGATCTATAACTATAAACTCTGCGGCATTCACATCCATTAGACCCATATAGGTTATAGGTCTATGTCCACATCCAACAGCCATTAACGCGTCATGCGCAAACCAAGGAGTTTTATTTGTTTTCATCAACCAAGCTCATGTTGTATGTTGAGCTTATTAGTCAAATTACAACGCCTACAATAACGCATGAAGAGTTATCTTTCCTAAACGCTTGGGGAGATAACTCTGTAATAGGTTTGTAGAAAACTTTTTATGGGTATATGGGAGCTCAAACCGGAAGTTGCCGCCCACTTTTATGAAATACAAAAACAGAAAAGAACTGGCCAACAAGCCCCCAACAAGCTTAGCGGTTTTTGTATGACTGGGTCAGGTCACTGGTCAGCGACAAATAAAATAGACCAATTCCAATTGTCTAGGCAAAATACAGCACGTACTGGCTCATTCACCAGTTGTGCACTAGACTGCTTTCTGCTTCAACTTTGTCAAATCAAACAAAAGCTAAATTTTCTAAAACCAGATCTAGTACTTTTACTACTACTACTACTACTACTCAAGCCAAAAAAGTAAATAAATTACTGTTATTATATTATTTATTATTATTAAATAAATTATTATTATTAGTATCATAATAATAATTTGTCAGACTATTTGCTGATGATACTGTTGTGTACACAACACAGGCCTACTGCAGAAAATTTGGTGGAATTTGGACCATTTTTCGGAATTTTATGTTGTGTTTTGTTGTTGATGTTGGTGTACACACCAACAACAAAACACAGCATAAAATTCCGAAAAATGGTCCAAATTCCACCAAATTTTCTGCAGTAGGCCTGTGGTACACAACCACTGATGAAAAAGACAAACTAACTGCAAGACGATCCGAGAGCGCTCGAAGGCTGGGAGTCTCTCTGGCATATGTAGTTCAACCCTAGTAAATGCGAACTCATCAAATTTAGCAGGAAGAGGAGCGACAAATCAAACAACTCATACTCCTTTCATGACAGAACAATCCCGAAAACCGGCACAATCAAATATCTCGAAGTGAAGATAGAGAGTACCCTCCGATGGAACACCAACACCAGCTACATAACAGAGAAGGCTTTTGGTTAAGGTCGGTTTCATACACAGAACCATACCTTCATCTCTAAACAGACTCAGAGACAAAGCCTACCTACTACTCCCTAGTTCGGCCAATCATGGAATACTCGTCCACGGTGTGGGACTCCTCGCTGACAGCCACCCAAACCAAACAACTGGAGTCGGTGCAGGGTAAAGCTGCTCGAATGGTGCACAACATACCAAGAACAGACCATACCACCAGTTCCACTGCCCTTATATCAGAACTAGGGTGGGAGCATCTCCAGGAGAGATGAGAGAGAAGAAGACTGGGTTTCTTCCGGGCGATGCACTTCTGGGAGGTCGCGACCTGCGCTGAAGACTTCCTCGACAGACACATCCCAACTCTGGGCTACTCAAGACGCCATGACCAGCAGTATACCATCCTCCACTGCAACTAAAAATTAGATCGATAGAGCTTCTTCGTTGCTACAGCCAAAGTCTGGAATTCCTTGCCCCCCCCCCCCCAGTAGCTCACTGCTGCATGGTCCCCCGGGTGGCTCGCTAGGTCCCCAGACTGGCAATCGCCTGCTTTCCTGTTGATAACACTGGACCGATTACCGACAGACGATTTGCCACATTGCCGAGACCTTCAGCAGTGAAGTTGGCGATCATCCTAGAAGTACGAAGTATTAATCATTATAAATAATGATAACTTACAAATACTCATTAATTAGTTATACATACATTGTTTGTAGAGGTTATGAAATTGCATTAAGGCTAAATGAATAATATTAGTAGTAGAAGTATGATAAAAATAAAAAATAATCACTCACTCACTGGTCTTGGCAAGGAGATGCGATACATACAGGCTCATTCACTAGTTGTGCTCTAAATGCCGGCTGCTAGATACTGCGGTACAATAATTCGGTCTAATATACTGTTCTGTCATATCTACAGAATTTTTTTGGTATCAAATGAGAAATATATTTTCATATTGAGATTTTTTATTTACTGTGGTACAATGACACATTCTTCTTATTCATTATAGCAGATCACTAAACTGACTTTGGCTTCTTTATCTTTAAAAAACAGTTCTAACTCCTTCTGCAGACTTTATAAGTGTCCATAGATTCCAGATATGAATTCCGACCCAGTTACGAAATGGTATCCTCCAGACGTAGACAAGCAGTCGTACATATTCACATCCAGCTCTGATGGGTGAGCTATTTGTTACAAACTGGTGGAAGGATCTTTGTCTTCTTGTGCTACTCCTTGGCACTGCGCTATCATTAGCTCTTCTGTTCATGCAGACTTCCAACAAATGCTCTCCTCATGCCAAGTGTTGGTAATGGTCATATTGGAGCTGTCATCTACTGGAATAGACTCTTTATCAATGGTCTATATAATGGGCTGATGTCTCACAGTCATCGGGCCGCTATACCCGCCCTCAATCGTATGAAAGTAAAGCCAATTCCTGAGGCTAAACCCGTATATACCCTCGATTGCATCAAAGGTAAAGCTGTCTTCAATCTTATTGTCTTCTTTCATTTATTCATTTATCTATTGTGATAATATTTGAGTTGGTGGCTAGAGAGTAGAGACAAATGTACTTTGTGTACTAATCTGAAGGTATATTTGGTGTATGGTTTATATCTCATGTAATATTGCAGGTATTTTCTCTCATGTACAAAGTAATGATGCTCTAAATGTACAACACATAGTCTGTGCTCATAGAACTATACCAAGCCTGCTTATTAATCAAGTAACCCTACAAAGAGTGAGTGGCAATGCTTCTGGTACACAGGCTGCTGTTGATATTGAAGTGGGTACCGACTTTGTATCACCTGATGTCAAGCTGGAAGTTATTTCTGAAACTGAAACTACTATGTGAGTTTAGGCTTTGACTGTAGTATTTTAGGCCCTCACTGTAGTATTGTAGGTGTGTTTTGTTGTACTGTGGATAGCGGGGTCCCGGCAGAGTCGTGTTACTTTAGCGATGCAACCAGAAGTAGCTTAGTCGATCTCCATCGTTAAATTTATCATTAGAAATCACAACTTCCTTGACGATTATCCTGATTTGACAAAATTTGAGCAGTTCATATAACAAAATAATGTTTTTGAGAAAGCTCAAGGGATCAATAAAGCCTTTGAACATTTCTTCTTCAGAAAATATTGATTTATTCACTGAAGAAAAGTTAATGACTATTATGCTCATAATACTACTTAGTGGCGCCACAGTTTTCTATTTCGTGTTTGATGAGGCTCGCCGCCATAAATAAATGAAGGTACGCCCCTTGTCATAGCCTGGTCACACAGTTGAGACATACTCAGTTGCTCTATGTGAATGGCGCAGAGTCATTATTGCACACTCCGTACCTATCTAACGCTCTTGAATCTTTGACCGCAGATTTCATAAATCTAAACAAAAAATATAGACTTTCGTTAACATTAATAGTATTTTAGCATTGTACTGTTGTAGAAATCAAACTTCCAGTATCTTCACCCTATAAACCTGCCGAGACCCCATTTCGGTAGTACAGCGAGAGTTTTCTGTAGGTGGTTACTGTATTATGATGGGTGTTTACTGTATCACTGTGGGAGTTTACTTTATCATTGTGAATGTTTGCTGTGGTCATTTACTGTAATACAGTGGTTGTATTTACTGGCTTGTATTGGGTATTTGCTGTAGGCGTTTACTGTAATACAGTGGTCATTTACTGTTATATTATTTGTATTTACTGCCTTGTAGTGGGTATTTGCTGTAGGTGTTTACTGTAACAGTACAGTGGTTGACTTTACAGAGAAATGGAGGGTACAATAAATGAAACAGAAGTAGCAGGAGACACTAAAGTACAGATAAAGTCATTCTATATCTACATGGATAAACCACAAGAAGTACTAACTCTACCAGCTGACAGAGACATTGTCACTCATACATACATTATGTCTATTAATAGCTCACAACAACACTGTCTCTACCAGTACAGTAAAGGTCTTTACCCATCGCTACACATCAGTGGTTATTGATTGTGTCAAAACTGTAGTATCAATTATTTAGACAAAGTTGTGCTTTTTACAGGACGTAGTCTGTTGGAGAGCAAGGAGAGCAATGAGTTACTGGACCTGCACTATCTGGGCTGGGCCAACATTTGGCAGGAAGGTAGAATTGACATCTGGTGTGATGAGATTAGCACCAGTCAAGTTGTCTATGGCTGCCAGTATTACCTGCTGTCTTCTCTACCTGCGCAATATGACAGCGATTGTGTAGTAGATGAGTTCTATGGTCTTAGCCCTGAATCACTTGCGTGTGGAGATGGAACTGGAGAGGTTAGTGCTGTATCTCTTCCTATTTATGGTCATAGTTGTGAGTTCACTTTTTATAATTGACTTTAAAATGCTTGTTCAATTTGTCAGGATTTAAAAAGAGGTAATCTGCATGAATCTGATTGATTTTCTGTTGAAGGTTAAATATTTAGAATAGATTCAAAAGCCGAACAATCGGTGTTACATAATTTGGATTACATTTTGGGGTTTTGTTTTATTCTTTACATCAATCTCGCTTACAATCATTTAGAATTTTCTTGCGCTTCATTTTTCTAGGATTACCTGGGCCATGTTTTCTGGGATCAAGAGACGTGGATGCTCCCGCCCGTACTGATGTTACATACAGACATTGCCACCCAGGTTATGGGCACCAGGCTAAGAGTTCTAAAACAAGCGGAAAGTAACGCAGCCAAGAATTTAGTCAGAGGGGCTCAGTTTCCATGGAATCAAGCCGTCACGGGTTAGTAAGTTCTTAACTGCTCAATCTATGAATCTTTCAGTCAAATAATGCAAATGCTGTTAGATAGGTTTTCCATGACATTTGACGCAGGTGTCACTACTAAAACTTTTTTTTTGACAAGCCTTACAAAGGTTGCCTTTTAAGCTTCTAATGAGACAGGTTATGCGAGTTTCAGCGCTTGTGCCTTTTTTGGCATCTCATGCACGTGCCACACAACTCTCTGAAGTTTTATGCAGGTGACACAAACTTCTCTGGCATTTTGTGCAGGTGACACAAGCTTTCTTGGCATTCCCTGCAGGTTCACCGGTTTCACGTTCACCTGATTGTGAGAAACATGAGCTGCACATAAATGCGGATATAGCGTTGGCCATTCGACAGTATTGTTATGTCACCGGAACTGTACCCAATGACCTTGCTGTCCTCAGCTCTCAGCTGGCTGACTATTGGCTCTCCAGACTCACTTGGCTCGAGGACAAGCAGCAGTATGGCATCTTGGGTAATGTTGTTTGTGTGTCTCTTACTGCGATGCCTTCTCACACACTTCAGAGAAACAATTTAGTTTATAACAAAAGAGTTGTAGTTGTTGGTCACATTTACCTGTGCTGCAGGTGTGATGCCTCCAGATGAATGGCACTATCCAGTAAATAACTCAGCCTATACCAACATGGCAGCTAAATTAGCTATCTCTTTACCTGCGGATCTCAGCCGTATCTCTCAGACTAGAGATAAGTAAGTATTTATTTATCTCTGTAGCGTTGTCTTAGGGTGCTTTCGGGTACCCTACGTGTAGGGCTTAACGATGGGATTAAACGAGACCATTCGGAAACCCCATAGTAGTTGAGGGTAGAAAAAACATGGCGTCGATGGGCAATTTGGGCTTAACGATAGAAGTGACAAGCGAGGAAGATAGCGCCGTTGACTGACCTTGACTCCACCTAACCAACAATTTTAACGAGTCAACTTAATAATCACTGTTTCTCCTCGTTGTTAAATCGTGACAATTCATTATAACGTATATAAAAAATACATCTGACGATAACATAGTCGTAATTAATTTCTGTTCGTAAAGAAACTAAAGTGGGCTCGCTTTAGCTATACAGTTTTCATAGACGTTGATGGAAATAAAAAAGTCTTCTGGCTTAAGCGCAAACAACTTCCGTTAAACGACAATCATCGATGAGCCCTCAACGAGTGTGCAACGAGTGCCCTACGCGTAGGGTATCCGAAAGCACCCTTATTCATGCGTCCCAAATGTCACCAGCCGTTATCAACTGGCTAACGTTCCAGGAGGGAAGATAATTCTATGTCTGTAGCATTGTCTTATTCATCGCCTTGGTTCATACATAGTCATAAGCTTTTACATGCGTTATGTAGTATGCTCAGGAGTACAGAGTTGGATGTCTATGTACCTTTTGATGAGGAGCTCAACTATCACCCAGAGTTTGATGGGTACAAGGTCACAGGTCAGTGAGGCTAGTGGGTGGTGAGACTGAGGCTACAAATCATGGGAAGGGTAACCATAACTCCACTAAAATTAAAATCATCATAAAAATAAATACGAAACACAAATTTTTATATTTAGTTATATTATTTTTTTTACAAAAATTAAAAATCAACTTTTAAATATAACTTGATGAATCATAATGAACATGACGACTTAATCAAAATTTTAATTTTTTCATTTATAACTGAAAATACATTTTGTGTTTCTTTTTACTATTTAACTTCAAGTCCACTTGTGCCAATGTTGAGTCCAGCTATACAGTTTTCACAGACGTTGATGAAAATAAAGATGTCTATGGTTTATGCTCAAACAACTTCCGTTAAACGACAGTCATCGTTGAGCCCTCAACGAGTGTTCAGCGAGTGCCCTACGCATAGTGTATCCGAAAGCACCCTTAATTAACTATTTCTTTCTAAACTCTGCTCAATTTCATGAAGATTTATTTGATAGGTTTGATAGATACCAGATTAATGGTTTGTGTGGCCATTTAATTGTTTTAGATCCAAAGACATCTGAAGTGAAACAAGCTGATGTGGTTCTTATTGGCTATCCATTAGACTCAGAACCAAACAGATCCGTGCGTGAGAAAGACCTTGACCTATATGAGTCAGTGACATCATTGAATGGTCCTGCAATGACATGGAGTATGTTCTGTATTGGACACATGGAGTTGGATCAGCCTGCTAAGGCAGCTACAATGTATAGAAGGCAGCTTTTACAGGCTACAAAACCATTTCAGGTTAGCCTTGTTTCTTACGTTTGTGTATGGTATGGACAGGTCCCACTATCCTACTATGTCATGTTCTCTTAAGCTAAAGTCTGGCTTACTGTTTATATTGCTGACAGGTTTGGAGTGAGTATCCAGGTGGAAGAGGTGCCATAAATTTCATCACCGGTATGGGGGGTTTCTTACAGTCCCTACTAAATGGATATGTGGGTGTAAGAATCAGGGCTACAGGAATCACATTGAAACCTGCCCTGCCACCAGCGACCCCTAGACTAAAAGTAACAGGTTAGTGTTATATTATCTGTACACGATTTAGACTAGAGATCAGTGGTCTTGTGATACAGCCATGTACATATACAGTCTGGAGTTGTCTCCACATTCAATTTGTACATTTACTGCGACCCTGCTAGAGAAAGAGATGGATGTTGTAGGGTTGAGCTATCGTGGGGCGAAGTTTGATGTAGATATAAAACAAGATGGCTACCAGGTGGTACGCACTGATGTAGACACTTCCTTGCAGCCATTTCACTTGATATCTGGCTCTGAGAGATCAATGTATCCTCTACATACCCATCTACCTGTATCTCTTCTTCCCTCGACCTCTACAGTACATATATGTCAGTGTGTGCCCAGACAATACTGTTTCTACTTGTGTATTGTAGTTATTATGGTGCTTGTGTGTGTTAGTTGGTTCTTGTGTTGAATAATGTGTTTTTTTGTATTACTTGGTGCTAAGGCTATTTAGCTGTGGTTTTGATCCATCAACTATCTACATATATAAGCACACTTGAACCGCATGTACCCATGGCGAGCGAACCCATGGCAAGTGAGGATTTCTGTATTCCATCTGTGGTGAAGTCGTACAGGTTATTGGTAAAACTTTATTTTAGGTTATCGTCAGGTTTTGATCAAAATCAGAAATCGTTAGCCGTTCTTTTAAGTAATCAATAACTACGCAGAAGTTTTTAACCACCATTTCCAATGGTTTCATATCACGTGTAGCATACCAATCTATCAACGATTATGGAAAAATTTCTAAGCTATCGTTTAGTTTGTACGAGCAGTTCCACCGCAAATCATTAAACAAGGGATATTGCTAAAAGATTGCGCAACATTTCGAGGACTTTTGCCTATCGCTAAGGAAGATTGCTAGCGCAATAACTATGTGTACATGCTAATCGGGTACTATTTGGTCTCCGACATATCAAGTATATATATAGTGAAATCCCATCTGCATACGCAAACTATATTTAGCTGTTCGATACTCACGAAGGGCTGCTGGACGGGAATTTTTGATCAAAATCCGCGCTGCTTGTCGAATCTATATATTTATTTAAAGCAATGAAATATGTAACAAGCTAATGAATATCCATTACATGTATATGCAATTTACCCATCTATATGGATGCAGACTTTATGACTCATGATGCCGTTTTATACAAACTACTTTTAGTTGTATCATTTTCACAAACAGTTCCATTTTTTGCCTTTATTTTATTGTTAGCTTGTTTTTTTACGAAATATCATCACATTGTGCATAGATGGTGTAAACTGTTATGGCAGCATAACTTGTTTTGTTCAATTATATATCAAACCTTTGCTGCTCAGGATACTGGGTTTATTTTTGTTACTGACTTCAATCATCTCTCTTTTATATTTCTTATACTATTATCTTGATTTTGCAATTTTTTATTCACCCATTTTCTAGTGGCAGTGTGATTAATTACATAATAGTTGTAGATATATCATAGTAGTAACAAAACTAGTAACAGTTCAGTTCTTTCTTCCAATCTCTTACATTTGATGATCAACTCTTAAAAATAAATACTGTGTGTATAAAAAAGTTCTTCGAAAAATATTTTCTAGAAATTTTAACTTAAAGTTGATAGTTTTGCAGCCCAACGACAAATAACTCCGTCAGCGCTAACCCGATCAGTTAGTGCGCTCAATGCCTATAAGTCTGCTAGATTACGTCGTTAATCTGTGGTAGAAAAAGAGACCCATTCTGTTGCAATTGTTTAATCATTTGAGGTGATCAGTTGTTAATAAAGTAGTTCTGAAGGTGGTTAGTTATTTCCGACGTTCATAAGAAATTATATAATCAGGGACAGGAGGGCAGCTAATTCCTCTGTAATATGTCAGACCATAAATACCTACTCAGGTACACTGGCCCAACCAGCATGTATACAGGATGGGGTGCACGTTCCAAAGGTATATTATACATGTATAAACATGGACAGTGTCTGTTGTGAGTGTAATTGTCCTTGGGGTATATATGCCTACACCACAATGCTGAGATTAATGAGAACTGCTGTATTGCCATTCTATTTGACAAGTTTGAAAGATGGCAAGGGGCTGGGGTGTTGAATTTCTTAGTGGTTCTCCAACTAGAGATATTTATAGTTTTAATATTTTTCCCATTAATACAGGTGGAGACAAATCACAAAATATCACGTTTTGCTATACCAGATGATGCTTCGAGCAGTTTGACTGCCAATTAAGCGGTTCCGTGTTGGTTTATGACTCATATTATCTTGTTCAGAAATCGATAAATTGCCATATTTTTTCTTAGCATTGCCTTTCAAATAATGTCTATGCTGGTAAGAGTACAAACGCAAGGAGTCGCTGGTGTCTCAGGGCACCAAATCACACTAGCAACATAGTTATTTCCTCAAGAGAAGACAACTCCAGATTTATACTAACATAACACCAAGTTTATAACAAAGTGATATCCTGTAGAGAAGACAACTCAGCTGAAATTGTTATTTCCACTGTTACTTATGTCTGACTGTTTCCGGGAGGAAAATAGCTAATTAATAAAAACTTCTAAGGCTGTACAGATATAATTCTTAATTTTATAACAAAAGGTTTGGTGGTCGCATTCTGACAAAACAGTGTAACTTCATTAACAAAAATTTGGTGTTCGCATTCTGTTAACTGCGTAACTTTTTTAGCTGGTTCATCGACAAATATTGTTATTTATGATAATAAAACCAAATAAACATAATACATACACTTAATAGAGCTATCAAGGTTCACGAGCTGTTTCCAGGGCCAAATGACTTTAGAGACAAACAGTTACAGTCCCTATTGAGAGGGGCGAGAAAGAGAGAGGAAGGGTGAGATGGAGAGGGAAGAATATGGCAGGGGGAAACCAGGCGGTGTAGAGCAAGATAACAGGTAATGTGAACAGCTTGGAACTCGAGGGAGGAGAGAGCCAGACAAGAACAGAGCGGGCCAGCGTATTCGAATATAACAAGTAATACTGCTAGATGTACACAAAATATCAAGCCTGGGTGACCATCTGACACTATATTACCAATAAATAACAGCCAACTTTCACAAAATAATTGTAATAAAACACATAGTAGTAAAAACTATAATAGACTATTTTATTTGTTGAGCAAAAAATAGAAATAAATAAATCACCCACTGCAACCAATAGGATGCTAGAAATAGCAGCAGACGTATAAGGAAGGCATAAAGTGGCAGTAAATTCTCTAAAACAAAGCATAGACTGAGGACCATCTGAGAAACACTTAAGCTATTTATAGGTACATATACTGGGCTGTACAGTTATTGTCTATCTAAGGCTTCCATCATCTAAATAAAAAATGGCTATAAGCGCATTCAACAGATTTTAAATAAAATGGCGGTTAATCAGATAAAGTCATGACAACTATTTGCTGTGAAAAGCAATATCAATTTTAGCAAAGTTAAATAAAATTTGGTTAGGAGATCTGATGGGTGTGCCATTGCTTAGGCGCACACTACTTGTAGCGATAAGTAGGATACTGCCTGGGCACACATTACTTGTAGTGATAGGTGTGATACCGCTTGGACACAGAACCCTTTTAGTGACAGGTGCGAGACTGCTAGGGCACAGATTACTTGTAGTGGCAGGTGGGGTACTGCTTGGGCACAGATTACTTGTAGTGGCAGGTGGGGTACTGCCTGTATCGTTTGTTGTACTCCGATTGCCATCTTTGAGTCTGTCTGTTCATCTTCTCATCAAACTGAGGGTCGTGCAACTTTGTTTTGCTTTTCACCATTTTAGCTGGCTGAGGAGATCTTAGCTGTTTGGCAGCAATGTGCCTGCTTTTGGCACCAATAGCAGTGGGATATACCTACCACGGACAACCAATCAAAACTCACAATAAAAGACAAGCTGTGGAATGTTTGTTGAATTCATCCAATCAAAAACAAGCTACTGAGAGCTGTAATCACATACCCCTTGCCGAGAGAGAACATTGTGAGTTCGTTTGTTGCCAGTTTCTTCTTCTGAATCGCCCATACCGTACTGTACAAAAGGTGAGTCATCTATGGGTGCTGTCCTTGGTCTTGAGGGGTCAAGGTCAGGCTGTGCTGTTCTCTTAGAAACCTTCTTCAAGGACTTTGAGATGGTGTCTGAGAGGAACCTCGCAGGCTGACCTAGATGCATAGACATAAATAGATACATAGACATAGATGGATACACAAGCATAGACTGATACACAGACATAGATTGATACATAGACATAGATGGATATATAGACATAGATGGATACATAGACATAGATTGATGCAGACATAGATGGAACCATAGACATAAACTGATACATAGACATAGACTGATACATAGACTTAGGTTTATATATAAACATATAGTGACCATAGACACTTAATAAGTACAATAACCATAGACACATAGTATGCATATAGACAACTGAGACAAACACAACACAAGAACTCTTACCTTGTTTCTGGAATCTTCTCACATGTCCTGCGCCACAATTGCACTCATCACCACTCGCTGGTGACTTGGACAGGCGACGCCCACTAGCGCGTGGTGGTTGGTGGTTCCCTCTGGATGAATGATTGCCCTGAGAGCTGCACTCGGAGCAGTCGCTGCCAGAATCAGAGGACAGTGCTATCTCTGGTGATTTCCTCGATGTGCGTTTACGAGATTTGTCTGAAATGCAAGAAAAACTTGTAAATTATATACACTACGGGTAACATCGCAGGTAACATCGCAGGTAAGACTGAAGGTAAGACTGAAGGTAAGACTGCAGGTAACATTGCAGGTAAGACAGCAAGTAAGACTCCAGGTAAGACTGCAGGTAACATTGCACGTAAGACTGCAGGTAACATTACAGGTAAAACTGCAGGCAAGACTGCAGGTAGCGCAGCATCTGAAATTGCGCCCCCCAGTGAGTAAGAATTATAGCATTAATAACTTCACAATAAAACTTGAAAAAATATGTGAGTTATGCTCTCTTGATATATTACATGGATAGAGAAACATTAAAAGTTGAACCCCAATATTTTAACACTTAAAGTCTCAGTTGATAACAGCTGGTGGGGGGTTTACTTCACTTGTGCGAGCCTGGTGATGATATTTACACAATGAACTTGTATAAGAATTTTCAGTTGAAAGCTTACAAAATTAAATTAGCAAATTTTAATCATGTGATAAGAACGACTTGCTCAACTGTAAATTATAAAACAAAAAGCCAATATGGCAGCTTGAAATCCAGGCACTTAGAGCTTATCGTTGATTTGCAGTGAGCAGAAGCCCTTGGCCAGACTCAAGAACAAAACCATCTACTCCAACACAAGAATAAATAAACAGAAGATAATAAACAAAGACAAGTCGGTGTTGTAGTAGACAGGAGTTGCTTCATACCAGGGAGAGGTTGCCCCGCTAGCTCGTACTCCCAATCATCCCACACAAAGGGAGACTTATGGTGTCCGTGCTCAGCCTGACGTCTATAGCCTCGGTAACTGAAGTTGGCACTGAAGCTTCTTATCACCGCTGGCTGTGTCGCTGATCTTTCTGGACTGAATTCTCTCCGATACGTCGACGTGACTTTTTTCTTTGTCATAGCCGCAGCTGATGAAACCATGAAAAAGACAATTGCATGCATCATATAACATCGGTCAAATCTTTGGGTTTATATATATAATGGCAAGACAAAGGGGTGAACAAAACACCTATCCCGTATCAGCGAGCAGCGTCACCCCCTACATTAGTAGTGGTAGTTGATATATACAATACCTGAATTTCATCGAAAAGCAATGTGATATTTGATACACTGCATCTTGTGCAGTAAAACTACAAGTTATTGGTGATGTTTTGTCTCTGTTTCCGCTTATTTATTTTCATTAAATATTATATTACGGTGTTTTAATTTATTCAAGTCTTTTAGCAGAATATTTCTCATTATCTCATTGGCCAGACATACACACTGGGATTACATACTGGAAAAAATATGAATTCTTGAAAAACAATATTTTTAAGAGTTTACATGATATTGGCTTTAGCATATTATGTACGATTGCTGTAGAAAGTGGATGAGATAATTGATTAACCCAATACACACATGGATAAACATTTTTATAAAGAATTTGTACTTTGGAAAAGTAACCTACCATTTATACAAAACTGAATAAACAAGTTTAAACATTTTATCCTGTGCGTGAATGACAGGTTGATGAAGTGAAGGACTGTAGATACGTGGAGATACCTTCTAGAACATGCGATGACAAACCTGATACCAGCGCATACTATCGGGCAAAGAAAACTACTTTAATGTTTCATTGGGAAAGTGACAACATTAAATTTAATGACAAAGCATACATAATTTTAGTAGTAATATAGGAGCAGATCTCTGTCATGCTGATAGTTTGTAGAGTAACTGTTAACTTCTGGAACGAGTGGTGACACCAACTGTAACCAATGTCAGAACCTTTTTTATTTTATTGTCACAATAAGTGTTGGCTTTTCCCAGGATGAAAATCGCAGCATTTTTCTCTACAGAAATGTTAAAATTCACCACCACAAGTTTGCCGATGTTTCAATGAACAATAAATCACTAATTCTGCATCAAAATCTCGCCCTAAAGATCTGCTGCGCTCATCTTGTCTCATTAGGAGTTGGAACGAGCCTAGACCGGAATGAATGCCGACAAATTTACACCGATTATGAACACCTAGAATAAAAATCGACAAACAATGCCTTCACTGGGCTAGAGAAGAATATATCGATACTTATTCTTGGAGGTGTCGACATTCTTTCCCAGAAACAACA
Organism: Cryptosula pallasiana; assembly: GCA_945261195.1. Lineage (NCBI taxonomy): Eukaryota > Metazoa > Bryozoa > Gymnolaemata > Cheilostomatida > Cryptosulidae > Cryptosula > Cryptosula pallasiana. The sequence goes on along the minus strand of OX183130.1, from coordinate 9,007,151 downwards.
AAAGTATGAGTTCAACGATAGTTTTAGAAGTTTATTTTAGTAAAAAACACGTAACAGTAAAAGCTCGGAAATGAGTGTTAAAACGGTATTTAATAGGTCAATGGGAACGAATGATGACATTTTTTATTGCACAGTTGACATTCACTGCAAGTCTGTTGACGTTCATTCTAGGTACAGACAGTAGTAGTATGCAGGGTTTCATTTGCATATATATCATAATAAAATAAAGACAACAAGAAAAAATGTTTTTTGTAAAAAAGTTGAACAAAAAGATTTTCTTCTAAATAACCACACACCTAGGTCAGTTCTCTAAAACTAGAAACTAGATAATGACATCTTCAAACTCTGCATGTCTTACTGCTGCCACAGTGCCCTTTCAGCAGTTCAGTACACAGCATGCAAATGTCTCTAATTGATTTTTCTAACAGAATGAACATATAATATAGCACTCTGTCATTTTAAATGACAATAACACGTACGTAGGTGCATGCAAGCCATATTCCAATAATTGACTAATGAAGTTATGTATGATTAAAATTTCCAGCATTCAAACTGGTCATGTTCGAGTGAATGTTGCGTACTTGAGCTGAGAAAAACAACTTGTTTACAGCTGCATGTGGTGTGATGGGACTACTGACTGGGCCAATAGCAGCAATAAGGTGTGCAGAGTTCAAGTATGTCATTATTCAGCTTGCATGATGATATTTGGGGGATTGCAATTGTTTTTATTATGGCTTTTTTTTCTAGCAAAAAACAGTGGCATCTCTATTTTTTCTTCATTTTATCTGTCAACTATATATACTATATATTTAGAGGTGAAAAACATACGTCTCTCTGTGAATCTGTTTTCTGTAATTCCACTTGAAGTGACAACTAAACTGCTACGCTGAGAGAAATTAAAACTGATGAACAAACGTTTACTGAATTTATTCAAGATGAGGGTTTGAATTTGCCATTTGTTCTCCAACTGGAGATGCTTGCAGACTTGGTTCTTTCAATAATACAGTAGGTGGAGACAAGTCACACTTTGCTGATACGTAATGACAATTACAGTGTATAATGAGCATAAACTAATACTCCGAGAGAAATGAAAACTGTTGTGAAAATATTTTACTGTTACAATTTCATGTATGGCTGTGGATCAAATTTGCTCTTTGCTCTCAAACTACAGACAATTGTAGATATAATATTAATATATTTTTCAATAATGCAGGGAGATGAATTACGAACAATTAGATATTGCTATTGATCGGTGTGTCAATCAAGCATTTCTGTGTTGTTTTATTACTTTCTTCCATTACGCATAGATGGCAACATTTCTTTGTAAAACTGTTTTTGTCAGTTAGTTGTCAGTGGATTGCAGTGTGCCAGCACACTGTCTTCCTGCGCCACCTTTCATGTGGAGTAAGGAGAGTGAGAGATAGAGTAAGGGAAAGATGGAAAGAGTAGAGCATGTCTGGGGTGAAACAGGGTGGGGTAGAGCAAGGAAGAGGGTGAGAAGTAGAATGAGGCGGGAAAATGGCGAGGTGATGGGGGCTATGGGCTGCGAAGAGTGGGGCGAGAATAGAGCGGGCCAGCATGGTATTTGAACACAGCTGGTAATACGTTTAGCTATTATATATAAGCAAATGAAAATACACAACTAACAAGAGTCTGTGATTCTAAATTCATTCTAAATGAGTCCGCACTTGTTATGTTCTGTTTATTCCTACCTATTCATTCCATAACACATCTCTCTTAATTGGAAGCTACTGTAACAACAAACAGGTAAATAGCACCATGCCTAATTTTTTCATGGGACTACATACACAAATTAGTAGCAACTACCCACTACCAAACATCACAATCATCACTGTCATAACAGCGCATCACCATTATCATACACAAACAGCGTACACTCATATGCACAGGAAATTGGCAGCACAATTCCACTAGTAAAATTTATGGTAGATTTCCACCAATGATCGCCAGTTACTAGCAATGTCGCCAAGTGCGTTTACCATTATATATTTTTTTCTGGTAAATGGCGGAGCACACATGCATGAAGGACTAAAATAATTAGTCACGCGATATGGTTATGTAACAATTTTTGTACATACATGAGCTGGCTGCACTTCTCTTCTAATCAAAGTACTAGGAGAAGTGCAGTCGGAAGGAAGCAATAATAAAGCCTAGAAGAACTACTCTCTCACAACTCTTTTTTAAACACACCCGTGATTGATTAAGAATATTAATTCCCAAAAAATAAACACAGTTCCAAACAAAATTCAAGAGTGAGGCTGGCTAACCCTCCGAGTTGGAAACTCGAAATTGGGCTCAGCCGACGGGTGACTGGCGATTTTCGGTTTGAAAAAATGAACAGACAATTTCAGATGACTGACAACTGGTATTTGTTATTAAAATAATAACATATGGTTATATATTATTACTTTGATAATAAATACCAGTTGTCAACCATCTGAAATTGTCATCTCATTTTTACAACCCAAAATCCTCAATAGCTGATGGCTCAGCCAATCAGCATTAAGGCCTGGACCATATGCACCGATGACTTGTCACTGTTTGAAAGAGTCCAGCGGTGCTTGGTGTCAGTTGCATGCTAGTAACTTTCAGTCCTAACTAGACTTTTTTACGGTCAGAGCAGGTGTGATACAGCAGTCAGTAGTAGTGAATAGAGCCACTACGAGTAAATTTCTGCACACATGCACACGAACAGTGACAACAACCAGATACTTACTACTACTAATACTGACACCGTATAGCCACAGACAGTTGTTACTTGTATACTACTTTCATTTGTATAAATAAATAATAATAGACTTTCAATAACATTGTTGAAAATCTATTATTATTGAATTATTCGTGCAAATGAAAGTATACAACTAACAACAACTGCCGGTGCGCATAACCAGAGAGAGGAACAAATGGTCACCACAGTCACGATGATGACATTGAATGTAGCATTTATTTATCATCATCATGATCATCATTATTATTATTGTTATTATCATATTATAAACAATAATTAATAATAATTATTCAATTATATAATAATATAATTATAATAATAATAATTATTACAATAATAATGATAATTTCAATACTAACTGTTATAATCGTGCATCATGTAGTTATTGGATTAGTGAAGGTTAAGGGTAGCTAAAGGATTGTGGATAGCTGGAGGGGATTAGAAAGCTGAAACTTTTGGAGTGGCAACAGTGCGTGGTGGTTGTGTTGTGCTGGAGCTATATTATACCTAGTGAGTGATTTAACATGGCGTCGTAGGCAAAAGGAAAGGAGGATTGCTGTCGTATACTATTGTGTTTTGTCATCTTGTGAAAGGAGTATTGAAGGGTTTGTGGTGATAGCGAAGGTCGGTGTGGATTTATTAACGCCGTTGTTATAGGAATGGTGCCAGTGTTGGTGGTGGTGAAGGTGAATGTTTGTTATTTGTTTGTGGTGGTGCATTACAACTGTTGTTGTTGCAAGATACAGTCAATAAGATTTGTGAAGAAGTTGGCATCTACTTTACCAGTTTTTAAGGTCAGTGTTGCCGAACACTTCAGGTTAGTGAAATATGGCCTTGGGATTTGATTTTAATGATTTTCCTAAGTTAGTTATCAATCCTGATGACACTTATGGTTCATGGAAGGCATGGTTAGATGAATTTTAGCTTAGTGTGGAAATGGTTACCTTTAAACTAGGGAAGGAAACAGCAAATCGGAGAAAACAAGATGTTTTCAATGGGAGAATGAAATTGTTGGCTTTATTGCATGCCATTGGTCAAGGAGGTAGAGATGCCCTAGAGTCTTCTGGATTTAATATGAGAAGTGAGGCAAGTAGTTATGAACAAGCGATGGCTTTTTTGAAAAATGTTTATGGTTTCGAGGAGACAGTTTATGTGAAAACATTCAAGTTTGTCACTGCTAATCAGGCTGTGGGGGAGAATGAAATTGATTATTTGCTACGTGTTGAAAAACTTAGTACGTCATTAAGTTTTGGGAATGATGATAATGTTAGGCTGGAGTTTGCATTAGCTATAGCTGTGAATGGTTTGAGAGAATCTTCACTGCGTATTTAGCTGATGGAACAAGGTAATTTGAACTGGAAAGGACTGACTGACAGTCTAAAGGCAAGAAAATTGGCTCGAGATTCAGAGAACACCATGGAGCGGGGTAAGGCAAAGCAGCTAAACTCCACCCATGTATCTGATATGAAAGAGAACATGCATGGTGGTGAGTGTTACAGTAGTTTGAATGTACGTAGCATTTGCAATGGTCAATCTGCTGCGAAATATAGTAGATATGCTGAGAAATATGCAGGAAAGATGAAAGGTGAGGCTGGCCACAGCTGTGATGATTATAGGTCTGCTCATGGTAGAAATTATAGGTCTACTAGGCATTCTAACAATGAAAGGTTCATGCTTGAATGGTGTAGAAAAGACTCTAGTAAGAGCAGGGTTGAAAGTGATAGAAAAAATTATGGGACTAAGTGCAGAGGTTATTTGGCTTTCCATGATGCTAAAGCGTGTTTTTGCTGTGGCAGAGATGATCACCAAATTAGGTTTTGCCCAGCTGTACACTGCTGGATTTGTGATGGTATGGGTCATACTTCCCAGGACTGCCGTTATAAAAGAAATAAAAATACCGATAGGTAAAGTCATCGAGGTAGTAGCTGCAGTAGTGAAGAGAGTTGTGCTAGTGAAATGAGTGAGGTTCACATAGGTCATGTAAGGTTTGCTCCTGTGGCCCAACCTGCAAGTGGTGTCAGAGCTAGGGGAGCTCATGGCACCCTTGAAGCCCCTAACAGATCTACCCACTCTGAGGAGCTGGCCTCAGCCCAGAGGGACTCGTCTGTTAGGACTGTGGAAGCTTCGGCTCCTGCGGAGGAAAGCCAGGGGGTAGTTGCTGAGCAGTCACTTGTGACCCGGCAACAGCTCGTCTCCGAGGCTGTTCAGAGGCTTCACTCCGGTGAAAACATGGATTGCGATACTCACTCCGGTGAGGGAGATAGTGCTATTCACCTCGGTGAGACTGTGATAGGTGGAGGTGAGAGTCAATTGTGTGACTCAGATCCAAAGCCAGGTGGAGGTGAAGGCCAATTCTGTGGTCCGGAACCAAAACCAAATGGAGGTGGAGGTGAGAGTCAATTGTGTGACTCAGATCCAAAGCCAGGTGGAGGTGAAGGCCAACTGTGTGGTCCGGAACCAAAACCAAATGATGATGGTGGAACACCCTCGGGTGTGGTGCGAGATTGGTTTGACCGCTGTGGGGATACGGACGATAGCGATCCTGGTGAGATTGAATCTTTGTGGTGAGCAGCCAGTGGTAGGTATGACACGGGTGAGGTATGTATTTGTTCTACCTAACTGTACACCTTGCCGGTGTGGATTATGTCTCTGCCCCTAACCAAAGTGCGTAGTTTGAAGTATGCTTATGAGGATGTTTCACCTCTGAAGTTAGCTGTAACTGCTGAGCTTGTGTATCGTGCTAGTTTGAAAAAAAGGGCATGTTATTATAATCGTGCATCATCATGTAGTTATTGGATTATTGAAGGTTAAGGGTAGCTAAAGGATTGTGGATAGCTGGAGGGGATTAGAAAGCTGAAACTTTTGGAGTGGTCACAGTGCGTGGTGGTTGTGTTGTGCTGGAGCTTCTATATTATACCTAGTGAGTGATTTAACACTCACTAACTGATAATAATAATTAATAATAATAATTGATATATAATAATAATTATTATAAAATAATAATATATAATAATTATTATAATAATAAATAATAATAATAATTATAACAATAATTATTATTATCATAATTATTATTATCATAATTATTATTATTAATTATTATAATAATTATATATATCAATTATTATTAATTATTATTATTATAATAAATAAAATAAATAAAAAACAACATCATCATCATCATCATGGTGGTGTAGTCAACTTTGATCGATCAGCTATAGATAGACGACTAAATCATCAATAATAATTATACTAATAACTGTAACAGAAGCAACAATGGCTTAGAAAAGCTTTTAATAAATAATAATAATCATAGATTTTCTGTGTATATATTAAATATTACTATATATATTATGTATGTATGATGAAAATCCTTAAATGCAGCACCGTATAGGGCGATTTGCGAAAGAGCTTTTCATTGGTCTAAAACATTTCTAGAAATATCATTGGCTCAAAATAATGAAAAATACCTAGTGGCATTTCACTGGTTGACAACACCATATCATCATAGCCAATAACAACAAAATTATTCATAGAACACTGCACTTGACTTATAAAACTGAAAATTTAATAATTCTGGAAAAGTGAAGACTATGCTGCTGTTTGAAGATAGTTATGAGCCAATTTCGCTCTAATTTTAAAACATTTTATAAAAATGCAAATGCTACTTGAAACAACTGGCCAATCACGAACACCTAATTTTATCCAATCATGTGACATTACACAAAAATCGCCCTATACGGTGCTGCATTTAAGGATTTTCATGTATGATGTTGTTGGCACTTGCTGGGTTTCCACTCGCTGCTATCTCCATAGCAAAATCCTGAAGGTCATTTGGGTCATCTAGTAACCAATGAAAACATTATTCCGGAGATTCCAAGTTGTCCTCTCGATATGTTTTTAAAGCCATAGAGCTAACATTTATTTAAAGAGGCACTTTTTGGCTTGTGTTTGTTCTGTGTCTCAAAAAACACAATATTAGTCAAATTCATTAATTAAATTGCTACAGCTGCTGTTTCCCATAAAGTTTTAAAGACATGCAGGGGTTTCTAAGGTAAACGTATGAATTTTATAAAAACGAAACCAACTTTTTCAACATTTTAACCTCACAAATCCTTACCGGAAACATTAAGCTGTCACAATGTTTCTACTTTCGGTTGATCTTCATCAATGAAGCATCAGGTTCTGCTACTGCCAGCATAATAATCAGTTATCTATATATTTGTTAATTTGCTCTTTGGACGAAATAACTGATAATTTATAAGCTATTATTAGTTGCAATAATTTGAATAATTAGTGCTCACTGTCAATCATAAATACATACATGGTAAGATCGAAAAAAACAACAACCGTCGCTGTGCGTTGTAGTAGTAGTAGTAGTAGTAGTGGTAGTAGTAGTAGTAGTGGAAGAAAGTTGTAGGTAGGTAGTAGTAGTGGTAGAAGAAAGTTATAGGTAGTAGTAGTAGTAGAAGAAAGTTGTAGGTAGGTAGTAGTAGTAGTAGAAGAAAGTTGTAGGTAGGTAGTAGTAGTCTGGAAGAGTAGTAGTGGAAGAAAGTTGTAGGTAGGTAGTAGTAGTAGTTGAAGAAAGTTGTAGGTAGTAGTAGTAGAAGAAAGTTGTAGGTAGGTAGTAGTAGTAGAAAAAAGTTGTAGGTAGGTAGTAGTAGTGGAAGAAAGTTGTAGGTAGCTAGTAGTAGTAGAAGAAAGTTGTCGGTAGGTAGTAGTAGTAGTAGAAGAAAGTTGTAGGTAGGTTGGTAGTAACTAGTAGTAGAAGAAAGTTGTAGGTAGGTAGTAGTAGAAGAAAGTTGTAGGTAGGTTGCGGTAGTAGTAGTAGAAGAAAGTTGTAGGTAGGTAGTAGTAGTAGAAAAAAGTTGTAGGTAGGTAGTAGTAGAAGAAAGTTGTAGGTAGGTAGTAGGTGGTAGGCAGTAGTTTGTTTGTTGTAGAACTTGAAATTCAAGAAGTAGTAGGTTGTATTAATTTCTTTCACTACTGCCGCTAGTTCTACATCAAACAACAAGTACAAGTGTGTCGTTGTTCAACGAATCATAATAATTATTATTAATTATTATCATCATCATGATGGCAACTACTAATTAGTAATAATAATTAGTTAATTGGTTAGTTAATTAATTATTAATATATAATAATAGTATAATATTAATTAATTAATAGTTCATTAACTAATTATTAGTATTAAATATTAGTAGTAATTATCATGTAATAAATAATAAACTTTTGCTATTATTAATTATTATTCCAACTAATTACTTTTAAAATAGTTAATTAGTACTTACATCCTCCATCATCATTATGGTTAATTTTTGTTCATTATAATATTATTTATTTATAATTATTATCATCATTAGATGATAATAATAATAATAATAGATTATTATTAACATTGTTTTACAACAATTATAATTGTTATTATTTGTTATTATAGGATTATTATTATAAAAATACTGCTATTACTAGTAGAAAGATGGATTATTGTTCTTATGTATATTATTATTCATCACTGCTACAACAGTAATAATGATAACACAATAATAATTGTTAATGATTTATCATTATTTTTTTTTCTTTGGCGTTGAAAAACACTTCATTTATCATCAATCATCATCACACCTCAAAGAATGAAAAGCAGCAGCAATGAAAAGAAGTGCGCAGTAATAATGATGGGAATAACGCTTGATAATAAACGTTAGTAAACACCAGTAATTAAAAAAGTCACATAATATATTATTATTTATCCGTTGCAGTTGAAGCTACATAATATATAAATAAGCAAATGAATAGGTATATGATGATTATGATATTGATTATTAACTAAAACATTTCCTGATCAGCAATTCCATTATCATTTTTAGATAATAAGTGAACGGAAAGGATCCTGATAACTTTTGCTATTGTCATAATAATCACAATTTCTATTATTTCAGCAGTTGGGCTTTGTTTCCAGTAATCTTAATCTTATTGTTGTTGGTTGTGTAATCAACCAATCGACATTAATAAAATAATAATGCAATTATTATCTTCCTTTATTGTTATCGATAATGATAATTATTGAGCAGATATCAGTATTGTGATACAGTTATACAGGAAACGGAAAAATCTGGTGGACAAAACTTGTTTGCGATACGTTGCGAAACAGAATGGGAAAAACTCACTGGTTTTTGTAATCTCTATCACTGACAATACATGACTCAGAAATTTTTATGGGGATGCATTCAGACAAAATGACCAGCGTTGAAAAAGCTCAAGTTGCTCACAGTCTTATTTTGAATTATTAGAGGTTGTTACATACTCTGATGTCTCGTGGCTGAGAGTTTTTTACGCTTGGAAATCTTTTTAGAGTTTATGATTTTCAATTGAATACTGCAAAAAGCTCTTTTTGTATAACTAAATTATTGAGTTGAGTTGGCTCATGTTTAATAAGTGTGCTACTGTGTACTAGTTAATTTTTGAAAATGCAGCCATAATCTAAACAAGTCTGGTAAAACTCCTGGTGTGATATAATATTAGAGTAGTAGCTATAGGTGGCTCCGCTTCGAAAAGCAGCAGTCAAGTTATTGTTGTAGTAGGCAATTAAATAGAGTTAATCAGAGTTCTATTTTTAGTTTGTAATGTAATTGTGAGATGTTTTTATTACAAGATTTTTTCCATCTATAATAATGATTAGTTATAAAACATTTAATTCGAAATATATACAAAATATATATGAAATAATATGAAATATGTTCGAAATTTTGTGCTAATTGTACAGAAATGTTAGTTCAGTTTATGAGCATATATATATGTATGTATAATCGAACTGTTGTGTTTCATAAAACAAAATATAGCTATAAAATGTATCAATATTGCTACAATAAATGACACAAAAAGTGTGTACTGTTGTAAAAATATCTGAATACCTTTTGTACTAAGTGCAATAAATGAGATGCGCATATTATTCAACACAAACACAAATAACCTTGAGTTGATTGATAAAAAGCTCTTTATTAGAGAGGCGTGGATTACATAAATGTTACAATGACAACAACGTGAACTTTATATGGTTTAGTTGAATTTTATTTCATAGGCCTATGATCATATTGTGTTTATTATGCATCAATTTTTTTAATTGGAGGATTATTTATTAGGTGTCAAATTTAATTAATGTGTTTTATCACAAAACGTCTGGTGAAAGATTTTTAGGCTAACTATGTAATTAACAGACTACCCTTTAGGAGTGATGAAAAAATGAAAACTTTGAACAGTGCTAAGCACTACAACTCAGTTGCCAGTATTTGGGCCTCGTTGCTAAACAAAATAACATTGCGGCTGTATATTGTGGTGACATATTAGTTGTGTTGCAATATATGATACATAGCAATTAAATGAATGATGGCGTATTATGGGTGTTTGACATTTGATGCTGTGTCGATGGTCATACTAGCTTCGTCGTCAAGTTTTTGTCGTTTTATGTTTTAATGTTCCTGGAGCACCGTCTGTCTGAGTTCAATTTGTACCCTGTAACAACAGATGACGGCACCATTATTAAAACTGTTGCATTCCGTGTAATAACAACTGTGATAAGTGTGCAGCAATTTATATTCACCGCAGTAAAGAGTCCCAAGTAGACAAACGGTGTGCTTTGATGATGGTAAATGATAACGGACTAACACATTCAATGTTTATCCCTCACTCGCTGCATAACCTGTAAAAAATTGTATTTCTTGATTGAGAATTAGCGTCAAGGCTGCGAAATCTTTTCCAGTCATAAATTTAAAACGCTTGTATGTGCTGTGCTATGTAGTAGAAGCCAGTCAAACTTCAGTTCATTTGAGTCAGGCCTGCTAGATTTAATGAGTTGAACGCGTCATTGTTGCAATATTCATACGACCCTAAAATAGGATAAAGTACTTTTGCAATGTGGTTGTTTTTATATGTTGTAAATATTATTGACACTCTTTCAGCTCTGCCCTCTATCGACCACTGATTACTCGACCAGTGATAGTCACATATGCTCGACTGTTGCAAACATTAAATTTAAATGCGGCTAATGTTGCGTAGTCTTCATTTCCTGCAGGCTAATAATTGCCTAGTAATGCTGGCATTGACTAAAATACATGCACACTGCAGACGAGGAAGAAACTTTGTTCAATGGTTGAAGTTCTCACATTTGCACAGCCACAGCGTATTGCGTGCCTCAATTTTTTTTTCTTTGTTTACATAATGTATTGTGCGGGCGAGTTGCCAAGAGCCTTGTTTTTCTTTGATTGAACTAAGTTGATTTTCTATTGAATAGAGTACTTAATGTTTTGATTACTTGACTGTTCACTGGACTTAACTAAGTGTCTACAGTGGAGTAATTGTATTGTGTTTGGGTTAAATTAGGTGCGTGTGTTCCTCTGCAGCTACATTGCAATCTTGAACAGGTGGGCATGTGATTTATAGGTGTCTGCTATTTCATAGCTCATATCTAATGCATTTTTGGGGAGGCTGTCACCATGGGCGTCACCAGGATTTTTGAAGGGGGGCTCTAAAAATGAGGGTGGGAGGGGAGGGGGTGCGGGGGAGGGGGTGCGGGGGAGGGGTGGGGTGCGGGCACCCCTCCCCCGCAAAGGCCCCGCGCTAGCGGAAAACTTGAGAAATGTCACTTCTGAGATGTCTAGAAATGCCGTCTAAGATACCAAATGTTTTTGATAACATACATTACTTTGCAACACAAACATCCAGAGAAACTGATGTAAGAGTTGAGTTTTTTAGATGAAAATTTTTAAGCATGCATAAAGATCAACTTTTGAAGTAAATTTTTTGTCATTTGCAAACAATCCAGTCAACTTGATTTTTATAGATTTTGCTGACCCTTACAATCAACAGCTATTCAAATTTGAGATGTTGATTGCTCAAATGTCTCTTTGTAATTGTGAACTTCAATATTTAATCAAAATTAGTTGTGGTAAAAAATTAATCCAGCTCTTGAAACTATTATTATCCCCATAAACAGCTCACTACCTTTCTTGAATTTTAATAGCGAACAATCCTGCTGTGATGAAATAAACTCTTTCAATCAAACCAAAAACCTAAAGGTGATAAAGATGGGCTATATAATATAGTTTATCCATCCACATCTATTTAAAAATTAATACACAGTTAAATTGTCAACTCGAACTATAAGAATTAAAAACACCACTATCAAACGCAAATATAAGTTTTAAAATGGTACTAAATATACTAAACATTGGAATACACGTATGTATCTTAGCTTGGTATGAATTTATGACCGATCCTCTCATCTAAAAATATGCAATAGTTCAGCTCCATTCGCCTTTGATGAAGAACTGAAAATTTGTCAACAGTTCTTTGAATATCAATTTCTTGGTCACAGTGAATGTGCATTATAACTTATTATATACTAATAATTTATTTATTATTATTGTTCGTATACATTTATTATAATTGTAATAATAATATAATAATTATTTTTATTTACACACTTTAAAATCATTAAACCACAATAAACAGATACAAAAACAATCATAATTAATAACAATTATAATAACATAAAAGCCCTAACAACAAGTAAATAAATAATTGTTATTATTATAATTATAAATTATTGTTACTTATTCAATTGAATTATTAATTTAAACAATTAATATCATAATATTAATAATAATTATAATTTATTATTATAATTACTAAATTCAATTAATAATTCATTTAAAAAAGATAATAATAATTAATAATAATAACAATTATAATTTATTTATTTACTTGTTATGAGTTTTATATTATTATTATAATTCTTTAGATTGTTATTAATTATTATTATTTATTAACATCAATTATAATTGAAAAGAAACTAAAATTATTATTATAATAATTACTATAATAATTAAATTAATAAGAATAATTTAATCATTATTATAATTATTATAATAATAATAATTATTAGACTGACTACTACTTAATCAAGTTTTAATTAATACCAAGACAGACTAATACTATTGCTATTCTTCTATGTAAGTCCAAGTTCAACATCATCATCATCATCATACAAAGCAGGCTCACCTTATCTCTGGCTTTTGTTTTTGGATCAGAAAGACTTTTAAAGTTCTCTGCATGATGATTGTAACCACTAAAGTATAATTAGTGATTGTGACTATTGATTGAGTCTCTATCTACCGAAACATTTCGTTGGTGCAGAACATTGTAGATTGAGCTCTAAAGAATGTTTTGTGATTCAGTAATTTATTAAAAATTTGATAGAAACAGCCTAAGAACACAGGCCAACCAGTCTCTTTAGTAGGAGGTTATAAAAGTGTTCACTTCGAAATGTTGCTCAAACTGACCATACAGTAGAACATAACTCCTGCTGAATCACGGTTATCCAATGTTAAATGATAATTGCTTAAATTTTTTTTTTTCTATCTATTTTAGGGGGGCTCTGCAGAGACCCCCAGAGCCCCCCTGGTGACGCCCATGGCTGTCACTACTGATATGAATGGGTTGTCAGCCCACTATGCCAATCATACTAGCTAGCAATCAGTCTTGTCAGTGCCAGTTACATTCCGAAAAAACATGCTTCAATTTTGACTCAAGATGCCAAAACAGCTCTGGAAGCATTTTTTATCACAGCGTAACATGCGTTACACTGCGTTATTTGCAGAGAACAGAGATATGGTCAAAGGAAGTAGAGAGTGGTTTTTATAGCCACTGATGTCTTCGTCTCTTCTGCGCCGCTGTAGTACAACATGATGGAAATAGGTAAGTGTAAGTTTCAGTACAGGAAATGCTGGACTGCAAGATATTTAATCGAGCTTGTTTTTAAAGACCTGCGATATAGTTTCTCGTATATTTTAAGTAAAGTGTCAAATGTATTCCCGTTTTTGGTTTCATTTCTGCTGACCTCCTGAGGCTCAACTATAAATTCAAGATGCTGCTGTAGTTAACGTGGGGTTTGTTGGTTCACAGATACATTACCGTCTGAAGATGTGGCATTCGCCTCCATGGGACAGTCTGGTAATCAGTCATTGCAGCTTAGTCTTCAGTTGGCCTTGAAAGAGAGAGACAATAGTCTGAGAGAAAGCGCCAAACTGAATGAGGAGAAAGATGAACTTCTCCAGAAAATGGAGCAGCTGAGAGTGGAAAGAGATCGGGCGATTGAGAGCCGCAATGGTGACATGGCAGACAGATCTGCAGTTGACCAGTACGTTTATTTTGTCAAGGAAGTGTAAATGTATCTAGGTCAGGGTATGTAGGTAATGCTATAGCTATGTTAACCGCTCTATCTAGGTCAAGTCTTGTAGCTATAACTAGGTCAAGGTAAGTAGTTTTCACTAGAGCAAGGCCTGCAGGTAAGTATCAAGAGAATAAATTATATTGAAAGTGTGTCGTCACCTCACATCAGTCTGTGTATTCACTTCACTTAAACGGCTATCCAGGTTGGTATTGGTCAGCCAGATGGTTGTGGTTGCTCTCCAGTCATCCACCAATGACATACATATTGTAGAACTGTGCTGTTAGGTAAACACTAGTGGGCGTTTGTTTAGTGATGATAAACCGTTAGTGACTCTGTTTACATAAATCGCAGGCATGAATCTTTTCTGTGGCCACGTCCTTATCTGCTCATTGTACTCCTTGCATTAGTTGAACTCTAACCTAGCCTATTTTCTTCTATTGTTATCACTCCACTGACTGCCCTTACAAACAATACGGGGTGTAATGTGGGCTATCAGGTATCACAGCTGATCTATATTACACTGGGTGTACGTGTGTAGTGTAGGGAGCACACTTCACAGCAGGAGTGTGAGCACACGGCTGAGTTGTTAATGCAGCTCATTAATCAGCTGTTGTCATTTATAATTTTACAGCCCACTGATCTTACCCTAATTCTAAATCTCTTCTACCTACGGAAACTTTAACAGGGTTGTGTAACGCATGGTTGTTATTGCTTCTGGTTGATTGCTGACTATTACTGTAAGATTAATCTTGTGTGTCGTGGCTTGCATAGCACCCTGCAGATTGAGGAAGTGACTTTAGTTGGTACCGACTAGTTCAGTTGTTTATGTTCAGATGTGATATGCAGGTTATAGTATAGTTGTGATGAAGGAATAGATGATGTGCTCCTGGTATAGAGGTTAATGAAAAATTGGCTGATTCACCACATCAAATACTTTTTGTTGACCCTTCTGTGGTGGGGTGTGTGTGTGAGTCCCTCACTGTATGTGTGCGTAGTTAGTGACTCCAGCAATTGAATGACTGCCTGCGTTTTGTTGTGTAACCTAAGCCAGCCCTTTAATGGCAGACTCGCTCCTTTCATTCCGTTCACTCGCTGGCAATAATGCCAATTAGTCAACAACTCATGCTTAGAATAAAAAGTGATTGTACTTACCCCTAGGCTATGGATAGGCTATCCAGGCCACTGAGACTGCCACTGTTTCATACTCCCCACATTTCGCTGTCTATGCATGGCTTCTCTCTGTCTGTGCACTGGCTCAGTGCTGTATCAGAACATGCACTTCAAATCAAGTGCGCTCATCCCGTCTCTCCTCTCAGCTCGTGCACTGAGCTCGCCGGTGTCTGCTCTTGAGTCAGTCTGCTGACTCTGCAGCATTCAGCTGTCTGCAACTCCTTACATTAGTTACCAGCGCAGTATTCGACTTTGGCAGCTTCTACAGAGAATCGGTACGTTTATTTGTTCGCTATGGCGATTATGCTTGTTTGGGGAGGCAACTCCCGTGTTAGGGGTAGTAGTTAGTTATGTGAGTTGTGGCTGTGAATGGAGTTATTTGAAGTCAGAGCAACCTACAGGCAGGTGAAATTGTATGTTTGGTGATTGTTAGCTCATTCATAAACAGGTCAATGCCTGCAGACATGTATGCTATGTACTATCATTCATTGTATGGCCTGGCACTTCATTCTCTCAATAGAAGCTCTTCGGTTGTCCATCATGTCATTGCCTTGTGTGTGTCCATCCGCTGTAGTGTAGCTGTGTAGCACAGTCGTTTATAGGCCAGGGCCTAGACTAGTAGCTTCTTCTGATTGATCTATCTTCGCTTCTTTCATTGGAGTTTTCAACCCAACCACTTTTTGACTTTAATCGTTTTAAAGTTCACATCAAGAACTCGGAAAAATTGGTTCATTGGTGAGTATGCAAGCGTATCACGTATGCAATTGTAAGTTTTATATACATATCTGACCTGTGAGATAAGCTAATGAATGGGTGACTAGTGTATGTATAGGTAGGTGCACCTGCACTGAGGGAAATCTTAAAAAGCTAATCAATAGTAAATAGCAGTATAACTTTTATCTTACTTTATAAAAATATTGATTTCAATTTTTATTTTTTTTATTTTTATTGAATGTTCACAATTCAGCTTACTGGGCTCTCTGCTTCCATTGATTCTCATTTGCACCTGCAATAGTTTGAGTACTATTTGTGAGTGGCTGGTTTTATAATGTTCCGTGCAAAAACCGGTCAGTGGCATTTCAGCAAAACACTGTACGATCGGCTCCTTTCATTTTTGTTTACTGTAAAAGTAGTCATTTAAAATATAACTTTACACTTACTACGCTAGAATGATTAGTACTAAACGTGTTACTGCTACTAGTTTTTGTTGTGTGGTTATTTCACGTTACCTTCCCCAATTAATGTAAAAATGAGTCGTTTTACATCACAGAAATTGGTATAAGACGCTCAACATTCTAGTTCTAGTATATTCAGTGATCATTTTTGGTTGCGGAGTTGTGTCCCCATCAATTTTAGAGTGTGGACAACTCTGATAAGACATTCACTTCGTTATTGTGTAGCTCACACTGTTTTGGTTGTTGTAGTGAGGTACAGGTGAATGGTGTCACAGGTGGTGCCGACATGCCTGAGAAACTTGGCCTCATAGAATCAGAGATCATAGACACGGTGAGTTACGTATTACCAGTTTATCTTGTGCATTGCAGATAATGTCGTTACTCTTGCATTTGCCTATACTACTTCATAGCAACTTATTAGTGAATATATAATACAGTCTAAATGTGGATAGTGGTGCTGATAATTCTATGTTGGTTCATAGAGATAATCTAAGCCTACCAACACGAATATTTCACTAGATAGCCATGTTACGTGGTGAGTTGTCTTCTCTTTGGCAAGAGACCAATAGCCAATAATTCCTAATATTGATAACCAAAAGCCGTTGTTAAAATGACAATTTGCACATTGTGATGATACCGTTTAGTGAACCAAAAAATATGGAAAAACGCGTCTAGTTAAAAAGTTTATAAAGCAACCCTGTTTTTTTGCTTGTTAGCACTAATGAATTAATTTGAAAACAACCAACTGAAATTTTTCAATTTTTAATCACCAAAAAAAACTCATTTACAGATGCATGTATCTAAAATTTAAAAGCGGGGTGAACGGAATGTTTCCGAACAGAGGTATGCCCGGCAGTGCCATGTTTATAATTAGTTACCGGAGTTGTCCTGTCATTGCAAAGAGGAGACAACTAGCGATGAAAAGTATTTACGATTATTCATTAGTACTGGATGATTGTTTCTATCTTGTATACAATTACCAACTTCCTGTTGGGCACGCCCAGACAGTTGAGATAAAACATGAGTGGATATTGGTTTTATGTAAATGAAATGTGTACATTTGTTTGGTCTTGCGGCCAATATTCTCACACAAACCTGTTGCTATTCAAATGTCATACAGACGATTAAGCGTGATTGTTAGCTGGCAGATGTAATAAATGATTTGTGGCCCGGCGATATTATAGCTAGATGAGTAACTTAATTATTGTGCCAGCTATGGAACTCCTGGCATATGTACATATAAGTGCACTGAATGAGCCATATTGGGTATATTTATATATAGTGCTTCATTCCTGTACACTGTAATATTTATAACTGCTAAACATACTAGTATTTCTCAATTTCTGATGTCTTTCATTGATCTTGTCATTTGTGCCTTGCAAACCGTATTTTTAATATAACAAGTAAATTGTTATCTTTCTCAGCTCTTTGAATTGAAATCAATTGACCCTGATACTTGTGTTGTGTCTTAGACTACTATTTGTGTCATATGTTGGAGGTAAGCTCGCAGTCAGATGTCTGTGGCATTATTTGTTATATGCATGCTATCATATTTATCACTGCGTTTGTTTGTTTGTTTGTTTGTTTGCTGTCTCTTTTCTACGGGCTGCATGCATATCTGGTTACGTGTGTATGTTCCGGAGCCTTCCGCTGGTTCTGGCTTTCCTCTCACCGCCTGTTGTTGTTTTACTTGTTGTGTTTGGGCTGGTTGTAGCTTGTAGTTCACGCACCCGGTGCATCGATAGGTTGACACAGCATATTGGACACACTCAGTAGTGCTACATCTTGTTTGTTGTGAAGGCACACAACGTAGCATACAGGAGTTTGGTGTCAGAGGGCCAAGCCCAGCTGTCAGGGCTAGGTCCTGGCACTCATTGGGATAAAGGGGTGGAGCCTAGCTCTGGTGGGTATTTAAGTGGGCGGAGCCTAGCTCTCGTTGGTGTGAGGAGACGGAGTCCAGCCCCGATTGGTGTCAAGGGGTGGAGGCTATCAGTGGTTTGAGGGGTGGAGAAAACTGAGATAGGTGCAGGGTTGGGGCACACGTAGGAGATGAAATCCAGCGCGGGATGGTGTTAGTAGGCGGAGCAATCCAGCACTGGATGGTGTTAGGGGGCGGAGCACTGGATGGTGTTAGGGGGCGGAGCACTGGATGGTGTTAGGGGGCGGAGCAATCCAGCGCTGGATGGTGTTAGGGGGCGGAGCAATCCAGCGCTGGATGGTGTTAGGGGGCGGAGCAATCCAGCGCTGGATGGTGTTAGGGGGCGGAGCAATCCAGCGCTGGATGGTGTTAGGGGGCGGAGCAATCCAGCGCTGGATGGTGTTAGTAGGCGGAGCACTGGATGGTGTTAGGGGGCGGAGCACTGGTTTGCGTGAGGGTTGGAGTATGATAAGAAATTATAGAGAATAAATTGCAATGAAGAATTTTTTGTCGTCTAAAAGAACTTTTATAAAGTTATGTAATTGGAATAGAGGCAGTCTGCTGCCAGTATTCAGGTATGTACAAGTGGATTGCCTTGATTCTGTGATTACACATGAAGTACCCTCATCACAGCGGTTATACAGGGTAGGGTGCACTTATCAACTCTTGTATTAACCCATAATCCTCTCATTGTTGATAATTAGCGCTGTGAGATTTCACTGAGCAGCAGATTGACTGAATGCCTGCTGCAAGGTTGGTATTTGCTCAACTTAATTGGACAATTCTCTTCTTATTCAATCTCATAGCTTCCTTTATGTGGTGCAGCGCAGGTATCTCCTGCTCTACAGCGATCTCTTGCTGCCACAGCTCGTCAGTGCTGACTTCTCTGAGCTCTCGGTGGATCAGCATAGATGGATATTTAAACCTAAACATCTCGCTAATTGTTGGATCTGTGTAGACTGCGTGGACTGTCGGGAGACAACGACATTATTAAATCGGATTTATCATTTCTTCACATAAATGCAGTTAGACAATCAACTTCTTGCATCAACTAAAATGGCAGAGAATTTGTCTGATCAATCAACGAATGAACAGCTCTTGGATAATAGACTTCTTGCTATGATACCGTCTCCTGTATCTTGGTATGGCAGCCATGATGATGACACTCCTTGTAGCGGAACTCTGAGGCCAAAATCGTCGAGCTCCTCCAGGTGTGCTTCCGGACTATCAAATTATTCAACGCTTCCTACAAAGTTCTCTAAGCCACCCCGGCCCAGGAGGCCTCTCTCTAGCTTGTTTGGTAGCACTAGTGGTCTGTCCACTCCTTGCTCTAACAAATCTCCCCTGACAAACCCACGCAAATTGCATGATTTTCGGACCGGACTGGGTCAGCATTGTAACTCTTTGCTGAGGAGACAGAAGGTGAGACTGTTGTGACAGATTTTCATGCGATCTTTTGGCTGCAGTCCAAGAATTGTTTGATGCAACCGTGTTGGAAAATCCATTAATTTCCTTCCAATAGGCCTGGAGAGTGTAATTCCAGTATGATTTGTTATCAAAGAAGGAGAGAAAGCTGATTTCCAGGGTTCTGTTTGTTGCGTTAAAAGTTGTGTAGTTTTAATTTTTCCCATTTGTCAGTAAGTGATAATTTGGCACTGGTGGACAGTTTACTAATTTGCAGGTGCCTGTGGCACATGAGTAGGCCTGTCATATTTGTTTACTCTTTACTCAATGCTCATTGGTCAGAGTATAAGTGTCTAGGAATTCCCAGTGATTTTACATCATGCCTGGGCTTGTCCAATTCATCATCTCTCGTCTTTGTGGTCTCATTTCACAGTGGTAGTTCTTGCTAGTAGGTTCACTGATTTATTCCGCTCTCGTACAGCTAATCATGAGAGACTTTTGTGTCTCTAGTTTTTACAACGAACATTTTACTAAAGATAATGCTACAAAAAAACAGTCAGCGCTGCACAGCTATAGCTATGAGGTAATATTTGCTGCCATTTAATTATTATCGTTCATATCAGCAATCGAGCACCATAATAAATACTAATTATTTATTGTTTTACTGTTGATATCTGGGATTGCTGCGAGTATTGCTAATTGTGTTGTTGATGGTCAGCTGTTGTCTGTATGTAAAGCCTTCATCTCATCAGCGCTAATTTATCATCTATGCTACTGCTGGTACATGGAATGCATCACATATTAGCGTTTATCATCGCTGATGAACCGCATTAGTTATTTTTGTTAGCAGCTGAGTCACAGTAGAAATCCATTTTTGTATGCGCTATCAACACTACGCATTGTATTGTTTCTTCCAGGAAATGTGGCTTCTTTCAAACTGGCGTTGCTTTCAAGTTACACTTGCATGTGTTATGGATTTGTCAGGACTGTTTATGTTACTTAGCTGTTTGTTTGTTTATCAGACTTGCTATCAAGTACTGTATAAATACAGTATAGTAGTTGGCCACATGCCAATACTAACCATATGCTGCGGACCAACTTGTTCATACATGTTGGACAATTAGTGTGTTGGTTGCCTAGCGATGCACTTATCATCCCTGTTATTCAAGCTCTATTGGGCACCACTTTGTACAATTATCAGTGCTGTGATGAGTAAAGGCCCATCTTTTGGAACATTAGTAATACAAAATTTAATTAGCTGGTGAAATTCTAAACATTTTTGAAAGGTGCTGATTAAACTCAACCAAAAGTGACTCGGTTTGTTGTATTGTAGGGTACAGATAAAGTGATATGGGAGACACACAGAGTAACACTAGAGAGGGTAAGTAGCTTTTGTTGACTTAATACATTCAGTCCTATCTATACAGCTGTTAACTGTCTCTTGTCTCATAACCCAATGTGCCTGCACTGCATTATCCCTTCTACGCAAACAACAATAAGGTTTAAATTCAAAATTTAAACGAGTCTTCGTCGTGTTTGTCGCTTTTGCCTAAGTTTGCTATCAAAGTATGTCTGAAGCTATTAACGGTGTAGTCTCAGGCAATCTATTCGAGACACGTCTCTGAACTAACCACCTACCAATATCTGTAGAAAACTGCTGGCAAGGTCGTTGCCTTTCCATCAAGTTTTAATCAGATAAACCGACAACTAATTGTTATGTTCACCTGAAAGTATCCCTAACTACAGAAGTAGGGTGGTAGTTTTCAGGTCAGTTATATCTGTTACCCTCAGGTATCAACTGCAGCTGGTCGGAACTAATTTTCACCCGAGGTTGGCTTCGCATTGTATGGTTTATGCTGAAAACTAATCACAGGATCTCGCTCTATGCTTGGGTGGGGAGAGGAGGGTCAAGAGGGGAAAAAAATAGTTCCATCTTTACATGCTCAGTTATCTATAGTTGCACTATTTTATGCCCCTTCAATCAATTTTTACGATTGTGTTGTAGATCCCAGGCTTTGGGTTTGGAATTGCGGTAGCAGGAGGCAAAGACAATCCTCACTTCTCTAACGGAGACCCATCCATAGCCATATCTGATGTACTCAAGGCTGGACCTGCCGAGAACAAACTACAGTCAGTTGATATACAATACTCTGTGTGATTGTAAAAGGCAGACAACTTCTAACTCATCACACGGTTATATCCGGCATTTACGTGAACAGTTTGTGATACGTATCCTGCTAACCATTTACTTCTGAAAGGGTCATTGTAGTTGGTGCCTGATATGCCTTTCGCAAAACCTTAATGTTCTTTTATGTATCTTTGGTGTGTTTTCTCATTGTAATCAAAGGAAATGGTAAAGTTACAATTCCTCTCAATTATGCAACACTAGACCACACTGTAAATTCACTAATATCTTAGAAGCACTGGCAACTATGATTTTGAAATGAGATTTAATAAAAATTAAAAAATTGAGTGAGAAAGTGAGTCATACATGGCTTGTTAGCAAGAGATGAAGTGGTCACATTGATAGCCTGTGCTCAATTTGTTGTAGAATAAATGATCGGGTACTCAGTGTAAATGGAACTAGTCTGGATGAGGTTGAGCACTCTAATGCTATACGTCTGCTCAAAGAGTGCGGTAACCAGGTTGAACTGGTGATCAAGAGAAAACTTTTGGTTTCCAACCCTCAGGACTTTCAGCCAACCAAAGTTCTTCTACAGAAACGTCACAAACGGGACGGTACGGTGATTAGATGTTTAATTCATTAGCACGTATGATTTAGTGTTATATTACTCCGGTGTTGTAGTATAAGATTCACTATGGCTCTGTGTAATAGGTTTTGTGATTATTTGTCTGGTCCAACTACAAACATGTGCTTAATTGTCTGTATAGCCTTAGCTCCTATACAATCACATTGCCCTCGAATTGCAGATTACGGTATAATACTGGGCTGTAAATTTTACGTAAAAGAGATTGTACCCAATTCTCTGGCTGCTTTTGACGGTGCAGTGAAAGAGGGTGACACAGTATTGAAGGTGAGTGCAGGTGCCATTGTCAGTGATATATAGTCGCTAGTGGATACAGCAGGTCTGTGCATACATGTGTCTATTGTCTACAGATAAACAACATTGGTGTAGACTCAATCTCCCTACAAGACGCCAGGAGACAGCTGGAAAAGTCTAAAGAGAAACTACAGCTGACACTAAAGAAACCTCCTCGCGCCCCGTCTGTCACCAATCTACTCCATAAACGGCAGAACAGGTTAGCGCGCTTGTAATCTGTAGATTATTACCTCCTGCATGTGAGAGCAGGGCTAGGTAATGTATGTTGTGTGCTTGCAGTGACCTGGACTACATGTCCAAGTTTCAGCCATTCAAGACAGACAACATGTACCTGAGCAGTGCCCAGCACGACAAGAGTGACTACGACAAGCCCAGCATCAATTCATTTGTTAGATCTTCTGAGCAACTGCTTTCACCTTACAGGTATGTCCTGTGACGCGGTACTGTCGTCTTGTGTCACAGACACCGTCAATGTCTTGTGTCATAGTACTTGTCTATCGATTGTCATATGGGTGTTAGTGACAAAGTCATGCGGTGCATCCTTTATTCCTCTTGTATGAAGCACCCGTTATATGATGTCAATGCAGGGTACCTGAACAGTCTAGTCACTACAAGAGACCAGATCAGGCAGTCATACAACTACCGATGGTCAACGGCTACAACACAGAAATGTCAGCTCCTCAATCGGCTTCCTCTGTGTACTACGACAGCAATCATCTGTTTGGGTGAGTGCCAGCGGCAGCAGCTAGTGACTATGTACTGTAATGGGGTTGTGACTGGGGTTATCCCCCCTTATAGGGGGCGCTGGTGTAAGTCCAACCGGAAAATGCCGAAATTTTTATATAGAGTATAATGAAGAAATACGGAGTTGAGATGTTAAACTAGAATAAACAGGCTATTGCAATGCGATTGATATAATTGAACAAGCCACGGAGCTCACAGGGCTATAGCAGATTACACGCGCATAAGTTTTTAATCACACAAGTGTAGCTATAGAGCATAATAACCATTAAATAACCACGATGCGGTCAGCGATTATATACGATCGTTGGTACAGTAGTTAATAAATACGATGAAACACCAACGATAATTAACTTATTTAACGCAACGTTTATGTGTAAATGGATTGTCTGGTATCTGTGCGGGAAATAATAATAATACAAGTAATTAATCATTAGCATCTATCTACACCTCTATGAAACTATTATTATAAATGACAATAAGAATTTAATGTGGTGACAATTTTTTATAATAATAAAATCAATTATTTATTTTTTTATCACAATTGATTTATTAATATAATAATTATAAATAATGATATAATAATAAGTTGTTACTTACTACTATTATAATTATTATTTATTATTATAAAATTATAAGAAGCATCATTTATAATAATTATTATCTAATAACAATTCCATAATAACCTTAATAATTACAATAGCAGTCATAAACAGTAGGATCATAATTATAACTGAATATAATAAAGAAAAAAAGATTTCACTAATAATAACTATATAAAAAATAGTTAGAATAATGATAACACGGGCATCAGAGGCTTGCCGAAAAAGAGAAGGAAGACGATGCGCCCGTTACTAAATGTGTTAGTAATAACCTAGCTTTTTCGCTCAGTTTCAATGAATTGGGTGTGTAATATTGAACTTTTTGCAAGCAACCGGATATTGCTACGAATAGTTTTTATTACAGGACGCATCGTCTCTGTTATTTTTTTTGGCAAGCCCCGGATTTCCGTGGATAACAACTGTAATAAATAATAATTGAAAAAACTGTAAAAAAAATATAAATCTTTGTTGCTGCTGGTAGATTTGATGCTGATGTCTTTAAAAATAGTCTAAAGTGTTTTTAGGAACATGTCATTATAGTTTACAATTGACAGCATGGAAGCTATCAGGGAAAAACTGTCACGAGTCTGCATGAAGTAACTATATTTTATACTACGAACATGGTAACTTCCGGTTGGATGTAGAAAGTTCAAAGAGAGATAACTCTTAATGTCACAACCCCATTACTTCCTTGTCATTGAATGACAGGTCGGTCAGCATTCAACATCTTCTGTCACAATCTCTATTGCTGCCCTATCTCAAATTGGACTTTTTAAATAAAGCCTGCGTGTAACCCAGCTGGTATGTCACTTGTCAGCAGATGTCATGTTTGCTTCATGTAGATGAAAAATTTTCAATTTTATTAAAAGCTCTGGCTTCACTTAGGCTGATAAATGTAGGATTTAAGTATTTAGTTAGCTACAAAAGACTGACAGCTGTGACTTTGTTGTTAAGATCTCACCCAGCAGAGAGTGGATTCACTCCCATACGGTAAAGTATACCAAAGACTGCATGTGTCTCACTAACTGCACACCTACCACCACTGGCTTGTCTTTTTAGTGGCTAACTCACTTCTCTATTCATCATACTCGCCTCTCATTGGCTGAGGGCAGCTTCACTTGAATTCTCATTGGCTTGTTGGTGATGCAGTCACTGCTTGCTCGCTTCAGTCAATTTAGAGTGAGGATAGTTCAATTGTTTGATCGTGGTTAGCTCTATGTGATGTGGTTGGTTTGTATTTGCGTACAGGGGAGAGAAGAGGTACATATCCTATAACAAGGAGGGCAGCGGGGCCGGTCTACGTATAGCTGGAGGCAATCATACAGGGATTTACATAGCAGGTGTACAAGATGGCTCCCCGGCCCAGCGAGAGGGTTTGAGAGAGGGCGATGAGATCATCAAGGTAGGTAACTCTATGGGTGTATGTAGTAGGTAACTCTATGGGTGTATGTAGTAGGTAACTCTATGGATGTATGTAGTAGGTAACTCTATGGGTGTATGTGGTAGGTAACTCTATGGATGTATGTGGTAAGTAACTCTATGGATGTATGTGGTAGGTAACTCTATGGATGTATGTGGTAGGTAACTCTATGGATGTATGTGGTAGGTAACTCTATGGATGTATGTGGTAGGTAACTCTATGGATGTATGTGGTAGGTAACTCTATGGGTGTATGTGGTAGGTAACTCTATGGGTGTATGTGGTAAGTAACTCTATGGATGTATGTGGTAAGTAACTCTATGGGTGTATGTGGTAGGTAACTCTATGGGTGTATGTGGTAGGTAACTCTATGGGTGTATGTGGTAGGTAACTCTATGGGTGTATGTGGTAGATAGCTCTATGGATGTATGTGGTAGATAACTCTATGGGTGTATGTGGTAGGTAACTCTATGGGTGTATGTGGTAGATAACTCTATGGGTGTGTGTGGTAGGTAACTCTATGGGTGTATGTGGTAGGTAACTCTATGGATGTATGTGGTCGGTAACTCTATGGATGTATGTGGTAGGTAGCTCTATGGGTGTATGTGGTAAGTAACTCTATGGATGTATGTGGTAGGTAACTCTATGGGTGTATGTGGTAGGTAACTCTATGGGTGTATGTGGTAGATAACTCTATGGGTGTGTGTGGTAGGTAACTAACTCTATGGGTGTATGTGGTAGGTAACTCTATGGGTGTATGTGGTAGGTAGCTCTATGGGTGTATGTGGTAAGTAACTCTATGGGTGTATGTGGTAGGTAACTCTATGACTGTATGTGGTAAGTAACTCTATGTGTACGTATATGGGGTGCGTAACTCTATGAGTTTTTCTAATAAACAATCAGCCATATTACATAAATTGTACGATTTACACTAAAGTAATGTCCTGGTTACTGCTAGTTAGGACTAGCTGCACTAGCGTTGTGTACGTTATTGCCAAACCACTTGTTGTTTGTGCCCACAGATAGATGGACAGCCCACCAGGGGGATGACCAGAGAGGAGGCAGTGCAGAAGATAATGGCTCTTGAGGAGAGAATAGATCTTGTTGTACAGAATAGAATAGTGGAGTTCCGTAGAGTTCTCGCTTCTACCGGCACAGACAGTGGTGAGCACTGTATAGATCTATCACCTGTCCTTTATCTGCCAAAACTAGAGAGCTCAGGCTATGTTATGTCTACGCACTATTGTGTGTTTACTTGCAGGTGATTTGTTCCACATCCGCACACACATGGTGTACGAGGCACCAAAAGGGTCCAACCATCTTTCATTTCAACCCGGTGACATATTCAAAGTGACAGACACCCTCAGATCTGGCATTATTGGTTAGTTATTGGCCTATATTCTATAAATACATTGGTCTATATTCTATAAATACATTAGTGTATATTCTATAAATACATTAGTGTATATTCTATAAATACATTGGTGTATATTCTATAAATACATTGGTCTATATTCTATAACTACATTAGTGTATATTCTATAAATACATTAGTGTATATTCTATAAATACATTAGTGTATATTCTATAAATACATTAGTGTATATTCTATAAATACATTAGTGTATATTCTATAAATACATTAGTGTATATTCTATAAATACCGACCTTGTGTATAAAACAGAACTTTTTAATCGCATTGCTTTTGGTTTAGTCAATGTGGAGACAACTCACTTGAATTATAAAGATTTTGTTGAGGAGACAACTCACAAAACAGCCGATAAACATGGATATTTCATAATGAAGATGTAGTCGTTATTCTGTCACCCAGGGGGTGGTTTCAATTAGAAGTTGGTCCTAACTGGTCCTATAACCAATTAGTGACAATTTTAAGACAGCCTAGGCCCAAGCTAATCTTGTTTCAATTAGGTGGTCGCTAATTTAAACAGTCGTTAGCTAATAAATAATTGCTGCAGATGATCATTTAGTGACTTTCCATGACGCGACGCCGTAGCGCTACGCCGTAGCGCCACGGGTTTTCCCCTCTTGGAAATGGCTATATCGCTACTGAAGTCGTGATTATGTGGCGCTATTGAAAGTCGCTACTAAGTAGCGACTTATAATAGCGCCAGACCACTGAAGCGTTATGGAAATAGGGAATGCCGTAGCGCTACTGGTTTGCACATGCGTGTATTGTATTTCCAGCATCACTGCAGTCAATATAATTAAATAATTTGGACAGAAATTTCAGTGATATGAGAGAGTTGCCTTTCAAGACCACTTATATTAATTAAAAATGATGCAGAACTAGTGATCACAAATATATTTGTGTGTTTTATTTTATATTAATTGTTTTTTTCCCTATTTTAGATATTGATAATAATAAAAATTAAATAATAATAAATAATCAATTGGCCGTGGTTAAATAATAATAAAAATAAATAATTATTTTCAGTTTCATAAATAAATTACACATTAGCCAAGCACTGCTGCTTCAAACTTTTTCCTGTGGAGTATGTAGCATTAGATGAAACAAACACAAGAAAAGCATTTAAAACCAATTGTTTGTGGAAACAATTTTTCTTCATACAGTAGTTTCACTCATTGACTCATTAGCTCAAAGTCGCCGTTGACTCGCTAATTAGGGTTCATGACCTTTGGCTTTCTGTAATTGCTGGCTCATGGAAAAGCGTGATGGTTTATCGCTATTGAGAAGCACTGAGCCATGACACCCTTATGTAGCGCTACATGGAAAGTTAGTAATAGTGTATTAGGCCGAAGCATCAGTGATCGCACACAATATGCTTGCTATCGCTTGGTCATGTAGTTGCACTAAGGCGAGACCATTGAAACCACTAAGATTTCCCTAGAAACGGGCGCAACCGAAATTTGATTTAATTATTATTACAACTTACAACCTTTGAAAATTGTTTATTTATTAGTTCATCAAAGTTAATCATTTTTAAACAATATATATTGCTGCTATAAATGTTGTTGCTGTTTTTTGAGATAGTTTGATTTACGAGTATTAATACAAATGTAATGTAAGCTAAACAATATAATTGGTTTTGGAAGAAATGGTTGCAATAAAATTTGGTTTAGATTGTCATGACTATTTCAAATTATCGCATTTCTTTCATTTTTATTTTCTAACCACAATCATTATTTTACCAGACATTATTTGTCAATATCTCGCATAATTTTTCATTTTATTTTATATAAGATCATTATTACATGCAAATAAATTCCAAGCACCTTTTTATAACCACGAGTGTGTGGTTATAGGATCGGACCTAAACTAGTCATAAAGCAGCAGATTTTGTAATTGAAACGGTCCTAAATGCCTACGACCAATTAGGTCTGAATTAACGACCAAAACGGCCTTAGGACACTTTTATGACGCTAATTGAAACCACCCCCAGGGCAGTTCTGTTAGTTTGTTGTTGTGTACTGATTATTTATTGTTCAGGAGAGTGGAATGTGGTGAAGTTGGACTCACAGAACGAAGAGGTTGTCCGGGGAGTTATTCCCAACAACGCTAGAGCAGAAAGTCTTCGTCGCCCCAAGGAGGATAAAGAAAAGCCTGGCAGGGGGAGTATATTCAGGCGGAAAACTCAGAAACGGTCGAAATCATTGGGTAGAGATCATTGGGAGGACGTCATATTTGGTAAGTACTACCATGGACTATATTCAGCAGGTGATTCATCCTGTAAGCATTGGTACCTGCAATGCTTGTCATTTCATTTCACACGCTGTCACACTGAGACGTCTGACACACTGTTGACTTGTCTATTGTAGTTGATATAGGTAATGTTGTCTATTGTAGTTGATATAGGTAATGTTGTAAGTTCTGCAATATAACCCATTTTACCTGACCGGCCTTACAATATTATTGCTAGCGAACATATATATATGGAATATGAGCTTCGAATGGTTCATTGCTGTGTTTTTTCTGCTCTCTAGACAACTGTTTATGCTTTAATAGCCTACAGCGTGCCTAGTCTGTATTAAATATGTAAAATTTAGTGCGAGATTTAATGAATGCAGCCTTCTACTTGCCACTAACCACCCCTAACAGCTCTCTCAATGCCTAACGTCCTTGGAGTTGTTAGCTTTTGTTGATTGTTGCAGAAATTGAATTGATATCCTCAAAATTGTATTTTTGGAGAAGTCAACAAATGTTTATTTCTCTGGCACATAACTGACTAGAAGTTCGTCGTTTCCTGTAATTTATCTGAATGGCTAGTTGCTAGAACTTGTTGCTAGTGAGTCTTGATGTACAGTAGTGATTAGGTTGTTAAGTTAGGTTGTTAAGTAGTGTGTGTAGTACATGCTAGCCTAAAGAGCGCAGCTAGAGTTCGCCCTCCTCCATGTCATACAATGCACAGCAATGAGCTTGTAGCGGACTAGATGCCATAAATCATGTGGCTGTATCAACGCTAATAATACACTCTCTACCCTCTCCTATACCCACCCACCTTCACTCCACCCACATCTGTCCTCCTGGTATAATCTCAGTAGATTTGGGTGACCTTGACTCATTAGCACATTTTCTGTCCATAGACATAGTTATATGAACCTGTATCAGCTATTGCTAGTAACCTGTGTCAATGTACTTTTGTACTCCTGTAGCCAAAGAAACATCCAAGTATGAGGCTTATGAAAGAGTTGTCCTCCTTGAACGTGAGTATTAGTGATGCTCTCATTATGTACAGAGTCTTCTTTAGCTGGTTTTTCACTTTCAATTTCTGTTTTGCAGCTGGGTTCATGCGGCCTGTGGTCATATACGGTGGACTCTCTGACATAGCTCAAGAGCGCCTGTTACGAGAGGTTTCTGACTTGTTTGAGTCTCCGCCCACTCCCAGTGAAGTCACCGATGAGGAGATATCCAAGACTGGAATAGTCAAAGTAAGCAGTTGTTAGTTGAAGGTTTGGTCCCATGTATAGGTTGCTTGTAGTGTACTTGTATGTGATTGGTTACTTGTAGTGTACTTGTATGTGATTGGTTACTTGTAGTGTGCTTGTATGTGATTGGTTACTTGTAGTGTACTTGTATGTGATTGGTTACTTGTAGTGTGCTTGTATGTGATTGGTTACTTGTAGTGTACTTGTATGTGATTGGTTACTTGTAGTGTACTTGTATGTGATTGGTTACCTTTAGTGTACTTGTATGTGATTGGTTACTTGTAGTATACTTGTATGTGATTGATTACTTATAGTGTACTTGTATGTGATTGGTTACCTTTAGTGTACTTGTATGTGATTGGTTACTTGTAGTGTACTTGTATGTGATTGGTTACTTGTAGTATACTTGTATGTGATTGATTACTTATAGTGTACTTGTATGAGATTGGTTACTTGTAGTGTACTTGTATGTGATTGGTTACTTGTAGTATACTTGTATGTGATTGATTACTTATAGTGTACTTGTATGAGATTGGTTACTTGTAGTGTACTTGTATGTGATTGGTTACTTGTAGTATACTTGTATGTGATTGGTTACTTGTAGTGTACTTGTATGTGATTGGTTACTTGTAGTGTACTTGTATGTGATTGGTTACTTGTAGTGTACTTGTATGTGATTGATTACTTATAGTGTACTTGTATGTGATTGGTTACCTTTAGTGTACTTGTATGTGATTGGTTACTTGTAGTATACTTGTATGTGATTGATTACTTATAGTGTACTTGTATGAGATTGGTTACCTTTAGTGTACTTGTATGTGATTGGTTACTTGTAGTATACTTGTATGTGATTGATTACTTGTAGTGTACTTGTATGTGATTGGTTACCTTTAGTGTACTTGTATGTGATTGGTTACTTGTAGTATACTTGTATGTGATTGGTTACTTATAGTGTACTTGTATGTGATTGGTTACTTGTAGTGTACTTGTATGTAATTGGTCTAACATTGGTGCTTGTTTACAGCTGGGCTCCATCAGAACTGTGGTAGATCTGGGCAAGCACTGTGTGTTAGACGTGATACCCAGTGCTATAGACAAACTAAACTATGCCCAGTACTACCCCATAGTAGTCAACCTCAAGTGTGACCGTAAGGATGTGGTCAAAGGTACCATCATTTATATGTCTATTAAACGATTAATAGTGCTTTGTCAAGCCACAAAACTTGACAATGAGTCAAGCCAAGCCGTCCAAAAAATCAGCCGAGTCAAAAACTAGGCGCTTCATTCGATGTTGAAAACGATTAACGTTTGTCACAAGCTTGGTAATACCTTTAAATAAATAGATAAACTAATCATTGTAGTAGTAAAAGGCAGAGCTAATTTTATTTTATGGTAAAATAGTAATAATAATTGTAATAAATAATAATGAGATTATGGTAAAAATAACAATAATAATAATTAACTGATAATAATGAGTAGTTTTAATTATGATCAATTATTATAATAAATTCCCTAATACTATAACTTTTTGCTACATGAATACAATTATATAACACTACTGCAATTGCTTTGCTAATTGGCATTAGAATTCTTGTTTAATTCTAAAGAAATGATAAACAATACTAATGTTTTATGCTCGAGATAAACCTCAGGGACGGATTGGTTTGAAATACAAATCACCATACAAATGTGCTCAATCAAGGCATGGAGAAAAAATCCTAGCAGTAGCTCCACTAACTAAGTTTTATAAAGAGTGGGGGTGTGGCAGACCTTCAACAACAAAGTTATTCTGTGTAGGATTTTTAGCCTACAGTAGCGAATCAGTTATTATTTAGTTTACAGTTTATCAATAAATGTAGGGGCATGCAACTCCAAAGTTTGCGGCTGTCACATTGTGAAAATGGCTAGGGAAACTCAATTTGGCTCGAAGCTGGCTCGCGTATGTGATACTCGACTTGGCTCGACTTGACACAGCGCTAACGATTACTTAACCCTATAGTTGGCAATACAATCATTGAGTAACTCGATTGTTTCCTTGTAGATTTGAGAGCCAAATATTCATCGACATCAGCGAAAAGTACAAAAAAGTTGTACGAGCAAAGTCAAAAAGTGGAGAAGAATTACCCTCAAATATTCACCAAAGAGATTGAGCTCCAGCCCGGCTGTGATTGGTTCACTCAGGTGCTTATAAACTCTGATTAGTTGCAATAAGTTCTTTCCCAGCCAGTCAGCTGACATCCGCCTGTACAATTTAATGTGACGTTGTAGCTACGGGAGCTAGTGGCCAAGGAACAGGTCAAAGCTCTGTGGATATCCGAGTATACACCTACAGAAAACATTGCAGACGACTTCCTGTTTCCCATGGCTAATAGACTGAGCTACATTGCCGCTCCAGAGAGTGAGATGGACACGTCCCGTACCTCCGATCAAATGTATGATTGTACTACCCTAGAGAGAAACATGGCTAGGTCATCGTCGGATCCTCACATGGGTTAGTCACTAGTGATGTTTACTCTTTGTTATGTAAAACACACGTACTCTCGTGAGAGTTATCTCCCCACATTATAGTGAGGAGACAACTTTTAAAGACATTGTCATCAGACAAAAAGCTTTTTGCAGTATAAATTATTTTGTGTTTTGAGTATTAAATTCGTTGCGGTTATGTATGTTGCAAAGATATAATTGGTTGTGGGTGATTTTGTAGCGTCCCCAGATGGTGAGATGCCGAGCACTCCAAGTTATAACACCCAATACAGCACCCCAGCACCAGATACGGTAGAGGCAGCACACAACGCTGATGGAGTTGCCCCCTCTCTGTACAATAGCAGATCACAGTATGCTGAGTCTAGTCAGCGCATGCCAAGAGACAGGATGCTCTCAGACTCCAGAGGTACTTCACTATGATCCCTCTTGTATTACCAGCCATACTCGGTGTAGAGTTCATTGCTGTTTCCTGTGCATAGCTGTCAGTGTACAACTTGTACTGACCTCTGCGTACTGGTGGCATGGATGGTTTAGTTCTCTCTCTGTCACCCACACTTCACCTTGTGGCCAGTTGTCTTTACATGTCAAGGTCAATAGTCGATTTTATGGTTTTAGTTCACTATCACTCCTCCCCTTTCAATGGATACAACAGTGTAGACAGGAGAAGTAGCCCAAGTTCTACAGCTGGTAGTACTAGGGGACCGGACCGTAGACACAAGTCCCACACTGATCACAAGGTCAGTGAAGCATGCCCTCAGGCTGTGTTGGTACTGTTTAGTTTTCTCTATCGATCTTTGTTACTAAATACTTGTTTTTGTCACCTATTGATTGCTGTATGGGTATAGGTAGAGGGGGATAACTCCAGCTCAAGTGGTCACAGGCATTCTCATTACATGACCCCTCGCAATGCCAAACCTACCCACGATCCCTACAAGTTTACTAGATTGTCTTCTCAACCCACTTATACCAAACCTGCACCACCTGTCAGGTAAGTGTCACTGTAATCTATCACTTGTCATATTAAACTGTCACATGTCACAACAAACTGTCACATGTCACAACAAACTGTCACATGTTGCAATAAACTGTCACATGTCACCATAAACTGTCACATGTCACAACAGGCTGTCACATGTCACAGCACACTGTCACAACAAACTGTCACACGTCACAACAAACTGTCACATGTTACAGATCAGACTCAATGGGTTCCTCAGGAACACACACAGAAAGCCCATATGCTCACTCTAGAATATCATCTCACAAAAGAGTCAATCACTCCATGTCTTTGGACACGGGAAGAAGTGACGTTGATGAAATACCGAATAGGAACTATGAAAATACTGCAAAGTAAGCTACGCAGCTTTATGACCTCTGAGTGACCTTGCAATGAATGCATGTGTTGTACACAGAGCTGTCTGTTGTAGCAGGCCAAACCTAGACAATGCCAACCCCTACACCGCTGTTGGTAGAGTGAGGAGGCCATCTGGTCCTACAGCCATGAGTCATCACCTCCTGCCCCAGTCTCCCTCTGCCAACTCCGCCTCCAGTGCTTTCTTTCCCTCCACACCCTCCAACCGCCCTCGCACCAACGGGTGAGTACCATTGCATCGTGTACAGTCCTTCGTTCATGCTTGTTTAGCCTTGGGTGGTCTGTTGTGAGAGCTGGTCATCTTTCCCTCTCTGCCTGCAAATGCTTTCTATTGGCAATCAAATAGCCTGGCGTTTAGATAAAAGCTGATTTTTGTATAAAGCTCGATTGTTTGCACAAAATGCTCTCGACTCTGTTGCAGACACTACGCCACCTCCCATGTCATGTCTCAGTCGCTACCCACAGATGATAGTGTGTTCCACGCCACTCCGGTATCGCTGGGGCAGGCTCCATCTTCCTTCACCAACCAGCTGTACATGGATAGTAAGGAGGCTTCCGGCATGGCTGGCTCTTCACAACCACCCAATCAGGTTTGGCGTTACATCTAATCGTCTAATCAATGAGTTCGTTACACATTACCTTTTTACTGTTTATTTACTGCTGTTTTCGCTTGCAGGATCCAACCAAACCTTCTTCGTCTTTTGATAACTACCAAAAGTTGGTGAGTAACACTCCGTTTTATGGAGCGAGCAAAGATGGCAAAAAGGAAGCTAGAAGGTCAAGGCAGAAAAGTGCAAGCAGCGATGGCGATACAGGAAGTGCATTTGAGGCGTACAAGAAGAATAGCCCTCCCCCGATGTCAGGGTACGATAATTTAGATAATAATAATTGCTTGTTTTGTTAGTGGACACTCTGTTGTCTCCCAGGTCACTAGCATGTACTTGCAAGCTCATGATTGCTGTAAAAATTGATCAGCGCAATCGACCAATGACGTTGTTTCAATGATTTGACTGGCCAACGGTTTAGAAAGGGTCCATTCTCCTTTCAGGTTAGATATTGAGCCAACTCCTGAAAACCACATATTGTTGGATACGGTATCGGGGGTGTTTGACTCGTCTGGTGGTGTGTTAAGTTCTAAGTCTACAGGTGTCAGCATATACTTCCCACCTAATGCCATTCCCAATGGAGTTCATCAAGAGGTGTACTTCAAGGTATAAGACGCCTAGCCCACCTCCCAGCTTAGTATTGTGTAATATTTTGTGGTTACTAAGGCTACACTTTGTTTTGCAAGTTTGTTACAACCAGCTGGCTTTATTGATAGGTTTGTGCAGAGGACAACAGTCTAACCTCAGTTCTAGACAAAGAGAAGGGAGAGAAGTTGCTGTCCCCTCTTGTAATGTGTGGACCACATGGATTAAAGTTTCAGTTGCCCGTAGAACTTAGGCTTCCTCACTCAGCAGCTCAGAACTCAGATAATTTGAGGTACACGTTGAAGTCTTCCAGTGACACTGGCACCTCTAACCAGCCCAACGGCTGGCAGACTCAGAACCTAAACAACATTCCACCATCCCCCAACCCTAACGGACAGCAGAGCTCAGTCTCAATTCTCGTTGACCATTTCTAACTTGGATTTGTCTGCTCTTTTTGCATCTTGCAATATCATATTATGTGCTGGTTAGACCAGTACAGGTGTCAAAGTTTCTGGTCTTGAACAGCTAGACTAAGATCTGAGCATGCAGGGTTCCAGTGAGGGGGGAGGGTCATAATAAAATATCTATGTCATTGTTTATCAGCTATCTATAAAAGATCTATACTTTTGTCATCATTATAACACTATTGGCCGCTTTAATTGGCCCTGACATTTAACAGTGGCCAATCATTTACACCTTATCATAGAGTTTCCTCACTACCTGCAAGTGTCGTATGCAAGATCACCTGACCTCATACTTCATTTTTTTTTGTTAACTTTCAAATGACCTTTACAATTCATCACATCAGTCACTGGTTGGTGACCTCTAGACATTTATAGCAACTTTTTCTGTTAATGATTTTCATTAATATTTATATTTTTGTAACTTGGCATGTTTCAATTGATGTACATTTCTTTTCATATCAATAATACATTGTACAGAGTCTGTATACACCAGCAGCTGAGGTGCAGCGCCTAAACAAACACCCGTTGTAACTAATTCTTATGGACGTGAGTTAATGAAATAGATTTGGTATTCGACTAATACACAAGTGGCACAAACGCAAGCACTTCAAAGCGTTGCATTTCTAAGGCTAGACTCTGTCCACTCTCATATATCACAGGCTAAAGAACTAGCAAGGCATTCAGTAACACCAACAACCACAAAATGCCTACAACTTGTCTATGCTGCCGTAGAAAAGCAAACGCTGCCTTGATAAAAAGATCAAAGTGGTCACACAGCAACCAAGAAGAATCTGGGCTTTGCACAAAACCCAGAAAGCTTATCAATGAGCAATTGTTTTTTATTTATCTTTGTTTCACCTGGTCAACAAAACTGCAAAAACAAAACACGCTATACCTATTGGAGACAGTTTATCTCACGCTCAACACTGCCTCCTTGCAAGGGCAGCTGGCTTAACAAAAGGCATGAATATAAGCTTAGTTATTTTATATATTTCAACCATAATACCTGTACCGGGCATTCACTATACGGTTTAGGCTGAAAAACTTTGTATGAAAAGATAAAAAACACCGATGAAGTTTTATGTGACGCGCAGCACAACTCTGCTAAATTGTTGTGTGATTGTTTTTCGTTAAAAGTTTTTATCCAGTTTTTTACACAATTTTTTTTTAATGGATGGCAATATTTCTGAATTATTTCGAAATACTCCCGCTATAGAGAAATTGAATTATCTTGGATTTTTTAGTCCGAATAATAGAGGCATCGATTGTTACTGGCAGTATTTCACCTTCACTATAACTAACTACCTACAACTTGTCACAAACCTACTGACATATCGGGTTCACTGGTTATTGACAGCTTAAATACCTAATTGCAATGAAGCAGCGACCTTTTTGACCTTTTGTTTGAATAAATAACATAACTTGTAAAGAAGTATTGATATCCCCCAGTTCCATTGTTACTGTTCTTTGTACTTGCTCATTCAATAAACACGCTATTACTGAGGCACACTATACACATCCAATACTGTTGCCATCGGTAACCTCATGTAATCAACTCGATACTCACATGTAGGAGCTCATTCAGTCGAGGCTCTCCTTCAAATTAGTGGAGTTCTTTCATCGAGTAAGTCATAGCAATTATTACTAATTATTTTTCAAGTTTTTTGGACAATTCAATTTTCATAATAGTTAGTAATGCTTCAGCTTGTGAAAAATATTGGCTGGCTGAAAATTGTTTTTGAAAATTTTAGACTTTTGAACTGTGATATCTCAATAGTACATGTTGACGCTCTCTCCAGAGATATCTCTCTCTACATATTTGTGCAGACGAAAGAAATCTTTCCGCAGACAAATTTTCTCATAAATATCACATTGTTGTTATTACAGCATGTCTTCAACTGATTCGGCTGTCAATAGGCCTTTGATTAGAGGTAAAATTTTTGTAGAATTGTGTGAACAGCTTCTCTTCATATCCAAAAAATAACATGGCAATCTCGCAGGATGAGACGTCGTGTTGTTTATTGAATGAAACGAGGCTTTTGCTGCTTTCATTTCTAAAAGTGTTATTGTTTATTGTTTATGCTATCCATTCTCTTCTTTTATTATTTCCAGTGTTTGGCTGATACTGCTAAGTTATTTCTTATTGCCGTGTAAAAGTACGAACCTTAGATAAAATGGCCGCTGTTGCAGTTCCGTTGCAGAATAGTCTGACAGGTAACTTGATACACAACTAATTCTCATTGGTTGAGTTAGACTGCATGTAAACATCGCGATCAAATACTGTGATTTCAGTCAGAAAGAAGGGTTGTTTTTGCTTTATATTATTTTCCTTTTCTTTAATGTTCATAAGTTTCACGGAATTGCTTTATTGTTTGTTCACTTCTGCTGACCCCTGATGACCTCTGCTGACCGCTGTTGACCATAAATCTTTGGTCAATGCTTTAACTGGGCTTTAGCAGTTTAAAATTCAAACTTTTCTACATAAAAAGGTTTCTACAATCAATTAAGTAGATATTGATACTGGCAAAGCTGCTGCAAGCTCTATTATGATGTAACAAATATCCACCGATCAATAACGTACAAAAGTATATACTTGCGCGGCTGGTAAACTAACAGTATACCTCTCCAGTTTGTTGACTTTGGGTTGAAACTGTAGACTGTACAACATTTGAACATCTGGTCAATCGATGTTGGCATCAGAGCATTGTAGGGAGGCTTGATTTGCTATATGCTTTTTTAAGTCATCATTTCATAGTAACAATAGCTAGGCTAACACAATCAGCAGAATTAATTTAATGTAAAATAAATCTTTATGCTCAGTTTGCTTGTTTAGAGGTTAAAACGCTAGACATCGCTAGACCAACCATAATACAAACAAGAAAGAAAAAACCAGCGGAGAAAGTGAGGATACCCATATATGACCGAAACTACAAAGGAGCTAATGTGCAGGTATGAGCTTGTTTTGTTACCTGATTATTGATAAAATAAGCAAAAACAATGCAGACTTAGTCCATCTCTCAGGACAGGAAGCATATATTTGGTTTGCGCCATTTATAATCCAATTTAGAATAGTTTAACCTTTACCAAAATGCGCTAACAAAAAAGATTTTTCTATCCTTTGTTAAACTTTAATGGCTTAAAACAATACTAAATAATATTTCGAAGTTACCCAACCTTGATAATAATTATATTCAAATTAAGTGCAATTAGCATTCCAAATATTATGGATAGAGCTTGTACTCACTGCTACGGGCTCTGTTTAGTCCTTCTATGGTTTCAGATAAGGAATGGGTTAGCTGAGGAGTATGAAGGGGAGAAATCTGGTAGAGAGTCCTGGTGGAGAACCTACATGAGGGTAAAGATTTTTTTATAACTGGCCACTAGTAGTAAAGTATGAGCAGACCTCTGTCATGATTTCTTTATTATTGGTCACTCATTTTTTAATCAATCTAGACTAATAAGTAAGCAAATTCTTTTTCATCCATTTTATTAGCTTAAAACAAAATGGATAAATGCTTCCTACAAGCAAAATTTCTCCGATGCTTGTAGGAAACTCCACTGCCGTCAGCATATGGCGTGGAGGAGGCTGACACATTCATATTAGACCTAGAAAAAAGTCAGAAGACGTACAGTTTCAAGTCAGACGGCAGGAAGTTAGAGGTTACAAAAGGAGGCAAAGGAGAGACTCTGCTTCCAGGAGCATACAACTACAAACAGTTCTCCGAGCTGTGAGTGTATATTATAGACCACTTGGAGTTATTTTCTCTTTTTGATAATTTTCAAGCATATACCAAGAAGAAAAGATTAGTTACGATAAAGCCAAAATATCACTTTTCCTGCCATTGCCATGGTGGTTTCAGTACATTTACTTGAAGACTGACCTGTGTATTATCTAGAATGCCACCGATGACCTACAGATTCAAGAATACAGGAAGAGAAGGTAAGGATGTGTTGAATGAAGGTATCTTAGACAAGAATATAAAAGTGGCACCCAATCAGTATGAGACCCAAAAGTACGACTGTACAGCAGTAACCGACCCTAACAACAAGTGAGTCCATTGGAACTCTTTTATATATTCTGCTAGTATGAAGTTGATGGATATGATGTTATAGTGAACACTTTTTTGTAGGAACTATACATTCAAGTCAGCTATTAAAAGATTTCCTACAGTTTACTTCACACCGGTGAGTTTATTTATTTGGTTTTGACTAATTAAAACTACTGTTTTGAAATCTCGTAAAATAACATGTAGAAAAGTAACTTCATAATCAGAACTCCTGAAGCAACGTATGGTTTAAATCACAATCTGTAACTTAACCTTGTAGAAAGATGGCCCAGCACCAGGTCAATACAATGCCAAGCCACAAACATGTATTCCTGCTATTTCATCCAGTTTTAAATCTTCCACTCCCAGATTTAGGACGTCTCACACCGTGAGTAATAAGCTGATACACTTTATATTGGAGTTGTCTGTCTTATAGAAAGCATGACTTTTGCTTTTAAGATCAAATGATTGTACTCTTTACTGCATGTATATTTATAGCCCAAGTTTTGTTCTTGTAGAGAGTGCCAGGGCCGGGCATGTACGAATCCACATATCAGAGCCAACCAATTAAAACTCTCACTAAAATGGGACGAGTCCACGGCTTGTTTTTCTCTTGCTCATTCCAGAAATGACAGCATTTAGACCTTATTGCTAACACCCTCTCCCCACCTTGCAGAAAGCATCCCCTCACGTAGTACAGCATGGTGTTTGGAGGGCTTTAGTGTTCCAACAGTATTATATTACACAGACACAAGTATTTATTGTGTAAACGCTTACATAGACATACAATGTCTGTGCTATATTGGGGCCATATTACCACATGCATTCATCGGTGCAAAGTATATATATACACTTCAGGTGATATTACCTAATCGCATTGTATACAGGTATTTGTGAGATTGTTACCTAACAATATTGTACACGTACGTTTGTGAGAACGCTACCTAACAATGTTGCACATATGTTGTTGATGATGTATGTCGCTACTCTACAATATTATGCCAATCTTACCTCCACTGTGCCAGAAGCAATTGCTCAAGTTTGCAGTAATGTATTCGCAATAACGTGATGTTTGAAGCTGCTTAAACAATACAACTTATTGACTTATTAAACACCCTTTGATTATCGTTTGCTGCGCGTATTGAGGTTGAAGGAGCGTGCAATGTCATGACAAGAAAATTATTATCCTGTATGTACTATAAGGAGAGGGCAACAGCTCATTGACAAAGTCAAACAGCCATAAGTAAATTAGTATTTAAAGATTATTATGAAACTAAAATAATGTATTACCAAACTTCCAAGTTAGTGTCTGGTTGGAGTATTTAAATATGATGGAACAAAATGGACTCAATAAAAATTGGATCTCAAAGTTTGAATTGTACTTATTGTAGTGCATCCAACAAGAGAGGCGATAAATAAAATACTATACATATATACAATACAAAACAGACATGAGTACTAAACATAATAGGGCAATAATATAATAATTGACCGCATGTCACCGTCGGTGAAATGTGATTATATTGCCAATAATCACATTTCACTGATGTACAGCTGATGCACACAAATACATTCGCTCATCTATTATTAATTTATGGGTTGTGGCCTCCTGTACACTGACTCGCATTATTTTTAGTGCTAAAGAGTTGTCATACCTTTTATCTTAATTTCAAGAGGAACTCCTGTCAAGCTGAAATCGAGAAGGAGATTTCTCTTTTCGCGGTTGCTTTTTCAAAGTTGTCTTCTTTTTATTTTAAAGACTGCTACACAAGACCTAATAAATATAGGATTCTAGAAGATTATTTGATACTGATTGTAGGTCTTACTACTTCTGACGAGCATAGTTTTTACAAATGTGCATTAGCAACGAAATTAATTTTTTACTAATCTGTGTAGAGAAAACCACAATCAAAAGTATTTAATTTTACAATCACTTACCTCACAAATGCCTCTCTTTCACAGGTATTTAAATTTTTGTGTTACGTGACCATATTTCCCTCCGTTTTTTAATTTTTGCCATTGATAAGGAAACTCACTGATAGTAGTAGTAGTAACTTTTGTTACTCAAAAAAATAAAAAAAAGTTTAAAAAAAACAACTAAAAAACTACTACTAATACTACTGGGTAGTAGTACTACCCACTACTACTAACTATACTACTAATATTGCTACCACTAAATTACTACCTATTAATAATTATAATAGCTAACTGACTGTTATTGATTTGTTAATTTGTTTCGTTATTATTATTATTTATTATTATTGATCGATGGGTGATGATGGTGGTATGATGATGATGATAATAATAATAATGATGATGAATGAGGACGATGATAAATAATAAATTATTATAATAATAATGTACAAGAAATATACAACACAGCGCCTGTAACATAGTAGACATTATAGCGCGTCAGATTATACCATGTGTAATATCATGATTATTATTTACTTGTTGCTTGTACCTTTTTTGTGATAACATGTTTAAGGCTATGACTGTTTGTCTGAGGCCATGACTAATATTACATAACGCTTTACATAAATACAGCTGCTATGCCTCTCACTCATCAGTGTACACCGCGAGGCATAGCTGGACAATTCTTTCTGAGAATAAAGATAGCTAACACTCACTCAAGCTCTTATACGTGAATTACAGCTCACTGCTCTAGAAGGCAACCCGCTCTGTCGACCTACTAGGTCTGGCAGCACCAGTGTTGACTAACGAGTAGTAGGCTAGGGGCAGACTTGCCTGACAGACTCTCGCCTATCACGGCCTACCTTCTAGCAGTTATGCAGAAGGGCGGACGCTGAGACGACCGAGCTGGTAGCAAGCTACTACTGATACCAGTATACTACTGGATTAATAAGAAAATAGAGAAATTGAATCATAACCTAAAACCTCCAAGGGGTATTTTCAATTAAAGTTGGTCCTAACCGATGCTATCACCAATAAGTGACAGTTTTATGATCAGCCTAGGCCCGAAGTAATCTTGTTTCAATTATATGGTCGCTAGCTGATAAATAATTGTTGAACATGACCATTGTGTATTAGACCGAAGCGTCAGTGAGCGCACGCATTATGCTTTTTATCTCTTGGTTCAGTTGTTACTCGAATGCAAAAGCATTGCAACCACTAAGATTTTCCTAGAAAGGGTCGCAATAAAGTTTCATTTTATTATTATAATAACTTTCGAATAGCCGTTTTGAAATTTATTTATTAGCAATCAAAGTTAATCATTTTTAAACAAGATCTATTGCTGCTATGAATATTATTGTTGTTCTTTTGGGATTGTGTGATTGATGGGTTCTATTACTAATGCACGATGAACC
Organism: Cryptosula pallasiana; assembly: GCA_945261195.1. NCBI lineage: Eukaryota > Metazoa > Bryozoa > Gymnolaemata > Cheilostomatida > Cryptosulidae > Cryptosula > Cryptosula pallasiana. The sequence goes on along the minus strand of OX183130.1, from coordinate 8,963,894 downwards.
GCATAATTTTCTTAAAAGAAATGGCTTCAATAAAATTGAGTTTAGATTGTTATAGCCATTTCAAATTATCGTATTTGTTTCATTTTTATTTTCTAACCATACCACAGGTATTCATTATTTACCTAATAGTATTTTCAATATCTTGCACTAATTGTTATCAATGAGCCCATTATTATATGCAAATCATTGCTAAAGACCTTTCTACGATCACAAGTGAGTAGTTATAGGATCGGACCTAAATTGGTCGTAAAACAGTCATTAGATTTTGGAATTGAAACGATTTCAAATGCGTATGACCAATTAGGTTAAAACTACTTGCGACGCTAATTGAAACCACCCCCAGGGCCTATGGCGTATAGGAAATTGCTGGTTTACAACGCATTATCAAACCAATTTTTTTCAAGTCCACAGCTATGTAGGCAGTGTAATGAGTGGCTTCGCTTGGGCAAGATTTTGTTTCCTCTTTATACCTTTTTAAATCTTGTTTCTAGCAGCTTCTTGCTCCAAGTTATTGAAAATTAGCCCCCAGTAGTATTTGAAAAGCAAAAAAAGGATGCGGGATAAATTTATTTATAAATCCTAAATACACGCTACGCTCGCATGAGTTTTGTACACGCTGTATTATTAAAACTATATATTCAATTTTTACCATAAATCATATTATTATTTATGACTGTCGATTGATCAAAGCCAAGGACAGGCTACTATTACTGCTTCAACATGAATGATCTTTAGTTTATTCATTGTTGTTGTGGTTTCATCATTCTTCTCGTGACTCATCATAATTAGTGTTAATTACTATTTAGTATGGTGGCTCAGAACCTTTTGTGTTTTGCATTTTAAAAGTCTGAACAAATTTCAAACTGTCTGAACGCTTTTGAAATAGTCTGAAATTTTGCAAATCTTCGGAACGCTTTGTGAAATCATTCATATATTTTAAAAATTCCGAGCCCATTTGCTGGCTCGCTCCATTGATCGTAGATCCCCAGTCTATTAACGAACGATAATGTTTTTACTGAACACCGAACAGTTAGATTTCGTGAGAATAAATAAAAAATATGTTTTTATATATTGAATATTTGTTCTGTAATATTTTAAATATTATATACAATCTAATTATGATCGTAAAAAATTAATTTTAGAGGTTATATTCAACAATAGTTTACACAGCTAATTATTTTGCTCCATGTCTATCGATCTATGTCTATGCTGGTAAAGTTGCATAGAGGCTCTAAAGAAAATGATGGCGATTGATTTTGGTTTGAAAGCCATGTGCTTTACAAACTTTTCAGACTATTTCAAAGTAGTTTATACGGTTTGTAAATAGTTCATACTATTTCTTAGGCACTCATACGGTTTGTAATTTTCTAAACCTTATGAATCATTTCTAAACTGTCTGAATCATTTGCAAACCAAATACACATTTTTTAAAATTTACGATTGTTGGACAGGAAATAAAATTTTATTGCATGAAATCCCGCAACTGCTAAGTCCGACAATTTATTTATTATAATTAATAAGCCAGTTTTTATATATGGTTTTTTTAAGCTCTTTCACTACAACTACCCAATGATTTTCATTGTAGAAAATGCTTTGACACATAGAAAGCGAAAGCGTCAGCTTTATGAGCCGCCATAATTTAGGGTATGAAAATTTAATTTCAAATTGTAAATCTTTTTTCAAAAAAAGCATCAGCTTTTAGAATAATTCTTTATCCGTCTTTTGGTGCAGAAACGTATTGGTGTCACACTAGCATTTACCTCATAAAACTTAATTAAAAAAAAAATCTTTGCTTAAAGAACATATGATTTGATGTAACACTGTCATATCGACAGGCCTCCTGCCAAAGATGGGTGACTTTTGGGCCACTTTAATAACTTACTGTTGAGTTTTGTTGTTGGTGTTTGGAAGGTAAGCCATCGTCTTCATATACGAGCCCGCTGGTTAAAAAAACATTTGGACCGCATTCCACCAAGAGTTCATCAGAAAGAACACCCTCTGGGCTGTCGATACAGATTGTTTTTACTTCGATCATACAATTACATGAGAAGCAGCAACAGCATGCCTCCAAAATTTATGCTGGTAAATGCCTTCTCACTCAATATTTCTTGCGTTCCTGGAGTCTCCTGACTCGCAAGTCTTAATGTCCATTTCTACACTGATGACACGATGTTGGCTGGTTTTCAATTCCAAATCACTAAGAAGAGAAAAGCTTGCTCGTCCCGAGACAAAATTGATATAAAAACTTTTTACCTCTACATATAAATAGCCATCTTATTATCTGGTCATTAAACTAAAGTAAATTATTAATAATATTTTTTGGATGTCAAATCCATCAAATTGTAAATCATTAAAATTATCATCTTCCAGCCCAAGTATACACAGGATTATAAGACTTTTTATAAATATCGCTCTGGAATCTCAAGAGTCAGGATCGTCATGACCTTCTTTACAATTATCAGCGCAAAAAAGCGAGGTTTGATGAATAAATTGAGGGACATTATATTTGTCTACTCAATGTCACAGCAAATAACTTGCTTATACTTGCGACATGCTTGATAAAATGGTAGATTGTAATACGGGGGGGGGGGGGGGGGGGGAAGAGAGATGGTAGTGTCTGGTCCAGCCACTTGGTCTTTAGTTGAAGTCCCAATGCAGAAGTTGTTCTTCTTTGAATCACTATATTATTTTTTTGTTATTACTTGGCAAAGCAATACAAAATATCTAGTTTAAGTAACTATTGCAAGACAGAAATCTGTTGACCAAAATTGGGCAAGCTGACATGTTTTTTTTTTGTATTTTGTAGGCAGCTCATTTGACTGACTATTTGTACTTTGTATATTCAATTATATATATCTGCTGCCTTAGCTGAGTGCTGACCCAAACAACTAACCAATAGACTGTCTCATCCTGTTGTACCGTAATGAGTGACCAGAGACAGATGGCTTCCAACTACTCTCCTGGAGAGATAGACCATGTACAGAGCCTCTCAGAGGACATAGGTGAGACCAAGTGAAGAAATCAAAGTGTGGTCAGCCGTTTCTAGTGATATTCTATATAAGGACAACTCCACTGGAGTCAAATTTCACAAAAGCTCATATAAATCATCATTGGCTAAAATAGTTTTTATGCATGTATTCAATATTTGCTGCATAAAATTGAAATATTTTTGCAACAGTACCTCTCTAGCACTCTAGCATTTGGCTCTAGAGGGTCACTTGACAAAGGCAGCTGGCTACACTTTGATTATTTGGTTGAGACTATTCAGTAGCTGTAGGTATGTATGCAGGTACCTGTATGCATATTCAGTAGCTGTAGGTATGTATGCAGGTACCTGTATGCATATTCAGTAGCTGTAGGCATGTATGCAGGTACCTATATACATATTCAGTAGCTGTAGGTAAGTATGCAGGTACCTATATGCATATTCAGTAGCTGTAGGTATGTATGCAGGTACCTGTATGCATATTCAGTAGCTGTAGGTATGTATGCAGGTACCTGTATGCATATTCAGTAGCTGTAGGTATGTATGCAGGTACCTATATACATATTCAGTAGCTGTAGGTAAGTATGCAGGTACCTATATGCATATTCAGTAGCTGTAGGTATGTATGCAGGTACCTATATGCATATTCAGTAGCTGTAGGTATGTATGCAGGTACCTGTATGCATTTTCAGTAGCTTAGGTATGTATGCAGGTACCTATATGCATATTCAGTAGCTGTAGGTATGTATGCAGGTACATATATGTATGTTGATTAACTGCAGGTAACCTTTACCAGAACGAGGAGTGCTCTGATATTGTGCTAAAAGTTGGCGATCAGACGTTTTCTGCTCACAAGGTTATATTGGCATCTAGATGTGAATACTTTAGGTGAGTCTCTTCACCCTTCCCACCCCTTCTTTTAACTGTGAGCTCAGGCTAAATGTGTGTTTGGAAAGACAAGTTTTTGGCTGTTTGATATTTTTTGTGTTTGTATTTAGCCTAGTTTTTCAATGTTTTAGAGCGTTGCTGTTTGGGGGAATGAGCGAGAGTCTCCCTGGTGTGAGCAATATAGAGTTAAAAGAGGAAGGAGCTCAGGCTTTTTCAGTACTTTTGTCTTACATTTACACAGGAAGAGTGCGTCTGTCCCAACTAAAGGTTTGTAAGGGACGACCAGTCCCCCCCCAACCAGTCCTCTATTGCACAACCTTCCTGCGTTGTTTTTTGCAGTATACCGTATGCGACCTGTAAATTGAATGGAGTATTTTAACTTTTCATGGTCACCATGGCTACAGCTGAGTTGATACATTTTATAAACTGACGCGGTGACGCTTGGTTAAACATTCACAAGGAAGTAATGCTGAAGTTGTAGTCTTTGGGGAATTTTGATATTTGACAAACGGTTGCTATGTAGGCGTTCTCGTCTAGTGACAGTGTATAACAGGATATGCACATATCGACTATATTTAGAATGTCTGATTGTTCCGTAGCTTTTACTTGCCACACGAATAGTTGCTTGCAATCAATCATGGGAAGACATTGTCATGATTTCCATGAAATCGTAACTCCCAAATTATTGGTTCCTTTGAGAACTGAATGAACAACAGGAAAACTAACAACAAACAAATGTATGGTGGGTGGTTGTGGTGACACCTAATGAGCAACCCACATTGCTATCTAGTCCTTGAGCTCCCTAACACTAAACAACTGTATGGTGGGTGGTTGTGGTGACACCTAATTAGCGACCTGCATTGCTATCTAGTCCTTGAGCTCCCTAACAACAATCAACTGTATGGTGGGTGGTTGTGGTGACACCTAATTAGCGACCTGCATTGCTATCTAGTCCTTGAGCTCCCTAACAACAAACAAATGTATGGTGGGTGGTTGTGGTGACACCTAATGAGCGACCCGCATTGCTATCTAGTCCTTGAGCTCCCTAACAACAATCAACTGTATGGTGGGTGGTTGTGGTGACACCTAATGAGCAACCTGCATTGCTATCTAGTCCTTGAGCTCCCTAACCACAAACAAATGTGATACACCAGTATATAATCTAGCAGGATACAGCGCACTAAGTACCTAGACATACAACTTGTGGTAAAAATTAAATATTGTTATTTTTTCTCGCTAATGATCATTTGAAATGGTTTTTTTTGACGACTTGCAGCTGTTAAAAAAGTTGTTAGCAATATGGTTTAATGTTACTTTGTACTCATATTTTAGTTAAATTATAAATAACTATATATTTATTTAAAAAAAAGTAGAATAATTGTTTGGATAGTTTTTAATTGAGTTATTATTATTCCACATCTGGACAGTCCGAAATATCCCTAACAGTAATAAACTTGATAGATTACCTAAAAACCATTTTTTCTAAAGTAATATTTATAAAAATAAATGATTAGAACTAATATTATTTATTAAAAGGTGGCAGCCAACAATTTTAAAAACATTAACATGATAAATACTAGGTTAAAGCTCGTTGTGTTTTACTCCATTACAATAAAATTATTCAAAATATTACATTCAAGTAAATAACACTCCCTGCATACAAGCACCTAGCAAACAATGCTCATTCTGATGAATTGCTGGTCAAGCTTCTTTTCTTTGCAAGGAGAAGACAACTCCAATCCTATATCTTGTATGTGCAAGGAGAGGACAACTTACTATTTGTTTGGTTTTATACAGAGTAAAGAGCAACTTATGAAGTCAACTCGAATATTTGCTTATATCTTATTTATTAAGAAAATTTTTGAAAAGTGTTAGAATTCTATTGTTTACATGAACTTTGGCATCTGTCCAAGTTTATTAATATGTTACTGTCAGTTTCAGTCAGCAGTAAATGTTGTCAATGTATTGTATTGGTTGTTCAACAGGAAGAAGTGATGCTTGACCTGTTAGGAATGGCAAACAAATACGGTTTCCAAGCACTGGAGACATCAATATCCGACCATTTGAAGATGTCGTTGTCGCTAAAGAATGTGTGTGTCATCTATGACATGGCGAGCATCTACGCACTAGACAAACTCACCCAGCAATGCCTCTTATTCATGGACAGGAACGCTTGTGAGGTGCTGCGCTCTGAAGGCTTTTTTAACATGACTAAGGTATGTACATGCTACGTACATACTGGTACTTACACCTGTATGTAGTACATATATACTAGTACTTACTCCTGTATGTAGCACATATATACTAGTACTTACTCCTGTATGTAGCACATATATACTAGTACTTACACCTGTATGTAGCACATATATACTAGTACTTACTCCTGTATGTAGTACATATATACTAGTACTTACTCTTGTATGTAGTACATATATACTAGTACTTACTCCTGTATGTAGTACATATATACTAGTACTTACATCTGTATGTAGTACATATATACTAGTACTTACTCTTGTATGTAGTACATATATACTAGTACTTACTCTTGTATGTAGTACATATATACTAGTACTTACTCTTGTATGTAGTACATATATACTAGTACTTACTCCTGTATGTAGCACATATATACTAGTACTTACTCCTGTATGTAGCACATATATACTAGTACTTACACCTGTATGTAGTACATATATACTAGTACTTACTCATGTATGTAGTACATATATACTAGTACTTGCACCTGTATGTAGTACATATATACTAGTACTTACACCTGTATGTAGTACATATATACTAGTACTTACACCTGTATGTAGTACATATATACTAGTACTTACACCTGTATGTAGTACTTATATACTAGTACTTACACATGTATGTAGTACATATATACTAGTACTTACACCTGTATGTAGTACATATATACTAGTACTTACACATGTATGTAGCACATATATACTAGTACTTACTCCTGTATGTAGTACATATATACTAGTACTTACACCTGTATGTAGCACATATATACTAGTACTTACTCCTGTATGTAGTACATATATACTAGTACTTACTCCTGTATGTAGTACATATATACTAGTACTTACTCCTGTATGTAGTACATATATACTAGTACTTATTCCTGTATGTAGTACATATATACTAATACTTACACATGTATGTAGCACATATATACTAGTACTTACTCCTGTATGTAGTACATATATACTAGTACTTACTCCTGTATGTAGTACATATATACTAGTACTTACACCTGTATGTAGTACATATATACTAGTACTTACACCTGTATGTAGTACATATATACTAGAACTTACACCTGTATGTTGGCTCTGCTATAGAACTCTGTGGTTGAAGTATTCAAAAGAAGCTCCTTCTGCGCCGATGAGATACAAATATTTGATGCTGCCGTTCTCTGGTCAAAGAAAAACAATGAAAATGACATCAGCGACATAATTAGACATGTTAGGTTCTCGCTGGTAAGTGTACTATTATGTGTCTACAAATATGCCTACATACGCTTGGTAGAGAGTCTACACAGGCTCTTTATATCTATTCGTTGTTTCATTGAAAATATGACACTACAGGTAGTTCATAAGTACAATACTGTGTGGGTACATTAGGTAGTTTATAAGTACAGTACTGTGTAGTAGCGCTGAGCCTATTAGTAGAATCCATGGATGAAATATAACAGGATTGCCAGAAACCCGAACGGGGTGTAGCCAATTTTGGCCAATGGGAAGTCATCCATGGCGCCCATATTGAACTGGTTGTTCGGAGCGGAAACATAAACTACTATAGCAGCTCGGAAAAGTAATCGTAAATATTTGTATTAACGCGATGTTCTGATTTTCTAGTTTCGGAGCGGAAGCTGCATAAAGTTCGCCATATACCAAAGATTACATATATGTTATCGTTGGCATATACAATTTTGTTCTCGGAGCGGATATGGTATTGTAAGTAAAAAGTAGTTGAATCGTCAAAACTAGCGCAGTATGCCCACGGCGTGAACTTAAAGTGCAAAAACTCATAAGAAAACGATATTTATTACGAGATCCAAGTGGTCTTGAACATTTCGGAGCAGTATGGCGGTTCCCACAAACGGCTACATTTGGCTCGTCACAAAATTTCTATTACTCGGCCGCAGCTGGCAATCCTGTTATATTTCATCCATGGTAGAATCGCAGGTAACTGCGATCCTGGGCCCATGCGATACTCAGCAAAAAAGATACTTCCGGTATGGACCGTGCGATACTCTCAGTGCGATATATGCGATATACTGCATTTGATATATAGGTGTTTTATAACGGAGTTGTCCCCTCTTTTAGTAGGGGAGGATAAGTCTGCAGTATTGAATGTTAGCCTTTGTTCCAATCTCTTCATGTTTTCTATGGTTTATTTATTTATTAAATTGTTAATTCTAACAAATTGTGGTTGTAGACTTTGTTCCAATTGTATTCATTTTTCATGATCAATGTTGATAGTAGATAATAGTTTAAAGCTTCGAGGCCGTGAACACAAAAGCTAACAGTCACAGTTTGCGGCAGCAATAATATAATAAAAAAAGACGAAGTTATTAATTCACGCTGCTGCTGCCTTCATAAATGAGTCCATTAGTAACTAGTGTTTTTGCTATTATTATTTTAATTAAAATGTCAGCACTATGGGCATTCTTCAAACGCTGCTGTGAAGAGAACCCAAAGAATGATGTGGTTCAATGTGGACTTTGCAGTAGTATTTTATTACAAAAACCCGGTCAGTAACAACAAACAACAACAGCAGTAGTTGTTGTTTGTTACTACTGCTGCTACAATATACTACAGCAGCATAATTATAATAGAAGATAATATCACACATACCACCCTAAATAAGCAAAAATCACTGAAGAAAACTCACACCACTACTGCTGTGACTCTAAATTTATTTGATTAATAATTAATTAGTAATAATAATTAATTATTAATTAATAGCAGTAGTAGTTACTAACTACTAACTAAGTTGTTAGGAAAACGTAGTGGTGGTAATGTTAGGCTACTACTACTGCTGCTGCTGCTGTTGTTTCATTAACAAAAGAAACTTGAAAAGGAGTCAAAAAATGCCAACAACAACAACAGACACACTGTACAGGAATTTACTGTCTGGGTGGTAGCCACCTGTACACCTCCCGAATGCTTGGTCCCCTAGCTAATGCAGTGCACAATAATTCTGTAATTATTGTTAACAGGCTACTACTGACTTTGGTCATGCAAGAGAACAACCGAATCTGGTGTGGAACAAGTGCTGGCAGTTGCAATAATTATTCAATAATTATTGGCTGCGTCTGAACCTCTCTAGGCTCGACAATAATCAGTGCCGTGATTATTGTCTAGTTTAAAGTTTGTTTCGAACTTCGCTGCATACAATAATTCCGCAGGAATTACTGTTTAGTTTATAGTTTGTTACGAACTTTGGGCCACCGACAATAATGGTGCTATAATTACTACTTGTCTGTTTCGACACAGTCGAGACCGACAATAATTACGCTGTAATTATTGTTGTGTTAGTTTTGTTTCGAACTCCACAGTTCGGATTGCAATGTGTGTCGAACTAGTAGGGCACCAGGTGCTTTGCGTCGTACACCTCGGGTCGAGGGAATACGCAGTAAGAGAGCGAACAATCCTACTTTCCGCCAAGCCTCGTGCTTGCTAATAGTTGACCAGCGCTTGTAGTTATGCTGCTTCTAGCTGTGCTCAGTGCTTGCTTCTTGAGAGTAAGAATCTTCTGAGAGTCTGGCTAACTCTAAAAATTATTGCACAAACACAGATATATAAATAAAGTAGGCGGGTATGTTTAACATAGTCACACCCTTGTATAAAATCTGGCAAGCCACACCTTGCTAAGCACCAATTAGCACTGGGTAAAAGATAATAATAATAATTAGCCACACCTTGCTAAGCACCAATTAGCATTGGGTAAAAGATAAGAATAATAATTTGTGGAAACGGTATGTGCATAGAACTATACAGCATAGAGTCTCGTAGTTAGGCACCAATACAATAGAACGATACATGGACATAGACACCTAAGTAAATAATAAAATAGACGCAGACAGTGTATAATACAAGGGTAGATAATAGTAAATGAGTTTAGACAGTACGTAGTACAGCAATGAGTGCTGGCGTCCCTCACAACACGACATGGCACTGTTATTATAAATAATTATTGTGGAAGGAATTGCTTTGTTACTTTTTACCATTACTACTCTACTCTCTACTACTACTACTGTTTGAGGCAAAAACAAATGAAGTAGTAAAGCAGTACTAGTAGTAATAAATAAGTAATTAATTAATTCCTTACTAATGAATAAAGTAGGAAAGAGGTAGCATTCTTCCTTTTTTATTATTATTTATTATAAGAAATAATAATTAATTTTTACTATTAATCATATTTGTCATGCAATTAGTTATATAATAATATTATTAGTTTAGCAAAACTGTTGGAATATTATATGACTAATGCAAAACATTTTTATTGTTAGTATTATTTTAGTTGTATTAGATGGTAATAATTATTTTTTTTGACAACAATAAAAATAATGTCATCTATAATAGAAAAACATTGATTAAACAATAATTTTGTTTGTATAATAAGTACAAATTAATTTCCAACAGACTAACATAACTAATATTATATTTATTATCATGTATTGTATAATTAACTGCTTGACCTGACAATGAATAATTATTAATAATAATAAAAGAAAGAAGAATGCTACCTCTCTCCAACTTTATAGTAATCATTTATTAATTATGTTGGTAGCCTACATGATGATGTATGCTCTAAAATATTGCTATTATTATTATTAATATAACAGTTGTAGTAACAAACACCAATAGTAGTAGTAGGAATACCAGTAGTAGTAATTTTGGCAGCAGCAGTAGTAGCAGGATCTGCGGCAGCAGTAGAAGCTGTAGTAGTAGGTAGCAGTAGAAGCAGCAGTAGTGTGGTAACTTTTATCCTCGGTATGTGTGTATTTGTTTTGCTTTGGATAAAATTTATCCTATATAACTAGCACCAACTAAGTAATTTTCTATTTCAATAAAATTCTAATCACTTGATGATTGCAGATCAGAGGGTCAACCACCAATTTGCGCAAGCATCTTGTAACACACCACACCAAGGAATTAAATCTACCTACCAGTACATTGTCTTGAGTTTCGACAGTTGAGAGTTTTGGCTATGGCCAAAAAGTAGCTCATAAAATTTGATTTTGTTGTTGAACACCATTTCTTTTAAAATGGAAATTGTAATAGAATTATCTTCCTTGGTATTTTCTCCCCTGCTGAAGTTAAATATGCATGCATATGTTGCATATTTTAATTTGTACAATGAAAATATAGTTGATGATAATTCATAACAATCTTCAGCTACATACATTCCATTTCTTTATCTTGCATTTTCTACAGTAAACTAGGTATGCTGTATCGTAAAACATATTAGGATATCATGTAGAATCCAGTATCAAGCTTACATATCGCAAGTATCGCAATTGGAGCTACCGCCATCGCAAATATTGCAGTAACAGCAAATGTATCGCAAAGCAAATGTATCGAAATCGATATCGCAAGTATCGCAGCTGCTGCAAACAGTATTGGTATCGTACTAAGACTTGGTATCGGCTCAGCACTACTGTGTGGGTACATTAAGTGGTCCATAAATACATTATTGTGTTGGTACATTGGATAGTCCATAAATACAGTATTGTGTGTGTACAATGAATAGTCCATAGGTATATTACTGTGTGGGTACATTGAATAGTCCATAAGTGCAGTAATGTGTGGGTATATTAGGGAATACATAGGTAGTACATAGGTACATTATTGTGTGGGTACGTTGAATACACTTTATGATATGTCTCCTGTTAAGTATTCTCTCCCATCCACTCAAGTGTATGTTCTGCTGAACAGATAACAAGGAAAGATTTGCTGAGGAAGGTGAGACCCTCTGGTCTAGTCAACCCAAACGAGGTGCTGGATGCAATAGATAGACAAGAACACAGCAAAAACACAGACCTGGACTATAGAGGTGAGAGCCTTGTTGTACCTTCTAACCCCCTCCCCATAGCCTCGCTCTTTTTTTTTGATCTAACTTTGTACTAAACCTAGACTGCATATAACTACCAGGTCAAACAGAAAGAAAAAACAAGTTACTTGTATTATAACACAGATAAGTTGGTGAAAACAACAATGATACAAATATCATTGTTGTTTGAATTCCTTGAAGCATTACGAATCGGCCATCAATTTATCTTACTTGACGCGATTCAAGTTTTAATAAAAATACTTTACATAATTGTATATAATTTTTCCATCCTATTTGGTCATTTCTCTCACAATTATATAACTTCATTTTATAGCATAACAATTAGAGTTGTGTTAAACACGTCATGTGATCAGAACTTTTATATTTGAGCTGTTAAAATTTTGTCCCTCTCGGATGATTGCCAAATCCAGGCAGTTTCAAATATCTAACAGCCCTCACCTGCACCTGCTGCTACTCTTTGTCACTTGTTGTCACTTGCTGTCACTTGCTGTCACTTGTTGTCACTTGTTGTCACTTGTTGTCACTTGTTGTCACTTGTTGTCACTTGTTGTCACTTGCTGTCACTTGCTGTCACTTGCTGTCACTTGCTGTCACTTGATGTCACTTGATGTCACTTGATGTCACTTGATGTCACTTGATGTCACTTGCTGTCACTTGCTGTCACTTGATGTCACTTGTAGTCACTTGTAGTCACTTGTAGTCACTTGTAGTCACTTGTAGTCACTTTTAGTCACTTGTAGTCACTTGTAGTCACTTGTAGTCACTTGTAGTCACTTGTAGTCACTTGTAGTCACTTGTAGTCACTTGTAGTCACTTGTAGTCACTTGTAGTCACTTGTAGTCACTTGTAGTCACTTGTAGTCACTTGTAGTCACTTGGTGTCACTTGGTGTCACTTGGTGTCACTTGGTGTCACTTGTAGTCACTTGTAGTCACTTGTAGTCACTTGTAGTCACTTGTAGTCAATTGTAGTCAATTGTAGTCACTTGTAGTCACTTGTAGCCACTTGTAGCCACTTGTAGCCACTTGTAGCCACTTGTAGCCACTTGTAGCCACTTGTAGCCACTTGTAGTCACTTGTAGTCACTTGTAGTCACTTGTAGTCACTTGTAGTCACTTTTAGTCACTTTTAGTCACTTGTAGTCACTTGTAGTCACTTGTAGTCACTTGTAGTCACTTGTAGTCACTTGTAGTCACTTGTAGTCACTTGTAGTCACTTGTAGTCACTTGTAGTCACTTGTAGTCACTTGTAGTCACTTGTAGTCACTTGTAGTCACTTGTAGTCACTTGTAGTCACTTGTAGTCACTTGTAGTCACTTGTAGTCACTTGTAGTCACTTGTAGTCACTTGTAGTCACTTGGTGTCACTTGGTGTCACTTGGTGTCACTTGGTGTCACTTGGTGTCACTTGATGTCACTTGATGTCACTTGTAGTCACTTTTCACTTGATGTCACTTGTTGTCACTTGATGTCACTTGATGTCACTTGTTGTCACTAGCTCTCACTTGCTGGTTTTTGCATTGTACAGGCATGCAGATACCCGAAGAGAACATAGCCACTGCCAAGTATGGTGCGAGTGTGTGCAAAGGAGAGATGAGACCTGCCCTGCTCGACGGTGATGTCACACACTATGATCTTGACCGTGGATTCACCAGGCATGGCATAGACGACGAGGATTGTGATGGTATAATTGTCAAGTTGGGACAGCCTGCCATAATAAACACTATCAACATCCTGCTCTGGGACAAGGATACCAGGTTTGTGTGCTTCTCCAGTCTGTCACTCATTGAAAGGTTTCACCTACTTGATTGCTCCATAGTTGAAGTTGTTTGAAATTTCTCCGTCTCTTCATTCTTGCTATACACCAGGGGTTTTCTTCTCTTTATCCATCGAGTAATGCTCTTGTAACTGCACATTAATGCTACATGTACATCTATCGATTACGTACCGATTTGCCCTTACCGATGACGTCAAGGAGTTTCCCCTATTTTTTTCTCTACTTGCCACTCTCACGCAATACCGGTGAAACTCGCTACATTTTTGCCATAGTTAACCATAAAGTGCTTTCAAACAACAGAGGCAGGACACTCAAAAACGACTCTTCATCTAAAAATAATTGCACTTGAGAAACAGTTTTGTTGGAAACATTGAAATCGCGAACAGTAATATGATTGGTCAAATTACGAATTGTCTACCGATTTTTTGACCGCGAGCAAAACCAACGATAGCCTCAAATAAAGTGCTACCGATTATTTCGTTACTTCACACCGGAAACACATGCGAAGAAATCCTCATTCGGTAAGGCAAACCGGAAGCTAATCAGTAGATGTACACGGGGTATAACTGTTATTTAGCCAGGGTGGCTCTCGGGGGGGGGGGGGGGGGGGGGGGGGGGTGAGAGAGAATGAGAGCCAGGGACACATTGAGACACGGTAGGCGGCACTTAAACCATAGTTGAGCTTGAGCCCTTTATATTTTTAATTGTTTTACCAAAACAAAGAAGATCGAAACGGTCTATAAAGCAACGGAAGCACAACTACTGCGGTAGAAATATCAGCCACTGACGCATAAACAGTGCGTAATAACTCATAACGGCCAAGTGCACTTTATCATGCATCAATTTGAACGACATCTTGTAATCAGTTGCCCACTACAAAAAGGACGGATAACTCTGACTATGTAACATTTTGTTACAGAATGTTGCTTTCAAAATCAATCTGGCCCGGGCTCTATTTCCCTCTCACCCAAACCCCACCCACCACTACAAACCCCACCCCTTGAGAGCTGCCCTGGCTAACTGTTCTGCCAGAGATTAAGGGTTTTCTCCTCCATGAATTCATAATGCGTATTGGGGGTTCAATTCTCTTTAGTTCGGTGTTAAACACGTGAAGAAATTTTCTGTTTTTGTCAGCTGAAAAGTAGGAACTGTCTTTCCTTCTATTGTCATTCATATTTGGAGACTGTGTGCTTATGTTTGTTACACACTTGGAATTTATGGTACATCTTGACTATATAGTTGAAGTCATGTACTCCTTGTATCTTATTTACACTTTGTCTCGTCCTACTCTTGTCTTTGTCTTGTCCTACTGTGAGAGTTTACTCTTAGCATACTTCTGTGTTGGCTGCTTGGAGTTTCCCGTTTTACCGAAACAAAGAAGATCGACACGGTCTATAAAGCAAAGGAAGCACAACTACTGCGGTAGAAATATCAGCCATTGACGCATAAACAGTGGGCTGTTTTGTATGTATTATGTTCTTTCTACACAACTACATATCTTAGCTCTGGTATGTACTAGAAGTTCTCTTCTGGTATTCTGGCTACCTACAAAGTGTTTTTACCTTATATTATTCTTGCTACTTCGTGGGAGTTGTCTTTTCTTAGCCCTGTGACATCTCTGTAACTGACTGATTAGGTTCTTCTCGTTACCTTGTCAACTACCGGGAAGTTTCTTGCCTCATCTCTAAAATATACTTGAAGCTTTCTTACCTTCCACAACTAGATATGCAGAGTTTTCTTTCTTTATCGGGCAGTTACATAGTTAAATATTCTGTCCATTGCAATGGTACCAAGTCTAGAGCTGTCCAATCTCTCTATTGCAATGGTACCAAGTCTAGAGCTGTCCATTCTCTCTATTCCAATGGTACTAAGTCTAGAGCTGTCCATTCTCTCTATTGCAATGGTACCAAGTCTAGAGCTGTCCATTCTCTCTATTGCAATGGTACCAAGTCTAGAGCTGTCCATTCTCTCTATTGCAATGGTACTAAGTCTAGAGCTGTCCAATCTCTCTATTGCAATGGTGCTAAGTCTACAACTGTCCAATCTCTCTATTGCAACGGTACTAAGTCTAGAGCTGTCCAATCTCTCTATTGCAATGGTGCTAAGTCTAGAGCTGTCCATTCTCTCTATTGCAATGGTACTAAGTCTAGAGCTGTCTAATCTCTCTATTGCAACGGTACTAAGTCTAGAGCTGTCCAATCTCTCTATTGCAATGGTGCTAAGTCTAGAGCTGTCCAATCTCTCTATTGCAACGATACTAAGTCTAGAGCTGTCCAATCTCTCTATTGCAATGGTGCTAAGTCTAGAGCTGTCCAATCTCTCTATTGCAATGGTACTAAGTCTAGAGCTGTCCAATCTCTCTATTGCAATGGTGCTAAGTCTAGAGCTGTCCAATCTCTCTATTGCAATGGTACTAAGTCTAGAGCTGTCCAATCTCTCTATTGCAATGGTACCAAGTCTAGAGCTGTCCATTCTCTCTATTGCAATGGTACTAAGTCTAGAGCTGTCCAATCTCTCTATTGCAATGGTGCTAAGTCTAGAGCTGTCCAATCTCTCTATTGCAACGGCACTAAGTCTAGAGCTGTCCAATCTCTCTATTGCAATGGTGCTAAGTCTAGAGCTGTCCAATCTCTCTATTGCAATGGTACTAAGTCTAGAGCTGTCCAGTCTCTCTATTGCAATGGTGCTAAGTCCAGAGCTGTCCAATCTCTCTATTGCAACGATACTAAGTCTAGAGCTGTCCAATCTCTCTATTGCAATGGTGCTAAGTCTAGAGCTGTCCAATCTCTCTATTGCGATGGTACTAAGTCTAGAGCTGTCCAATCTCTCTATTGCAATGGTGCCAAGTCTAGAGCTGTCCAATCTCTCTATTGCAATGGTACTAAGTCTAGAGCTGTCCATTCTCTTCATTGCAATGGTACTAAGTCTAAAGCTGACCATTCTCTCTATTCCAATGGTACTAAGCATAGAGCTGTCCATTCTCTCTATTGCAATGGTACGAAGTCTAGAACTGTCCATTCTCCAGTTTTGTGACACGGTTAAAATTATTTGATTTTGAAAGTATGGGGGTTTTCCCCCTTTTTTGAAAAGTATACCCAGGGAACTGTTTCCTTTTTCTGCAGTACAATATTTTTATTAGTGGAATTTTTTCGCTCCACTCTTTTACTGCATATTGAATAAAGTTCGTCCCCTCCTCCACTTGTATTTGCTACATTACTAGGCTATGTTATAGTTTAGTGACTTGACTTTTCTTCACCTTACCATGGTCCAGACAACTTAGAACCCAGCGGAATTTGCCATTCCTTCATTTTTGAACCCTTCCCATTTGTCTCGTAGTGCGAATTCCCTTCACCTTTATTGTTCCGCACTTTCACTGTCAGAGTAATTTTCAACGTTTGGTTACAAATTACGATCTCACTATCTTTCATACATTGCACATGTAATATGCCTGTCCGACAATCTGCTCTGAGTGTTAGGGTGTATCAGTTCACCTGCTGCATGTAGTCAGACTACCAGTTCCCCTTCTAGTCTCAGATCATTAATCTTATTGGACATACTGCAGGTCGTATGCATACTATGTGGAAGTGTCTATGGATGCAAAAGACTGGAAACTAGTTGTGGATCATCGCAAGTTCCTGTGTCGCTCTTGGCAGAGACTACACTTCAGTCACAGAGTGGTCAGGTGAGTGTAGTGAGTGAGTGCGTACTAGTGAGTACTGGTGAGTGAGTACTAGTTAGTAAGTACTAGTTAGTAAGTACTAGTTAGTGAGTTAGTAGTACTAGCGAGTGGGTGAGTACTGAGTGACTGGGTTGAGCTGACATCAAAAGTGAGTCTGTGTATATTTCAGGTATATAAAAGTGGTCGGTACCCACAACACAGTCAATAGGGTCTTTCATGTCATAGCACTGGAGGCACTGTACACGCAGATACCCTTCAGGCTTAGAGATGGACTTATAGGTAAGTAAACTGTTACCTCTGCGCATTGTATTTATAGTAGTATTTACATATAATACTATAATAACTGTAAAATATAATAATTATAACATAGTAACTATATTATTTTCTCTCACAACCATTCTAGTTTACCCTTTTCTGTTCCAGTACCCACATGCAACGTGGCCACTGAAGACTACTCAGCGTTTGTGATAGAGGGCGTGTCTCGCACCAGGAACTCACTCATCAATGGAGATCTGAAGAGCTACGACTGGGACAGCGGCTACACCTGCCACCAGCTAGGCAAGTCCACCCTCTGATCTGTGGCGATGTTACTATTGTAGGTTGCCACTCTACAACTGGGTCTAATTCTACTATATGTTGTGCAGGAAGTGGAGCCATTGTTGTTCAGTTGGCTCAGCCATTCATTGTTGACTCGATGAAGCTCTTACTGTGGGACTGTGATGACAGGACGTATAGCTACGCCGTGGAGGTGTCTGTCGACAATCACTCTTGGGTGATGATCAAGGACAACAACAATGTGTCTTGCAGGTAATGTGAGCCTTGCAGGTAATGTGAGCCTTGCAGGTAATGCGTGCCTTGCAGGTAATGTGTGGGTAATGTAATGCATTCATTATGTAAAGATCATGTGCACAGAGGTCTATGCTGTACATGCATAGCTGTAAACAGTATTTCCATAGAGATGTGTGATCAATTACTATGTTTCCATATCATGACAAAATGTCGCCAAATCTTTGTGGTTTGCTACCACAAATAACTGGCGACAAGGGCATATATTTCCACGACTCAAAGTTTATCGCCGTTGGTTAAACCACGCCCACAGAGGCAGTTGCAGTCAGTGTGCTGTTAAGTGCAGTTTAGACAACTAGCGTTGCAGGCTGTTTTTTATTATTTTCTTATATTGTGGAATGAACATATAAAAAATATATCACAGAGTTGTTGGCTAGCTAGGGGAGCTGTGTGATGACAAAATATTTTAGTAGCACTTTGCCATTGATTCAATAAATTATATTATTTATTATTATTATTAGTTGGTAATAAATAATAATAATAAAAAAACCACCAAGTGAATTTTTGCTAAAAAAAATACTACCATTTGTTTCTCTTTACTGCAATAATTAATTACCAGCAGCTAAGATTCGTCCGTTTCAGTTGTATTGTTTCATAAATAACAGTGTAATAAACCACAAATGATCATCGTTAGTGAAATGTAAACACACACAAGCCGACGATGCCATGCGGTTACAATGGATAATTTGTGGCTTCCTGTTTTATTACGCATGCCTGGTTTTATCGCCTTTGGCGACATTAGCGTTTCCAATAGCAATAAGCATCTGGAATTTAGCTTATCGCCAATTTTTCGCTTTCAGAGAGCGACAAATGTTTGTCGACAAGTCTCACGACAAATTTGTCGACAATGGTGTTTCCAATTGGAATTTCCCTTTATCGCCGGCAGTATCGCCAATTTGTCATGATATGGAAACATAGTAATTGTGTACTAAAGTAGACAATGTTTACATAGATTGTAGAAAATATCTCTATATTGCTGTAAACAAACCAACCATTGATATAGACAATACAATGTAGATTTTTAGTCGTATATTATATAAAATGGAAGATTAACCGTGTCAAGGTCATCGGCAGCTTATCCTCACACCAGCTCAGTTACTCTTGACTGCACTGGCCGTTATAAAATGCTTTGTTTGTCAAGTTTCTAGAAAAACTACCTCAATTTTTTCAATCTCTACACAGAAAAAAAAGTTTGTTAAAACAAGTCACAAAAATTACTCATTCTTTGTCAAAAACAAAATTTTCTGGCTGTTGCTAGAATATTGACAGGAAGATGAGAGAACGAAAGAAATTGCTCATAAAATTTAGCCAATGACCACTTGCCATAAATAAGGTTAACAAGTTGTGCACGTATTGCTCTGTATGTTGAAATAAAATGTTAGAAACTTGGGTTACTGAAAGTTACCGAACACATTCTTAAAGTTGTGCTCTCCTGCATAGTGCTAAGCACGCTAATAGGGACATGGTGTTTATTTTCTTCTGCTGTTGACTTTTGTAGAAGTTGGCAAGTCATAGAGTTTTCTGCTCGACCAGTCACATTTGTACGCATCACTGGATCCAAGAATTCAGCCAATGAGGTTAGAGTACACACTGTGCTGCTCCCATATGCGTACACTATACTTCACTCACTGTCACTACATGATTGTCCTGTATTGTGTTTGCTTGCAGGTATTTCATCTGGTACACTTTGAGTGTCCGTGCGATAAAAATGCGGAGAAGATGAGACAAGATGAGTTCAAATCTCCCGCAGCGTCGGTCACTCACTCTCACAGGTGTCCTCCCGCTCCAGCAAACACCTCTCACTCTTCCAATGACCTCAACAATTCAGGTTAGTGTGCTCTGTCGTCCTTTAGCCACTATATCCTCATTGTGTCCCTCCGATCTCTCCCTCAATCATCCTTTCTCTTTGCTTTAGACTCCAACCTGAGTGGTATAATACGAGGCACTGCTCCGCCCACATCCCCCACCTCTCAACGGACACCTTCAGAGCACCACATGGACGCTCTAGTGAGACTCTCTGCCTCCAACAGGCTCTCGCCACCTTCAGCCTCCGCACACATTACCTCTGCAGCCTCCTACCAAGTAACAGCTTCGCTTCCTCCACTTGGCGCTGCCACTGCTGCCGCTGCTCCTTTGTCTTTCACTGACTCACGGGACGATGACGATGAGAAGAGGCGGGCTGACCTAAAGGATGATTGACAGTTTGAGATAAATAATATATTTATTGCAGACCTGTTTGCCTGTTGCTGCTGAACAAGTGCTGCCCTTTACTTCTGCTGATAAATACATGTTTTTTGTTTTTATACCTGTTTACCTTTGTCCCTGCGCAGTTGGTTGTGTGACTGCTAGTCAAAACCTCCTGTATCTATGTATGTGTGGGGAGGGGGTGTAATATGTGCAGAGACAACGCTGTGTTTACCGGTAGATAAATCGTTGTGCACTTGTTTTGTATTAGCTATTATATATTAATATATTATTTTTGTCCATTTCCTTGTGTTTCATGGCTTTTCAACTAGTCTATTCATACCTGGTATTTTTGGTTGTTTTTGATTTGTCATAAAGCGACTTCAATAACCAGAGCTGCAAAACTGCAAATCACAAGTATCTTAAAGTCATTCAACACAAAGTGTCAAGTCAAGCGCTTTTTTCAAGTAATTTTTTTTTTTTCTCTCGGCACATATCCTCTCAAACTCTTCGACTTTAATTTTGAAACCACTAGTGAAATATATGAGATGCTTACGAAAAGCTGCTTAAAAAAATTTATCTTTTTACCAAACCAACTGGCCAAACAGCAAACAGATATTACAAACAGCCCCAAAGTTTTAAAGAAATAACGCAATGGAGCCTGTGAATTATATTCTATGTGAGAGGACAATAGAATTCTAATTCTATGGAGGGTACAATGAACATTGAAATCAAATACCAAAACCATTTATCCTAAATATTGACTCAACCGCTTCATCTCAACAGGATGCGTCAAGGGTAACACGGAGAGATGCTAAAATTAGGGATGTCACATATAATGCTATCGCACACATAGAATGAGAGTAACTTGATTTTTAATAGTCGCTAAATAGATTTCACAAAAAACATAAGATGCCTGGGTTTGGACACATTTTCAGACAACAAATTTTGATTTAAGCTTTTGGAACGCTTTCATGAACAGCAAGCTGCTGCATCTCATCTCAGGAAACAAATACACGACTGAAAAAAACTCTATAAACTGCCATTTAAAAAATCAAGACTTCACGAGCAAAAACCTCAGTTGTTATTATGGGTTGGCTATTTAGGTTTGTAAACACTTAACGTTTATTAATTGTCGATTGACAAAGAAAATCTTTTCATTTTTGAAAATACCTTTCAAAATTATTTTTGGCAAAACCATTTTTTTTGTAAGTCAACTTATCTAGCAGCTGACAGCTTTAACCAGATTAATTTTTAATGTGAATATCTTTTTTGGCTGGTGGAATGACACTTTTGAGTGTAATCACAAAACGTTTTTAGATAAAATTTGGAAGATCACTCCTAAATTTAAACTTAAAACTATGGATAATTGTTTTTCGTGACATTTAACTGAATGTAACTGCGCTATAATGGTGCCTAAACCTCTCGTTGAAAATTTTCAGTTTCATTATCTTCTTTTGCAAAAAAGTTATATAATTTTTGGTTTATGTTCTTAGATAGTCGTATTTGTTCAGGTATAGAAATACGATTAATAATCAATTAATTTATATGAGGACGCAATACAATATAAATGTATATATATCAAAGGGAATGTCATAAAAAAGTTGAATTTGTAACTCAAACTTCTCATAACTCAAACTCTTGAAGTTTGAGTTAACCAAGCTTCACGTAGAATGAATTTGTATTATAATACGACAGTCTAAAAGTGTAGGACTAACACCTGCCGAACTATTTAAATGTTTATAAAGGTATAAAAGAGTACAAGTTGTATATATGTTACTCACAAATGATAATTTTGATGATTCAATTAATTCTTTACAAGACAAGGCTACTTTGGATGAGGCATTGCTGGTTGGTAATAATGCTAAGCCTTCCACAGCTCAGATTCGTGAGAAAATGTTATTAACTTTTATTTCCAGCCATGACTTTTCCACAACAAGAAAAATCTTCAATGGTGTTTATTAGAAGAAGTTAAAAAGCTTGATAGTGAAAAGACTAAAAATGTGGAAAGCGCAGACAAATGTCTAATTTTGATAAAGTAATAAAAATACTCCTTTCACATACTTCTGTTCACATACCATTATTTAAAAAAGTTACCCTGTACGGAACTATTTAAAGTAAAAA
Source organism: Cryptosula pallasiana (assembly GCA_945261195.1). Lineage (NCBI taxonomy): Eukaryota > Metazoa > Bryozoa > Gymnolaemata > Cheilostomatida > Cryptosulidae > Cryptosula > Cryptosula pallasiana. The sequence goes on along the minus strand of OX183130.1, from coordinate 8,941,311 downwards.
CCGGAACACAATCATAATAATACAACCAAACTTATCTAGCATATTAAAATAAAACGCATATATAATATTTTAAGGTAGTCTATCAAATGAAATATGCGTAAAAAAATGAGTATTACACACACTCTAAAACAATTATGTTGTTAACGAAAAATGGAGATGTCTTTGAGGAGAATCATCCAATTAAAAACTGAGACAAGAAAAAAAATTTTTTCCAAGCGATTAAACGCCATATCTAATGGTTAATAGTGATTTATTGTATTTTGTAGCGAACAGCCACTGTGAACTTGAAAATATATTGCGTGATATGTGTTTAGATGGTTACATTGTTTTAGTTAACAGAGTAAAAATTATTATTTAAATACTACAAACTGTTTACTATTTAAGTCAAAAAAATTGTTTAAATGTTGTGAAAATATATTAATAACAGAGTCGTTACAAAGCAGTAAAACTAAAAATAAACATAGTTACATAGAAATATATCCAGTTTAGAAATTAAGTTTCACATGAGCAGGCACAAATGTTTAATACAACTCCACTTTTTTATTTCCAAAAAATCACCATTTGCATCAAAAATTTTCAAATGCAAAAATTGCTTGACTTTTGTAGGCTTTCTAAAATCATGGTCAAGCATCGATTCATAAAAATTATTATTCCTAGATTTCAGTATTTAGAAGATTTGCAAATATGAAATGTAATGTTTTAAAACCAATCTTTAAAAATTGAGCAAAGAACAAGAATGAGACTTTATAGCAAAAATGTTTTTAAAAATGTGATTAGTTATTTTTACAGCTTGACATTCAGTACTGTTGCATGTACCAGTTCAAATTTAAATCAGAATCAAACACTAAAACGTTTTCATCTCTTCATATATTGGCGTCTTACCTTTGCATAAGAATCAAGTTTATTGCGTGCCGACTGCAAGAGATCCCACATGTTGCCAGTTAAACTTCTCTGCTGGAAAAGAACTGTTATCAATTTGCCTGTCTGAGCAGATGTGCGCTATAAATAGCTCAAAAAAGCTTCATGAGCTATTGGCAAAGCGCCAATCAGAGTTTACACAAAAATTAAACAAAGTTGGACAAGAGCCAAAGAAAGTGGGAGCTGCCTGTAGTTGCTGTTTAAAACGTAAATAAATGAAAGTTACTAGCAAAGCAGCTTCCTTTTTGTTTTTGGTACTTTTTACACATGTTTTGGCAAAGAAAAGTTTTTTTAAATGAAATCCTTTGCTAAGAGTGGAGTAAGAATAAAATATTTTTTTGGACTTTTTGATAAAAAGTAGCAAACTGTCTAGGCTAGCGCATAAGTCAGCTTTTGTCAGATCGAGTCAACTGGTGGAGCTACTTCTCGTATTTATTAAAATCACTTCATGCATCAAATATTAATTATTTGGTGATTTTATTTGTCATTAATTTCCGGCTATTGCGCTTTAATAGAGCCTAATTTTCTGACTAAATAAACACTTTTGGCAGCAGAGTTAATGGAGAAAGGCAGCTGTATATGTGAGGACATTGGGTATGGTATGGCTTGACATACACTTGAACTGAATGTCATTTATTCCATCACTGCAACTTGATTGTGTATTTAACTTCATTCATGGGAACGGGACAACTCCCATTGCTTCCTGCCCTCTATATGTACTGTATATACTCTACTACATTCATATTATGTACTGTATGTATTAAAATAAACCATCTGAAGTATCTGATTTATATACGAATCTTTGCAAACATTTTCTTTCAAGTTGGTAAGCATATAGAAGTTCAGAATAATCGACAGAAATGACTGTTTTGTCTTTAATAAAATACGAGGGCAATTTTTTTAATTTATAATTTTTTCTAGGATGTATTTTAATGGTTTTGATCGGTATATCTGTGGCAAAAAACCTTTTAGTGATGATTAAAGACCATACTGACGCATTTTGATTTTATTACAAAACCTAGTGGCAAGCTATTGGTCATACAAAAGACAATTACCTGATGTACGATGTATATTTAGATATATGTATTATATAATGAATGCACATCAGAGAGAAGCTGTGCCTGGCAGCTATAACCAACAACACAAACACCTGTATATATTATTCATTTACTTGTCAGCCATATAAAAGCCACTTGTAGACAAAAGAAGCAAGCACAGAATGCTATAAGCTATTGTATTCTCTAACTCACCACAACTCACTACAATAATTAGCCCTAGTTAACTACAGTATATCATGGCTGCCTTTTAATGAACTCTTTAAATTAAAGTACTGCACCGCTGTAATAAATTTTTCTATTAGTTTCAGGGTTGTCGACTTTTACAGCGTAGAAAGATCTATAACAATCGAAGATTATTTCTCACAACATGCGATCAAAATACTTTATAGAATTTTTATAAAAACACAGAAATTAAAGTCTTTGTCTTTGTGTAATAAAACAAAGCTTAATTTTTTTTAGTTTTTGTAACTTTTAAATATTTACCTTTATTTGTTAAATGTCAAAAATACTCGGATTTTATTGTTCATTAAAATTTGGAGCCTTTATATTAAGGTATGTATAGCTGACACCTATTTTACGTTTGGAAAACATTTCTAAGGCTGTACGTTGTACAGTGGACCACCATTGGCTAGTTGGTTTAACACTCGCTGTTTTCTAGCAATCTGATTGGTCAGAGGCAGTTGTGACATCACTAATAGTTCCCAAAGACTAAACCAGTTACAGTTTGGAGATAATTCACTTCTATGAAAAGAGTGAACGTTGTTAGACTGGCAGAGAATTGTAAGATATTTAAATTTAAAAAATATTTGTATTTTTATATTATATAAATATTATTAAACTGAAGTTTTTTGCTATTTATAATTCTACATAGCTGTAAAAAAAATTAAAGTGTTAATATAGCACAAAAAATACAGTACAAACAAACAAAATATTTCATAAACATACCAATTTTATTTCAAAGTTTATTACGTTTGATTTTTACGCTTAGCTTTTTCATTGATTGCAGGTACATCATATAATTTGTATAAAACAACAAATTGACCAAAAATAAAATTTTTTAACACTCTAACTGAATGAATTAAATGTTTTGCACTTTTCTCTACAGATATGTTTCATCACAGAAAATGAATCACAGACTGACAGCACCCGCTGCCGCACACAACCCCTTTCATCTGTACTATCCATTTATCTCTCCTGCACCATACCTACCAGCCATTGCAGCTTCGTCGGAGGCATCAATGGTGCCCAAGGCAAGAAACAGTTTACCTCCATCTGTCTCCACACCACAACCTCAGGTATGAATGCACACTCGTGTGTACTTTAGTAAAATTTTCATTGTGACCGACCAATTCACCTAATAGTCATGTAAAATTGAGAACAAACAAATATCATACGTATTTTTTGTCCATGAGCTAAACTGTTTTTTTTTGCGGTAAAAGTCGTCGTATAAAAAGTTAATATTTGTAATGTATTTGGCTATTTTAAGTCGATAATCAATCAGCAAAATATTACCAGTCATCCAGTAGCAACTTTTGCTCACTTGTCAGTTTACCACATTCAGTTTTCTCTCAGCAGTTTATTCAAGTTGAAAGTTGGATTTGATAATTGTTGTACAAATATTGTGATTGAAGATAATTATAAGTATTAAAAGATTCTTAGCTAAAGCGTTAAATTCCCTACAAAAGACAGGTAGAGGTCAAAAGCCTAGACGATTTTAAAAATCCACTACAACAATTTTACTTCAACATGATGAGTAGACCACCAACCACTTGGCTATAATCAATTCTGTCACCAATATCCTAAACATAAGATTGTATCAAATTTTGTTGTATGTATCCACTAAGTTTTATTTCCTTTATTTTACTTATGTATTTTTCTTCTTATTGGTGTTTTGTGAATATTTTATGAGACTTGTTTGGTACTGTAGTTTAACCACATAAAAAAGTTAACAATGACGATAATAATAAAACTTTACACTATTTCTGACTCTAACTCACTTATCGTTCAACAATTTGTGTCCTGATCCATCCAGTGGACACTGGCCAAGATCTGCCGAGCATATTGTCAGCAAGTCAATGACCGGGTTGTATATTGCAGAAGTCAAGTTTCAGCATAAGCAGAATACTACAGAATGTACCTCCGTCGACAGCAGTCAGCAATGATGTTGTCATCAGCTCACCACCGAGGTCAGCAAGCTCTGAGGGTGACATCAGTCCAAGCAGCACAATTTCTATCCATCAGCAATCTCTCATAGACACGGCAGCAAAGATGCTTTGGTTACAGCAGATGGCGTCAGCGCAACACCACCCTATTCTATCTAGTAAGTTCTCATGGAGTGTATGGCGTGTAAGATGTGTCAGATGTATCAGCTGAATGTTTTAAATCTTTTTAATTAAAATATTTATAGATTATTGTAGCTGGAACGCTAGTTGTTACTCTAATGTATCTAAAAATCTTATAAACAGCAATTTGGTCAATTAAGAACTTTTTTTCAAAACAAATAAGTTAAACGCTGTTACTATGTATTTTACTGGCGCAGGGCCAGCTATTTGTGATCACAAGAAAGTAGCAAAGAAAAGAAAGCTCGGTCGGAATCCTCGCATTCCCTTCACACAGCAGCAGATAGAGTTACTAGAGGAACGGTATTCCAACAATCGCTATCTCAGTAGCCTGGATGTAGTGGAACTCTCTAAAAACCTCGAGCTATCGGAAGCGAGGGTAAGCTTTTCTAACACACTGATCTCTAAATCAGTCAAAGTGTAAAGGTCATCTAATATTTTTTTTAAAAATGATTCTAAACTTCTGTAAAATTTATTACAATTACATCAAGTAAATCCAACTAATAGCCCTTCAGACAAACAAGATTGAGCAAGCTAGGTGGAGACTATTTTGCTGCTTATAAAAAGTTTAAATCACAAATTAATATTTTACATCCAACAATACTAATTCAAACCGAAATGCTTGAGTACAACATGCAAAGCTTACAATATATTTAAAATTTCAATTTAATTTATTAAATAATAATTTCAATTTAGTTCTAATCTGTGCACAAATAAATCTCTCAAACGCATTAAATGAGGGATGAAGTAATTGTCGATTCACTCAAGGTGTACATATAATTCACCTGTTTGTGTACGAGTGAGTGAATGCACTCCATAGCAGACATCTCTATACAATAATATAGCAAGTATCAGTTCCCTAATATAACATTATTGTCATAAAAAAGGCATAAATAGATCAAGTGGAAAGGCAATTTAGCACAAGTGTTGCAGTGATGTAACAGTTTAGTGGCAATGCCAGGTGCAAGTTGTTGAGTTAAACAGTAGCAATAGTTGCCTTATATATTACAGTAATTGTATCATCAACAAGTCACTTGTGCCCTAATAACTACACTCCTTGCTGCTCAGGGCTGGATTGAAATATATTCCAATAACATTTTATTATATCTTTTTCTTTAATGTAACATTATTTTATTCTTCCACTTTGTATCAACCAATAACAAAGTGGTACATAAAAGCACAAAGAATAAAACCGAACATAACGAGAATTCTGGTACCAAACCAAATAAAAAAATACCTTGATTTTTAACATTTTTAATACCTCGTCATTTTTTATAATCCAAACAAAACGGTAGTTGTCTTAAATAAATTAAAATTACCGAAAAAGTTTCCACTGCTTCTTTAAATAAAAAATTTTCATATTAAATGAAAAGTGCATTTGTTTGCGGAGTAAAGAAAACTAGAATATAAAACAATAAAAATAATTTTTTGTAACATAACCTAAGATTCTATAAAATCACCCAAATATTGTATGGGCCACATCGGTAGCGAAATAGTTACTTAATAAATGCATTGCAGGAAGGCATAGCGTTTACAGTGGCGTTTAATATATATCACATACAGTTTTACACTTCTGTTGTTCAGAGAAACCCTCAAATAAACTGAAGAGGGCCAATCTGAAATGAAAGCAATTAAATTAGTAAACGTCTGTTAGAATGGAAATGGTTATATACAAGAACGCTTGATCAGAACATTGTACTGGCTAAGCGTGCTACAATATAACAATTCATGATTACTTCGGCCACAAATTACCTTCATTTATATAATAATAAACTGATTTCTGATTCCATTATATCGTTCTAACCTTACTTTTATATATCTGTATAACTATATCAGCATATAGCACACTTCAGTTTAATTTGCTGTCGCCACCAATAACTTGGCAGCCATGTTGAACTTTGCTGCGAAGAGTGCTTACAATTTAATAAAGAAATCGCTCGACTATAATGGTGGGACACTTTTTAAAGATTTTCGGGCAATAATTCTGAAAAAGTGTTGAGCCCAAAAAACATAAATTTATTTTGTATTTTTCTGAGCAGTTTATTTTTGTTATGTCATTTCCCTTCTTAACAATATGAATTGGTCTTTTGAACAGGTAAAAATCTGGTTCCAGAACAGGAGAGCTCGAGCGCGGAGGGACGAGAAATTAAACAAATGCATGTCATCCCCTTCGCTGACTGAGACACCATGTATGATGCTACAGCCAGCAGTTACCTCCCCTACACCGATGTTGAATCGTGCACACCAATCCACTTCAGCTGATAATAGCTTGTGGAAAAGTTTACCATCGGCTAGCTCAAGTTCTACAACTATTAACAATAGCCTTGGCTCCCTTGACAACAGAAGACAAACATCACCTCTGTGTAAACTAGAACTGCTCAGTGACACAGATTAAAAAAATGGTTGGAATCGTTAAAACTATCAAAAAATAGTTTCTGCCATGTTGTATTTTATGAAACACAGACGATAAGGTAGGCCAGTGCAGTGGAAGAGATATTACTATCGATTGAAGAGATCAAACTGTAATTGTCGTATTGTATAATACAAGGAGGTGTTTGTGTTTAATCTATTGGAGACAAGAAAGCCAGCTACTATTGTCAGACAGATCTATAGTAAAGTGCTGGGCCATTGCTCTATCTCATATTCAATAAATGTTTGATGATGTGAGAAGTAATTAAAACACATAAAATGAAAAGAAATGATGTAATTAAAAGCATGAAATGTTATTATCTAACGATGCTCATTAATGGCTTGTGTAACCAGCCTGCTTTCTTCGAGTTAGAATCTCAATATTTTGCTTTGAAATGTTATAACATAATGGAGTCGCTAGTGTTCGACTGCAAGAGTCTGTAAAGTTTGCTGCTGCCTGGCATCACACCCGTATAAGGTTGCCATTTTAACTTTCCTTCTCACAAGGAAATGCCAAAACCTCCTAACCACTGTTTCACAAAGAAAAAGAAAAGTTACTTATAAAACAAATATCTGAGATGAGAAAAAAAACTTTTTGATGAAAAGTTGACTTTTGTCTCAGAAAAATGATCACTTTGCGCATCTAAATGCGCAACAATGGATACAAAACGCTGTGAGTTATTAATGTACAAGTTTTAATTCTACGAAACAGACCAGAGTGTTAAGACACCATTTCTGATTATTTATGAAAATAAACTTCACTGTCACACCAAACCTGGGTTATATGCTAGTATCTAGACCATACCGTGCATGCACCAAATATATCTGGATGTATGCAGTGGTGAGCGCTGCTGCTATGTAATACACATGACGCTCTACCCAATGTTATGATAGAAAACAACCTTGGGACAATGCCTCATCAGCAAGACCATATTTTGCTTAATTGGCGTCACTTGGCTACCCAATTTTTTTACCAGTACAACAAATAATTTTGCAACCAAGAATGACACAATAGAGAAAAACGCGCAACCTGCGCAAAAATTTTACTACTGGGGAAACCCAAAAAATAATTATTGCGGGCTTATATAAAATAATGGACAAATTCTGGAAACTCCTGTAATTAATTGGGGTTTCCCCACTGTTTGAAAACTTTCTCAGTTTGCATGTTTTTCGCTAACGCGTTAAATAAAAATAAATAGCCTTCTTATTGTCTACAAATTCTCTACAAAAGAGTCGAATGACTCGTGTTCCCCTAGAGATTGCCTGGTAATTGCGCTTAGCGATTGAGAAAATACTTTGCAACCCTCTCTAATAAAATTGCTAAAGGGAATCGCTAGCATTTTTCAAGAGGTAATCGCCAGACTCTGATCGTGATATCGCTAGCCATTTTTTTGATTGACCCATCACAATCCACAAACGTGTCGCTATTGTATCCAATGATATCATTGCAGGAGCAGAGCCCTTCTCTGCCGTTGATGAGAGATGGTAGGCTATAGCTTAGGGTTTAGCTCTATGTGCCGGTGATTTTGGCTCTATGTTTCAGTGAATTATCTTTTATAGAACGATACTACTGCGGAGCATTGTTAAAAATAGACGTTATCTTTCGCAACAAACTATGGCTAAACTATTTTATAATGAAGTTTTATTTTTATTCTTAGTATTTATTACTATTGAAAGCAGTTTACTGCTTGTTGCATGACCATAAAACTATTACCATCAAAGGTCTTCAAACCAAGTTCAAAATCAAATAATAAAATTCTTTTGAAATTCACTCTTCACAACAATCTTGTTCTATGACATATGATTTACCAGAAAATGAGGTGAAATCGTCGGAACATAGCGCGCTTGCGATAGTCTGTGACTGACAGCGGGCTTATCACTGGAAAATAAAGTATGTTAAAAGATGGCACAAAATTTGCCGTCTGACGTGCATGTAGCTTTCATAAGAGGTCGGTCGTGTGATACATGCCTGTGGACAACAGTTCAAATGATCACTTAGAGCTAATCTCAATTTAACAGTTATTTGTGTTGCAAAATTATGATTCTCAATGTCAAGGACACGTCAGATATCTCAATAAGTATCTAGTACAGTACATAGGCACAGATATGTAAGTACACTCAGAGACAAAGTACATATACATTCCTATGGGTCATTGTCAGCACCTCGCCAAGACAAATGTGAACTCCTTAATTGGTAGAAAAATTTCAAATCCTTTTATTTATTTGAGAAATAAATAATCATATTAAACAGTAAAACAAAATAACAGAAAATAATGCAGAGAATACTGTTCAGATGGTCCAACAAAACAGAACATGTGACTAAACTAGTCATTTCGAGCGAGCATGAACAGTATTAATTTTATGCAAATATTTTTCTATATTTATAAAATATGTATATGGTTCACATAATAGATAATATATATGTTTATATAATGAAAACTTGAATAATACATGTAATACACATTACCTATAATATATACGCTGCATTGTATAAAGCATATATAATAGGCACAATCTATATTTTCAAACTTAAGTAGAAAAGGTTCGGCCACATGTAGGAACAAATACAATATATATATTTGCATTGATTGTACACAAAAACATGTTATAGTATCATTGATGTTAAAGGAAAGACAAGTTGGCGTACAATCAATTAATAGCCCACATGTAACATTACATCATATAGAACAGCTGAGATCAACTATACAACCTGAGTGAAAGACTGAAAACAACCAAAGACCTATTTGACATTTTTAGCAGGTGCTATTTGTGCAGGTACCTACATGACAGTGTCAGCAGGTGCTACTTGTGCAGGCACTTATACAACAGTGTACCTACATGACAGCATCAGCAGGTGCTATTTGTGCAGGTACCTACATGACAGGATCAGCAGGTGCTACTTATGTAGGCTATAATCAGCTATTATAGGCAGGTGGTCGCTAGGTGCCACTTCATTTGGTATATTACCTGCTTCCTCTAGCTCTTTAGCTGACAGTAGGCCATATCTGTAATAGCAGTGGCAGTAACAACGCCTACATTGGTATTAATGTGTAATGGTCATAGTAATATCTGTAATGGTAGCAGTGGTGCTAGTAGTAGAGATGGTGGAAGTGCTAGTGATGATGGTGATAATGGTAGTAGAAGCAAATGAGTTAGCGGTCGTTAGCAGTGGTAATATTATTATTAGTAGTAGCAGTAACAACAGTAGTAATAAAAGCAGCAGTATTAGTAAGTAATAGCAGCAGTAGCAATAATAGTGATAGCAGAGCAGTAGCAGTAATAGTAGTAGCAGTATTAGTGATAGCGCCAGCAGCAGTAGTAGTAGTAGCAGTAGTAGTAGTAGTACTAGCAGTAGTTGTAGTAGCAGTAGTACTAGCAGTAGCAGTACTACTAATGGTATTATGAGCCAACTGATGATAAATGATTCAACAAAAAAAGTTTTAGACTAACTCACCTAGACAGCAATGTAATGTTGGAGTTGTCATTCCTGGATTTAGCACCTGCAATAATGAGTTGACTAGAAAGAGGGGCAGATGTACCCATGCGGTACCGTGAATGGGAAGAAACGGAGTGAAGAAGGTCAGCAATAACAGTTAGGTGCAGGGCAAGTAGCACTAGTTCGCTGACTAACAAACAGCAGAGGCAGCGCGATAAGAAAACAGCGGAATACCTTACTCACCCACCCTCAACCACACTACGATTGCGCGGAGAGTAGTTTAGAAAAAATGTGGTACCAAAGGACAATGTCCCACTAATTCTTATTTCTATCTAATGCACAAAAAGGAGAAGCAACTTCTAATTTCAAGTGGCAATCACTAAGCCCCTTTTGGTAGCCAGCTCGAGCTTCTATTTAATGTCCCCTTTTCATGGTTAACCAGTGCTATTACCACTACGGCACAACTAACCAGATACATGAAGTACATTTACTCAAACGTTCTCATTAAAAATCACAGCGCATCTACTTACCTGTATAAAATATATAGTCAACAGTGAGTCCACCTGACGCTGAGTGTTTGGTGGTAACTTCTGGCACAATCTGTGGCTGATAACGACGTATGTTGTGTTGATAGGAAGAACAGAAGCTAAATTTGTGAGTGAGCACACCCCAGGAATTCACCTCACTACCTGCATTAGTGGAAGAGGCTGTGGAACCAGAGCTCGAGTTCCTACAACCACTAGAGCTGGTGTCAGGCGGAGGGGAGCAGCAGGGTGTGTCAGTGTCTGTTACATCTGAACTACCACACGCCTGTGGGAAAGCTAAACAGTCTGATTTATGACTCTTAGAAGAGTTTCCTTCTGATTTACTATTATTTCTGTCTCTCTTTGCTCGCCCGTTGCGAGGTGAGTCAGCGGCAATGCTATGATGTGACGTGGAAGTGCTACTGCTGTCAGTGCAGGTTACACTGCAGGCGCTGGTACTAGACTGTGCAGTGTCAGAGACAAACGTGCATTCGTGAGTGAGGAAGTCAGGCAGGATGTTGGTTGATATGGGAGAGTGCTACAAGCACACAACTGCAACTGTGAAACTTACCGTGTGACACAAAGTTACAAGCAGCTGCAGTTGATTTCACTCGGCTGGTCATTGCTTATACACCTATCTATTACTAATTTTTCTGTTACATTCATGGCATCAGTTCCTCACATCATCTTTAATGTTAGTGATGTTGGAATCAACCAATCAAAAATTCAATCAAACAATCAATCAAATAATCAATCAAACATTCAATCAAACAATCAACCAATCAAACATTCAATCATTCATTCAATCAATCAACAAAACAGTAACTCTTGTAAAACCTCCCATTTGTCCACAACTCAACAGACAAAATAACAATTTGGAGTTGTCCTCTTTGGTATATTCACTGCCATCATCGCTGATTTTGTCATACGCTGAAGGTGTAAAGCATAACAGTCACACATATTGACATACCCTGGAAGGGGAGGCTGGTATCTGGCCGGATATGTAGTACTTGTCTAGCTGTGAGTAGTCAATGTAGCCTGAGGTGAGGAACTTATACAGTTGAGAGTGAGGGGTGGAGTTGAGGTCTCCGCACAGAAAACAGGGATAGTAGGTACCAGGAGGATGTCCTGTGACAGACAAATATTCATAACAAATAAATAATGAAGAAACAGAGCCCAAGCTAAGCGAAAAACTTTGAGACAGAACTAACCTGGTTTTTGAGCGAGTCTATGTAGGTGTGCGAGTAGGTAGGCCAGCTGGGCTAACTTTTTGTCGCCCCTTTTGGGGTTAAATAATAAGTGGGTGTTTGCTACACACAGCCGAGTGGGCAATCTCCTCTTTCTGTAGTCGACGGGCTGAAGAGCCATCACAATTCCTGCACCATACATAGAGTTATTGCTTCAGAGCAGCACAATAGAGCTAACTTTGAAATAAAAAAACCAAGTTTAAAACTTTGAATTGACTCGGAAATACTCCGCCTGTACGCAATGATCACAAAATCAACCAAACTATACAAAAACCGTTAATCGCTACGCATTCTCGAGTATTAGCAAAAGCAGAAAAGATAAACAATCATTATCAATAATTTTCAAATTTACACCCATCCATTGTACCAAGCCCAGCATCATGGGTCTTTATTTTGAAATCTCAGGTGCATCGACCGGATGAGACATGCCAGGAAGAGATTTAGCATTTTACCTAAAGTTCACAAACCATCACCTGAAGTCTACATAAATAGTTTAGCAGGTTACTCAGTCATACATAAGCATTCCATTATATCATTTCTTTTTTTTAAAATTATCAGTCAACATCAACAACCTCAATGTCTACAACCATGCCAATGACATCACATCCTGCCAACACACATCGCTAGCGAAAGGGCTAATCTATCTGATCAAGATGAAATAATTCTGACAAAAAGACAAGACTGCGATGAATCAAACTTGCGTGTAACCAACCGGTCTTTCTCTCACCGCACACACACACACACGCACACACTCAACCAACAAGAAATAACTATAGGAGGGAGGCAACTCATAAACAACCAACAATTATTGTACACGTACCAACATTGTCTCGATCTAGCAAATGATCCCCACTAACAAAGTATTCTATGGCCTCGCAGTGGAGCAGTTTAAACTCTGCATGTTTGTAGAAGATTGCCACTCCGTCAACTTTATCGCCTGCAGAGTACAACGTATGATATACAGTACACAACGTATGATATACAGTACACAACGTATGATATACAGTACACAACGTATGATATACAGTACACAACGTATGATATACAGTACACAACGTATGATATACAGTACACAACGTATGATATACAGTACACAATGTATGATATACAGTACACAGTGTATGGTATACTATGTACAATGTATGGTATACTATATACCATGTATGGTATACTATATACAATGTATAGTATACTATATACAATGTATGGTATACTATATACAATGTATAGTATACTATATACAATGTATGGTATACTATATACAATGTATGATATACTATATACAATGTATGGTATACTATATACAATGTATGGTATACTATATACAGTGTATGGTATACTATATACAGTGTATGGTATACTATATACAGTGTATGGTATACTATATACAATGTATGGTATACTATATACAATGTATGGTATACTATATACAATGTATGGTATACTATATACAGTGTATGGTATACTATATACAATGTATGGTATACTATATACAATGTATGATATACTATATACAATGCATGGTATACTATATACAATGTATGGTATACTATATACAATGTATGGTATACTATATACAATGTATAGTATACTTTATACTATGTATGGTATACTATATACTATGTATGGTATACAGTGTACAATGTATGTAATGTATGACAAATAGAGAACACAAGACGGCTCTAATCTGTACCGACCTGTACGCTTGACAAAGCGCCCAACATAGCCATGTTTAGCCAACTCTGCTTGGTAGAAACTATCATAATGAACTTCATCTATCTCCTGTAGGCACACTATCTGTAGGAGATACATATCATTAGTGGCTGGCTACACAAACATCTCAGCTTATAATCGCTAGCTACATAGACATCTGAATCAATAATCGCTAGCTGCATAGACATCTGAATCAATAATCGCTAGCTGCATAGACATCTGAATCAATAATCGCTAGCTGCATAGACATCTGAATCAATAATCGCTAGCTGCATAGACATCTGAATCAATAATCGCTAGCTGCATAGACATCTGAATCAATAATCGCTAGCTGCATAGACATCTGAATCAATAATCGCTAGCTGCATAGACAACTGAATTCATCACTGCAGTTTACATATAATTATACTGAATGGGTCTCTAGCGTCTACCGCCATGTAGGCACACATTTATGCGGGTATGTTAAGTGTGACCTTGAACTCACTGAAGGCCTTTGATCAGCAATTTCGGCAATAATAAGCTTCTTCCTGTACTGAAATTGCAGAACTTCCGGTAAGCACGAGTAATAAAGTGACGAATTCTCCCAGAGAAGATGCTCAGACAGAACGTTGTATGACATCACACGAATCGTCTGCTGGTATTGGTTTCTTCCAGGTTGTCGCACCAACTCCAGCTGTCTTCTCTTCATGATAGATTTGACATACAAGTAACCTAGAGGCAGTAAAGTACAAGAGGGTTACCGCACTTGCCCGCACTGTGAGTAGAAAACAGTGGAGTCTATATAGTTGTATGAAAATCCACGCCAATATGAACTCGCGAAAAAATAATCAATTGCACCAACACAACCAAAATACAGCATAGCACAAATCTCTTGCGTTATATGATGTGCAAGAATAAATGTAACATTTACTCACGTGGATGATTGAAATTAGAGAAATTAGGGAGACCACCACCTCCACATGCCATAGTAATAAGTGTTTGACGAACTTTTAACAGCTGAAAAGTAAAATGAATGGTTGCATATTAAAATAGTAATTATTCTCAGTCAAAGAAGACCAAAAGCTTATTTAAGGGGCTTTTTGCCACCAATTTAGCACCTCCTAATATTTACATCTGATTATCATTGGTTATACAAGTGGTTATACCAGTGGTTATACCAGTGGTTATACCAGTAGTTATACCAGTGGTTATACCAGTGGTTATACCAGTGGTTATACCAGTGGTTATACCAGTGGTTATACCAGTGGTTATACCAATGGTTATACCATTGGTTATACCAGTAGTTATACCAGTGGTTATACCATTAGTTATACCAGTGGTTATACCATTAGTTATACCAGTGGTTATACCAGTGGTTATACCAATAGTTATACCAGTGGTTATATCAGTGGTTATACCAGTGGTTATACCATTAGTTATACCAGTGGTTATACCAGTGGTTATACCAGTGGTTATACCAGTGGTTATACCAGTAGTTATACCATTAGTTATACCAGTGGTTATACCAGTGGTTATAATATTAGTTACACCAGTGGTTATACCAGTGGTTATACCAGTGGTTATACCAGTGGTTATACCAGTGGTATAAAAACTCAGTCAATTTATATTACTTATTGAACTTGCATTAAATTTCTATGCAAATGTCGCAAATTGATACAAAATAAACACTCATTGGGTTCATGTTGATGCTGAGCTAAGCGCTTGCAGGTTATACTCGTTTCCCTCAGCGCAAATGTCTGATCTTAAATATTATTAATTAGAAACTTTCACGATTGAAATATTATTCTTTAATACTTGAAGCTACATCTGCTGAATAACGTACATTTGCTGTTTTCATGTTATGAGCTTTGGGCAAGGCAACTCAATAACCAAGCTTTTGCTTGGTTTCGCTTAGCTTTTCGCTCAGTTTAGAGTATTAGAGAATGTGAAGTTGATAAAAATGGTCTTTAAAAACGAATTTTAACGCAAACAAGATAATTGAATTGCTGTTGCTGGAAGGAATCAACACACCTTACACCAAGTTGACGCAAAGGAAGAGTTGTTGATGGACAGCATATGTCAAATATTTTCTCTGTGAAGCTCTGCCGACCGCTGATCTACTGGTAATTGTCAGCAGCACCACTACCCTTGGCAGATACCTACAAGTTCATTAAACCATCTACAGCTGCCATCGTAACATAACAGAGTTGTGAAGAAGACACCAAGTCAAACTATCGCTGCATATAAATGGCTTGATGATTCCACATTCAAATCAAGTTGGTAAACAAGTACACAATACAAGTGACTATCAGGAAACGAAATATGTTGACCGAGGAACAAAATGTTGGCAGAAGATTTGTCCAAGACATAGCACACATAGCTTTGGACTGGCAACGACCAAAGAAATGATGATGCTGAAATGTCTCTTTTACGGAGGCATCATTTCACCATTCTCTAAGCAGTTTTATGACAGTTTTACGACATAGATTGGTGTTAAAAGATACCACGTAAAATCAGAATGATGATTAGCACCTACAATAGTCCGTAATAATAGTGAAGCTTGGGGTTGAAAGATGCTGCACGTTTGTTGAGGAGATTAATGGACTAAAAGATAGTATAACTGTTATTTTTGTAAGCAAATTTAGCCCGAGAAGGATACTCTGTTCAGATAATGACCCCACAAAACCTTACCTAACAATTTAGGTAAAATGAATAAAGTACATTGCACAGATCATGAGATATATGTTAGGACTAATGATGGCTACATCGTCCAGTTTATTTTTATTATGCCTGCTTTGTTAGAATTATTATACGGACACGAACACCCGCAAATAAAACATTAATACCCATTTGATTTAGGGCGTCATACATAATCATATCTACTGTAAACTTTGTGTTAAATTTTGTGGTTGCATAAAAAAGGTTATTAAAAAGTGTTTGTCTGTAGCTGATTGCAACCTGTGACACTTGTTATTGTTTTATTTTTACTTTAAGTTTTTTCTGAATAAAACTGCTCAAAACTTTTTTAGTTTTGCTACAATGACAATAATGTTTTGAATGAGAAAAATCGTAAACCTTTATAAACTGAAGAGCCAATCAGAACAAATGAAATTGTAAACAAAATTACAATGTAAAAAATTAAAGTTATAAGGATATGCTTAAAATTCTGGATCATAATGAACTGAGTTGTAATGATTTTTTGATACTCATGAGAAGTGATATGTATTTAAAGATGACATTAATTCATTGCTAGAATGACCAGTTTGACCTTGGTCATCATTGCAGCCAGTTAAAGTTTTTTTCAGTCGGTGAGTAATCTTTAGCTATAGGTGATCTTTAGCACAAAAAACTGGGACTAAAGTGGATGTTTCAACTAACCGAGTTATGCAAAAGCATCGCTCATCACAATTTTCAAATATGTAAAATAATTTTTATCAAAGACTTGACTATTTTGCAAGATATATTTTTTTAACATGTACTCTGTTATCAATGCAATGTATTTATTTTACATTGACCATTCTAAACTGTTCCCCAACATCATCCTTATATTGCATACGTCACCCGTTGAAGTAAAACAAAAAACATTCAAAATGGCTATTTCAACTGTGGCCTGTTAGCAATTCACCGTGATTGCATCACCGACATCGAAGAAAGTTGCAACAATCAATGATTCTAACAATGAAATTTATATAACTTAAGTGGTTTCAAGGAGTTTTTTGTCATGCCAGCCACGTGATCAAACATTATTATTTAAATGTATAAACCTAGCCAGCTCTTTTTGATGTAGAAAAGATTTTAAGCAGCCCTTAGTGCATTGCTAAGTGATGTTTGTATGTATGGTAACAAATATCACATACGATAACTTGTATAATTTGGTGCAATGAGCCAAACGCAATCTCAGACTCAGAATGTTTTGTGTTTTAAAACGTTTAAACGCTTTCCAAACCATCTGAACGCTTTTGAAAAACTCAAATTTTTACAAACTTGAGCGCTTTGCCAAATCGTTTATAGGCTTTGAAAATCCAGACTGACTTGCTGGTCCGCTTTATTGATCATATATACATCTCCAGTTCAATTACAACTGATATTTTTTACTAAACACTGATCAATTAAATTTTATTGAAATGAATAAAAAATAGTTTATATTATTCATTTGTTTCTTCATACTATATAAAACCTAATTATGTTTGTAAAATATTGATTTTAGTGACTATATTCAACAATTGTTAATATAGTTGATTAATTTACTCCATGTCTATGGATCTAAGCCTAGGTTGGATAATTTGCATAGAGGCAATAAAGAAAATGAGGGCAATAATTTTTGGTTCAAAAACCATGGGCTTTGCAAACCTTTCAAACTTATCCAAAATAGTTCCAACTATTTTGAAACAATCCAGACTATTTTAAAACAATTCATACAGTTTGAAAACGGTTCATACTATTTTTAAAGTGTTCATACGGTTTGCACTTTTCTAATCCATACGAATCATTCTAAACCATCTGGATTATTTCCAAAACAACTATATGCTTTGTAGAATTTAACCGTTGTTGGTCAGGAAACACTATGGTGACTCACTACGTTTTGTGTTTTAAAAGCCTGAACGATTTCCAAACAGTTGGAATGCTTTTGATATGGTCCGAAGTTTCGCAAATCTTTTGAACGCTTAGTGAAATTGCTCATACGCTTTGAAAATCCAAGCGGACTTGCTGGTTCGCTTTATTGATCATAGATCTCCGATTCATTTACGATTGATAATGTTTTTTTACCAAGCACCGAAAAGTTGAACTTTTAATAATTAAAAAATTGTTTTATTTTAGTGAATATTACTTGTTTTATATTATTTTAAATAATATATACAAGCTAACGATATTAATAAAAAACTAATTATAGAGATAATATTCAAAAATGCTTTATACAATTAATTAATTTGCTCCATGTCTAATGATTTGCATTTATGTTGGAAAAGTTGCATGGAGGCTATAGAGAAAATAATAGCGATCACTTTTGGTTCGAAAGCCACGTGCTTTGCAAACCTTTCCAACTATTTCAAAATAGTTTAGATTTCTTTAAAAAAGTTCAGAGTGTTTCAAAATAGTTCATAAGGTTTGTAAATAGTTCAATTTTCTAAATTATCTGGATAATTTTGAAACCATCTGAATTATTTGCAAAACAACTATAAGTTTTGAAAAACTTAGTTTTTAAACAGAAAATACAGTTTTGGTGCATGAAATCCCGCAACTGCTAAGGCCAACCATTTATTTATTATACTCCAGAAGCCTGTTTTTAGATACAGTTTTTTGGGCTACTTTAATACATTTACCCAATTATATTCAATGTAAAAGAGGCTTTGCAAACTCCTAGACTATTTCAAAACCGTTCATATGCTTTTAAAAGCGAAAACGTCTAACATTATGAGCCACATAATAGTCTTTCTCACATGGTTCAACTGAGGCTGCTATTTTTTTAGTCCAAAATATCCGGACTGTATTGCATTTACAATGTAAATAATAAATATAAGACAGCAGCTAACACACATTTTCAGTATCACTGTGACTATTACATACAATATCACATAGTACTGACTAATTCAGATTATAATACATACTACTACTACACAAGTAGTAATTATTATTATTATATCATTCATCATCATATTCTTCACATTAATATTTTATTATCATTATTATATAATAATTGATTTTCACATGCCCCTCACATCAATGCAATAACAATACGCAATTAATAGGTTAATATTATAATATATAATAATAATAGTAGGTTAATTATATATATATATATATATATATATCTATATATATATATATATATATATATATATACACATATATATATATATATATATACACATATATATATACACATATATATATATATATATACACATATATATATACACATATATATATATATATATATATATATATATATATATATATATATATATAGGGGAAGGCGGGGTAAGTAGTTCAAGGGGGCAGGTAGTTCACTACTAATATTCATGAATTTTTGTTTATTCATAAAGTTGTCTTTTTTCGTATAAGATTCAAGATCGCTTAGCAGTTGTTTTAGGTCAAGTCTATATGGTGAAACAAAAACTTCAACTTAAGTAATTTTGGTACTAAAAAGTAAAAATTGGTAGACTTTCATAACAACATTCATCCACCTTTATTATAATTTTAGGCCAGAAATACTCAAATTTTCTAAAACCACCAGGTTTGAACCTATTATCTGTAATTTACCATAGTTCAAGAACTAACAGATTTCACTGAGTGAAGCATTTTGTTCACACAGAAACTGTGGGGTAGGTTACGCATATGCTGTTTGGGATTCACTGAGCAACTGCACAATCTACCTCACTTAATTTAAAAGTTATTTGGTTAATCTACTTCGATTGAAACAAACTTTTTATGTTGAACTTGGTATGATATCAGATTGAATACAGTACGCAACTACAAAAGGAAGACTAAGAGGGTAGCTGTACCTAGAGAGACTTTAAAATCTGTGGCCCAATTGGTGAAAGATGGAATGTTTGTTTTGGGAAGAAAGAAAGAATGAAATTGGTGAGATAAAATCTGCAGAAAAAGAAAGTCCACATGCTTCAAAGCAATCAGATATGCAAAATGCGCCACGGTGAAGAAAGTGTTCACATCAGAGCAAAAATTACAGTTGGCAAACCACATCAAACTGCTGGACTCACAGTTCTAAGGTTTTAGCAAAGAAAAATCTCAGAAGTTGGCTTATGACTATCCAGACTATGTTGCTTTAAAATCTATTGCAATCTTTCTTGGTGACCAAGTCAGTTTTGGTGGAACAGCGCGATCAGTCCCAAAAATAATGATTCAGGCGCATCTATTTTTAATACAATATTCCGTGACAATCACTGATTGAGCAAATATCCAGTAACAAATGTATTGAGAAGTGGGTTTTCATGATACAGTTCAGTTCTGTTGTCTTCGAATTTATTTATGTTTTGTGATACTGAACTAATATATAAATAATTGTCAAGTTGAATCGCTCAACCTGCCCCATGGGTGGTGTTGAATCACTCAATAGGTATAATATGGAAGCTCCGGCACAGCACACTACCACCACCATGTGTGGCCACTCTAAAAATGTCTCCCAGGCTTCTTAATCTCCTCGAGCTATTCACAATCCTTCAGCTACCCTTAACCTTCATTAATCCAATAGCTACATTATTATGCACGTATATAGCATGTGGAGCAGGCTGAGCAAGATGACTACGTAAATTTCTTGAAAATTCTTTCAAATGTCTTTTTACCAACAGAGGTTTTGATTACACCATGATCGACACAACATATAACAACACATCTCTGCCAGCTTTGATTTATACTCACCAAAAAAAGTGGGGCTGTGATCAAAAACAAAAAAATGTGAGCTACCTACCCCACCACCTTTCCCTATATAATAATAATCATAAAATAATAAAAATAATTAGTAACGACAAAATAAAAAAGCTATTAATAATAATAATCACACACAGACAACGATAATTATTTGATGAGTAAGTGATAAATTATTACAACAATAAATAATTTTGGTGACTATTATTATTATCTTATATGATGATGATAATAATAACAGAATAAAAATAATTAATTTAATAATAATAAATATCATTCATATTTATTATTATTATATCATCATAATAATAATAATTATTTATTTAATTATTATTAATTTATTATTATTACACATAATAACATTTAATAAAATAATAGTAATATACATACATACATCATTATTAATAATAAATTATCATCATCATCATTATTATTATTATTATTAAATTATTAATAATTTTGAGTTATTATTTATAATAATAATAACTACTGTAACTACTTAATAGTTATCATTAATATTATAAATAATAACTAACTTAAATAAATAGTCTATTGAATTATTAGTATTATTATTCATTATTAAAATTAATAATAATAATAATTCTTATTTATTTAGGCCTATTTATTATCATATAATAATAATTATAATAATTTAATAAGTAAACTGATTGTAATAATGTAAACCATTTATCATTTTATTAATTATCAATTTATTATAATAACTATTACTATAATTAATAGTATAGTAATAAATAATAATTATAATAAATAATAATTATTATAATAATAATTATAATAAAATAAAGAAATTATTATTATAATTATTATTATTATAATAATAAATTATTATTAATAAAATCGTTTACATTAAAATCAACAATTCAATCACTGATTGAATCAGTCATGCAAACTTGATATTTGAACTCGATTCTCAATAGATAGCTAAGAGGGCAGGTGAAGGACACATGGAAAGGAATAATAACATTAATAAATCTAATGAAAAACAGTTGGAAAATGCCAAACCACCTACCATACAAATAAACTTATAGGTTCAGAATGCTCAAACAAAGGCTCGCCGCCAGAGTGATTTTCGCCGTAACATTTTTGATATCAATAGAGCAGTTAAAATTTTGCTTTGTCACGCTGGCTTTAGACAAAACAAAAATATCTCCATTTACAGCAAGTCCATTATTTTACCTTTTGCCTAGCAAACCACAGGTTGTTAGTTGTTATAGCAGTTTCTTCCGCGAACGCTCTATGTTCCGGTGGCTCTATATTCCGGCGGGCCTATGTTCCGGCGATTTTGGCTCTATGTTCAGGTGAATTAGTTTTCATAGAAAAAAACTATCGTAGAGCGTCTTTTACATTTAAATACAATGAAGTTCAAATGAATTGTATTATTTGATTTTATAATTGGTTTGAAAAAAACTTCAATGAAAATAGTTTATGCTTATGCAACAAGTAATAAACCAATTTTATTAGCAATAAAAACAATGAAAAAACAAAACTTCATTATAAAATAATTTAGTAATAGTTCATTGCGAAAGATAGCGTCCATTTTTAATAGTGCTCAACAGTAGCATTTTTCTATGAAAAATAATTCACCGAAACATAGAGCCAAAATCACCAGAACATGGACCCACCGGAATATAGAACCACCGGAACATAGAGCTAGACCCGTTTCTTCATTTGCATGATGATGTTGTTTTTTGTTTAATAATGTAAAGAAATATTTCTTTATGTTATTAGACAACATGCAAATGAAACTGCTGTACATCAGCAGCTAACAACTGTCTGTGTGGCAAATATAAATCATTTATTTTAATAATTATAATAAATGATGATGATGCGCGCAATAATAATAATTATATTTATATATATATTAATTATTATTATTATTACTATATAATAACAATACTACTATTAATAATTATTATATTTTATGTCATTTATTTACTATGCAGTGAAATGTGGATCCACTCACGCCAGAGTCACAAGCTAAAAAACAACACTCCTTCAGTTCCAAGATTCAAATTATTCCAAAAAGTGTCGAGTTTTGTTGTTGTTGTCGCTGCTCAATTAATAATTAATAACAATCAATAAATAATAATATTATAATATAATTAATGATTATTATTATATAATTATATATATAATATTAAGTTTAACCGCCATCATCATCATCATCATCAACTTTGTTATAAGCACGATGTATAATAATAATGTGATACTGGCCAACTAACGAATGCTCAATCCTCCAAACTCGAAGCTATCCAGAGACGTGCTGCTAGAAATGCACACAACATTCCTAAAACAGACCATCAGACAAGCACAACCAAACTTCTCGTAAAATTGGAGTGGCAAACCCTGGTACACCGAAGAGAGAGGAGAAGACTCGGCTTATTTCGGGCAATGCACTTTGGAGAAATAGCTACCATCATCTCAGACTACATAGACCCCCATCCTCACCAAAGCAGCACTAGGAGACACCACCAACAGTACCTGATACCTCACTGCAACACCGAGTTGTACAAAAAGTGCTTCTTTGTCTCAACAGCCAAGATGTGGAATTGTCTCCCGGTTTCTTCTCCTCTGCTCTCAGCACCCCCCGTGGCAGGCTAGGATCAGACGTTCGTTTTGCCCTGGCCTGTGTTGACGATCCGAAGCGATAAACGATATATGAGCCAGCCACATTGCTAGAATCTTCAGAAGAAGAAGCGATTACACTTTAAGTATCAAGTAAGTAAGTATGTAGCTATTGGATTAGTGAAGGTTAAGGTTAGCTAAAGGATTGTGGCTAGCTCGAAGGGATTGAAAGCTGGGGAGACACTTTTGGAATAACCATAATACTGGGTGGTGGTTGTGTTGTGCTGAAGCTGCTATGATATATACCTAGTGAGTGATACAAAATGCATTTATTGTTATTTAGTTTATGAAAATTTGTGGTTGTGAACAATGGAAGAATTATTAATTAAGAGCCCTGGCCCTTTAGTGTATAGGCTGGGCCTTCCAGAACAATGGAAACTTTATATTATTAGAGAGACTGTCACTTGGGATTGTTGCCGTTCAGTTTTTTAATTAGTAGGTTACTCCAAAGCTGATACTGAGGGCCCTGTAAAAATTGCTTAGCTGTTACGAACAATAGGTACTTGCGGCAATGACATTTTCGAGTCATTCTCTTGGTCAAAAACGAGGATAAGAATCACTACCAAAAATTTTTGACTCAAATCAAATCATTTGGAAAATGGACCAAATCAAATCAAGTCAGGGACGCGAGAAATCGAGGCAAATCAAATCAAGTCAAATCAGTAAAAATTTCAAATCAAATATTTGCATTTGATTTTCAAATATTTGTTTTAAATCATTTTTCAAAACAAGCCCTGGAAGCGAAAACAAGCACACAAAAGCCATTATTTTCATCCTCTCTGCATTAATAGTGAGGGGAAAAGTGCCTAAAGTTCAAAATCCCATATAAAAGTATGTTGACATAGATGGTCACTGTTGACATTTCTGCGGCTCATGTCCAATATTATTTCGCAATTACCTTATTGTACCATATAAAAATTGAGCTATTACAACTTATTCATGCCTTCACTAGTCAGTCACCACAGAAGTGAGGGTTGCATGCGACAGCATTGTGAACAGGCCATTACAGCTTTGTGCACTCCTACTTCATTTAGATGTTAATGAGTCACACGAAAATAAAGTATGGAAAAAAAAGAATCTGGGTTCAAAACTATGCTCAATGCACTGATTATCTATGGAATTGGAACGAACGTAGACAGGAATGAATGCAGACACAGCTGGAATGAACGCAGACACATCTAGGAATGAATGTCGACATACCTGGAACGAATCTCGACAATGCAACAAACCAGAGAATTTCGACTCTCACGCCTGGATGTGTCTACATTCATTCTCATGGATATATAAAATATCATTTCGATTTTCGTTCCAAGTGTTGTCTACTTTGGGAGAAAACAGTAATTTATTTTACTCCTGAAACGAACGTCGAAATGGAAGTTTCAATGTTGCCAGGAATGAATGTTGACACTTCGTAGAATGAACATCGAATTTTTCTCTCTAACCTAGTTGACTTTTATTTCAGGTCTGTCGACGTTCATTCCAGGATGTGTCTACGTTCATTCCAGCTATGTCTGCATTCATTCCTGTCGACGTTCATTCCTGTCTACGTTCGTTACAAATTCCATTATCTATAATCTGGTAGTGGAATGCGAATGTATATTGGTATATTTTCTAAGACATATGCATCTTTTCAAACGTTTCTTTTCTTGTTCCATCTGCGGGAGGCTGACTAATGGAAGACTGCAGATGGTTTAAAATTACATGCATATACACCATTTCATTTCTAATTGCCTAATTACTTTCCTTAGCTGTAGTAGCTTTCACACACACTAGAAAAAACTAAACACAGGTGATATGACTTAAAAATATAATGATTTGTTTTCATAATAAAAAGTATAGATAGTTCTTTTAGGTAATTTGCCACAATTTCCGATAAGTTTCATATCAGAATTAGTGCATCTAAAGTAATCACTATACAAGTTTAGTATTCTGACGGATATAATTAACATATACAATAGGAAATTGAGAAGTTAAGAGCTGCAAAACTACATGACGACAACCTTAGTTCAATTGGTGGTTTTTGCAGCTATCAGATATTACTTAAATGTGACACAAATCATATATTTTTTTTTTTATATTTTTTATTGTAAAGCTAAAAAAGACAGAGGCTCTACAAAAACGTCATGATGTCATGTCTGCAGATCAAATTAGAGTATGCGGTGAAAATGAAGCATGAAGCTTTGTGATGTAGTTGGTTTTTGCTGGACAGTGGGTTTTATCCAATAAAAATATTGCTGATCAGCTGAGAATTACAAAACATTCCTGCCAGTGAGGCATACCATGAGATAGACGAAATTCTTTCATATGCAATAGCAATAGTTCCAATTATAAACACCAGTTATTTCTTGCGGTGGTAAAAAATCACTCATTGTTCACATCAGTACGCAGAGTGAACTACTTTCTAACAAAAAGATTCGAAGATATTAGAACGCTGGTTAGAGCTATACTACGCTACACTAGAACATGGTCATCACGTTTAGTACATAGATGGTTCAGGGTTAAATTCATCACAACTGTCTCTTCTTTGTGAAGTGTCTTCATTCATCTTTGTATGTTTCCTCAGTAGTCCAAGCTGCATGTTGGAGCACTGCATATTCAACTTCACGGAAAGAGCAACTCATTTCACGGGAAGAATAACTCTTGGTGCATATGATTTGTTGAGTATTGAATTTTTTTGACAAAAAGAGATCCACACGGTAGCCAGCACATATATTCACATCTATAACATAGCAAAGTTGAGCAATGTACAATGATGATTCGGGAGAATATGATTAGAGTAAATGAAATTAATTATGCTATTGCAATCTAAATCAAATAGGATAGCATATAACAACAATGCAATGGCAAATAACAATAACACTTACTAATGTTAACCTAACATGTAATAAGCACCTTTCATTGATTACCAATCAAACTACTATCAATTTATCGGGTCGAGCTGTATGAACTGCCGTACTGATGCTCTGAAAGGTAAATTTAATTAATCAATAATGCCAAAAAAATATTGTTGAAAATGATAGATCATAATACAATATTTTTGAAACAGTGCCATTTGCCCAATACTGCTACAATAAAGTCAATTTATTTAATTTTTATCCACTGCTTAATTAATTGATAATAAATCATTAAAATTATCAATAGTATCAATTTTTGTGGACTAATAGTAATAACTATTACTATAAAGAATCTATAATCAGTGCAATAACAATTAAAAATAATATTCTTATTAATTATTATATAATTAATTGTCATTTGTTTTTGTGGTGTATTGTTTTAATCACTACTAAACTTCAATTTTTATTATTTTCATTCCACATACTTACATGGTAATTTTTTACTCTTTGCTACTAAAAACAATAGTCTTATTTAATTATCAATATTAATTAATATAAATAATCATTATCATCATTGAATCCATTGCCACCATAATAATTAATCATCGTTATTTATTATTATTATTTACAGTGCTTAATAAAGTAAAGTTACTGTAACTACATTGGTGATGATAACAACAACATCAACACCACAATTTTTACAACTACAATGTTATTGTAACTAACTACTGTTATTATTGTTATGATTATTATCCATAATAATATATTATTATTGTAATAAATAATAATAACAACAATAATAATAAAGGTTTTGATATCATTGATAATCAATAATTATTATTATCAACTTATTCAGCCGTGAATAACAATAATTATTATTATTGCCATAGTTAAGTGGATGAATTAATGCCATGACAATTATTATTACTAATAATAATTAATTAATAATATTACAGCGATAAAATAACCAACGATAAATAACAATTATATAATAATTATTATTATCATCATTTCTCATTATTATTATTTATTAATGTTGCTATTATTATTACTATCTACTATGACTATTCTATGGCATTGATTTATTCATTCATTCATTGATTCATCCAAAATAATAATAATAATAAATCAAACAAATGATGATAAATAAATAATTATAAATAAATAAGTAATATATAATATTATTCTACCAAGCAGTTAGTAACCAAACAAACCACCCACCTAGTACACATAGTCAAACATCCATTTGTCATGTTCGTATCAATCCTTCATATCAGTTCAGGCCATTTTTGAGTAATTGTACAGAATTAATTAGTCATCTAATTTTGGCAACAACATAATTAGCTCAGCCACCATGCGGGGATATTGCATAACTATAGACTGTATTTTTAGTCACCAGTCGTGGCCTCTGTTACCCCACCCAGTAATCTTTTGCTAATACTTCTAATAAAGATAAAAAAATAACAAAACTATGATAATTTTTGCATTATTTATCAACAAAAAAGTTAATTTTTACCAAATGATTTGAATCTGAAAATCAAATATTTTAATCAAATAAAAAAATAACCAAATCAAATTAAGTCAAATCACTGAGGTAGGCAAATCAAATCATCAAATCAGCTAATTTTGATTTGTTTCAAATTTTCGAATACTCAAATATTCGAGTCAGCCGTGATTTGCCCCCATCTCTGATCACTACTATGACCAAGCAATAGTAATAGTTTTGTGCACCTAGAGTTAATACAGTAGTGATGACTCACAAGCTTCTCACACTCAAACAAGGTAGGATGACGATTGACAGTTATGTCAAGAAGCTCCAAAACATTGCTAAAAGTTGTGACTTTGGCGACATGAACGATCGGATGATGCTGCAAGCATTAATCTTGGGTGTGGACTGCAGTAGAACTCAACGGAGACAGTTCAAAAGGCGCAACCTCACTCTAGGTGACGCTTTGGTTATTGAGCCTGCGGTAAAAGTCTGCAAGCGAAAAATGAGAAGATGTTCTTATCCATATCAAGCCTTGTTGCAGTACTGCCATACACCTACAAAAGGCTTATCAACCAGCCCCATGGAGAGACTAATTGGGGGTTACACCAGGTCAACTTTACCAACTATCGATACCACGACAGCACAAAAACAAAATAGCCAGCCAGTCAGCCGGCATTGGCACAAGACTATAACAAACACAAAAGCTGTTGGAAGAAAGCTAAAGATATACAACAATTATCTGGAAGATCATATAGAGTAAAGTTAGATGGAGACATCTTGCGCAGGAACTTCAGCCAATAGAAAAAAAGAGGTGAGTTATAGAAAACAAACATGTAGTAAACCATAAACTGTCAATGTACCAGAACTATTCCTTAAAACAACATAACTCCAAACAAACGTATCTACTTGGGGTGGTATGAAATAATATGATACTGAGTAGTCAGTTACTTGCAAACACAGTCCTGCAAGTAAAATTTAAAGATAAATTTGAAGCCAATGCCTGAACCAGGAGAACCAGCATCCCCACACCAACAGATCAAAATGCCAAAATACTACCAAATGCTGTCAACCCTCAGCACTTATATGAAACTCCAGCAGCATTGTCCCCACGGCATTCACAGCAACAACGATCTGCACCAACATGGCTTAAGGACTATGTTTGCAAGTAACTGACTACCCGTATTACATTCTTTCATATATTGTTACACAGAGCTGTGCACAAATCACTAGTGATTCGAACAACCGGTGATTCAAATGTCCTGTTGAATCACTGTTTCATGATTTTGGAATGCTTTGATTTGATTCGCTTTGAGTTGGAGTGCGAGTGATTTGATTTCACTTTGATTCGACAACTCTTAAAGATTCGATTATGATTCGAATCATACGGCAAAGAGTTTGGTACGGCTTGGTTTCCTATTGTAATAGTGTTTGTTTTCAAGGTCAGGAATGCGATTGACTATTTCAAGTTGATTGATTGTAAGAATTTTGCCAAATGTTTTAATTTAATTTTGGAGTCATTGTCTTTTGAAGACAACAAAAACGAGACATTAGCTTTTTTTTTATTGAGCTTTTCCAGTCCTAAAATTAGACGGAAAATGTGGTGATGCTCTGGACAATAGCTGAAAAAAGTTTCGTGCAAAAGTTCTCTAACATGTATATGTATGCACAATATTATATTTTGCAAAGTTCTGCTTTTACAAAATATACAAAAACGGACTTAATTTTGTTACGTTGACAGTTTAGGTTTATTACATGCTTATGTTTTTTTAAACTCACCTCTGTTTTTTTTTACTGGATGTCGAGAACTCGGCTGGTAGCCACTTTTAGCTTTATACATATATATAAATAAAGGACCCTCTACGCAGGCGCTTGCTTCCGGCTAGGTTCTATTGGTCGCTAGCTAACATCTAACTCAAAGAGTAATGTTCAAATGCGTTGGCTCAGGCCGTAAATTGACCATTCATACTAACCAAATGCTTAACAAGCTGCTCAGTTTTCCATTTTTATTTACACACTGTATATAATATTGTTTGATTATTATAATAATTATTATTAAGTTGTTAGAAATTCGAAATGATAATTAGTGAAAACGAAAGGGAAATTTGCAAAAAAAAACCATAATGGTGTATGAATTGATTAAATTAAAAAAGAGGAAAGATATATGAGGAAAGTAAAATATTATCAAAAAATATATAAAGAATGGGAGTTACGAAACTGGTGAACTGCCACTAACCCATACTGCTAACATTTATTTACTCAAAAATTATTACAAAAAAGCGAAATAAAATGGCACAATTTTTCCCAATTTATATTGAATTCTCTCAATTCTTCCACTTCCAAGGGGGTTTCAGGGGAAAGCCACTGAACATCTATTCATAATAGTAATTAATAGTAGTACGCTCTACTCGGCTTTGCCCAGCTCTGAGTTTTTTGTCGGACATTTAGTACAACACAATATGATTTTATTTTATGCCCGTTTCGAGAGAACGGCCTGAGCTTGGATAAGAATAATTTTATCTGTCGGTCTTGAGCATAACAATAACAAAGCCCATCATTGAGTTTGAAATTTAGCCCACTTCTATTCACCAGGTGCCCTTTCTCTCCAACGGGTCTCTTCACATGCCTCATGCCTATCAATGATCTCTGAGAAATGATATTCTACAAACATAGCCTCTGGCCCAAGCACATGTATTAAAACTTTGGCTATGTTTAAAACTTTGCCGTTAGTGCCCCTGACACTATTGTATTCAGCTCGCTCTCATAACACTTCATAAAGATCGGGCTTTCAAGTTGAATGCGTGTCTCCTCCTATTTACAATAAATGTTATGCACAATCTTCTTTACGAAAAGGTTTCTTGGTTCTATTCGATGTTCTTTTACTTACTTTTACTCAGTACTAACATTCTCTGCTCTTCATTACAGTTGATAAGCTGATCATCGCCATCAAAATCATTATTTTCCTCCGAGGAAAATATTGTAAATTTCCCAAAAATAAGTTCACTGCAGCACTGCTTGCTCTATAAGCTAAAAAGGATCGGCTTTGTTGGTGGTCTTCCTCCACATACTTTTCACCAGTTGTGCTGCATTATCTATAGTCCCAACATAATGTTGGTCTACAAGGAACTTTAACAACATGCTTAATCAAGTTGAACACTATAAAGCCTAAAAAAGTTCTACTTTTATAGCCATCACCAATCCCATTCATTTCCTGGATATCTTATTTTGAGAACTCCTATCTCAAAACACAGACAAAGGATTTAAAGGAATTGCCTCTATCTACTTGGAAAACTAATCTGCAATCAACAAGTATGATGTTGACTCAAACTGAAAGCTTTCAATTCCCGTTCCCTTCAATGGTGTAGTTGCGAAATACTGATGCTCAGTGTTTGCTCTATTTTCACAGAACTCCCACTTAGACAACTTCTAGTTACTCCTGTCTCACATGCCCATTGGGACTTGAACTGTAACATCTCGAGCTAGCACTACACATAGTATTTCGATCACTAAAGAAGTGTTTACAGTCAAAAACGGTCCGATTTGTGATGTGACAATGATAGCACTTAACATAAGGGTATCTCCTAAGTATCTGTGAAAAACTATTGTAGCGCCCTTCTTTGTCTCGTGGAAATCTACAATGAGGTTTACCATACATTTAGATCAGCTTAGCTAAACTTCTATCCCAATAGTAGCGCCTTTCACTGTCTTTATGATACATCCTATTTCCGTCATCATTTTCTCTTTGGTTGTTAACATGAGTCTATTTCTATAATCTCTTGGCCACCACCGTTCATCCTCATCGCTGCTAGATGGCGATTCACTCATTTGTTTACATTTAGTCTCTACTTGCCTTTCACTGCTATGCACTCTAAACATCCAGCTTTTTGAACTAGGCTCACCATATACCCTAAATCAAATCGATTCCCACCTGTTTCAGTTTGAGCTTGCTAAATTGTTGTCTCTAGCTTATCAAATAGCTTCTCTACTTTGTCTAGCCAGAAACCTGGTCTCTAACAAGGCTCTTTATCTATCGCAAGTTATTCGATCTCTTGCATGAACACGATTTTCAACTTCACATTTTTTAGCCCATTAACAGCAGCAATAATTGATAAATTTAGTCTCACTTCATTATTGTTTGCCAAATTAATATTCCAGCTTCATCTTCAACTCTCAACAAATGATCAAAAAATCCTTCTCACTGGCTGGTTGGCCGACTGTCATAACTATTTGATTCTAACATGAATTGACACCTGATTGTTCAAATGTCCCTTTAAAGTTGCATAGGTTATTTGTCAGTTTGAGTATCATCATCACATCAAAACCTAAAATTTGCAGTGTATTTCTATTGCCCTTCCCTATTGCTGTTAACAGTGCTAAGGTTTTTACCTTGCCTGTAAAGCTTGGCTGATTGGTAGCTCTATTGACTCCTGTTCGCGCTGTAGTTTCAATAGCTATCTCTAATTTAGAAATACAATCATCCCATGACTTGAACATATCATATTGATCTATCAACGGTGAAGGAATTTTTTTCAGAACCATTGTTACTCAGTTGTGAATATGAAATTAAAACAGTAAGTAAATGCGATGAGTTATAGCTGTACACTGGCTGTGAAAAAGGTTGCAGCACAAAAAAAAAATTGCTGTTTGGAAGGAAAACAACACTTCAGCAATTAACCCAACACTCCACGCTTAAGAATATTAGCAACCACAAACAACCAGTTCTCAAACAAAAAAGATAGCATAGCCCCAATTTTTATCACAAATGTTTACACTTTACAACTATAACGATATCACTGCACAAATATTATAATAAATAATCATTGCCGCTTGGATATAACACTAACATTAACAACAATAGCATTAACTAAAACTGTAACAAAACACTGACTAACACTTTATTTAACAACAATACACTATCACTTATCAATATTTGTGATTTGTCAACAACTCCGCTCACTTTTATAATCTCTTATCACAATGACTGTCTTTCACAACCAACTCGATAATCTACTGGTCCTACTTGTAGTCTACTAGAGTGATTGCGTGCAGCTTGTAGGATGTATGGTATAGCTACATACGCTGGATTGTTGAGTCGATTCACTTGTCGACGTTGTGCGCGGCTGCAGACTGCGAGGAATATAGCTGTGTACGAGGAGGATAGGAAGGGGGAATGGAAGCACAAGGTGAGGCTATGATTGTGAGATATCAGTCTATATAATAAGTGACACGGGTAGCTGATACCCTCATTGATATACCACCCTCATTGTATTCTGTTGCTTGTCTAGCTATATGTTGTCTCATTTCTTTATTTGTCTACTTGTTACTGAACCAGCCATGTTACTTGTCAATCAATCTTTTACCCGAAGACGCTCTATCTCATTTTTTATTTATAACACTTGAACTCGTTAAATGAGACTTCTGTGGTGTCTGGTACAGCATCTGCAATTATTTTTTCATTTATCCCTTTTTTATCTTCTTTTGTTACGTGTGTTTAGCTCTTAAGTTGACCATAACTTCTTGTTGATTTACATAGGAGGCCTTCATGGAAGAAAAACGCAATTGAAAGAGTTTAGTTGAACAGTGAAACAGTTTTGAAAAACGTCATTCACTGCTTAAAGAAATCTGCGTTTTGGCTTGTTTTCGTTCATTGTAATCATTTCTAAACAATACAATATCCATTTAAAAGACAACTCCCAGTGATAGTAAAACAATTGTGATGTTGTATACCCTTTAGTTTGAGCAACCGAGTCTCTGGCAGAGGACTAAGATGGCCGTTAAGGCACTTCCTGGTGAGTTGGTCAAGTTCGGTGGAGAAGCAAGAGAGCACTTCAAACCGCGGTACTGGGCAATGGAGCATGGCGACTACAAGTATGAGTGGAAGTTGAATAGTCAGAAGGCAATTGATGAGTGGGTGGGTGTAATTTATACCTATCCATTGCATTACTCATACATATATATTGGTTGGACTGTCTATATATAACCATTGCCGTTCCTCTCTCTGTAGGCAGTGCCGTCTATACCTAACTGTCCCTTTATCTGTATGCATTGTTGTCTATAACTAACCATCGTTCTCTCGCTATCTGTAGGCGGTGTTATCTATGCGTAACCATCACTATCCCTCCATCAGTAGCCTTGCTGTCTA
Source organism: Cryptosula pallasiana (assembly GCA_945261195.1). Taxonomy (NCBI): domain Eukaryota; kingdom Metazoa; phylum Bryozoa; class Gymnolaemata; order Cheilostomatida; family Cryptosulidae; genus Cryptosula; species Cryptosula pallasiana. The sequence goes on along the minus strand of OX183130.1, from coordinate 8,907,197 downwards.
TATCATTCATCACTACTGTACTGTCTATCTTCAGTCATTAAAGCACCCTACATGTATGTTCACACTGAGTGTCTTCTATACCTAGCCACCACTATTATATTCCCCTATATGTAATTGAAGTATCATTACTAGATTGTGTCCACTGATAATGACATGGACCAAGGCTACAGCACTGGACAGACAACGCTAACCAATCAGAACTGTATGATGTTCCATGGCTTTCTCAATACTCGTGTACCTGATGATGGCAGGACTCGTTATGCTGGATACGTAAATGTCAAATCTCCTGTACAACTGGTTAGTGACGTCAGTCTTCTCATGCACTTGCGATGTAGTCAGACAGGATGTTTTAGAGCAGCCATCTTGTTAATGAGTGCATTGTATTGTAGAAGTCGTTCTCTAGGCTAGTACCATATGATTGGGTTGGCTTCACTCATCTCATCATCAGATGTAGAGGAGATGGTAGGACTTATGACTTGAATGTAAGTTGTCCTCTCTTTTAACTTGCCATAAAGTTGACTTTCACTCTACAGTACTTGAGGTCCTTAACTGTCAAAAGCCATCATATTCGATAGAAGACCACAAGCTAGTTTCATCTGTAACTAGTTAACCTCAAACAGCGAGGTGACATAATTTTGGTTGTATTTATGTGTGAAGTGCTTCCCGAAAACTGATAAAAATACTAGTGATTTGATAAGCTGATGAACGATTGGTCGCAATCTGTGTAGTTAAGTGTGAATGAGGTAGGGATGGCCGATAGTGTCCTGCCTCTTTTACAGAAACGGAACAAAGGTTAAAACATGGCGCATGTGCAGCGACCTCCACACTGCATTTAAGGCCTCTCCACACACTCCGGTCTAAGACCGCAAATGCATTACCGCGGGAGGAATTTTCCTTCTCTAGTCTGCTGCTGCTCTTTAAATATGGTTGTTGAGTACACGACGGTGCTTATGAACATTGTATAGTGCAGCTTGGGTACTCACGACTGGAAAAATCCAAGTGGAGGAAGTCTGTGCAGCAGACCTGCACTGACCATTCAGCGCAAGGAATGAATCACGACTCATCAAACTGCTGGCTAATATCAAACATCTTAATATTCAACGATCGAGCTTACGGGGAAAAAACGATTCGTTCTTGGTGGAATAAGCAGCCATTTTTTGTTCATATGATAAAACTGGTGCGTGTGTGTGGAGAGGCTTTACTGGTCTCCTTTGGCGTTAATTATTTCCACTAAAACAATGAAAACTCTTGGCACCGTTAATTAATTGTTACTGTAACTCAAAGATACTTAATATAATAAATTATTATAATTATTATGGCCTTGCATCAACAATCGATGCTTGCATGATGATGACTCGTTGTGATTGTTGCTGAATCCAAACTGGAAATATTGATGGCCATAAAACGGCTGTTTTTAATTGGTAAGCATAAATACAGACAAGAAAACTCCTGATTTTCAAACCAGCATTGTTTCTCGCTATCCGTTTCGCTTTGAATTTCTTGCGAAGCAACAGTGTGAAAAAGTTCTATTTTGTACTTGCCGAAACCAGAGAAACTTCTATTTATCACTCTCGTACCTTTGCCCAAACTTAGCCGGAAACTCTTAAAGCACAAGTGAGTATCGCATCTAAAACAGTCTACAAACTGCATAACCAGCCGCAACTGCAGGCGATTCGTCTACTTAAGCTTATGGCTGACTAGGCCATAATATTTGAGTCTTGATTCAATAATTGTCAGAGCATTAATTTCTGGCACTTAGCATGTTTGGTGTTTGTATGTGGATTGGCCAATAGCATGGTATCATCTTTCAGAATCTACTTTGTTATCTCAGGCATTACATAGTAATCAAACCGTTTTGGTTTTCTTCACTTTTTATATAGAGCATCAGACCACCCAAAATTCGCTGACTGGCTTTATGAGATGTTGGAGGTGAACCTGAGCCCTCTGTGCCAGCAAGTTAGGTGCCTGCGCTCCATAAGGGTTGGCTTCTTTGTTTGACTTTGGACCAAGCACCTCTGCATCCTTAGAAACCGGCAAAGAAACTTTTGATTTCGGCACCATAAAGTCCTTCAATGAAAAATTTATGGACAAAGCTACTCACCGCATAGCAACAATCATAATCGTTTTGGTTGCCATGTAAAATTAGACCACTTATCTATGAATTGTGCCCACAATTATGAAAAATAATATTGCTGCATGAATGCAGTTTATCTGACTTGAGTACCTGTACCATACCACTGCACCAGTCTGTTGCATCTGCCCTGGTGAGATCACTCCCTGATCTACCATCTCTTTGAGTTTTTTTTGGTTTTCTCTCAGAGGTAGTGGTATGTTTTTTTTTGGCGCGAAGATGCAGACGGGCTTGTGGTTCTCTTTCAACGGAATTTGGTAGGAGTAACCTTTGAGCAAATCGAGGCATTTAAATACCCTAAAAATTCATTGATGATATCTTTAGTCACCTCCCTGATGTCGCGAGTGACGAGTTAAAGTTTGTCACAAGCGACTCTGCTCAGCAGCCAGGCAATTTTCTTCTGTATGACATAGATGGTCTCTTTGCGCTCCCTCCTTCAATACTTGAGGTCAGCTCGAAAGTTCCTATTACTGAATCCTCTTGCCACCAGGCCCATAGAGTTGAACTCCTGAATTTCGAAATCTCATCTCTTTTAACCATGGTATCTGATCACTGTGCCACCAGCACGAGTGTCTAATTTGAAACTTGTGCTGTGTTCATTTGTTCTAACGTCAGCTTTCCAGCCATTGACGGTGAGTTGGTTGTATTGGAACTCTCTGGTGAATTAGAAGTCTGTTGAGCCCTGTTTGACCTGGACTGACCTCGACTGGCCCTGTTTCTGGCTCTACAAATTTGCCACAATTCCTACAATCTGCATCTTTGGCCATGTAATCGTTTCTAGAGTGTGACAGCTCTCTCCCACATCTGGGGCACTTCACTTGACTGACACTCTTTGGCTTGTCTGCAAAATGAGTTGGAGGGGGGCACCTTGATTGCTAGTCTTGTTAGTTTTTGACCTTTGAATCCTGTGACCTCTTGACTGCATCAACAGCTGCAGCCCCAGAACCATTCCTAGTCACTGAATGTATCATGGTAGAGGTAACTCAACTACTCAGACAAGTCCTCACTACTTGAGCTAGTTTCAATGTATTACCATGTGAAATTAGCTTCTTGCACACACAGTCGCCACTTATTCCCAGGCCAGTTTTATCCTTCAACATCTAATTGTAAGGTGAGCTTCCATTATTGTTACCTGCTGCATTACGATAATTATATCCGCATTAATCACCTGGTGATCAGGATTCAATATAAAATGCATCAAAACATTCATTAGGCAGTTGATTGCATATGTTGGACCTGTAACATTCATGTGGATGTTTCTCTTACCCACACAGTGTTGTTCTGAGGCTCGTAATATAGCATCTAGTGATTGGTCAGTAATTATAAAGTTCACTGGATTGGACTACTTGTGAAGCATTACCACCCCAAGCATATAATACTTAAAGCACAATGGTATTCTTGTGCAAAATTTGAAAACCTAGACAAAACAAAATGACTACCATCTGCTCTTGAAGCATCCATTTATTGAACTCACGCGTGCTATCAAGTTGACCAGGCCGGTCTACTCTAGGCGTAAGGTACTGTATATAACATTTGCTGGTGTACCATCTCCTCTTCATCACCAATCTCACTGCTGCCACCATGTATGATGGATTATTATTGATGGCGGAATGCTTAGACAATTTGTGCCGTGTTTATTGCTCAACTGAAAATCAGCTGTGTTTTCTCTAAATTATAGCGAGCTGTATTAAAACACAACAAACTCTTTTTGGTTTTTTGAATATATTTTGTTGACAAGTAGCGGTTATGGTGATTTTAAACACCTGATCTGTTTTTGTCAAATGTTGTCTAATTGTTAGATCACAGCTTCAAAATCACAAATAATAGCTCGAGGGAAATAACTTAGATCATTTGAGTAATTCAACTCGAATGAGCAGCTTCCATGTTATCGCGTTTATAGTTGAGAGTCCATAAACAAAGGATATTGATGATTAGCATATTTTTCTTTGTTGGTCTATTTACTTATTTGAAGTGATCCCTGTAAATATTGCGGAATGGTTTGGTGAGTGATAAGAGTGAAAGGTGATTAGGCCCTGCATGTGGCAGAAAACATGTCCTGGCATGCGGCAAAGGATATGTCCCGGCATGTGGCAGTGAACATATGCCCAAAATTTGAAATTGGTTTGTTGAACAAAGTTGCAAATGTACTTGCCTCTGAAATTTTATTAGGAAAATAATTTTTGTCGTACTTTTGAATTTCATTTTTTTCCTGGGCACAGACAGATTATCGTCAAGCACCTGTTAAAGGAAATGTTGACTCGAGATGATAGTTAAAATCTGATGCAATCTCAATTTGCTGTGAAACTATATGTTTGGTTTGAAATAATTATTAATGTTGTTTATTTTATTTGGTTTTTTATTAATAATGTTATTTGTTACTTCTCTGTTATGATATTTTTCATTCACCATTGCTTATTGTTTCTACTTGTTGCCTGTCTTATCTTAATAAACGCTATTTGATGCGGCGTATGAACGTTGAAGCTGAAACTTGCAGCCTCAATATAAGTAGCTATACATGTTTTAGCAAACTGAAAAATAGCTGTTGACTGAGGTGGTAATTTCTGAGTCAAGTGTAAAATTGTCCATTCCATCAATGTCAGGGGAGACAAATTACAATAAAACTTTATTAGCGGAAACATGGAACACGGTGAAACATGTGCCAGCACACTGTTTATATGTACTGTGTGTATGGACTGCATGTACATACTATATTTTAGTACTGATGTTCATACTGAATGTGTGTACTTACTCTATGTATGTACTGTGTGTACTTACTCCATATATGCACTAATGTACTTACTGTATATATGTACTGTATGTACTTACTGTGTATATGTACTGTATGTACTTACTCCATATATGCACTGTATGTACTTACTGTGTATATGTACTGTATGTACTTACTGTGTATATGTACTGTATGTACCTACTGTGTATATGTACTGTATGTACTTACTGTGTATATGTACTGTATGTACTTACTCTATGTATGCACTGTATGTACTTACTATATGTACTTACTGTATGTATATACTGGCTGTACCTACTGTACATACTCAAGGCCATTTGTTTGTTATAGGTTAATATGGATAATTACTATGATATTCAGTGGAATGACATTTACAGCTTTGCTTTGTACACCAGGGGTGGTCCTTATTGGCAGATTGCCAAGGTGAGCTCTTTACTCCCATCCACTGTTAGTGTCTCTTACCAAGACTCCATGCTGCAACATGCCCGACAGAAAGTCGACTTCGGAAAGTCGACGTGGTTTTCCGCCATGAATACGGCGAAATTGACTTGGTTTTATCACAGGTATAAGTCGCCGCAAAACGCCGTCGACTTTTGACTGGCGCTATCACATTGTGTGCCAACACACTGCAAATGCTTGCCGATATCAACAACCATGTCTCCCAAGCCTAATACAATTATAATTAATTAGTAACTGCTTGAGTTTGGCCTCAGTTGTTTAGCATGTGCTCAGTGAGTGTCTGACAACTAATGCTACGTTAATGCGATCACTTAAAATATTCGCAGTGGTATTATTATTTATTTAATGAAATGAATGAATTAACGCAATTAATCATCAGCTTCATTTATGCTGATGGTTACAGAATTTTTTAACTGTTATAATAATATTATTTTGTCAAAATAAATTAGTTCAATGAAGATAACCATCAATAATAAATAATAAAAACTCATATTAATATAGAATTGCTAAAAATTTATTTAATACCTGGATCGTTTATTATTATTATTTATTAATCTCATTTTCACAAAGCAATTTTGGTAAATATTGCATTGTATTATTTTTAATTGTCAAAATAATAAAAGAAAATACAATAACAATAAATAAGATTGTTTTTTAATGTTGCTATGGCTACAAAAGCTTGTTGCTCAAGTCGCCGGTGTAATGCCACATCTGGTATACATGGATACAGACGTAGCAATAAACAACATCGACTTTTTGTAGGGGCAACGTCGCAGCATGGAGACTTGGTGTATTGCTATGTTTCCATGTCACGTTAAAATAATGCCAAATTTTTGTGGTTTGGTGGTGCCAATCATTAGCTACAACAGCGTGCAATTCCATAACGGAAAATTTTATTGGCCATTATTACTTTAGACAAGAAAATGCCACGGAAACAGATGCGATCAAGGTGCTGTTTAGTGCAATACAAACTAGCATTGCTGGCTGTCGATATTTCTATTATGATATCATTATTAACTTAGTTTCTCATTTTTTTAACCACCACGTGTTGCTGTAAGAGTGAGTAAATAAAAAAAATAGATTCAAGTTGGCTGCTGGCTGGGGAATCTGTGTGATGGCAAGGGATTTCAGTAGAACATTGGTTGTTATCATTGAAATAATGAACAAATAAACAAATAAAAAAATTCTTAACAATAATAATAATCACAAATAAATAATAACAACTATTATAATAAATTATCCAAGTTTAGGACGACATACTGTTAGTTATTATTTTTATTAAACTATAACAATTTGTTATCAGCAGCAAAAGTTAACTAGTTACAATCCAGTTGTATCGTACCATAAACACTTGGATAACAAACCACAAATGATCATAGTCGGAGTTATCACCACACTGCTTGCTGCCATGTGCTTACCACTAATGGACAATAAGCGACTTGATCACACATGCCTAGTTTTGTTGACTGAGCAATCAAATCTTGGCACTTCACTTGTCGCCAAAAAAGTCGCCAGATCTTAGCGCCAAAATTTGGCGACAAGCGTAGCGACAAATGTGTTTCCATGACAAAATTTCTTTGGCGTCACACTTATCGCTAGATTGGTCGTGACAAGGAACATGCTAAATGTGTGTGTATGTCTATGTGTATGTGTGTGTCTATGATTGTGTCTCTGTGTGTGTCTATACTGGGGTGAGAGGGGGGGGGGGGGGTGATGATTGACAATGATTATAGCATAAGATGCAAACTATTGCATTAAAGTTGTTATTAATACGTTTGGATTTCGTTTTATTATTGTCGAAGGTACCACGTTTTGTAGCTCAACTTTGGTTGCAAAATAAAAACTTTGCCCACAATCCTTTTCATATACTTGTGGAGATAAATTTTAATTCTCTTGCTGCACTTTGGTTTATTAGACGCAATCAAAAATATCATTTAAGACCTGATTAAACATTTACATTTGATCCACCGTGTTAAAAATGATGTTAGTTTTTCAATATACCTCAAGAAATTTATTAATAAGTCATTTCCTACTTGCAGATTCCTTTCTCCAAGTTTTTACTGACCAGTAAAGGTAAAATACAGGACAAACAGCAGCTGGTTCTGTTGGACAGAGTGAGAAATCTGTCTATAACTCTATCAGATGGTGTACAGGGGCCCTTCCAGCTGGAGATAGACTATATAGGTCTCTTGTATGATGCACATCACACCAATACTTTCTTTTATGAGATGTACGACAATGACCCCTTCCTCACCTGATCCACTTTTTATTTTCTTTCTATATTTATGGTGCCTGTAACGCAGTGGCTTTGTTATTGTGACTTTTGTTGTAACAAGAATACATGCAAAGTTAACATTCCTACCCATATATTTGTATTTATAGTTGACTTGTTTCTTACTGTAGGACCGTGGAATGATAGTTTTGACCAGAAGCCATCTTGTAGCTTGTAAAGCGCAGGCCCACTGCAGAAAATTGACGGGTTTTTGGCCACTTTTAGGAACTTTATGTTGTGTTTTGTTGTTGGTGTTTTGAAGTTAAGCCATGGTGTGACAAATCTGTCTTCAGGTGCTGGCCTGCTGACTCAAATGCAATTTCGGCAGCACTCTACCCAGAGTTTATCACAAAGTACACTCTCTGGGATGTTGATACAAACCTTTTACTCCTGTCAGTTGACTAGCTGAGAAGCAGCAACAGTATACTTCTCAAATTTGCGCTTGCAAATGATGTCACTCCAAATCTCTTATGATAACCTGAAATCTGCCTGTATTGCTGTTCTTATTCAGTCAGTACACGGCGGATATCTGCTTGTCAGACCCTGCCTGGCTCCATTAATATTTACTCACGGCTGCCTGCAAGTAGAAAGGGGGAGACAACTGGGAGCTTTGAGAGGTAGATGTGCTGGCAGGCTTACATGTGTTGTGGATGATAACTTCATGCATTGTGGACTGTAAGGGCCACAGGCTAACAGTATTCCAATCCAAAGTAGAGTAGCCTTAGCACCTTGTCTACTGCTGAGATCTCAGCCACTTGTGGGTAACTAAGAGATAAGAGGACGCGTTGCTAGGACCCTGTAGCATACTAGCTGTATGTTGGTAGTGCAGGCATCTAGTGATAACAGCAGGTGTATTTACTTACCGGCAAATGGTCTCTGGTAGATGTTCTCTCTACACCCTCTACACTGGGGATAGGTATGTATATACATATATGCATGTCTGTGTATAATGTGTAAGGTGTGATATATCTAATAAAAAGATATACCAGTACAGTCTGATCACACCTTGCTATATATGTTATTGTATTGTATAGAAATACATTAGTAATATGTCGCATTTACTTACTGGCTCTCTGTTGTTGTAGGTGATACTCAGTAACATTATATGTACCTTCTCTAGGTAATAAACAGGTATGTGACTATATGTATACTGTAATATATTATATGTACATTCTCTAGGTAGTAAACAGGAGTAGTAATATATGAGCAGATCTCCCTACCAAGTGTTTTTTTGTGGATTTGATCTGGGGGTTGAGGCAATGGGTTACGCCGTTGGATGAATTCGCCGAGTTTATATTGTATTTTACTTGAGGGGTACTTGAGTGGCATTTGAGTGGCATTTAAGTGGCATTTGAGTTTTGATTATTTTTTACCTAATTTGAACTCATATGGTAGCTAGATTTTGAATGTATGGCATTTAAGTTTTTGATAATTTTTTACATAACTCGAACTCATATAGTATTTTGAGAGAGAGGAGAGAGAAGTTATATCTAGCTTGAATAAATACATTGATTAAAAATGAATCAATATATGATTATATACATTTATTACATAATAAGCAAGGGTAAACCTTCCCATATAATATAGCTAGAGTCAGTAAAGACTAAGTATTACAAAGCACCAGGTCTTGTAATGATAATCAATGCACAGTTACAGTATTTGGGAAATAACTGCAAGAGAGGAGAGAGGAGTATTTGGTAGAGGAGGGAGGAGAGAGGAGAGAGAGGGGGCTTGAGCATAAATATCTTGGAAAATTGTCAAATTAGACCTCTAGATGGTTGAAATTTACAGTATTTGGGAAATAACTACAATAGAAAACATTATGAATGTATGGCATTTAAGTATTACTAGTTTTTTACATAATTTGAACTCATATGGTATCTTGAGAAAAAGGAGACAGGAAAAGAGGAGAGAGGAGGGAAATAATTGCACACAAATGAAAAAAATAGATGAAGCTAGATATTCATCTATTTGTATATATCCACAAGAAAACTAGGGTATTTGGTGAAGTATTCTTTTATTCCATTCAATTTTCATTAATTTTATTTGAATTGAAGTATTATTTACAATGGTTAGAATTTATTAAAATTGCTGCTCAATCCTTTATCCAACACCTACAACAATTCTTAGTAATAGTAGTGTATTTTTTAGTTTTTTATACAACCATGTATATATGGATAATTATGTACATATTTATGGATATATTTATATCTAGATTGAATAATATACATTTATGACATAATAACTATATTGAATGCTATAAAATATGTTGGAAAATCACCAAATTAGCCCTCTAGATGGTTAAAATTTACAGTATTTGGGAAATAACTGCAGGAGAGGAGAGAGGAGTATTTGGTAGAGGAGAGAGGAGAGAGAGGAGGCTTGAGCGTAAATATTTCTTTTAGTTATTTACATAATAAGTATATTGAATACTATAAAATATCTTGGAAAATCGTCAAATTAGACCTCTAGATGGTTAAAATTTACAGTATTTGGGAAATAACTACAATAGAAAACATTATGAATGTATGGCATTTAAGTATTGATAGTTTTTTACATAATTCGAACTCATATGGTATCTTGAGAGAAAGGAGAGAGGAAAAGAGGACAGAGGAGGGGAAATAATTGCACTCAAATGAAAAAAATAGATGAAGCTAGATATTCATCTATTTGTATATATCCAAAAGAAAACAGGGGTATTTGGTGAAATATTCTTTTATTCCATTCAATTTTCATTAATTTTATTTGAGTTGAAGTATTATTTACAATGGTTAGAATTTATTAACATTACTGCTCAATCCTTTATCCAACACCTACAATAACTCTTAGTAATAGTAGTGTAATGAGACTGAGTAATAATCTACACACACCTTGTTCACTCTGTATGCTGTAGCACATGTTTTTCCTTTAGTTATCTGCAGTTACTTCAATTGGATCTTATCCAGATGTTTTATAGTCTTTGCTGCTGCTGTGTTTTGTCTCAAACAGAAGTCCAAAGTAGGCATTGTGTCTACAAAATACAAAAAAATTGATTGTTACAATTGATTCATTTATTTTCATTGACTTTATCTACATATACATAAAGTAGCGAAGAAACAGTTTGTGTGAGTATGAAACTATCTAGAGCATAAATATTTCTTTTAGTTATATATATTTACACTTATTATGTTTACCATACATGTAATCAGCGTTAATTTTTGATTTTTGTTTAAAAACTATTATTATTTCTGGTAAAAAACTACATTAGTTAAGTTTTAGAATCATATAAATGAAATTTGTGTCAATTTAGCATCTACTGCATTATATATTTACAATATTACTTTGTAAATATTAGTGAAAGAAATTATGAAATACCTGCGAGTAATTAAGTAATTCAGTAAGGAAATTGATTGGAATCGTAGTAATATTTTTCAAATACAACATTGCTTTGCAACGACTATTAATGAAAGCGATTATGAAATGTTGATGAGTAACTAAGTAATCTAGTAAGGAAAACTGATCGAAATCACGGTAATATTTGTTAATAGATACTTGCGACAGGTTTTATCAACGAAAAAGTCAAGCGATTTTCAAATGTTTACGAGTAACTAAGCGATTCAGTAGAAAAAACTAACAGAAATCACGCGATATCCGTTTTTGAAATATTTACGATAAACCAAATTGGGACATTGCTGTTATCAACCAAAAGATCAAGCGAGTATCAAATGTTTACGAGTAACTAAGTGATTCAGTTGGCAAAAACCGATTGAGATCATGTGACATCCGTTACAAATATTTACGTCAAGTTAGCAACGGAAAAAACAAAATATTTCTTAGAATATTCGCTATAGCAAGTTACGATAATTTTGTACTCGCTCTAAAGGTAAAGGTTTTCAGTCCATTTTTGGTCAGACCAAAATTTATGCGAGACGTTTTAGGCATTATTTCAGTCAACGTAATGTTACCAGTTCATTTTCACAAGTTTTTATTATTTATTTTAAAAATAAATAATTAGAGCTTTCTACTGGTGTTAAATTATTATTGATTGTTTTTTACCTTATCACCACTTAGAGCCAGATGATTTAATTAAGTAAAGACAAATAATTATTTTAGCGTTTCTTACCTTGATGCTCTCCTAGTAGCTGTAGTAGATGATGCTTCTCCGCTTGCTGTTGAAGAACTGGATGCTTTCTATGTGAAAACAGTGGCTCTTAAATAGCTAAAGTTGCACTGATTAAACCCTATGAATCAGCATTTTTTCCAATGCTTTCGCGGGAATAAAAACTGTTTATTCCCGCGAAAGCAACGGTTTCCATTCGCGTGAAAATAAATTATTTATTCCCGCGAAAGCAACGGTTTGTATTCGCCTGAAAATAAAATGTTTATTCCCGCGAAAGCAACGGTTTCCATTCGTGTGAAAATAAATTATTTATTCCCGCGAAAGCAACGGTTTGTATTCGCCTGAAAATAAATTATTTATTCCCGCGAAAGCAACGGTTTGTATTCGCCTGAAAATAAAATGTTTATTCCCGCGAAAGCAACGGTTTCCATTCGTGTGAAAATAAATTATTTATTCCCGCGAAAGCAACGGTTTGTATTCGCCTGAAAATAAATTATTTATTCCCGCGAAAGCAACGGTTTGTATTTGCCTGAAAATAAAATGTTTATTCCCGCGAAAGCAACGGTTTGTAATCGCCTGAACATAAAATGTTTATTCCCGCAAAAGCAACGGTTTGTATTCGCCTGAAAATAAATTATTTATTCCCGCGAAAGCAACGGTTTGTATTCGCCTGAAAATAAAATGTTTATTCCCGCGAAAGCAACGGTTTCCATTCGTGTGAAAATAAATTATTTATTCCCGCGAAAGCAACGGTTTGTATTCGCCTGAAAATAAATTATTTATTCCCGCAAAAGCAACGGTTTGTATTTGCCTGAAAATAAAATGTTTATTCCCGCGAAAGCAACGGTTTGTATTCGCCTGAAAATAAATTATTTATTCCCGCGAAAGCAACGGTTTGTATTCGCCTGAAAATAAAATGTTTATTCCCGCGAAAGCAACGGTTTCCATTCGTGTGAAAATAAATTATTTATTCCCGCGAAAGCAACGGTTTGTATTCGCCTGAAAATAAATTATTTATTCCCGCGAAAGCAACGGTTTGTATTTGCCTGAAAATAAAATGTTTATTCCCGCGAAAGCAACGGTTTGTATTCGTCTGAACATAAAATGTTTATTCCCGCGAAAGCAACGGTTTGTATTCGCCTGAAAATAAATTATTTATTCCCGCGAAAGCAACGGTTTGTATTCGCCTGAAAATAAAATGTTTATTCCCGCGAAAGCAACGGTTTCCATTCGTGTGAAAATGAATTATTTATTCCCGCGAAAGCAACGGTTTGTATTCGCCTGAAAATAAATTATTTATTCCCGCGAAAGCAACGGTTTGTATTCGCCTGAAAATAAAATGTTTATTCCCGCGAAAGCAACGGTTTGTATTTGCCTGAAAATAAAATGTTTATTCCCGCGAAAGCAACGGTTTGTATTCGCCTGAAAATAAATTATTTATTCCCGCGAAAGCAACGGTTTGTATTTGCCTGAAAATAAAATGTTTATTCCCGCGAAAGCAACGGTTTGTATTCGTCTGAACATAAAATGTTTATTCCCGCGAAAGCAACGGTTTGTATTCGCCTGAAAATAAATTATTTATTCCCGCGAAAGCAATGGTTTGTATTCGCCTGAAAATAAAATGTTTATTCCCGCGAAAGCAACGGTTTCCATTCGCGTGAAAATAAAGTATTTATTCCCGCGAAAGCAACAGTTTCCATTCGTGTGAAAATAAAATATTTATTCCCGCGAAAGCAACGGTTTGTATTCGCCTGAAAATAAATTATTTATTCCCGCGAAAACATTGGTTTGTATTTGTGTGAAAATAAAATTTGTATTCCCGCGAAAGCAACGGTTTCCATTCGCGTGAAAATAAATTATTTATTCCCGCGAAAACACTGTTTTTTATTCACGCGAAAAAACAGTTTATATTCCCGCGAAAGCATTGGAAAAAATGCTGATTCATAGGGTTTTATCAGTGCAACCTTAGCTATTTAAGAGCCACTGTTTTCACACAGAAAGCATCCAGTTCTTCAACAGCAAGCGGAGAAGCATCATCTACTACAGCTACTAGGAGACCATCAAGGTAAGAGATGCTAAAATAATTATTTGTCTTTAGTTAATTAAATCATCTGGCTCTAAGCGGTGATAAGGTAAAAACTAATCAATATCAATAATTATTTAACACTAGTAGAAAGCTCTAATTATTTATTTTTAAATTTTATGCTAGTTTGAGACAAAACGCTGTATATAAAGCCAATGAAAATAAATGAATCAATTGTAACAATCAATTTTTTGTATTTTGTAGACACAATGTGTACTTTGGACTCTTGTTTGAGACGAAATGCATCAGTAGCAAAGACTATAAAACATCTGGTTAAGATCTACCAACAGCACACTTCTCCAACACAGCAAGAATTTCTTTCAAGATCTACCACCTACTTAGATGATACCAAACCAATGAAGACTCAAACTACATGAGTTTTGAAAACCAATGAAGACTCAAACTACATGAATTTTGAAGACAGCATACTTCTCCAACACAGCAAGAATTCCTTTCAAGATCTACCACCTACTTAGATGATACCAAACCAATGAAGACTCAAACTACATGAGTTTTGAAAACCAATGAAGACTCAAACTACATGAATTTTGAAGACAGCATACTTCTCCAACACAGCAAGAATTCCTTTCAAGATCTACCACCTACTTAGATGATACCAAACCAATGAAGACTCAAACTACATGAGTTTTGAAAACCAATGAAGACTCAAACTACATGAATTTTGAAGACAGCATACTTCTCCAACACAGCAAGAATTCCTTTCAAGATCTACCACCTACTTAGATGATACCAAACCAATGAAGACTCAAACTACATGAGTTTTGAAGACAGCATACTTCTCCAACACAGCAAGAATTCCTTTCAAGATCTACCACCTACTTAGATGATGCCAAACCAATGAAGACTCAAACTACATCAATTTTGAAGACAGCACACTTCTCCAACACAGCAAGAATTCCTTTCAAGATCTACCACCTACTTAGATCATATCAAACCAATGAAGACTCAAACTACATGAATTTTGAAGACAGCATACTTCTCCAACACAGCAAGAATTCCTTTCAAGATCTACCACCTACTTAGATGATACCAAACCAATGAAGACTCAAACTACATGAGTTTTGAAAACCAATGAAGACTCAAACTACATGAATTTTGAAGACAGCATACTTCTCCAACACAGCAAGAATTCCTTTCAAGATCTACCCCCTACTTAGATGATACCAAACCAATGAAGACTCAAACTACATGAGTTTTGAAGACAGCATACTTCTCCAACACAACAAGAATTCCTTTCAAGATCTACCACCTACTTAGATGATGCCAAACCAATGAAGACTCAAACTACATCAATTTTGCAGACAGCACACTTCTCCAACACAGCAAGAATTCCTTTCAAGATCTACCACCTACTTAGATCATATCAAACCAATGAAGACTCAAACTACATGAATTTTGAAGACAGCATACTTCTCCAACACAGCAAGAATTCCTTTCAAGATCTACCACCTACTTAGATGATACCAAACCAATGAAGACTCAAACTACATGAGTTTTGAAAACCAATGAAGACTCAAACTACATGAATTTTGAAGACAGCATACTTCTCCAACACAGCAAGAATTCCTTTCAAGATCTACCACCTACTTAGATGATACCAAACCAATGAAGACTCAAACTACATGAGTTTTGAAGACAGCATACTTCTCCAACACAGCAAGAATTCCTTTCAAGATCTACCACCTACTTAGATGATGCCAAACCAATGAAGACTCAAACTACATCAATTTTGAAGACAGCACACTTCTCCAACACAGCAAGAATTCCTTTCAAGATCTACCACCTACTTAGATCATATCAAACCAATGAAGACTCAAACTACATGAATTTTGAAGACAGCATACTTCTCCAACACAGCAAGAATTCCTTTCAAGATCTACCACCTACTTAGATGATACCAAACCAATGAAGACTCAAACTACATGAGTTTTGAAGACAGCATACTTCTCCAACACAGCAAGAATTCCTTTTAAGATCTACCACCTACTTAGATGATGCCAAACCAATGAAGACTCAAACTACATCAATTTTGAAGACAGCACACTTCTTCAACACAGCAAGAATTCCTTTCAAGATCTACCACCTACTTAGATCATATCAAACCAATGAAGACTCAAACTACATGAATTTTGAAGACAGCATACTTCTCCAACACAGCAAGAATTCCTTTCAAGATCTACCACCTACTTAGATGATACCAAACCAATGAAGACTCAAACTACATGAGTTTTGAAAACCAATGAAGACTCAAACTACATGAATTTTGAAGACAGCATACTTCTCCAACACAGCAAGAATTCCTTTCAAGATCTACCACCTACTTAGATGATACCAAACCAATGAAGACTCAAACTACATGAGTTTTGAAGACAGCATACTTCTCCAACACAGCAAGAATTCCTTTCAAGATCTACCACCTACTTAGATGATGCCAAACCAATGAAGACTCAAACTACATCAATTTTGAAGACAGCACACTTCTCCAACACAGCAAGAATTCCTTTCAAGATCTACCACCTACTTAGATCATATCAAACCAATGAAGACTCAAACTACATGAATTTTGAAGACAGCATACTTCTCCAACACAGCAAGAATTCCTTTCAAGATCTACCACCTACTTAGATGATACCAAACCAATGAAGACTCAAACTACATGAGTTTTGAAGACAGCATACTTCTCCAACACAGCAAAAATTCCTTTCACAAGAATTCCTTTCAAGATCTACCACCTACTTAGATCATATCAAACCAATGAAGACTCAAACTACATGAATTTTGAAGACAGCATACTTCTCCAACACAGCAAGAATTCCTTTCAAGATCTACCACCTACTTAGATGATACCAAACCAATGAAGACTCAAACTACATGAGTTTTGAAGACAGCATACTTCTCCAACACAGCAAAAATTCCTTTCAAGATCTACCACCTACTTAGATGATGGCAAACCAATGAAGACTCAAATAACATGGATTTTGAAGATAAGATGATAGCAAACCAATGAAGACTCAATGTTACACAACATTACTTTCTCTCCTGCTTAGATGATACCAAACCAATGAAGACTCAAACTACATGGATTCTACTTCGATGATGCTGAAAAAGAAAACTGTCCAGAACAAGAGCTCAAGAAGCTAATCTATAACTCAAGGCTATCATATCACTATAGGTGAGTTTTACTAATTTTTACCATAAATTAAACAAAATGCTGAATATATACATTTTACAAGTGAAAAAAGGACTTTTTTGGTGAAATTAGTGTATTTTTTACAACAAAATGCTGAATATATACATTTTTCAGGGAAAAAAAAGACTTTTTTGGTGTAAATTGTGTATTTTTTTACAACAAAAATGCTGAACATATACATTTTCTAGGTGAAAAAAGGACTTTTTTGATGTAATTAGTGTATTTTTTACAACAAAATGCTGAATATATACATTTTCATGGTAATTGTTTTAGATAGATGAAAGAGAATCAAAAACACTTGGTGAAAATAATGCTCAAGAAAGAACAAGTTGAACAATGTAACTTGGTGAGTTATTTCCCTTTTCTAATAATGTAAACTATCCAATGTAACTAGAACTATAATTCAAATTCATGTAATTATTTTACATTTTCGCTTAATCATTCTATACTAATGCATAACTTTTTTATTTTAGTTCATTACGAAATTAAAAGCACATAGAACAGAAGTCTTCCTTCCTAAGATATAACATCACTACATCAAAGACATCATTGTAAAGGAACAAACTATGCATTAACTGTTACTACTTTGTATTTATTACAAGTTGTAGTGCTTTGTATTACTTAGTATTTACTGACTCTAGCTATATTATATGGGGAGATTTTCCTTACTTATTATGTAATAAATGTATATAATCATATAATGATTCATTTTTAATCAATGTATTAATTCAATTTAGATATATCTCCTCTCTTCTCTCTCTCTATGTAGATATAAATATACCCATAAATATGCACATAATTGACCATATATACATTAATTGCTAGAAAACTAAAAGATTTCTCTCTCCTCTCTCTCTTTCTCTCTCAAGATACCATATGTATGTATGTATGTATGAATGCATTGATTGTCATTACAAGTTGTATTGCTTTGTATAACTTAGTATTTACTGACTCTAGCTATATTATATAGGAAGATTTTCCCTACTTATTATGTAATCAGGTATATAATCATATAATGTTTCATTTTTGATCAAAATATTTATTCAATGTAGATATATCTCCTCTCTCTATGTAGATATAAATATACCCATAAATACGTACATAATTAACCATATATACGTGAATGTATAGAAAACTAAAAAATCTCTCTCTCCTCTCTCTCTCCCTCTCTCCTCCCTCTCTCTCCTCTATCTCTTTCTTTCTCTCAAGTATGTATATAGTTATGTAAAAAAATTATCAAAACTTGAATGCCATACATTCAAAATCTATATGTCATATAAGTTCAAATCAAGTAAAAAAATAATCAAAACTCAAATGCCACTTAAATGCCACTCAAATGCCATTCAAATGCCCCTCAAATAAAATACAATATAAACTCGGCGAATTCATTCAACGCCATAACCCATTGCCCCACTCCAAGATCAGATCCACAAAAAAACACTTGGTAGGGAGATCTGCTCATATATTACTACTAACAGGTATGTGACTATACTGTAATATATTATATGTACCTTCTCTAGGTAGTAAACAGGTATGTGACTATATATGTACTGTAATATATTATATGTACCTTCTCTAGGTAGTAAACAGGTATGTGACTATACGTATACTGTAATATATTATATGTACCTTCTCTAGGTAGTAAACAGGTATGTGACTATACGTATACTGTAATATATTATATGTACCTTCTCTAGGTAGTAAACAGATATGTGACATATACTGTAATATATTATATGTACCTTCTCTAGGTAGTAAACAGATATGTGACATATACTGTAATATATTATATGTACCTTCTCTAGGTAGTAAACAGGTATGTGACTATACATATACTGTAATATATTATATGTACCTTCTCTAGGTAGTAAACAGGTATGTGACTATACATATACTGTAATATATTATATGTACCTTCTCTAGGTAGTAAACAGGTATGTGACTATACTGTAATATATTATATGTACCTTCTCTAGGTAGTAAACAGGTATGTGACTATACATATACTGTAATATATTATATGTACCTTCTCCAGGTAGTAAACAGGTATGTGACTATACATGTACTGTAATATATTATATGTAATATGCCATATATAAAACATTATTAAACTGCTGTTTGAGTAGTTATGTTCTCTTTGGCACTCATCAAATTATGATTCCAGATTATTTCCAGTTTATAAGGCTTCCATTTCCATCTTTTTATGTAAAGCCTGGTTCACATACATATCGTAGATGCTCGCAAGTGATCGCGGATCCCTCGTGCGAGCATCTGCGATGTATGTGAACAGGATTTGTAGTGGCTCGTACGACGTAGCACGCTGTCGTAGAGGCTTGTAGAAAAGTTCAGCTGAACAAACTTTCGTGCGACCGTCGTACGATAGAGAGTAAATTTTCTTACTTTCTTACCCAAAAACCACATTCAAGTCAAGGTTGCTCATGTAAAAACGACTGCCATCAAAAAGTTATAATAATAATAAAATTATTATTGTTTAATTATAAATATTGATTATTATTTATCATTATTTTTCTGAGTGAAATATTGCGATAGTTGATTTAAATGTATAAATACATATATTTTCTTTAAATTTTTATATAATAGCATAATTAGCATATTATTATAAATTGAGATTCAAAATTTTATATCAAGAGATGGTAAAAAAGTGATAATTCACCATTGAGCAACAGTTGAAAATTTAATTAAAAAATATGGAATAACATTTAATGATAATATAAGCAAAAATGTAATAAATTTTTTTTCTATGTGTTAAAAATAATAAATTATTTGGTGTAATTGAACAACGATAAATTATTTAGTATGTAGATAGTCGTTGGTCAGTGAAAACGTGTTTCGAGATTTTTTTACCTCCCAGTCAAGAGAGTAATTATACCTCTTGCGATCGTGGGTTTGCCAAGTTTATGCGAACATGTATGGCAGATCCGCCGCACGAGGGATCCGCGATCACATGGGAGCATCTACGATGTATGTGAACCAGGCTTAAGAAAGGTTCTGTGGTTTGATTCCAGCCATTACCCTTGAGCAAAATAATTGGTTTCTTACCTCGTCTCACTGCCAGTTTGGATGTGGACATAAAACATTGCTTAGGTTATTACATCATCCATCGGATGAGCAGTCCCCGTCCACCTCATCAGAAATGAACCAGTTCAACGTGGGGCAGGGATCTGCTCTTATAAGCTGATAGCATAGAATGCTCTCTAGTTAGTGGGATTTTAGATGCTTTGTGAAAAAATCGCCATCATATAAATATATAATGTTTTAGTCGTAATTGCAGGATTCTCAGGTTTAAGGCCATTACATCTGGTGTAAAACCAACCAGTTTAGAAACAGTAAAACTAATACAAAGACAAGCCATGTATACTACGTAGTAAGTATATATATCAGACACTGTATCTCTGTTAGTTGTATAGTTTATAGATTATATCTATGAAGTGACACTTGTATGCAATAAATAGGCCTTGAATGTGTTACATATGAAACGATTTAGCTCAGTAAGTACACATATATACTCTATTGTAGACTTAGCTCAGTAAGTACACATATATACTCTATTGTAGAAAACTGTGACAGCGTCAGCAGAATCGTGTGCAGGGTGTAAGTTGTAAAACTTTATGTACCTGCTTATGCCTGTCCGTATCTGCCTGTACCTATATGTACCTGTATGTACCTGTGTGTACCTGTGTGTACCTATATGTACCTGTATGTACCTGTATGTACCTGTATGTAACAGTATGTACCTGTATGTACCTGTGTGTACCTGTATGTACCTGTATGTAACAGTATGTACCTGTATGTACCTGTGTGTACCTGTATGTACCTGTATGTAACAGTATGTACCTGTATGTACCTGTATGTACCTGTGTGTACCTATATGTACCTGTTTGTACCTGTATGTACCTGTATGTACCTGGATGTATCCGTTTGTACCAGGCTACTTTTCTATACCTGTTGAAACCTTGTATGTTTTATCTTTCTCTCACAGCCGTAAGCATGAATGATTGGGAGAATATATCAACGCAAGTGACAACTGGAGCAAGAGCTGTTGGTGCTGACAGAGAGGGAGATGTTGGTGCTGACAGAGAGAGAGATGTTGGTGCTGACAAAGAGGGAGATGTTGCTGCTGACAGAGAGGGAGATGTTGCTGCTGACAGAGAGGGAGATGTTGGTGCTGACAGAGAGGGAGATGTTGCTGCTGACAAAGAGGGAGATGTTGCTGCTGACAGAGAGGGAGATGTTGCTGCTGACAGAGAGGGAGATGTTGCTGCTGACAGAGAGGGAGATGTTGGTGCTGACAGAGAGGGAGATGTTGCTGCTGACAGAGAGGGAGATGTTGGTGCTGACAGAGAGGGAGATGTTGGTGCTGACACAGAGGGAGTTACTGTGCCTGATGATGGCCATGAAAGTGACGAGCTGACAACTGTGGTAAGTACATTCAAATGATTAATTTATCAGCCCTACAGAATAGACCGTAAGACTGTACCAATGGGCTATCTGTCCTTATTAAGTGAGACTGTCAATCATAAAACAGACAATGCTGATGTGTCATTTTAGACAACTCTACTTGGCATTCTTGATGTCAAAAGATAATAGCTCAGATATAAAAAAGTTTTCTAAGTTCAGTAGGATATGAAAGTTGATAATTTTTTTATGCAGCAAGTTTTCAGTAAGAATTAAATGAATTCTTAAAACTAACTGTTTCTTATGTTACAGAACATTTGAGTTGATCGTTTTATTGTGTGTGATTCTTCGACAAAAAAACTTTGCGATGGTCTGATATAAAAAAAGACTTCAAATGATAAATTAACAGGACGGGCTGGATGTTATCATCAGCATACTAAATAATAATACAAACTGATTATGTAACCCTTTAGAGCACTCAAGTATCACCTTCATCTGTTTTTGTCAGGTACTAGTTTTGTTAGCATTTCTGTTTTAAGTATCAAGGCAGCTACAGTCATTTTCACCACTAATGAAATTAATGCTATGCCAGGCAACAGTTCGTTTTTGAAACCTTGCTGTTTTGATAAAATGCTTTGCTAGCGCTACGTAGAAATTATACAACTGAATAAACAAGTGACCCATTTAAATTGATTTTTCTGTCCGTAAAGTGTGAAAGTTCTATCCAATGATTTTGCGATTGAGCATAACTCTGCATTGAATTTGACAGTAATGTACATATAAGGGCATTGGATGGATGATGGATACAAAACTAACCTTGGCTCCTGTTTTTGTGAAACGCAACGCAATTTTATTTAATCTTGTTGTGTGATGAAGCATGTTTTAATGCATTATCATCATGGAATGTGTTCAAATCGGGAAAAAACTCTGAGTTTTGCTGGAGGTAGAAGGTTATAAGAGCCTCATCTTGGCTCAATTATTTTTGTTATCGTATTCTTAGACGTGACACGTTTCTCAGCTGATGAACTACAAACATGTACTCTTATATGTCAGTAAAAGCAACCGGTTACAAAGTTTTGTCTCTCCAACACTGGATATACTTTTGGTATTATTTACTTGTACAGGAGCAGGCTGTAGACTCTGGTCCTCCCGTTGAAGAAACCAATGAAGTGAGTATAGAGTTAATGTTTATGTTATATCAAAATCTGAGGTAATGAGGCTAAGTATTGGGAACTCATAAGCTATTTGTAGATCAACTGCTAAACACTGAAAGTGTGACTACACATGCCAGTGTTTGCCATCAGAAGGCCTTATGATATTGGTCGATCCATCTGCAAATTGAGAGACTTGGTTGTAAGCCAAACCGACATGTTGGTCCACACACGATGCGAAGTGCATATCGGTGGTCTGTGATTGGCTAAACCAAATTATGTTGACAGACTGGACATGTTTATTCTTTAAAACAGACCGGCTATCAAATAGGGTAGATTGGCTCATTTAGCTTCAAATTTGGACAATATACTGGTTCAATAGATCTTGTGTGACATTCCATTTGTACCCAAACTAATGGAATGCACTCTCTCGGAAGTGAAAGCTTAAAGCATCGGCATTGCTGCTTGGTCGATCTGTATTCAATGCTGTAGTCATTTTGGCTGAGTAATAAGGCCCATTTAGCTAGTCTATTAGCAGCAAGTGCTGGGACTCCCTTTGGTAGGTTCAAACAGTGCGAGAAGTGGTTTATGGTCTGTTACCAATATGAATTATCTGCCATAAAAGCACTGGTGAAACTTCTTCAGTGCAAAAATGGCGGATAATGCTCCCTTTTAGATTTGGCTATATTTCTTTTGTGTACTGCTTAGGGTTTTTGATATATTGGAGATCGGTCTTTCTTGTCCATTGGCATCTCCAAAGTCTGAAGCATCACATGAGATTATTATTTCCAACTTTGGATCAAAATGAGTCAATACTTGATCTGATGACAACATCTTCTTAATTTGGTTGAAGCTATCCAGTATTTGAGATGCCAAATGAAATACTTACCGAGATAGATAATAGCCACAGAAAGTAGTAATAATAATATCATAATTTCATAACTGATTGTTTATGTATTGATTTATTAAATACCAGCAAAGCAATCAATAATAAGAACGATTGTTGTTCTTAAAAAACGAACATTTGCTAGTTTATTATAAGTTTTCGATGCGCACTTGTACATTGGCAAACTACATCGGTCTGTATAGCCACTGGCACATTTTAGCAACCTGTGGTGACACCCATTGTATAAGTACATCGCCACTGGTACATCTGTACGGTGTAGCCATCATATACTAGATTTTAATGCAGTCATCATTGATAGTGCTCGCTGGTTCAGCCATGTTTGACATAGAAACAATGACCTCACTCAGTCAGAAATGTGTTCTCAAATTAGGTATATTTACTTTTATAGACAATTTGCATTGCGGAATCTGGACCTGCTGAAGAGACAGAGAGAGACCCAAAAGCCATGGAACAGACTCTCCTTGCCTGGGTTTGTTTCATACGATTTGTTTGTATTTCACACCTGGGTTTGTTTCATACGATTTGTTTGTATTTCACACCTGGGTTTGTTTCATACGATTTGTTTGTATTTCACACCTGGGTTTGTTTCATACGATTTGTTTGTATTTCTCACCTGGGTTTGTTTTATACGATTTGTTTGTATTTCACACCTGGGTTTGTTTCATACGATTTGTTTGTATTTCACACCTGGGTTTGTTTCATACGATTTGTTTGTATTTCACACCTGGGTTTGTTATATATTAGGATTTCTTTATATTTCACACCTGGGTTTGTTATATATGATTTCTTTGTATTTCACACCTGGGTTTGTTATATATGATTTATTTGTAATTCACACCTGGGTTTGTTTTATATGATTTTTTTGTATTTCACACCTGGGTTTGTTATATATGATTTCTTTATATTTCACACCTGGTTTTGTTATATATGATTTCTTTATATTTCACATCTGGGTTTGTTATATATGATTTCTTTATATTTCACAGCTGGGTTTGTTATATGTGATTTCTTTGTATTTCACACCTGGGTTGCTTATATATGATTTCTTTGTACTTCACACCTGGGTTTGTTATATATGATTTCTTTGTACTTCACACCTGGGTTTGTTATATATGATTTCTTTGTACTTCACACCTGGGTTTGTTATATATGATTTCTTTGTATTTCACAGCTGGGTTTGTTATATATGACTTGTTCCTATTTCAAAAAATTTTGTCAAAAATTGAGAAACAATATTAAAACACCTTGAATAGATAGTACCATAACTTCTATGATATTACGTACATGAGTGTCCATGAATATGGGATAACGTACAATCACAGCGGAGAGTACAGTGATTTTAGGTGATACGACTTCATGTTTTGTGAATATAGTATGAACCACTTGAATATGCATCTTTCTCTCCAATATGTATAATATAGGATTGGATAATATTAATGGAAAGTTAAACAACAACAAAATCTACTACAACATTATACGACTAGTAACTTACACAAATTGTATTTTATAGATAAGAGGTACAAGTCTTGTCCCTCTAACAGATGCTTTAGAGGAAGCAATAGATGCAGCTGTAGAATTTGTTGAATGGTACAGAACTTATCCACACCGTATAGTCATCAGAGAGAGCCTATCTGCACTTGTACAACACTATATTGATGGGGTATGCATACTGTATCAAATGTCAACTAATAGCAGTCATAGCTTCTATATTTATTATTATTGATGGTGATTGATGACATCTGCGCTACTGAGCTGTGACTTTTGTTTCAGCCACTTTACCACCAAACCGGTTCAACAACAATTCCAGGAGATGCAGGAGATCCTGATCCAGATCAAACGGTATGTACAATTATACTTTGTTATGAGCAATAAAATTAGTTTTTAGTGTTTAATGAAGACTTTTAAGCCAAAAGCTCAGTTTGAGGCCAAATTTTCTCAAAAAATCTTTTGTAATTACTCCAAAAAAGTAACTCGGTGCCTTCATTATCAATTTTTACATCAAAAAAGAAACCAGTCAATTCTGGGTCATCCATAAAACTATTTGTTATTGGTTAGATGCTTCTAGTGAGTTATTCTAGCAATAACTTGCCTGCACTTGTCCCCTAGCAGAATCTTGAAGCATTACAAACTTACATCCACCACAAATAACAACATGGCCTCTTTCCACATTTATTGTTGTTTACCCAGACCACCCACATTGATGTCTGTTTAGTACATAAGGTATGGCATGCCTGCAAAACAACCTAGCACAACTTTCACCTTGTTAGATCTAACATTAGCCAAAAAGCATATAAAACTTGCTTCTAACAATCCTGCATGAAACATAAAAAAAGGCTTGGTATTCTCAATCCACATTTCAACTTGCCTTTTGTAATAAAAAACTGTTTGCATTCTGGTTACAACTTTGAGTTAGGACCAGTTTTTGGTAATGTAGAATGCTTTCTTGTAAAAAATGCAATTGTTGCTTTGCTGTATAACTTGCAGTCAAAAAGTTTAAGTTTATAAGATGAACCAGTTTGGGAACCCACTAATTAATTTTTTAATTTTGTATTTTCAAGATTTTATAAATTCCTAAAAAGTTGATAAATTAAACTGGAATGAAAATCTGACCTAAGCAGAACTCTTATTTATTGCCGAGGTTATTACCGATGTATTGACTGGTATACTGTAGAAAATTAAGCAATGCACTAAATTTTTAAACTCTTGCTATTTTTGAACCCGCTTTGGCGTGAACTGACATGCTAACGATGAGCACGCTTTAGCGTGGGGCGTTACCATATATATCCGCCCGTGCTTATGTGCATGTAGCAGTTTCTTGGAAATTTTGCTTAGCGAATTGGGATTTTCTTCCTTCCACATCCTATGAAATCACGGAGGTAAATGATTGCATTTCATTTGAGGTTGTCACCAGTTTCTGATCAAGATCGTATGATTGGTAAACACTGATTGGATCAACCAATGACAATACTCAAATGTTATACCTTTGTTTCCAATAATATCATTACACATCCAGCGTCCTGCTCTATCAACGACAATAGATCTTTTGTTGGCTATAAGCTGTGACAGGGAACTTGTCCAGAGTCACTGTCTATTGGATAGTACTAAACAACTTTACAATTTTTGTGAGGACAATTTCCAGCTCAACCACTAAATGTACACGAAGCTTTTGACTGCAAAGACAAAAAACTATGCAAAAGTTTTGCGGTCTAAGCCTACTGGAAGAAAACAGCATGAATAATAAATTTACATGGAATTACCTATTTGACACTCTAATCATCTAGTATTAGCAAAATGTGATGCTTTTGTTCATCTCCCCTCACACGCGTGAAAAACATAAGTCACAAAAGTCCTGGATGTTTTAGCAAAGTGCTTACATCTAAAGGGGTGGCTACACAGGCTGATGTCTGCCATCTGAAGGGTGCCGGTAGGAAAACAAAGTTTGAATTGGCTAAAACAAACTACGTTCACAAACTCGTCAATATTAACTATTCGCAGCATGTCTTACGCTAGACAACAAGCGTTATCCATAAACAGGTTTGTTGTTTGCTTCATCAACATTAAACTCTGAAGAACTGTTGATGTTATAGAAATGGTCTATCAATCTCTTTGCACCAAAATTATTTTGATTTTTTGCGGTTGTAGCCGAAAAATTGCATCCTGGTAAAATTGTTTTATATAGTTTTTTATCGTTCTAATTGATAATGGTACTTACTTAGCCTTAGCAACTAATAGCAGTAATAGCTACAACAATGAATGATGATCGACAATACTATTCTAACATTTTAATAATGGGTAAATCAAAAACCCTAAAATCGTCATAATGGTTTTTTATCGTAAAAAACGAACAAACATTAAAGTCAATAAATAAATTTTTCAATTATTATTTTATCACGATAACGAAAACTTCATGCCAAAAACAAAAGAGCCTGTACGCCGTGCTCTGTGCCACATGGTCGACTGGTTTAACATTCACTTACTGACGTATGCTAGTACATCGGCCAGCTACATCTGTCTGCGTAGCTAATCGCACGTCGAAATGCTTCAACATATTGGTACATCGGCATTAGAACATCAGTGCAGTGTAGCCAAGTCTTTAGTGGTCAAATAATAGTTACTTTATCTGTAGATTCCCATCATCCCTGAAGGACGAGAACCATCTGTAGCCACAGTGAGAATAAGAAGGCTAGTTAATGCTTGCATCACATTCTATGCAAGTCAACATCATTACACCCTAGATGAGTCCAGTGACAATATCAGACAGGTGCTACAAGAATATCAGATAGAAATAGAAAGGATTCTACAAGAATGTCTCTGTGCTTTTCTACACCTTGAGGGAGACCTACAGCTAGCCTACCTGCTAACTAACCTGAGGGTAATCACCAAGAGAGTTGGTTCACTTGTATCCAAACAGACAGAAGAAAGAGTGAGAGAACTCATCAAGGACAGACAACTCAACAAAGAAGTAGAAGACGTCTTGTCTACAGTGATGTCTTCAGTCTCCAAGGAGGTGCAAGTGTTGACCAGCATCAATAAGAAGCAGATGAAGAGTTTTCTAGACAAAGGAAGAGCTGGGACAGTAGACCTAACCATAGTTACCTACTCACTACGTCTGACAGAGATTGAGAGATCTGACAGAGAAAACATCAACAAATTCCTTGCAACATTTCAGTCTCACCCTCATGTACATCATGCCTTACTGCAACTGTTTAGTACTGAGGTAATTGTGTGCATGTAATTCTCTGTGTAGTTGTGTTCCTAATACAAATGTTTTCCTTTGTATTCAACATGTAACAGTTTCAAACCATGCAGGAAAGTTGAAATTAAAAAGTAGTACACTTCTGTTGAAAATTTAAAGATTTTTCTGTTTATTACACTGTTGCTGAGTTAAACCATGTATTTGGTTCGGCAGAGTAACCAGCCACAGGATGCTACAAAAGACAGAGGAAGTTATCCTCTCCTTCATTGGCTCATTAGAATGGCTGAATCCTACCAACAACAAGGTGGATGGAGAAACCATCTACAAGTTAGTATTGATATCATTATTGGTGGTAGTTACTAGGGAGTAGCACTTTGTACTTTGTTTGGACTACTGCCAAATGCTTGCTAGTGCTTCCAGAGCTTTTGAGTTTACTACTGATAAGACGACTCTTCACAAATCCTATTATGAACTGGTTTAATTTATGCAAATGATTAAAAATAACTTTTCTAGTTGAATGTTTGGTTTGGTAACACTTGTTTTGTGTGCTGAAGTTGTTTTTCTTCTGCAGGAATATCCAACCTTTCCATGAGTGCTAATGAAGTGCCTTCATTTACCAAATACTTCATGGACAAAGTATTTTTGTTTTAGGCTCACGGATTGGCTAACTTTTGTACAGCGGCGGACCCTACCAACCTCCAACTTACAGAAAATGTGTACAATATAGAGAGAGCTGCATATGATGGACAACATCCACTTTCCTTCAGTGAATACCAGATGTTAAATAACCAACTAAAGCAACAGCTATGGGAATACAGAGAGGAAACCAGGCTAAGCTTTAAAGCCTTAGAGACTGCTGAACGATCTTTAAATGTAGGTGACATATTTAGCCTTAGATCTACTGAAGCAGCCTTGAACTTTACCTCTCAAGTCGTATCAGCTAGTAAACAGTGCAGTGAAGGATTTGTTAAGTTTACTAGGTCAGGTATAGAGTCTAGTGTTCAGGTACTTAGCAAGTTAGGTTTGTCTCCTCCTTGTCCCTTTGTTGTCATTGATCTGGGTACTGTTGCTAGTGGTGAGGCAACTCCATATTCCACCCTCAAGTATGCATTTATTGTGGAGAATGAGTCTAACATGGAGTATT
Organism: Cryptosula pallasiana; assembly: GCA_945261195.1. Taxonomy (NCBI): domain Eukaryota; kingdom Metazoa; phylum Bryozoa; class Gymnolaemata; order Cheilostomatida; family Cryptosulidae; genus Cryptosula; species Cryptosula pallasiana. The sequence goes on along the minus strand of OX183130.1, from coordinate 8,877,879 downwards.
TCCACAAACTAGCCATACAGAGTAACTTCCTCATTACTAACTTGGGAGAGACTCCACTACAACATTTTGGTATCGATGGTCTGTCAGATATTGATATGCTTATACCAGATGGTTACAGAATAGATGGTATTACTGCCACTTCTGGTAGCATACCAACAGGTAATGGGCTGGTTGGTGGGAAACCGTTAATTCTATCTATTGAGGGGTTTGTGAAACTGTTCGAAACAGAATCATTGACACCATCTGATAACAAAGTGGACATTTTGTCTTCTCCGACACTACTGTATGCTCATGGGGTGGGTGAAGAACTATATAACAGGTTGGTAAAAGAAAGGTTGGCTGTTGAGAAAGAGCTACAAAACAATCCTTTGGCTCTTGAACAACAACTGAAGCAGATGTCTGCTGCTTTGGATCGTTGCCAATTATTTCCTGATCAAAGCTACGTTCCCTCCCATTGTCAGCCAGTCAGCTCTGTGAAGGCTGAATGTTGGAGATATCCCTCTTTGTTAGTGGGAAGCTTACAGTCTTTGCTAGCCTCAGAGGTTGACTCTTCTTGGGATATCTGGTCTTTGTTGAAAGATAAGGGTGCCCTATCAGACGCCTCCCACAGCTACATGCAGATCTTGTTGGCCCTGTCTATCTATATTCATATCACCTCCAGTCTATCCCTCAAGTGTCAGTCAGACCACCTTGTGCTGAGTATTACATCATCAACAATCTCCTCAGATACTTCCAGTGCTACTCTCTCACCACCATCCTCAGTGCCGGCAGGTAGATATTCTATAAAACATAGTAGTTATGTACTACTAGCTAGCCTACTTCTGCATGTACAGAGGTTTATGAGATCTGAGCTAGCTAAAGAATCTAATGTGATGTCATCTTATGTTAGCAACTTCTCTCTCCCTAAACCCAGTCCTCTGTTGAAAGCTGAAGTTCTGCATGCACTTGGTGACTACAAGTTGTCCTTGCAGCAGCTGTATGAAGTTGTAGAGAATAGGTACGTGGCGTATGGTTGTGAGATATTTGTTGACATGGTTGTTGGAAAACTGAGATGTAAAGTAGAACATCCAGATGTGACGAGATCTGTAGAACTCTGTGGTAGTCTACTCTATCTCACACAACAGTATCCATTGGCTTTGAACTACTCGCAATGGCTGAAGAGTCATAAAACATCAGAACTTGATGGTTTAGAGTGGAAAGTTGTCTCAGCTCAGTGTCTCAGAGCTGTCAGGAAATATCAAGAAGCTCGTGATCTTCTCTTTGAGGTTAACTCTGGTGTGAAGGATTGTCTTGGCTTGAAAGAGAAGTCTCACCTTAGAGATGAGGTGCTACTTGCACTGAGAGATGAGAGAGAACTAGAGAAGGAAAAGTTGGTGTTGTATGAGGTTGTAGGTACTACATATGCCATGCTGGGTATTGTATACAATGATATGGCAGAGCGAGTAGAAGCTGGGGAACACATGCTATCTAGTATTTTAGTCTTCCGTGAGCTGATGAAACGAAATACTGAGTCCAGGCAAAGACTCCTGAATGTGCTCAAGTATTATGAAAGCATTTCTAGTGAATCAAGTTCAAACATTTTCGATCAATTGGAAGAGCTGTATGCCAGAGAGCCAGATCCGCAAGCTTGTGATAATCTAGCCATGTTGTGTTTTAAAAATGAAAACTTCACAAAATCATTGAAATACGTTAAAATGTCACTTGAGAAGTACAAAAAGCTACATGGAGAGAACACACCACACAAGGATATAGCCCGGTGCTATAACAATATTGGTGTGCTATATCATAAAATGAGGTATGATACACTAGCTATACAATTCTACACAAAGTCACTAGAGATGTATAAAACACTGTATGGGGCAGACACCAACCACACAGACATAGCAAGGAGCAATAGGCAGATAGGGGGTGTGTACGAAAGGTTAGGTAAGCATGCCCTAGCCTCAGAGTACAAAAAAAGTCACTAGAGATGTATAAAACACTCTATGGACCAGACACTAACCATGCAGATATAGCTGTATGCTATAATGACATTGGTAATACATACGATGGTCTGGGTCTGTATAAAATAGCCCTCGAGTATTACTTTAGATCTCTAGAGATGTATAAATCTCTACTCGGTGCAGGCTTCAAACATACCGACATTGCTACCTCCTACAACAACATCGGGGTTTCATATAAGTCTTTGGGTCTGCTAGAGTCAGCTATGCAATATCACACCAAATCACTTGAGATGAGATAAGCTATCTATGGCATTGAGCCAGGTCACCCTGACATAGCAATGAGCTATGAACGGATTGGTGCAGTATACAGTGAGCTGGGTATGCATATGTTAGCTATAGAATATTACACCAAGTCATTGGATATGCTGAAAGCACTATTTGGTGCAGACAGTAACGATACAGCTATAGCTAGGTGTTACAACAACATCGGTGGTGTATACAGTGAGCTGGGTAGGCATATGTTAGCTATGGAATATTACACCAAGTCATTGGATATGCTGAAAGCACTATTTGGTGCAGACAGTAACCATACAGCGATAGCTAGGTGTTACAACTATATCGGTGATGTATATAGTGAGCTGGGTAGGCATATGTTAGCTATAGAATATTACACCAAGTCATTGGATATGCTGAAAGCACTATTTGGTGCAGACAGTAACCATACAGCTATAGCTAGGTGTTACAACAATATCGGTGATGTATATAGTGAGCTGGGTAGGCATATGTTAGCTATGGAATATTACACCAAGTCATTGGATATGCTGAAAGCACTATTTGGTGCAGACAGTAACCATACAGCTATAGCTAGGTGTTACAACAATATCGGTGATGTATATAGTGAGCTGGGTAGGCATATGTTAGCTATAGAATATTACACCAAGTCATTGGATATGCTGAAAGCACTATTTGGTGCAGACAGTAACCATACAGATATAGTTGGGTGTTACAACAATATCGGTGATGTATGCAGTGAGCTGGGTCGGCATATGTTAGCTATAGAATATTACACCAAGTCATTGGATATGCTGAAAGCACTATTTGGTGCAGACAGTAACCATACAGCTATAGCTAGGTGTTACAACAATATCGGTGTAGTATACAGTGAGCTGGGTAGGCATACGCTAACTATAGAATATTACACCAAGTCATTGGATATGCTGAAAGCACTATTTGGTGCAGACAGTAACCATACAGATATAGCTAGGTGTTACAACAATATCGGTGGTGTATATAGTAGAATGGGTCAACTGGAGTTAGCCTTAGAATGTTTCATCAACGCACTTGAGATGAGGAGAGCACTCTATGGTACTCAGTCTAACCACATAGACATCGCTACCAGCTACAACGAAATCGGTGTTGTATACATCTATAAAGGAGAATACAAAATAGCACTAGAATATCTCCACAAGGCAGTGGATGTAAGATTAGCTGTTGGTGGTCCAGAAGCTTCCAATCCTGCACTGGCTGCATGCTACAACAACATTGGTTATGTACACTGTATGTTAGGGGGCTATACAGTGGCTATGGAGTATCACATCAAGTCACTGGAGATGAGGAGAGAAGTGTACGGGCACACAGCTGACAACCTGGATATAGCTGGCAGCTACAACAACATTGGTCATGTGTACAGAGGACTCAAAATGTACACAACAGCACTAGAGTACTACACCAAGTGTCTAGCTATAAGGAAGGCTGTATACAGTGATACACCTAACCTACCAAGTATAGCTGCCAGCTATTACTTTATTGGTAAAACCTACAGCTTGATGGGTCAGCATACATTAGCTTACAAGTTTCTAGAGCTCTCCCTTCAGACTTCACCAGTTGGCAAGGTGCGAATAGACATAGACGTCAGTATTACTGCTGCCAGCTGCTGCCTACACCTGAAACTGTGGCACAAAAGTTGGTTGTATCTGTACTCTGCCCTCAACCGCTGTCTCTCTTTCTCTCAAAGTCAGCGACAGCTGTTTCTACTAGCAAAAATTCATTACCACATCAGCCTGTTGTTGTTTCACCTTGGTCTTGTTTCACAGTCTCTAGAACATTCTATGTTCTCTCTCAACCTATCTTGTATACCTCTAGCAGACAAAGAGAACATAACTCCAGAGCATACAGAGTTGTCCCAGGATGTGCAGGTACTCAGTGCTAGCCTAGAGCTGGTTAGGGATTGGTGGACTCAGTTTGGTAGTTTGTGATTTTAGCTTTGGTTCCTGGTTTTGTGTTGGATGTCTGACTGTGTTTTCTAGAATACTTCCACTTCTACTAGTTGCTCAGGCTGCTAACTGTACATATACAGAACATTAGGTATTGTTCAAGCTGCTGCTTCAGTCAGCAGATATTATATTACAGTGGTTATATAATCCGCCATTGACCAATCAGAGGGCATGCTTGCCTTGAACTCTCTTTTTGTTCTTTTACATTTTTATTTCGTTGGAATGTTTTAGTTTTCATTTATTCAATGCATATCTTGTGTAGTTGTCTCCCTTGTTACGTATCTGCTTTACCAACTTTGTGTTTGATTTGATTACACTTTTATTCAAGTTTTACCAAAGCATTACATAACTAAGTAGTTGCTACTGTCATTGTGTATTATGTAACAGCAAGTTACATGGTGACACAATTTATGACCTCTTTTGCAAGTTTATTGAGCCTTGAATAGAGCTGTGTGTTTGGTTTATTATGTAATCGTGTTGTGATATATGTTATATGTAGAAATAAATCTATACATAATACTTTAATCTTCCTAGCTGTGAATTTTTTGTGATAATTTTATTAAGCAAATACAAAAGCAGAGACAGCATTCATAGTCATTGCTCCATCTGTTTGGGACTACAACAGTGAGCAGACGCTTTATATGATGTCTTTTCAAACTAACATTTTAGAGCAATGATTGAGCTGACTGTTTTAAGTGAAATGCTAACTATTTTATCAAGTTTGACAAATTCAGGGAAAGACATTGGTTATGACTATTTTCAAGTCATGTGACTGCATTCACATCGGTGATGAAGCAATTCTTCTATGTAACCAGTACCTTTAAGTAGCAAGTACATATAGTGATTACCTGGTGATTGTGCTTAGCGTTAGAAGATTTACCTACTTCTTTCTCTGGTGAAATCAATGAGTCAATTGCTAGTATTTTATGTCTGGTAATTTTTAAGTTTGGATCGAGATCGGAACATAACTAGTCACTGTCTCGATCAGCAACTACAACATGCAAATTTTATACCACCTCTTCCAATAATCTCATTTCATTCATTTTACCAGCGATCACATAGAGACTTGTTAGCTACAGTCCGGACCAACAAGTTTGAGCAGAGTAGCTGAAAAATTGAGAATGTTAAAATCATGTCCAACTTCTGCAAGGAGTTTCCCCAATCTCTATATGTACATGCAGCATTGGTACATTCAAACTAGAGGTTGAGTCGTCTCCTCTCTTTGTGAATCTGGCTGAAAACTGTAGTTGTCTGCTTTTCTAGTTGGTTTGATGGATTCCTAAAGTTATCTGCTCTTACTGTGGGTTTACTTGAAAGTTGTCTGCTCCTCTATGCAGCATTTAGTTAAATGGTGCATAAAATAGCATCAATAATGTTGACCCAAAAAGATTGTAGGGTGTATATAGCTATAGATATATTATATCTCAAGATGGAGGTACTTTTTGTTTACAAAAAACTGCTTGAACCCTTTTGGACTAATCAAGAGGCTTTCCAGCGTCTCTTTACATTAGAAGTCCCTGGAAGGATACAATAATCAGCCTGAGGAGCTGGATCTCAGGTGGGCAGGTGACATTCCTTAATAAATATTATTTGGTTGGTTTAGTGGCTTCCTGCCATAAAACTGCATTTCCTGTTTAACTAGTGTGGAATTTTTTAAACTTTTTAGCCGTTTTAAAAATCATCTAAATGTTTTTAATATATTTAGCTTACAGGGAAAATACAATCTACATGAATGTTTTAAAGATGGCATAAACTATTTGTAAAACATGTGAGCTACCCTGAAAAGATTTAGGCAATTAATATAGCGTATGCCTTTGCACCAATAGCAATTGTCCCATTCTTTTTCCATCGTTACGTAAAAATATGCCACAGCCCAGCTGAACAATAGAAATAAAGTAGTGGCTAGAGCTATATAAAACAACAGCTGGACCTTACCTCAAAAATCAATCGATAGATTTCGCAAATATGGACGATTTTGTTCAATTATCAGAATTTTTGATATTGGTAGTGTAATAAATGGTTCAAATGTTTTTTGGTTATTTGATTAAAATTTTCTTAAAAGTTACCAGTATGAAGCAAACCAGAAACTTTTTTTGGGTTTCTGAAACTTACAAGCTATTTGGCAAAATTTGGTGGATTCCTGGGAAGATTCGTGCTCACAACCTTTACCCATCCGAGAGTTTCAAAGCACTGCCACCACCCCTACCTCACTACTCAAACCTTTATCCACACCGACATCCCCCTCCCACCCACATACCCCCAACATACCAGAGAATACATTACCATATCCACTATCAACCTGAGTCATTAACTTCTTTGGAATTGAATTAAGTTGTTGAAAGCAGTTTTGGAGTAGTCTTCTCCCCTGATGGTACCTCCCAAACTAATACAACAACTCCTTCACCACCCCCCCCCCCTTCCCCTCCCGTACACTTACCATAAAAAAGCTTTTACCATCCTCCCTACACCCTCACTCATTTTTGAACTTACTGAAGGTTGTACTGGAGCAGAAAAGAAATCGAAATAATGAAAATCTGGAGTTGCTTTCCCTTACCCTTTACTGGGCCGGTTTGAAATGGTTTATGTCAATTGATTAAATTGAATTATGCTTTGATATATAGCTCTAGGCCCTCTCTATAGCTTTAGGTCCTCTCTATAGCTTTAGGTCATCTCTATAGCTTTAGGTCCTCTCCATAGCTTTAGGTCCTCTCTATAGCTTTAGGTCCTCTCTGTAGCTTTAGGTCCTCTCTATAGCTTTAGGTCTTCTCTATAGCTTTAGGTCCTCTCTGTAGCTTTAGGTCCTCTCTATAGCTTTAGGTCTTCTTTATAGCTTTAGGTCCTCTCTATAGCTTTAGGTCCTCTCTATAGCTTTAGGCCCTCTCCTGAACTTTCCTCAAGGCTGAAATTAAGTAGGTGATTTCCTTCTTGATTTTTCAGCAAAAATCACGACAGAAAGAAGATCGCTAATTAGTCAGGGATAAGCTGAAGGTGTTAACCAAAAAAACTTGGCTAGCTGGCCCCTTGGAATTGTGGCTTTGGCTCTAATGGCTAGGCGTACTTTTATACATTTTGCGTGTGATTACTGGTATTTTTATTGGTGAGTTTCAAATGAGTGTGCAACTCAGACATATATGGCAGTAACTAGAGCTCTCCATGGGCACATCTTAGTGTGGAAGGTCATGTTACTGCAACATCAAGTAGTTACATGTCTGCCCTATGTCTACATCAATTAGGTACATGTCTGTCCTATGTCTATATCAAGTAGGTACATATCTGCCCTACGTCTATATCAAGTAGTTACATGTCTACCCTATGTCTACATCAAGTAGGCACATGTATGCTCTATGTCTACATCAAGTAGGTACATGTCTACCCTATGTCTACATAAAGTAGGTACATGTCTGCCCTATGTCTACATCAAGTAGGTACATGTCTGCACTATGTCTACATCAAGTAGGCACATGTATGCCCTATGTCTATATCAAGTAGGTACATGTCTACCCGATGCCTACATCAAGTAGGTACATGTCTGCCCTATGTCTACATCAAGTAGGTACATGTGTACCCTATGTAATGGTACATATGGTTGACTCACCTTCAACCATTCCAGTGTAATTTCATGTCATATTTCTTCCTTTCTGTAAAAAGCCTGTCTAAAAGCAGATGTAAACCTACAGTAGATCTACATCTGCTTTTGTGTGCATTCACCATGCTCATTAATGTTCAGTATACATAGACCTCAATGATGTTCAGTATACAGAGACCTCATTGATGTTCAGTATACAGAGACCTCATTGATGTTCAGTATGCAGAGACCTCATTGATGTTCAGTATACAGAGACCTCATTGATGTTCAGTATACAGAGACCTCATTGATGTATAATGGTACTCTTAACAACCTTTGCTGCAACTCGAAGTAACATAAATGGAATACCAAGGAGAACACAACTTTGTCTCTAAGAATATTTTTTCTGTCTGAGCTAAGTTATACAGGTTTGAAACTAAAAAAACTGATGAGAGGGTTGAAGAGATATATATATATACATATATATATACATATATATATATATATACATATATATATATATATATATATATATATATATATATATATATATATATATATATATATATATATATATATATATATATATATATATATATATATATATATATATATATATATATATATATATATATATATATATATATATATATATATATATATACATGTATATATATATATAATACTTTATTGGCATCAATATCATTTTATAAAAATGTTTTTCATAAAGTGCCATAGCTAAAAGAAAAACAAAAATCAAAAATGAAACAGAAATATAAAATGAACACAAAAAAAGAAGTCTACTCAAACACAGTTTATTTAAAATAATTCTCCATTGGTATTTAAAAGATATTTGAATAAATTTGATTTGAAAACAGACAGGGTTTGTGAGATTCTCACAGCAGTAGGCAGTTGTTTGAATGTGGCAGATACGTATGTTTCTATTGCAGCTTGTGTGTTGGCATAAAGTCTCTTGCGGTTACATGTCTAGAGTTTTCAATTTTGTCAAAAAAGACAGCTACTGTCACAAAAACTGAAATTTTGTTTCGTGTTGCCAGGAATGACCAATAACATTTCTTAAAATGAGCATCCAAATAGTTTTAAATAAGATAACTTACGTTCGTCCCAGGTGTGTCGACATTCAATCTAAGAGAATCCTTATGCTCTCTTTCAGTCTGTCTTCATTTATTTCCGGTGGCGATTATTCCTGTGTATGTTTGTATCAACTCTTTTGCTCACTCCAATCTTGTCGCAATGTTTCATCAACTAGATATCAGCATCTGACATTATGGTTGTTGTGCAAAACTAACTTGGTTAGGTTTGCTGTGTCTCACATCTAAAGAGTCTCATAAACCTGTGCGTGGTAAACAGCTGGTTACTCTTTGGTAGCAGTAGTAATGGGTTTGTACTAGCATGGCTTTATACTCCTAGTGATATGGACAGCTCAAGCTGTGAATCATTTCATTTTGAGCTCATACCAGTGAAGGTGAAGAGTGTAATGAAATATATTAAACTTACCTGATGACAGCCAAGTTGGCAATTCCAGTTCTTTGTTTGCAGTGTAAAACACTTCAACCTCTAACCCACATAGTCTGCAGGAGTTTTCCCTTCCTCAAAGAACCAGTGACTATGAAATAATGGCTGGGCTCTTGCCCACATTCTATGCAACCCTAAATGCTTTCTCAAAAATAATCATCACACCACACCGCAGTGTGATCATGACCGGATGCTCTAGTAGCAGAGATCAAAAACATCGGGATTCGTTTAATTGTCAAACTTACATCAGCTTTACTTCTAAAACTTAGGAGTGAGGAAGTTGATTTACTAAATTATTAGAAGAGAAACCTGCTCACCTTCCTGAGATCTGATGTGCTGTTGCTAAACATTATCTTAAACGATACAAAGCATTTGCGTTATAAATCATTTAGTGTCGTGGGTAAATCAAAAGCATAGACTCAGTTCCTTTGCTGCTAATATACTGTAATGTAACATATTGCGACAGATGAGGCGTAAGCCCCTCTCTGCACAATTGGATAGTGTAAGTATGCTTGGAGCACATCTAGAATATACAAGTGAGTGTGTAACACCTATCTATCTTACTTAGCCAGCCATTGTTTGTGTATTTAGTAGCTGCATGCTGGAAATGTTAGAGTTGCCATCCTGTATGCTATCCAAACAATATCACAAACAAGAAGACAACTCCCGCTTAACTTTCAGCGTCACAGTGAGTGACACTGAAAGAAAAACCAGGAGAACCTTTTCCTTAGACTCCATGACAGAGATGCTCCTATATTACTACTGCCAGTCATTGTTTGTGAATTTAGTAGCTGCATGCTGGAAAGGTAAGAGTTGCCATCCTGTACGCTATCCAGACAATATCAGAAACCAGAAGACAGATTTTTGCGCTTGATGGCTACATTTAAGACATGCGATGTCATAAATATATCCCGCCTGCATATCTGTCTGATCAACACAAGCCCAGTCGATAACATAACAAATTACTCATTACAATACTATATGTATATTTATTGCTACTTTTACATTACCTACAACAACAGAGTTTATAGGAGTACACTTAGCTATTGCATGAATGACTCATTAAACAGATTTTAATGTTGACAGGAAGAGAAGGAAGAAAAAGTACAGGAAGATAAAGTATAATATGGTAACATATGATTGGTCTATGTGGCAGCAATGATTTTACCTGCGCTCGATCCGAACGCTTCGAGGAGCCTCGCCCCTACATAGCTGAGTAGTCTCTCCCCTGTAGACGGAGGAGTCTCTCCCCTGTAGTCTCTCCCCTGTAGTCTCTCCCCTGTAGTGTATCTATATGTGGAACATAGGGAGGGTAACTCCAACTAAACTAAGTGTAAACATTGCCTGCTGAACACACCCCTTCAATGTTTAGCAGATTAATCGCTTGGCCGTGGCTTACATTGCCTAACGGTTTAGTAAGTATGTCAGCAGGGTTGACCTTGGAAGATAATTTATATTGGTTTGCTCCTTCATGAAGCGGTAACGTACATCGATATGTTTAGTACGATTTTGCTGGCTGCCAGATTTGGTGGCTAGATCAAGTGCACCTGGATTGTCACAATATACCGGTGTGTTGTCTGGCAGTTTTAAACCAAGCAAAGAGCAGAAACTCCTGAGATATAGAGCCTCTTTTGTTCCTTCAGTAAGTAACATGTATCCAGCTTTGCACAATGAGAGAGCTACTGTAGGCTGTTTACGGCTTTTCCAACTTATAGGTGCGCCACCTAGTGTTGCCAGGTAGCCACTAGTTGAACGGCAATCTGAAGTGTAACCAGTCCAATCTGAATCAGTGCAGACAGTAAGCATTTGTTCAGGGCAAGTGTATACGTTATCGAGTACGATTTCGTCCCTTTGATGTAACGGTAGCAGGCGCTTAGCGGAACTGAGATGCGATATGCTGGGTTCATCTAGGTATTGCGACAGTTTAGACACTGCTGGGTCGAGTTGAGGTCATTAAGTAGATAAGGATACCTATTATTTGGCGGTATGGAAAGTTAGTGGCAAGAAACGCTTTGTGTTCTTCATCAGTTGAAATTTGGAGTTGTGAGCTCATATCTGTGTGTAGTTGCAGCTTTGCAGTCCATCGTGTTGTATCGTGAGAGAATGGAATCTGCGTAGCGTTCTTGACTCATGTTGTAACTACCATCTTTTAATCGTTGGAAGTCTATTCCAAGGAATCATTTCAAATCACCTCTGTCATCCATTTTGAATTCGTGTTAAACAAATATTTTACGTCTTTAATCATCTGTAGATCACTACTGGCAATGATGATGTCATCAACCCAGAATAGCAGTAAAGTGTCTGTACAGTTTGTAGTTTTGTGATATACACAGGCATCATTGTCATTCGGGATGAAGTGGCAGGCTAGTAATTGATCCTAAATTAGTTGATTTGTTGTTGCGGCAGTTGATATTAGCGCACTCGCTAGACTAGTTGTAAAGCATTCACTGAGCAAGCACGGGTAGCCAAGCATGCCGCGCTAGTAATCACATACTTGGGCTATAAGCTACAGACTTTGGCACCGAGGTTATTGATCGGACCCCCAAATGGTTTGTTGGTCTATTGGCTAACCAAAAGTAATTAATTACGACTCGCTATAAAAACAAATGCACACCAGCGGCGTGACGTCACGTTTTATAGGGTTTGAAGAAGATTGTTTTTCAAGTGGCAGCTAGAGATGATGTTACTTGCCAGCCTATTGTGAAGGCTCCAGTAGGCTTACAACTTTAAAAATTGGTAGCATAGTCAAAGAGAGTATGCTGAACACAGCTATGTAGTTATTTTTTTTAATTCAGAATGGTGTGAAGGCCACCCTTTAAGGAATTCTGTTAGTGAGCTGTGCCAGTTTCTACCACTTTGCTTCCGTCCATAGAGAGACTTGTTCAAAAGACAGCTCTGAGGTTTGTTGCTTGCCATCTTGAGTGAGCATTTCATATCCAGGAGGTTGTTGCACATAGATCTTTTTTATCTAATGGAGCATTGAGGTACGCCCCGTTGACATCCAGTTGGTGAAGGTGAAGGCCAGCATATGCTGCTGTGTGTAATATTGTGTGTATTGAGCTGACTCTTGTTGTGGGTGAATATGTTTCAGTTTAGTCTACACCATGAATCTGAGAGTATCCTCAAGCTACATATCTAGCTTTGTATTGTACTTGTCCCTCAGTCTTGCCTTGCTTTAGGGTGCAAACCCACTTCCCTTTGATTTCTGTACAATTGGTAGGTAGCTCTGTAACCTTCCAGGTGTCATTGGCAGGTAGCTCTGTAACCTTCCAGGTGTCATTTTCAGAAAGTGCACATATTTTATTGTCCATGGCAGCCTTCCACTGCTCAGCGTTGTTAGAATGTATTGGTTCCTCATACGTGGTAGGAAGGAACGGTAGAGCTGCACAAGCGTAGTCAACATTAGCAAGTAGTTGGTAATCGTCCAGATATTTTGGGAGTCGTGTCTCCCTGCGTGGTCTACTCGATGTTGTCAATGACTCATGTTGAAGTGCAGGTTTGACAGTATTGTCAAGTGAATGCATTGGAGTTGTGTTCTCTTCATACCAGTCGGTATGTTTGGTATCTACTGCTTCAGGATTGTCTGGCATGTCATGGATGGACACATTGTGGGTTGTTACAATGCTGTTATTATTGTTGTTGTTGCACACAATGTGTTCGTCGTTTATAGGGTTGAAGCCTAGGAATACTCCTTGTTGCCCTCGAGCATCAAGTTCCTGTTTGTGGCCCTCTATGTAGAATGTGCTGGTAGAGCCAAATTTGTGTATGTTCTTCATGTCGAGTTGAATGCCAGTGAAGAGTTTGTATGCAGTAGTTTTCATACGGTGTGGGAATGAGCGGTTACGAAGATATTGTGTGTACTTCACAGCAAATGGCCAATAAGATTTTGAGAGTTGAGCATCAGCTAATGAGCAGCATGCCATGTCCAGCAGACTACGCCAAGCTCTTTCACATTTTCCATTTTGATACGGAGTGTAGGGAGTTGTTGTGGAGTGTTTTATATCTCTGTCGTAGAGCACAGCTTGCATTTCGTTGTTGACATATTCTCCACCATTGTCACTGTGTAGTTAGGTAATGTTACCTACTGGTGCTACATCTGCCATGAATCTCTTGAATGATGTAGTAACTTCACTTTTAGCACAAAGTGGGTAAATAAAGAGCATTCCTGTGCATTCATCACAGAAGTTGATGATGTACTTGTATCCTTTGAGTGATGTGGGTTCTATTGGTCCACACACATCTCTCAAGCGGTTTAGTTGCACATATATGGATATTGGACTGCGACACATCTTCTTTTCTTTACATATGTTACGCGAATGATCGAGTCTAGTGTTGCTGACAATCATGCGACGAGTTACCTTTTGTAGTTGTAATATGTCATCGTAGTTCATGTGTCCTAGTGCCTTCTGCCATTGGTTGAGCGTATGTACGGTCAGTTTTCTATCGGTCTTACATGCAGGTAAGAAGTACAGCTGTCCCTGTCGGATTATGTTGAATTCGGCGTTTTGTGATGTGAGGCGAGTATTCTCTTTGGAGAAGATTATTTTGGCACCAGAGTCAGTGGCAGCATGTACAGAGTCAGTGGCAGCATGTACAGAGTCAGTGGCAGCATGTACAGAGTCAGTGGCAGCATGTACAGAGTTGGTGGCAGCGCATACAGAGAAGAGACTCATAGGAATGACGAGGCGAGTAATGCGTTGATAAGCTGCATTTTCTGTAAATTGTTATTTGAGTCTAGGATGTGAAACTCAGCAATACCTTTGGCAGTGGCCGGTTGGTGGCATCAAAGTCAGGATAAAGCCAGGTGAGATTATCAGCACTGTTTACGATATGGGATGTAGCCCCAAAGTCTACCAGTATTTTGTCCTATCTAGTGTTCTCGGCAGCAGTGGCGGTTGCCATGTTTGCAATAAATGAGTAGGTGGAGGATACATTTTCCCAGCGGTTTGTGTGTCATCTCTGTTTCTTATTTAGAAAGCAGACGGCATGTACGTGGCCTTGTTTATGGCAAAAATCACAATGTAGTTTTAATTTCGGTCGGCAAGTTTTACTTTTGTGTCCAGAAAATCCACATAATAGGCATTGCACTTTGTTTGTTGATGTCGATTTTGGACTGTAGACATCTCCACTGCTAGGGTGTCTGTAGCCATCTCCACTGCAAGGGTGTCTGTAGCCATCTCCACTGCTAGGGTGTCTGTAGCCATCTCCACTGCTAGGGTGACTGTAGACATCTGCACTGCTAGGGTGGTTGTAGCCATCTCCACTGTTAGGGTGTCTGTAGCCATCTGCACTGCTAGGGTGTCTGTAGCCATCTCCACTGCTAAGGTGTCTGTAGCCATCTGCACTGCTAGGATGTCTGTAACCATCTCCACTGCCAGGGTGTCTGTAGACATCTCCACTGCTAGGGTGTCTGTAGACATTTCCACTGCTAGGGTGTCTGTAGCCATCTCCACTGCTAGGGTGCCTGTAGCCATCTCCACTGCTAGGGTGTCTATAGCCATCTCCACTGCTAGGGTGTCTGCAGCCATCTCCACTGCTAGGGTGTCTGTAGCCATCTCCACTGCTAGGGTGTCTGTAGCCATCTCCACTGCTAGGGTGCCTGTAGCCATCTCCACTGCTAGGGTGCCTGTAGCCATCTCCACTGCTAGGGTGTCTGTAGCCATCTCCACTGCTAGGATGTCTGTAGCCATCTCCACTGCTAGGGTGTCTGTAACCATCTCCACTGCTAAGGTGCCTGTAGCCATCTCCACTGCTAGGGTGTCTGTAGCCATCTCCACTGCTAGGGTGTCGGTAGCCATCTCCATTGCTAGGGTGTCTGTAGCCATCTCCACTGCTAGGGTGTCTGTAGCCATCTCCACTGCTAGGGTGTCTGTAGCCATCTCCACTGCTAGGGTGCCTGTAGCCATCTCCACTGCTAGGGTGCCTGTAGCCATCTCCACTGCTAGGGTGTCTGTAGCCATCTCCACTGCTAGGATGTCTGTAGCCATCTCCACTGCTAGGGTGTCTGTAACCATCTCCACTGCTAAGGTGCCTGTAGCCATCTCCACTACTAGGGTGTCTGTAGCCATCTCCACTGCTAGGGTGTCGGTAGCCATCTCCATTGCTAGGGTGTCTGTAGCCATCTCCACTGCTAGGGTGGCTGTAGCTTCTCAAAGCCATTGCTGTGGATGGAGTAGGCACTCTTACTGCTTCTGTATTGTAGTGATTGGTTAAAGCTGCCTTAAAGTCAGCAAGAGTTTTCAGAGAATCGGTTTGTGTATGTACCACCACGAGTGCGTCAAACAAAGCAGGTAAACTGTTGAGCAACATCGCTATGATCAACTTGTCTGATATTGTCTCACCCGCTGCTCTCAGTCCAGTGGCTGCTTTCTCGGCACGTGTCAGGTAGTTGGTGACATCTTCGGTTTCTCTCATATTGAGGGTTGTTAGCTGTTCATATAATGCCAGTATGCGGGGTTTCTCTGTGCTAGCATAATGTTTACGCAATATTTGTAGTGCTTTACGGCCGTCATTGCCTGCATCACTAATTATCAGTTGCGAAGATCTGCCATCCAGCACTTGAACCAATTCAACGTACGCTCTCCTGTGTTTTTTGTTCAAAATCGTCATCCTCTGTAGAACTTGAAGGTAGAAGTAGTACGGCTTTGTGTACACCAGCATCTTGTGTATATAAGTAGTTAATAAACCTTGTTTCCCATATAGTGTAATTCTGCATTTCTCCATCAAAGTGCAGACGACTCCTGGGCCCATAACCTGTTGAGCTATGGCTTCTAGTGTTATTTGTAGCCATCGTGTAGGTGAATGGTGTATATTAAAGGGCTTAGGACGGGCTTTTCAACACACACTTTGTGTGTAGAGTTCTTTTCTCATCAAGCATTGTGAAACTATTGAGAAAACTCACTTGCAGCAACAAAAGTGCAATAGGTATCATGTGGAGGTCTATGGAGGTCTATAGACATTTGCATTCGGCATTCGACAGAAGAGACTATCTGCATTATGATATTATATAGCATATTACATCAAGTAGTTTGTACCATTTTGTTACTTTTTCAGTTGTAAACTACTTTTTAAAAATCTTAATTATTAATATTTAGTGCAGTTTTTTCTTGGAAAGACATCCGGTATTTCAGATTTAATTATTATCGTAGTTGTAGAAGAAACACCGCCAGAAATACAATTTTGGCAATGGTTCTTTTTCATCTAGTCTTATTTTTAAATTATACAAATGTTATTGTTTGATTAATTTTTCACATGAAAACTATTATTTTGATAAAAAAATTTCACTCATTCTTTTGACTTTGATCACAAACACTATTACGTGTTGCCAATGTATACATAATAGCGAGCTTACCAAACATAAAAAAAATTGCTGACATGAGAAAAACAGCTCCAAAAAAATTCAATTTTGTTGCAATATCATTTTTTTTGCAATCGAAAGAGTCTCTGCACAAAACTAATATTTAGGATGCCCTATTTTTATGCAAACAAGCCAAAATTTTGAAAGCTCGCTTTATAGCTCTATATAATTTGGTGTGTCTTTGGGAAAAAAGGCGTCGTGGCGAGTGCTAACTGCGTCTATAGGAATTGTCTTACCGGTGAGAGGGCAACTCCAGATAATTTTGCTGAACATATTTCAACCTCAAAAAGTTTAAATTAAATCGAATCCTCTTCAAATTAGGCGTCATAGGCCTTTTAGTTAAAATAAAGTTAGATTTAATGCTGATTGTACTGCTGACATAAGCTAGCCATGTTGACAGTTGTGCAGGAAGAGAAAGTATAATATGGTAACATATGATTGGTCAATGTGGCAGCAATGATAAGTATATATATGTATATATCATAGGGAGGGTAACTCCAACTAAAGTAAGTGTAAACATTGCCCGCTCCACAGTTTTCAATTAGAACTTTCACTTGTTTCACGCGACAACAAGAAAGCTCACAAAAAGAAAATAATTTATTAGTACACTTTCAATATCATAATGCTATTTATCAGACTCCATCGCATATTAATGTTTTTATGAAACTGGCAGTTTTCTTACGAACATCAACTACTGAATACAAAAATATAAAATCAGAAATTCAAAGAGAGAACAATTGCTGAGAATAGTCATATGTTTAAACCTATGATAATTTTCTGTGACATGCACTATCCTATCAATAAAATATGTGTGTCTATACAAGCTGAGTAAAAAACAAAAATTTGCTCACTATTCTACTTTTCCATCTACTTTAGAAGAAACTGAAAGGTTTAATGAGAAAAAAATTATGAGAATATCCTCTGCAAATCAGAATCGGAAAGGTGTAAGTGTTGAACCCCTGTTTGTTTTTGCATATTTTTGTTGCTGTTGTCTACTTTGGTAATACAGAAGCAAAAAATTACAAAAAGCTGTTGTTAGTTAGAGCACAGATTGATTGATGAACGATAACCAAACTGGCATTTATTGATTCTGCTCTTCTTCATTTTCGTGCTAGTATCAATGATATAAATTGCAACTCTTTCCATGTAACTTTTAATGCTGAAAGTTGGTTTTTGTGTCTTGGTGTTGAGCATTTTGAACAATCGCTGTTCATAAATCACCACAGAGATGAAATGAACTGCAGATCTGTGCCTACTCTTTTCAGCATCCCAAATCTCCAGCTTTGTGAGCATGCAATCAGAAAGCACGTTACAAACGACAACTTGCAGTGCAGGTATCTGACTACCTGACAGTACTGTCCTTAGATTAAAAATTTGTGATATTTATTTTTAATACCGATTTTTCTCTGTGATCTTTCACAAGTTCATGCTGTAGATTTTCTAGCGCTAGTGTGTTTTGATTTATTCACAATTTTATTTGGTTTCGTTCCGGGGACGCGGAAAACCATATACTGCTCCGCAACTTTACATTTAAGAAGTTTTAAATGGATTTAACTTGAGACAGATGAGTGCAATATACATGCTGATGGACCCAGCGAGTTGTCAGATGTGGACTTCACGTGTTCCAGCTAAGGATGCTTCTCTACACTTTCATGAGTTTTCTCAACTCTGCTATATGATGGTGAGAAAAGATTTCAATTTAAATAATATACCAGTGATTTAGTTTTTACTCTTCTCTACTTTTACTATTGTATCTTTTAATCTCTATCTTTACATTTAGGTTGCACCTGCTTTGCTTGCTAAGTTCTGACAATAAACCATGAAGTTAGAGCACAGATTGATTGATAAACCATGCTGAGTACTGACTGGCTTTCATTTAGTTTCTAATGCAGTGGAATATTTATATTGTATATGACAACTTTGCATTTGCTTTGTACGCAGCATGTTTATATTTTGTTGCAATGTGACCTTTGCTGTTGTGTAATTTTTGAGATAATGACCACAACCACCTCTTCTGTCCCTCAGGTACCCCCCTCCCCCCCCAATGTAGTTCAGCCCATTCAACTTGACACCAACTTAGTCCAGGCAGAGAGAGAGAGAGTAGTCATGCTATTGCTGTCATTTATGAGGTAGTGTCTTACCACCATCCATCACTAATGAGCAATTAGAACTCAATAGTCAGGAGTTTAGTGGTTGAATAGCAGCATTGAGGTCTAAGACTCCGGACAGATGATGAGCTGAAACTCCAGGTCTCTCCCAACCGATGTTTCCGTTGGTGTGTGGTCTGTCCAGCAGGTCTACATGGCAACATGGTCTGGCAGACCCACTCACTAGCACACCAAGGAGTAGGTTAGACCCTTGAGCACTTCCATCTCACTTGGTATTGGCCAGGTATGACAGCAGATGTGCCTGGTATGATCGAGAATTGTGAGGTGTACCAGAGAACCAGAGTGGTGGCACTAACACCAGTCCGTTTATTACCTGAGACCATACATTCATCAAGGTTATGACTCAGATCGAAGTGCTGCTAGCTAGAGGTACCAGTCACTGATTGTGCTCTGGCAGAGTGTACCAGTTGTTATTGAAAAAGAAGGACTTCCCCTCAACTGGAGAAGATTAATTATTCCTGAGTTGTCAGCGGGAATTATTCATAACTTACCAAATTTTTCACTTATTCAACGACTATTCATCCTGTTCTTTTGTTGGTCAATTGTGTGCATGCATTTGTCAGTTGTTCATTTACATACTTTAGATTTTTCTACCCTAGAAATCTGGCCGCAATGTGTATGTTAGGGTAGAAATAGTTGAGCAGTGTTGGAAAGGTTATTTACCATACTTTCGTGAACACTCTAGTGTTATACATGGAATTATAGAAATGGATTGTGATACTTGTTAATCTGGCAGGTTCCGTTACTAATCTTACAATAAATACAGATTTCACTCGGTAACGATTCCCAGTACTTCTTGGTTGGCGACAGAACAAACACTGCTTTCAACAGAAATATTTGCTGATAGGATCAGACTTAAAACTAAACCTGTGGGAGAGTGTTCTAGTAGGCAGCAGTGAGCATCGTACTGTCAGCGCTATCTCTCTAGTAGTGCTCGGTAAAGGTCAACAGCGAAAGTCTTTACATTGTTTGTGATGGAGTTTCTCCTCTTTCCTTACTTTCTTTTTTTGCTCTCTTCTATTCATTCTCTGCTCTCCTACCTTCCACTCACTCCTCTATTCTACTCATTCTCTGCTCTGTTACCTTCCACTCACCTCCCTATTCTACTCATTCTCTATTCTGTTACCTTCCACTCACTCCCCTATTCTACTCCTTCTCTGCTCTGTTACCTTCCACTCACCCCCCCCTATTCTATTCATTCTCTCCCCAACCCTCCTACACTAACTCCTTTTTCCCCTGGAGATTATATCCAAATTCACAAGCCGCCACAGCTTGCAGATGAGTTTACACAACAAACTAGCTGCGATGGCCCTAGAGAACCACTCTACTCGTTGCACCCCTCCCAAACCGCCTCGGAGAACCCCCAACACTTTTCTCAACTTTGACCCACCCACATTTCTCTCAAACAAGAAACGGAAGCTTGTAAGTAAAGAATACTGTCGAACTTAGTAGTTGGATTCTCCTAGCCCTGTGAAAACAGTTTTTGTTGGTCTGCAAGCACATTTTGGTTTAACAAAAATGTCTGATATTGAGTGAAATTCTAATTAAACTTTCAAATCTTCTTCATCTTTTTAAGTCTGCAACTTCTGTTGAGGCAAAACTTAAATATTGTAATAGAGTTCACCGCCCCCTACTGGACACAACTACTACCGGCTGTGCAAGGTCTTAACTCCTGCCTTGCAAGCCCTGTACAACTCCCTAGCTACCCAGTCAATACTGGCATAACAGGGTAAGATCTGCTCCAAATGTCCTGACAGGTATACAAGCCTTCCAGAGACTACTGCAACTCCAGAGTATTCCAGGTAAATAAAGAATTGTTGGCAAGTATAGGGTTTATTTATTTCTGAGCTCTCTGGCTTCAACATCACAATTTATAACATAAGCATCTCAATACATTATAACCCGATCAGTCAAGCATGCACATAATTAGCTAGTTTAACTAATATAAACAGGGCGGAGTTAGTGGCGCTTCGTTATCAAACACTCACACCACAGTGTATGGAAATGTAGCCGGGGCGGCTCTCAAGGGGTTAATGGAAATGGCCTCATGTATTGGGAATTGTCTTCTCTAAATATTTTCCTCTTTTTCTCTTACTCAGAAGTCTCTTTATGTCCTAAAATTATACTCAATAAATGTATTTTGATGGTTATGATGCTATGAATCGGGTCTGATGTTCGGCAAATAACTCAGAGTTAACAATCGGATGATTGTTCTATAACACCATTGTGTTCCACTGTCGTCCATATTTTCCTCAGTGCGGGTAACCCATGGATGAAATATACCAGGATTGCCAGCTGCGCCCAATCAGGTGAAGCAATTTGAATTGCCAAGTTCCTACCGGATGTAGACTGTAACTGCGACTTTTACAAGGGATCGTGACATACGCTATAGCAAGGGGCCGCAAGTTATGGTAAAATCTTTTTATAGCAGTCACCGCAATTTTTTCAACACTAAAATTTTACGAACGTACCGGAAATACGTCACTTTTTCTTTGGATTGGCGTAGTTGTCTTTTTTAATGAAAAGACAACTCGACATTGCATTCAAAAGACACAATATAGGTACCGGATACTGCATAAAAGTCGCTAGTCATGGCGACTCCCATAAACGGCCTCACTTGAACCGTGGTCAAAGTTATATTGAACGGCCGTAGCTGGCAATCCTGGTATATTTCATCCACAATAGACCACGATTCGTATTACACAAAATGTTTATCGCTATGTCTAGTGTACTGTTTTGATTGGTTGGATTGTTTGCTTATAAAAATTATCCACGAGCTGTTAGTGGCGTTAATAGTAATTAGTAGAACTAGTACATGTTGTCACAGTGAGTGAATCAGTTTAGATTTTTTCCTTGATTATTATATAATAAATCATACTATAAAGATAATAATTCATTAATTAATTATTTTTATTAACAAGTTGCAGTTCAGGTTAGATCCAGCTAAGCTAGCGATGGCGCAACACAATAACATGGTTGAATGATGACCTGAAGCATACATCGTTGCATTTTGTGGTCCGGCATTTGTATTCTGTTTGATTTTGTGGTCGTAGAAATTAATGGAATGTTGAAGACAGAGGTCAGATATCAATTATATAGTATATATAATCATTGCGGATATGCTACCCGCAACATGCTGGTTGGGTTCTCGGTACTTACTCTACTTCCATGATTGCCTCCTCATGTTTTGATGTATTTGCGAGAAGACAACTCAGGCAATGACTACCCCATTTCTATAAACTGTGGTGTGGGTGTTTGATAGCAAAGCGCCACTAACTCCCCCCAGTTTATATTATACTAATAATTAGCCAATGTTATATCTAAAAAAGTTTATTGTCCAATCAATGGAATCGAGGTGATTAGTGGGCGGAGTCTTTGTCACCTCCTTTGTTTACAATGGTCGGTTGTCTGCTCCTTGAATAAGGGTGCACAACTGCTACATCTTGTTGTAGGTGCTCAGGGGCTGATAACTGCCAAAATCCCCCACAATGTTGTGGGAGATTTGTGTAAATCCAGTGACCCCCAGCCCCTTCCCAGCTTCAGCCCCCCCTAACCTTGCACCCCTTGTCACAGCTGAAAGAGTGTGATAGAACCCCTTCCCCTTGACTAAAGGTATCCTGAAGTGTTAGCAGTCAATGTAAATCATCTAGACACTATATCCATCATGTATGCTCAGTATACAGGCTATACCGACTGAGCCTGGAATAAACGGCTGCCTATACCGAGTCTGCATGTGATAAATGGCCGCCTATATGAGTAATACGGGGATAAATGGCCGCCAAGAGAAGCCTGAGCTAATGACAAATATAGGAGCCTGCTAAAACAACATATGGAGAGAGAGCACTGGAGCAGAACAAAGGCTAAAGAAGGAGGAGCATTGGACCTATTGACTGATGTGCCATGGCATACACTGTTTTTATTGATTAACTTTGTTTATACTCTTGTATTACTTGAAATAATTGGTTATTGTATTGTAATGTTATGCAAGATTGGCTCACCTTAATAAGGGAGCGTACCTTCCTGATCTCTTCCTATAAAAGGAATTGGTGAAGATCGGGAAAGCAGAAGTTTTGTGGATTGCTTAGAGTACTTGTGGATTGCTTAGAGTACTTGTATATTGCTAAATAGAATGTGTCTGATAAATAATTATTAAGAGAAACACTTGTATCGTTCATCTGGATGTGGTCTTTGCACCAGTTGCTAAAGTCAGTAGTACATGGATGTCGTTGTGTCGGTGCTGTAAACAGAAAAACACTACAATATCTCGACTGATTATCCAGTTATCCACCAAAATGAGCAGTTGAAGTGTTGACAAGGAAGAAAAGTGGACACTTCATCAGAAGGCTTAATGTACCTTAGGAACCGGCAAGATGACCCAACTATGGAAAACAAATTTTGTTATTGAATATTTTTTTTGTTTGACATTTTGTACAATCACCCATGGTATATATACTCCTATATAGATACAACAACAATTGATAGTACTATTCTTTCCAGATGAAATTCTGTACAGCACATCTATACATTACTATAGTAAACATTAGAGTGTAAATACAAGAGTCCAAGTGTGTAAGTTTGCTAAATACGTCCCTGTCTATCTGGCTGGTCGCTTACAGAGAATGCCAGTGACAGAGTAGATTCGCTGAAGAAGCAGATACTTGGTAGTGATCAGTAGAAAACAAGGAGAAAGGAGATTCACCCCAAAACTATTCTGAAGTAGAGGTTTTGGCATTTGAAGTGTGCAACAGTTGCTGAAAAGTGTTATAAGATGGCCGGCATCTAGGAAACTGCCACTACTACCACATACCACACCTGCGCCAACGCTTGTGTTAGCGCTAGCGCAGGAAGGCTAACAATGTGTAGTTGTGCTGCTAGCGAGGGTAGACAAGACCTTTTACGCTGCTAGTACACTATGGCATTGTACTATCATAACAAATACGTGGCTCCATTTGTTGAATAGATTCATAACCAATAGCTTTTGTCCCTTTCAGATGATTTGCTAATATTCTACTCAATGTTGCCTAGTTTACTGCTTGTGAGGGTTGCAATAGTCAGCTTCGTTTTACTATTTCACCAAATAGTTCCAAAACAAACGTCACTTATTGCAAAATTTTCAATCAATGCGCTATATATTTAATGATAATATTGTTGTACATGGGCCGTTTACTCTGCCAATTGGTTTTTGAAAAGGTTCTTTCACTTACCACCGCTAGCCAGGTGCCTTTTTGATTAAATATTCAATGAACCACACAATGCTTGCCTTTAGACCTCACTTGGAAAGCTTGTGAATTGAGCTCAAAAACCAATCCTTAAAGTATAATTTAATATAACAAATGTAACTGCAGGGGGCTTGTAGCATTAGCCGTCAGGCTAAGCGTTTAGGCGAATGGATTTGTGGTTATTGATATTTTCATACTGTCTTTTCTGCAGGCTCATTTTGTGTGCAGTAAATGCATATATGTTGATCTATCAGATCTACCCCATACAATAAATAGGTCTATGATGATCCATCAGTTCTATCTGTATCTATAACTGGATCTACTAGAGCTTATAGAAGTCTAACTTGTTACACCAGACAGTATTCTATTGATAACCAATTGGCTCTTGTATGTAGCCCTTATGAGTTCGTTTGTTAACTGAGTGGTCAATCACTTTGGTCTCTTGCAGATGGTTTTATAGCTTCTACCAATCAGTGTCAACTTTACAGCTCGTTGGGGCTTTCATGATGCATTCAGAAGTGTATCAAAATAATTTTAACTACTGTAATTTTTATGACATTAAACAAAATCGAGGTTTAATATGTATTCAAGAGCTTTGTTGCTGTCCGTGAGATATTTTCCAAACTTGATGGCTTTTGAGAAAATCGATCCGATTGCAGTCTCCAGTGCCAACTAGCTTACACTGTGGATTGTTGGATTTTGTTACCCACACGATGCCTGGCTCTAGGCTTCATTTATTATGTGGATTGATCTCGCAGATAACAATTTATAGAATATGAGCAGCTCTGCAGGTCCCTAAGATGTAATATCAGCTGTCGATTTGGAAACACAATGTCTGGAGCTGCGAGTCATCTTTCGTTGACTTGCCATTGAGCAAGCTATTGTTAGTCCTAAAAGCCGGTTTCAAATTGAGTAACAATCAGCAAACATTCACTGTGAATGTATACCAACTCATGCATACACAGTCGCCTATCAGTTGGTGCTAAAGGTAGTCATTTCTTTGCATTTGCTGTATTGCGTATGTCTAAGCGGTGGTAATAGGTACAACAGTGCTGTATTGTGTATGTGTAAGCTGTAGTAATAGGTACAACAGTGCTGTATTGTGTATGCGTAAGCTGTAGTAATAGGTACAACAGTGCTGTATTGTGTGTGTGTAAGCTGTAGTAATAGGTACAACAGTGCTGTATTGTGTGTGCGTAAGCTGTAGTAATAGGTACAACAGTGCTGTATTGTGTATGCGTAAGCTGTAGTAATAGGTACAACAGTGCTGTATTGTGTGTGTGTAAGCTGTAGTAATAGGTACAACAGTGCTGTGTTGTGTATGTGTAAGCTGTAGTAATAGGTACAACAGTGCTGTACTGTGTATGTGTAAGCTGTAGTAATAGGTACAACAGTGCTCTACTGTGTATGTGTAAGCTGTAGTAATAAGTACAACACTGCTGTATTGTGTATGTGTAAGCTGTAGTAATAGGTACAACAGTGCTGTACTGTGTATGTGTAAGCTCTAGTAATAGGTACAACAGTGCTGTATTGTGTATGTGTAAGCTGTAGTAATAGGTACAACAGTGCTGTACTGTGTATGTGTAAGCTCTAGTAATAGGTACCACAGTGCTGTATTGTGTATGTGTAAGCTGTAGTAATAGGTACAACAGTGCTGTATTGTGTATGTGTAAGCTGTAGTAATAGGTACAACAGTGCTGTACTGTGTATGTGTAAGCTCTAGTAATAGGTACAACAGTGCTGTATTGTGTATGTGTAAGCTGTAGTAATAGGTACAACAGTGCTGTACTGTGTATGTGTAAGCTCTAGTAATAGGTACCACAGTGCTGTATTGTGTATGTGTAAGCTGTAGTAATAGGTACAACAGTGCTGTATTGTGTATGTGTAAGCTGTAGTAATAGGTACAACAGTGCTGTATTGTGTATGTGTAAGCTGCAGTAATAGGTACAACAGTGCTGTATTGTGTATGTGTAAGCTGCAGTAATAGGTACAACAGTGCTGTATTGTGTATGTGTAAGCTGTAGTAATAGGTACAACAGTGCTGTATTATGTATGTGGTAGCTGTAGTAATAGGTACAACATTGCTGTATTGTGTTAGCTGTAGTAATAGATACAACAGTGCTGTATTGTGTTAGCTGTAGTAATAGGTACAACAGTGCTGTATTGTGTATGTGTAAGCTGCAGTAATAGGTACAACAGTGCTGTATTGTGTATGTGTAAGCTGTAGTAATAGGTACCACAGTGCTGTATTGTGTATGTGTTAGCTGTAGTAATAAATACAACAGTGCTGTATTGTGTATGTGTAAGCTGTAGTAATAGGTACAACAGTGCTGTATTGTGTATGTGTAAGCTATAGTAATAGGTACAACAATGCTGTATTGTGTATGTGTTAGCTGTAGTAATAGGTACAACAGTGCTGTATTGTGTACGTGTAAGCTGTAGTAATAGGTACAACAGTGCTGTATTATGTATGTGGTAGCTGTAGTAATAGGTACAACAGTGCTGTATTGTGTATGTGTAAGCTGTAGTAATAGGTACCACAGTGCTGTATTGTGTATGTGTTAGCTGTAGTAATAAATACAACAGTGCTGTATTGTGTATGTGTAAGCTGTAGTAATAAGTACGACAGTGCTGTATTGTGTATGTGTAAGCTGTAGTAAGAGATACAACAGTGCTGTATTGTGTATGTGTAAGCTGTAGTAATAGGTACAGCTGTGCGGTATTATGTATGTGTAAGCTGTAGTAATAGGTACAACAGTGCTGTATTGTGTATGTGTAAGCTGCAGTAATAGGTACAACAGTGCTGTATTGTGTATGTGTTGTAGTAATAGGTACAACAGTGCTGTATTGTTACCTAACCTACACATTTCTATTGGCATTGATTTGTGTTCAAGTAGTTGCAATTCTTGTTATTCATTCATTAGCTACTTGACGAAGAGTTTGATTCAAAGTGGCAGGCTCTGAGTGAGGTGTTGTAGTTGATTTTGTGGTAGGGTACTTTTAAAGATTCTTACCGACCTTTAGATGTCTACAGCAACTCACCTGAGGCTGTTGTGATAGATTGTCGAACGTACATGTATATTATTATTGTCGACAAGGATCTTGCGTCCATCGCAGTACTCCGGAAACTGATCATTCTCGTAGTGGTGGAGGTAAAAATGCACGATTTTTTTCAGGTTAACAAGGTCGTAAGGTCAACATCCCCTCTCTCCGGTTTCAGGCTCCGAGTGTTTTTGTCTTACACAAGTATTTATTTTTCGAGCGCTTGATAGTGTGTGATAGATATATTTTGTGGTTGAGCATAATGTTGAGTATTCGTATGATGAGTGTAGTAAAGATTGTGTAACGCAACGTATGTACAGTGATCCGGTAGGATCTGTGGGGCAAGGGAATGTGAGCATGGGCTCTCCCTGCTACTTTCCTCTAGTAGTATTTGTGGTCGGGCTGGTTCCGCTGCCTGATGAGGCATCCGCTCCTGCTCACACTTATCTGCAGAGGGGTCTGGCCATGCTCCATTCCGCTGTTCTGCGCTGGATTGTCAGATGAACCTCGCCTTCTCTTCTGCCCTGTCGTTTAAGCTGGGTTTAGCATGGTTTTCTATCTCGTTTGTCATTGGTGGTGGTGCTTGTATGTCTATTCGATTCTTTCTGATTACGTTACCTTGATCGTTTTGTATGAGGTACAATCTGTTTGTCAACGGCTCTAGTATCTGTGCTAGCCTCCACTTTGTCATTCATCTGGCGCAGCAATACTGGCTGTCCATGCCTCAACTGTGACATCTCTCTAATTCCTTTGTTGTATCCATTGACCATCTTTTGTTGTTCCTCTCTGCAGGCTGCTGCTATCTTCTCTAGGTCTGTAGTCTGCACTCTCATTGCCTCTGCTGGTTGTGGTGCCATTGTCTGCAATCTTCTCGAATATAGGCGCTCTGCCGGACTTCTAAAGTTGCAGGTTGGGCAGGCTCGCCACTCTAACAAAGCCTTCCATCGGTCTTCTGCTGTTTTGAATATGTTTTTGACTATTTTGACTGCAGATTCAGCCTTACCGTTGCTTTGTGAGTGGTATGGTGATGATGTCATGTGTTCAAATCTCCGGTTCTGCGCAAAGCTTTTGAATTGGTTGCTTACATAGTAGGGCGCATTGTGATTGTGCAGTATCAGACGGATGCCGTGCCGGGCGAATATCTCCTAACAGGCTTCGATCACGGTGCTTGCCGCTTCATCCTGCAACTTACATACTTCAATGATGTCAGACATGTAGTCCACCATTGTGAGGTATGGTGATTGCTTGTAGTACGTGACGTTTGTCCCTACCTTCATGAATTGCTGGGTGGGAACATCGTGTACGAGCATTGGCTCCTTTCTGTAGGCGGGTTCGTTCAGTTGGCATGTTACGCATTGGTCGGCCGTCCTCTGTAAGTCTTCCTGCATCTTTGGTCAATAGACAATCTCTCTTGCTCAAATCATCATGTACTCTGCTGCTTGGTGGGCTCCGTGAAGCGCGAGAGCTACCTCAGCTGTCATTTTTGCTGGCTTAACCAGTCGCTGTCCTTTATACGCCCGTCTGCCACTTTTCGTGAGTTCATCTCTATGTTTAATATGTACTCAAGAGTTCTGTTGCTGTCTGTGAGGTATTTTCTAAACTAGATGGCTTTTGAGAAATCGATCCGATTGCAGTCTCCAGTGCCAGCCAGCTTACGCTGTTGATTGTTGGATTTTGTTACCCACACAATGCCTGGCATTAGGCTTCATTTATTATGTAGATTGGTCTCGCAGCAAACAATTCATAGAAGACGAGCAGCTCTGCAGGTCTCTAAAATGTAACATAAGCTATCTATTTAAAAACACAATGTCTGGAGCTGCGAGTCATCTTTCGTTGACTTGCCATTGAGCAAGCTATTGTTAGTCCTAAAAGCCGGCTTCAAATTGGATAACAATCAGCAAATGTATTCACTGTGAATGTATACCAACTCATGCATACACAGTTGCCAACCAGCTGGTGCTAAAGGTAGTCACTTTTTTGCATTTGCTGTATTGCGTATGTCTAAGCGGTGGTAATAGGCGCAACAGTGCTGTATTGTGTGTGTGTAAGCTGTAGTAATAGGTACAACAGTGCTGTATTGTGTATGTGTATGCTGTAGTAACAGGTACAACAGTGCTGTATTGTGTATGTGTAAGCTGGATTAATAGGTACAACAGTGTTGTATTGCGTTTGTGTTAGCTGTGGTAACAGGTACAACAGTGCTGTATTGTGTGTGTGTAAGCTGTAGTAATAGGTACAACAGTGCTGTATTGTGTATGTTTAAACTGTAGTAAGAGGTACAACAGTGCTATCTTGTGTATGTGTAAGCTGTAGTAATAGGTACAACAGTGCTGTATTGTGTATGTGTAAGCTGTAGTAATAGGTACAACAGTGCTGTATTGTGTATGTGTGAACTGTAGTAATAGGTACAACAGCGCTGTATTGTGTATGTGTAAGCTATAGTAATAGGTACAACAGTGCTGTACTGTGTATGTGTTAGCGGTAGTAATAGATACAACAGTGCTGTATTGTGTATGTGTTAGCTGTAGTAATAAGTACAACAGTGCTGTATTGTGTATGTGTAAGCTGTAGTAATAGGTACAACAGTGCTGTATTGTGTATGTGTAAGCTGTGGTAATAGGTACAACAGTGCTGCATTGTGTATGTGTAAGCTGTAGTAATAGGTACAACAGTGCTGTATTGTGTATGTGTAAGCTGTAGTAATAGGTACAACAGTGCTGTATTGTGTATGTGTAAGCTGTAGTAATAGGTACAACAGTGCTGTATTGTGTATGTGTAAGCTCTAGTAATAGGTACAACAGTGCTGTATTGTCTATGTGTAAGCTCTAGCAATAGATACAACAGTGCTGTATTGTGTATGTGTTAGCTGTGGTAATAGGTACAACAATGCTGTATTGTTTATGTGTAAGCTGTGGTAATAGGTACAACAGTGCTGTGTTGTGTATGTGTAAGCTGTAGTAATAGGTAAAACAGCGCTGTATTGTGTATGTGTAAGCTGCAGTAATAGGTACAACAGTGCTGTAATGTGTATGTGTAAGCTGTGGTAATCGGTACAACAGTGCTGTATTATGTATGTGTAAGCTGTAGTAATAGGTACAACAGTGCTGTATTGTGTATGTGTTAGCTGTAGTAATAGGTACAACAGTGCTGTATTGTGTATGTGTAAGCTGTAGTAATAGGTACAACAGTGCTGTATTGTGTATGTGTAAGCTGTAGTAATAGATACAACAGTGCTGTATTGTGTATGTGTAAGCTGTAGTAATAGGTACAACAGTGCTGTATTGTGTATGTGTAAGCTGTGGTAATAGGTACAACAGTGCTGTATTGTGTATGTGTAAGCTGTAGTAATAAGTACAACAGTTCTGTATTATGTATGTGTAAGCTGTAGTAATAGGTACAACAATGCTGTATTGTGTATGTGTTAGCTGTAGTAATAAGTACAACAGTGCTGTATTATGTATGTGTAAGCTGTAGTAATAGGTACAACAGTGCTGTATTGTGTATGTGTAAGCTGTGGTAATAGGTACAACAGTGCTGCATTGTGTATGTGTAAGCTGTAGTAATAGGTACAACAGTGCTGTATTGTGTATGTGTTAGCTGTAGTAATAGGTACAACAGTGCTGTATTGTGTATGTGTAAGCTGTAGTAATAGGTACAACAGTGCTGTATTGTGTATGTGTAAGCTGTGGTAATAGGTACAACAGTTCTGTATTATGTATGTGTAAGCTGTAGTAATAGGTACAACAATGCTGTATTGTGTATGTGTTAGCTGTAGTAATAAGTACAACAGTGCTGTATTATGTATGTGTAAGCTGTAGTAATAGGTACAACAGTGCTGTATTGTGTATGTGTAAGCTGTGGTAATAGGTACAACAGTGCTGCATTGTGTATGTGTAAGCTGTAGTAATAGGTACAACAGTGCTGTATTGTGTATGTGTAAGCTGTAGTAATAGGTACAACAGTGCTGTATTGTGTATGTGTAAGCTGTAGTAATAGATACAACAGTGCTGTATTGTGTATGTGTAAGCTGTAGTAATAGGTACAACAGCGCTGTTTTGTGTATGTGTAAGCTGCAGTAATAGGTACAACAGTGCTGTGTTGTGTATGTGTAAGCTGTAGTAATAGGTAAAACAGTGCTGTATTGTGTATGTGTAAGCTGTAGTAATAGGTACAACAGTGCTGTATTGTGTATGTGTAAGCTGCAGTAATAGGTACAACAGTGCTGTATTGTGTATGTGTAAGCTGTAGTAATAAGTACAACAGTGCTGTATTGTGTATGCGTAAGCTGTGGTACTAGGTACAATAGTGCTGTGTTGTGTATGTGTAAGCTGTAGTAATAAGTACAACAGTGCTGTATTGTGTATGCGTAAGCTGTGGTACTAGGTACAACAGTGCTGTGTTGTGTATGTGTAAGCTGTAGTAATAGGTACAACAGTGCTGTATTGTGTATGTGTAAGCTGTGGTAATAGGTACAACAGTGCTGTATTGTGTATGTGTAAGCTGTAGTAATAAGTACAACAGTTCTGTATTATGTATGTGTAAGCTGTAGTAATAGGTACAACAATGCTGTATTGTGTATGTGTTAGCTGTAGTAATAAGTACAACAGTGCTGTATTATGTATGTGTAAGCTGTAGTAATAGGTACAACAGTGCTGTATTGTGTATGTGTAAGCTGTGGTAATAGGTACAACAGTGCTGCATTGTGTATGTGTAAGCTGTAGTAATAGGTACAACAGTGCTGTATTGTGTATGTGTAAGCTGCAGTAATAGGTACAACAGTGCTGTATTGCGTTTGTGTAAGCTGTAGTAATAGATACAACAGTGCTGTATTGTGTATGTGTAAGCTGTAGTAATAGGTACAACAGTGCTGTATTGTGTATGTGTAAGCTGTAGTAATAGATACAACAGTGCTGTATTGTGTATGTGTAAGCTGTAGTAATAGGTACAACAGCGCTGTTTTGTGTATGTGTAAGCTGCAGTAATAGGTACAACAGTGCTGTGTTGTGTATGTGTAAGCTGTAGTAATAGGTAAAACAGTGCTGTATTGTGTATGTGTAAGCTGTAGTAATAGGTACAACAGTGCTGTATTGTGTATGTGTAAGCTGTAGTAATAGGTACAACAGTGCTGTATTGTGTATGTGTAAGCTGTAGTAATAGGTACAACAGTGCTGTGTTGTGTATGTGTAAGCTGTAGTAATAGGTACAACAGTGCTGTGTTGTGTATGTGTAACCTGTGGTAATAGGCACAACAGTGCTGTATTGTGTATGTTTAAGCTGTAGTAATAGGCACAACAGTGCTGTATTATGTATGTGTAAGCTGTAGTAATAGGTACAACAGTGCTGTATTGTGTATGTGTAAGCTGCAGTAATAGGCACAACAGTGCTGTATTGTGTATGTGTAAGCTGTAGTAATAGATACAACAGTGCTGTATTGTGTATGTGTAAGCTGCAGTAATAGGCACAACAGTGTTGTATTGTCTATGTGTAAGCTGCAGTAATAGGCACAACAGTGCGGTATTGTGCATGTGTAAGCTGCAGTAATAGGCACAACAGTGCTGTATTGTGTATGTGTAAGCTGTAGTAATAGGTACAACAGTGCTGTATTGTGTATGTGTAAGCTGCAGTAATAGGCACAACAGTGCTGTATTGATACGTAAATCCTACACATTTCTATTGGCATTGATTTGTGTTCAAGTAGTTGCAATTCCTGTTATTCATTCATTAGCTACTTGACGAAGAGTTTGATTCAAAGTGGCAGGCTCTGAGTGAGGTGTTGTGGTTGATTTTGTGGTAGGGTACTTGTAAAGATTCTTACCCACTTCTGGATGTCTACAGCAACTCACCTGAGGCTGTTGTGATAGATTGTCGAACGTACATGTATATTATTATTGTCAACAAGGATCTTGCGTCCATCGCGGTACTCCGGAAACTGATCATTCTCGCATTGGGGGAGGTAGAAATGCACGATTTTTTTCAGGTTAGCAAGGTCGTAAGGTCAACATCCCCTCTCTCCGGTTTCAGGCTCCGAGTGTTTTTGTCTCATACCAGTTTTTTTTTTTTTGAGCGCTTGATAGTATGTGATAGATATATTTTGTGGTTAAGCATAATGTTGAATATCGTATGATGAGTGTAGTAAAGATTGTGTAATGCAACGTATGTACAGTGATCCCGTAGGATCAGTGGGGCAGGGGAATGTGAGAATGGGCTCTCCCTGCTACTTTCCTCTAGTAGTATTCATAGTCGGGCTGGTTTGGCTGCCTGCTATGGCATCCGCTCCTGCTCACACTTATCTGCAGAGGGGTCTGGCCATGCTCCATTCCGCTGTTCTGCGCTGGATTGTCAGATGAACCTCGCCTTCTTTTTCGCCTGGTTGTTTGAGCTAGGTTCAGCATGGCTTTCTATCTCGTTTCTCATTGGTGGTGGGGCTTGCATGTCTATTTGATTCTTTTTGATTATGTACCTTGATCGTTTTGTATGAGGTACAACCTGTTTGTCAACAGCTGTAGTATCTGTGCTAGCCTCCACTTCGCTGCTCTGTCATTCATCTGGCGCAGCAATACTGGCTGTCCATGCCTCAACTGTGACATCTCTCTAATTCCTTTGTTGTATCCATTGACCATCTTTTGTTGTTTCTCTCCGCAGGCTGCTGCTATCTTCTCTAGGTCTGTAGTCTGCACTCTCATTGCCTCTGCTGGTTGTGGCACCATTGTTTGCAATCTTCTCGATTTTAGGTGCTCTGCCAGACTTCTAAAGTCGCAGGTTGGGTAGGCTCGCCACTCTAACAAAGCCTTCCATCGGTCTTCTGCTGTTTTGAATATGTTTTTGACTATTTTGACTGCAGATTCAGCTTTACCGTTGCTTTGTGAGTGGTATGGTGATGATGTCGAGTGTTCAAACCTCCAGTTCAGGGCAAAGCTTTTGAATTGGTTGCTTACATAGTAGGGCGCATTGTTACTGTGCAGTATCTGTGGGATGCCGTGCCGGGCGAATATCTCCTAACAGGCTTCGATCACGGTGCTTGCCGCTTCGTCTTGCAACTTACATAGTACTTCAATGATGTCAGACATGTAGTCCACCATTGTGAGGTATGGTGATTGCTTGTTGTACATGACGTTTGGCCCTACCTTCATGAATTGCTGGGTGGGAACATCGTGTACGAGCATTGGCTCCTTTCTGTAGGCAGGTTAGTTCAGTTGGCATGTTACGCATTGGTCGGCCGTCCTCTGTAAGTCTTCCTGCATTTTTGCTCAATAGACAATGTCTCTTGCTCGAATCATCATGTACTCTGCTGCTTGGTGGGCTCTGTGAAGCTTTAGAGCTACCTCTGCTGTCATTTTTGCTGGCATAACCAGTCGCTGTCTTTTATACACCAGTCCGCTTCTTTTTGTGAGTTCATCTCTAAATGTCCAGTAATCTTTGGCTTATTTCAGACAACTTCTTCTCTTGCTTCCTCAATCTTCGCTGTGTAAATTGTCTGTGAAACATTCAAATGCCAAGGTTTTATTAGTAGGTGACTTTAATAGAATTCCATTAGATTTTCTCTGTTCAGAGTTGAACTTGACCCAATGCATTGATTTTGCTACTAGAGGCGATCACACACTGGACCAAATCCTTACAGATTCTGATTACCCGTCTCCAGTGAAACTGCCTCCACTAATACAAAATGAAAATGATCATTGTGCAGTTTTTATAGGTAGGGCCAGTATCTGTGGGAATGAGTACACTCGTGTGACACAGAGGAAGATAACTTCTCAGTCCAATACTAGCAGACATCGTTATGCTGAAATGGACAGAAGTATTGCATTCTCCATGTGTATATAGTAAGACCGAAAGAATGAATGATACGATCAATGCAATTCTAGACAAACATTGCCCATATCAAACATTTAAGACACGGAAAAATCAACCACACTACATAAACAGCACCATAATCAAAGTTATGAAAGCAAGAGATCCGGCATATCGTGGTAACAAAACTACTTGGAAGTTCCTCAGCAAACTATCCCGTCTGCTCCTGAGACGCAGCAAATCCGACTATATTAAGCACAATCTGAATAAAGCCGCAAACTCAACAGAATGGTGGAAAACTGTACGTAAACTAGAAGGTAAACACCAGGACTTGACTGCGACTCACCACCTGATTGATGACAGCTGGATAAGCACTAAGCAGTTTGTCACAAAACTAAACGACCACTTCGTCTCTGTGGGCGGAGAGCGTGAGTATGCAAACAAACCTGGACTATCTCCAGTGAAGTTCGAACCAGTGAGTATTGGCACAGTGAAAAAACATCTCAAGATTCTAAATACCAAAAAGTCCAACAACTCTGAGGCTTTTTCCTCCTGGATCTCTTAGGCAGCTGCTGAGGATCTCTGCATACCGATCACTGACATCATAAATACCATGCTCGAGACCAACACCTACCCAGCAGTATGGAAGAAAGCTGAGATACAACCCATAAAAAAAGTGAAAAGTCCGTCAAGTCTAGGGCAGTACAGACCAATTTATCTACTCTATCATATAGGGAAGATAGCCGAGGAAATCATACTGAAGCTACTGAAGTCAAATGTCAAGAACAAGCTAGTCAAAAACCAGTATGCATATCAGAAAAGTCTCTCAACCACAGATGCTCTACTCCATGCTGTACACCACGGGTGCAAAGATCTCGATAGCCAAAAGACAAGCCATGTTACAAACAACAGCATTCATAGACATGTCAAAGGCTTTTGATCATCTTGACCCAAACCTGCTCATCAAAAAGCTGAATAAGCTAGATGTAAATCCTGGAATTATCACACTGATAGATAATTTCCTTAGTGCCAGGCAATGCAGAGTCAAGATGGTTGAGGAGTCTGAGTACAAACAAATGTCAATGGGTACACCCCAGGGCACAAAACTAGGACCTTGGCTATGGTTAATATACATCAACGATCTCACTGTGAACCCAGAATGTCAACTGATCAAATATGCTGATGATCTGACCCTATATAGATCCTTCTCCAAAACTGATCGCAGCAAAACAACCTGCTTCCAAGCTGCACTAGATGAAATCACCAAATGGGCTGTTGGTAATAATATGCTTATCAATGCCTCCAAGACCAAAATCCTCCACCTGGTGTTGCATCCGGTATCAATCAAATTGGTTACTGCCGTCCTTCTACCCGTCCGGGTATATAGTAGCTGGAGTTAAAAGGCCGTTCTTGTTGATTTAGGTGGATGGCAATTGGTTTCTTCTTCTCTGGCGGGGTGTATTAGGTCTGTGCACCGCACCCCTGTGTTGCTTCTTGCAGGGTTCCTCCTGGTGGCTTGTTGTTCCTTCCATATCTGTCTGGGTATACTTGTCCGCTATCATTAACGTAGAAAATCGATTCTGGAGGGGAACCACAGGGCTGTGGGGTGCTTTCCGCTTAGGAGCTGGGTGGGTGGCTGTTTTCTATTCCTTCTCAAAGTCTGGTACCGATCTGCCTTTATTTGGTGTATATTTGGGTGCCCTTGTGCAGCCAGTAGAGGAGTCTACTGCTGCAGGCTGCTCCCGTTTCCCTGTTTGGGTATCCAAGGAGTGGTTCTGCATTCTCTGCAGAGGTGGCCTATCCTCTGGCAGCCCTAGCACCTCTCTGTTTGTGGCTCCGTCTTAAGTCTGGCGACTTCTTGGCTCAAGTTTTCCACAGTTTTCAAATCTTGGCTAGTGGGTCTTCTGCGTCTCTGCACGAGACTTCCGGTGCTTGTTCTGGTAGCACTATCTCTTGGGTATCTTCGTGGATGGATCGGATGTTTGTGTGCGCTCGCAGATGGTGTTGGATTTGCAGGAATTCATTTCCTGCTTGAATAGCTGCCTCCAGCGTCGCTGGGCGGACTGCCAACAGATGCCGCTGTAGGTAGGCATGGCCTAGGGTGCTCTGGAATGCCTGCAGCGTTAGTTCCATTCCGTACCTCAGTGGTAAGCCTTCATATGTTGCCTCTATGAGCTGTTCACCATCAGTGCATGTTCGTTCAGGCTGTTGCGGGGCACTTCCTGTAGTGCAACAGCTTGGTCTGTGCTTTTGTTTTGGTAAGACCAAAACATATTTGAGGCGTTTCCAGCACTGTCTGCAGTGTTTGTCTGCGCCCACAATGCTCTGCTTTCCCTGATAATGATCAAGTGGATGAGTGCCTCTTCTGGTTGCAACTTATTAGCCTCTGCTACTTCCTGGAACCTCTGTGTGAGCTGCTCATACAAAGCAAAACAAGACAGAAAATACACCAATAATAATATATATAACAACACAACGAAAATAAGAACCACCAATCATACAGTCTGTACATGGTTTCATCTCTCAACATTTGTTTTTGTTTACATCGCTGTGTAGTGAATTGAATAAGTTGGTTTTATTTTGGGTATTACTATTCTGCATATGGAGACTTTGCAAAGAAATTCAAATGATTAATGGGCTTAATTTCCTAGTCAAATCTATAGCTAAACCATGCGGATTTTCAGAAAAAAATTTTTTCTCTGATTAAAATCACCTCTGGTCTAGCGTTTGTATTG
Organism: Cryptosula pallasiana; assembly: GCA_945261195.1. Taxonomy (NCBI): domain Eukaryota; kingdom Metazoa; phylum Bryozoa; class Gymnolaemata; order Cheilostomatida; family Cryptosulidae; genus Cryptosula; species Cryptosula pallasiana. Next base: position 8,840,253 of record OX183130.1, on the reverse strand, counting down.
ATTCTTTCATTTTCACTACAAAGTTTTTGATAAAAGTCAATGCTAACATTCATTGGTAACAGCTATAGCAGTTAAGGCCTTCATTGAGAGAAGGGACACAACTAGACCAATCAAGTACTTCACGCTTTTGCAACTTGTCCATACTCAACTCTCGCTTTACCTAACAGAGAAATTTCAATCATTTATGTTTTAGTGAGCTGGTGATGATACTTGTACAGTTTTGTGTGGTTAAGAGTTTGTGAGTCGCAGATATGGAGTTTATTCAGGTTGGTAACATTGAAAGAGAAGAAGACAATCTGGTCGCAATAGCAGTGAGTAAAATATTTCCTACTAGTTTCAATGCAAACTGTTCACTTTCATGTATTCTCTGTAACATCTATACACCGTGTCTCAATGGAGAAGAGTGAATGCAATGTTATCTAGGACACCTAGTTCTGAGGGAATTAAATTTATAGCAGATTTTTAGTGCTTGGAGGACATCTATCAGTCTTGAGGTCCTGAGAAATCTTCAAGAATTTTCAATTATCTTTAATTGACTCGCACCTAAACTAAATTAAATGTAATAGTTTGATCACAACAAAAAATGTTAATTACTAGTTATAAATACATTAAATTTAAATTGTTTTAAAACTTTAAACCGAATGTGGCAAGTAATAACACAAATTCTAAAAAGGAAATTCGCAGGAATTCTTAAAGATTTTCTAGGAGCTATTTATCATTGAGTCAGCTCTTTTTCGTTATAAAACTGTCCATTGGCCATCACATGAAAATGTTTTATGACCAAAATATTAACAACTGGTTTATTTTTTTTCTGAAAAAACTCACGTTTCTAGTTTAAAATTAGTGATGGAACAGGATGAGTGGGCTATCATAACTGTGTTCATAACTGTTTGAATAATTACATATATAAATTGTCATTGCCAAAACTTCTGAAGTTGGATTCTTTTTACAAAAGTAGTAATAAATAAGTCTGAATTATTGGAAGGTTTGTTGAAGCAAACTTAACAGAACACTAAATAATAATCAGAGTTTTAAAATATTATTTCACACTGACAATCCCAGGAAAGTGCCAAAAAGATAAGTGCAAATGTACTATGTGATATGGCTGTGATGATAAGAGAGTTGCTGCTCGCTGATAGTGCCTTTCACTGACCCAGTGCAATAGACTTCAATCGGACCCACTGTATTTTAGTAGTCTGCTGATACACACACAGAAAAACGTGGAGGAGTTTCAATCCTATTTCAATCAATTCATACTATCCGCAAACATTATCACATGAGCGATTGACATGCGATTAAACAGGGATTGTTTTATTACCACAACCAGTGCACTGGTGAATTACCTACACTCAATCACATTAGGATAAAAATTTGGATTGAGTTAGTCTAGCACGGATTAAAAACAAGAGAATTCCTAATCACTGTATATGCGGATTGGTAATCACGTGATGATTATTATTTGGAGCATGGCTAGTCTAGTCATTGATTAAAGTTAGGATCAATATTAATCTTCCTTGAGTGCTATGTCTGTACTGTTTTTTTTCTCAGAGAGCGATTAAATATTGGAAGCGATTTGAGTTGGAGTTAATTCTTTTGTATTGGATCTAGCTTGTAGAAAATGACAAAGCTTATTTCAGAATGTAATGGCAACTTATATTGAGCAAGGAAACTGAGATCAGTAAACCACCATTAGAAAGGAAATACAGGCATTACAATAAGAATCCAACTAAGAATATAGAAAAAAATCGATGAAAATACGTAATAACTGGCTTGATTGAATGATGATGAGTATAGTATAGTCTATTATGACATGAATCCACTGGGGTACACTCAGCGTACGTGCAATAGATTCCAAGTTGAAACTGAGAGAGTGATGATGTCTGATTTTGATCTTTAAGCTCCTAAAATGAGAGTGACATCATTAGGTACAATTCACAATGAGCAGGTATCTCAAAATAAAAATTAAACCGAATGCAAAAAACCTTCAGGAGTTGAAGCTGAAGAACAGGCAACATCACAGCTGTTTGTTCATCACCTGTGAGCTCTTGACTTCCTGTATGTTCATTTTCGTTTCAAGAAACACATCTGTAGTTGGTGACAGTTCTAAAATGCAGGAATGTTATAGGTAGTAGTCACTTTTATTTGCAGCCACTTCAAGTTCAAAAGTTCTCAATGTCAGGGGCCATTCTAGGACTTTGCCAAAGGGGGGGCGTAATATTGCTTGAGTGCGCACAATGTTCTACTTTTGCTCTCAGAGGCGGATTTAGAAAAACAAAAAGGGGGGAGCCAACCGGGGTTCGGGGCGGAGCCCCGAAAAATTTTTGATGGCTCCCCCTTTGTGTTCTTTGGCACCCCCTCCAAAACCATAATAAATGATGTGGTGTGTTTTTAATATGGTTGCTAGAATGAATAGTATGTATTATTCTTTATTCAACATCATCAACCATTGGTAATTGTGAAAAATACAACCTCAGACACACATACACACATGTATGTTTCATTCAAAGTGGGCGAGCATCTATGTTGCATTGAAAGGGGTTGGTTGAACAATAAATAATAAATAATTTTTTAAAAAGTGTAATAATTAATAATAATTTAGTTTTAGTATGTAGTAGTATAGTAGCAGTAGTAAGCAGTGGTAGTAGCAGAAGGAGTAGTAGGTATTAATAATAAAGTAAGTAATAATAATAAGTTAACTGTTATTTAGAAAAAAATTGACTATTTTTAGTAGTGTTGCGCACATATTCATTCATTAATAACATGAAGACTTGGAATAGTAATAATAATAAATGAATTCAATGATTTATTAATAAATTAGTAGTACTAATAATAATAGTAGTGCATTACTACAATGCATTGTTGCTATTGCATTGAAGAGAGAGACAAGAAAATAATAGATCAGACAAAATCATTGTTAGGGAATGTACTAGATCGACCTAGCAGCAGGTCGACTTCTAACTATTTTATAGCCGAACTCTATTACCATTATTTACTTATTTACTCACACTATTTATGTCTATTTTATCACAAACTTTGTACATGTGCTCAGAGCGATCAACCATGCGCTGAAGACAGACCCCGTTCTATTAAAGACGTTCTATTGGACCATTGTAACCAATCAGCTGTACAGGCCTGGCCTGCTTTTGTTACCTTGCTGTCTGTCAATTGTTATGTAATCTTTTATGTATAAATACCTGTGTAACATGTAATAAAATCAGAGTAAGCCTGACACTCTCACTGCTTGATTGGATCTCTCTGCATAAGCGCACACATGCAAAGCACTGATAGCAAGATAATCACAAGCAAGCAAATAACTTCACATACAGATTGCACTGGCAAACAAAGACACAAGTACGCTACTACTTGTACAGAATAATTAAAAAAGACAAAGCGGCTTCTAGGACAAGTTGACTAGTGGCAAGAACAATAGTCAGTAGAAAGTGCTCAGTCGAATCGACTTACACTGCATACGACCTTCGGGCATGTGATACTGGAACGATTGTTCAACTTATTAATACAACCCGACGCATCTATTCTGCCGAATAAGAAATCAGTGGAAAGTGAGGTAGTTGTGACAAGTCCTCACTGTGTCTAGCTTACGGGCTTGCAACGCTGCAAATCTTGCTCGACCAGTTTAGACTGCTGACCTTGGGCCAGCTGGAGTCAGACGCTGCACTGCCTGTTCATCACTTACTACTGTGGGCCGCTGTACAGGTGACCAGCTACCATACCACCACAAATTTCTGTACAATATATATTAAAAAATTATTATAATAGTAATTACAATAATAATTATATTATTTATTTATTATTTATATTTATTTATAAGTGTTATCTATCTAGCAATTAATTATTAACGCAAAAAAAACAAATGATAATTATTACTTTGGAGGTGCAATGAGAAAATCTACAATGCTTGTTGCTGCCTTGCGCTGCTCCATGGCCATACTTTGGTTGATCAATGTCTACAAGGTGTTTTATGATGACAATTATCAATGGACACTTCACTAATGGATGCGCAATCGAGAGCCGTTGCTATGGGAATAAAAAAAAAAATGGCGCAAAGCTTAGCAAATTTCTTCACTTATTCTTCTGGAGGGGGCCGCCATGGCTCCCATGGCTACCCCCCTGAATCCGCCACTGGTTGCTCATGTTTCAATGATGTTAAATACAACAAACTTTAATTTGCTTTTAGATAAAACTTGAGACAAATTTACAACTAATAGATTGAATTGTATTCTCTGTCAGTAGCTCTGATGAGAATAGTGAATTGTAGAAAACGATTTGGAGACACTGCACGTTTAACCCTCTGTGTGAATGAAAATGCAATCTTGGCCAAAATATTTGTACATCTGTGTTGAGTAGACTAATTAAATTAATAAAATTCAAGCTGCATATAAATGTAAACCATGTGCAGTTCAATGTAAATGTGTTTTAAGTGAAATTCCATGTGAATGTGTACAATGAAAAGTTTCATATAAATGTATTATTAAATTAACAGACAGGACTGATCTGATATCTACTCAAGTTATTAAGATCAGCAGTCGATATACTGGCAAATGCAAAAAGACTGCACAGGTGAGCTGGTGTTTGAACACACTAATGCATCAGACGATACACGGTGGTAACTGCTTTACTCTGATATAGGGTCTGAAAGAGGAAGCCTTCTAGGACGCATCCCTGTGAACTTATCTACGACGCTCTCAACAATAAGCTTTTTGACTAGGTCTTTATGCTTATAGCCTAAAACGAATGCATTTAGTGAAGCTTGGCCCATCGTAGATCTCAATTTTGTCTTGATGTACTTCAGGGTTGAATTAGCCCTTTCAGTAGTGGCGCTAGTCACGGGAATGGTCCTGAGCAGTTCAGTGGGGACTTTGATATTGGGATAGAGACTTGAAGCACTGCAGTATTTATAAATGTCACTCAGCTCTGGTGAGCTAGTCTGCTCACTACTCCAGTAGTTGTAGTAAATTCGCAGCTTTTGGGTGAGGGAACTCCAATGAGGCAAATCATGACAATATCTTTGAGTATATGTGGTGACAGAATCAACAAACTCACTCTCAACTGTGCCTCTGAGCAAAGAGGGAAAGAGAAGGAAACCTGTATGTGTAGATCAAAATAATTAAAAGGCAATGGTTAGTATTAGATTACTATAGTCTGACATAATAACCGGAAATCATGTTGTTTTGGATCACATAGCTTCTTCGGCAGCACTACTTTGGCTAGATGACTCACATGTTAGAAGCAGTGAAAAAGCCCTGTAGTTGTGATGGGTCTGTTGCGCTGCTGTTAGTTCTTTTCTTCATTACACTAGCTGGCAACCTGTTTCTTGAAGCCATACTCCATGGAAAGGAAGATCAGGAGATATCACCTGCTAACTTCTTTAGCCTTCTAATTCATGGGCATCAGTGGGATTTTTCAAGGGGAGGGGGCTTGAATAGGTGAGTGGAAGGGGGCGTGGAGGAGGTGTGGGGCATGGACACCCTTCCTCTGAAACAGCTCCGCGTTAGCGGAAAATTTGGAAAATATGAATTCTGAGATGCCTTGAAACGTACTCTAAAAGTCCCGGCTGTAGATGTAAGTTAATCATGAAATGGTTATAAAAAACTGAAAATAATTATTGGCTTAGCAAGACAAACTACCTGCATCAATCTACTCCTTCATATAATAAAAATGATAATATTATTATAACAACTTGGGTGCCAAAAAGTACATTAAACTTTGAAGAAAGGGTTTTGGCTTTTGCAAAAAAACTGGACATTCCATAACAGTAAATGTTTTTATTTATTATTTAGAAGTATTATTATTTACTACTATTATTATTTATTATTACAAAAATATTTTTTTAGAATAAATTATAATAATTAATTAATTTAATAAATGATAATCTTTTATGGATGAGATGATATATTATTAATTAATAATAATAATTAATAAACAATAATATAAATGGGGGTGATAATACTACTGCTAGTATGATATCAAAAATAATTAATACAGTAACAATTATACAAATAATAATATCAAATATTTATTTTATTATTATATAATAATAATAATTGTTACTGCTGTAGTATTAATTATTTTTGATATCATACTATCAGTAGTATTATCACCCCCACTGATTCTTCATTCCTTCCTTCCTACTGCTAAATGACTATTGATAATATCAATTTCTTTATTATTGCAATAATAATTAAAGGAAGTCGTTTTACATTCTCTATAACTTGATAGTAGAGAATCATTGCAAAAATGTACGTTGCTGCTATCTTTTTTGTTTACATGGATTGTGTTCCAGAGAATGATCCATGATTGCATAACCAATGTGTTTATAACAATGAAATGTTGGTTCACAGGCTAACTAATCTTTTTGATGGGAGGTTGCAAATTATTACTTTTAAATGATGGAAGAACTTACAAGAGCACCTAACTCCCATAATTTTTTTTTGCTTAGTTCAAAGGGTGGTCGTGCGACACATGCGACACCCCCCTAGAATGGCCCCTGTGACAATAAGCAAAACAATCAATGAATTACTAAATAACAATCAACATCATTTATTCAGTTTAGTATTTCAACTTCGTTACTAATCAATACACAAACAATTGAGTATTCATGGTATATCTTATTTACCTGCTTCTGTGCCATTTACTTAGAATTTTGAGACAGCTATGTAAGTCTCCATCATCCTCATGTGCTCTCTTTGTTAATGATTGAAGCGGGGAAAATTATAGCCTATTCAGGGACAGTAAGATTGTATGCTTAGGCGATCATTGATACCCCCACTTGCTGTTAGGTAATCATACTATAAATGCCAAGGCTTTTCTTCATTTTAATCATATCAGAAGTAGAATCTAACATTTCTGGATTAAAGTTCTTACACGGCAGAGGCGTATTGAGTACCCCCGACCCCCCGAACAGTCGGGGGTACAACTCCCAACCCCCTAACGTTAGGGGGGTCGAATTTGTCGGGTATTGTTTTGGTTTGCGGGGATTGGTTTTTCTTCTAATGATTGTTTGGAGTTATCTTAGCATTACAACATGAAACATAGACCTAGCCCAACTACATGCTTTTACTTTTTTGTGGATTGACCTTGACCCACCCTTGTGATAAAACAATAAAGTTATCAAAAAACTAACAAGGCACATCATTGGCTCATGAACATATGGTTGACCAATCAAATAAATGAATATTGTGCAGGATTTCACTGTGGGGGTGTGAGTTGGTAGCTCGGCCTACCTGCACAACCTCCCGAACTGTGATGGCAACTGTGTCTATTGCTTTTAGCGGTACAACCCTCCCACAGGTCATGTATAAATCGGCTCATTTTTGAGTAAAATCCATTGTAACATCCAGGCGCTATTTTCTACCATATACTCCCTTACACAGGTTAAAAAGTGCCTCCGGCGCTTTTTAAGCCTCTTCCCTATCCAAATTTAGTCAAATTTCTTTAGAGAAAATTTTATATAATCACTTATTTTTAAATATAATTAAAACCGGAACTTTGTAACTAGACGAGATAAAAGTATTCTATGGTTAACGCCCACCTACGTGTTTAACGATTCCATTAGCTTTGCTTATTTGATTCTCAGATTGAGCGAAACGACGCATTCTTCTACATTAGATTATTATTATTATTACTATTATTGATCTGAAGCGTTCCTTTTCTCTCTCCCTCTCTCAATCAAATCAAGTTTGAATAAACAATTTCTTAATCATCATACGAGCATTGGTGATAGTGATAACACAGTAACTGTCTGTTTGATAATTGAAATCACAGGAAGTAAGAAGATAGATGGTTGTTGTTGCAAAAAATAATTAAAAATAATAATAAATTATTATTATTATTTATTAGTAATTTTTTATTATTACTATTAATATATTTTTTAATAATAGTTATAAAATAATAAAAATAATCATAATGTAAATAATAATAACTATTATTATTTCGTAGGCAGTGTTACATATATATGTGGGATAATAATAATATATTATATATGATTGTCATTGTATATTTGAAATTGCAGGAGGATGTAAAATGATTAGATTAACGATAGAAGTAGTAGTAGATAATTAATAGATAGTAGTAGATAGTAATTGTTGAGTTGTTGTTGCAAACTAAATAATAATTATTTTAATTAGTAATTTATTAGTAGTAATCATAATTTGATTTTAATAATATAATAGTAGTTATAAGATAATAAATGATGTAAATAAATAATAATAACTCTTATTATTATTAAGTCGTAGGCAGAGTGTTACATACATATATATTATAATTTTTGGGATAATAATAATATATGTTTGTATATATAATAATGTTGTATATATGTTATTATTATTATTTTTTTTATTAATTATTAATTTATTGCATTGTTATTAATTTTATTATTATTCATAATAATAATAATAAATAACAATTCTTTATTACTATTTATTATTATAGTATAGTTATTACTATATATATATAGCAATAAATAATATTGTTTATGGAAAACGTAGTTAATTTATGATGATGAGGATATCCGATGATGGATGATTATTCATATAATTTATCGCTGTTTACTTATTTAATAAAGTCATAACAATAATGAAAAATAGCTGGTTACAGTACGTAGTAATAAGTTCAATCATTGTTAATTAATAATTTAATAATTGTTATTATTTGTATATAAACTATTATTATAATAATACTGCCAAATCATCAGTCAGTAGCTGTTTGGAAGCAGAAAAAAACAGTAGTTTGAATTGTCAATCATCATCATCATTAATTATTATAATAATGAGATATGCGCAGTAAGTAAAAAGAAGAAGAAAGTTCATTTTCCCGATGATAATGATAAATGTCATTAGTATTTAGAAACAAATCCTAATTAAATAATAATAGTTTAATTATAATAATAAAGTTTTTTTTCATTATTATCCCATTGGTTGATTGATTGCGAGCATTTTTTTTACTGTTTTATTTCGACAGGGTTTTCATGTTTGATGATAATGATGATCACCATTGTTGTGGTTGATCGAGAGTTGATAAATATCTCAAACAACCTGAACAATAAAATGATTACGCCTATCATTGTTTTTTATAATAATAGCAACTAACAGCTTATTGTTGTCATGATTGTGGTTATTATTATTATTGGCAGCAACAGTAGTGACAGTATTAACGATACATTTTTAATAATTTGCCCCTTATTTGCATTGTTAATTATTAGAGAATGTTATATAAGTGTATTACCCTGAATGATATCCGTGCATGTAAACTGACATTCACACTCACTGATTTACCAATCATATTAGTATGAAAAGTTATATACTCGGTCAGTCAACAAAAACCGTATTAGATATAAGATATCATGTCCATTCATGTAGGAACACTTTTACTAATCTTATTGATTGCTTATAGTAGCAATGATGTATGATGGCTCATAACATTAGACATTTTCGTTATCAAAAGCGTATTAACTGTTTTGAAATAGTCTAGACGGCTTGCAAAATATCTTTTAAGTTAAAAGTAAATGGAGTTAATGTAAATGATAAAACTATCTGAAAGTGGGATTTGTGGTTATAATAAATTAATTGCCAGCCTTAGCAGTTGCTGGATTTCGTGAAATAAAACTGTATTTCCTGTCAAATAACTGATAAGTTTTACAAAGCGTGTTGCTGTTTACAAATAATCCAGAAGGTTTAGAAATGATTTGGATGGTTTAGAAAACTACAAATTGTATGAGGGCTTTAAAAATAGTTTGAAATTTTACAAACCGTATGAATTATTTCGAAATAGTCTGAACCATTTTAAAATAATCTGAACTATATTGAAGAAGTTTGAAAGATGACCAACGCACATGATTTTCCAACCAAAAGCAGTTTTCCTTAATTTCTTTTTAGTCTCTGATCAAGTTATTCAATATAAACGTAGATAAATAGACAGAGCAAATCAATTAACTATATAAAGATTGTTGAATATAGTTTCTAAAATTAAATTTTTACAAGCATTTATTTGTTGTATGTTTTTTATAATCATATGAAATAAATAATAAACGTGACTTCTTTATTTATTTTATTGGTACTCGACTGTTCAGTGTTTATAATAAAAAAAAATATCAGTTGTACATGGACTGGAGATCTATGATCGATAGAGCGGACAACCAAAATGGACTCAGATTTTCCTAGCAAGTGTACAATTTCACGAAGCGTTCACTAGATTTGTGAAAATTTGGACAATTTGGAAAGCAGTTGGACGTTTTAAAATGCAATACATAAAGCGTTCTGAGTCACCTTAATAATGGCTTTATTTATTGCGAGCTAAATAACATGCACCCGTTACATTTTATGGCTCAAAGGCAGTACTTGAACAGTCCACATATGCTCCCAATTCGTTTGTCAAATAATTTTTATGCTTTCCAAAACTTTCCAGAAAAAAATACAGAAAATACTCTGATCACAGTTGTTAACTAAAGCCATTTTGATGGCCTGGTATTTTCTTTTATGAAAAGCCGATTGCAAAAATGCTAGATTGGCATATATTACATTATACTTTATCACGAGCTGGTATTATTTCATTTACCAACCTAACACATCCAAGTGGTTTTTTGTGGTTTATAAAAAAATTTTTTTGCAAGCTGATAAAGATCTGACTATAATATTGAATATTCTGATTTCAATACACATTTGTTGCATATGTCCAGGTTTACACACTATTGTGGCAATCATTGCGTTTCATTTGTATGTTTATTGTTTTTACCCTGAGTGTAAAAAGTAACACGTGTTTCCAGTCATTTAGAAATTTGCCACTTGAACTCTAATTTGAACAACACTCGCTACTCTTGTCTTGAATTATAGGTTGTTGTAGGCCAATTCATGAAAGCCACAGTGAGCTAGTTTATGTTTCTTTTAGAATTTGCAAGACATTAAATAACTAGATAAGTTATATTACAGTAGTCTTCGCGTGCTGGTAACAATATGGTCGACAATTATACATACTGTTATACAAAACTGGTAGGTATATTTGAGAAAAATGCGCCTTTTCCTGCTGGTTATTTTCATTATAATCATAGACGAGCGTGTCATTCTTACATATACAATGACATGGGGGAGAAGTGAGAGGTAGTTTGCATGTTAGCTTGGTGTCATTGAGTTACTTATCATAGTGGATTAACGTTGTGTGGTACTGTTGGAAAATGCTAAAGTTTTCCAACAATACCACACAACGTGAATCCACTATGATAGCATAGGATAAAAATTTTTTTTTAATATTTTAATGGAAATACTATTTACGTATTTCCAAAATTTTGGTTCTATTGCGATCATTTATTTACGTGTAATTTTTTCTGTCAGTTACCAGTGCAATCAGCTCACAAAAATTTTGAAGTCTATAAATATCTGCAAGAAATCATCATTGTTTATAAGAGAATATCATTATATCATGAGCTGTTATGAAATTTAAGTTGTAAGTAGGAACCCTCAATTACTCATTTGATCTGGTCTTATCACTAAAAGTTCTCTCAGGGAAATTTTTGACAGTAGCTGATTGAACAAACTATGGGCTGTCAACTGTGTAATTTATGTCATTCATGTAGATATCATCAGTATGGCAAACTCAGATAAGGAGTACCTTCGCCATGTGAGAAATCTACGGCGGAGTGTGCAAAGTTCGCTTACTTCTGATGGCAAGATTACATCTATTAGCTCACCATATGCTCTGTCTTCTCAGCCAAAGAAGCTTAAGACTAGTCCTACTAAGTGTAAACTAAAGCAAGGCAAGTCATTGTTATAAGCTGATGCGTTCAACTTATATTATAGCTGATTATGTAAAATGTTGGTGAATAATAATTGCTTTGAAGAACCAACTGGTACCTCATGATGGTTAAAGATGTTAATGTTGAACTATAATGTGAATGGATGTTGCTATCGCTGGCTGCAGCTATTTTTTTTATGTCGTCATTAGCACATAAATTTCAAAAAATATTGTGACTAGAAGGCTTAGCAAACTTCCACTCTCCTTTGAAGTTTTCATGTGGAATTTCTATGCCAGCTACGTAAGTGTACGTACAATAGTAATAATTGTCACGTTTTTCAATTTTTGCAATAGTACGCATCATTCAAGATTGACATACGATACCAACAGGTTTTCAGCACTTTTAAAGGTATATATACTATCAATGATTTACTCAGGAGTCTCTAAAGAGGAAGGTCAGAGCTCTTCGAATATTGATGGGGGAGAATGTGAGGATGTTGCGTGCAGAGTCGTGGATCCTCCTCATCAACTCTTTACCATGTCCTGGTATGCCAATCATCAGTTGAAATGGGTCATATGTTCTGTGTGCAGGTCCAACTGAATAAGCCTCAAATTATTCTTGTTCCGGTCAACGCCCATTTCAATTTTGTGGTAATGTTATGAAAACTTGCGTGCTCACTATGTAACAAAATTTCACTATTTATTAGACTGTGTTTACATTAAAATTTATATAGATCTGTGTTTTCAATGCATTCAGTCGTACCAAGCAAGTGACATACCTAATGATACATAACATGGCAGAGTAGATTGTTTTTCCAGCACTGAACTCAGTCATGATGCTCAATACAGAATCAAACTCCGTCTGCTGAAATGGAATGCGCTGATCAGCCCAAAAGTAATTGCGTTATGTGACTATGATACTTGCAAAGCAGAACTAAATGTAAGTCACCCGTCATTACTTGATTTTCAAATATCCAGTCCAGCTCTGCTATTCTTGGGCATTGTTTGTTGTTGGAAACACCATGAATATAGCAAGTGTGCTGCAATTTATATGACGAATTTATATCTTTTTCTCTTGATCATTTCTGCCAGTATTTATATTTACAACAGTGTGTTTGGTAGATTACTTATTATTAAATGGGAAATAATTACATGGCAATGTGCTGATTAGGTCTATTGTAATTTCTACAAATCATTGAAATCCTTTGCCAAAATGCAAAAGTACTGTTTCATCGAGTTCAAAGTCTGTTTTTTTTAACGCTAAGGTGAATGCAGGTTTTACTATTTACTCTGTAATGTTCTTGATCAGAATTCATACATTTTAAACTTTTGATGAAAAGCTTTGTATAGCCTAGTTATTTTATCTTAACTACAGTTACAAGAATGCTGAGGCCTCAAAGTTTCATTTCTGATACTTGTAAATACTAAGTCTTTGAAGTGTTCTGAAATTACTTCTACTACTTTACGGTGAAAAAGAATGACATGAAAAACTGTGACAATTAATTATTATTATTAATGTTATTATTATTCGCTTAATGTTATGAATTGTTTTTATCATCGCTATCATATATTGTATACTTTCATTTATAGAAAAAATACTTATTTAATTGTTGTAGTAAAATAAGAACAATTTTTGAGAACTATTTTTATGAATTGATAATAGTAATAGTAAATTGCATATGATAGTTAGTAACAATTATTAAAATAAATTTATATTTTTGTTCTTCACAAAAAGCAAAAAAGTTACGATGATGTCCATCACAGTTAAAATTATTATCATTGTTTTTATCACTTGTAAAAAGTACATAACTCAAGATCAAACAAGCAAGTGTTTTTGAACAGGCGAACAGAAATGATGCCGGGGATGATCATTCAAATTGCATATGGAAGCTCATTCATGTCGCATTTGTAAGCGTTTTTTTTACCAATATTTGCAATGGTGTGAACGAAAATGGCTATTGTTGTGGTCTAATGTATCTGATATTTCCTCCGTGAGCTTTTTATGGGCCTATACTTTAAAATGTTTTAGTTCAAAAAAATCTATGCAGTGATAAAGGTCGGCGGTGTGCTTCATTGTTCATGCAGTGACATTTTCAAGTACACACTCTCTGGAGCTACATCAACCACTGGTAGACAGAAATGCATGCATTTGATCTATTCTCAGTCCATGTTGGAATCAGTTGGTGAGAAACATTGATCTTCATTTATGGGTTTGGAACTATCCATTTAGTTTTTGGTCTACTCGGTTTTATTACTAGTATCAAGTTTGCGTGTTCTTTTTAAGTTTTTCATTTCTCAGCTTTAATAATTTGTGTGATATGTTTATGCTTACTTTTGCAGATGACTGGTTTTATGAAGTAGACCACAGTTATGGGCAAGCTGCATTAACAGAGCATTCATGTGCTCTCGCTGTAAGTAACCTTTTTATGTAACACGATAAACTTTATAATGATTATATATGAGTAGTTGCATACATAGATGAAATATCTGTGATAGTTGTGGGGCACAACATTCGTAAATTAAATCAACTTTTCATGTTATGTAATACAAATTCTACTTGAGTTTGGTACAATTAAGCTACATCCAGCCACCGTTCAACAAATCCAAAATGCTGGGATTTCCTAAGATGTTTATAAACAATCTCTTGCCGATTGTTATTCTGTAATTTGATATGATTATGTAGATAGGGACACGCTTTAAACATGATTATATAACCAGTCTGAAAAACTGTTGAAGCCAAGAATTATGTTTTACAAAAAAAAACTAAAAATGGAGTTGTGCAAGATTGTTTTTTTTTAGTTGACATCCGGAAGCCCGCCTAACTAGAGTCAAAACCTTCTTTCACGTTTTAAACTTGGTGGTACTGCAGAGGATTTTATATCTGAGGGAGGATTAATTAAAAATGGTTAAGAAAGATATGTGATACCAATCATGATAAATGAATGGAGTGCTGAGGGAATAGGGGGAATTATTTTGTGGCTGCAGATTGAGTATTGGCTCAGAAATACAGGCATTCAGTACTTCCCCCTTTGGTTATTATATTAATAATAAATTTGGGTACAATCATTTGTTTTATTCAGGTGACCTCGACCTGAAGGTTTATTGCTAGTTTCTTATTTTTATGGTGGCAGGGAGGTGAATTCAGTGTGTGCCATTAGTGGTAAAATAGATAACAAAAACTGGACATATGTATTTGTACTTCATGTAGGTGTATTTCCTGAAACCACCTAAAAGTAACAGATATATCAATTTCATTTTAAGCTTAATAAATACCGCCAATATTGCTCCACTAGTCTTTGCTTTGTTTTTTCTAGGTATTGGAATTGAGATATTGTTATGATCTGCTGAGTTAATTCTTGTAAAAAATCTTGTTCATCTATTTTATTCTTTCAGGCCTATCCAGTTAACAAAAACAGTGTGCTGGTGCACGATGGAGAAACCAAGGACTTTATAACAGTATATGTATTCAGAGCAGAGTTGAAGTGCAGCTGCTCACACCACAGGGGAAGCTGTCAATATACAGCATTTGTCAAAAGATTGCTTTATTGTCACCATATCGAAGATGAAAGGCTACTGATGTTTAGAGACTTGTTGGAGGTTGAGCCAAGTTACATAACCATCAAGGAACTGTGCTCTGTTTCTTGGATACGATTACCTTTATCGTCAACAGTGTAAGAAGTTTTCCTTTCATTGCAACTATTTTATTGTATTGTGTGTGTATAACCCTTTTTAAATCTTTTTTAATGATTTATTTTGTTCTAATCTAAATTTTTATTGCTCTGTTTGTAAGTAAGCCCTTTCAAGTTTGGTCAAAAATGACGAATGCCTCATGCCGAGCTTGTCACCAAAAAGTTGAACTTGGAGATGTCAAGTATGTTAGAGTGAGATGTGTTGACTTGGAGAGTGTTTGTGAAGTTGAAGGTTTGTTATATCCTCTCTGCTATGGTAGAGATCTATACCATATTGTGAGACCTGTCAAGTGCTTGCATCAAATCCAAGAAAACTCATAAATGTCACTGAAAATTAATACAAGTTTTAATATTGTCTGTTTTATATTTTGTTAGAAACTGTTTCCCAAATAACAGTCGCAAAGGTTTGAATGCCGATGATAATGATTTTTATTATTTTATTGAATTGTTCACCCAATAGTCGAGCTTGGGAAGTGCCTGCTGTGTGACGGACAAGCTGCTGTTGATGGCTATGATATCGGGGTGTTCAATATGGGTAGTTTTGTTGTCACCCATAAACTGCTGCGGAGGTATCTAAAACTCTTTTTGACTGATGGGTGAGCATCTTTTTAACTCTGACCAATTTATCTTGAACCGACAACACACTAGTTGTACAACTACTGATATTCAGTATGGCTTATTATTAGTCATAATTTTGTCTGACTGAACTTCGTTTAGTATTTATGGTACTGCAGATTTGGGTTTATTGTTTGTATATAGCATTACATACAGATTATTGCAAAAGTTTATTGACGGTCAATGTTTACATACCACATATACTGCCTCTCTACTCATTACTTATCATTATTCATACGTTTTGACATAGTTTTTATTCTGATGTGACACTGTGTTCATGTGATGGAGAGTTGTTATCAATATTTTGGTCTGGTTTTGTTTAGTTTAACGCTGAACTCTTTCTACAAGAACCTCAAGTGGAACTGGATAGAGATGCAGTGTGCCAGCTCACTGCATCTTAGTTATACTGAACTGAGATTGACTTGGATATCTTTTGTCAGATTGCTAGATTACAAGCAGTACTTCTCGTGCCCTCAATGCGGGCCAACTCCTGATATTGTTGTTTGTGATGGGGTTACATTAGGCTTTAGGCAGTGTTATCGTATGGACACGTCTGATGATGAAGACAGTAGAGGTGTTGTACTACAGGGTTGTAAGTAAGTGTTAAGGTATTTACAAACATTGAGAGTTATAATCATTTTTGCATGCTACCTATGATGGTGCTTTTTACTGCAAAAGAATATTTTAACTATTGCTAAATTCACAAAATAGTTGTGGTTTATTTATTTATAATTTCTCAGCTGACTACCAGCTAAGCATTGGTCAGTGCAAATCTGACGGAAGGTCCTTTGAAAAAGTATTCACCTTCTTTTAGTCCTTGGTTAGCTGGTTCAGTGATGCAATACTTATTTTCGTATTTTAAAACTTAACATGAGACAATTAAGACTGATAAGAATTTCTTTGTTAATTTTTAGTTACCAACAGACAATGATAATCAAGAGCCGAAAGATTAGGACTCTGTTGAAAGCATATGTTACAAACAACTTGGACAGAAGCACTTACAACTCATTGCTCGCTGAATGCCAGATTCATTGCTCTGTCTTATGTCCAGTTTTAAAGGAGTTTGCTGAGAATCCAATGCCCCCACATTGGCAGACATTTTTGCTACAAATATCCAAGGACACCCCTGCTATTGGTTTGGCGCAGTGCTCTCCAGATGAACTTCGTCAAGCAATTGTTGATGTCACTGATGACAGAACAGTTGATAACCTTCTGAAACTGAATTCCCTATGTCCGGCATTAAACAGTTTCTTTATGAGTCAAACAGATGATGACATGCTTCTGATTAGACCGCTATTGGACCAGATTTTTGAATGCTTGGCCTACGTTTGGGGTTTTGCTCCCCACGATATTTCTTTAGAGCCCAAAGCAGCAAATGGATTCTTTCCTGCTCTTTCTGCATGTCATCAGCGAGGAAGATACACCAAAGATGGTGTTAAAACTGCCAGCAGTGATCGTTGCACCAAAATTTTTGACAAACACCGTACACTAATGCCTGGCATCTTTACCATACATTGTCCACATGGTATGAATACAACTTCATCTGTTTCATAAAGTAATTTTGTTACATGCTCAAACTATAATTGATTTGAATTAAGCTGAATCATCATTCATTCTAGGCATATGTTACGGCTTTCAAATAATGGACCAAATGGAGTCTCCAAATGTACCTTTCACTGTGTTTCGCACAAGATTTCCCTGCGGTAAATCTCTTACATTGAACGATCAATTATCACAGTTATATTTATTATTGATAAATTGTCATGTATGTTGCAGTCCATGTTATGGTTGAGTTGCTCCAAAATGCATTAATTTGGTTATGTAACTGATAAGCATATTTGTATATTTGTAGCTCCAAAACTCATCATCTACGACAACTGCTGTAATCTTCACAAATATGCTTTAAACAGGGACCCAGGCTTTTTTAAACAAACGAAATTTGTTGTTGACAGATTCCACTGGAACAATCACACAGGTAGCTAGTGAATGTGATGTTCTTGAATTTTTGTCGATATATTAATATATCTAGTTTTTTGACGAATGGACACTGAAGGCACCATTGGATTATAGCCTTTCCTAGGAAATCTAAGTGACAAAACAATTCCTTACTACTATTGTGCCACTCAGGTTACATAACTGAACTCAACTTTCTATGTCATTTTGTTAGACAGCGGAGCAGCTAACTTGGAGTGCTGTAGATGTGTTTTTTAGAAAAGATTTTCAGGATACAGTATTAATAATGTGACACCTGCTATTTTAGCCTGCTCCTCTGGATACGATCTTCATGCTTATCCAGATTTGAAGCAAATCAACTCTCAAGTTGCTGAGCAGAGGAACTCAGTGCTTGGACGTCTGCGAGCTAGCTTAAGCTATCAAACCGAAGAGAACTTTGTGTCCACACTGTCTCTTTACATGGGGTTTAGAAATGCCCTAAATATTTTGAAGTTACGAGAACCAAGAGACGAGTCAGAACGACATTTGATCAAAATTTTACCACTCTTTAAGTAAATTCGAAGTGACACGTTTGATTACCCAGATGTCAGTTTCATGTTAATGAACAATAATTAGTGATATCCTTGTATTACTGTGTATAATATATCCCTGGATCTTAACTCATTCCTGAGTGTATAATATAGATTTATATCCATGTATTACTGTGTGTAATATATCCCTGGTTCTTAGCTCATTATTGAGTGTATAATATATAGTTATATCCATGTATTACTGTGTGTGATATATCCCTGGATCTTAACTCATTATTGAGTGTATAATATATAGTTATATCCATGTATTACTGTGTGTAATATATCCCTGGTTCTTAGCTCATTATTGAGTGTGTAATATATAGTTATATCCATGTATTACTGTGTGTGATATATCCCTGGTTCTTAGCTCATTATTGAGTATGTAATATAGAGTTATATCCATGTATTACTGTGTATAATATATCCCTGGATCTTAGCTCATTATTGAGTGTATAATATATAGTTATATCCATGTATTACTGTGTATAATATATCCCTGGTTCTTAACTCATTATTGAGTATATAATATATAGTTATATCCATGTATTACTGTGTATAATATATCCCTGGTTCTTAACTCATTATTGAGTGTATAATATATAGTTATATCCATGTATTACTGTGTGTAATATATCCCTGGTTCTTAACTCATTATTGAGTGTATAATATATAGTTATATCTATGTATTACTGTGTGTAATATATCCCTGGTTCTTAACTCATTATTGAGTGTATAATATATAGTTATATCCATGTATTAATGTGTGTAATATATCCCTGGTTCTTAACTCATTATTGAGTATGTAATATATAGTTATATCCATGTATTACTGTGTGTGATATATCTCTGGTTCTTAACTCATTATTGAGTATATAATATATAGTTATATCCATGTATTACTGTGTGTAATATATCCCTGGTTCTTAACTCATTATTGAGTGTATAATATATAGTTATATCCATGTATTAATGTGTATAATATATCCCTGGTTTATTGAGTGTGTAATGCATGGCTTGATCCGCTCACATATATCGCTCAACAGATTTCTTATCACCTACGGTGTAGTAGAAAAATTATCATTTGATTGTTCACACAGCAACAACAGCAATCATTTAGATCGTAAAGGTTACAATTTTGTATAACTTGGTGTTTTGATCAGACAGTTTATTAATTCTGACATTTGCTGTGTGTTGGTTATAATGTATTATGCGTATGCTTCCAAAAGGTAATTAACACATAACTTTTATGAAACTGGCTACCTGAGGGATACACGATAACCATTATTATAATTGTTTGCAAATGTTGTACGCAAACTGCTTTTAAACACCATAATTAGGCAATGAAAATGGAGTGTGGAACGAAATTGTTCACTTTGATGGAAGAGCACTTCAATTTAGGCAGCTTGCTGTCAAATAGGCGTTATTGTACTGTTCACACATGATCCACCTTTTGCTTTGTGATTAGCTGCTGATACTTTTCCAGCAAATAAATCAATGACACTTAGTTGCCTTGATGTCAGGTTATACTTCTTACGTTATATTATAACACCTTTTCATATCAGAGTATGCTGCTTCTATCAACTGAAGCTTATTTGTGTTAGGTTGGGGAACATGAATGTTTACAATTGAGCTTTGAGACGAATTTTAATAGCGAGTACAAGTATTGTGATTTTATCTACCTGTGTATATGATTTCAACAACAATGTAACATATGGCTAATTGTACCACAAAACAGATGAACACAGCTTAAACAATAAACGTAATTTTTTTAATGATGGAATTGAACACACACAATGATGACTAAAGCATTACATGGCTATATAGTGTGTATGCATTTGTTAACACCAACATAAGTTTTAGTGGTTGATTGTGCAGAAGACTGTGTAAGATAGTGAGAGTCATAGCAAATGAGCATTCAATGATTTCAGGTATCGCACTAAGAAGTAATAATATTGCTCTCTGGAATACGTGACATTGACTTTTTCAGTTGTGATCTGCGAGCCCTTTCTCTACAAAAAGAGTATGAATTGAGCAGAAGACAATAATTGCCACATGGCCTACTATGTGGCTAATGCAGCCAAACTTAATTATTTTAAAATAAACAATTAAAATTTTAGAGATTTCATACCATTATACACCATCTGGCAAACTCCATCACACAAACTCCACAATCGTATGTGTTCTTCTGAGTTGGTACCTTATCAAAACAAACCATAGCAACCATGAAATCCAGTCAAGTTGTCACACTGTGGTTGATCCCATACATTACAAACCACTGTATAAAGTGAAGTACATGTACTATAGACACTCATCAACAAAATTAGGTTTGATTCGCTTCAATCTACATACTGTGTGCACTGCATCTATGCCTTATCCTTTTTTATTTGATAAACTTTATTAAAAAGGTGAACATTTTCAACTCATGCTTGACAGCTATATATAGTTAATATCACAGTCTATGGTATGCTCACGCTCAGCGCTGTTACATGAAATGCTGAGAGCTGTAACACGGTACATCACTTTCTCTTACCGTTTTGTAAATAATCTGAGGAATTCCTCGCTTTAAAAGGTCTGTATAGATTCTGTGAAACAAAAGATAAAAAACAGAAGTTGAAACCTAATTTCCAAACTTTGGAAAAATATCTTATACAAACATAGCAATAGTCCGTTTATGATACAATTCTTTTCGGCTCACTTGTACATTGCACCTGACTCGGGTAACAATGCCCTAGATTCTACAAATACATCAAGCCACTGGTATAACACATAACTTACATCTCTAACTTTTTCAAATCTGGTTTAGTAGCCAGAGAGTCAAATATAATGGCAATATCTTCCAACAACACTGCTAGAATCCAGTGGTTTCTACAAATTATTAGCAAAATGAAAATTAAATAACTGACAACACCAGACAATGCCGATGCTGCAATACTAAGACCAGGGCAAAATTTGATTTCTGCATCGCAAAGATCCCCGTTCTTTAAACATAGATGTTCCATCTCGGCAGTATATTAAAAAAAACAAACTGGTGTTGTATGTTTTGAAATAGCCTTCATGACATTGATACAGTCAGTTAAATGGTAAATGATGTTCCTTGGATAATGTATCAACTAATGAGTCGTACTAAAGCCTACCCAGTATTTATAGGCATGAGAATGCCCTCGCAGTCTTCCTTGACTTCTGGCAGAGTGACACTAGAAATGTATGTAATTGTTTTGTTACAGCTGTTAAAATATCAAATACACAATAAAGCTTGGTTTATATTAAACAATATGATAGTAGTACTTCAGATAATAAAAAAATAAAGTAACAAGAGCGTGATAAGTTTGTAGACAAATCAAATAACCCAGTTGGCTGATGTAAGCATCCAAGCTATATTTGCTTGAACATTAGCCTTGTTTGCGAAATTATGATGCCAAAAGCGCAACCCTTATCGGCTTTGAGCAGATGTGAGTAAGACCATGTTGCTGCTGAAACATCTACTATGATGAAAAAACAGAGGGATTACATTTTACTAACAACTCTCCTTACTTCATTTAAACAGTGCATGAAACAGGCAAGGAATCACTTTATTCTCTGCCTACACCTAAAAATGTCGGGTTTCAGGGTGTTACCAATGACAATAAAGAAACATGTGAATCTGTATATTACATTTAAGTACAAAACATCGGTCTGTGTGTGTGCATAGCCATCAGTGAGTGTCTTGTCCGAGGGAGTATACACGTAAAACACTACACTGAGAGCAACGAAAACTGCTGTTAAAACGGTGCATTGCATTGTATTGTGGGGCCATATGTTTGACATTGGTTTTTGAACTGGATATAATAGTGGATTTGAAACTTTACAGCAATGAAGGTGGAGACAATTCACTTAAGTAACATCTTACTAATACCAGATGGTTTGAGTGTCTAACAAGCTATTCCTATTGGATTAAGAGCCCCATGATCTCCTTCAAGTATGCACAGATTGCAGCATTCTTTCATAACATTGCTTTTGTGAGTAAGTTTGTCTCACCCAGTAGTGACTGCAATGTTTTAGCACACGACTTTCCTGTGTTATCTGAGGGCAAGAGAGAACATGAGGATAGAGCTGTGTAGATAGCAAGAAATAGAATGGGGCTAGCTAGGTGGCGTAGAGAAGATCGAGAAGAGAAAGAGGAGGGTAAGAACAGAATTGGCCAGTGTTTTGTAATACAACGGATAATACTGCTAGTATATCCGCATTTATCTATACATAACAGTGACATATAACACTATACATAACAGCACTGGTATTTTAACCAATGTTCCGAAACAAAAAACCAAACATTATCGCATTATGATTTGAAGTAAACATCAAAGAAAACCAAGTTAGAAACAGCAAAAGATCAATTGAATGGAAATAAAGAGTTCATTATTTACAGAAAGATTTTAACCAGTTGCATGCTGCTGCTGTGCCAATGGCACTAACTACCAAAACAACTGGTACTGTTGTATTGATTGTGAAAGGCTTACACACTCCGGCAAACTGCATTACAAACTTGTATTTACAGCATTTAGTGACTGTGTTTCAAAAAACAATTTCTTGGCTTGCCTGCAGATGAAGAGATACATTTTTACTCACTGGCAATCTGTATATTGGGACTGCTGATAGAGATGGGAGGGGTATACTGGCCAGTTGTGGGCACCTCTGTTCAATTGTAGCAATCTAGAGGCAACAACAATTATTCACATGATAAATACCAAGTGAAAATGTGGTGTGATAGCAAGGAGCAGGGACAGTTATGGTTGTTTCACGGATGAAATAAAGAAGTGCTTAAATCAGTTCAGTATTCGACAATGTCTTTTGATATTTACCTGCTATACAGAGAAGATAAAACAGAAAAACATTTTTAAACTGATTTTTTTGCATTAATGTTTACGAATATAATCCATAAGGTTTTACAGTTCTCGTAAAGACTGCCAAATGATACCACTTTTTAAAACTTTGGCATGCTAGGTCAGCAAGGCAGGTACTAATAGAAGGCTTGAAAGACCACGCCCCCTGTCAGATTTGCACTGACACATGGCAAGCTGCTAACTAGCACACCACAACAAATCAAATATTCCAGTTACCATGAAAGATTATATCGGACAAATTTCAAAACAACTATAAAACTAGCAATTTTTCACGTAATACTGACAGTATATGCAAAGCAGATTGATGAAGAATTATCAGAGCATGTATCAACACGTGTATCACATATTAGGCATGTTCGGTGTGCTCAACGTTTACATTTAATCCTCAACGGCAGTTTTTTGTCGAGGGATTATCAGCCCCTTTGTAGCAAGTTTTTTTCAACGTGCATCAACGCTCATTTTTGCGTTTGTCAACGAGTTTACAGTGCACGTTGGCCAGCGAACGCCTATAAAAGTCAACGCGTTGGTTTTCTAAAGGAGTCGTTTTCTCACTAATTACGGCACTGTACCCTTTTGCGGCATTATAACAACAACGTGCTATCAAAAGTTATGATCTTTTTTCTTGTTTTTAATGGATGTATTATTATTACTTATCATTAATGTGATAGATTATTATTTTTACTACTGTCACTATTATTAATGCTATCACTATTGCCAATAATAATAATAATATAACTTTCCTTCATTTTATTCTTATTGTCTTTGTCTGATAAAATATATTATTTTATGACAGTGAATAATCATCAGCACACCATTATTAATTATTATTAATTAATAATACATGTTTTTGCTTGTTGCTGTCATTATTATTTATCATTGTCATTATTATTTTTATCACCATCAATAACAATACAATTTGTACTTGGTGGTTTGCTGAGTTTTAATAACACTACACTTTGTATAAATAGCAGATGATGCAGTTGTTGTTAGGGCAACAAAAATCTCGCAATGAACAGCTACTTTTAAACCCAAGAATTTAGGCTAACAAACTTATGATAGCGGGGCTATATTTATCACTGAAGACACAAAAAAAGAGGACAACTCTTGCAAAAATTTTGTAAATTGTACGCACTCGTCTACTCTTTGAAGTTATCGTTCGAGGGATAAACGCGTTGATCAAACTTTCTCAAACCAACGCGTTGAGACACCGAACACGCCTAATGTTGCATTATGCAGATCTTACCCTAACGTGCAGTCAATGACATCACCATCGAGCCATGCTTGTTCGTCTCGTAGCAGGTCAAAGGAGGTAGATGGCAAGTGGAATGTGCGATCTCCACGTTGAAATCTACCAAAGCAAACACAAACATTTACGTATGCCATAAGAAACTTTGAAAAGACATTTTTATGCAGTGAATATAAGTAACCATTTATTTTGGAGCTTTATCATTCCATCTTATTTTGTTGCATATGAACAAACCAATAGCACATGGATACCTACCACTAAGTGGAACAGGTATTTAACAAACTATGTATGTTTGATTTAACACTCACTTCCGCATTACCCATTGTACCTACAACATAAAAGCACCGCTTAGAAAAATCCATTTTTTAATCAGGGCAATAGAAATTGCTCTCTTAACAGAATAAACGAACCAAAAATCTTAAACACAACGAAACTACTGTGCAAGTGATAACTTAACAAAAAACAGTAAAAAAAACTTACATTGTTGCCAGCATCAGTTATTTGGTGAGTATCTCCACTCTCTATCATCTCCATTGAGCTCTTGCGTTGGCAAGGTGCTACCGCACCGTCACTAACTGGCTGATTGTCCTTGCAACATGAATAGTCATTTGCAAAAACTTTCCAAGGATACAATCAAGCTGTCTAGTATTATTTTTAGGATTACCAAACTCACATCAAAATTTTAAATGCAGGAAAAAAACCATTGCTTAAAAACCACGGGAAAATAGCGTAACAATACAAATCAACAGCATGTATTATATTTATGGCTAGGAAATGAAGTGAGCAATTTCATGACTACAGATGATCTCTAAAAAAATAACTTGCTGCCATCATTAGAACATGAGATGTTAATCAAAAGCACATCTATAGATCGACCACATAGAAATACCAGTAACATATTAGAAAATTGGAGAAAGAAATTGGGTATTAGCGAAGCACTGGTGTTAGAAGTAATGAACGCAAAGGCATCAACTACTTACCTCACCTTGCAATTAGCTAAAATACGACACATTGCGGAGTAGACTTACAGCCAAGTACAATTTTTAGGAAATGTGAGAACAAAAAAAAACAGATGAAAATATATTTGTGTTCATAGGAAAATATGTGTGATTGCCAGAACACAATTTCAATTTATCAGAAAAAATTACATTTAAAAATTTGCATTAGAGCAAAGCATTAAACTACATGAAATGTGGTGATAATGACGTTCGCACCAATAAGGGTAGAGTCGCAGGGCAAATTAAGGGTGCTTTCGGATAGCCTACGCGTAGGGCAGTCGTTGAACAGTCGTTGAGGGCTCATTGATGACTGAGATTTAACGAAAGTTACTTGTGCTTTAAACAATATAGACATATTTATTTCCAATAACGTGTGTGGAAACTGTGAGCCCACTTTAGTTTCTTTACGAGCAGATAATAATTACGATTGTTATATTCGGCTATATATTTTTATACGAGCTATAATGTATTGTCACAGTTTAAAACGGGGAGAAACAGTGATAATAAGCTGATTAGTTAAAATTGTTGGTTAAGTGGAGACAATCCTATGACCTCAACGCCGCTACATACTTCGCTTGGCACCTTGCATCGTTGAGCCCAAGTTGCCCACAGCTGCCATGTTGTTTTTTGCACTCAAAGATGGGTTTTCCGAACGGTATTGTTTAATCCCATCGTTGAGCCCTATCCGTATGGTATCTGAAAGCACCTTAAGCAAAAAATGGATGACTTTTCCAAGAAAAAGCGTATTGAGTTAGGAACTTAGTGATCTTCTGTAAAACACACAACTACGCTAAATTCAGCTCTTCATTCAGCAGCAATAATATATAACTGATTCTAGTAAAAAAATTATTTATTGGCAATAAAAGAATAAATCAATATATTGTATAAAGAAGTTCGATGCTGAGATCTGAGGGGAATCTGAGTGCTCTCATGGGTAATTCATTAAGTTGGTTAAGAACGGATATTACTGATTATGTAACCATAATGAAAACAAATTATGATTTTAAAAATAATTCATAGGTTCCTGTGATCTATGAGCTTTTTCCAAAACAAGCAATAGGCAAAATGTTGCAACATATCGCCAAACAAAATTCTTGAAGGCAAGAATGAAAGCAAAGTGATTTACAATACTCACCGATATTTGAATGCTTGGTAAACCATAATAGCATTTAAGGATCTTTGACAAGACCCTTGAAGAGTGTACAAGTTTTCCATCTACAAATGGAAAAGCTTACTAGATGTACAACATAATTATAAGTAGATAGATAGATGTACTTGTAACCAAACAGTAACTGCAAAAGACTAGCATGAATGTAACTAAAATGAAACAAGATAAAGAAGCATTAGAAGTAAAAATAACAAACCACGCTTGAAGTTTGGAGACAAAAAGTCTACATCAATGGGCCACCATGATGGTTGTTTGTCCGGAAAACCCCAAATTTTTCTTTTACCACGAGTAACTGAAAGGAATAGTCAGGGTAGAGATGACACCATGTAGAATAGCGTAGTACATGACACCACGCATTGTTTGATATCAGAACCTGGTAGTGTCACAGAAAGAGCTTCGTTTAGCATTTGTATAAACACTTTAGAACTAACTTGCGCCCCACAAGCAACAAAAAGAGGAATGAGTGAACATATTACAAAGCATGCTATTTACATACCATCTCCAGTGACAAGCCGGCTGATCAATCTCCGTTTGAAGTCTACGGTAAGTGTATCAACTTCTGCTGAGGAAGGTAGGGGAGACTGAGAATCATTGTCCTCGGCAATGATACTGATGGGGCTGGTTGGAACCACTTCAGATGTCAGAAGCGACACCAAACTTGGTTTGAAAGCCATCATGTCCTCAGATCCTTGACAATGAATGAACATTGGTAAAACTAACATGGACAAAATAGTGATAGTGTGTAGAGCAGTTAAAACC
The DNA here is from genome assembly GCA_945261195.1 of Cryptosula pallasiana. NCBI lineage: Eukaryota > Metazoa > Bryozoa > Gymnolaemata > Cheilostomatida > Cryptosulidae > Cryptosula > Cryptosula pallasiana. The sequence goes on along the minus strand of OX183130.1, from coordinate 8,812,637 downwards.
TGATTATAAATAAGCTAATAATACCTGTGAAACATAACTTGTTGTCGATTCTGGCCACAACCAAGCAAGAACCAACATTGCCCAACTTGAAACCCTGAAATGGTGACAGTCACAAACTATAATTTAAGTAAAATTGAAAAATGGGGAGTTCAGATTAAAAAACAGAGTGAAAATAAAGAAACTGTAGGAAACCTTGGATAATAAATTTTTTGCAGCCCTTTTCCAGTTGTCTTTCCTGAAAGTCTTTCTCTACAACAAATGTTAAACAAGTAGCCTTAAACCAATTAGAAACATTAACAAGTGACATTGGGTTAAAATGGGAGTAAAGATGAACACCAAAAGCCTACACAATTTTCAAAAGTTAAAAACCAGTTAATGCCAATGATGCCGATGCATCAATAGAGCATGTTTTTGCAACAAAAACATGCACTCAAGCAAAAAATGGAAAATGAGGCTACAGAAAAAAACAGACTATACAGAACACTCACATGAGACTTAATCCTCCGCTCCCTAAGCACTCTAAATCCGTCCATGACTATTCCAATAAAACAGTAAACACTGTAAAAGATGTCCTGGGTTATATCACACACAGTAATACATGGATATAACTCTATATTATATACTCAATAATGAGTTAAGATCCAGGGATATAACACACACAGTAATATATGGAAATAACTATATATTACATACTCAATAATGAGCTAAGAACCAGGGATATATTATACACAGTAATACATGGATATAACTATATATTATATACTCAATAATGAGTTAAGAACCAGGGATATATTACACACAGTAATACATAGATATAACTATATATTATACACTCAATAATGAGTTAAGAACCAGGGATATATCACACACAGTAATACATGGATATAACTATATATTATACACTCAATAATGAGTTAAGAACCAGGGATATATTATACACAGTAATACATGGATATAACTATATATTATACACTAAATAATGAGTTAAGAACCAGGGATATATTACACACAGTTATACATGGATATAACTATATATTATACACTCAATAATGAGTTAAATCCAGGGATATATTATACACAGTAATACATGGATATAACTATATATTATATACTCAATAATGAGCTAAGAACCAGGGATATATCATACACAGTAATACATGGATATAACTATATATTATATACTCAATAATGAGTTAAGAACCAGGGATATATTACACACAGTAATACATGGATATAACTATATATTATACACTCAATAATGAGTTAAGAACCAGGGATATATTATACACAGTAATACATGGATATAACTATATATTACATACTCAATAATGAGCTAAGAACCAGGGATATATTATACACAGTAATACATGGATATAACTCTATATTATACACTAAATAATGAGTTAAGATCCAGGGATATATTATACACAGTAATACACGGATATAACTCTATATTATACACTCAATAATGAGCTAAGAACCAGGGATATATTACACACAGTAATACATGGATATAACTATATATTATATACTCAATAATGAGTTAAGATCCAGGGATATATTATACACAGTAATACATGGATATAACTATATATTACATACTCAATAATGAGCTAAGAACCAGGGATATATTACACACAGTAATACATGGATATAACTCTATATTATACACTAAATAATGAGTTAAGATCCAGGGATATATTATACACAGTAATACATGGATATAACTATATATTACATACTCAATAATGAGCTAAGAACCAGGGATATATTATACACAGTAATACATGGATATAACTCTATATTATACACTAAATAATGAGTTAAGATCCAGGGATATATTATACACAGTAATACATGGATATAACTATATATTACATACTCAATAATGAGCTAAGAACCAGGGATATATTATACACAGTAATACATGAATATAATTATATATTATACACTAAATAATGAGTTAAGAACCAGGGATATATTACACACAGTAATACATGGATATAACTATATATTATACACTCAATAATGAGCTAAGAACCAGGGATATATTATACACAGTTATACATGGATATAACTATATATTATACACTCAATAATGAGCTAAGATCCAGGGATATATTACACACAGTAATACATGGATATAACTATATATTATACACTCAATAATGAGCTAAGATCCAGGGATATATTACACACAGTTATACATGGATATAACTATATATTATACACTCAATAATGAGTTAAATCCAGGGATATATCATACACAGTAATACATGGATATAACTATATATTATACACTAAATAATGAGTTAAGAACCAGGGATATATTACACACAGTTATACATGGATATAACTATATATTATACACTCAATAATGAGCTAAGATCCAGGGATATATTATACACAGTAATACATGGATATAACTATATATTATATACTCAATAATGAGTTAAGAACCAGAGATATATCACACACAGTAATACATGGATATAACTCTATATTATATACTCAATAATGAGTTAAGATCCAGAGATATAACACACACAGTAATACATGGATATAACTATATATTATACACTCAATAATGAGTTAAGAACCAGAGGTATATTATACACAGTTATACATGGATATAACTATATATTATATACTCAATAATGAGTTAAGATCCAGAGATATAACACACACAGTAATACATGGATATAACTCTATATTATATACTCAATAATGAGTTAAGAACCAGAGGTATATCATACACAGTTATACATGGATATAACTATATATTATACACTCAGTAATGAGTTAAGATCCAGGGATATATTATACACAGTTATACATGGATATAACTATATATTATACACTCAGTAATGAGTTAAGATCCAGGGATATATTACACACAGTAATACATGGATATAACTATATATTATATACTCAATAATGAGTTAAGAACCAGGGATATATCACACACAGTAATACATGGATATAACTCTATATTATACACTCAATAATGAGTTAAGATCCAAAGATATATTATACACAGTAATACATGGATATAACTCTATATTATATACTCAATAATGAGTTAAGAACCAGAGATATATTATACACAGTAATACATGGATATAACTATATATTATATACTCAATAATGAGTTAAGATCCAGGGATATATCACACACAGTAATACATGGATATAACTCTATATTACACACTCAATAATGAGTTAAGATCCAGAGGTGTATTATACACAGTAATACATGGATATAACTATATATTATACACTAAATAATGAGCTAAGAACCAGGGATATATTACACACAGTAATACATGGATATAACTATATATTATACACTAAATAATGAGTTAAGAACCAGGGATATATCACACACAGTAATACATGGATATAACTATATATTATACACTAAATAATGAGTTAAGATCCAGAGGTGTATTATACACAGTAATACATGGATATAACTATATATTATACACTAAATAATGAGCTAAGAACCAGGGATATATTATACACAGTAATACATGGATATAACTATATATTATACACTAAATAATGAGTTAAGATCCAGGGATATATTACACACAGTAATACATGGATATAACTATATATTATACACTAAATAATGAGCTAAGATCCAGGGATATATTACACACAGTAATACATGGATATAACTATATATTATACACTCAATAATGAGTTAAGATCCAGGGATATATTATACACAGTAATACATGGATATAACTATATATTACATACTCAATAATGAGCTAAGAACCAGGGATATATTATACACAGTAATACATGGATATAACTCTATATTATACACTAAATAATGAGTTAAGATCCAGGGATATATTATACACAGTAATACATGGATATAACTATATATTACATACTCAATAATGAGCTAAGAACCAGGGATATATTATACACAGTAATACATGGATATAACTATATATTATACACTAAATAATGAGTTAAGAACCAGGGATATATTACACACAGTTATACATGGATATAACTATATATTATACACTCAATAATGAGCTAAGATCCAGGGATATATTACACACAGTAATACATGGATATAACTATATATTATACACTCAATAATGAGCTAAGATCCAGGGATATATTATACACAGTAATACATGGATATAACTATATATTATACACTCAATAATGAGTTAAATCCAGGGATATATCATACACAGTAATACATGGATATAACTATATATTATACACTAAATAATGAGTTAAGATCCAGAGGTGTATTATACACAGTAATACATGGATATAACTCTATATTATACACTCAATAATGAGTTAAGAACCAGGGATATATTATACACAGTTATACATGGATATAATTATATATTATATACTCAATAATGAGTTAAGATCCAGGGATATATTACACACAGTAATACATGGATATAACTATATATTATATACTCAATAATGAGTTAAGAACCAGGGATATATCACACACAGTAATACATGGATATAACTCTATATTATACACTCAATAATGAGTTAAGATCCAGAGATATAACACACACACTAATACATGGATATAACTATATATTATATACTCAATAATGAGTTAAGATCCAGAGATATAACACACACAGTAATACATGGATATAACTATATATTATACACTCAATAATGAGTTAAGATCCAGGGATATATTACACACAGTAATACATGGATATAACTCTATATTATATACTCAATAATGAGTTAAGATCCAGGGGTATATTGCACACAGTAATACATGGATATAAATCTATATTATATACTCAATAATGAGTTAAGAACCAGGGGTATATCACACAAAGTAATACACGGATATAACTCTATATCATATACTCAATAATGAGTCAATATCCAGGGGTATATTATACACAGTAATGCATGGATATAGTTATATGTTATACACTTAATAATGAGTTAATATCAAGGGATATATTATACATCCTGGTAATACATATGCACCATCTCTGTAGACTGTACTAATCATATATACATGGCTCACTGTGTTATTATTTGCAACAACAACAACGACAAAAACAACTGGCATCATCACAGTACTCATGACGACCGATAACCAGCTAAACAAACTACTGATAATTTCTATTACTAGTCTTCGTTAATTACACTACACATATCTATTAAAGATGTTGATAAAACGTTCGCCATAAAATAAATAACAGTTAACAACAATAGCACTCATCATTGCCATCATCATATTTACTAAATGATTATTTCCACGGTAAATATTGAACATACAATAATAATAATAATAACAACTAATATCAACATTATGATTTTCATAGGTTGTAACTTGAAGTTAGTTGGTAATAATAATTAACAATAATCATTATTGTTAATTAACATATTCACAATAATAAGTAACCACCATAATAACAGTAATAATAGTATAATACAGTGATAGTAATCAATGACAATGATGAATGAATAATCATCGAATAAGTTATGACAATGAATCATTATTACTATTATAATTATTTTCATCACTTCAATATTATTATAATTATACAGTAGCAATATTATAATAATAATATTATTAATCAGTCGTTCTTCTGGTATACATTGTTATTATTTATCTATTATTATACATATATAATATTTTATAAAAATATATATATATATTATATATGTATAATTATTATTTGTTATTAATTAATAATAATAATAATCAAATAACCAAAAGTAATAAATAACAATAATTTCAACGAATAATTACTATTTTGTAACAATAATAAAATTATTAAATAATAATAATATTAAATAATTATAAAAATTAAATAAATAATATATATATTACTAACTAATGATAATAATAACAAATAAATAATAATAATAAATTAGCAAATATTATTATTACTACTACTACTACTATATTATACATATACATATTATATATATAGATGATAATAATAAATAATAGTTACAATTACAATAGTCTTATTATTATAAGACTAATATCTATCTATAACAATTATTATTATTATTATTATCATCATCTATTTACATAATTTAAATATACTATAATAATAATATTAATTTATTATTATAATAATTATTATTATCTTTTGTTACTACTATCTATGATTATCATTAGTAATATAATTATTATTATTCAATTATTATTATTTATAATATTATTATTAATTAATAATAATATTTATTATATTATTATCGTTACAAAATAGTTACAGACAATAGTAATAAATAACTTTAAGTCTTATTATAATAATAATAATTAAATTTAATAGTAGTTAGTACATAGATGATAGATAGATAGTTAGTAGTAGTTATTACAGTAGTAGTAGTAGGTAGTTAGTGAGTGGTGGTTAGATAGTTACAGTAGTAAAAGTAATTATAATAATAATAAATAATTATTCAATCAAAACAAAGTAGTGATTAGCATAATCATGAATCCATCTTAATGATTCTATGAGAAAATGGCACAATCAATCAATTAGCTTACGCGAAGTTCCAATAACTACTATTCGGCTTTTGACAGTTTTCTGTTGAATGAACACGCAGCAGCTGCTTGATAAACAATGTCGGGCACAAAAAATGGGAAAAACGGTTTGCGATGGAGTCGCTATTGACCCTTTTCACTCAGTTTTTCTTTTGATTTTTTTTCAGAGCATGGTCGAGCTGTATTCACTTAAATGAAATTGTCAATTTTATGATATTTTCAGCTGAATAATTCCTTTCTTCTTTTAGGCAAATACATTTTGTGCGAAACAGTGAAATTAACAATAGCTGGATCTTACGATGGATTTCACTCAAAATTGAACTCAGTTATAGCTCGAGCACAGGTCGACCAGTATTCTTAGGAGTGGTGCATTACCATCCCAGTCCACTAGCGAGCTGCCGGTTGCGTTAGCTATTCTAACCGAGGCCGAACTTTGAAGGGCGAACTAGTCAAAGCTAAGTTCGGCCAGCAGAGGTTCGACTGATCTGTTCCAGTGCAAGTCAGAGGCCGAACTTTGAAGGCGAACTAGTCAAGCTAGGTTCGGCCAGCAGAGGTCCAGGCTGACCTGCTTATTAATTACTACTCGAGTAATGTGGTACGTGCATGTACTTAGCGCAGTGAAGTTATTGTTAGAGAACAAAGAAACTTCTGAGAGTGTGCAAGCTGACTCTGACTTTATTAACTAGAACATTCATATTTATACACATGATTACATAACTGATAAATTGGTAGACAAAAGGTGGCCACACCTAGCACAAGGGATTGGCTAGCGTGTGCCAATAAAATGTAAGAGGCTGTACTAGAGTGATTGCCTGACTGAATCCACATGGCAAACATATAATATTGAATGTTAAAAGAGAATAATAATAAATGTGCATAGAACTACTTGCCCTAAAGCGCAGGCATAGAATTGAGACATGTAGACAGTACTAGAATAGACTAAGTGTAGGCATAGAACTGGGTAAGTGTTTGTGCGATATACCATAGAATGTTTGTTCGTTGTCGCCGGTCCTCCACAATATTCCTGCTTTGGGATAAGAGCTCTACCATAAAGAAATGTTTCTTTACATTATTAAACAACACGCAAATAAAGCTGCTATGCAACAACTAACAACTGTCTGTATGTGGCTTGGTGGTTAAAATTATTATTACTACTACTGTAACTATTATTATAATTAATAATGATTGGATTTTCTCCCACTTCACTACTACTATTAATTATTTATAACCATCATCATTTGATTGTTATTAATTAATTAATTATTATTATTATGATGGTTATTATTATTATTATTATTTATAATAATTGTTATAAATAACAGTTAATAATAATTTGAAGCAGTCAAATTATATTATTATTATTATTATAATAATAATAAATAAAAATATTAATAATGTTGGGGAATCCGGCAGCACAACCATATCAGTCGACCAAGGACACTTCGACCCAGTCAGGTTCTATGAACAATCGTTCGGCTTCGGCCTTATTTCATTTACATTACAAACAGTCATCTAGCTATTAGTTACTCATACATTTTTATGCCTTCATATATATTGTATAGCTTTGCGTAGAGAGGCAGCATTTCAGTCAACAAACGCACATGTACATATTTAATCAACCATTACGAAGTGCTGCCCCCCCTTTTGTTGTCTAGGCCAATCAGGCCAGGTGGGTGTAGCCACCTTTTGTTCTATGTTGGCAGCACAAACATTATGTAACTTACCTTGTATAAATATGTGTGTTTTGTATGCGATAAATCAGAGTTAACATGGCACTCTCACTGCTTCTTTGAATCATTTCAATAAGCACCTTGCGCACACAAAAGAATAGCTGACAAGCTAAGTGGACTAGCAAAGACTTCATACAAAGATTACTACAGCAGTAGTAAGCAGCACATAAAGATTATTGCAATAGCAGCATCACATGCTGACAGTGCATTCACACAGATTGAGCAAATACAAACACCAACAGCCACTTGGACAAGTCAATTAGCAGAACGAACAATAGTCAGTAGAAAGTGGTCAGTCGAATCGACTTACACTGCACACTACCCTCGGGCGTGTGATACTGGAACGATTGTTCCACCTGCTAATTCGACCCTACGCAGTCATCCTGCCGAACTAGAAATCAGTGGAAAGTAAGGTAGTTGTGACAACTCCTCACTGTGTCCAGCTCACGAGCTGACAACACTGCAAATCAAGTTCAACCAGTTTAACTTGCTGACCTTGGGCTTGTTAGAGACGAAACGCTGTATTGCCTGCACACACTCATTACTGTGGGCCGCTGTACAGGTGAACGCTACCACACCACCCTGAAATCCTGTACATTGGTGGCAGCAGTGGGATTGAGAAGACCCACACAAGACGACCCACAGGAACAGTAGACACAGGCAGGAGTCAGCACAAGACGAAATGGCGAGCAGACGCCGCGCAGTCAGCTCGGATCGAGATGGCTCTCCCCTACAAATCATGGGTACTCTGGCTGACATCTTGGATCGAATGTCAACCAACAACGGGCGCGACAGATTCAGAGTCCCTCAATTTAATGGAGAGGGAGACGTGAACTATTTCATTCAGCGGTTTGAAGAGGTCGTTCGAGCAAATCGATGGTTACCCGAAGAGTCCACCATCCACCTGCGACAGGCGCTACTAGGGAAAGCTGAACAGTGTGGAAGGGGAGCAGACACCACAGCCATCATCCAAGCACTGAGAGCCAGTTTCGGCTTGACCCGAACTGAAGCACAACATAGGCTGACCACATATCGGAAGGGCCATAGAGAAGGTTTAAGGGAACACGCGCTCCAGGTGGAACGGCTGGTGGAAGCCGCATATGGAGACCTCCCCCTCCGAAACAGAACAGAGCTCACCTTACAGACATTTCAGAGCACGCTCGGTCACGTCTACTTACAACGACACTTGCTGGCCATACGCCCAGCAGATTTAGAAGAAGCTGTACAGGCAGGAAACGAATTCCTCCAGGTCCAACAGCAACCCCCAGTACAGTCGAATATACGCACCGTACAAGAAGACGAAATCGAAGAAGGGAACCCAGCCCCGGAAGCCACCCTCAAGTGCCAGGAGGTAGAGGATCCGCTGGCCAAGCTACTTAAGACTATAGAGAGCCTAAGCAAGGAGGTGGCCAGTTTGAAGGAAGAGAACTCTAAGCCCCCTCCCCGCCGCTGCTGGGGTTGCCAACGTACGGGCCATGTACGAAGCCAGTGCAAAACCGCTCCTTGGCAGACACGCCAGGGAAACGAGCGCGGCCCGCAGCAGTAGGCACCCCCACTGGCTGCACAAGGGCCCCCTCAACCAATTTGTCCAAAGATAACTGGGTCGGCCGACCCCCAGAAAGAGCAGAAACCCTTCCCTTAAGGAATAGATTCAGTCCGCTGGCTGGTGACGAAAGTGAAGAGGAGGAACCAATGGGAGAGACCATACCCCTAGAACAACCCCCCTCCGACACAAGGCCAAAGAGACAAATGCGAAGGAAGGAAATCCCCCCCACAGTAACGAAAGGAAAGCCGCTCACAATCCACCTAAATCAGGTGGAAAGGCCATACAAGTCTAGTTATTATCTACCCGGGCGAGTGGAAGGACGACCAGTGACCTACCTAATCGACACCGGATGTAATACAAACTTATTGTCGAAAAGAGTGTTCGATCTGCTGACCCCACAGAACCAACAGAACCTCCAATCTTATGACTCCCACGGGCTAATGGCCGACGGGACTAGATTGCCATTCTATGGTCTGCTGACACTGACGGGACGCATAAGACACATAAAGTATGAAGAAACATTCGTTGTTAGCCAGATCAACGAAGATGTCATCTTAGGAATGCCCTTCCTGGCAAAACAGAACTGTCAGATGGGTTTCGACCGGCCAGTCCTCTGTGTACAAGGGAAAGAACTCACCTGCACCGACAGGCATGGGAGGGATCTAGTATCCAAGGTCCAAGTACAGCGCGACACCCACATTCCCCCACAGACAGAGGCCACCGTACCCTGCCACCTGGCGAGCCGCACCCCGTGCGCACAGGGGGTGATAGAGAGTACAGGAGGAGGCCTGCTGTTGGCCACCAGTGTTAACACCCCTGACGAACGCGGACGCGTACTAGTCCGGTGTTTAAATCCTTCCCACAACAGCATCATGGTGCCCGCCGGAGAAGTGATCGGCACCTTCACGGGGATAGAGCCAGAGAAAGTACGGCCGATGCACGACCACTCAGAGAAGAGCACGCCTACAGGAGGAGAGCTGCCACCCCACCTCACACAGCTGTTCGCCCAGGCCAGAAACGGATGCCAGAATACCCGGGAGGAATGTCAGCTCCGGAACCTACTCACCCAGTATCAAGAAGTGTTCAGCCAGAATGACGGAGACATCGGCCGCACCCAGCTAGCCGAACACTCCATTCCCGTAATTCCTGGTACACGACCAATTCGGCTGCCACCACACCGACTAGGGGCGGAGAAGGAAGCGGAGGCCGAGAGGCAAGTGAAAGAATTGTTAGCCAAAGACCTCATCGAACCTGCAGAGGGCGCATGGAGCTCCCCGGTGGTATTAGTCAGAAAGAAAGATGGCTCCTGGCGTTTCTGTGTGGACTACCGCAAACTGAATGATGTTACACAGCAGGATGCACACCCCATACCCCGGATCGACGACTCTCTGGACGCTCTCGCAGGGAGCCGGTATTTCAGCACTCTAGACTGGACCAGCGGGTACTGGCAAGTTCCGCTGGACGAAGATGCCCAAGACAAAGCAGCCTTCATAACCCGCAGTGGTCTCTGGCGATGGAAGGTGTTACCATTCGGCCTAACATCAGCCCCTGCCACATTCCAACGACTCATGGAGCGAGTACTGAAAGGGCTCCACTGGAAAACGTTGCTCCTCTATCTGGACGATGTGATAGTCATTGCTCCCGACTTCACGTCCCACCTCCAGAGGCTAGAGGAAGTACTACAACGTCTCCAGAGTGCCCACCTTAAGGTGAAGCCCTCGAAGTGCGAACTCCTGAGTCCTCAGGTACGTTACCTCGGACATGTGGTCAGCGCGAAGGGTGTGGCCACTGACCCAGATAAGGTGGAAGCGGTGAGGAACTGGCAGGCTCCACAAGATGTGAAAGCGCTGCAAGCGTTCCTGGGAACAGCTGGCTACTACCGGCAATACTTGCCAGACTACGCCACTACAGCCAAACCTCTCACCGTCCTGACCGGGAAGGAGATTCCGTGGAAGTGGGGAAACATGGAACAGACGGCATTCGAGCAGTTAAAAAAGGGCCTGAGCCAAGCACCCATTCTAGGGTACCCCGACCCCAAGCTTCCCTATATCCTGGATACGGACGCAAGTGCCGTAGGAGTAGGAGGGGTACTGTCTCAAGTCCAAGAAGGACAGGAACGAGTGATCGCCTACTACAGTAAGACTCTGTCGTCCGCTGAACGAAATTACTGTGTAACACGGCGAGAACTCCTGGCAGTGATCAAAGCCACTAAGCACTTCCGGCCGTACCTCTACGGAAGGGAATTCAAGCTGCGCACAGACCACGCTTCCCTCCGATGGCTCTGCAGGAGAAAGGAACCCTCCTGCCAGATAGCGCGATGGTTAGAAACACTGGCCGAGTTCAAATTCAAGCTCGAACATCGACCAGGGACCCAGCATGGTAATGCGGACGGCCTCAGTCGCCGGGACCCCTGCGTCGACTGCAAACAGTGCCGAGCTATAGAACAGAGAGATGGGGGACCCACCCATGCCGAACTGACCCTGGGCGGACCAGCAGAGCAAAAGGGAAAGATGACTGGGGGACCCACCCATGCAGAGAAAAAGGGAAAGATGACTGGGGGACCCACCCATGCAGAGCAAAAGGGAAAGATGACTGGGGGACCCACCCATGCAGAGCAAAAGGGAAAGATGACTGGGGGACCCACCCATGCGGAGCAAAAGGGACAGGTGAACGTAACGGTCACCAACCCCACGGAGAACACCAAAGAGTTGGTACAGGCCCAGAGAGAAGGGCGCCACTCCGTGGCCAAGATCTATGCAGCGGTCCAAACGGAGAGACAGCTCTCCGCCAGAGAATTAGAGGAGGGAGACACGGAGCTACGGACACTGCACGACAGGATCGAGATGATGAGCATCCAACCCAATGGGACACTGGTCTTGCGATCAGAACACCAGGGGCGAATCAGGATCTGTGCAGTGTGCCCCCCAGCTTGGAGGAATAAGGTCGTGTGGGATACACACCGGATGGCGCATGCAGGGATCAACCGCACCCGACACCGACTACAGATAGACTGGTACTGGCCTGGGATGTCGGGACTGACACGCAGACTCATAAAGAGCTGTGAGGTGTGCCAGGTGGCTAAGCGGAGTAACAGACCCACCGCGCCCGACGGCCAGAGACTATTTGCAGGACGACCATTCCAGAAAGTGGCCGTTGACCTGGTGGGACCCCTTCCCATCACCAAACGGAAGAACAAATGGATAATGGTGCTCACTGACCATTTCACGCGTTGGCAGGACGCCATCGCGCTGCCCGATGCTACGGCCCCCACGGTGGCCACGGCACTGGACGAAAGGGTCTTCAGTTATTGGGGCCTCCCGGAGCAGCTACACTCCTACCAAGGAGCTCAATTCGAGTCGACCATACTGGAGGAGCTATGTGCATTATGGGGTGTACGGAAGACACGTACCACTCCGTACCACCCACAGGGCAATGGCATGGTGGAACGACAAAATAGAACCCTGGGAGATGCCCTCCGGACCCTAATACTGGGAAAGGGCCAAGACGAGTGGGACGGGTTGCTCCCACAGATTATGCGTGCCTGTCGGGCCACACCCAACTCAACCACAGGAGAGACCCCCAACCTACTCATGCTAGGGCGAGAAGTACGGCTTCCCGATCAACTGACCGGGTCGCCCCCATCCCTCGACCCCCACAGCATCACCGAGCATACCCTCCGCATACAGGGGGAGCTGGCAACGGCACATGAATATATTTGAGACCAGCAGGCCAAGATTCGGCAGGAGGAGACCGGAGAACCCCTCTGCTTTGCCAAAGACGAGTTAGTAGTGATAGAAAACAAAAGGCGGACCAAAGGGAGTAATCCGAAACTACAACCCAGTTATGTAGGCCCGTACACCATAACCGAAACTTACCCGAATCACACATATCGACTGGAAAGAAACGGGCAGGGTTGTACACAAAACGGTCGTCGACTGAAATCCTACCGAACGTGTAGAGAACCGGTAGGGAGGGCCCCACCGAGTCGGGAGACCGCACTCCGGCCCAATATGAGGGGAGCCTACCAAAGACGGATGCACCCACCCCCAGGGGATGCTATACCACCCCCCCCTGAGGTGCCGAGAGAAAGAGTACCAGAGGAACCTCCGACTCCTGAGGCACCCCCACCTGAAACCGCACCAACACTACTACTGCCAGCACCACCCCCAAACCAGCCAGAGTCGGTGAACGAACCCCCACCTACTCCAGTACACACACCCGCTGATGAGACACCCCACCACCCCCCAGTGGGAGAAGAACACCGGCCACCACTTAACGCAGAGCCAATGGAAGAAAGGAGTCGACCGATGAGAGAGCGGAGACCCCCTGTGCGGTTTACAGATTACCAGTGTTATCAGGCAAAGATAAACCAGAGCACTGATAATACACAGGTGCAGGTAAACGAGCAACTACACCGACCGAGAGGGAGAGTAGAGGGGATGGTCTACATCCCGTGGGCAAATGCCGAAGAAACTCGAGTCAAATTAGGGTTGGAACAACATAAAGAAACAACCACAAAATTCGGTGGAAATAACTGGCAAGAAGTATCCTCAGGGCGAGCTAAGGAACAGATAACTCCAACAACCCCAAGTGGGCAGACGACTCCCACGGAGATCGCAAAACAAGGAACAACGCTACGAGGGTGGATAACTCCCAAAGGGAAACTTGAGTGGGAAAACACGAAGCAAGAGAATACAACTCCCCCAACAACTCAAAGCGACATCAAAACAGCGATCGACAATGGGAGGAGCAACGAAAGAATACGTCAGAACACGTGGCTACTAAAACAAAGGACCGAGGAAACGAGCGGCAAGATAAAACAATTAGAAACAGAGCGAGACTGCACACTAAACAAACAACAAGCACACTACGACAATCATCAAGAGAGAACGATAACCATGGCTGACGAAGGACACCTATCTGTGGAGGAAGACCCTGCCATCGTTGCCAGCATCATAGCAGCACCCAGGAGAAGGGTTCGGATTCCTCACAAAGAAATGCAGGAACCACCAGTTAGAGTCGGCAAGGTGAGTGTGAAGGAAGAGGGAGCAGCTAGATGTCGAGCCAGGACCCCACAGCCACCGACACCCCCTGCACCCACTCATGAGTACCAGCCAAAGGAGACTTGGTTGAGCAACGATACTACACAACTAATAAAGCGAAATACACAACCGACAGAAGATACCGACCAATGGCAGTGTGGAGTATGTGGGCTGAAACTGAACAGAAAGCGGCTCAGTTACCACGTACGACAACACTATGTGTTCTTTTACTGTCGGTGTGGCCACAAGAGCACGTCACGCGACACAATATTAAAGCATATCCGTCACCAGAATGGTGCTGCCGAACATGGGGGTGCCAACCGCCCACTCTACGAGGTAGATAGAGCTTCATACTTAGAATTCACGCAAGCTATCAACTGGACCGACCCCCCTCTGTTCGGCACCCCAACACCTATCAAGGAAAGGTCTACCAGCCCCAATAGACAACCAGTTAAACAAAGACTAGGAGGCAAAGTGGACGGAACACCACAGAAAGTAATGAGAATCGACCTAGAGCAAGACCTAGAGAAAGGAGCATCACGCATCGACCTGCCACCACTAGAACCGCTAGTAGAGAAAGAAGGACAGACAGACAGATAGAGGAGGAAAGACGAGAGGAGTGTTATAGAAGAATAAAAAGGTACGAGGAGGAGATTTACCAGGCAACTAGGGAGGCCTTCAAACAGTTGCAAAAGGTCGAGGAACTTAAAGCTAACATACAAAAGGAAAGAGATGCATATTAACCAGGACACATCGCAACCCCAACGCACGAAATTGGCCCTACGAGCGCCAATGGGGCGGAGAGTGTTGGGGAATCCGGCAGCACAACCATATCAGTCGACCAAGGACACTTCGACCCAGTCAGGTTCTATGAACAATCGTTCGGCTTCGGCCTTATTTCATTTACATTACAAACAGTCATCTAGCTATTAGTTACTCATACATTTTTATGCCTTCATATATATTGTATAGCTTGGCGTAGAGAGGCAGCATTTCAGTCAACAAACGCACATGTACATATTTAATCAACCATTACGAAGTGCTGCCCCCCCCTTTTGTTGTCTAGCCAATCAGGCCAGGTGGGTGTAGCCACCTTTTGTTCTATGTTGGCAGCACAAACATTATGTAACTTACCTTGTATAAATATGTGTGTTTTGTATGCAATAAATCAGAGTTAACATGGCACTCTCACTGCTTCTTTGAATCATTTCGATAAGCACCTTGCGCACACAAAAGAATAGCTGACAAGCTAAGTGGACTAGCAAAGACTTCATACAAAGATTACTACAGCAGTAGTAAGCAGCACATAAAGATTATTGCAATAGCAGCATCACATGCTGACAGTGCATTCACACAGATTGAGCAAATACAAACACCAACAGCCACTTGGACAAGTCAATTAGCAGAACGAACAATAGTCAGTAGAAAGTGGTCAGTCGAATCGACTTACACTGCACACTACCCTCGGGCGTGTGATACTGGAACGATTGTTCCACCTGCTAATTCGACCCTACGCAGTCATCCTGCCGAACTAGAAATCAGTGGAAAGTAAGGTAGTTGTGACAACTCCTCACTGTGTCCAGCTCACGAGCTGACAACACTGCAAATCAAGTTCGACCAGTTTAACTTGCTGACCTTGGGCTTGTTAGAGACAAAACGCTGTACTGCCTGCACACACTCATTACTGTGGGCCGCTGTACAGATGAACGCTACCACACCACCCTGAAATCCTGTACAATAATAACAATAAATAATCAAAATAATAAAACACATATATATAAATAATTAATAAAATAATAGTAATTATTATTAATATCATCATTAATAAACTACAAAAATTAAAAAAAAGAATAATGATTAGCTATTAAATAATAATATAGTATGACATTAACAAAACTCGACCCCCTAACATTCATGGTGAACCCCCTAACAGGCAACCCCCTAACAAATTCCTCCAACCCCCTAACAAAAAATTTTCCGCGCTTCGCGCGGCTATATTTTGTTAGGGGGTTGAATGTTTAACTCAAAACGCCCCTGTTACACGGTCAGTAGAGCTAACTTGTAGAACAACAATACAGGAGAACTATAGTCTAATCGCTTGGGGAGTAAAGTTCTTGCTAGCTGAATAAAGCCAGAGTTTAATCCCCCGAGAGTGATATATTGACCTACTCACAATTTCTGGCAAAGTTATTGTCTAAGTTACTCCCAGAGTTTCTACTGAAATTCCAGATATCACCCCTAATGTTGCCGGAGTGTACTCTTATATTAATCATTGCAAAGTTTAATCACCTGTTTAATCCCAAATGTTCCACTTTTTTCTGTGTGTGTATAATAATTGCTTCTTCATTGCGCAATAAAAGAACTAATCGAGTCGAGCACGGCTCTGCTTATTACTGTCTTATGCATTTTACCAGATAAATAATCAGCTGTAAAACCAAGCTTTTCTTTCCTCCATTCCCATCTCTCTGTTGGTATTACAACAGAACCACAGAAAATGATAACGTGCTTTAGAATTGTCCTGTTGAGCTTTGTGGGAGAGATATGAATATTGTAGTGTTTCGTGCCGTCAGGGCTCCTACTACCGTCCACTAACAAACAGCGGTCGTCAGCGTGCAGCTTGTGAAACAGCAAAGCAACACATTTCTCCAAGAGGTAACGCAGGGTCCGTCAGACCTGCAGAGTAAAATGGAGAATTTGGTAACAACTTCACTACTAGTGAGCCCTCGGTTCAGACAAACTAGGTACAGTTTAAGTAATAAAATATGGGGTACGGACCATTCGAAACTGACGTTTCAAAAATGGACACTTCGAAACTCTTTGGGGATGGGGGTTTGGGATTTGGGGTTGGGGGGTTCAGGTTTAAGAGTTTCGAACAGTTCATTTTCGAAACGTCAGTTTCGAATCATGGCGGAATCATAAAATATATTTATTTGTCGCTAGATCATGCTTTTGGGAGGCAATCGCCTAGAGAAGTTAACAGCAGCAGTATGTGATAAGTGGCAATGTACGCAAGTAAATCCAGCCTTTCATAGGCTGGTGGCAGGAAGTACATTGCATCATGCTAAGTTATCCAATGATATATGACAGAAAGTAAAACAACCAATAAGAATAACAATACATACAATGGTACATAGCATTAAAGAGACTAAGTGCCTAGTGGCAATGAGTAATGCTACAATATCAAGTTCTCAGTCTTTATAAGCCTTAGAGTCCAGGTAGGTGAGAGGTTGAGGTTGATAAGCCTTGGATTCGTCCTTGTGCATCGACTCAGGCTGATTTTGGAGCCATGGTTACAGCGACCATCTTGTTACCGGTCCCAGTATGTCACTGCAGGGCCGGTAGAGGTCACTCCCGGGTCGATAAAGGTCACTGCAGAGCCAGTATAGTTTCTGCAGGGCCGGTATCATGTCTGCAGGGCAGGTAAATTAACTTCTTCTCCTTCTAGGGTGATGGCTCTCTGAGTCTACCATTGTCACCTCTATTGAGGAGGAATTAACATCTTTCATCTATTGTGTGGGATAGAGTTGTGTACTCTGGAGTGTCATAGGGAGGTAATTACTTCAAGTGCGCAAATTTATTATATGTACATTAAAAAATAATTTTTTATACATAAGTAGTAAAATAGGAGCAGATCTGCATGCTACATGGAGCTGTTTTGTGAGGTGCATTCCACACCTTTGATACATTCAATACATTCCACAAATGTACTCCTTGTGTCATATGCCCTCTATGCAATTTTTCTTGACACATCACCACTTGTCACCTTTTACTGCTATTCCCACCTCTGATCCATGTTCTTTTTTCCACATAATATGAATAGATCTTGGGTGAATGAGAGAATATTTTTTAGATAAGGGTTTTTTGATTTTATGTAGCATAATAAGAGCAAATTTCCATACGACTATGAACAACCGTTTTTAGATTCTTGCCACAGATGATGTTTGCTTGTTTTATATAATGGTTATTACAACAAGTAATAAATGAAGATAAAACATGTATGATAACTAACTAGTGAAATAAATCCATACAATAGAATGAAAATTTACCATTCAATAAATGTTTATTGTAACAATGATGATTATATTTACTAAAATACGCCAACTTTATGTAAGAAACAAATGAGTAAATTAAAAGCACATTACTATTACAGCCACAAGTAAAACCTCATCAGCTGAAGCTGTGTTGGAACACGAGTTTAGCCACCTTTGAGAGTTGATAAATAAAGAAATGAATGAGAGTAAAATCATTCATAGTCTTTGTATTCTCAGTACTTTTTCTCATATATTCTATTTTATCTTTCATCTTAAGACTTTCATTTTCAAAAAAGATGCAACAAGAACTGGTACGCTCGTGACGTGTTAAATTAAAAGTTGTGGTAAAAGCTGTTGTACAAAGCGACATTGTCTCTCTACAGTTCCATTCACCTTTTCGTTTATGTGAGAGCTTTGGTGTTGTTTGAAATTATCCTGCACTGCGAACTTTTTGACGCATGCATCGCATTTGCACAACTTAAAATCATTGTCCTTGCGTTTGCCTTTGTCAAGCTTTTCCCTATGAACATCTTGTCAGTGACGTATCATATGAGATTTTGTAGCAAAACTTATAGAGCAAGTCGTGCAGCTTTTTTCTGTCTCCCCTATCAAAAAAATAAATATAGCGATAGGGATGGATAATTTAATGAACAGGAAAAAGCTGTTATGATGGTAGATTAAGTACTTGGAAGAGAAAATGGAATTGGAATAACAATAGTGAGCCAATATAATTATGTGATTGTCACGAGTTTCAAGAATGCACTTTTTCACTTCAAGTTAACATTTTATCAACTTATCAAGTTTGCGTTTTTTTCTCACTAATGTGGTATGTTATCGGCTTATGAGTCTCGAGTTTACAATGTTAAGTTTTACAGGTTTGCAATTTTAGATTTATTATGAGTTTGAAACTTACATTCTGCTTCATTTGTGCAATCAGCACGCTCAACATCTTTTCCTTGTCTCCATTCCCAGTTGATCAACACAAGTCAGCTGCAATCGAGTTCAATCTTTGATGTTCAAAAATTATCAAACTGTTTTCATTCTATCATCAGTCATTTGTCAAATCAAGTATCGTCTGAAAGGTAAAAAAAACAGATGAGGTTTAAGAATTAGCGACTTCAAAAGTTTCAAAATTTACAAGTAGTTAGTTTACAATTAACTGGTATTAAAAGCGAGTAATTAGTATTTTTTACATTATGAATTATAAAGTACAATTTCACAAATTTGATCAATTGAAAATTTTGCAAATTAAAAATTCACAGTTTACCAATTTATCAGCTAGTTTAGAACTTACAAATTAATATTTGGATAGTTTGCAAATTATAGGTTTACAAATTGTTTATTTTGAAAATTTTCAAGCCTACAATTGGTTAGTTACCAAGTTAAAACCTTGAA
This sequence comes from Cryptosula pallasiana, assembly GCA_945261195.1. Lineage (NCBI taxonomy): Eukaryota > Metazoa > Bryozoa > Gymnolaemata > Cheilostomatida > Cryptosulidae > Cryptosula > Cryptosula pallasiana. The sequence goes on along the minus strand of OX183130.1, from coordinate 8,792,361 downwards.
CCCGGTCCAGCAAGGGTCACTACTGGCCCAGTAAAGTTCGTCATCAGCCCAGCGAAGATTGCTGCTGGCCATATCACATCTGTAGTACTGGGAAGGCAGCATTTCTTGCTCTACTATGGGCAACAGGGACAACCAGTAACCTGTTGCTTGTTCCAACATATCCTAAAGGGGGTATCTGTCTCACAGAGACAACCTCTAGCTAGTAAAGGTCCGTAAGGGTACTTGTTCACAGATTTGGTGCATAAAATTGTACCACAGTACAATATGTTTATTTACAGACCTTAACTAAGCATGTTTGTGAAAGTACCGTGATTGCGTTGTTGTATTAGTAACTCACAACATTATTAGTAGTATAGTAGGAGTAGAGCTGCGTCATGGTGTTTAAGGACAATTAGGTTCTCCTGATTCCAAAGTGCCTTTTGAGCAACAGGTTCATGAGAACCATTTAAGGTACCTTCTTGTGCAACAAGTGTTGATCATTGCAGTTGTTAGTGTTTGTAAGAGTATATGTGATTATGAATATTATTTAAGCATTTATTGTACAGAGGTTGTTCATATTAAGGTTTGTATCACGGTTTTGGTTGTTTGACTAACATTATGCTTGTATTGGGAGTTATTGTATTAAAGTATAGGTTTTATTACGGATACATATCGTGTATTAAAAATACATAAAATTATGGTAGATATTCACCGGTTACTTCAGCAATCCATTCTAGTGAAAGTACAGACATGTCAAGTACAATATTTAAAATGTATGTAATGATGGTAAAAACATAAATATGACTATTGGTTGTCATAATGAACAAAAATATGTATACAGTGACTAATGTAAGTAAGATGAAATTTAAGATAAAGCTAGATGTTTGGTTTTTTTATTACGCGCTAGCAGGGTCTGTTGACACTCCGTCGAGCATACTCATCTTTTAGCATAAAAATATGTGAGCCCTCATTTTGTTTGCCTGTAGGTTAGCATCTTTCCATCTTTCCTTATGAAACAGCGATTGTTTTCTTTAAACAACTTTGTTGTCCTCTACACACTCAGATAACTGTGTTTGTTTAAACTGTTACTTTTCTTGTTACTTTTCAAACTGAACTTATATCCTTTTCACTGCAACAATAATAAGATTTAGAGCTGAGCGTGACGATTCCATCTCTTGTGAATCCCTCTTTGAACAATCCATGTGTTCTTGTACCGTGTTCTAGCACTTTGTCACAGCAAGCATGAACCGTCCATTCTATACAAAATGTTCTAATCATCCAAAATTTATCGCTGTGTATATCACAGTATGGAAGTGGAAGCCACTTGGTGTAATTGGGGTAAAAACTTCTTTTCACGTCAGCTTTCACCAATATTTCTAGCAATCTACTCAATGCTGTGTACGCCCTACCTTTATCCATTTCTATGTTGTACTGGAAGTTACTTCTATTGATATAGCTATAAATAAAAAAGATTAGTAAGTGTATTATTTACACATATGTCTACAGCTTACAATAACTATTCAGTTAATAAAGAAAAAGTACGAGTTACTTACTTGTCCATAAAGTCGTAGTAAAATTGCAAGATATTGCCAATTTCATGAATGACGAATTAGCAGAGTTTGAAGGGATTATCAGATTTAATGATACCTATTCCTATTAGACTATTCCTAGTGTTTGTTGTCAACTTCTCTTCACTATTACACACACTTCATTAAGTTCTTATAAATTATATTCATATCGAATCAAAACTTGAATTTTATAACAATTATAGCATACATTTTACCTATTGTATTTTACATATTATGAATATGAATTATAACAAAAATTCAAACAACAATGCAAATCAAAGATAATATTAGCAGCAAATTTACATCAGTCTAACACTTAGAACCATGATACAAACCCCAATATAAACAACCCCTGCACAATAAATACTTAGATAACAATCATAATCATATACAATATTAAAAACACTAAAAAATGCCATGAGCAACATTTGGTGCTCAAAAAGGCACTTTGGACCTGATTGTCCTTAGACACCATGATGCAGATCTGCTCCTATTATACTACTATTATTTAACAGCACTGTCTCCTTGATTGGTGATGAATAATGTTATAGTAATGAAATCTGTTCCAATTGTTCAAGAGAAAAATTCAAATACCATTTGTTCAGTCATTTCAGGAAAAACAAATGATTTTCAAAAGGAAAGTTTGAATATTGGACTAGCTGAAAAATTTTCTTGGAGCCAAAATCAAAAACTATCTAGCTGTAATAGCTCACTTTCAGGTTGCACAGTTTTGAAAAGTCCGTGTTTTGAGTGACATTTTTTAAATTTCAGTGGTTTGTTTCTATTTCAGCATATAACTATTCGTCTAACACAAGTGTATATGTTGCGCGCACTGCCCCCTTCTTCCATATATATATCCATTTTACTTAAACAGGTGCAAGCTGAAAACTCGGAAAGTTCTATTGAAGAAACCAATGAAGTGAGTATCCCAGGCTATAACTATGCATTGCTGTCCTTGATGAATGTATCCATGAGAGCATCAATGTTTCAGTTCTGTAGTCTAATTGTTGGAAAAAACTGGCAAAACCGACAAAGATATATAGCAACTTGCGTAAATAACCAGTTTTCACCATATGTAACTGGAAGAATATGGATGGGGAATGCGCTCTCGGTTTCAAAAACATATCACATGCCTTAAATTTTGTTATATTGATGCTGGTATTGTTGAATCAACATTACCAATTCAGAAACCAAAAACCCATATTGCAGCATTGTTGTTGTGGACAGCACAAAGCTCATACCAAACTATAAAAAACTGGCAGGATAATTGGTACACCACCAGCCAGAGCTGGAGTAGCTTTGGTTTGGCCCTGAATACTGTAGTGGCTTTGTATAGTTTAGCCATTAGCTGGCTGGGAGAGACACCTGTTACTGGCATGTGTAGCACTGATTTAGCAGCATAGCAGTAGCTGTGTGCGCAATATCCTAGTAGTAATTGATTGCGCTTACTGGCTGGTATGTCAGTTGATTGGCAGATCCTTTGCTGGGTGCGAGCTATTGATTACACTTACTAGAAAGTGAGCTAGTCTTCTAGAAGAATAGGAACAAACTTTTCCTTGCCTAGCGGTGGGACCATATCAAATCGCCCAATCAGGAGTAAAGTATTTGAGAGCAAGCAGACGTACATGTATTGTGGTTTGATGCATGTTTTACAATTAGTTAGTTGTTAGGCCTGTTTATTTCCACCATTTAACTTTTGGCATTTTCAACTGCCTTATCAACATAATTGAGAATCTCATACTGTATAAATATAGCCGAATTTCTTGTTTAGACTAGATCTGTGTAGGCGCTGGTACAGAGAAGTTGCTTGTGATATCTTTGTACTCTATTGTAAACCCAAGTGATCATAGAGAAATATACTCGGTTTGTTACATTATAACTAAAGTATGTTAGCCTGGCACACTGATTATACAGGGTAAATCCAACTTGGATTTTTACTTTGTACTGATTTCCAGTACCTTTGGTTGACAACAGAACACACACTGCTTTTAACAACTCATCTATCTAGTAAAGTTTGGTAAAGGTCAGGCACAAAATCTTTACATTGGTGGCAGCCGTGGAATTGTACTGATGTACAAACTCTACCAGAGAAAAGACGCCACCACCTTTCCCCATTTCATCAAAACTCACTCCTTCCCCACCCCCCTCTGCTCCCCCCTCCCCCCCCCCTTTCATTTTTCTCTTGAATACTGGGGCGCTACAACCATAACTAATTTGGTAATTGATCAAGTAGCATTTTCTCTATCACTACTTGTGGTGTTATCCTATAACAATGCTCTCGTAGCAGCTACAGCTACCCTTGTCACTGTTACATCCCCCACTTGACTTGGAGCACTCCCCTCAACCCAGAGACAGCTTCTACAAGGAGTCACCAACATTGGAAGTAGCATTTCAACCACTGATAACACAGATATTGAGCTTACGGCTCTGGCGAGCCAGAAAAACCCTCCAACTTTTTGTTACCTCCACGACTCAAAGCAACTTTCCACTTCATTCAGAAGACGCTCCTGACCTTGCTACACCCAGTAACAACACTGAAGCAGTTTCCCACATTGAAATTGATACTGCAACTGTTATCGACTTGGTGCTCGGTTAAATGTCTTCCAGTCACAGATAGAGCCACCCGAGGCCTTGTGGCACCCCCACCCCCAACTTGGAAGTACCTCTCCTCTGAGTCTGAAACTTCTACTGCAGTGCAGAGGATGACTTTCGACGGCTGCACAAAATGCCGAAAGTGTTAGTAGGATGCCAGCAGGTACTGCAGAGGTGGCAACTTTTGTTTGGCTCACTTACACCCTTCGAAGAGTACTATGCCCCACCCTCTGCACAGAACTTCAAACTCACTAGGTTTACTTACAATGGAAATGTGAAATACTTTATTGGCCATTTCTTTGAGATTGTAGAGGTGAATAACTGGGAAGCTCATACAGCTCTACTTCTTGTCAAAGAGGCATTCCCTGAAGAGGCTTTAGAATATGGTAAACCCTACACCTTGCAGGCAATATTCACCATCCTCTGTGCTCACTCTGACTTGACATGCCGTGAAGCTCTGTAGCAGGTTAAATCCTTGCAGATGTCCCAGAAAACTCCCCTACAAGAACACCCTAGCAAAGTAAAAAGGCTAGTCTACGTGGCTTATAAAGAGTTGCCAGAGAGGCATACTGAACATTTAGTGTTAGAAACGTTCACTTCTACCCTTGGCCACCCCTAATTGCAATGCCAACTACTAGCGGTAGACCATCAAAGTCTTGAATATGCTGGTGGTGCCAGAGGAAAACTTTGGCAAGACAGTCCCAGAGACAAAACCGTCTCTACCATATATGGTTGATAAAAAAACGAAACAGAATGCAACAATTCTTCTATTGATCTAATTTTTTGTTCCAAGGATTCTTCTGCTGTGCTACAGTACCCTCAGCTTCTACAGAGCATGTTCACACTTACGCTGTTACCACCACTTGCATTCCAGAACACCACCTGCTTCCACAACAGCTGCTTCTACCTATGCCAAAAGATTCCATGCTTCTCTTACATTAAGCGGCGCGGAGCTTTGTTGTGAATGAGCAACAACCAAAGCAATGGTGGCAAGTAGTGCCAGCAGTGCCAACTCCTTTTTCTGTAGCTGCCACCCTTCCTCCAGCAGTGTAGAACCCTCTTCCTGGGACACCTGCCACCCTTGCTGTGACACAGAGCCTCAAACCTATAATAAAATATTCCAACTCTGCAGCGGCCTTCACTCCAGAGTCGGGTGCATGGGCAGTTTGGTCAGTACTGCAGGGTTTTGCTTCGAGTTGGACACTTGCCCTTTTATCGAGAGCACCATTGACTTCAGGAAACAACAAGCACCCTCAATTAGCTGCAGCAATGCACAAAGGTGGAAAAAAACAATTGGCAAGAGTTGAGAAGTACAGTCTAGTGTGTCCTACACCCCTTCCTCGGTCTCCTGGACCACAATCCTCCCAAAGCCATTCTCCGTAAAAAGGTTTTGCCTTCTTTAACCACAGTGGCATTTTCCAACATTTAACCCTCTTGCCAATCATCAGGATTAAACACACAGCTAAAATCTGCTTAAACTCTCTGCCACTATACACTCCTTGCCCAACCTAACCCCCTCCAACTCGTAGGTTTGTTGACGTACCAACCTACTTCTATAGAGAACAGCAAATTGCCAGTGGGAACAGCAAACCAACTTGTAAAGCGGTCCTCTTGACCCAGCGAGTGAAAGTCCCCTCCTCCCAGAGCTGCCAAGGTTTAACCAACTTGGTTATCCAGTTTTCAAGTATAAGTACGTTACCAGGTCAGTTGCTTCCTCCTTGGTAAAACAGAAGCCAAGCGCATCACACTTTCAGTCAAAACCAACTGGACAACAAATCTCCTATCCAGGCATGTTTTCAGTCAGCTACCTGCGTCAGTAAGAAAAACAGTGCAACGAAGCCAGTTACAAGGTATCCCAATTGATGGTAGCCAGATCTCTTTTCATGGCACAGCAAGAGTTACCCTTTATCTCTGCGATGTGAAGACTGAGGAAACCTTTATTGTTAGTCATATCAACAGCGACGCCATTTTTGAGATGTCCTTTCTCAGTGCTCACAATGTTACATAAGGTTCAGCGAGTCAGCTGAAGTTACAGATGATAGAGATATCCATTTTACAGACAAGCATGGCATGTTGTTGATAACAGCATTCAGATCCCCCATGATACCCATCTACTCCGGGTATGGATTCCACTAATCTGTGTAAAGTTACCACACAGAGCTACTTGTTCCTCCCTGGAGGATTGCCCATTGCAGCTAGTCGGAATGAGCTTGATGGTAAGGGACGCACACTTGCAAGATGTATGAACCGTACTGCTCAGCCTGTAGAGTTGAAAGCAGGTAGCACCATTAACCATTACATGGGTGTAGCCCTGAAGAGGTCAAACTAGCTGGGCTTTCTGCAGAACTCATAACCATCCCCAGTCTTGACCCAATCTTGACCCACATTCCCACTTTTCCTCTCATGTGTTGAGCTGTACTCAGCATCCCTCCCCCTCACTGTCAGAACCATTGATAGGCCCAAAAGGTAGCAGGACTGCTATGCCAGTATGCTGAGATGTTTAACACTGGACACCATGACATAAGACATACTATTCGGGTTACCCACAGCATTCTTCCCCTACCCAATACCCTTCTCCCTCCCCCCCCTTCTTCCCTCTGACTCAGTCCCCAACAAGAAGAAGAGGCAGAGAGACAGGTGGATCAATTGTTAGAACCTGGACTCATAGAGCCAGCATCAGGGACATGGAGCTTCCCTTTGGTTCTGGAGAATAAGAAATATCGTGCAAGTAGAGTCTGTATAGATTACAAACTATTGGATGCTGTCATTCATAAAGATGCCTGTTCTCTTTCCAAAATCGATGACAGCCTCGATGCTTTGTAAGGGAGCAGGTTCTTTTGCGTGCATGATGTGGTATTGGATACTCGCAGGTCCCCATTGATGAAGAAGCCAGTCTGCACTCTGCTTTTGCCATCAGTGCCAGCCTTTGGAAGTGGAAAGTCTCACCTCAACCCCAGCCACCTTCCAGCACCTGATGGAGAAGGTTCTCCAGGGCATCCATTGGAAAACCCTCTGGCTCAAGCTTGGCAACATTACTGTCATCGTCCCTGACTTTCCAACTTCCCCAACATTTAGGTGAAGTTTTTCAGCATTGCAGTAGGCTGGTTTGAAGCTCAAACTGAGCAAATTCAATTTCCTCAAATCTCAAATCAAGTAATTGGGTCACATAGTAAACAGTCAAGAGTGGCCATTAACCCAGAGAAAGTAGCTGTCATTGCCTACTGGTAAACTCCTACTGACTTGAAAAGCCAGCCCTTTTGTGAGCACTGAAGGCTACTACAATCAGTATATACCCAACCTTTCATTATAGCATAGCTCCGAACTAAGCTTACAAATAAGCATGTTTACTGAGAGGGTCTCAAGCACAAGAGACTGCTTTCCAACCGCTAAAAGTAGCCATGAACCGTGCCCCCATGCTTGGTTACCCCCACTCTAAGGCCCAGTAAATTATAGATACTGATGCCAACAGTACAGGTGTAGGTGCTGCCCAATTACAGGGAAGCAATAAGAAGGTTATTGCTTGCTACAGTAAGATGCTCAGTCTCCAGGAGTGTAACTACCGTGTGATTTGGAGAGAGTTGTTGGTAGTGGTTAGAGCTATCAAGCACTTCTTCCCCTATCTACATGGCCAACAATTTGGTCTTCGGACCAACCATGCTTCCCTCTTGTGGTTGTGTTGCTGCAAATAGTCTATGAGCTAGGTTGTTTGGTGACTTGAATCCCTTTCAGAGTTCAGGTAAACTAATGAACATAGGAGTGGTCCCCTACATGGTAACGCAAATGGTCTGAGTGCAACCAGAGTGTAAGCAGTGTGGCCATATTGAGCAGAGAAAGACGGTAAACTCCTTGAGTATAAAATACAGTAGAAATTGGCTTATCTTGCCCACTCTCTGACCCTCTTCCCCTTCCCTTGATTCAATTTGAGTCAGCCCTTCTATCCTTCAAGTATCCCCCAAATAGTTCAATCCGTTTCATGTGAAACTGACTGAGTCTAGGCTCGGAGAGTGGTCATGCTGTTGCTGTAGTTTATGAAACAGTGCCTACACATCACCCCTCACAAAGAGAAGTTGGAGCTTAGTAGAGGCACGTGTGGTTTAGTGGTTAAAGTGCTTGCACTGCAATACAGGATCTGGGGTTCAATTCCCAGCACGTTTATCTGTGAGCGAGATATTCAGCTTCCTATATGGTCTGCCTGGTTGCATATGGGCATAAACATAACGTGGTCCACAGTTTGATTGCACTCTCCTTAATAACTATGGAGTCACGCTAGTAAAAGATCCTCCTCTGCTTTTCGGAAGAGTAGCCGGTGTAACGGCGGGCACGGGTATAGGGTGCTGCTCACACAAGCTCAAAGCTTATGAGACCTGTCTTTAGGGTTGCCCCTAAAGCACAGCTCAAACAAATAAAGAAACAAACCAAGTAGTGAGGAGCTGTGACAGTTAAATAGCAGCATTGGAGCTATGAGACTTCAGACAGATAGTGTGCTGAAATTTCAGGTCTCTTCCAACCAGCACTCTCACAGACATGCTGTCTGTCCAGCAGGTCTATGTGACCACATGGTCTAGCAGAGCCATACCCTAGCACATCAGAGAGTGGCCAGGACTCTTAAGTGCCGCGAGCTCATATGGTACTGGCCAACAATGACTGCTAATGTTCACCATACGGTCAAAATCTGTAAGGTATTCCAGAGAGAAAAGAAGGGTAGCTTTAGTCCTGTCAACATATGTATGCAGACTGTTCCTGGCAAAAACTGGCCATTGGTTTGGTGAGCCATTTTTCTTAGAGACCCATGGTAAAGACTGGATCCTGGCGTTGTCTGACCACTTTACAAGGTGGCAAAGTGCTCTGGCACTGCCGAATACCACAGCTCCATTGGTAGTAATAGTAATGTAGGAGCAGATCTCGGTAAAAAAAGATTGGCAAACATACAGCAAAGAATTTTGTGATTGTGAGATTTGTTGGATTGTTTACGAACTTGCCAAAAATGTATTTGTTAGTTTTTAGATAAATTTTTTAGTATAATATGTATATGCATTTGTTAACATGTTAGTAGTAATGTAGGGGCAGATTTTTGTCATGATGTTTGAGGACAAGCACGTTATCCTGGTTCCAAGTGCCTTTTTGTTGGCACCAGTTACCATGAGAACCTGAAAAGTTACTTTTTTGTGCTCAAGTTTTTATTGTTTTAAATTTTGTTTGTAATTGTATGGTTAACTAAGTATTCATTGTGCAGGAGTTGTTTTTATTAGGGCTTGCATGATGATTTATGTAGTAGTTGTCTTTCCATGATATATATTATCGTACCCTCATATGCTTTATCTAGTAGCTTGAGTAGTTGTGTTCCCCTTAATGGATTACTAGTTCGTAACGTGCTTTATGTAACTAAAGACACTGTGATTGGGTTTCCTGTTTTGCTTGTGGAGAAACAAAAATTTACACAACAATGTGAACTTATATCCCAATCATCTGACTCAACAACTGTGATCAGACAATAATACTATAATTTAAATTGGGCGGATTGAGTGTTGTATAAAAATGAAGTGTTGTATTATTGTATCACTTTATTATATAAGAAAAAACATTATAGATATGCATTGGTTACTTCTATCATTAGTTAAAAAGAATGTACGGAAGCTTCTACCTCGCAATTAATCTGTAGGTATCCGATAACCTGTGGCTCGATTATACCCCAATACTTTTTAGTCCATTTGCATTGAAAGATCCTTTGAAAAATTTTTTCAATCCCGAGCAGCCTTTTTAATTTTTTTTAAATAGATATTCACATCTACATTATTTGTCATACGTAGAATACTTTCAATGTTATTATTCATTGTCTCTACTAATAATTCTGGAGCATTGTCTTGATAACACATACTACGCTCATACTGTTCATACTTCTCCATACAACTGTCCCATATTTAGCAAATGTTGAGTAGCGCAGAACATTATCACCTGAAACGCCGCTAGAAAGACTGACTTTTTTCCAACAACCATGTTGTCTTTTATGTACTTATTATAAACCTCTGGAAAAAACCTTTTACATAACACATATTTTTTGTTGGCGTGTTGATCTGAAATAACAAGAGAAAAAATTTCAGTGAAAGATATTAAATATCGAAGTAAAATAATGATTACAATCAAAAGAGCTTTTTATTTTTTAACTGGTTTTGAATAATTATTTATTAATTTTTACCTTATTGCTGAGAATCCTCCTAGTAGTTGTGTAGGAGTACTATGCTGTTGTAAAGGATTTGTGTACACTTACTTGTATACGGCCTTCACCGGACCACTGTCTACTAAAGCCTTCCTATTCTATTGAGAGCTAGGGCAAATGGTAGCAAGCCGACTAGCCTCAGCCACTAAAAACTCCGTGTTGTGGCTTCTACTAACTGTAGCATAACTCAGCTCACAACCGGCACTTAATTAATTAATCGATCCCTCTCAACACGAGACAACTCCTCTGACAATACGGGGATCTGTTACACGATATAATTAGATCCTGCTTCCAACCAATTTTGCTGACTAAGCACGTGCGTAAATTCAGCAATTGATAATCTTCTACTAATCTTAACTTGTCAATCTATTTCGTCAATCGAGTTAGGCATACTTGGACAATATCTTAGCATGTGATTACTTCCAAGAATATTGCGAACTAACAAGCTTTATACTGCATCACAGGTTGTACAGCAAAGGAGGGGGTTACAGCTGATAATAATAAATATATTCCCGAGCAAGATACAAAAACTTACAAACCGTGAGAGAGGTTTCGAAGCATTATTGACAATCCTGGTACGTTTAACAACGACTTAAAATATACTCCAGTAAATGATTGCGAGGAACACAACATTACACCACGTTACACAGTTCTACTCTTTAGCACAACTACTCCAGAGCTCTGGAGGTCTGGGCGATCTGCCTCAGTATTTATAGAAAAGCCATACAGTTGAAATACATGAATGCAATTGGCTAAATATAATAAAATATGATTGGCTATGTACAAAAACAAGGTTATCATGCGTAACAAAAAAGAGTAATCCAAGGCGCCTGCCTGCCTGAACGATCATACAGCTAACGAGTGTCATGAGGTCGATCACTAGAACATTCCTTAGCTCGAGGTTCCTCCTAAGCTTGACTAGATGGTCGATGGTCCACAAGCCAGTCTCTGTTGCTAGGCGACTATACACATCAGCTTCATTAGATAAGGCAGGGCAACTCTTGGCGTATCTGTCTTTCCACACTCACTCGCATAAATCCATCCCACTGTGGTAGATGTTGCTTATACAGATGATGTTGCTGGAGTGAATGATTTCTGTGTAAAAACATTGCTTCTTAAATAATCAAAGTTGCACCGATGGACCCTACAACAAATGAAAAGGCCACGAAACATGCTTTATAACATATAATAAAATCTACTTGACTAAATTATTCTTCGTGCAAAAATCCCTTTATTATGCATAGGAGTTTTCGCGTAAATGAAAAAAAAATTTTGCGCAAAAATCTCTTTATAATATATAAGGATTTTCGCGCTAATTAATATTTTTTTTCACGCAAAAATACCATTGTCATACATAAAGATTTTTGCACAGATAAAAAAAAGTTTTTGCCGAAAATTTCTTTTTAGTATATAATGATTTTAGGCGAATAAACCTGTTTTTTTGCGCGAAAACTTCTTCTAAAATATAAGAATTTTCTCGAGAATAAACAAACTTGTTCAATTTGTGATCTTTTGTAATGCATTTTTCGAGCGAGCATTCTTATTAGTTGTAAGCTTGGGTCAATAGCTGCAACTTGAACTCTTAAAGAGCCACCGTTTTTACACAGAAACTGGGCTCTCTGCATTAAGGTAAGAAATAATAAATAATTCTTCAAGACTGTTGAAGTACTCAACTAACTGTGCTGTGGAGCAACTATCTTTTAATTTATTATGATTAAATGATGATAAATAACTCACTTTTTTATTTTGTTTGTTTTTTTAGAATGAATAGTCAAGACGTTGAAAGTCAATTGATGATTGAAGAGTCAAAGACCCATGAAGTTTTTCTCCCCTATCAACTCCCATCTTTGAATCCCTACCAAACATAACTCTACGATCTTAAATTATAAAATGTTCGTGCTGTTGATTTGAAAGAAGCAAGTCAAGATGATAAGACTATGAATGATGACGAACACTCGAACTGCAAAAGTAGAGCTGTGATGGATATTGAAGATGACACACTTCTCCGACACCCCAAGTTTCCCATTGAGGATATCAGAATCAACAACCTGAGTACCTTCACCCACAAAAGCCCCTTTCTGCTAAATACTCTGTCTCCACATTGACAAAAAAGCATTGAATTAAGAGCAGCAATTCGAGTCTCCACATTGACAAAACAGCATTGAAAGAACAGCAGCAACTTGAGATCTACCGGGACCAACAGTTATGCAGGTGTTTGCCGTTGAATTCCATGATGAAGCGGCTTGCACCATCATCTACAACTATCGAAAGGATAAGAAGACAATTCGAGTGAAGAGTGATGTTTTAAGTGATGTAGGACTGCTTGTTAATAAAGCTCAACAATCATTTCCAGCGGTTTTAATCTACATGGAAAAAGGAAAGACTAGAAAACCAATTTTCCGCACTGTTGATGGATACGGTAACTGTTTAAAGTCAAAGGATGCGTTCAATGTAATGACAGGCAAGAGTAGGAGACAGATCAAGGCATATTTCAACATAGATCACCTCTACGATTTTCCACCAGACGGTGACATAAGCTACGAAAACACAAGACTGCTAGAAAAATCCAACACTCAATGGAACAAGTCTGCCGAGATTCTTGTTGCTCAATACGGATGCTTGATAGATGGAGAGCTGCTGATTGGAGATATCTGCATTCCCCTCAAATAGCTTCAGCGGTTGTATCTGGGAAATACGGAGTTGTTCTATTCGAATGATCTCTCACCTCATTGTCTCCTGTGTCTCGCAAGCTTCTCACAATCTCATTCATACTCCATCTGCTGCTTCTCAGTAAATAGAAGTATATGCAGTAATTACCGCATATGGTTGACAAAAACTTTTGCACCCGAGTCTCATTACTCCGTATCGAATCATTTTCTCTCTGTCTCCTCAGTAACTTGCTTACATCTGGGTAAAAAGCTACAAGTCTTCTGAATGGGTGGAAAAAATCCACCCTAAACTCATCAGCATACACAGCTAACCAATGCTCTCTGGTTTGATGGAAATAATGAATGTTGAATACAAAGCATCCCATTGGAAGACTGCTTATTTGCGTCCAAAACTGATCTCGAGCTCCAACGTGAACACCCTCGGTGCGACAGATATCATCCGAAGATACCATCAAACAAATGCACATGGTGTTCATCTCTTGTTGGCTGTTTAGGTCACTACATCACCGGCGACAGCTAATTGAAGTATGCTGTCCATCTCCAATACACCATCCGGTTGTGTTGGCACTAAAATGAATCTCTACACTCGATGTGACATTTTTCATCGAGTGAAAACCTTCATTGAGAAAAACACCTGTCAAGTCAAATCCGTAAATCGTAGTGTCATCTAGATATTGTTCTCTCGTAGCACCTGTACTTTCACCGTCAAGCAAAAATCCACTAGTGTATAGAAATTGATGATATTCCCATCAAAAAAATTTTTTGGTATAGTTTGGCTCATATCTCCTTCCAACCGAGTAATTTCCAATTCTCAATATGATGCTCATGACATTGCCATTCTGCATCCTAAACCGGTTCTTGGTGAACCGAATACTCAGAGCATTGTGATCAACCAAACAAAGATAGATCTGTTTCGGTTTCTGTTTGTTCTCCTCATCCAATGTTATATCAATCTGTCTCACTGAGCTGCAAATCTTGAACAACTTTATTCGCTTTCGCTCAATCAGATAAATGCAGCTGTGTCCTTCCAATGCTAAACTGAGTTGAGATTTTTGTATCTTGGTATTTACCTTGACTTTGCAAAGTTGCAATTAAAACTTGTCGATTCTGATCCAGCTGGTGACCTGTTGGCGGCGAACAAGGCCAGTTTGCTGGAAGCCTGTTCAAACTCCAACTGCATAGACAGACTAAGAACTAAAAGTTTTCTCTGTTGCAAAAGCGCTAGGTGGGGTTTGCCAGAAGACTCCAACGTCTTCCCACTTCTGATTAACCCCCTCCTCTTCCTTTTGTCAACGGTGCTGTGTTTATCTGCGTCTTCACTCATCGAATTGTTGTACATCCAACCCTCCAACCATCCCTGGTATTTCTTTTCAGTGGTGCTAGTTTCCAGTAGTTGCAAAAAGTAGGAACGCAAACCATAGTTGTTGGCATATTCGACACTACTACCTTCTATAGACATTTGTATATCCTTGAATATCGAATGGGTTGAGTCTCCCATCCACACAGGCGCGGTTTCATTGTTGCCCGCAATATCACTTCCATCGTCTTGGACAACTGTTGCTTCGATTTGCAGAAGTAAGTTATAAAGATCCGTGTAATGTTCGTTAATCCCTGCCAATGTCAACTCGATCCAGCCATAAGGATCTAACCTGTCGGGTCTGATGACGACGTATTCCGATCTCTCTACCGATATATTTGAGGGCTCCGTCGCGAACACATCCAGTGCAGGGTTTATGTTGCAGGGAGAACCTATTTGTGAAAGAAAAAAAAATCAGATACTTTTGTATGAATTCCATATCAATGAAAAATATCTTATACATCATATACACTGATACTGTTTCGATAAGGATCTAGTTTGATCGATGGAAAAGTACGAAACAGCAATTAATAGGCTAAAAATATATTTAATTTACATTTGATTTCAACATACTGTCACAGCAAAGGGAAAAGGTAGTTAAAGTTATTTTTCTTGCTAAATAAAAATTGTAACAACTCAGCTCCTCTGCAGCCTCCAGTCGAACAGCATCACTGCGCAAAAAAACCCTTGGCAAGTGTCATCAACAAAGCCAAAGAATAGAGAGAAGTGTAAACAATGAGTAATGAAATGGGTGGGTCTATGAACAAGAAAATGGAAGCCGGTTGCCATTCTGTTTCACAAATATCTACCACAATATATAATAGAGATAATAAAGTGTAAACTTTACACTTAGATCGTTAAATAGCCCCATATTATTTATCAACCTATCATTTGTATTGTATATAGTGCTGCAACTCTAATAGCATTTGTGCATTTATAGACTTCTAACCCAAGGGAAACCAGACCTGTTCAAGTCACAAATGATGATCCAAGAAGGATAGAGCAAGTTTTGCTGAACTGGGTGAGTTGTGAATAATCGTCTATTTTTCCTGTAACTGATTACATTTTCCTCATCCTCATTTGTGTTGTGTTGAGTTATAGGATGCTTAGATCATGCAAACAGAAAGCTTCTGGTGTCGTTTATTCCATGTTTGTTAGCATTCAGATGTTGAATTGAGAACTATTTTTTCCGGACTTGTAAGTTTACAAAGTATGAGTCTTTCATGAAGGCTATATCTAAATGTAAAAAACATGGCTACTTTTACCTGTTTCCAAGGTTCCTCATCAAGTTTCTACATCAAGTTTTATAGCACCAATTTTAGGGTGAAACCAGCTTAGAAACTATTGCAATCCATTTGGAAATCGTTGCCAACCCACTGTTTGTATTACCTATTGTTTGTATTACCCAATGTTTGTATTACCCAATGTTTGTATTACCCATTGTTTGTATTACCCATTGTTTGTATTACCCAATGTTTGTATTACCCATTGTTTGTATTACCCATTGTTTGTATTATCCACTGTTTGTATTACCCAATGTTTGTATTACCTATTGTTTGTATTACCCAATGTTTGTATTACCCATTGTTTGTATTACCCAATGTTTGTATTACCTATTGTTTGTATTACCCAATGTTTGTATTACCCATTGTTTGTATTACCCAATGTTTGTATTACCTATTGTTTGTATTACCCAATGTTTGTATTATCCACTGTTTGTATTACCCAATGTTTGTATTACCTATTGTTTGTATTACCCAATGTTTGTATTACCCATTGTTTGTATTACCCACTGTTTGTATTACCCAATGTTTGTATTACCCATTGTTTGTATTACCCAATGTTTGTATTACCCATTGTTTGTATTACCCATTGTTTGTATTATCCACTGTTTGTATTACCCAATGTTTGTATTACCTATTGTTTGTATTACCCAATGTTTGTATTACCCATTGTTTGTATTACCCAATGTTTGTATTACCTATTGTTTGTATTACCCAATGTTTGTATTATCCACTGTTTGTATTACCCAATGTTTGTATTACCTATTGTTTGTATTACCCAATGTTTGTATTACCCATTGTTTGTATTACCCACTGTTTGTATTACCCAATGTTTGTATTACCTATTGTTTGTATTACCCAATGTTTGTATTACCCATTGTTTGTATTACCCAATGTTTGTATTACCTATTGTTTGTATTACCCAATGTTTGTATTACCCATTGTTTGTATTACCCAATGTTTGTATTACCTATTGTTGGTATTACCCAATGTTTGTATTACCCAATGTTTCTATTACCCAATGTTTGTATTACCCATTAATTGTATTACACATTGTTTGTATTACCCAATGTTTGTATTACCCATTGTTTGTATTACCCAATGTTTGTATTACCTATTGTTTGTATTACCCAATGTTTGTATTACCCATTGTTTGTATTACCCAATGTTTGTATTACCTATTGTTGGTATTACCCAATGTTTGTATTACCCAATGTTTCTATTACCCAATGTTTGTATTACCCATTAATTGTATTACACACTGTTTGTATTACCCAATGTTTGTATTACCTATTGTTTGTATTACCCATTGTTTGTATTACCCATTGTTTGTATCACTCAATGTTTGTAGTACCAATTGTTTGTATTACCCATTGTTTGTATTACCCAATGTTTGTATTACCCAATGTTTGTATTACCCATTAGTAGTAATATATGAGCAGATCTCCCTACCAAGTGTTTTTTTGTGGTTCTGGCCTTGGGGTTGAGGCAATGGGTTATGACGTTGGATGAATTCGCCGAGTTTATATTGTATTTCATTTGAGGGGTACTTGAGTGGCATTTGAGTGGCATTTAAGTGGCATTTGAGTTTTTGATTATTTTTTTACTTATTTTGAACTTATATGGCATATAGATTTTGAATGTATGACATTTAAGTTTTGATAATTCTACAGATACATCTACACTGAATAAATCCAATGATTAAAAATGAAACAATATGTGAATATATACATTTATTGTATAATAAGTAGGGATACATAAAGAGAACATGTTAAATATTGTGAGCTTGAAATAGTTCCAATATCATTTCAAATGAAAAAGTGGATGATGAGAGATTTTCATCCGTTTGTATGTATCTACATATATCTGATTGAAAATGATATAATAATTCAGTAGTCCATTGTATTGAAATCAATTTTTGAGTGAGCTCTTTATTCTACACTTTTCTTTGACAAAAAAAAGGTATTTGGTGAAATATTTTTTCATTTCATTCAATTTTCATAAATTTTTTGCAAAAAGAAATCATTCTCTAAATGGTTAAATTTCATCTAATTGTACAAATTTACAAAAAAGGAGAATGTGATAAAATAGATATCATAATAGAGTGTAATAAGTTGAATATATAGAGTTAAAGTCTATAAAAACTTTTTAATTTGTAAAGTATTTGATGACTTTACAAGAAATATCATCACATTCAGGTTCAATGATGATGAGAAGATTTTCTTCAAGCTTAAGTTTACTATTTTCCGATATAGACAGAGAAAGTTTTGAAAAACCCTCCAAATCATTATAAATAAAAACTCTATAAATCGACGGTGTTGAATTTGTAATTGATACTGAATTGTTTTCGCATATGATGTATCTATCACACACACAATCAGTAGTAGTTTCGATTTCTTCAGAATTGTATATAGTAGAGTTTGTAGGGCTTGGTTGTTCCAAAATTAAATCGACTAAACCCAGAGCTTGTGGAAGAGATGGAATTGATGGTGATAAAGCTGGAACTACTGGCTTGTTTGTAGTGGTTGTCGTCGGGGTTGTTGTCGTCGTTGTCTGTGGAGTTGTGGTGATTGTTGTCGTTGTATGTGGAGTTGCAGTGGTTGTTGTTGGAGTTGTTATTCGAGTCGTAGTTAGTAATCCTTCATCGTATAAACGAATGTAATTTAAAGCTTCATCGGTTTTGCAAACAAAGTAGTGTTGAGGCCACATATCATAAGTGTCACAGCTTCTACGTAGGTGAGCAGGTTCCATGAAACATGTGAGTCTAAGCATATGATATTTTAAGTTTTTTCTTAAAATACGAGTTACTGATTCAACCGCTTCCATATTAAGAATTCCCCGAAAACATCCAGACGCTCTATGAGATAAAGTGAATGGTTTAATCTCTGTTACAAGACAATAACCGCTTAGGATTGGGAATAATAGGAGATAGATGCAATATCTCATTTTTTATTCAGAGAGAGAGACTTTTAACCTAGTTTATGCTTTCATCATCTAGAGTTAACTGTCTTGCATTTCGGTGGTCTTTGGTTAATATGCTTCAACTAAAGCTCTATATTTATAACCTTGGGATTGCATTTGTCTTTGGTATCTCCTTGACATGTGATACTGATGATAATCTTGTTTTGAACAGACTTCAAACTTTCAAAACTCGAAAATGACAAATTTACACCTTCAATACCATTGATGTTAGTGATGATAGTAGCTATTTTTGGCTCCTCGTTGGTCAAACGATTGCATTCCACACATGCAAAGTTGGTTGTCTCAAACTCTTCTGTTGGTGGACAAATCAAACGTGAGGTGTTGTATTCAAATACACATAATTCATCATTCCAAAATAGTTTTGTATTTTGAGTAAGACCTTCCGTATTATTTTTAACCCCTATTGCGCATTCCTCCTGATTCAGAGTGTATTTTGTTGGTGTATCACAAGGCACAGAATCTGTAGAAGTTGTGTCCTTGCAGATCCAAGAAGCGCTTCAAGGGATGAAAAAACCACAATATAATAAGTCGGGAGGGTAGAGTCGCACACAGTTTTTTCCATTTTCATCTTTATATCGTATAGTCCTTTCGAAAGGTGAAAAAACCAAGACATCATTTTTATCCATAGCTCCGGCTATACATTCATCAATTTCGTTGGTATAGAATACTCCACTAACATTGGGAAATGTTAGTGCCAGTAGCAAGATAAATACGCGGCTCATTTTTTAAAATGTTTTCGCTTTCAGTGTTGAAAGTTGAATACTTTCTTTCTTGATGTTTTTTCTATTTATACGTAAGCGGCTAGCGGCTTGTTCAGCTCTCTCAACCGATTTTGAAGATGTGAAACAATCTCATCAAAGTGGTTACCAAAATGTAAGTATGGTTCCAATCGAGATTGAGACAAAAGAACATGTGTTTCTGTCCAGCGAAATGAAGTCAAACCTCTTAAAATCGAAATATCTATCAAATCACCCAGTTCAGCATCTTTCAAACATTGCTTTATATCAATCAGTTCGATCGCTCTTTTGAGATCTTCAAAATCTATCAACTTGGCTTGCGGACAGCATACTTTTGGATCAAAGCTCCTAGAACAGTTTAAGCATTCGAGAGGATTTGCTCTTGAAATACAATTACAGCTCAAAAGCATGCTTTGTATTGATTTACGGACTAGATTGAATCCTAACACAAAATAAAATACTTCTTCGGTGATGAGTTGAACAAAAAGAGGATTCGAACGCTCTAAAGGAATGTGTTCAAAATGAGCCCTTATGAACTTAGGAACAAAATCAGCCAATGTACCAATTGACTTGAATCCTTGAGTTTTTCCACTCATGTTTCTGCTGTAGTTCAGAGATAAATGAAGCAACTTTTTTTGTAGCAGTTCTTTTATGAGTCTTCAGATATATTTGTCGAATCAATAGTTATTATCGGGTTGACTGAGTCTTCTTTTTCATCAAGAGTGTAAGCGTATGGATATCCTTCTGCTATCGCAAGTAATTTATCCTTTAGTCGTTGATAAGCCAGTTTGCTCTGACTAGTAGGTAATAGGTAGGGATTTAATCGTGCTCTCAAATTTGTTAACAAAAAGGGAGACTTCAAATCATCAGTGGAAAGATCCAAAAAAGCATTAATCCATTCATCATGCACCAAAAAACCCATTTTAGCATTTTTCAAAACTTGTCTTCTATCAATCCAGTCGATAGCATCACCCAATTCTTTTTTGGTAGGTGTAGCACCTTCAACCATTTCAGCATATCTTTTACAAGTGATACATTTGTCATCAACGTGTGAACAGTAACAGTTTAGTAGCGATAGATTGGTTGCTTGCTTGTAAAAACTTCCTCCTAGTACACAGTATACACATTCCTCCGTAAAATAAATCCTCAACATTTCATCAGAAACCTCAGCCAAAAAAGTCTTAGGTCCTATAGCATCGGAAGCTTCTTGGTGAGCAAAGTCTTCAACACGTAACATATTTGTTGTTATTCCGTTAAATTACAAAACGCGAATGATACGTTTTCAAATTGAAACACCTATTTAATCATTCATTACTTTTTCTTTTTTTTGAGGTTAATTGTTATGCTAGCTCATGTAGATCTTCATAAATGCTTTAATTTCAACCTGACAACCATCGATTGGGCAAGGTTTTACTTCTGATGAGCATTCAGTAAGCGCTTTTTCCTTACACTCACTACAGTAAATGAGATGACCACATGGAAGAGAGATATGATTTGCAATTACTTTTTTTTCATGCGTCTCAGACACACATTGAGCGAGTTTGCTTTGCTTAGTCTGATCTTTATCTTTTTTTAACGAATCAATTGATTTAGCATCATTTTTTAACAGTGTTGACGAATTCTCAACAGTTGTAAAATCATTTTCAAAAATATGTAAGGCTTCAATCATAAAACCTATTCGCTCAAAAGGTTTTCCATTTAACACTAAAACTTGTTCGATATCGTTTTGACTGTATCCTAGTTTTTTGCAAATAAGTTTCATTTCTTCGGTGTCATTGTTGTTCGTTATTTGTTTTACTTTTTCTCGATATTTTTCAACCCGTCGCTTACACCTTTTGCCTTTTTCCGTTCGCATGTAAACATCCTCAACATACTCTTCACCTTTACTCCCGAGTAAAAAATAACAGTCTGGGAACCATCGACAGTGTTCCTCCCACGGTAGATCACTCTCTTCCCATTCTTTAAGTTCACCTGAGCAAAAGAAGCATTTTACACTATCTCCGAACTTAGTATAGTAGAAACCTGCATTGGAAAGGAGTTTCATGGAGACTTTACCCTTCCATTGTTTGAAACTGTCTTCTCTAGATGTTTCAGTAGCAAAACGTGGTGTATCAGCACGATCAATTGATATACCTAGAGGTAATACTTCTGCAGTTAAATCTCCTCTTCTGGTCTTTTGTTCTTCCATCGTATAACTTTTGACAATTGAGATGTTTTTCATTTCATCTGCAAGTAGTTTCCTAGGTCTATACAGACGATTGTGAGTGTTAAATCCTCTAACAAATCGACAAAACGGAAAACTTTTAGCGTGTTCTTTCATCGGATGTTCATCTTCATCCTTCCAGTTTAGTAATACCCCTTGGCAAAAAACACATCGAACAGCGTTGTCTTTTTCAAGGTTATAGAAACCAGCTGCAGCCATGTTTTCACCACAATGTTTACCTACTCGTCTCCAATTTGTAAGAAATGATTTTCTTCGATAACTTTCATCAAGCATTAAAGCCTCTCTTTCATAAAAAGAGAGTTCATTGTAAATGAACTTGAAAAAGTCTGCTGGGGAAAGTTGCGCAATAGTTTTTTGTAATTTTAATGACAAAAGACTACAGTGATTATCCGGATAAGTTGCGACGACATAAGTGATTGCAGTGGTATCAGGAAAATTTCGTTGTAAAAACAACGACGAAGTAACGAGTAAACTATCATCTATCCATTCAGTGCAGTCTTTAGTATTTTCGAAGCAATTCCGAGTTTTTCGCATTTCTTTTTTTTCATTATAAATAGTGTTTGCTACATATCTGTTGTTTGTTACTCGACACATTATTTATATATAATACAAGTAGTAGCTTCAGTTATTACTCAAGTTGAAGTTTTGTTGGAAAGTTCTTTCCTTTTGATCTAGTTCGTTGTTATTCTAAAAAAAAATGATAATGCTTTATAGCAAAAAAATAAAAAAAAGACTAAGGTTTCAATTTTTTTTCAATATACTTGAATTGATTACTATTATAATAGAATGTAAATACTTACATCAGAAATGAAGACTTGTCTTTCTTTTGAATTAAAATGAATGATATTCCTAGTAGTTTGAACTTGAGAGCTGCTTTCTATAAAATTCGGATGAAGAAGGAGTACATTTTTCATTTTGAAGTCCTGAAATAATAAGAATAAACATAATTAAAACTTACATACAGCATTTTTTTGATATCTTAAATAGTGAATAATCTTGTTTTTTGTTCAGAAAATGTCTTCACGCTGAAATCGATTACAATTAAAACAAAATATAAATACTTACATCACAAATGAAGACTTGTTTTTCTTTAAATTAGATGAATTATATACATAGTTGTTTGAACTTCAGCTGTTTCCTATGTAACTCAAATGATGAAGAAGGAGGGTTGTAGTAGATGATGATGTAGTAGATCTTCTTCCTTCAGTTAGTTTGAACTTGAGAGCTGCTTTCTATAAAATTCGGATGAAGAAGGAGTACTTTTTTCATTTTGAAGCCCTGAAATAATAAGAATAAACATAATTAAAACTTACATACAACATTTTTTTGATATCTTAAATAGTGAATAATCTTGTTTTTTGTTCAGAAAATGTCTTCACGCTTAAATCGATTACAATTAAAACAAAATATAAATACTTACATCACAAATGAAGACTTGTTTTTCTTTAAATTAGATGAATTATATACATAGTTGTTTGAACTTCAGCTGTTTCCTATGTAACTCAAATGATGAAGAAGGAGGGTTGTAGTAGATGATGATGTAGTAGATCTTCTTCCTTCAGTTAGTTTGAACTTGAGAGCTGCTTTCTATAAAATTCGGATGAAGAAGGAGTACTTTTTTCATTTTGAAGCCCTGAAATAATAAGAATAAACATAATTAAAACTTACATACAGCATTTTTTTGATATCTTAAATAGTGAATAATCTTGTTGTTTGTTCAGAAAATGTCTTCACGCTTAAATTGATTACAATTAAAACGAAATATAAATACTTACATCACAAATGAAGACTTGTTTTTCTTTAAATTAGATGAATTATATACATAGTTGTTTGAACTTCAGCTGTTTCCTATGTAACTCAAATGATGAAGAAGGAGGGTTGTAGTAGATGATGATGTAGTAGATCTTCTTCCTTCAGTTAGTTTGAACTTGAGAGCTGCTTTCTATAAAATTCGGATGAAGAAGGAGTACTTTTTTCATTTTGAAGCCCTGAAATAATAAGAATAAACATAATTAAAACTTACATACAGCATTTTTTGATATCTTAAATAGTGAATAATCTTGTTTTTTGTTCAGAAAATGTCTTCACGCTTAAATTGATTACAATTAAAACGAAATATAAATACTTACATCACAAATGAAGACTTGTTTTTCTTTGAGTTAGATGAATTATATACATAGTTGTTTGAACTTCAGCTGTTTCCTATGTAACTCAAATGATGAAGAAGGAGGGTTGTAGTAGATGATGATGTAGTAGATCTTCTTCCTTCAGTTACTAACGATGAAGTGAATGCTTTCTGTATGAAAACAGTGCTTCTTATATAGCTTAAGTTGCACTGCTATGAATCACCATTATTTTCACATGAATGGAAACCGTTGCTTTCGCGGGAATAACAAAATTATTTTCACGCGAATACAAACCAATGCTTTCGCGGGAATAAATAATTTATTTTCACGCGAATGGAAACCGTTGCTTTCGCGGGAATAAAAAATTTATTTTCACGCGAATACAAACCAATGCTTTCGCGGGAATCAATATTTTATTTTCACGCGAATGGAAACCGTTGCTTTCGCGGGAATAAATATTTTATTTTCACGCGAATACAAACCAATGTTTTCGCGGGAATAGATAATTTATTTTCACGCGAATGGAAAGCGTTGCTTTCGCGGGAATAAAAATTTTATTTTCACGCGAATACAAAGCAATGCTTTCGCGGGAATCAATATTTTATTTTCACACGAATGGAAACCGTTGCTTTCGCGGGAATAAATATTTTATTTTCACACGAATACAAACCAATGTTTTCGCGGGAATAAATAATTTATTTTCACACAGATGGAAACCCTTGCTTTCGCGGGAATAGAAATTTTATTTTCCCGCGAATACAAACCAAAGCTTTCGCGGGAATCAATACTTTATTTTCACGCGAATGGAAACCGTTGCTTTCGCGGGAATAAATATTTTATTTTCACGCGAATACAAACCAATGTTTTCGCGGGAATAAATAATTTATTTTCACACGGATAGAAACCATTGCTTTCGCGGGAATAGAAATTTTATTTTCCCGCGAATACAAACCAAAGCTTTCGCGGGAATCAATACTTCATTTTCACGCGAATGGAAACCGTTGCTTTCGCGGGAATAAATATTTTATTTTCACGCGAATACAAACCAATGTTTTCGCGGGAATAAATAATTTATTTTCACACGGATGGAAACCGTTGCTTTCGCGGGAATAGAAATTTTATTTTCCCGCGAATACAAACCAAAGCTTTCGCGGGAATCAATACTTCATTTTCACGCGAATGGAAACCGTTGCTTTCGCGGGAATAAATATTTTATTTTCACGCGAATACAAACCAATGTTTTCGCGGGAATAAATAGTTTATTTTCACGCGAATAGAAACCATTGCTTTCGCGGGAGTAAAAAAATTAATTTTCACGCGAATAAAAACCGAAGCTTTCGCGGGAATATCGCGTGAAAAAACTTCTGAGTCATAGATATATTATAAAGGTTTCATAGGGTTAATTAGTACAGCTTTAGCTATTTAAGAACCAGTGTTTTCACACAGAAAGCATCCAGTTCTACAATAGCTAGCAAGGAAGCAACATCTACACACCAACTACTACATTTACTTGAAACTATAGAAAGACTTTCAGTCAATAAGGTGAGAATCACTAAATAATTCTTTAACATATACTGATAAAAAACTTCAACTAGATTTGCTATAATACTTCAGAAAGTTAATTTTATGTTTTAATATTTTGTTCTTATTAATAAAAGATCAAATAGTTTCACCATAACACATCAGAAAAATTATTATGGTTTTGATTATGTGTTTATTTTATAAATATCTAGTTAGTTTATTCTTTTCAAAATATTTTTCAAATTCCACCCATTTGTTACATATTTTTTACTCTCTTTTCAGTTCCAACTTCCGACTGAACGCTCTGAATATGAATGAAGACCGTAATACCTCATTTCTCTCAACATTCGAACCATACTCTGATGATAAAGAAAATATCCCTCCTGATTCACATATAATAAGAAGGAAACTGAACACAATTCGACCAAAGCCATGGGATTCGGATAGAAATAAAACGATTGACTATACTTGGACTTTGAAAGCACCATCTCCTTCTCATCTTTCCTGCTTGTCAAAAAATGCTGCTAGTTTGCTCAATTCTTGCGATACCAATGACAGAGTAATGATTGGAAGGTTTCAACCACTTCACTTAAATCAAACGCCATCACTTCTCGAGATAGTCTCCATCGAACGACCAACTGAGGATGTATATAAAAACTTATGCATTATCCGTTACAATGTCGAAACATTTGGCAACAGACGACAAGTGAGGTCTATGGTGAGAAATGAGGATTACAACAAATTAGCTCCAACACAACCAGATGTTCCAAAACTGGTGGTTTTTATGGGATTCGATTCAGACAAGCATCCAATCTTTCACCCTATCAACTTCCCATCCAATATTTCCCTTGAGGAAGCTAAACAGCTAAGTAGATTAATAAAAAAAAAAACACCTACTCAGTTGATCAGTATGGTTCGTATCGCAACGCTCTCGCAATTTGCTGTTGGAAGTGTAATCAGTTTTGAATCTCCTCAAATATCAACTCAGTTAACATTACCTAATGGAGATGTGGTGATGAATGCGCTACTGGTAAACTACAGATGTTTGCAATATGATGGTTTGATGATGGGAGTTCTATATATACCTGAAAAACACGCTAGCAACGTCAAACAAATTGGAACAGGAGTCATACTTGTAAGAAATCGTGAAGTTAGTAGATTTGGTTATCATCGACATGATATAATCACATTCACAGCATTACAAGCGATAGAAACGGCTCAAAACCTATCCAACAAACTTGATGATTCCAACCAGATGAAGTACTTTACTACAGATGAGGTTGTTGAGAACAAGGTCTTAGTGCTTTCAATGGGAGTGGGAAACACATCTTCTACATCTTTGAGAGAACAGGCACCCCCTGGTGAAAACTATATTCAAAAAGAGCATGTCAGACAAGACCACATAGTGAGTATTTTTTATTTAATGTAAACTAACTGATATAAGTAATACTTCCGATTAGATAAAATTTATTTATAAAGCAATTATTTTTTGTTTTGCTTTAGATAGAAGAGAGAGAATCAAAAACACTTGATGAAAATTATGCTCAAGAAAAAACAAACCGAACAATATAACTTGGTGAGTTACTTCCCTTTACTATATAATGTTAACTAACCAATGTAAAAAGAACTATAATTCAAATTCATGTAATTATTTTACATTTTTGTTTAATCATCCTATACTAATACATAACTTTTTATTTTAGTTCATTATGGAATCAAAAGTACATAGAACAGAAGTCTTCCTTCCTAAGTTATAACATCAGTACAACAATGACAACATTGTAAAGAAAAAGACTATCAACCATTGATTGTCATTACAAGTTGTAGTGCTTTGAATTACTTAGTATTTACTAACTCTAGCTATATTATACAAGAATATTTTGCTACTTATTATGTAATAAATGTATATAATCATATATTGATTCAATGTAGTCTCCTCATTCTTCTCTTCTCTCTCTCAAAATATCATATGAGTTCGAGTTATGTAAAAAAATTATCAAAACTTGAATGTCATGCATTCAAAATGTATATGCTATAAGTTCAAATTAAGTAAAAAAATAATCAAAACTCAAATGCCACTTAAATGCCACTCAAATGCCACTCAAGTACCCCTCAAATGAAATACAATATAAACTCGGCGAATTCATCCAACGTCGTAACCCATTGCTTAAACTCCAAGGTCTAATCCACAAAAAAACACTTGGTAGGGAGATCTGCTCATATATTACTACTCCCATTGTTTGTATTACCCATTAATTGTATTACCCATTAATTGTATTACCCATTGTTGGTATTACCCATTGTTGGTATTACCCATTGTTGGTATTACCCATTGTTTGTATTACCCATTGTTTGTATTACGCAATGTTTGTATTACCCAATGTTTGTATTACCCATTGTTTGTATTACGCAATGTTTGTATTACCCAATGTTTGTATTACTCATTGTTTGTATTACCCATTGGTTGTATCACTCAATGTTTTTAGTACCAATTGTTGAGACATTTTCAGATAGCAGAACATTTTTTAAGGCTTCACAGTGCATGACTAGAACACAAGGAAAAAACATATGATACAGGGAGGGGTAGATTATGGTGGAGAGCAAGAGCTGACGATGTCAGGGAAATATAGAGTTTTAAAATAAATCTAATATGTCACTTGCTGAGGCAGCTTTTACTGCACTATAAATATGGTCAGTGTACTTTAATCGGAAAGAGAGAATGTGATCACAATAAAATATTGAACATAAGTATTGACATAACAAAATTGTTGACTAGTTGCTAGAACATTACATTTTGGTGTATGATATGTGACACCTTATATTTTATAGATAAGAGAGAGAAGTCCTGTCCCTCTAACAGATGCTTTAGAGGAAGCTATATATGCAGCTGTAGAATTTGTTGAATGGTACAGAACTGATCCACAGCGTACAATAATCAGAGACAGCCTATCTGCACTTGTACAACACTATATTGACGGGGTATGTACACTGTATCAAATGTAAGTCAGCTGATATGATTGCGAAACTGTCACACTGCTGCATTTGTTATGAACGAACTTTCTATTTAAACATTTACGTCATTACTACTACAAGTTGATGATGTCGTGTGCTACCAAAATGAGTGAATGCTTCAAATCAATTTTTTTTGTTTTAGCCACTCTACAACCAAGTAGCACGAGTAGCAGTTGCAGAAGAAGAAGAAGAAGCAGCAGAAGTACCAGGAGCACAAGAAGTACCAGGAGCACAAGAAGTACCAGGAGCACAAGAAGCACCAGGAGCACAAGAAGTACCAGGAGTGCCAGGAGCACAAGGAGTACCAGGAGCACAAGAAGTACCAGGAGTAAGTACCAGTGCTCCAAGAAATGCAGATCTGGCATTATGTGTTGCATAAAAAATAAAGTATAACGTACGGAAAATGTCATTGGTCATTAGAGTTCAAGTTTATTAAAAAGCACACCACCTACATAGCATCGGGCTATTATGTTTTTCTAGGTATAAAATTTTGCTTATAATATCAAAATCTCCTTCACATTTAATAAAAAAACATATCCAGCAGTAAAAGACTTGAATCCATTAAAGTCTGCTCATACTAGCTAAGCTGTGTCTTCATCGATTAGTTTATTTTCTGCTTGACCAAGCCCACTATCCAACTCACTATACCAACAGCATAGAATAGTATGGCTAAATGGTTTACCCGATCAAATAATTATTACTTGCTCAATCTGGTAGAAGTTTCTAGATGCATACAAAGTTTTCTTTTTATGCCAGTGCTTAGTGGTTGCATGAATTTGCTGCTCCCATTTCCTGAGATATCGCCAAGTAATCCTTTAGTATTTTAATTTAGGCTATTGCCAGGATTTGAGACAGATGAAAAAATCGCTAGCCGATTCCGTAATCAACCATTCACAACGAGCAAATTCCATAACGCCGCTTCCAACAACATCATGCAGCACCCCAATTTATCATGGATAATACTGTAGATTAGAGGCTGTAGTTTTTAGCAGCGAGTTTGACTGGAATCGCTAAAGAAACAATAACACCAAAACTTGGGCAGCGTTTTCAGGAGCTTTGGCAAATCGTCAAGTGATCAGTTAGTGTACACAAGGCTTTACATTGAACTAGATTTAAAATGTTATGAACTTACTGTTAGACAGCCCAGGTCTATGATTCAGATAGAAACCCACTAAAAAGTTACTTAATTTTACATGTATGGAACCATCTCTTGTCACACACAACACAATATTAAATACATCAAATAGCTATTTATAATTACTTGATCTGTAGATTCCCATCATCCCTGAAGGACAAGAACCATCTGTAGCCACAGTGAGAATAAGAAGGCTAGTTAATGCTTGCATCACTTTCTATGCAAATCAACATCATTACACCCTAGATGAGTCCAGTGACAATGTCAGACAGGTGCTACAGAACTATCAGATAGAAATAAAAACGATCCTACAAGAATGTCTCTGTGCTTCTCTACACCTTGAGGGAGACCTCCAGCTAGCCTACCTTCTAACTAACCTGAAGGTAATCACCAAGAAAGTTGGTTCACTTGTATCCAAACAGACAGAAGAAAGAGTAAGAGAACTCATCAAGGGCAAACAACTCCACAAAGAAATAGAAGAGATCTTGTCTACAGTGATGTCTTCAGTCTCCAAGGAGGTGCAATTGTTGACCAGCATCAATAAGAAGCAGATGAAGAGTTTTCTAGACAAAGGAAGAACTGGGACAGTAGACCTAACCGTAGTTACCTACTCACCACGCCTGACAGAGATTGAGAGATCTAACAGAGAGAACATCAACAAACTCCTTGCAACATTTCAGTCTCACCCTCACACACATCATGCTCTAGATCAACTGTTTAGCGCTGAGGTAATTGTTTGCGTGTAATACTTTGTGCGGTTGTCTCTGTAATACAGATGCTCTCTATTGTATTCATTTCAAACCATGCAGGGACTTGGGGATTTAAGAAATAGTCCACCTCTGCTAGAAATCTAAAAATGGTTCTGCTTATTACACTGTTGCTGAGTCAAACTTTGCATTTTGTTTGACAGAGTAACCAGCCACAGGATGCTACAAAAGACAGAGGGAGTTATCCGCTCCTTCATTGGATCACTAGAATGGCTGAATCCTACCAACAGCAAGGTGGATGGAGAGAGCATCTACAAGTTAGGATTGATATCATTAGTACTTATTTACAATAGCACTGTTTATCTGCATCAGCTCTTTGTGCTCGGACTATTGCCAAATGTTTGCCTGTGTTCCCAGAGCCTTTGGGAAAGTCATATTGAGTACCCTACTGACAAAAAAGTTCTTCTCAGATCCAATTATGAGTTTACAACTGTCCCAAATAGCTAAAAATAACTTGTCTAGTGAGACTGCTTGGTTTGGTAACACTAGTTGTGTGTGCTAAAGATGTTTGACATCTGCAGGAAAATCCAACCGTCCCATGGGTGCTACTGAAGTGGATACCTTCCTTTACCAAACATTTAATAAATAAAGTATTTTTGTTTTAGGCTCACGGATTGGCTAACTTTTGTGCAGCAGCGGACCCAACCAACCTCCTACTGACAGAAAATGTGTACAATATAGAGAGGACTGCATATGATGGAAAACATCCACTTTCCTTCAGTGAGTACCAGATGGTAAATAACCAACTAAAGCAACAGCTATGGGAATACAGAGAGGAAACCAGGCTAAGCTTTAAAGCCTTAGAGACTGCTGAACGATCTTTAAATGTAGGTGGCGTATTTAGCCTTAGATCTACTGAAGCAGCCTTGAACTTTGCCTCCCAAGTCATACCAGCTAGTAAAGAGTGCAGTGAAGGGTTTGTTAAGTTTACTAGGTCAATTATGGAGTCTAGTGTTCAGGTACTTAGCAAGTCAGGTTTGTCTCCTCCTTGTCCTTTTGTTGTCATTGATCTGGGTACTGTTGCTAGTGGTGGGGCAACTCCCTATTCCACTCTCAAGTATGCATTTGTTGTGGAGAATGAGTCTAACATGGAGTATTTCCATAAACTAGCCATACAGAGTTACTTCCTCATTACTAACTTGGGAGAGACTCCACTACAATCCTTTGGTATCGATAGTCTGTCAGATATCGATATGCTTATACCAGATGGTTACAGAATAGATGGTATTACTACCACTTCTGGTAGTATTCCTACAGGTAATGGGCTGGATGGTGGGAAATCGTTAATTCTATCTATTGAAGAACTCGTGAAACTGCATAAAAAGGAATTGTTGTCGCCATCCGCAACACTGTTGAAAATTGTGCCAACTCCAACACTACTGTATGCTCATGGAGAGGATGAGGGGCTGTATAGAAAGTCTTTGGAAAAAAGGTTGGCTATTGAGAAAGAGCTACAAAGCAATCCTTTGTGTTTTAAACAAAAGCAGAAGCAGATATCTTCTGCTTTGGATCATTGCCAATTGTTCCCTGGTCAAAGCCACATTCCCTACCAATGTTACCCAGTCAACTCTGTGAAAGCCTATACATTGAGATATCCTGCTGAGTTAGCTGCAAGTTTGCAGTCTTTGCTAGCCTCACAGGTTGATTCTTCTTGGGATGTCTGGGAGTTGTTGAAAGATAAGGGTGCCCTATCAGGCGACTTCCACAGCTACATGCAGATCTTGTTGGCCCTGTCTATCTATATTCATATCACCTCCAGTCTATCTCTCAAGTGTCAGTCAGACCACCTTGTGCTGAGTATTGCATCATCCACAATCTCCTCAGATACCTCCAGTGCAGCTCTCTCACCACCATCCTCAGTGCTGGCAGGTAAATATTCTATAAAACATAGTAGTTATATACTACTAGCTAGCCTATTTCTGCATGTACAGAGGTTTATGAGATGTACGCTAGCTGAAGGACCTTGCTATGCAAGGCTATGCTTAGCTACGCCATTCATTGGTGATATCTTCTGTTCTCTTCATACACCCAGTCCTTTTTTGAAAGCTGAAGTTTTGTATGCACTTGGTGACTACAAGTTGTCCTTGCAGGAGCTGTGTTATGTTGTAGGGGAGAGTGATGAGATGTTACGTTGTGAGGAATTTGTTGATCTGGTTATGATGAGACTTCCATTTGAAGAGAGATCTGTAAAAGATTCAGAGTTGGAGAGATTTTTAAAACATACAGTTGTGAGGAGATCTGTAGAACTCTGTGGTAGTGTACTCTATCTCGCAAAACAGTATCCACTGGCTTTGGACTACTCACAATGGCTGGAGAGTCAGAGTTTAGAGTGGAAAGT
Source organism: Cryptosula pallasiana (assembly GCA_945261195.1). Taxonomy (NCBI): domain Eukaryota; kingdom Metazoa; phylum Bryozoa; class Gymnolaemata; order Cheilostomatida; family Cryptosulidae; genus Cryptosula; species Cryptosula pallasiana. The sequence goes on along the minus strand of OX183130.1, from coordinate 8,759,857 downwards.
TGTCTCAGCTCAGTGTCTCAGAGCTCTTGGAAAGCATCAACAGGCTTGTGATCGTCTCTTTGAGGTTATTTCTTGTGTGAAGGATTTTCTTGGCTTGAAAGAAAAGTCTCACCTGAGAAATGAGGTGCTACTGGCTCTGAGAGATGAGAGAGAACTAGAGAAGGAAAAGTTGATGTTGTATGAGGTTGTAGGTACTACATATGCCATGCTGGGTATTGTATACAATGATATGGCAGAGCAAGTAGAAGCTGAGGAACACAAGCTATCTAGCGTTTTAGTCTTCAGTGAGCTGATGAAACGAAATACTGAGTCCAAACAAAGACTCTTAAATGTGCGAGAGTATTTTGAAAGCATTTCTAGTGAATCAAGTTCAAACACTTCCTATCAGTTGGAAGCGCTGCACGTCAAACAGCTAGCCCATTTAGCTTGCGATCATTTAGCTAGGCTTTTTTATAAAGACGAAAACTTGAAAAAAAAACATTAAAATTCAACAAAATGTCACTTGAGAAGTACAAAAAGCTGCATGGAGAGAACACACCACACAAGGATATAGCCCGGTGCTATCACAATATTGGTGTGCTATATGGTAAAATGGGGTCTGACAAGTTAGCTATACAATACCACACAAAGTCACTAGAGATGTATAAGTCACTCTATGGACCAAACACTAACCATACAGATATAGCTACATGCTATAATGACATTGGTAATTCATGCAATGGTCTGGGTCAGTATCAAAAAGCACTAGATTATTACATCAGATCTGTGCAAATACAAACATACCCACATTGCTAACACCTACAGCAACACCAGGGGTGTATATAAGTCTTTAAGTCAGCTATGCAATATCACACCAAATCACTTGAGATGAGAGAAGCCATCTATGGCATTGACCCAGGTCACCCTGACATAGCAGGGAGCTATGAAGGGATTGGTGCAGTATACAGTGAGCTGGGTAGGCATATGTTAGCTATAGAATATTACACCAAGTCATTGGATATGCTGAAAGCACTATTTGGTGCAGACAGTAACCATACAGCTATAGCTAGGTGTTACAACAATATCGGTGGTGTATATAGTAGAATGGGTCAGCTGGAGTTAGCCTTAGAATGTTACATCAATGCACTTGAGATGAGGAGAGCACTCTATGGTACACAGTCTAACCACATAGACATCGCTACCAGCTACAACTATATCGGTATTGCATACATCGATAAAGGAGAATACAAAACAGTCACTGGAGATGAAGAGAGAAGTAGATGGTCACACAACTGACAACCTGGATATAGCTGGCAGCTACAACAACATTGGTCATGTGTACAGAGGACTCAAAATGTACACAACAGCACTAGAGTACTACACCAAGTGTCTAGCTATAAGGAAGGCTGTATACAGTGATACACCTAACCTACCAAGTATAGCTGCCAGCTATTACTGGATTGGTAAAACCTACAGCTTGATGGGTCAGAATGCAGTAGCTTACAAGTTTCTCAAACTTTCTCTTCAAACTTCACCAGTTGGGGATTTGCCAATAGACATCAGTGTGACTGCTGCCAGCTGCCTACACATGAAACTGTGGCACAAATACTGGTTGTATCTGTACTCTGCCCTCAACCACTGCCTCTCTTTCTCTCAAAGTCAGCAACAGCTGTTTCTCTTAGCAAAAGCTCATTACCACATCAGCCTCATGTTGTTTCACCTTGGTCTTGTTTCACATTCTCTGGAACATTCTATGTTCTCTCTCAACCTATCTTGTATACCTCTAGCAGACAAAGAGAACATAACTCCAGAGTATGGAGAGTTGTACCAGGATGTTCAGTTACTCAGTGCTAGTGTAGAGTTGGTTAGGGATTGGTGGACTCAGTTTGGTTGTTTGTGATTTCAGCCTTGGTTCCTGGTTTTGTGTTGGCTGTCTGACTGGGTTTTCTAGAATATTTCCATTTCTACTAGTTGCACAGGCTACTAACTGTACATATACAGAACATTAGGTATTGTTCAAGCTGCTGCTTCAGTCACCAGATACTGTATTACAGTGATTATATAATCCGCCATTGACCAATCAGAGAGCATGCTTGCCTTGAACTCTCTTTTTGTTCTTTTAAATTTTTATTACAAAATGAATATTTTAGTTTTCATTTATTCAATAAATATCTTGTGTAGTTGTCTCCCTTGTTACGTATCTGCTTTAGCAACACTGTGTTTGATTTGATTACATTTTTATTCAAGTTTTACCAACACGTTACAAAACTACGTAATTGTTGCTGTCATTGTGTATTATGTAACAGCAAGTTACATGGTGACACAATTTATGACCCCTTTTGCATGTTTATTGAGCCTTAAATAGAGCTGTGTGTTTGGTTTATTATGTAATCGTGTTGTGATATATGTTATATATAGAAATAAATCTATACATAATACTTTAATCTTTCTAATTATGAATTTTTTGTGAAAATTTAATTAAGCAAATAGGAAGGCAAAGACAACATTCATAGTCATTGCTTCATCTATTTGGGTTGAGTTAATGTTTGGGACTCCAACAACAGTGAGCAGCTATTTTATATGATCCCTTTTCAAAATAACGTTTTAGAGCAATGATTGAGCTGATCGTTTTCAGTGACATGTTAACTATTTTGTTAAGTTTAACATATTCAGTGAAATACATTGGTTATGGTTTTTTCAAGTCGTATGACTGCATTCACATCAGTGAAGCACCTCTTCTATGTAACCGGTACCTTTAAGTAGCAAGTACATATCGTGATTACCTGGTGATCGTGTTCAGCGTTAGAAGATTTACCTACTTCTCTCTCTGGTGAAATCAATGAGTTAATTACTAGTATTTTATGTCTGGTAATCTTTAAGTTTGGATCGAAATCGAAACATGGCTAGCAACTTTCTTGAACAACAACTACAACATGCAGACTTTATACCACCTCTTCCAATAATCTCATTTCATTCATTTTACCAGCGATCACATAAGGACTTGTTAGCTATAGTCTGGACTAACAAGTTTGAGGAGAGTAGCTGAAAAATTGAGAATGTTAAAAAATTGTCCAACTTCTGCAAGGAGTTTCCCCAATCGCTATATGTACATGCAGCATTGGTATATTCAAACTAGAGGTTGAGTCTGTCTCCTCTCTTTGTGGACCTGGCTGAAAACTGAAGTTGTCTGCTTTTCTAGCTGGTTTGACTGATTCCTGAAGTTATATGCTCTTATTGTGGGTTTTCTTGAAAGTGGAAGTTGTCTGCTCCTCTAGAGCACTTTGTTAAATGCTGCATAAAAAGCATCAATAATGTTGACCCAAAAAGATTGTAGGGTGTATATAGCTATAGCTATATTATAATGTTTCATCATGGAGGTGCTTTTTGTTTACAACAAACTGCTTGAACCCTTTTGTGGTGAGCAAGAGGCTTTGCAGGGCTTCTTTACAGTGGAAGTCCCTGGAAGGATGCAATAATCAGCCTGAGGAGCTGGATCTCAGGTGGGCAGGTGACATTGCTTAATAAATATTATTTTGTTGGTTAAGTGGTTTTCTGCCATAAAACTGTATTTCCTGTCTAACTATTGTGGAAAATTTTAAACTTTTTTGCCGTTTTAAAAATTATCTATATGCTTTTTAAATATTTAGATCACGTGGGAAATACAATCCACATAAATGTTTCAAAAATGGTATAAACTATCTGTAAATTATGTAACCTACCCTGACAAAATTTGGGCGGTTAATATAGCGTATGCTTTTTGCACCAATGGCAGTTGTCCACATTCTTTTACAATCATTACGTAAAAATATGCCACAGACCAGCTGATCAATAGAAATAAAGTAGTGGCTAGAGCTATATAAAACAACAGCTGGACCTCATCTCAAGAATCAATCAATAGAATCTGCAAATATGGACGATTTGGTTCGATTATTAGAAATGTTAATGTTGGTAGTGTAAATAGTGATTAAAATGTTTTTTGGTTATTTGATCAGAATTTTCTTGAAAGCCACCAGAAACTCTGTTGGGGCTTTTGAAACTTACAAACTATTTGGCAAAACTTGGTGGATTCCTGGGAAGATTCGTGCTCACACAACCTTCACCCTTCCGAGAGTTTCAAAGCACTGCCACCAACCCTGCCTCACTACTCAAACTTTCATCCACATCGACATCCCCGTCCCACCCACATACCCTCAACTTACCAGAGACTCCACCACCATATCCTCGACCACTATCAACCTGAATCATCGACTGTTTTAAATTGAATGAAGTTGTTAAAAGTAGTTTTAGAGTTGTTTTCTCCCCTGATGATACCCCCCCCCCCCCCAAGCTAATGCAACAACTCCCTCACCACCCCTCCCCCCTTCCCGTACACTTACCATAAAAAGCTTGTACCATCCTCCCTACACCCTCACTCGTTTTTGAACTTACTGAAGGTTGTACTGAAGCAGAAAAGAAATCGAAATAATGAAAATCTGGAGTTGCTCTCCCTTACCCTTTACTGGCGCAGTTTGAAATGACTCATGTTATTTGATTTAATTAAATTATGCTTTGGTATATAGCTTTAGGCCCTCTCTATAGCTCTAGGTCCTCTCTGTAGCTTTAGGTCCTCTCTATAGTTTTAGGCCCTCTTTTTTTAGCTTTAGGTCCGCTCTATAGCTTTAGGTCCTCTCTATAGCTTTAGGTCCTCTCTATAGCTTTAGGTCCTCTCTGTAGCTTTAGGTCCTCTCTATAGCTTTAGGTCCTCTCTATAGCTTTAGGTCCTCTCCATAGCTTTAGGTCCTCTCTATAGCTTTAGGTCCTCTCTATAGCTTTAGGCCCTCTCTATAGCTTTAGGTCCTCTCTATAGCTTTAGGTCCTCTCTATAGCTTTAGGTCCTCTCTATAGCTTTAGGTCCTCTCTATAGCTTTAGGTCCTCTCTGCAGCTTTAGGCCCTCTCTATAGCTTTAGGTCCTCTCTGTAGCTTTAGGCCCTCTCTGCAGCTTTAGGCCCTCTCTATAGCTTTAGGTCCTCTCTATAGCTTTAGGTCCTCTCTATAGCTTTAGGTCCTCTCTATAGCTTTAGGTCTTCTCTATAGCTTTAGGTCCTCTCTATAGCTTTAGGTCCTCTCTATAGCTTTAGGTCCTCTCTGCAGCTTTAGGCCCTCTCTATAGCTTTAGGTCCTCTCTGTAGCTTTAGGCCCTCTCTGCAGCTTTAGGCCCTCTCTATAGCTTTAGGTCCTCTCTATAGCTTTAGGTCCTCTCTATAGCTTTAGGTCTTCTCTATAGCTTTAGGTCCTCTCTATAGCTTTAGGTCCTCTCTATAGCTTTAGGTCCTCTCTATAGCTTTAGGTCCTCTCTATAGCTTTATGTCCTCTCTATAGCTTTAGGCAATCTCCTAAACTTTCATCCAAGCTGAAACTAAGTATGTGATTTCTTTCTTGATTTTTTAGCAAAAATCACGACAGAAAAAAGATCACCAATTAGTTGGGGATAAGTTGAAGGATTAAATGAAATATACTTGTCTAGCTGGCTCTTTGGAATTGTGGCTTCGGCTCTAATGGCTAGGCTTACTTTTATACATTTTGCGTGTGATTACCGGTATTTTTATCGGTGAGTTTCAAATGAGTGTGCAGCTCAGACATATATGGCAGTAACTAGAGCTCTCCATGGGCATACCTTACTTACTGTGGAAGGTCATGTTACTGCAACATCAGGTAGGTACATGTCTTTCTTATGTCTACATCAAGTAGGTACATGTCTACCCTATGTCTACATCAGGTAGGTACATGTCTACCCTATGTCTACATCAGGTAGGTACATGTCTACCCTATGTCTACATCAAGTAGGTACATGTCTACCCTATGTCTACATCAAGGAGGCACGTGTCTACCCTATGTCTACATCAAGTAGGTACATGTCTGCCTTATGTCTACATCAAGTAGGTACATGTCTGCCCTATGTGTACATCAAGTAGCTACATGTATGCCCTATGTCTACATCAAGTAGGTACATGTCTACCTTATGCCTACATCAAGTAGGTACATGTATACCCTATGTCTATATCAAGTAGGTACATGTCTACCCTATGTCTACCCTATGTCTACATCAAGTAGGTACATGTATGCCCTATGTCTACATCAAGTAGGTACATGTATGCCCTATGTCTACATCAAGTAGGTACATGTCTGCCCTATGACTACATCAAGTAGGTACATGTATACCCTATGTCTACATCAAGTAGGTACATGTATACCCTATGTCAACATCAAGTAGGTACATGTATACCCTATGTCTACATCAAGTAGGTACATGTATGCCCTATGTCTACATCAAGTAGGTACATGTCTATCCTATGTCTACATCAGGTAGGTACATGTCTGCCCTATGTCTACATCAAGTAGGTACATGTCTACCCTATGTCTACATCAAGTAGGTTCATGTCTGCCCTATGTCTACATCAAGTAGGTACATGTCTACCCTATGTCTACATCAAGTAGGTACATGTCTACCCTATGTCTACATCAAGTAGGTACATGTCTACCCTATGTCTACATCAAGTAGGTACATGTCTACCCTATGTCTTCATCAAGTAGGTACATGTATGCCCTATGTCTACATCAAGTAGGTACATGTCTACCCTATGTCTACATCAAGTAGGTACATGTCTACCCTATGTCTACATCAAGTAGGTACATGTCTACCCTATGTCTACATCAAGTAGGTACATGTCTACCCTATGTCTACATCAAGTAGGTACATGTCTACCCTATGTCTACATCAAGTAGGTACATGTCTACCCTATGTCTACATCAAGTAGGTACATGTCTACCCTATGTCTACATCAAGTAGGTACATGTCTACCCTATGTCTACATCAAGTAGGTACATGTATGTCCTATGTCTATATCAAGTAGGTACATGTCTACCCTATGTCTACCCTATGTCTACATCAAGTAGGTACATTTATGCCCTATGTCTACATCAAGTAGGTACATGTATGCCCTATGTCTACATCAAGTATGTACATGTCTCCCCTATGTCTACATCAAGTAGGTACATGTCTACCCTATGTCTACATCAAGTAAGTACATGTATGCCCTATGTCTACATCAAGTAGGTACATGTATGCCCTATGTCTACATCAAGTAGGTACATGTATGCCCTATGTCTACATCAAGTAGGTACATGTCTACCCTATGTCTACATTAAGTAGGTACATGTCTACCCTATGTCTACATCAAGTAGGTACATGTCTACCCTATGTCTACATCAAGTAGGTACATGTATGCCCTATGTCTAGTACCTACTTGATGTCCGACATCAAGTAGGTACATGTATGCCTTATGTAATGGTACATATGGTTGACTCACCTTCAACCACCCCGGTGTGATTTCATGTCATATTTCTTCCTTTCTGTAGAAAGTCTGTCTAAAAGCAGATGTAAGCCTACAGTAGATCTACGTCAGCTTTTGTGTGCATTCACAATGCTCATTGATTTGATGTCGAGTATACAGAGACCTCATTTATGCTCAGTATACAGAGACCTCATTGATGATCAGTATACAGAGACCTCATTGATGTTCAGTATACAGAGACTTCATTGATGTTCAGTATACAGAGACCTCATTGATGTTCAGTATACAGAGACCTCATTGATTTGATGTTGAGTATACAGAGACCATGTTGATGTTCAGTATACAGAGACCTCATTGATTTGATGTTCAGTATACAGAGACCTCATTGATGTTGAGTATACAGAGACCTCATTGATGTTCAGTATACAGAGATCTCATTGATGTTCAGTATACAGATACCTCATTGATGTTGAGTATACAGAGACCTCATTGATGTTCAGTATACAGCGATCTCATTGATGTTCAGTATACAGAGACCTCATTGATGTTCAGTATACAGAGACCTCATTGATTTGATGTTGAGTATACAGAGACCATGTTGATGTTCAGTATACAGAGACCTCATTGATTTGATGTTGAGTATACAGAGACCTCATTGATGTTCAGTATACAGAGACCTCATTGATGTTCAGTATACAGAGACCTCATTGATGTTCAGTATACTGAGACCTCATTGATGTTCAGTATACAGAGACCTCATTGATGTTCAGTATACGGAGACCTCATTGATGTATAATATTACTCTTGACAAGCTTCGCTGCAACTTGAAGTGACATAAATGGAATACCAAGGAGAACACAACTTTAGCTCTAAAAACCTTTTATGGGCTATGTTAAATTTTACCGGTTTGAAACTACACGAACTGGTGAGAGGGTTGAAGACCAGGGAGTGCAAAGTTTTAATGAAAAAAAATGAAGAAAACGAGATTTTTATCAGCACAAACTGTGGAATTATTAACTTTCTCGTCTACAAATATCCACAGGCTCATGTAAATGTATATAGAAGGCGTCTTCGATGTGCTCAGAGTTAATGTTGAATACGCCTCATGCACAGACCTATAAACCTTATAGTTCTGTGACCTCATGTATCAAATGAGCAACCATGTTGGTTCCTACTCGTCTATATTGTCACTTGTATAGAATGGCTACATAACTCTTAACAATAGTAACTACTAACTACTAACTACTAGCTGGTATTATATATGCCAGTGCTGTTTCATCTGCTACTGATATACTTTGTGAGATATGCACTAAATAGATAGCTTATATAAGCATTCAGTACACTACAAGTTATACACAGGAGAGATTACTCTATAGCTATAACTTTTATCACTAAATGATGTCATACGTTTGTCAATCTTATCTGTAGACAACTCTATTGACATGACAGATAGCTAGCATCAACTCGTGATTGCATGAAGTTGTTGTACAAAGGGTGAGTATGAAAGAGGTGTATTCTTTAATACGATTACTAGTTATTGCTTCTACTACTAGTAACTAGTGCTAGTAGTTTTTGGGTGGTCTGTCACTCACTGCATATGCCTATTGTATTGAGTTGATGTGAATGTTGAATAAATCAGATAGTAGTAATGAAGGGGAAGGAAATGTTGTTTGCTAAATCATTTCCAACTATTGTCTCTACTAGAATTGTCTTACTACCTCTCCAGCCACGCAGAGATATTAAACCAAGTGTGCAGCTGGTTTGTGGGATCAGGGGATGAATGTATACATACAGAAATTAATGTTGACTGAGGAAAATGCATGCAGACTTGAGCATATCATAGACATCTCCTATGATGAATGTTGACAGATCTGAAATATTATGTTGATTAAATGATAAAAAAATGTTCTTCAAACGGCCATTCCAAAAAGGGTCGGCATCTGTTCCAATCTATCAAGAAATAAAATAGACTTTTTGTACTCCCTACCATTAGCACAGTTTAAGAGATCTGAAGCTGAGACCAAACAAATGTTTCATAGGTCAGAGCGAGTAAATCTGAAATGTCAAAACTTACAATTATGAATGTTGAGACATCCTTCGTTGTAGCGTCGTTGACATATGTTTCAACTTTGTCGGCTTTTGTTCTCAAAGTCTACTTTGAGTCCAGATCTTTCGGCATTTATTCCTGTCGGCATTAATTTCTATTTAAGCTAAACCCAATACCCAACATATCGTTGGTTCATCAAGCTTTGCCAACACATTAGAAAGTGGAGGTACATAAGTTTAGGTGTGTAACACACGTAACTACAATACATATCTGTTGCAGGGACCAATGAGATGAAAAGCAACGCTACTACAACATGACAAGTCTGACTAGGTACTGTACAATAGCTGGTATCATATTACATGGCCTTGTTACTACATCTGCACAGCAACCTAGCAATAACAGTATTAACAAGTCTTCTCCTTTCTATGATGAATACAAATGCAAGAGCGGCTTGTTCATACCAAAATGGCTGCCCTCAGAAAACATTTCTCTTGGAGACAGGATTTCTAGGGCATTGGTCTATTTCTCAGCCTTGTTCTACATGTTTTTGGGAGTTTCCATTATTGCTGAGCGTTTCATGCCATCCATAGAAGTAATTACGTCTAAGGAGAAGGACGTGACCATCAAGAAAGCAAATGGAGAGAAGACAACAGTTAAAGTGAAAATTTGGAATGAAACAGTTTCTAATTTGACCTTAATGGCTCTAGGAAGTTCGGCTCCAGAGATCATGTTGACAGCTATAGAGATTATTGGTGAGTGAGGTTTTGTTGGAATTATTAGTTTATATGAACTCACCATAAAACTTTTGGTTGCCTTTGCTGAGATAGTTTATGATTGCGATAACTTGTATGCCCCAATGTAAAAACAAAAAGTTTGCTTGAAAATCTAAAATTTCATGTACGTTTTAGGTTTCTAATTGGTCTAGGATTCGTTCTATTAAAATCTGTTGTAAACTACTTTTAGTCTGGTCCATTTTTCGAAATGTTTGTTTAACAAACAAACTGACGCAAATGCAATGCAATTTATTGTCTAAATTTTATGAAAAAGGTATCTTGAACAGCTAAAATTCTAAAACGCTAAAGTCAAGTGACTCACTCTAGCATAGACAACTTCCTAAAGCGTGACTCTGCTATATATTGACAGGAAATGACTTCCAGGCTGGAGAGTTGGGTCCAGGTACAATAGTAGGTTCAGCTGCCTTCAACCTCTTTGTTATCATTGGTCTATGTATATACATAATTCCTGATGGTGAAGTGAGAAGAATAAGACATCTCAGAGTGTTCTTTGTGACAGCAACTTGGAGTATTCTAGCATACTTATGGCTCTACCTGATAGTAGCTACTATATCTCCGGGTGTCATCCAGGTATGTGCACATTTACCAACCATTCCCTGACTGAGACTATAAACCAGGTCTTCTATTGGGTTGTCACTTTGATACAGATTTCAGAAGGATTGGTGACCTTGGCATTGTTTCCTATTACCGTGGGAACGGCATACATAGCTGATAAATACCTGCTGAGCAATAAGAAGAAAGCTAAAATGTACAGAGCCAGCAGATACCACAATGTGTTGATAGAGGCAGAAGGAGAGTCTGATATCGAGTCTTCACTTCACAAACATCCACTTCAGCTCAATGGTCTGAGCAAGAGAAACAACCAGGTGCGTTTGATTAGGATAGTGCAATGAATACCGCCACAAATGGACGTTGGCAGGGATAAATGCAGATACAGCTGGATTGAATTTAGACACTTTCTAGAATGAACGTTGATAGATCGGGTTTAAATGTTGATTACGAAATGAAAAAGAAAATTTTCATTTTCATTATAGAAAGTTTCAACCTTCTTTTTGGTCTTGAGATAAATTACAATATTGTAAATCAAAAGCGTAGACTCAGTTTCTTCATTGCTAATACACTGTAATGTAAAATCTTGTGACAGATGAGACGTAAGCCCCTCTCTGCACAATCGGATAGCGTAAGTATGCTTGGAGCACTCGTGATACATTTTCCATTGATTGTGGACTTCCTTTCACAGTAATAATCAAAGCTAGATTGGCTGCCTTCCAACAATTCTATGTGATGGTCCCTGGGTGGTCTGGCTAGTAGATAGTTTGAAGTTGTGACTGTTACAACTTCTATATTGTACAAAGGCTTGAACTTGATGAAACCATCGAGTGCACCAAATCAGAAATGAAAAAACTCTTATTCAAACCTGCTATAAAGCTGAGGTCTAGGATTATTTTATGGATATTAGCTGATACAATATATAAATAGACTTGGCTCCACTAACATGCACCTTATTTGTTTTTAATCTCAGGTTTTAAAGGGAGAGAGTCAAGATTTGACTGAAGAGATTCTCATGTTTGAAGAACACAGAAACGAATACATAGACATACTCAGAGAGCTGCGTAAGAAAAATCCAAACCTACGAATGACTTCGTTAGAAAACTTGGCTGAGAAAGAGGTTGTAAATAGAGGTCCAAAGAGCAGAGCATTTTACAGAATACAGGCTACAAGAAAGTTGACAGGGTCGGTGGGGTTTAGTAAACACATGCTGAAATCTCATGAGAAAAAGGCCAAGGGTAAGTGTTCAGTGCAAAAGTTAAAACTTTTGGCAGGCCACCAATTGAATCTTTTAGAAAAATTGTCTACTGTGAAAAAAAAATGCCTGCAGTTGCTCAGTTGCTTCAAACACCTAATTTACCTACAAGGTAGATTACCACTTTACCTACAAGGTAGATTACCACTTTACCTACAAGGTAGATTACCAATTTACCTACAAGGTAGATTACCAATTTACCTACAAGGTAGATTACCACTTTACCTACAAGGTAGATTACCAATTTACCTACAAGGTAGATTACCAATTTACCTACAAGGTAGATTACCAATTTACCTACAAGATAGATTACCAATTTACCTACAAGGTAGATTACCAATTTACCTACAAGATAGATTACCAATTTACCTACAAGGTAGATTACCAATTTACCTACAAGGTAGATTACCAATTTACCTACAGTTTCTCAACGTCTCATACAACACACCCTATAGAAAACTGAATTTGCTTCAAACTCGTCAAAACTCTTTACCTTCTTAGCGTTTTTGAGAACTTCAGTTTACTGCAACTGTGCGCCTTGCGTGGTCAGTCAGGGCCCTGAAATTAGACAAACTGTATCTAGTTAGTCTACTGTCACTAGTTAGTCTACAGTAACTAGTTAGTCTACTGTCACTAGTTAGTCTACAGTCACTAGTTAATCTACTGTCACTAGTTAGTCTACTGTCACTAGTTAGTCTACAGTAACTAGTTAGTCCACTGTCACTAGTTAGTCTACTGTCACTAGTTAGTCTACTGTCACTAGTTAGTCCACTGTCACTAGTTAGTCTACTGTCACTAGTTAGTCTACTGTCACTAGTTAGTCTACTGTCACTAGTTAGTCTACTGTCACTAGTTAGTCAACTGTCACTAGTTAGTCCACTGTCACTAGTTAGTCCACTGTCACTAGTTAGTCCACTGTCACTAGTTAGTCTACAGTCACTAGTTAGTCTAAAGTCACTAGTTAGTCTACTGGCACTAGTTAGTCTACTGTCACTAGTTAGTCTACTGTCACTAGTTAGTCAACTGTCACTAGTTAGTCCACTGTCACTAGTTAGTCCACTGTCACTAGTTAGTCTACTGTCACTAGTTAGTCCACTGTCACTAGTTAGTCTACTGTCACTAGTTAGTCTACTGTCACTAGTTAGTCCACTGTCACTAGTTAGTCTACTGTCACTAGTTAGTCTACTGTCACTAGTTAGTCTACTGTCACTAGTTAGTCTACAGTCACTAGTTAGTCCACTGTCACTAGTTAGTCTACAGTCACTAGTTATTCTAAAGTCACTAGTTAGTCCACTGTCACTAGTTAGTCCACTGTCACTAGTTAGTCTACTGTCACTAGTTAGTCTACTGTCACTAGTTAGTCTACTGTCACTAGTTAGTCTACTGTCACTAGTTAGTCTACAGTCACTAGTTAGTCTACTGTCACTAGTTAGTCTACAGTCACTAGTTAGTCTACTGTCACTAGCTAGTCTACAGTCACTCACTAGTTAGTCTACAGTTACTAGTTAGTCTACGGTCTGAACTCTCAAGCATTGTATAATTTATCATTTGCTAATCACCCTTTGTATTCTACTAACCTTCAACTTAACAGTAAAACATTTTACAAAAATGTAAGACTTGTGCGAGAGAGTATTGCACCACAATCAGAATGATTAGTTTTGCTGTAATTTACAAAATAATTACCTGAGTAAACTCTTAGCTTTAGGATTCTGACATTGCATGGAGGGTGGAGAACAGTTGATTGTAGTTTGAAAATAGAGGTTGCTTGATAGTCGAAGTGGGAGGGAAGCGGGAGCCTACTGCGGAATTGTTTTATGTATTCTGAAACTTCTCAACCATCTGTAATCAGTATTCTCACACAAGCTTCTCAAATGCAGCTTTTGAAAACGATGTTGTCAAGTTCATTTCTACAGCCATCTTTTTTGCAAGCTCTTATTGTTGACGAAGTCTTATTTTGACTCATGCAGGTGAAGCCTCTGAGAGTCTGTTAGCTGGTACAATAGTCTTTGAGCCTGCACACTATACAGTGATGGAGAATGTGGGGTCTTTTGACATCACAGTAAAAAGAGTTGGAGGCAGCATACAGAACACAATCTACGTTGATTACAAAACAGAGGATGGAACCGCAAATGCTGAAACAGACTACAAGCCAATAGAGGGTGAGCAAATAGTTATTTATTATATAATTTTACTAGCAGTTTACTCGGAAAAGTACAGACTAGCACTTGGTGTACCAATTGAGGTCAAGGTAGCCTTCAAGCAATACGAACATGTATATAGATAGTCTGAATGTAAGTTTTCACGCTATTTTTCACAGGCACTTTAGTCTTCCAGCCTGGAGAGACTCAGAAAACTATCACTGTTAGTATAGTAGATGATGATATCTATGAGGAAGATGAACATTTCTATGTGAAGCTTGGCAATCCGAAGTATACAAAAGATGACTCTGGTAAACAGGACGGCTTTCCATTGCAATAAAAAATGCTAGTTAAATTTTTTGCTATTTAGTATAGCACATAGTGTTGTGCCTGCAGGTAAAATGTATGATGGAGGAGAAGTCAAGGAAGTGAAGCTAGGAACACCTGCTGTAGCCACTATTATGATACTAGACGATGACCATGCAGGAGTGTTTCACTTTGAAGGTATTTCAATCAAACTTCGCCTTCTTTCACGTATAAAAGAAAATAATTTTTGAACAAATCTGTAAGTTTGACCGCTTTTGAAAAGTGAAAACTATTTTACTAGTTACGAATGCCTTTGTTTGCTGAAATCAAGCAAAACCGAACATGCGCTTTTTACAGAGGAAGAACATAAAACTGCTGAATCTGTGGGAGAATGCCATGTCAAGGTGAAAAGGTCAACAGGAGCGAGAGGGACGGTAAAAGTTCGATACAAAACCAAAGATGGAACAGCTAAGGCTGGTGTGGATTACACAGCCGTTGAAGGAGAAATAGTATTTGAGAATGATGAACATAAGTAAGCGACTGCTAAGAGCAGACGATTTTCTTTAAAACAAACTGACAAATTATATATTTGCTGATTTACAATCGCTGTGTAGAAATAACTTTAATATTCTCCATTTGTAGAAAGTACATACGGGTACCTATAGCTGACAAGGAGGTCTATGAAAAAAATGTCACTTTTTCTATACAACTCAAAGAGCCGGTGTTCGTACAGTCTCATAGAGGTATACCTCGACCAAGTATTGAAATTAATAATGATAATAATAATCATGATAATATATTATTGCTATAAAATATTAGCTGCGCATTAATTGGGATTTAAAACCATATTTATAATAGTAAGTTTATTCTGTGATTGAAAATAATTTTTTGTTTCAGGTTCTGTTGTTTCTGAAGCTAACAATGCCGTAGTGGATCCGAACAACATGACTGAGGAAGAACGAGTGGCAGAGATGGGTAGACCCAGGATTGGAGATGTCTCCAAAATTAACATAAAGATAACAGAGAGTGAAGACTTCAGGGTGAGTAGGAAGAGAAACTGAGAACGCCAGGAGAAGTGAAATGTCGTGTCCAAGGCATGGCTCAGTCATGTTTTATACTGAAAAATGATAGATTTATTATGCATTAAATACAATGGTTGGTTGTACCAAGGTTGAAAGGGAGCTGGGTAAGCACAAGATGAACGTATTTGACTGCGACCATGTGTTGATCACTGCCACTACATAACATGACGGTGAAATTAAAAACATACAAATTGTTTTGAGGGGAGATAGTTCGATATTTTCTGAAACCATTATATGCACATATGCTTAGCTGTAGATCTATAAGTTATTGATGATAGATATTTGCCTGGCTCTTATATAATAACTAAGTTTCAACTTTAACTTAATAATATTTATCTGTTGCCATCTTTCCATGCACCAGTCACATGTAATACAAGTGTCTAGGTACCAGTCACATGTAATACGACTGTCTAGGTACCAGTCACATGTAATACAAGTGTCCAGGTACCAGTCACATGTAATACAAGTGTCCAGGTACCAGTCACATATCATACAAATGTCTAGGTACCAGTCACATGTAATACAAATGTCCAGGTACCAGTCACATGTAATACAAGTGTATAGGTACCAGTCACATGTAATACAAGGGTCTAGGTACCAGTCACATGTAATACAAGTGTAGAGGTACCAGTCACATGTAATACAAGTGTATAGGTACCAGTCACATGTAATACAAGTGTATAGGTACCAGTCATATGTAATACAAGTGTCCAGGTACCAGTCACATGTAATACAAGGGTCTAGGTACCAGTCACATGTAATACAAGTGTATAGGTACCAGTCACATGTAATACAAGTGTATAGGTACCAGTCACATGTAATACAAGTGTATAGGTACCAGTCACATGTAATACAAGTGTATAGGTACCAGTCACATGTAATACAAGTGTCTAGGTACCAGTCACATGTAATACAAGTGTCTAGGTACCAGTCACATGTAATACAAGTGTCTAGGTACCAGTCACATGTAATACAAGTGTATAGGTACCAGTCACATGTAATACAAGTGTATAGGTACCAGTCACATGTAATACAAGTGTATAGGTACCAGTCACATGTAATACAAGTGTATAGGTACCAGTCACATATAATACAAGTGTCTAGGTACCAGTCACATGTAATACAAGTGTCTAGGTACCAGTCACATGTAATACAAGTGTCTAGGTACCAGTCACATGTAATACAAGTG
Source organism: Cryptosula pallasiana (assembly GCA_945261195.1). Taxonomy (NCBI): domain Eukaryota; kingdom Metazoa; phylum Bryozoa; class Gymnolaemata; order Cheilostomatida; family Cryptosulidae; genus Cryptosula; species Cryptosula pallasiana. The sequence goes on along the minus strand of OX183130.1, from coordinate 8,743,186 downwards.
TATAGGTACCAATCACATGTAATACCAGTGTATAGGTACCAGTCACATGTAATACAAGTGTATAGGTACCAGTCACATGTAATACAAGTGTATAGGTACCAGTCACATGTAATACAAGTGTCTAGGTACCAGTCACATGTAATACAAGTGTATAGGTACCAGTCACATGTAATACAAGTGTATAGGTACCAGTCACATGTAATACAAGTGTCTAGGTACCAGTCACATGTAATACAAGTGTATAGGTACCAGTCACATGTAATACAAGTGTATAGGTACCAGTCACATGTAATACAAGTGTATAGGTACCAGTCACATGTAATACAAGTGTCTAGGTACCAGTCACATGTAATACAAGTGTCTAGGTACCAGTCACATGTAATACAAGTGTCTAGGTACCAGTCACATGTATAACAAGTGTATAGGTACCAATCACATGTAATGCAAGTGTATAGGTACCAGTCACATGTAATACAAGTGTATAGGTACCAGTCACATGTAATACAAGCGTCTAAGTACCAGTACCTATTTCCTGACAACAACAACTTGGGTATTTCCCAGCTCCCTGTGTCACAATCACTGACAAAAAAGTATTTTTCATCACAGAAAACGGTTGACAAGCTGTTGGACCGGAGATACCTTCAACCTCTGTTTGGTGGGGGTACCTGGGCAGAACAGTTTAAGGAAGCCATTACTGTGGGACCAGGTGAGCTACAGCCAATTGTGAAGTCATACAAAACTGAAACTGCTTCACTCAGCGAACGCCTATCTGTTGTTAGTCACGTCGCCACGCCGCTCTCTTTATGGGCGGAGATTACAATAGTTTATGGGTGGAGATTACAATAGTTTATGGGTGGAGATTACAATAGTTCATGGGTGGAGATTACAATAGTTTATGGGTGGAGATTACGATAGTTTATGGGTGGAGATTACGATAGTTTATGGGTGGAGATTACGATAGTTTATGGGTGGAGATTACAATAGTTTATAGGTGGAGATTACAATAGTTCATGGGTGGAGATTACAATAGTTTATGGGTGGAGATTACAATAGTTTATGGGTGGAGATTACAATAGTTTATGGGTGGAGATTACAATAGTTTATGGGTGGAGATTACAATAGTTCATGGGTGGAGATTACAATAGTTTGTGGGTGGAGATTACAATAGTTCATGGGCGGAGATTACAATAGTTTATGGGTGTAGATTACAATAGTTTATGGGTGGAGATTACAATAGTTTATGGGTGGAGATTACAATAGTTCATGGGTGGAGATTACAATAGTTTATGGGTGGAGATTACAATAGTTTATGGGTGGAGATTACAATAGTTTATGGGTGGAGATTACAATAGTTTATGGGTGGAGATTACAATAGTTCATGGGTGGAGATTACAATAGTTTATGGGTGGAGATTACGATAGTTTATGGGTGGAGATTACAATAGTTTATGGGTGGAGATTACAATAGTTTATGGGTGGAGATTACGATAGTTTATGGGTGGAGATTACAATAGTTTATGGGTGGAGATTACAATAGTTTATGGGTGGAGATTACAATAGTTTATGGGTGGAGATTACAATAGTTTATGGGTGGAGATTACAATAGTTTATGGGTGGAGATTACAATAGTTTATGGGTGGAGATTACAATAGTTTATGGGCGGAGATTACAAGAGTTTATGGGTGGAGATTACAAGAGTTTATGGGTGGAGATTACAATAGTTTATGGGTGAAGATTACAATAGTTTATGGGTGGAGATTACAATAGTTTATGGGTGGAGATTACAATAGTTTATGGGTGGAGATTACGATAGTTTATGGGTGGAGATTACAATAGTTTATGGGTGGAGATTACAATAGTTTATGGGTGGAGATTACAATATTTTATGGGTGGAGATTACGATAGTTTATGGGCGGAGATTACAAGAGTTTATGGGTGGAGATTACGATAGTTTATGGGTGGAGATTACAATAGTTTATGGGTGGAGATTACGATAGTTTATGGGCGGAGATTACAAGAGTTTATGGGTGGAGATTACAATAGTTTATGGGTGGAGATTACAATAGTTTATGGGTGGAGATTACAATAGTTTATGGGCGGAGATTACAAGAGTTTATGGGTGGAGATTACAAGAGTTTATGGGCGGAGATTGCAATAGAAGGCGCATGAATGCATCATTTTAGTTGCCATCTCAAATGCGTAGAACCGTATGAATTCATCGAGCATCATGACCTTCCCTAAGACAAAGGGCAGATTAAACTATGGTGGCTCATAACGTTAGACAGTTTCGTTTTCAAAGAAATAGTCCAGACGGTTTGCAAAGCGTCTTCTACATGAAAATAATTGGGTAATTGTAGTCAAATAGCCCAAGAAACTATGTTTAAAAACGGGCTTTTGGCTATGATGAATTAATCGTCGGCCTCAGCAGTTGAGGATTCATGCTATAAAACTGTATTTCCTGTCTAACGATCGTAAATTCTGCAAACAGTATAGTTGTTTTGCAAATAATTCAGACGGCTTAGAAATGATTCAGATGATTTAGAAAATTACAAGCCGTATGGATGCTTTAGAAAAAATATAAACTATTTACAAACCGTATGAACAACTTTGAAATAGTCTGAACTGTTTTAAAATAGTCTGAACTATTTTGAATTGTTTGGAAAAGTTTGCAAAACACATGGATTTTGAACCACAAGCGACGTCATCATTTTATTTATAGCCTCTATACAACTTTATCAACATAGACATAGATCAAAAGACATAGAGCAAATTAAATAACTGTATAAAATTGTTGTTGAATATAATCTCTAAATTTTTATTTATTCAAATTTATAATTGGGTTGTATTTATTATTTGAAACAAGTTAAAACAAATAATATTTAATAAATAAAAACGATTTATTTATTTAAAAAAAATTCAACTGTTTAGTAGAAACAAGTATCAATCATAAATGTAACAAAGATCTATGATCAATAGAGCGAACCAGCAAATCGGCTCGGATTTTCCAAGTCCACGAACAATTTCACAAAGCATTCAGAAGTTTTGCAAAAGTTCAGACCTTTTCAAATTTGTTCAAACGGTTTGGAAAGCGTTCAGATGTTTTAAAACGCAAAACGTTCTGAGCCACCATACTAAACCCTAAGTATGTAAAGGAAGTTCAGTAACATCTGTACTTGAGTTGATAAAAACTGCTTGTTTGTAGCCTGTGAATCCTCATATGGGGAATTGGGAAGTAAGTTGACCTGCCTGCTTCTGCAAATTTCATCCACAGATTTGAAGCTATTTGTAGAAAGAGATTTGCACAATAACTGCTTCACTGATTTGTTGTGATTCTAGTGCAATGCTAATGTCTAGCTGCTCATAGTAATTAGTAGTAGTAGTAGTAGTAGTTAGTAGTAGTAGTTAGTAGTGGTGGTGGTAGTTAGTAGTAGTAGTAGTAGTAGTAGTAGTAGTTAGTAGTGGTAGTGGTAGTGGTAGTAGTAGTGGTACTATTAGTGGTAGTACTAGTAGTAGTACCAGTAGTACCTATAGTACCAGTAGCACCTGTAGTACCAGTAGTACCTATAGTACCAGTAGTACCTGTAGTACCAGTAGTACCTATAGTACCAGTAGTACCAGTAGTACCAGTAGTACCAGTAGTACCAGTAGTACCTGTAGTACCAGTGGTACCAGTGGTGCCAGTGGTGCCGGTGGTGCCGGTGGGGCCGGTGGTACCAGTAGTACTAGTGCAAGTGCAGCCAAAATACATAATTCATAGCGCAGTGATAATACAATGTTTGCAGGAGATGAGGAAGAAGGGGAAGAAGGAGACGATACAGAAAAACTGCCGAGTTGTGAAAACTTCATCATGCACTACCTGTCTGCCTTCTGTAAGCTTCTGTTTGCCACAGTTCCTCCAGCAGGTGCGTCACTTATTCTCAGTAACTGGTTGACACCACTTGCAGGTTCACCTCCTAGCAGTCAAAGACATCAGCTGCTATCCAATAGAAATGTGATTTTGTAGATTATGTAGGATAACCTTATCAAAATGAGGGAGATCTCCTCCTATATTACTACTCTTGTAGCACAGATCGAAAACATCGAATTCATTTTATGGTGTTGTTTATGCTGTTGCGATTGTGCTGCTGCTGTTTAGGAGGAGCGAGTTTGTAGGTAGATTTAAAAATGTCTACATCAAGTAGGTACATGTCTGCCCCATGTCTACATCAAGTAGGTACATGTCTGCCCTATGTCTACATCAAGTAGGTACATGTATACCCTATGTCTACATCAAGTAGGTAGATGTCTACCCTATGTCTACATCAGGTAGGTACATGTCTACCCTATGTCTACATCAAGTAGGTACATGTACACCCTATGTCTACATCAAGTAGGTACATGTCTGCCCTATGTCTACATCAAGTAAGTACATGTATGCCCTATGTCTACATCAAGTAGGTACATGTATACCCTATGTCTACATCAAGTAGGTACATGTATACCCTATGTCTACATCAAGTAGGTACATGTCTGCCCTATGTCTACATCAAGTAGGTACATGTATACCCTATGTCTACATCAAGTAGGTACATGTCTACCCTATGTCTACATCAAGTAGGTACATGTATGCCCTATGTCTACATCAAGTAAGTACATGTATGCCCTATGTCTACATCAAGTAGGTACATGTATACCCTATGTCTACATCAAGTAGGTACATGTATACCCTATGTCTACATCAAGTAGGTACATGTCTGCCCTATGTCTACATCAAGTAGGTACATGTATACCCTATGTCTACATCAAGTAGGTACATGTCTACCCTATGTCTACATCAAGTAGGTACATGTATACCCTATGTCTACATCAAGTAGGTACATGTATACCCTATGTCTACATCAAGTAGGTACATGTCTGCCCTATGTCTACATCAAGTAGGTACATGTCTACCCTATGTCTACATCAAGTAGGTACATGTATGCCCTATGTCTACATCAAGTAGGTACATGTCTGCCCTATGTCTACATCAAGTAGGTACATGTCTACCCTATGTCTACATCAAGTAGGTACATGTATGCCCTATATTTACACCAAGTAGGTACATGTATACGCTATGTCTACATCAAGTAGGTACATGTATACCCTATGTCTACATCAAGTAGGTACATGTCTGCCCTATGTCTACATCAAGTAGGTACATGTCTACCCTATGTCTACATCAAGTAGGTACATGTATGCCCTATGTCTACATCAAGTAGGTACATGTCTGTCCTATGTCTACATCAAGTAGGTACATGTCTACCCTATGTCTACATCAAGTAGGTACATGTATGCCCTATATTTACACCAAGTAGGTACATGTATACGCTATGTCTACATCAAGTAGGTACATGTATACCCTATGTCTACATCAAGTAGGTACATGTATACCCTATGTCTACATCAAGTAGGTACATGTCTGCCCTATGTCTACATCAAGTAGGTACATGTCTACCCTATGTCTACATCAAGTAGGTACATGTATGCCCTATGTCTACATCAAGTAGGTACATGTCTGCCCTATGTCTACATCAAGTAGGTACATGTCTACCCTATGTCTACATCAAGTAGGTACATGTATGCCCTATATTTACACCAAGTAGGTACATGTATACGCTATGTCTACATCAAGTAGGTACATGTATACCCTATGTCTACATCAAGTAGGTACATGTCTGCCCTATGTCTACATCAAGTAGGTACATGTCTGCCCTATGTCTACATCAAGTAGGTACATGTCTACCCTATGTCTACATCAAGTAGGTACATGTATGCCCTATGTCTACATCAAGTAGGTACATGTCTACCCTATGTCTACATCAAGTAGGTACATGTATGCCCTATGTCTACATCAAGTAGGTACATGTCTGCCCTATGTCTACATCAAGTAGGTACATGTCTACCCTATGTCTACATCAAGTAGGTACATGTATGCCCTATATTTACACCAAGTAGGTACATGTATACGCTATGTCTACATCAAGTAGGTACATGTATACCCTATGTCTACATCAAGTAGGTACATGTATACCCTATGTCTACATCAAGTAGGTACATGTCTGCCCTATGTCTACATCAAGTAGGTACATGTCTACCCTATGTCTACATCAAGTAGGTACATGTATGCCCTATGTCTACATCAAGTAGGTACATGTCTGCCCTATGTCTACATCAAGTAGGTACATGTCTACCCTATGTCTACATCAAGTAGGTACATGTATGCCCTATATTTACACCAAGTAGGTACATGTATACGCTATGTCTACATCAAGTAGGTACATGTATACCCTATGTCTACATCAAGTAGGTACATGTCTGCCCTATGTCTACATCAAGTAGGTACATGTCTACCCTATGTCTACATCAAGTAGGTACATGTATGCCCTATGTCTACATCAAGTAGGTACATGTCTGCCCTATGTCTACATCAAGTAGGTACATGTCTACCCTATGTCTACATCAAGTAGGTACATGTATGCCCTATATTTACACCAAGTAGGTACATGTATACGCTATGTCTACATCAAGTAGGTACATGTATACCCTATGTCTACATCAAGTAGGTACATGTATACCCTATGTCTACATCAAGTAGGTACATGTCTGCCCTATGTCTACATCAAGTAGGTACATGTCTACCCTATGTCTACATCAAGTAGGTACATGTATACCCTATGTCTACATCAAATAGGTACATGTATGCCTTATGTCTACATCAAGTAGGTACATGTATACCCTATGTCTACATCAAGTAGGTACATGTCTACCCTATGTCTACATCAAGTAGGTACATGTATGCCCTATGTATACATCAAGTAGGTACATGTATACCCTATGTCTACATCAAGTAGGTACATGTCTGCCCTATGTCTACATCAAGTAGGTACATGTCTGCCCCATGTCTACATCAAGTTGGTACATGTCTACCCTATGTCTACATCAAGTAGGTACATGTATGCCCTATATTTACACCAAGTAGGTACATGTCTACCCTATGTCTACATCAAGTAGGTACATGTCTGCCCTATGTCTACATCAAGTAGGTACATGTCTGCCCTATGTCTACATCAAGTAGGTACATGTCTACCCTATGTTGGCTGAGATAAATGCAGATACAGCTGGATTGAATGTAGACACTTTCTAGAATGAACATTGGCAGATCGGGTCTAAATGTCGGTTATGAAATGGAAAAAACAATTTCATTTTCACTGTACAAAGTTTCAACCTTTTGTTTTGGACGAGAGATTGATTACAATTTTGCCAATTCTTCCAGACACATCTAGATTTCTCAATTTTCAATTTTGTCAAAACAGACAATTCATGACACAAAAACTGAACTTCTAGTTTGTGTTGCCAGAAAAGATCATTAACACTTCTTAAAATGAGCATTCAAATAGTTTTTAATGATACAATTTACATTCGTCACAAGTTTGCCGACATTCACTCTAAGAGAATCCTTTTGCTTATTTTAAGTCTGTCTCCTTTTATATCTGGCCGCGATTATTCCTGTGTATGTTTGTATCAACTCCTTTGCTCACTCCGATCTTGTCGTAATCTTTCATCAACTACATATCAGCACCTGACATTATGGTTGTTGTTGTACAAAACTAACTTGGCTAGGTTTGCTGTGTCTCACATCTAAAGGGTCTCATAAACCTGTGTGTGGTAAACAGCTGGTCACTCTCTGGTAGCAGTAGTAATGGGTTTGTACTAGCATGGCTTTATACTCCTAGTGATATGGACAGCTCAAGCTGTGAATCATTTCATTTTGAGCTCATACCAGTGAAGGTGAAGCATGTAATAAAATATATTACTTACCTGATGACAGCCAAGTTGGGAATTCCATCTCTTTGTTTGCAGTGTACAACCCTTCAACCTCTAACCCACATAGTCTGCAGGAGTTCTCCCTTCCTCAAGGAACCAGTGACTATGAAATAAGGGCTGAGCTCTTACCCACATTCTATGCAACACTGACTGCTTTCTCAAAAATATTCAGCACAACACACTGCAGTGTGATCATGACAGGATGCTCTTGTAGCAGAGATCAAAAACATCGGGGTTCATTTAATTGTCAAACTTACATCAGCTTTACATCAAAACCAAGGAGTGAGGAAGTTGATATACTAAATTATTAGAAGAGATACCAACTCACCTTCCTGAGATCTGGTGTGCTGTTGCTAAACACCATCTTATATGATACAAAGCATTTGGTTATAAATCATTTAGTGTCGTGGGTAAATCAGAAACATAGACTCAGTTCATTCATTGCTAATACACTGTAATGTAACATATTGTGACAGATGAGACATAAACCCCTCCCTGCACAATCGGATAGTGTAAGTATGCTTGGAGCACATCTAGAATATACAAGTAAGTGTGTAACACCTATCTATCTTACTCAGCCAGCCATTGTTTGTGTATTTAGTAGCTGCCTGCTGGAAATGTTAGAGTTGCCATCCTGTATGCTATACAGACAATCTCACAAACCAGAAGACAGATTTTTGCGCTTGATGGCTAGTATTAAAACATGTGATGTCATAAATATATCCTAGTCTGCATATCTGTCTGTTCAACACAAGCTCAGTCGATAACATAACAAATTACTCATTACAATACTATATGTATATTTATTGCTACTTTTACATTACCTACAACATCAAAGTTTATAGGAGTACACTTAGCTAGTACATGAATGACTCATTAAACAGATTTTAATATTGACAGGAAGAGAAGGAAGAGAAAGTACAGGAAAAGAAAGTATAATATGGTAACATATGATTGGTCTATGTGGCAGCAATTATAAGTATATCTACATATATAACATAGGGAGGGTAACTCCAACTAAAGTAAGTGTAAACATTGCCCGCTCTACACGCCCCCTCAATGCTGAGAAGATTAATCGCTCGGCGGAGGCTCACGTTGCCTAACGGTTTAGTGAGTATGGAAGATAGTTTATATTAGTTTGTTCCTTGATGAAGAGGTAACGTACATCGATATGTTTAGTACGATTGTGCTGGCTGCCAGATTTGATGGCTAGAGGTAGTGCACCTGGATTGTCACAATATACTGGCATGTTGTCTGGCAGCTTTAAACCTAGCGAAGAGCAGAAACTCCTGAGATATAGGTCCTCTTTTGTTCCTTCAGGAAGGGACATGTATTCAGCTTTGCACAATGAGAGAGCTACTGTAGGCTGTTTACGGCTTTTCCAGCTTGTAGGTGGACCACCTAGTGTTGCCAGGTAGCCACTAGTTGAACAGCGATCTGAAGTGTCACCAGCCCAATCTGAATCAGTGCAGACATTAAGCGTTTGTTTCGGGCAAGTGTATACTTGATCTGGTACGATTTCGTCCCTTTAATGTAACGGTAGCAGGCGCTTAGCGGCAGTGACATGCAATATGCAGGGCTTATCTAGGTATTGTGACAGCTTAGACACTGCTGGATAGAGTTGTGGTCATTAAGTAGATAAGGCTACCTGTTATTTGGAGGTATGAAAAGTTAGTGGCAAAAAACACTTTGTGTTCTTCATCCGTTGAAATTTGGAGTTGTGTGCTCGTACCGGCAGGTGTAGTTGAAGCTTTGCAGTCCATCATGTTGTATCATGAGAGAATGGAATCTGCGTAGCGTTCTTCACTCATCTTGTAACTACCATCTTTTAATCGTTGGAAGTCTATTCCAAGGAACCATTTCAAATCACCTCTGTCATCCATTTTGAATTTGTGTTAAGCAAATCTTTTACGTCTTTGATCATCTATGGATCACTACCGGCAATGATGATGTCATCAACCCAGAATAGTAGTAAAGTGTCTGTACCATTTGTAGTTTTGTGATATACACAGGCATTATTGTCATTCGGGATAAAGTGCTTTGATTTTAGGAACTCATTTACGGAGCTGTGCCAGTTTCTACCACTTTGCTTCAGTCCATAGAGAGACTTGTTTAAAGGACAGGTTTGTTGCTTGCCATCTTGAGTGAGCATTTCATATCCAAGAAGTTGTTACCCATAGATCTCTTTATCTATTGATGCATTGATATACACCCCCTTGACATCCAGTTGGTGAGAAGGTAAGGCCAGCATTTGCTGCTGTTTGTAATATTGTCGGTATTGAGGTGACTCTTGTTGTGGGTGAATATGTATCAGTGTAGCCTGCACCACGAATCTGAGAGTATCCTCGAGCTACATATCGAGCTTTGTATTGTACTTGTTCCTTGTCTTGCCTTGCTTTATGGTGCAAACTCACTTCCCTTTGATTTCTGTACAATTGGCAGGTAGCTCTGTAACTTTCCAGGTGTCATTTTCAGAAAGTGCACATATTTCATTGTCCGTGACAGTCTTTCACTTCTCAGCGTTGGTAGAATGTATTGCTTCCTCGTATGTGGTAGGAAGGAACGGTATAGCTACACAAGCGTAGTCAACATTAGCAAGTAGTTAGCAATCGGTCAGATTTTTTGGGAGTCGTGTCTCCCTGCGTCTCCCTGTTGCTGTCAGTGACTCATGTTGAAGTGCAGGCGGTTCAATGATATTGTCAGGGGAATGCATTGGAGTTGTGTTCTCTTCATACCAGTCAGTGTGTTTGGCATCTAATGCTTCAGGATTGTCTGGCATGTCATGGATAGACACATTGTGGGTTGTTACAATGCTGTTGTTGTTGCACACAATGTATCCATCGTTTATAGGGTTGATGCCTAGGAATATTCCTTGTTGCCCTCGAGCATCAAGTTCCTGTTTGTGGCCCTCTATGTAGAATGTGCGGGTGGAGCCAAATTTTTATGTGTTCTTCATGTCGGGTTGAATGCCAGTGAAGAGTTTGTATGCAGTAGTTCTCAGACGGCGTTGGAATGAGCGGTTACGAAGATGTTGTATATACTTCACAGCAAGTGGCCAATAAGATTTTGAGAGTTGAGCATCAGCTAATTGGCAGCTTGCCATGTCCAGCAAACTACACCAAGCTCTTTCAGATTTTCCATTTTGATACGGAGTGTAGGGAGTTGTTGTGGAGTGTTTTATACCTCTGTTATAAAACACAGCTTGTATTTCGTTGTTGACATCTTCTCTACCATTGTCACTGTGTAGTTAGGTAATGTTACCTACTAGTACCATGAATCTCTTGAATGCTCTAGTAACTTCACTTTTAGCACAAAGTGGGTAAATAGAGAGTATTCCTGTGTATTCATCACAGAAGTTGATGATGTACTTGTATCCTTTACGTAAAGTTGGTTCTATTGGTCCACAAACATCTGAGTGTACTCTCTCAAGTGGTTTAGTTGCACGTATGGTCGGATCATCACAATATCTTGTTTTCATTACATATGTTACATGTATGATCGGTTTTAGTGTTACTGACAGTCATGTGATGAGTTACTTTTTGTAGTTGTGATATGTCATCGTAGTTCATGTTTCCTAGTGCCTCGTGCCATTGGTGAAGCGTACGTACAGTCAGTGTTGAATCGGTCTTACATGCAGGTAAGAAGTACAGCTGTCCATGTCGGATTATGTTGAATTCGGCGTTTTGTGATGTGGGGCAAGTATTTTCTTTGGAGAAAGTTATTTTGGCACCAGAGCCGGTGGCAGCATGTGCGAAGTCGGTTGCAGCATGTACAGAGTTGGTGGCAGCACGTACAGAGTCGGTTGCAGCGCGTACAGAGAAGAGACTCATAGGAATGACTGGGCGAGTAATGCGTTGGTAAGCTGTATTTTCTGTAAATTGTTATTAGAGTCTAGGATGTGAAACTCAGCAACACCTTTGGCAGTGGCCAGTTGGTGGCATCAAAGACGAGATCAGGCGAGGTGAAGTTTCCAGCAATGTTTACGATATGGGGCGTAGCCCCCACAGTCTACCAGTATTTTGTCCGATGTAGTGTTCTCGACGGCAGCGGCGGTTGTCATGTTTGTAGTAAACAAGTCGGTGGCTGATACATTTGCGGCAGCGGTTTGTGTGTCACCTCTATTCTTCTTTAGAAAACAGACGGCTTGTACGTGGCCTTGTTTTTGGCAAAAATCACAATGTAGCTTCGACTTTTGTCGGCAAGTTTTACTTTTGTGTCCAGAAAGTCCACATGACAGGCATTGCACTTTGTTTGTTGATGTCGATTTTGGACTGTAGCCATCTCCACTGCTAGGGTGTCTGTAGCCATCTCCACTGCTAGGGTGTCTGTAGCTTTTGAAAGCCATTGCTGTAGATTAAGTAGGCACTCTTACTGCTTCTGTGTTGTAGTGATTGGTTTAGGCTGCCTTAAAGTCAGCAAGAGTTTTCAGAGAGTCGGTTTGTGTATGTACCACCACCACGAGTGAGTCAAATGAAGCAGGCAAACCCTGAGCAACATAGCTATGATCAAATTGTCTGATAATGTCTCACCCGCTGCTCTCAGTCCAGTGGCTGCTTTCTCGGCACGTATAAGGTAGTCGGTGTCGTCTTCGGTTTCTCTCATACTGAGGGTTGTTAGCTGTTCATATGATGTCGGTATGCAGGGTTCCTCTGTGCTAGCATAATGTTTATGTAATGTTTGTAGTGCTTTACGGCCATCTTTGCTTGCATCACTAATTATCAGTTGCAAAGATCTGCCATCCAGCACTTGAACCAATTCAACATACGTTCTCCTGTTTTTTTTTTATTTATAGTCGTCATCCTCTGTAGAACTAGAAGGTATAGGTAGTATGGCTTTGTGCACTCCAGCATATTGTGGATATAAGTTGTTAATAAACCTTGTTTCCCATATAGTGTAATTCTGCATTTCTCCATCAAAGTGCAGGCAATTCCTTGGCCCATAACCTGTTGAGCTATGACTTCTAGTGTTATTTGTAGCCATTGTGTTGGTGGATGGTGTATATTAAGGGCTTAGGACAGGCTTTTCAAGACGCACTTTGTGTGTAAAGTTTTTTTCTCATCAAGCATTGTGAAACTATTGAGAAAACTCACTTGCAGCAATAAAAGTGCAATAGGTATCATGTGTAGGTCTATGGAGGTCTATGACAACGCATTCGGCAGAAGAGACTATCTGCATTATGATATTATATAGCATATTACATCAAGTAGTTTGTACCATTTTTGTTACTTTTTCAGTTCCAAACTACTTTTTAAAAATCTTAATTATTATTATTTAGTGCAGTTTTTCGTGAAAAGATATCCGGTATTTCAGATTTAATTATTATCGTAGTTGTAGAAGAAACACCGCCGGAAATACAATTTCGGCAATGGTTTTTTCTCACCCAGTCTTATTTTTAAATTATACAAATGTTATTGCTAGATTAATTTTTCACATGAAAACTATTATTTTGATAAAAAAATTTCACTCATTCTTTTGACTTTGATCACAAACACTATTACGTGTTGCCAATGTATACATAATAGCGAGCTTACCAAAGATAAAAAAAATTGCTGACTTGAGAAAAAGAGCTCCAAAAAAATTCAATTTTGTTGCAATACCATTTTTTTGCAATCGAAAGAGTCTCTGCACAAAACTAATATTTAGGATGCCCTATTTCTATGCAAACAAGCCAAAATTTTGAAAGCTCGCTTTATAGCTTTATATAATTTGGTGCGTCTTTGAGAAAAAAAGGCGTCGTAGCGAGTGCTAACTGCGTCTATAGGAATCGTCTTACTGGTGAGAGGGCAACTCCAGATAATTTTGCTGAACATATTTCAACCTCAAAAAGCTTAAATTAAATCGAATCCTCTTCAAATTAGGCGTCATAGGCCCTTTAGTTAAAATAAAGTTGAATTTAATGCTAATTGTATTGCTGACATAAACTAGCCATGTTGGCAGTTGTACAGGAAGAGAAAGTATAATATGGTAACATATGATTGGTCAATGTGGCAGCAATGATAAGTATATATATATATACAACATAGGGAGGGTAACTCCAACTAAAGTAAGTGTAAATATTGCCTGCTCGACAGTTTTCAATTAGAACTCTCACTTGTTACATGCGACCACAAGTAAGATCAATATCATAATGCTATTTATCAGACTCCATCGCATATTAATGTTTTTATGAAACTGCCCGTTTTCTTACGAACATCAACTACTGAATACAAAAATATAAAATCAAAATATCAAAGAGAGAAAATTTGCTAAGAATAGTCATGATAATCTTCTGTGACATGCACTATCCTATCAATAAAATATGTATGTCTATACAAGCTGAAAAAAAACAAAAATTTGCTCACTATTCTACTTTTCCATCTACTTTAGAAGAAACTGAAGGGTTTAATGGGAAAAAAGAGTTTATGAGAAAACCCTCTGCAGATCAGAATCGGAAAGGTGTAAGTGTTGAACACCTGTTTGTTTCTGCATATTTTTGTTGCTGTTGTCTACCTTGGTAATACAGAAGAAAACAATTACAAAATGTGTTGTTAGTTAGAGCACAGATTGATTGATGAATGATAACCAAACTCTGGGATTTATTGATTCTGCTCTTCTTCATTTTTGTGCTAGTATCGATGATATAAGCTGCAACTCGTTCCATGTAACTTTTAATGGTGACAGTTTGTTTTTGCGTCTTGGTGTTGAGCATTTTGAACAATCGCTGTTCATAAATCACCACAGAGATGAAATGAACTGCAGATCTGTTGCAGATCTGTGCCTACTCTTTTCAGCATCCCAAATCTCCAGCTTTGTGAGCGTGCAATCAGAAAGCACATTACAAACGATAACTTGCAGTGCTGGTATCTGACTACCTCACAGTACAGTCCTTAGATTAAACATTTGTGATATTTATTTTTAATTCCGATTTCCCTCTGTGATCTTTCACAAATTTATGTTGTAGATTTTCTTGCGCTAGTGTGTTTTGAGTTATCCACAAAATTATTTGGTTTTGTTACTCCGGGGACACGGAAAACCAGATTGCTCGGCTACTTCATTTAAGAAGTTTTAAATGTATTTGATTTGAGACAGTGCAATATACACGCTGGTGGACCAAGCATATTGTCAGATGTGGACTTCACGTGTTACAGCTAAGGATGCTTCTCTACACTTTCATGAGTTTTCTCAACTCTGCTATGTGATAGTGAGAAAAAATTTCAATTTAAATAATATACCAGTGATTTAGTTTTTACTCTTCTCTACTTTTACTATTGTATCTTTTAATCCCTATCTTTACATTTAGGTTGCACCTGCTTTGCATGCTAAGATCTGACAATGAACCATGCTGAGTACTGAATGGTTTTCATTTAATTTCTAATGCAGTGGAATATTTATATTGTAGTGTATATGACAACTTTGCATTTGCTTTGTACGCAGTGTTTATATTTTGTTGCAATGTGACCTTTGCTGTTGTGTAATTTTTGAGATGATGACCACAGCAACCTCTTCTGTCCCTCAGGTCCCCCCACCCCCCTCCACCCCAATGTAGTTCAGCCCATTCAACCTGACACCGCTTTAGTCCAGGCACAGAGAAAGAGAGAGTAGTCATGCTGTTGCTGTCATTTATGAGGCAGTGTCTTCTCAGCATCACTCACTAGTGAGCAATTGGAACTCGATAGTCAGGAGTTTAGTGGTTGAAGAGCAGCATTGAGGTCTGAGACTCCGGACTCATGATGAGCTGAAGCTCCAGGTCTCTCCCAACCGATGCTTCCGCTGGTGTGCGGTCTGTCCAGCAGGTCTACATGGCAGCATGGTCTGGCAGACCCATTTACTAGCACACCAAGGTGTAGGTTAGACCCTTGAGCACTTCCATCTCACTTGGTATTGGCCAGGTATGTCAGCAGATGTGCCTCGTATGGTAGAGAATTGTGAGGTGTACCAGAGAACCAGAGTGGTGGCACTAAGACCAGTCTGTTTATTACCTGAGACCATACATTCATCAAGGTTATGACTCAGATCGAAGTGCTGCTAGGTAGAGGTGCCAGTCATTGATTGCGCTCTGGAAGAGTGTACCGGTTGTTATTGAAAAAGAAGGACTTCCCCTCAACTGGAAAAGATTAATTATTCCTGATTTGTCAGCAGGAATTATTCAGACAAGCAGTTGCATTAATAACTTACCAAATATTTCACTTATTTAACGAATATTCATCTTGTTCTTTTGTTGGCCAATTGTATGCATGCATTTGTCAGTTGTTCATTTACATACTTTAAATTTCCCTACTCTATAAATCTGGCCGCAATGTCTATGTTAGGGTAGAAATATTTGAGCAGTGGTGGAAAGGTTATTTACCATACTTTTGTGAATATCCTAGTGTTATTCATGGAATTATAGATACGGATTGTGATACTTGTTAATCTGGCAGGTTCCCTTACAAATTTTATTATAAATACGGATTTCACTCGGTAACGATTCCCAGTACTTCTTGGTTGATTGCAGAACAGACACTGCTTTCAACAGAACTATTTGCTGATAGGATCGGACTGAAACATAAACCTGTGGGATAGTGTTCTAGTAGGCAGCAGTAAGCATCGTACTGTCAGCGCTATCTCTCTAGTAGTGCTCGGTAAAGGTCGGCAGCGAAATTCTTTACACTGTTTGTGATAGAATTTCTCCTCTTTCCTAAATTTCTCTTTTTGTGCTCTCTTCTACTCCTTCTCTGCTCTGTTACCTTCCACTCACCTCCCTATTTTATTCATTCTCTCCCCAACCCTCCTACACAAACTCCTTTTCTTCCCCTGGAGGTTCTATCCAACTTCAGAAGCAGCCACAGCTTGCAGCTGAGTTCACATAAAAACTAGTTGCGGTGGCCCTAGAGAACCACTTCACTCATTACACCCCTCCTCTATCGTCTCAGAGAAACCCAACACTTTTCTCAACCTAAACCCACCCACATTTCTCTCAAACAAGAAAACGAAGCCCTTAAGTAAAGAATACCGTCTAACTTAGGAGTTAAGTTCTCCTAGCTCTGTGAAAACCGTTTTGACTGGTCTGCAAGCAGATTTTGGTTAAACAATAATGTCTGATATTGAGTGAAATTCTAATTAAACTTTCAAATCTTCTTCATCCTTTTAAGTCTGCAACTTCTGTTGAGGCAAAACTTAAATATTGGAATGGATTTCCCCGCCCACTACTGGACACAACTACTGCCGGTTGTGCAAGGTCTTAACTCCTGCCCTGCAAGCCCTGTACATTTCCTAGCTACTCAGTCAATACTGTCATAGCAGGGTAAGATCTGTTCCACATGTCCTGACAGGTATACAAGCCTGCCAGAGACCACTGCAACTCCAGAGTAATCCAAGTAAATAGAGAGGTGTTTACAATTATAAGGTTTATATATTTCTGAGCTCTCTGGCTCCAACATCACAATCTATAACATAGGCATCTCAATACATTACAACATGATCAGTCAAGCATGCACATAATTAGCCAATTTTATATCTAGAAAAGTTTATTGTCCAATCAATGGAATCTAGTTTATTAGTGGGCGGAGTCTTTGTCACCTCCTTTGTTTACAATGGTAGGTTGTCTGCTCCTTGAATACATTTATTTGTAGGTGCTCAGGGGCTGATAACTGCCAAATTCCCCCACAATATCTCCACTGATTATCCAGTTATTCACCAAAATGGGGAGTTGAAGTGCTGACAATGAGGCAAAGTTGACAGTTCATCAGCCGGCTTAATGTTCCTTAGGAACCGGCAAGATTATCGAACTAGGGAAAACAAACTTTGTTATTGAATATTTGAGTTTTTTTCAGCATTTTATACAATCACCCGTGGTTTATATATTCGTATATAGATACAACAACAATCGATAGTACTATTCTTTCTAGATGAAACTCTGTACAGCACATCCATACGATACTATAGTAAACATTAGAGTGTAAATACAAGAGTCCAAGTGTGTAACTTTGCTAAATACGTCCCTGTCTATCTGGCTGGTCATTTACAGAGATTTCCAGTGACAGAGTAGATTCGCTGAGGAAGCAGATACTTGGTAGGGATCAGTAGAAAACACAGAGAAAGGAGATTCACCCCAAAACTATCCTGAAGTAGAGGTTTTGGCATTTGAAGTGTGCAAGAGTTGCTGAAAATTGTTATAAGAGGGCCGGCATTTAGGAAACTGCCACTACTACTACATACCTCACCAGCGCTTGTGTTAGAGCTAGCGCACAAAGGCTAACAATGTGTAGTTGTGCTGCTAGCAAGGGTAGGCAAGATCTTTTACACTGATAGTACACTAGGCATTGTACTATCATAACAAATCCGTGGCTTCATTTGTTGAATAGATTCATAACCAATAATTTTTGTCCCTTTCAGATGATTTGCTAATGTTCTACTCATTATTGCCTAGTTTACTGCTTGTGAGGGTTGCAATAGTCAGCTTCGTTTTACTATTTCACCAAATGGTTCCAAGATAAACGTTACTTATTTCAAAATTTCTAATCAATAGTTTATATATTGAATGGCATTATCATTGTACATGAGCTGTTTACTCTGCCAAATGGCTTTTGAAAAAGTTCTTTCACTTCCCACCGCTAGCCAGGTGCCTTGTTGATTAAATATTCAATGAATCACATAATGATTGCTTTTATATCTCACTTGAAAAGGTTGTGAATTGAACTCCAAAAATAGTTCCTTAGAATATAATTTAATATAACACTTGGAGCTGCAGAGGGCTTGTAGCATTAGCCATCAGGCTAAGCATTTAGCTGAATGGATTTGTGGTTATTGATATTTTGATACTGTCTTTTCTGCAAAGTCATTTTGTGTGCAGTAAATGCATCCATGTTGATCTATCAGATCTATCACATACAATAAATAGGTCAATGTTGTTCTATCAGATCTACCACATACAATAAATAGGTCTATGTTGATCTATCAGATCTATCACATACAATAAATAGGTCTATGTTGTTCTATCAGATCTACAACATACAATAAATAGGTCTATGTTGTTCTATCAGATCTACAACATACAATAAATAGGTCTATGTTGTTATATCAGATCTATCACATACAATAAATAGGTCTATGTTGATCTATCAGATCTACCACATACAATAAATAGGTCTATGTTGATCTATCAGATCTACCACATACAATAAATAGGTCTATGTTGATCTATCAGATCTATCACATACAATAAATAGGTCTATGTTGTTCTATCAGATCTATCACATACAATAAATAGGTCTATGTTGTTCTATCAGATCTACCACATACAATAAATAGGTCTATGTTGATCTATCAGATCTATCACATACAATAAATAGGTCTATGTTGTTCTATCAGATCTACAACATACAATAAATAGGTCTATGTTGTTATATCAGATCTATCACATACAATAAATAGGTCTATGTTGATCTATCAGATCTACAACATACAATAAATAGGTCTATGTTGTTATATCAGATCTACTACATACAATAAATAGGTCTATGTTGATCTATCAGATCTACCACATACAATAAATAGGTCTATGTTGTTCTATCAGATCTACTACATACAATAAATAGGTCTATGTTGATCTATGAGATCTACCACATACAACAAATAGGCCAATGTTGATCTATCAGATCTATCTGTATCTATAACTGGATCTACTAGAGCTTATAGAAGTCTAACTTGTTACACCATACAGCAATATTCTATTGTTAATCTATTGGCTCTTGTATGTAGCCCTTATGAGTTCATTTGTTCACTGAGGGACCAATCGGTTTTGTCTCTTGCCGATGATTTTATAGCTTCTACCAATCGTTGTCAACTTTACAGCTCGTTGGTGTTTTCATGATGCATCTAAAAGTGTATTAAAATAATTTTAACTACCATAATTTTTATGACATTAAAACAAAATCAAGATTTAAAATGTATTCAAGAGCTCTGTTGCTGTCTGTGAGATATTTTCTAAACTTGATGGCTTTTGAGAAATCCATCCGATTGCAGTCTCCAGTGCCAGACAACTTACACTGTCGATTGTTTGATTTTGTTAAGGCTGGTTCCCATAGAGTCGTAACAGTTGTAGAAAAGACGGCGACTGGTCGTAAGATCGCAGCAACAAGTCTATGTGAACCACAATCGTAAACAGCTTACGATTCACTACGATGTGTTACAACAATCGTAAGGTCGTAAGATCAAATCGGGAAAGTTTGAACAAGCCAAACTTTTACGACTAGTTTACGACCTTACGACTACGATAGTTATGCAACAAGTCAATGTGAACCAGTCGTGCGATTGCATCAGATAGTGTAACCACAATGCACTTGCTCGTTCCGCTTTATTTCCACCTGGCAACGAACAAGCAGTGGTTTTTTTTATTGGTATTTTGAAGTGTGAAATACTCTCTTTGATTATCTACCGCTATCCTAGTCAATGCATCAAGTGCCAGTCAGTGTAAGTAGCAATAGTTTATATAACCTTCGTTTAGAACAATCATATTAGTTGGGGTAATAGTAAAAATTAAGGCTTTCAAATTATTTAACAACAGACAGTTATAATAATAATAAAAAATAAATATATTATTTATTTATTATTATTGTAATTATTATTTATATTAATTAATTATTAATAATAATAAATTATATCCTGTTTAATAATATTGTTATTCATTGTTTTATTATTTTTCTCAAATACTATTATGATTGATGCACAGTGAGTCATGTATGATTATTATTATTATTAATTAATTATAATTATTATTATTGGTAACAAACAAGAATTCCTGTTTGTTATCAATCATACATGGCTCACTGTGGATTGATGTTGATAAACAACTGTCATTGATAAGATAAGTAAATGAATTGACACACATATATAATATATATAAAAATAATAATAATATATGTACTGTACATACATATAATTACATATAATAAATATAATATGTATATATATTTTTCTTCTAATAATTATTATTCACTCATTTATTATTTTGCATTAGTGAATCATCGTTAATAATAATAATTATAAGAATGTTGAATTGTTTTGATGATAAAGCAATAATAATTATAATAATATAATACATATTATTTGTTGTATGTATGTATATTTATCATGAATATTTTATGCATGTAGTAAAGCGAACAAATTACAATAGACATAAATTATTTGTTTATTTTTTAGCAACTTATGATGATCAGTATCCTGAGGAAGTTGGCTGCAAGCTGGGAAGCCAGTAACAACTCTGGATGAAACACCGAGACACTAACACAGAGACTTTAACTACATCTGCTAGGTTTTTTAGTTTGAAAAAATTTATAATTCAGTTCCAAACTTTTAGTGCTAATGTTATTGTGAGTTGCTTCGTTGTCCACTTTATGTATAATACACAAATAAATATCATAAAACAAATGTTATATTTTTAAAATTCACAAAAGTTGCAATTTCATTGGCCGCCTCTGATGATTGTCTAAGATAGTCTAATACTGTATGTGAATGTGAACCATGTGTCTTAGATAGTCCCAGACTGTCTTAGGACATCTTATCTTAAGATATCCTAAGAAATTTTTTCTATGGGAACCAAGAGTCTGAGACTGTTTAAGATTGTCTCAGATTGTCTCAGATCTGTTATCTTAAACTATCTGCAACTTGTCTGGGATCCCTTAAAGCCTATGGGAACCACCCACATAATGCCTGGCACTAGGCTTCATTTATTATGTAGATTGATCTTGCAGGTAACAATTCATACAATGTGAGCAGCTCTGCAGGTCCCTAAGATGTAATATAAGCTGTCTATTTTTCAATTTCGTTTATGTAAACACGATGTCTAGAGCTGCGAGTCAGTTTTCGTTGACTTGCCATTGAGCAAGCTATTGTTAGTCCTAAAAGCCGTTTTCAAATTGAATAACAATCAGCAAACATTCACTGCGAATGTATACCAACTCATGCATACACAGTTGCCTACCAGCTGGTGCTCAAGGTAGTCATTTCTTTGCATTTGCTGTATTGTGTATGTGTAACCTGTAGTAATAGGTACAACAGTGCTGTATTGTGTATGTGTTAGTTGTAGTAATAGATACAACATTGTTGTATTGTGTATGTGTAAGCTGTAGTAATAGGTACAACAGTGCTGTATTATGTATGTGTTAGCTGTAGTAATAGATACAACAGTGCTGTATTGTGTATGTGTAAGCTGTAGTAATAGGTACAACAGTGCTGTATTGTGTATGTGTTGGCTGTAGTAATAGGTACAACAGTGCTGTATTGTGTATGTGTAAGCTGTAGTAATAGGTACAACAATGCTGTATTGTGTATGTGTAAGCTGTAGTAATAGGTACAACAATGCTGTATTGTGTATGTGTAAGCTGTAGTAAGAGGTACAACAGTGCTGTATTGTGTATGTGTAAGCTGTAGTAATAGGTACAACAGTGTTGTATTGTGTATGTGTAAGCTGAAGTAATAGGTACAACAGTGCTGTATTGTGTATGTGTAGGCTGTAGTAATAGGTACAACAGTGCTGTATTGTGTATGTGTTGGCTGTAGTAATAGATACAACAGTGCTGTATTGTGTATGTGTAAGCTGTAGTAATAGATACAACAATGCTGTATTGTGTATGTGTAAGCTGTAGTAATAGGTACAACAGTGCTGTATTATGTATGTGTTAGCTGTAGTAATAGGTACAACAGTGCTGTATTGTGTATGTGCAAGCTGTGGTAATAGGTACAACAGTGCTGTATTGTGTATGTGTTAACTGTAGTAATAGGTACAACATTGCTGGATTGTGTATGTGTAAGCTGTAGTAATAGGTACAACAGTGCTGTATTGTGTATGTGTAAGCTGTAGTAATAGGTACAACAATGCTGTATTGTGTATGTGTTAGCTGTGGTAATAGGTACAACATTGCTGTATTGTGTATGTGTCAGCTGTGGTAATAGATACAACAGTGCTGTATTGTGTATGTGTAAGCTATAGTAATAGGTACAACAGTGCTGTATTGTGTATTGTAATGGATTTTAACATAGGTGGCCACTCATTGGCCACTCATGGCCTAGTATTACTAGCCAATGTATGCTTCGCTTAATAGCATTAGCTGTACGCATAGGAGTATAGACCTAGCTACACATGACTGCCCTCAGCATGGATACACATGCGTGCCGCAGTGCCTGCTAAGAAGACGCTCTAGGAACTCAAGCTGGGGATTCCCCGCCTTACTGGATAAATTAACCGTGCGCTTTTGATTCATTGCTATCACTGTATATACGTTTTCATTGCGCCTGTTTGTTTTTCAATTATTCTTGTATGACCTGATATTCTTTAACCAACCATATTATAGTATTTTTTAACTGTTTATTTACATATCCTAGTGCATAAATGTGAAGACATGTGGCCCAGTGGGCAGAGTTGATTGTGCCCTTGCTAAGAGAACACCTCTGAGTAAGCTTTTGTTTCTTGAAGCAAATAAAGTATTCATTGCTATAACCCGGTGTATTTAGTTGGCAGGTAGCCAAGTATTGTTAGTATATCTGCACACGGCACAACACGGAGCTAATTGATACATAGTTCATTTGTAAACACAGCCATCACTACTAAACCAGTAGCGCTATATAGCAATCATTGTTACATTGCTAACCAGGTGCACTTCTCTAGTAGCTGTTCGGTGAAGGTGTGATAAAATCCTTTACATTGGTGGCAGCGGTGGGATTTGTTGCGAACGACAGACACTACTAGAGAAGTTGTACACGGCCAAACACCACCTTTACTCATTCCCCCTTTACCCGAGTATTGGTGTTTTCCTATAACATAACAGTTGCATGGTAGCAGCCGAACTACCACCCCACGGACAATGTTATACCCCTTTACTCTGACCCAATGGTACCCCCCCCCCACCCAGCAGAACGCCCCCCTCTCCTTGCCGTGTTTGAAAAGAGAGAAGCAGTCACCCTGCGCGGTGAACTCGGTAGTCGCTGTACTGCTCACGCGAGATCGTACAGGCACCTCTTTCGAACCCTGGGTACCCCTCTCCATACAGGGTGCCTCTCTCAGCTCTTGCAGTGTACCCTGCGGAAGCTGTACCGAGTGATTCAGAAACTGTCCTGCCTCCCTAACGGATACGGCCAGAGTGTCTCACCGTGTGTTCGACACGGCATTGACACAGTGCGCTTTCAGTCATCCACTGTTCATCTGACACACGGAGTTCTCTCCTCCCGCGCTGACAAGTACCCTGCTGATTGTATTGATGGCTGCACAGAGAGCCAGGAGTGCTGGGCGGTTGCCAGCAGGCACCGCAGAAGCTGAGGCATTAGACAGACTCACACAGACCCTGCAAAGAATGTTGTGATCCCCTGCACCTCCCCCTGCTCCTACACAGAACTTCAAACCTCCTAAGTTTAACGGGCAGGGTGATGTACAGTGTTTCATCACACGGTTCCTGGAGATCGCTGAAGCCAACAAATGGAATGCCCACCAAGCCCTGTCCCATGTGAGAGAGGCACTCCGTGAGGAAGCACTGGAATGTGGTAGATCCAACACCCTGCAAACGGTGTTCACAGCACTCTGTGCTCGCTTCGGCCTTACACGCCGTGAGGCACTGCAGAGTGAAGCACACTTGAAAAGGCATCAAAGACTTCCATC
Source organism: Cryptosula pallasiana (assembly GCA_945261195.1). Lineage (NCBI taxonomy): Eukaryota > Metazoa > Bryozoa > Gymnolaemata > Cheilostomatida > Cryptosulidae > Cryptosula > Cryptosula pallasiana. The sequence continues at coordinate 8,718,739 of OX183130.1, read as the reverse complement.
CAAGAACATGCTAGCGAGGTAGAAAGACTAGTTCGAGTAGCCTATGAAGATTTACCAGACAGACACATAGAACGCATGTTATTAGAGACGTTCACATCCACCCTGCGTCACCTGTATCTGCAACGTCATCTGTTGGCAGTAGATCCACAGAGTCTGGAAGACGCAGTTCATGCTGGAGGTGAGTTCTTCCACATCAAGGCAGTCCCTGACTCAAAACCATCCAGGGTATGAGTTGTAGAAGGTGATGAAGTGGAAGAAGAACCCTGCAAACCTTCCATGAACCCATTCCATCATTCTCAGACTGCTGCCATGGTGTCGCAGGCTCCAGGAGAGATGGCTCGCCCTTGTCCAGTTACTAACAACTACCCCACAGTGAGCTACTCCCATCCCCCCAGCAGCCAGCGCCCGTGTCGGGAGACGTGATGACTCATCTACTCCAGACAGTGCAGAACATGGCTATGGAGTTACAACAAACAAAGGAGTGGCAACAACCGGTGCATACACCCCATTCAGTGCCCTTGGGTTCCTTTCCTGTGGGACACACCCCTTCTTCTGTGATGTATGCACCCTCTCCTGGTATGTACACACCCCCTGTTGGTGTGTACCCTGCTCCCGCAGTGATGCAACCTCCTGCCCGGGTACCCCACCACACTCCTAATGTGGTGCACAACCTTTCTCCGGCTACACACACCGTCCGTGCCATGGAACAGAACTTCCCACACACGGTGTCACAGCCTGCTACGGCGCAGTTGGTTCCCCCTCAGTGTTGGGGCTGTGGACAGATAGGCCACTATAGTAGAGGTTGTCCGTCTCAGCCTAAGACAACCACCGTACCCAGAGAAAAACCCGTGTCAGAAAATGACCGGCGCCCGCAGTAGTCACCCCCCTTGACATAGCTGTAACAGGGCACAAGGTGGAAGAAAGAACTGGAAAGGGTAAAGAAGCACAACCCTGTGTCTCCAACTCCTTCACCCGGGTCCTCGGGACCACCTCTTAGAAAGAAGGTGTCGCCTTCCCCACCTAAGTGGCAGCTGCCTACCTCTAACCGGTATGCAGTGTCACCAGATGACGCAGACAACCCAGAGCCTTATAAAACCTCTGCCGCCGTACACTCCTTAATGACCTACCTCCTTTGGAGCCTGTAGGTCCCCTGAAGAACCAGCCTGCCCCATTCCAGAGACATACGCCAGTAGTTGCACCAGTCAGCCCCTCAGTGGAGCGCCCTTCACACCCTAGAAATAGAGCGTCGCGTCCCCCCTCCCGAGCTGCAAAGGTTCAACCTACCCATCTGTCCTATACTGAGATAGAACGGCCATACCGGGCAAACTACTTCCTTCCAGGGAAACTTGAAGGCAAGTCAGTCACCCTTATAGTCGATACCAGCTGCACCATGAATCTCCTATCCAAGCACGTCTTTAACCAGTTACCTGAGTCAGTAAGACAGTCAGTACAGAAGAGTGAGTCCCATGGTATCCTAGCCGAAGGCACCCAAATCCCTTTCTATGGCACGATGAGAGCTACCCTCCATCTCCGTGATGTGAAAACTGAAGCCACACTTGTTGTCAGTCACATAAACGAGGACGCTATCTTGGGGATGCCCTTCCTCACCAACCATGATTGCCGGATGAGGTTCAGTGAGTGTGCTATTGTCGTAGCAGGAAAGGAGATGCGCTGTACTAACAAGGACGGTACACTGCTAATGAACAATGTTCAGGTCTTTCGTACCACACAGCTACCCCCAGGCATGGAATCTACCATCCTGTGTAAGATCACCACACAAAGTTACCTACCCCTTGGGTTAGTAGAGTCCAACCAGGAGGTCCTCCTATTGCTGCTAGTCTGAACGAGCCAGACAGCAAAGGGCATGTATTAATGAGGTGTATGAACCCGACTGCTCAGCCAGTAGAACTGAAGGCAGGAAGCACGGTAGGCCACTACAGAGGAGTGAGCCCTGAAGAGGTTGAGCAAACCGAGGCGGTTGCCATGCCCGCTTCTACCCCTCCTGTCCAATCTTCTCGCTCCCCGGTTCCCCCTCACGTCTCTGAGCTGTATTCAGCTGCTCTTCCCCAGTGTCAGAACAGAAGCGAGGCGCAGCAAGTAGCTGGGTTGCTACGACAGTATGCCGCCGTGTTCAGTTCGGGAGACCATGATGTTGGTCAAACCACCCTGGTCAAGCACAACATCCCTCTCCTCCAGGGTATTTGACCTATTCGCCAACCCCCTCACAGGCTAGGCCCTGAGAAGGAGGTGGAGGCGGAGAGACAGGTGGAACAACTGTTGGAGAGTGGGCTCATAGAACCAGCCTCAGGGGCCTGTAGTTCCCCCGTGGTTCTAGTGAGGAAGAAGGTCGGTGCATGGAGATTCTGTATTGATTACAGAAGGCTGAACGCTGTCACACACCAGGACACCTACCCCCTCCCCCGCATCGATGAGGGTCTAGATGCCTTGTCGGGGAGCAAATTCTTCAGTACTCTGAACTTGGTTAATGGGTATTGGCAGGTCCCTCTTGATGAAGAGGCCAGTGAACGCTCTGCGTTTACCACCCGTACAGGTCTGTGGAAGTGGAAGGTCCTCCCTTTTGGCCTCGCTTCAGCCCAGGCCGCCTTCCAGCGGTTGATGGAGAAGGTACTCCAAGGTCTCCACTGGAAAACCCACCTGCTCTACCTCGATGACATTATTGTCATCGCTCCTGACTTTCCCACTCACATCCAGCGCCTGGCTGAAGTCTTTCGGCGTCTGCAGCAGGCCAGGTTAAAGCTCAAACAAGTAAGTGTGAGTTACTTAAGCCAGAGGTCCAGTATTTAGGACACGTGGTGAGCAGTGCAGGAGTGGCCACAGACCCGGCGAAGGTTGCTGCCATAGCACACTGGCAGACACCCACAGAGTTAAAGGGTTTACAAGCCTTCCTAGGTAGTGCATCCCTGACTTCTCTACAGTGACACGGCCTCTTACTCAGCTCACGAGTAAACATGCTCCTTGGGAATGGTCTACAGCCCAAGAGACTGCGTTCCAGCAGCTGAAAGTGGCTATGACCCGTGCCCCTATTCTTGGTTACCCTGACCCTAAGCTGCAGTACACCTTAGACACTGATGCTTGCAATGCAGGTGTAGGTGCTGTGCTTTCACAGGTGCAGGAAGGTAGTGAGCGAGTAATTGCTCACTACAGTAAGACACTCAGCCCTCAGGAGCGCAACTATTGTGTGACATGAAGAGAGCTGTTAGCAGTAGCGAAGGCTATTAAGCACTTCCGTCCCTACCTCTATGGGCAGCATTTCCGTCTTCGGACAGACCATGCCTCCCTGTTGTGGCTGTGTTGCCGCCGGGAACCCACCAGTCAGGTGGCTAGGTGGCTTGAGTCCCTCTCTGAGTTCAAGTACACCATTGACATAGGAGCGGCCCCCGACATGGCAACGCAGACGGCTTGAGCCGCAGGTGTCCCAGAGTGCAGGCAGTGCGGTCACATCCAGGAAAGAGATGGTGGACCCTCTAAGGCTGAAGTTCAGCAAGAGTTGGCCTCCCCCTTTCAGCCCCAGCTCTTTGCTATTTCAACTCCGACTCGGTTCGAGTCACTGCCACCACCCTCCAGCACAACCACCTTCTCTGTCCCTCAGGTACCCTCCAATGCCGTTCAGCCCGTCCAACCAGATGTCGACCTTGTCCAGGCTCAGAGTGAGGGCAACCACGCTGTAGCTGTCATTTATCAGGCAGTGTATACACAGCGTCCCCTCACTAAGGAGCATATGGAGCTTGGCAGCCAAGAGTTGAGACGACTGAACAATTGCATTGGGGCGATGAGACTCTGGACAGATGGTGTGCTGGAACTACAGGTCTCTCCCAACCGCCGCTCCCGTTGGTGTGCGGTCTGCCCAGCAGGTTTACGTGGTCACATGGTCTGGCAGACCCACTATCTTGCACACCAAGGAGTGAGCAGGACCTTGAAGCGCCTCCAACTCACGTGGTACTGGCCAGGGATGACAGCAGATGTACGCAGTCTGGTCAGGAGTTGTGAGGTCTGCCAGAGAGCCAAGAGTGGTGGCACCAAGCCCAGTTCCGGCCGCCAGCGCATGTACGCTGGCCGCCCCTGACAGAAGTTGGCCGTTAATTTGGTGGGCACTTTCCCTGAGACAGAGCGTGGCAATGCCTGGACCCTGGTGTTGACTGATCACTTTACCAGGTGGCAAGACGCTCTGGCCCTGCCAAATGCCACGGCTCCAGTGGTAGCTAGTGCTCTGGACGAGCAGGTCTTCTGCTATATGGGCATCCCTGAGCAGATGCACACGGACCAGGGGGCTCAGTTTGAGTCCCACCTGATGCAGGAGTCATGTGCTCTGTGGGGTATAGATAAGACCCGTACCACTCCTTACCACCCACAGGCCAATGGGATCGTCGAGAGAAATAACCGGGTACTAGGTGATTCCCTGCGGTCCATGCTCCTAAAGCGCAGTCCAGGTGACTTGGACTTGCTGCTTCCTCAACTAATGAGGGCCTTCAGAGCCACCCCTCATTCCACTATGGGTGAAACGGCCAACTATATGATGCTGGGCAGGGAACTGCGACTGCCAGATCAAGTGTCCTACCATCCCCCTCTGACTGATTGCATGCCAGTGCACGAGTATGCCCAGAACCTCAAGTTGAGACTGGAAGAAGTACACGAGGCTCTGAGAGAGCAGCAAATGGAAGTTAGAGCTGAGGAAGGTGAAGAACTCAGTTTATACACGGTTGGAGACCTAGTATGGTTAGAGAACCGTCGTAGACGCCAGGGAGAGAACCCCAAGCTACAGGCCAAATTCATCGGCCCCTTTGAGATCGAGGAGGCGTATAGTAACCACACCTACCTCATAAGTAGGCAAGGCCAGCAGTCCGTACAAAACGAATGCCTCCTTAAACCCTACTATCCCAGTTTTGACCCCATCGTTATGCTGAAATGGACAGAAGTATTGCATTCTCCATGAGTATATGGCAAGACCGAAAGGATGAATGATACGATCAATGCAATTCTAGACAAACATTGTCCATATCAAACATTTAAGACACGGAAAGATCAACCACACACACCACACACAAAGTTATGAAAGCAAGAGATCGGGCATATCGTGGTAACAAAAAAACTTGGAAGTTCCTCAGCAAACTATCCCGTCAGCTCCTGAGACGCCGAAAATCCGACTATACTGAGCACAAGCTGAATAAAGCCGCAAACTCAACAGAATGGTGGAAAACTGGACGTAAACTAGAAGGTAAACACCAGAACTTGACTGCGATTCACCACCTGATTGGTGACAGCTGAATAAGCACTAAGCAGTTTGTGACAAAACTAAACGACCGCTTCGTCTCTGTGGGTGGAGAGCGTGATTATGCAAACAAACCTGGAATATCTCCAGCGAAACTCGACCCAGTGAGTATTGGCATAGTGAAAAACATCTCAAGAATCTAAATACCAGGAGGTCCAACAACTCTAAGGATTTTTCCTCCTGGATCTTTTATGCAGCTGCTGAGGATCTCTGCATACCGATCACTGACATCATAAATACCAAGCTCGAGACCAACACCACCCAGCAGTATGGAAGAAAGCTGAGATACGACCCATGAAAAAAGTGAAAAATCCGTCAAGTTTAGGGCAGTACAGACCAATTTATCTACTCTATCATATAGGGAAGATAGCCGAGGAAATCATAATGAAGCTACTGAAGTCAAATGTCAAGAACAAGCTAGTCAAAAACCAGTATGCATATCAGAAAAGTCTCTCAACCACAGATGCTCTACTCCATGCTGTACACGACTGGTGCAAAGATCTTGATAGCCCAGGACAAGCCATGTTACAACAGCATTCATAGACATGTCAAAGGCTTTTGACCGTCTTGACCCAAACCTGCTCATCAAAAAGCTGAATAAGCTAGACGTAATGCCGAGTCAAGATGGTTGAGCAGTCTGAGTACAAACAAATATTGATGGGTACACCCCAGGGCACAGAACTAGGACCTTGGCTATGGGTAATATACATCAACGATCTCACTGTGAACCCAGAATGTCAAATGATCAAATATGCTGATGATCTGACCCTATATAGATCATTCTCCAAAACTGATCGCAGCAAAGCAACCTGTTTCTAAGCTGCACTAGATGAAATCACCAAATGGGCTGTTGATAATAATATGCTTATCAATGCCTCCAAGATCAAAATCGTCCACCTATCACTCTCCAAACCTAAGTATACTCCCTCTTTCAAAATGGATGGACAAATTCTAGAAGTCTCACCTACCGCTAAGTTACTCGGTGTTACAGTAGACGGAACATCAGTTTCTCCGATCACATTAAAGACGTATGCAGCCGGCTGGCCAGCCTGCTGTATGGTATGAGAGAACTCAAGAGATTGGGTCTAAACAGTGAAGGCCTCAAACTGTATTATACAGCAAATATACGACCTTTTTTGACTTACGCGTGTCCGATGTTGAGTGGTATTGTCACTGATCGTTCCATGGAGATGAGAGACGTGCGATGAGAGTTATAAATAGTAACCTAAGCCGCAAGGAAACTACCATCAAGTACAATCTACCACACATTGCTGAGTTCATACACCAGCTCTCTCGAACAACCATGAACAATATATTCAGTGATAACAGCCACCCACTGAATCAACTCATAATACGAAAGAGCGGGCGAATCACACGAGTGTCAAAGTCTACACAGATGCCTAGATGTAGAACAGAAAAGCTGCGAAACTCATTTTCTATAAATTCTCCGACTTTTTAATTTTTTTGCATACCGTATTAGTGCATATCGTTTTAATATAATTTTTAGCCTTTTGTATTTGATGAACTTTTTTCTAGTGGAATTACACTCTTTGTTGATTTGAGGAGGTTTTACTAAAACACATATGTATGCATGTATGTATAATCTTCCGCTATCAGTTTCTTCAATAGGCAGTATTCTTCATCCTTCCCTCCATAGGCTTTTGTTCTCATCAGTCTCTTATTGGATATGTCGGTGAACTCCGTTAGCTCATTTTCGTCTATATCTGGCATGAATATTTCTATCTTAGATCTTTGTTGGTCTGCTGTTGGGTTGGATTTTCTTATCGGGGCTCTGGATAACATATCAGCAATTATTTGCTCCTTGCTCGGCTTGTAGTTTAGATCAAACCAATATCTCTGTAGAGATAGCAGCATATTCTGTAGTCTGAGAGGCAATTTCTCCATCTCCTTCTTAAATATCGATTCCAAGGGCCTGTGGTCTGAGAAAATTTATAGATCTTTTTTGCCGTAGATATATTGGTCGAACTTGCTGCATGCAAATATCACTGCCAGGCATTCTAACTCTAGGGGATGATACTTCTTCTCTGTGACTGTGAATTATCTCGATGCGTTGCTGATGGGTCTTCCTTCTTGTGTGAGTACCACACCCAGTCCTTTCATACTTGCATCACATTCAATGACTGCTGGCTTGAATGGGGCGTAGTATCTCAAGAGTGCGTCTTCACTAATGGCTGCTTTCATCTCATTATACGCCTTCTTTTCCTCCTCTTCAAATTGAAACTTTGTGTCTTCTTCCGGCACTTTCCCTGCGTCTCTTAGTTTCTCTGCTGTTGATGACAAGTGTGGAATAAATTTTGCTGGATAATTGACAGTTGCTAGGAATCGTTTGAATTATGTGGGGTCTGTCGGCGCAGGCATGTCTTTGAGACCCTGTACTTTTTTCTGGATCTGGCTTGTTGCCGCTAGTCGTGAGCACATGTCTCATGTACTTAATCTCAGTTAGGTGTAACTTCATTTTCTCCTTGTTGATCTTCATTCCTTTCTCTCTGATTCGGCCCATTAACTTTAATAGCTTTTTGTCATGATTGCTTCTCACCTCTTCTACCATTTCACCAACCCCATATATCAGAATATCATCAGCGATCACCTCTATTCTGTTCAGCCCATCTAACACCATATGTAGACGTCTTTGGTTTTCCTCTCCACTTGACTACAATCCAAATGGTAGGCGATTCCAGCGGTATCTTCCTAGTGGCGTCCAGAATGTAGTCAGCTTTCAGCAGCTTTCTGTTAACTTTACTTGGAAGAAACCTTCTTTGACATCAAGGAGCGAGAAGCATTTAGCTTTTGTTAATTTTGGCAGTAAGTCTTCTAGTGTTGGGATAGGGTAATGGTTTCAAATGATGGCTATAGGCCAGGCGGTTTTTCACTGGCAGCAAACAAAAGCGTGGTCAGGACTGCATTAGCAATGAAAATAGAGATGCTACCAGTAGTAAACCACAAGCTAATCTCTCTTAGCTCAATAAATATATATAACTATAAAAAACTATTATAATAATGTACAGGATTTGTGTGTTGTTCGGTAGCTATTCACCTGTTCAGCACCCACTGGGTAAACTAACCACTATAGAGTGCAACGTGCAAATTTTCCAGGTTATTTAATTCGTGGTAGTCAACCAGCGAACCTTGTTCATGCAGTTAGCGTCGGGAGTGCCGAACTGACTGGCGATGGACTTGCCCGCGAAAGTGAGTGCTGAATTATCGACGGCGGCGGCTGTGAGTGTTGAAAGTCAATAATTGACCGAGCATTCTTTCGACGGAATTTTGCTAACGTAGGCAGTCGGTTGAGCCAAAGTTGCGGTAGTCCTTCCTGCTGCTTGTTCTTTATTCTCCCGTGAAGTGTAAGATTCTTCTGAGAGCTAGGGTAACTCTGACTTTATTGTTTGATACATTAATATTTATACACTAGGGTTGCTGAGGATACACAATAAAGCAAGAATATTGCTACTAACAGGCTACGTCTGCTGGTTACATAGAACATACAATAGAAAAAAGGGTATTGGCTAGCAACAGATCATGCCTGATTGTTGTCATAACTTGCTGCTTCTATGGAAGTGGTCTAGTAGTGATATTATTCTAGGTTTTGCATGCTTGCTGTTGGCTACAAACTCTGCCCCATTGGCTACCACAGGGCCAATCAAACAAAAAAAGGTGACAAGCATGCACACAAAAAATATAATATATAATGGCTCAATGACTGTCTGCTCTTTTAGTGTTATTGTTGTTGTTCGTGCTGGCTCTAGTGGGGTTGTGTCCTCTTAGTAGTTTTGACCAATGTTTAATTTTTGGCGATTCTTCGGCGTTGGTCCAGGGCTGGTATTATTTTCCACCTTCCCTCCTCTGTAGTGTAGCTTCTGCAGCCACTTCTCCGCTTGTCACTGAGCTCTTGTGTGGTAGCAGTGATAATCTGTGAATTTCACTGGTGGTTTTCTGGCTCGTTGAGGCCTCTGACTTTCATTGGGTTGAGTGGTGCTGCTAGGTAGAGGTGGCCACTCTGTCTCCCGCAGTGGATGGGTTTCAGCTTGCAACTGTGGTGGGTTAGATAACTCCCTTCCTGGATTTGCTTCTCCTTCTGGTTCATGTTCGATCAGCTGTCTCTCTATCTCAGTTGTAGGGGGTCTCTGTGCCCTTCTTCTGTGATAGCTTTTGTCTTGCTGGTCGGTACTTTGTTCATCGGCATTTGTAAGTGGTTCAGAGGTTGTTTCATCCTAGGTTGCCTTCTCATATCATCGACTGGGGCTTGGTCATTGGGTTGTCTCTCCACATTGCTGTTTGTTGGTGTATTCTTATATGCTCCTAGCATATTAGGTCTTATTGCTGGTTCTCTGCTCACATGTGCTCGTCCGACTGGCTCCTGGCATGTCCGGTACTGTTTCAGTCGCCGCCATTTGGGGTGAACCCTTTCCCGTTCCTTTTCAAACGATATGTAATGTTGGGGTATGCCTTTGTAATGGTTTACATCCCTACGTAGCTGGGTTGGAGTGTTGGTTGGTTCCTTTCGTCCGCCACTTGTTTTCTATCACCACCAGCTCTCGCTCTTGAAACCTCAGTGGTTCTCCAGTTTCTTCCTGCCGCGCATGTTGTTGCTTCTGCCAGAGGTATTCGTGTGCCACTTCCAGATTTTTGTGTACTCGGATGGTGTGTTCTGTTGGGTTTTGAGGGTCTAGAGAATGGGGGGGGGGGATGCCGGACAGTTGATCTGGGAGTCTCATCTCTCGTCCCAACACGAGGAGGTTTGGTGTCTCCCCAGTTGTAGAGTTTGATGTTCCGTGGCAAGCACACGTGATCTGCGGGAGTAGTTCATCCCATTCATCTTGTCTCTTGGTTAGTATGAGGGTCCGTAAAGCATTGCCCAGAGTCTAGTTCTGCCACTCCTCTATGCCGTTCTCTTGTGGGTGGTACGGGAGTGGTGCTGGTCTTGCTGACGTTCCATTGGGTGCATAGTTCTTCCAGGAGGATTGACTCGAATTGAATCCCTTGGTCGGTGTGCAGCTGAACTGGTAGTTCCTAATAGGCAAAGACTCGCTCATCCAGCTGGTTGGCTACAGTTGGAGTGGTGGCGTCTGGTAGGGCAATGGCGTCTTGCCAATGGGTGAAGCCGTCTGTGAGCACTAACATCCACCAATTCTTCCTCCTTGTGACAAAGAGGGGACTCACCAGATCTACTGCTAGTTTTTGGAAGGGGTGTCCTGCTAACAGCTTCTGGCCACCTGTAGTGTCCGGCTGAGGTCCCTTTTTTGACACTTGACAGACTTCACTACTCTTTACTAGGCGCCACTCAATGCTGGACGTCACAGGCCAGTACCAGTCCAGTAGGAGTTGCTTCCAGGTTCAATAAACTCTTGCATGTGCAATGCTGTGTGTGTCCCACGTTATCTTCTTTTTCATCGCGGGTGGACAGATGCTCATCTTTTGGTTCTCTCTCAGTGCTCGAGTTTCATCACCAAAACTCCATCTGGCTTCTTGTCTGTCAGATAGTATCCGCAGTTCAGTACTGCTTTCCTCCAGCTATTGGCAAGTGAGGGTGCCCTGGTTTATTACTTCAGCATATATCTGTGCCACAGGGTGGTGGCCTGTCTTCTGTGCTTGGGCAAACTTCTTGCTTTGCGGGGTCCGTGATAGTCAGATTGACGGTCTCTTGGCAACTGGGTTCCGGTTTCCCATGCTGCTGTTCCCCCGGTCTCTTCCCCCATTTGTCCTGAACAGGCTTATGTTAAGTTAGCCTGCTCCTGGGTGCTGCTCTGGGCTAGTTTGGCATGGGTTGGTCTACCATCTCTCTGTTCTATTGGGTGACACTGTTTACAGTCCAAGCACTGTTCTTGTTGGCTGAGGCCATTGGAGTTATCGTGTTGAGTCCCTGCTCGGTGCTCCAGGTGATATTGAAACTCAACCAACATCTCTAACCATCTGGCTATCTGGTTTGATGGCTCCTTGCGGTGACACAACCGGCACAGCGAGGCGTGGTCAGTCCTCAATCTGAACTTCCGACCTTAGAGGTATGGCTCAAAAGTGTGTTACCGCTTTCACTACCGCCAACAGCTCTCTTCTTGTAACACAGTAGTTTTGTTCAGCTGGTGATTGTGTCTTACTGTAGTAGGCTATCACCTTCTCCTTTCCCTCCTGTTCCTGAGAGAGTACAGCAGCTAAGCCAACTGCACTGGCATCGGTGTCTTGGATGTACTGGGCTGTATGATCAGGGTAACTCAGCACGGGGGCCCCCTCAACCCTGCCTTCAGCTGCTCGAACACTTCCAGTTCTGCTTTTCCCCATCTACAGGGGACTCCTTTGCCCGTTAATACTGTTAGGAGCTTTGCTGTGGTGGCATAGTCAGGGAGGTACTGACAGTAATAGCCGGTTGTCCTGAGGAACGCTTGGAGCGTTTTCACATCCCTGGAGGACTCCCATCGCATCACTTCCTCTATCTTCTCATGGTCTGTTGCCACTCCTTTGGCACTGATGACATGTCCCAGGTACTTCACTTGTTAACGTAATAGTTCACACTCTGAGAGTTTAACCTTCAAGTTGGCTTGTTGCAGGCGGTCCAGTACCTCTCTCAGCCTCTGTAGATGTGTCTCGAAATCTGGGGGCGATGATAATCACGTCATCTAGATAGCGCAGTAGTGTCTTCCAATGTAGACCTTTCAAAACTTTCTCCATGAGTCACTGAAAGGTGGCGGGGGCTGACATAAACCCAAATGGCAGCACGTTTCACTTCCATAGTTCGCTCCGGGTGACGAATGTTGCTTTCTCTTGAGCGACTATGTCTAGGGGTACTTGCCAGTACCTGCTGGTGAGGTCCAGAGTGGTAAAATATTTGCATCTGGTTAGGGCATCCAGTGAATTGTCCATTCGGGAATGGGGTAGGCATCTTGTTTGCTAACATTGCTGAGTTTGCGGTAATCTATGCAAAATCTCCAAAAGTCATCCTTCTTCACCAGGACAACTGGGGAGCTCCATGCCCCCAGTGGCTGGCTCAATTAGATCTTTTGTGTCAATCATTCACTTTTGTGCGTTACTATTAGACATTATTTGCTGTTGTAATAAAACATTGTTACATCCAACTCTGTGATATCTGTGAGGCCGGTTGCCTGAACACAGTTGTGCCTGCTCTACAGCAGCATCCGGTTTTATCTAGCGCAAGATAAACCACCAAGGCTTTGCCACTCTACTGCTACGCTACAATTACAGTAGAAACAAAGCCGGACAATATAGCTCTCTTTGTGTGTACCAGTAACGGTCAACTCCATATACGGGGAAAACCATTACAGCATATACCGTATATGTATCTATGTCTGTGTATAATGTGTACATATGATATATCTTTCTACAATATAATATGTTATATATAAATGCTTGCTGTTATACGTAAACTATTGAATATATATACCTGTTGTTAATTGTTACAGATAATGACAGGACCCAGTGGAATCAGTGATTTCATTCAACCATCTTTGAGTGAGACATTCTGGTGAGTGTATACTCCGTACATATAATGTACATACTTCAACTCTGCTAGCTTGATGTCTTGTGAATTAAACAGTTCATTAAAGATTATAGGACCAATGATCTCTATAAACCTTCTAAATAGAATTTTAATTAGAGCGCGAATTGAAATACATTTATTGTGATTTTGCATCCGTGACAACTTTTTATTTTTAGTTTTTTGATTAAAATATCTAAAAGACTTATCAAAGAAGGGTAGTGTATGTGGTGAGGGTGAAACTGACCAGTCAAAGACAGCATGAAACATGAACATACTACTACAAAACTGATGTAAAATACAATCAAACAATCCAAATAGTTGCTATTCTGTCAACTCAATGTCCATACATGTTCAATCACATTTAATAACATATCTCCTCAAACCAAGTAATTGAGTGTTCCTTTCAACAGCTCTCACCTCTCCTCTCGTCTCACTCACCTTTTTCCTTACCTTCGTATCTCCACACAAACAGAGCTTTCCTCCAACTTTTCTACATGCATTTCTTACACGCTGTCCTTCCGACAGCAGTAAGTTACCTCTCCCACATTTCTGTTATTAAAACAACTCGTATGCTCTGTACCTTTGGTGTTTGGCTCTTTTGTCTATTCAATTTGATCCGAAAGCATTAAGTCTTATTAATTTTGTTTACATGACTAGCCATTCGCACTCAATTGGTGAAAACATCTATTTGAGAGTTTTAACTCCAGCCGATAGGTACTCAGTAGTTTTACTATGTAGGCTATTTATTGTGAGAAAGAAGGAGTTGGGTAGGTTATTGGGAAGAAAGCGGCTCAAAGGAAAGATGTTCCAGGAAGTGGAAATGACTTTTTGTGTGAATTAAAGGGTACGTGAGTAGATGGGGATTAAAAAGTGGGTGATGAGGGGTGCCTGTGGTGGTCTTGATTCTCAGAAAAGGGTGTAGATTGTGTTGGCACAATTCAGAATCAATTGCAAAGAAATATAATTCAACTAAACAAAAAATAGAAAGCAATGCAGAGAGGTGTCTCGCTGTGCAAGCCAATAAATATTTTTAGTGAGACACGAGAACACTGTCAGTCATTATTGGAGCATTTTACACTGAACTTTCTTTTACCCAAGTTTGTGGAAAATCAAATAGTAGATGATATCTATTTTAGAAAGACGATGATTCTATCATTTTTGATACTTGCTAATGTCATCTCCAACTTTGTGAAAGTGAGAGCTGCTGAAATATGGAATTACCTCAGACGTGATGACAATGAGAGGGAAGCACATGAATCAGTTCAACCAGTGAGTACTCTAATTACCATCAGTTCAATTCTGGCTCTCGCACATATCAACATATGACAAAGTAAACTATTTACCGTGTTCACAGTCTGTGACAAAACAGATGATATCTGTGACTGTCGCTCAATTCTTCAAATAGAAGAAAATAACTTACAAAAATTTATTCAGCTTTTTGACTCTTTTGCAAAAAATTCTAATACTTTGGTTAAAAAGTACAATTGTAGCTAATTTTTTACCATTTTTGTATCAAAAAACCTATCATGAGTTTTGATATCATTGATGCTAATCAAAATTTCTGTGCATTTCGCGATCAAAGCTTTTAATGTTTCATCTTACAGCATTTATCAGCTGTTCGGTGCGCTTATGGGTAATAATATAGGTTACTACAAAACATCAAACCTTTTACTATTTAAAGCCGGAAATGTAAAATGCAGCTCTAATCATAGCAAATATTCCAAAAATTGTCTCATTGGTCAAAGTAATTGTTGCAAAACTTGAACAATTATTCACTAAAATACTATTTCAATTATCGATACAGGTGGTGGTTATCCAACAATGTACAATCCTGTATGTATACATCTAACTCTCTCTATAGGTGGCGGCTGCAGACGACCAACTTCCTATTGAAGATCGAGATGAGGTGAGTGTAAGCGAGGGATATAAAGGTACACATGCTATGTTTTTAATGCTTGGAGTTATGTGTCCATGAATGTGTATAAGCATCGGATAAATAGACAAAAAATTTTGTTATTAAAGTCGTAAATCTTTTAATTTTGTAAACGTGACTAAAACCAAAAGTGTTAATATTGCAAGGTTTATTAGAGTTTTTGCTAAACAAAAATAAAAAGAATTGCTCACAAAATTTTCAGTTGGTACCTCAATAAGCAATTCAGCATTTCCAACTGGTATACCTGTTAAGATGTACAAATGATAAGAAACTTTGAGATTATACAACAGTTTGCTTAAGAACTAAAGTCCACAATTGCCACATTTTATTTGATCCCCCGAGTTTCAAAAATCAATACGTACCATCAACCTATAATATAGTTGAAAATGAAAAAAATACTTTGAAAATTCTTTTTACAAATCTTAAACTAAAATTTTGGTTTCTAAAATTTGTTTTGTTTTGTAAATAAAATCATAATTATGAAAGTAATTATTATTTGTGAATGGTCAGTATATGATTATTCACTTTATTCATATATTTGTTGATGTGTGATAAAATTGGTTTATCAACCAGATGAACAATCATAGATGGTGTAATTATACAACAAAAGCAGCAATCTCCTTCAGCAGCAGAAGTTTTACTTAAAGTCTTCTCTAAACTACATAGCATGTTTGTTGGTTGGTGTAAAAGACTTTCTCGTTAGCGTATTGTAGTAGATTTTGTGGTTCGAACATCTTACGACTCTGCTGTATTTTGACACTTGATTTTCTATAAAAAAAAGATATTTGCAGATGTGTGCTTGTCACAAGATGCTACAAAAAGATCTAACTTGTAAAACTGTTAGTTTTCTTGGATTAAGACTCATTTTATTTCTCTGGCACTAGAACATTTTATTTTTCAAGTTTTCTTTGGAAAATGCCAAGTTTTTTTCTTAAAGTAACTGAAATCTAGTTTTACCAAGATAAGTTTGGAACGGAATTTGACCCTGAAAATTATGATTTTTATAACTTTAAGTGCGTAATGACATAGTTATCATCACCCCTCCCCCCCCCCTTCCATCCTCCTTCCCTGCCCCCTTCCCTTCCCCCTCCTCTCCCCTCTCCCTCCCCCTCTCCTCCCTCACTCCTCCCTCTCTTCCCTCCTCCCTCCTCCCTACCCCCTCCTCCCCCCTCCCCTCCTCCCCCCATTCTTCCCCTCTCCTCTTTAAGTTGGTGTTACAATATTCATTCTAGTACATTGTATAGAAAATAAGCTGGTTTCATTTGATAATTTACAGAATATAAACATACCTGAAGTTGGAGCAATTCAAGTTGAAGACAGAAACCCAAGATTGATGGAGCATACCCTCCTGTCCTGGGTTTGTTACTCTTCAGTGTCTATTTTTAAATCAATGCTTAGTGTTTCACACAATTTTATCTACACCAATACTGTGAATCTTGTAAACTGTTAATGTGCTTTCGACAATTACAGTTAGCAGGAAAACCTGGTCCCAAACCATGCATAGTAAACTGTCATCACTCAGTGGTTTGGCTTTCTTTTTAACATTAGTAACGCAACATAACACACTTTCTTGCCATAAACTTGGCATTTTCTTTATCAATATTGCCAACCCATTTCAGCTTTTAGCAACACCAAAGTTGGTCGACAAAGTTTTTAAAAGACTCAATAATGCCTGTTTTGTTTTTGATTTCAATTGATTCAAACAATACTGTCACTTTTTTGTGCAAAAAGCGCAAAAACTGTAATAATAAATTTCGATGAAGTCTCGAATAGCTGCCAGGCATCATTTTTTTCTTAGAAAAAAAACAGAATTAATTGTTTACTTTTAGGCAAATCTTTGTAAATTTTTTTATATTCATGAAAACATTTATTACCGATGCCAAAGTTTTCATTTACCATTTTCAAGGATTTTATTATAGTTTTTCTGTGTTTTTCTCTTGCTCTTCATGCGTAAGCAATAATGGTGACACAAAGTAACTACATACAAAATGAATATGTGAATAACTGATGATGTCTAGATCAACAAATGACCCTTTTGCCTGCTCAGGAGTTGTCATGCCTTGAACTATCAAAAGCCGTAGGCAAGAGGCTTGAGCGCTACACACTTATCTATAAACAAAGTAAAAATGGCAAAGAACTTGTCTTACAGCTGACATCCATACATTTCTGCATAAAGTAAATTAGCAGTGATGAGAGTGAGTTTGATGTTATCTTTACCTTTTGGTTATATTTTTGTGTGAGACATTTACGCCTGTGCAGAGCACTAGATCACAACTATAGAAATAGCTAGCTATTCAGTGTATAGCAGTAGTTGTCATCATTGCTAACTACTTTGCTTTGGCAGTTACTAGCAGTCATTTTTGTTCAGAAAACTCATTTCATAGAGCTTAGCAGCTTCTAGCTTCGGCTTCTTGCTGCTTTTTTTTGTAATGTTAATCTCAACTAGGGTCATGGGACTTTGAATAAAACTAATGCTAAAAATTTATTAGAAAAAAATAGAGGGAGGAGAGGGCTTGAAGGAGAGAGGACAGGAACCATAGTGGCAGCAATAGCAGCATATATTGGAGTGAAGATGTAGGATTTAGGGGTTAAACCGAAGGAAAATATTGTTGCTGATGGCAACAGGTGTGACTAACTTCAGTTGGTTTTTGTTGTTTGTAGTCGGTATTGCAGCAGAGGCATATTTATTTCTGTAGATGTAACCCCATTATTACAGCTCGGTATGCAATATTTGGCATTCGGCTTTTGTTGCTAAAATGCCAAAACATTCATTTTAAAATATAACATATTACACATCAAACTAAGCAACTTACACACACACGATGTTTTGTAGATAAGAGATACAAGTTCTGTCCCTCTAACAGATGCTTTAGAGGAAGCTATAGATGTAGCTGTAGAATTTGTTGAATGGTACAGAACTGATCCACAGCGTGCAATAATCAGAGACAGCCTAGTTGCACTTGTACAACACTATATTGATGGGGTATGTATCATATAATAAAACCCTGGAGATTTAAGTTTTAGTGAAAGTTCTTAAAAGTCAAGCTTTTATACCACCAATAAATTGATGGCCATGCAGCAACATGAGAATTCCTATTTTTCTAACCTCAGTTTTTCCAACAATACCGAGACTTAGTTATGTAATTTTGTAATAGATTCTTGTCTCGTTACCCAAGTTTACTATTAAGTACTCTAGTTCTCACCAGAGTGGCACCTCTCTCCGATGCCACTTGGTCAATAGACTATAACAAATAGTGTGGAGCCCGTGGTTCAGACAGACTAGTCTATTTATGGTGTACAATACAATTTATTAGCATTCTCTACAGCTCAAGGTGGTAATGCACTAGACTAGAGTATAATGGCGAGTCAAGTGCAAGTGTGAGAAGATCCAGCATTATATAGGCTGGGGCACAGGAAGCTAATGTGATATATAACAATGTGACCAATAGTACATACAGGAAGTAAAATGAGCGAGCGAGTAATAATACATAGATAAAAATAACAACGAACGTAGAGTGATTGCAAGTAATTAAATTTAATGGGCGCCCATGGACAAAGGAGCGGGATGAATAGGTAAATTGTCTGGTGGTATGCCGTCCCATCTCCTTCGAAGTTCTGGGGCTTTTTATAGCCTGGTGTCCAATTTTCTCAACATCTAGAGGTGGCTTAGTCCTGGACTTAACATTCTGAGGCTCCACAGCTATCTTTAGGACCCGGGAATGAGGTAGCCATCTTGTGCCGGCCCTGGGTGACTCATACCAGCCCTGAGAAGCTCAGTACAAACTTGGTAGGGGTTCATACTGGCCCTGTGAAGCGTTCACTACTGTACTGACAGTGCTGGTTATTTCAGCGCTAACAACAAGGACTGCCAGTGGCCTGTCACTGGTCTTGCTTGGTACAAGAGGGTGTCTTTAGTACAGATACCAAACTGATGCTTATATGAACAATATTCTAAGCAGGTATTTTGGTGCCTACCAGTACCGAAATGTAGTTCTTACGAACTTTTATGGTATTTTGTAGCATATTAGTGTAAACCCTACTAGCGGAAACCCTACTAGTGTAAACCCTACTAGTGGAAACCGAGCTTAAGCATTTGTGATACACGTAGGCACTGAAGGTGCCTCGGGCAATACAGCCATGGTGGCTCTGGGGCTACGCGCTTCCCATCTGACCAAGGAATGCATGTTCAAGTCTCCTCCTGAGCAATTCCTTTTTCACAATTATATGCCTAATTGGCACACAAAGTGCAAACATGTCAGATCCTTAATTTCTATTGTTACTCTTCAGAATACAATAGGACCCAAAGGTGAGGAGGGGGTCAAATAATTGCAAGCATATGGAGCTGTTACCAGAGGCATGTGACAGTGTAGGATTGTGTTTAGGGAGAGTCTTCTATCAAATCCACTTCAGCACCCACAACTTTGATATATTAACCTTAAAGTTTTATGTGAAGTTGTCTGTAAATCGGCGCAGTAGGTCAATGCCATACGTTGATGCTGTACGTGATGTCACATGTTGATGCCATACGTCCGTATCTCTAACCGATGATTTGTGTCGACCTGGCACCATAGTTAGTTAGCCGCAGTAGCTAGCCATTACAGACATACATGTACTTCCTCACTGCAAGACTTTCAACATTATGCCAGCTCTATAATTCTATTAGCAGCGAATCAAGAACGTCCAGACCAGCGAGTATGTATAGATTGCCACAAAACATCTATAACCACGATTAAAATCCACTCGATGCTCTGCTGTTCGTTGCAGACTCAGTTAAGGTTATAACATTATATTAAGGGTGGTTATAAACTTATCCTTGTTATATCATACAGCAGCTCTTGGGTTTTATAAAATGGTGATTGAAGTTCCTGAACAAAAAGTAACTGAAAAATCTCACACAGAAAATATACCATCGTTTCCATGCTAATAATGAAAAGTGAAACATTACTTGAAAGTTTTTGCATTTCTGAGCTACGTTGCTGAGTATGCAATTTTCTGTTGCTGTCTAAATTCTCCATTCTCTCTCTTTTGACAATAGGCAGTTTCTCTACTGTCCAGCAACTGCCTGGGTTTGAACTCTTTGCCTGAAGCCAAACATTTTGTCTTCAACTTTCGAGAGTAAACCCTAAGTATGGATATTTGGGTACGGTTTCATTTTCCTCTGCCACTGCGACACACAGATTTTTGACTAATAAATTATCATAATTATTATGGCCTTGAATCAACGATTGTTGCTAGCATGACGACTTGATGTATCTAAAACAGGAAGATTCATTGCCATAATATGCCTCTAATTTTGAAAGTAATACATAAATAAAGAAAAAACAGTTCCTAATGCTGCAAACCAGCGTTGTTCTCACAAACACTCCGGCTCTAAATTTCTCGTAAAGCCGCACCGTGAAGAAATGTTACGCTGTACTCGCTGAAACAAGATAAATTTGCCCATTCATGGCGACCCTGACTTCACCCTCACCTGAAAGAGCCTATAAAAAACCACTCTAAAACCTCCCTTGTCGGCCCAGGTGCAAACATTTCCCTTTAATGAAATGGGGCTGCATTCACTCCGAGTAGGCGACTGGTATCACTAGCCTGTTGTTCACTCACAAATCCTTACAACGTAGTTTGCACTTTGAAAAAGAATTGCGGTATTATAATGTATTGATTTAACAAGTTTCACTGCTCTGTATAGGTAGGCCCATAATGTGTAGATCAGTGACATGACCAAACACAATTGATTCTTTAATTGAGTCTTAGAATGCGGTATTTTTTCATTTCTCAAGCCCTTGAATTTGTATTCGCATTTTGAGGTTCCAAAATCAAGGCATTTGATATTGTGGAAACTCACGTTAATCATAACCCCCACTCCTCTCCACTCCTTGCCTTAGATTCCCCCTACACCCCTTCCCCAGTACAACTTTTATATGGACCCGAGATCCCCCTTTTGTTACATATTAGCTATACCGGGTTAAGGAAGTCGGCTATACCCGGTCCTATACCGGGTCTATGTTAACCCTGTATCTATCATATAGAGGATATAGGGCCTATCTCAGGCCCGTATCCTGACTCAGTTAGCTGGATAGCTTTGAAGAGAAAAGCCTGAGGCCCTATGATCCTCCAAACTCATTTATATATCCAAAAGAGCAAGAGTGAATGAAAGTGGAACTTGACTAAAAAAGTGTGTCCACCTAATAGGGGTTTCTAGCTTCCCTCTGCCTTTGATTGGTTCAAGAAAGAGTGGGAACTGAGGTGTCTTGTGGGAAGACTGAGCTAATCATATGATTGGACCTTCATGTTATCGTATGTTTGTATTGCCTTGTCTCATTGTTGTGTTTTATGTATTATTGTGTGTGACTGGCTCAGCCTTAATAAGGGGTTGAGGGTTTCCCTTTGCCTCCTGTAAACGGAGCTGTTGTACTGTTTGTCATCAGAGGTTTAGTGGATCTTGTGTAATACACATATTATATTACTAAATCAAACCGTGGAATAAAGTATTTAATCTCTAAGACCTGTGTAATGTGACTGGGTCGTGGACCCCGTGGAGTCGTTAATGTCTACTTCTGGGGTAGAACCCCCGGGTGTGTGGAGCAGAAGTGGAAGAGTACACGCGGAGTGTTGGCCATTGTATCCGGTGTAAAGGGTGAAATCCACAACAGATACTCGATTTGAATTTTAATGTTAAAAACTTGAGGTATTTGTTTTTATATCTTAGTTTGATTTTTAGCAACTACAGGTATTTAAATTTATATTCAAAATTCAATGTTAGTAACCATATGTATTTAAATATATGTTTGCATTGAAATGTTAGCAGCTACATGTATCCGAATTTTTATTTGACTTTGAATTTTAGGAGAGATAAGCATTCGAGTTTGTTTGAATTTTTTGTTGAGATTTGGTCCTATCTCTGTCCAATCCCTGGTTTAGACTAACCAAACCCCTAAGACTGCCCATAAGTCTTATGAAATATTACATTAAATGACTGTTAAAAAAATGATCATACATTTTTGAGCTTGCAAAGTCAAGTCTAACTGAAAACTTGAAGAATAAATCCTAATGACACCCACAGTTAGAGCCTGTGGAGATAAAAATAATGTCAAGCTTAGGGATGACTGACACTTAATGGATGCAATTGTTATTAAGTTATAGTGAAAGCGTTCTATTGCAAGATGAAACATATAATTATTTCTTGTGTAGTTTAAAGGTGGGTGCTGAGTGCTGTACAATTATTTGAAGTTTAAGATGGCAAATAATAACACCACCATTATGAATGTTCTTATCATAAGGCAAAAAGGCTATAAAAAGAAATGTTGGACAACCATTTTTATTTCCAGTTTCTAAAAACATTTACATCTTTTTAATAACATTTTTGGTTGATCTTGAAAGGTTTAAGCAGTGAAAAAAATTATGAAACTTATTTTGATGATAAACTAAAAAACTATTACTACAGATAAAATAGATGGAAGGAAACCAAGGTGAAAAGAAAGGAAGGGGGTAAAATCATCTGTTGTTGTAACAGGCTACAAGAGGTGGGCAAGACGAGAAAGGAATGGCAAGTGAGTAGACAGAAGTGGGGGGGGGGGGGGGGGGGGGGGAGGTTGGGGTGGAGGCAAGCGCACGAGTGGCTATATGAGTTGAGAAGACTACTAGGTATATTCTCTGGCTGGGTTGATGAACAGTGGAGTAGGGGTGCTCTAGGATACCCTAAGCTTAGAGATTTACGATGGGATCATACGACACTATAGGGAAACCCCATGTCGGTGGATGCCAAAAAACATGGCGGCAATAGGCGATTTGGGCTTAATGATGTGAAGTGACAAGCAAGCTAAGTAGCGTTGTTGAGCGCATTAAATTGTCCCCCCTAACCGGCAATTTCAACGAGTCAACCTATTATCATTGTGTTTGCCGTATCTTAAAATGTGGCAATATATTATAGCGTATGTAAAAATTATAACAAACTAATTAATTTCTGTTTGTGAAGGAAATAAAATGGGATTGCTTTAGCCGTATAGAAATAAACATGCCAGAGAAATAAAGCACAAAAAAGAATCTGTTAAATGACACACATCGATGAGGCCCCAATGACTATTTAATGACTAGCCTACGTATAGAGTCTCAGTGACTATTTAATGACTAGCCTATGTGTAGAGTATTTGAGGAGAACTTAATAGATATATTTGCACCTTGGGATGATGAACAGCTGCTAATATTTATATTTGGGAACAACATCGGTGGCCAGCAAATGCATTGATCAAGGCTTTTACATTTTATTATACAATTATGAGAAATTATGTCGTTCGATCCGGATCGGTTTGTGAAGACATGAAATTCCCGTATGTGCATTGTAACAAACATAATTATTTTCACATGTACTTCATCAACAACGTTTATCATGTCGTTAATTCCTCACTGATGCTACGCAAAGTAGCAGATAGCGATAGCGAGTCAAAAATGATTTAATTTTTTCCAGTTGGTTTATTTCGAAGCAACTCGTTTTTGCATAACAATAACAATTATTTTTATAGTTTTAACAAAATAGCTCACCTATTTATTATGATAATCAATTAATTTATAGGATATTATAATTTTTTTACATATTATTCATAATAATTAAACACAATAAACAAATTACATAACTTTTTTTATTAATAAATAATTGTAAAATAATGATACCGAAAATAAACTGCTTTCACATATGCGTCGCCCACACGGCTATGTGTTAATTTTATGTGATAGATCGGTAGTGTTCATGACCTATGAGCATACCTCACAAAAAAATTTTATTTTATTATTTTGAGGATGGTATTTGGGATCCACTTAAAATATAGCTACTAACCCATTTGCATTAAATAAATTGCGAGAAATATTGCGCAAGACTTCACTTTTTGTTGGTAGCCTAGTTTCCTGCACAGCCTTGAGAACAACTTCCAAACGTTCCTCTGTTGTAGCTGGCTTGAACAAAGTGGCAATTCTTTCACTGAGAACTTCGGCTCCTAGCTATTGCGTTATTCCGACATGACCATGTGGGGGTCAACATAGTTACGTGCTGACTTGCCACTCTGCAAGTTGGTGTGACCAAACCCGTTCAGCTAAGTTTGAGTTATTGAAGGTCTAAAGTGACAGACTATGGTTCACAAACGATGCTTTGCACTAATTATGGCTGACGCTATATCTGCAGTGCTTTCTCTGTATTGTTTTGTGCGCAGTGAAGTTTTGTGTAAACAAAGACTTCTGAGAGCGCCCAAGGTAACTCTGCTTTTTTCATACAAATGAGAGTATATTTATGTAATCAGGTAGTTCAGGCAATACAGAAGAACAAAGAAAATGAGTGGCAACAAGCCACTCCTGTACATGTAATGGCATAGAATAAAATAAGTTACAGCGTTAGCATATTGGTGTCTCTAAAAATTAACGTACCTACCGACATAGAAAGGGTCACTGATATTCCAAGTATATATCCTACTTCACCCCTCACAATAGTTCATGTGACCCTAAATATTTGTGGACTGTATTGAAAAATTGGTTCTAAGAATATTATTTTTATACCCTTAACTTGAAAATTGACTAATTTTATCTGTAGATTCCCGTCATCCCTGAAGGACGAGAACCATCTGTAGCCACAGTGAGAATAAGAAGGCTAGTTAATGCTTCCATCACATTCTATGCCAGTCAACATCATTACACCCTAGATGAGTCCAGTGACAACGTCAGACAGGTGCTACAAGAGTATCAGATAGAAATAGAAAGGATCCTACAAGAATGTCTCTGCGCTTCTCTACACCTTGAGGGAGACCTCCAGCTAGCCTACCTGCTAACTAACCTGAAGGCAATCACCAAGAGAGTTGGTTCACTTGTATCCAAACAGACAGAAGAAAGAGCGAGAGACCTCATCAAGGACAGACAACTCGACAAAGAAGTACAAGAGATCTTGTCTACAGTGATGTCTTCAGTCTCCAAGGAGGTGCAAGTGTTGACCAGCATTAATAAGAGACAGATGAAGAGTTTTCTAGACGAGGGAAGAGCTGGGACAGTAGACCTAACCACGGTTACCTACTCACCACGTCTGACAGAGATTGAGAGATCTGACAGAGAAAACATCAACAAACTCCTTGCAACATTTCAGTCTCACCCCCACACACATCATGCTTTAGACCAACTGTTTAGTACTGAGGTAATTGTGTGCATGTAATACTTTGTGTAGTTGTGTTCCTAATACAAATGTTTTCCTTTGTATTCAACATGTAACAGTTTCAAACCATGCAGGGAAGTTGGAATTAAAAATTAGTAAACTTCTGCTAAAAATCTAAAAATATTTCTGTTTTTTTTTCACTGTTGCTGAGTTGAACCATGTATTTCTATTGGTAGAGTAACCATCCACAGGATGCTACGAAAGATACAGGGAGTTATCCACTCCTTCATTGGCTCATTAGAAAGGTTGAATCCTACCAACAACAAGGTGGATGGAGAGACCATCTACAAGTTAGTATTGATATCATTATTGGTGGTAGTTACTAGAAAGCAGTAATATGTACTTTGTTTGGACTGCTGCCAAATGTTTGCTTGCACTTCCAGAGCTTTTGAGTTTACTACTGATAAGACGACTCTTCACAATTCCTATTATGAACTGGTTGAATTGCTACAAACAACTAAAAATAACTTTTCTAGTAAAATGTTTGTTTTGGTAACACTTGTTTTGTGTGCTGAAGTTGTTTTCCTTCTGCAGGAATATCCAATCTTTCCATGAGTGCTAATGAAGTGCCTTCATTTACCAAACACTTCATAGACAAAGTATTTTTGTTTTAGGCTCACGGATTGGCTAACTTTTGTGCAGCAGCGGACCCAACCAACCTCCAACTGACAGAAAATGTGTACAATATAGAGAGAGCTGCATATGATGGACAATATCCACTTTCCTTCAGTGAGTACCAGATGTTAAATAATCAACTAAAGCAACGGCTGTGGGAATACAGAGAGGAAACCAGGCTAAGCTTTAAAGCCTTAGAGACTGCTGAACGATCTTTAAATGTAGGTGACATATTTAGCCAAAGATCTACTAAAGCAGCCTTGAACTTTACCTCTCAAGTCGTATCAGCTAGTAAAGAGTGCAGTGAAGGATTTGTCAAGTTTACTAGGTCAATTGTAGAGTCTAGCGTTCAGGTACTTAGAGAGTCAGGTTTGTCTCCTCCTTGTCCTTTTGGTGTCATTGATCTGGGTACTGTTGCTAGTGGTAGGGCAACTCCATATTCCACTCTCAAGTATGCATTTGTTGTGGAGAATGAGTCTAACTTGGAGTATTTCCATAAACTAGCCATGCAAAGTTATTTCCTCATTACTAACTTGAGAGAGACTCCGCTACAATACTTTGGTGTCGATGGTCTGTCAGATATCGATATGGTTGTACCAGATGGTTACAGAATAGATGGTATTACTGCCACTTCTGGTAGCATACCAACAGGTAATGGGCTGGTTGGTGGGAAACCGTTAATTCTATCTATTGAAGGGTTTGTGAAACTGTTCGAAACAGAATCGTTGACACCATCTGCTAACACAGTGGACATTTTGTCTTCTCCGACACTACTGTACGCTCATGGGGAGGGTGATGAACTATATAACGGGTTGGTAAAAGAAAGGTTGGCTGTTGAGAAAGAGCTACAAAACAATCCTTTGGCTCTTGAACAACAACTGAAGCAGATGTCTGCTGCTTTGGATCGTTGCCAATTATTTCCAGGTCAAAGCTACATTCCCTCCCATTGTCACCCAGTCAGCTCTGTGAAGGCTGAATCATTGAGATATCCTACTGTGTTAGTTGGAAGCTTACAGTCTTTGCTAGCCTCAGAGGTTGGCTCTCCTTGGGATATCTGGGAGTTGTTGAAAGATGAGAGTGCCCTATCAGACGCCTCCCATAGCTACATGCAGATCTTGTTGGCCCTGTCTATCTATATTCATATCACCTCCAGTCTATCCCTCAAGTGTCAGTCAGACCACCTTGTGCTGAATATTACATCATCCACAATCTCCTCAGATACTTCCAGTGCTATTCTCTCACCACCGTCCTCAGCGCAGGCAGGTAGATATTCTATAAAACATAGTAGTTATGTACTACTAGCTAGCCTACTTCTGCATGTACAGAGGTTTATGAGATCTGAGCTAGCTAAAGAATCCAATGTGATGTCATCTCTTGTTAACAACTTCTCTCTCCCTAAACCCAGTCCTCTGTTGATAGCTGAAGTTCTGCATGCACTTGGTGACTACAAGCTGTCTTTGCAGCAGCTGTATGAAGTTGTAGAGAAGGGATATGTGATGTATGGTTGTGAGATATTTGTAGATATGGTTGGTGAACAATTGAGATGCACAGTAGAACATCCAGATGTGAGGAGATCTGTAGAACTCTGTGGTAGTCTACTCTATCTCACACAACAGTATCCACTGGCTTTGGACTACTCACAATGGCTGGAGAGTCATAAAACATCAGAACTTGATGGTTTAGAGTGGAAAGTGGTCTCAGCTCAGTGTCTCAGAGCTGTTGGGAAGCATCAGCAGGCTTGTGATCTTCTTTTTGAGGTTATTTCTGGTGTGAAGGATTGTCTTGGCTTGAAAGAGAAGTCTCACCTCAGAGATGAGGTGCTACTTGCTCTGAGAGATGAGAGAGAACTAGAGAAGGAAAAGTTGATGTTGTATGAGGTTGTAGGTACTACATATGCCATGCTGGGTATTGTATACAATGATATGGCAGAGCAAGTAGAAGCTGAGGAACACATGCTATCTAGTGTCTTAGTCTTCAGTGAGCTGATGAAACGAAATACTGAGTCCAGGCAAAGACTCCTGAATGTGCTCAAATATTATGAAAGCATTTCTAGTGAATCAAGCTCAAACATTTTTGATCAATTGGAAGAGCTGTATGCCAGAGAGCCAGATCCGCAAGCTTGCGATAATCTAGCCATGTTGTGTTTTAAAAATGAAAATTTTACAAAATCGTTGAAATACTCTAAAATGTCACTTGAGAAGTACAAAAAGCTGCATGGAGAGAACACTCCACACAAGGATATAGCCCGGTGCTATAACAATATTGGTGTGCTGTATGGTAAAATGGGGTCTGACAAGTTAGCTATGCAATACCACACAAAGTCATTGGAGAAGTATAAATCACTGTATGGGGCAGACACCAACCACACAGACATAGCTAACAGTTACAGGCGTATAGGTCAAGTATACTACTCACAAGGTCATTATGACTTAGCTCTGAAATATCACAATAAATCACTGAAGATGAGCAAGGCACTACATGGTGCTGATAAGGCCCATGCAGACATAGCTGATAGCAATAGGGAGATAGGGAGTGTGTACCAGAGGTTGGGTGAACATGCTCTAGCCTTAGAGTACCACACAAAGTCACTAGAAATGTATAAAACACTCTATGGACCAGACACTAACCATATAGATATAGCTGTATGCTATAGTGGCATTGGCAATTCGTACGATGGTCTGGGTCAGTATAAAACAGCACTCGAGTATTACTTTAGATCTCTAGAGATGTATAAATCTCTACTTGGTGCAGGCTTCAAACATACCCACACTGCTACCTCCTACTACAACATCGGGGTTACATATCAGTCTTTGGGTCAGCTAGAGTCAGCTATGCAATATCACACCAAATCACTTGAGATGAGAGAAGCCATCTATGGCATTGAGCCAGGTCACCCTGACATAGCAATGAGCTATGAAGGGATTGGTGTAGTATACAGTAAGCTGGGTAGGCATATGTTAGCTATAGAATATTACACCAAGTCATTGGATATGCTGAAAGCACTATATGGTGCAGACAGTAACCATACAGATATAGCTTGGTGTTACAACAATATCGGTGATGTATACAGTAGAATGGGTCAGCTGGAGTTAGCCTTAGAATGTTACATCAACGCGCTTGAGATGTGGAAAGCACTCTATGGTACAGAGTCTAACCACATAGACATCGCTACCAGCTACAACTATATCGGTATTGCATACATCGATAAAGGAGAATACAAAACAGCACTAGAATATCTCCACAAGGCAGTGGATGTAGGATTAGCTGTGGGTGGTCCAGAAGCTTCCAATCCTGCACTGGCTACGTACTACAACAACATTGGATATGTACACTGTATGTTAGGGGACTATACAGTGGCAATGGAGTATCACATCAAGTCTCTGGAGATGAAGAGAGAAGTGTACGGTCAGACAACTGACAACCTGGCTATAGCTGCCAGCTACAACAACATTGGTCATGTGTACAGAGGACTCAAAATGTACACAACAGCACTAGAATACTACACCAAGTGTCTAGCTATAAGGAAGGCTGTATACAGTGATACACCTAACCAACCAAGTATTGCTGCCAGCTATTACTCGATTGGTAAAACCTACAGCTTGATGGGTCAACATGCAGCAGCTTATAAGTTTCTAGAACTTTCTCGTCATACTTCTCTAGTTGGCGATGTGCCAGTAGACATAGACATCAGTGTTACTGCTGCCAGCTGCTGCCTGCACCTGAAACTGTGGCACAAATGTTGGTTGTATCTGTACTCTGCCCTCAACCGCTGCCTCTCTTTTTCTCCAAGTCAGCGACAGCTGTTTCTCCAGGCCAGAGTTCACTATCACATCAGCCTGTTGCTGTTTCACCTTGGTCTTGTTTCACAGTCTCTGGAACATTCTATGTTCTCTCTCAACCTATCTTGTATACCTTTAGAAGACAAAGAGAACATAACTCCAGAGTATAGAGAGTTGTACCAGGATGTCCAGGTACTCAGTGCAAGTCTAGAGCTGGTTAGGGGTCGGTGGACTCAGTTTGGTAGTTTGTGATTTTAGCATTGGTTCCTGGGTTTGTGTTGGATGTCTGACAGGGTTTTTTAGAATATTTTCACTTCTACTAGTTGCACAGGCTGCTAACTGTACATATACAGAACATTAGGTATTGTTCAAGCTGCTGCTTCAGTCACCAGATATTATAGTACAGTGGTTATATAATCCGTCATTGACCAATCAGAGTGTGTGCTTGCCTTCAACTCTCTTTTTGTTCTTTTAAATTTTTATTACGAATGAATATTTTAGTTTCGATTTCTTCAATAAATATCTTGTGTAGTTGTCTCCCTTGTTTGTATCTGCTTTAGCAACACTGTGTTTGACTCGATTACACTTTTATTCAAGTTTTACCAAAGCGTTACATAACTACGTAATTGTTGCTGTCATTGTCTATTATGTAACAGCAAGTTATACGGTGACACAATTTATGACCCCTTTTGCATGTTTGTTGAGTCTTAAACAGAGCTGTGTGTTTGGTTTATTATGTAATCCTGTTGTAATATATGTTACATATAAAAATAAATCTACACGTAATACTTTAATCTTGCTAGTTATGAATTGTTTGTGATAATTTCATTAAAAAAATAGAAAGGCAAAGGCACCATTCATAGCCATTGCTTCATCTGTTTGGGACTACAACAGTGAGCAATGCCAGTAGTAATAAGGGAGAAGAACTCTGTCATGGAATCTAAGGCGAAGGTTCTGCTGGTTCCAGGTACTTTTTATATGGTGTGTTTTCAAAATAGCCTTTTAGAGCAATGATTGAGCTGACTGTTTTCAGTGAAATTTTAACTGTTTTGTTAAGTTTGACATTTCAGTGAAAGACATTGGTTATGGTTTTTTAAGTCATGTGACTGCATTCACATCAGTGATGAAGCATTTCTTCTATGTAACCAGTACCTTTAAGTAGCAAGTACATATAGTGATTACCTGATGATTTTGCTTAGTGTTAGAAGATTTACCTATTTCTCTACCTGGTGAAATCAATGAGTTAATTACTAGTATTTTATTTCTGGTAATTGTTAAGTTTTGATTGAGATCGAAACATGACTAGCCACTTTCATGATCAGCAACTGCAGAATGCAAACTTTATACTACCTCTTCCAATACTCTCATTACATTCGTTTTATCAGCGATCACATAAGGACTTGTCAGCTATAGTCTAGACCAGGGGTGGCCAAACTTTTTTGCTAGTGAGCCAAATTTTCGAATTCAAGCAGTCAAGCGGGCCAGAAGTTTTTCGCTTTTATAACTACATGTATTTTCACATAAAACAATAGTGACACAGGTAATGAACACAGGCAATGAACAATATTTAATCTACTTTCAAACAGATTATGAATTATTAAAAATGATGCATACACAGTAAATACATCAACAAATATGTAATTATACATACACTAATGTAGTGCACACCAAGTATGGACTTACACCAAAGTTCTAATGACTAGGATGGTATTGGGTTTTAGCACTGAAAATGTTTTTGTAGTCTGGTTCCATCTGGGTAAATGCTAATCTCATTGATTGATGAAGGTGGTCTTGCGTGAGGATAGATTGTTGCTTAGATTTGATAAAGTTCATCTTGGAAAATGCAGACTCGCATAGATATGTTGATGAGAATATTGTACACAGCCAAAGTGCTAGTTGAGTCATGTTAGGTCATGCAGCTTTGGTCCAAAACTCTGGGGTCAAGACATTCTCTGTAGCTTGTAGATCACATTGTTCCATCTGCATTGCAGCCACTGACAAGTCAATAGGAAGTTCACCTATGGCCAATGCCCAACCACCATCTATTCTAGCAATCAAAGGCGCTTTAATGAGCTGAGTCAACCTTTCTATCTTGTCAAAGTCACTAAAACGCCTTGAAAACTCCTGACTCAGGTTGTTGATATGGTCACAGTAGAGTTGGATATCAATGTCCTCTCTTTCTTCTTGCAATAACTTGAGGCAAGGAAAGTGCAGCATATCTGCTCGAATGTCACTTGTGAATAATGATAGCTGCAAACCAAACGACTTCACAGCTGAATGAACGTCAACTATTACTTTGTCTTTCCCTTGCAGTTTCAAATTGAGTGTGTTGAGGTGCCAGCAGATGCCAACCAGGAAAGCCATATCAGCCATGCGCTCTTCACTTTTTAGCATGTTAACAAACATCTCAGCGCTTGAGCCACGTATTTCAAGAAACACAAGCAAGTCTTCTCGTAACTGCCATATTTTGCTGAGAGCATTTCCTTTACTGAGCCAACGCACATTGTTGTGGGTAAGAAGCTCATCATACTGGGCATCAATATCTCTTAGAAACTGTCTTAGTTTCCTGTGACGAAATGCCGATTTGCTCTTGAGATAGTTGATCATCTTCATTGAATCTGTCATCAACATGAGGAAATCTCCATTGAGCTCGCCACACAGCACTGTTTGATGAATTATGCAATGGAAGGCTAGCAGTTTTGGCTGACTCGTTTTCAATCGCCCTTCTCCTTGCCAGTCATTGCTGGTGCCCCATCACCATCAGTGGTAATAGAAACACAATTGGTAAGAGACAGTCCTGCTTCTCTTAGTTTCTCCAAGGTAACTGTATGTATTGTAGATCCTGTTGTGTCTCCTTCAATGCCAACAAGAGTTAACAGCTCTTCTACAAATCTTTCTCCATTAAAGTATCTACAAACAAGGGTTTTGCAAATATTAGAAGCAAAAACCAAAATTTACAAACAGCTAACATATATTGCAGCTGTCTGTATTCGATGGATTTTTTGAGTTTGTATTTCACAACCACGTCCATAAACATTGCAGCAAAATTGTATTTTTGTGTAACAAATCATGAAAACAGAAATATATTTACCTGATAAATATGGCTAGTTGTGCCACATCCAAAATATCTGTTGACTCATCTAGGGCTAACAAATACCATTGTGCATTATGCACTTCTGCATGTAGTTGCCTTACTAGGTCATTAGCTAATTCATCTGTGCGCCTTGTACATGTTTTCCGAGATAGCGTCACTGATTGCAGCTAGTCAATAATGTCTTTTTTGTCAGGAAACACTGTCTTTGCAACTTCCAACATGCAGGACTTTACTAGTTCAGCGTGACTGTATGGTGCCATAGCTTCTGCAAGCAACTTTGACACGCAAGGAAGCCTCTGTAGCTCTCTTCTCCAGTGAAGTGAAGTTTTGTAACATTGCTGTCTCTGACATAATTGCCATTCTCAAACTTTCAACTTTCTCCTTTCTTGCTTGAGAACCTGGTGGAAACATTTGATCAAACTTCTCTCTGTGTGCTTCGCATTGTAGTGTCTCTGAATGTTAGTTTTTTTTATTACAGCAACTGTATCATGGCATATCAGGCACTGAGGTTTAGCATAACGCAGTGTAAAAAGAAACTCCATCGTCCAGTTATCATTAAATATTCGAATAGTAGGCTGTAACTTCTGCTTTTTCTCTGCGCTAGCCATTATCGATATGTCCATTTACACTTTACAGATTAATAAAAGTATATGAAACAAAACCGAGTTGTCAGCATAGTTATAGGTAAGCCACAAGAAGTTACTAGCCAATGAAATGCTGATGCAATTACATGTATGAGTGCATTACCAAATGAGTCATGCAGGAAGAGGTGATGTAACACAATTACATGCTGATGCAATTCAGAGTACAGTATTTAATTTATAAAGTCTTTATATACTATAGTCTATATACTCTATATATACTCTATCCAGTGAGTTTTACGAACTATTTCACGCACGAAAATTAGCACAAGCAAGTGGGCCACTCCAAATAGGCAAGTGGGCCACATTTGGCCCACGAACCATAGTTTGGCCACCCCTGGTCTAGACCAACAAGTTTTAGCGAAGTAACTGAACAGTTGAAAATGTAAAAAACTTTTGTACAGTAAGGAGTTTCCCCAATCGCCAGGCTCAATCACTATATGTACACGCAGCACGGATACATTCAAACTAGAGGTTGAGTTGTCTCCTCTCTTTGAGGAAGTTGTCTGCTCCTCCATAGCATTTGGTTAAATGCTGCATAAAATAGCATCAATAATGTTGACCCAAAAAGTTTGTATGGTGTATATAGCTGTTGCTATGTTATGTCTAATCGTGGACATGCTTTTTGTTTACAACAAACTGTTTGAACCCTTTTGCACTAATCAAGAGGCTTTGCAGGGCCTCTACACATTGGAAGTCACTGGAAGGATGCAATAATCAGCCTGAGGAGCTGGATCTCAGGTGGGCAGGTGACATTCCTTAATAAGTATGATTTTGTTGGTCAAATGGTTTTCTACAATAAAACTGTATTTCCTGTCTAACTATCGTGGAAAATTTTAACTTTTTAGCCGTTTTAAAAATTATCTACATGTTTGTTGAAATATTTAAAATCACGTTGGAAATACAATGCCTGTGAATGTGAATGTAGGTACATGTGTACCCTATGTCTACATCAAGTAGGTACATGTATGCCCTATGTCTACATCAAGTAGGCACATGTCTACCCTATGTCTACATCAAGTAGGCACATGTCTACCCTATGTCTACATCAAGTAGGTACATGTATACCCTATGTCTACATCAAGTAGGTACATGTCTGCCCTATGTCTACATCAAGTAGGTATATGTCTGCCCTATGTCTACATCAAGTAGGTACATGTCTACCCTATGTCTACATCAAGTAGGTACATGTCTGCCCTATGTCTACATCAAGTAGGTACATGTATACCCTATGTCTACATCAAGTAGGTACATGTCTGCCCTATGTCTACATCAAGTAGGTACATGTATACCCTATGTCTACATCAAGTAGGTACATGTTTGCCCTATGTCTACATCAAGTAGGTACATGTCTACCCTATGTCTACATCAAGTAGGTACATGTCTGCCCTATGTCTACATCAAGTAGGTACATGTATGCCCTATGTCTACATCAAGTAGGTACATGTCTACCCTATGTCTACATCAAGTAGGTACATGTCTGCCCTATGTCTACATCAAGTAGGTACATGTATACCCTATGTCTACATCAAGTAGGTACATGTATACCCTATGTCTACATCAAGTAGGTACATGTCTGCCCTATGTCTACATCAAGTAGGTACATGTCTGCCCTATGTCTACATCAGGTAGGTACATGTATGCCCCATGTCTACATCAAGTAGGTACATGTCTGCCTATGTCTACATCAAGTAGGTACATGTCTGCCCTATGTCTACATCAAGTAGGTACATATATGGACGTTGGCAGAGATAAATGCAGATACAGCTGGATTGAATGTAGACACTTCCTAGAATGAACGTTGACAGATTACGTATAATTGTCGATTATAACATTTAGAAGAAAATTTCCATTTCCATTATAGAAAGTTTCAACTTTCTTTTTGGACGCGAGATAAATTACAATTTTGCCATTTTTTCCAGAAATGTGTAAAGCTCTCATTTTTGTCAAAACAAACAATTCCTGAAACAAAAACTGAAGTTCTGTTTTGAGTTGCCAGATATTAACAATTCTTAAAATGAGCATCCAAATAGTCTTTAATAAGATAATTTACATTCGTCCTAAGTTTGTTGACATTCAATCTCATTTTCAGCCTGTCTTCTTTTATTTCTGGCGGCGATTATTCCTGTGTATGTTTGTATCAACTCCTTTGCTTACTCTGTTCTAGTCGCAGTTTTTCATCAACTACATGTCAGCATCTGACATTATGATTGTTGTTGTACAAAACTAACTTGGCTAGGTTTGCTGTGTCTCACATCTAAAGGGTCTCATAAACCTGTGGGTGGTAAACAGCTGGTCACTCTCTGGTAGCAGTAGTAGTGGGTTTGTACTAGGGTGGCTTATACTCCTAGTGATATGGACAGCTCAAGCTGTGAATCATTTCATTTTGAGCTCATACCAGTGAAGGTGAAGCATGTAATAAAATATATTAAACTTACCTGATGACAGCCAAGTTGGGAATTCCAGCTCATTGTTTGCAGTGTAAAACCCTGCAACTTTTAACGCACATAGTCTGCAGGAGTTTTCCCTTCCTCAAAGAACCAGTGACTATGAAATAATGGCTGAGCTCTTGCCCACATTCTACGCAACACTAAATGCTTTCTCAAATATAATCATTACACCACACTTCAGTGAGATCATGACAGGAAGCTCTTCTACCAGGGATCAAAAACATTGGAAGCCATTTTATTGTAAAACTTACATCAGCATTACATCAAAAACTTGGGAGTGAGGAAGTAGATTTACTAAATTATTAGAAGAGAAACCAACTCACCTTCCTGAGATCTGATGTGCTGTTGCTAAACATTATCTTATATGATACAAAGCGTAGGTACATCAAAAGCATAGACTCAGTTCCTTTGTTGCTAATACACTGGAATGTAAAATATTGTGACAGATGAGACGTAAACCCCTCTCTGCACAATCGGATAGTGTAAGTATGCTTGGAGCACATCTAGAATATACAAGTCAGTGTGTAACACCTATCTATCTTACTTAGCCAGTCATTGTTTGTGTATTTAGTAGCTGCATGCTGGAAATGTTAGAGTTGCCATCCTGTATGCTATCCAAACAATATCAGAAACAAGAAGACAACTCCCACTTAACTTTCAGTGACAAGGTGAGTGACACAAGCCTACTCCTTAGCTGCACTGTAGAGAAGACCAACTCAATGTAAAAGACAAAGTCAGCTCATAAATCAGTCAAAGACATCAGCTGCTATTTGAGTGGACAAGTGATATTGTAGATTATGGAGGAGGTTGGTGGTGCTTTATCGTATCCATTGCTTGGATTGCAATACTAACTGGAGTTATTAACGACTTGGCCAGCTCCTTCGGTTGTACAATCCGTCTAAAAGAATAAGTCAAAGTCAGGTAAGACAGGCAGTACGTTTATCAATTTTTTTGCAATCTTACTTAATGATGTGATGAAACAATTTTGGATAAAACACCAGTATTGTTGATTTGCTCAAAGAAAGCAATGGCATATTTATATTGTTTTCTGCGAAACGTATACCATTATGAACGAAAAGAAAGAATCAATGCCATATACGGAAACGTCAAGAAAAGCAGAGACGGAAAGAGTTGTCTTTCCATTGTAAAGGCACGGCTATACAAAGACTAACTAGAAAAAGTTATTTTCTCTGTAGAGAAAATAAAAGCCATACAGATGCACAGTTAAACGAAAAAAAAATTGTTCAAATTCGACTTACGGTTCAAAATTTATGGAGAAAAATGCATTTTTTGAGGAGTTATCCTCTCGGTATCTGATTGAAAATGCAGGTATTAATGAAATTACGTGATGCCAAGTAATTTGGCAGCTTTCCAAATAAGCAGCTCATGGTTTGAATGATTATGAATGCATCCAGTTGTTTTTACAAGACCAACTTTCCTTGTCAAGACGGAAACTGGTTTATTTTTGGAGTTACCCTCTCAACAAAACTTTCCAAGTTTTTAAGCAGTTACCATAGTGACAGAACATAACATTTAGATGAGACAAGCTGCGCAATTTGATGATATATGTACATGTAACTTAGGAGTTGTCCTCTCTGTATAATGCTTAACATCAATACACACAAACAACACTGTTCTGCTCATATATTACTACTGTTCATTATTTTTTCGGAATGTTAGTCAATGTGACTGAATCAATGTGTGTTCTAAGATCTGTTATGATTGACGTAAGAACCAACCAAAAAACTGGTATTTCTTTGAGTTTTAATGGAACAGCGTGTTGTGGTGTGAAACCATT
The DNA here is from genome assembly GCA_945261195.1 of Cryptosula pallasiana. Lineage (NCBI taxonomy): Eukaryota > Metazoa > Bryozoa > Gymnolaemata > Cheilostomatida > Cryptosulidae > Cryptosula > Cryptosula pallasiana. The sequence goes on along the minus strand of OX183130.1, from coordinate 8,681,458 downwards.
GTATGCGGCAATATTGGCTGTAAAACATGCACATTTGGCTTTGATTAAAAAAAGTTTTAGTGACTTGCGACAAACAGTTCAAAAGTTAAAGAGCAATATAAGGGTTTTGTTCGGAGTTGTCTTCTCCGAGTTGGCAGGCAACTCTCTAAATGGTACGTCAAAGTACGCATGCACTTGGCAACATTCCAAGCAAGCTAGTTAATGCTAATGCCTCTATTCACTTGAACTAACTATGACGTTGCGTCATTACGCAGCTCAGTTCATAACGTTGTTGATCCAGCTGCACTTGGCAACATTCCAAGCAAGTTACTCAACGCTAATGCCTCTATTCGTTTGAGCAGACTATATGTCATGACTTAAAGTCCTAATAGGCCTCTCCTGTGAGAAAACCTGCCATATCTACTTGTATTCCAACAGCTTATATTGGAATTTCTTACAGCAGACTATGACGTTGCGTCATGACGCGACGTTGTTGATCAAACTGCAGTTCACTCAACAACGTCGTGTCATGACATAACGTCCTAATAGGCCCCTCCTGTGAGAAAACACGCCACATCTGCTTGTATTTCCACAGTTTAGATTGGAATTTCTTCCAGCAAAAAAGTTCCAATTTTCTCAAAAACATTAAAAATTGCCTCTCCTTGAAAAACTTGTAAACTTACTATTGAAAACTTTTGATGCCTGTGTACATCTACCATAGTTGCACACCCTCATATAAAAATCATGCAGTTTTGATGAAAAGTGACAGAGCTATTTAGCATTTATTGAACAAAAACGGCTGTTGAAGAGGCTTGCGGAAAGTGGAATAGCTGTGACATGGTGACTTTCGCAACTTGAAAAAAAATACTTCGTTAATCTCGAGATGTGCACCTACGTAACCAACTAATATTTAGAGAGTTCTGATCAGCGAATCTGTAGTTATAGAAGAAGAAACTTCGCGAAAGAAAAATAATAATAATAATAACTAGAAAAAGTTATTTTTTCTGTAGAAAAATTAAAAGCCATACAGATGCTCAGTCTGACGAAAAAAAAATGATCCATTTTCCACTTACGGTTCAAAAGTTATGGAGAAAAATGCATATTTTGAGGAGTTATCCTCTCGGTATGTGATTAAAAACGCAATTATTAATGAAATTACATGTTGCAAAGTAATTTGGCAGCTTTCCAAGTAAGCAGCTCATGGTTTGAATGATTATGAACGCATCCAGTTGTTTTTACACGACTAACTTCCCTTGTCAAGACGGAAACTGGTTTATTTTTGGAGTTACCCTCTCAACAAAACTTTTAAAGTTTTTAGGCAGTTACTATAGTGACAGAACATAACATTTAGATGAGACAAGCTGCGCAATTTGATGATATATGTACATTTAACTTGGGAGTTGTCCTCTCTGTATAATGTGAAACATCAATACACACAAACAACACTGTTCTGCTCATATATTACTACTGTTCATTCATTACTTTTTGCGGAATGTTAGTCGATGTGACTGAATTGAAGTTTTTTCCAAGATTGGTTATGATCAACGTAACAATCAATAAAAACTGGTATTGCTTTGAGTTTTAATGGAACAGCGTGTTGCGGTGTGAAACCATTGTATGCGGCATTATTGGCTGTAAGACATGCACACATGGCTTTGATTAAAAAAAGTTTTAGTGAGTTGCGACAAACGATTCAAAAGTTAAAGAGCAATGTAAGTCTTTTGTTTGGAGTTGTCTTCTCCGAGGTGGCAGGCAACTCTCTAAATGGTCTGTCATAGTACCCATGCACTTGGCAACATTCCAAGTAAGTTACTCAATGCTAATGCCCTATTCGTTTGAGCAGACTATGACGTTGTGTCATGACGCAGCTCACTTCATAAAGTCCTTGATCAAACTGCAGTTCACTCAGCAACGTCGTGTCATGACATAACGTCGTAATAGGCCCCTCCTGTGGGAAAACATGACATATCTACTTGTATTTCCACAGTTTAGATTGGAATTTCTTCCAGCAAAAAAGTTCAAATTTTCTCAAAATCATTAAAAATTGCCTCTCCTTGAAAAACGTGTAAACTTACTATTGAAAACTTTTGATGCCTGTGTACATCTACCATAGCTGCACACCCTCGTATAAAAATCATGCAGTTTGGATGAACAATGACAGAGCTATTTAACATTTATTGAACAAAAACGGCTGTTGAAGAGGCTTGCGGAAAGTGGAATAGCTGTGACATGGTGACTTTCGCAACTTGAAAAAAAATATTTCGTTAATCTCGAGATGTGCACCTACGTAACCAACTAATATTTAGAGAGTTCTGATCAGCGAATCTGTAGTTATAGAAGAAGAAACTTCGCGAAAGAAAAATAATAATAACTAGAAAAGATTATTTTTTCTGTAGAAAAATTAAAAGCCATACAGATGCTCAGTCTGACGAAAAAAAAATGATCCATTTTCGACTTACGGTTCGAAAGTTATGGAAAAAAATGCGATTTTTGAGGAGTTATCCTCTCGGTATCTGATGGAAAACGCAGCTATTAATGAAATTACATGATGCAAAACAATTTGGCAGCTTTCCATTTAAGCAGCTCATGGTTTGAATGATTATGAACGCATCCAGTTGTTTTTACACGACTAACTTCGCTTGTCAAGACGGAAACTGGTTTATTTTAGGAGTTACCCTCTCAACAAAACTTTCAAAGTTTCAGGCAGTTACTATAGTGACAGAACATAATATTTTGATGAGAGAAGCTGCGCAATTTGATGATATATTTACATGCAACCTAAGAGTTGTCCTCTCTGTAGAATGTTTAACATTCAAAAACATAAACAACCCTGTTCTGCTCATATATTACTACTGTTCATTATTTTTTCGGAATGTTAGTCAATGTGACTTAATCAATGTGTCTTCCAAGATCGGTTATGATCAACACAAGAACCAATAAAAACTGGTATTTCTTTGAGTTTAAATGGAAGAGCGTGTTGTGGTGTGAAACCATTGTATGCGGCATTATTGGCTGTAAAACATGCACACATGGCTTTGATTAAAAAAAGTTTTAGTGACTTGCGACAAACGGTTCAAAAGTTAAAGAGCAATATAAGTGTTTTGTTCGGAGTTATCTTCTCCGAGATGGCAGGCAACTATCTAAATGGTATGTCAAAGTACTCATGCACTTGGCAACATTCCAAGTAGGTTACTCAATGTTCATGGCTCTATTCGTTTGAGCAGACTATGACGTTGTGTCATTACACAGCTCACTTCACAACGACGTTGGTCAAACTGCTGCTTGCTTAAAGACGTCGTGTCATGACTTAAAGTCCTAATAGGCCTCTCCTGTGAGAAAACCTGCCATATCTACTTGTATTCCAACAGTTTATATTGGAATTTCTTCCAGCAGACTATGACGGTGTGTCATGACGCAACGTCCTTGATCAAACTGCAGTTCACTCAACAACGTTGTGTCATGACATAACGTCCTAATAGGCCCCTCCTGTGAGAAAACACGCCATATCTACCTGCAATTTCAACAGTTTAAATTGGAATTTCTTCCAGCAAAAAAGTTCAAATTTTCTCAAAATCATTAAAAATTGCCTCTCCTTGAAAAACTTGTAAACTTACTATTGAAAACTGTTGATGCCTGTGTACATATACCATAGCTGCACACCCCCATATAAAAATCATGCAGTTTTGATGAAAAGTGACAGAGCTATTTAGCATTTATTGAACAAAAATAGCTGTTGAAGAGGCTTGCGGAAAGTGGAATAGCTGTGACACCGTGACTTTCTTAACTCGAGAAAAATACTTTCATAAAATTTCAGATGTGTCCCTACGTAACCAACTATTTTTTAGAGAGTTCCGATCAGCGAATCTGTAGTTATAGAAGAAGAAAGTTCGCGAAAGAAAAATAATAATAATAATAATAATAACTAGAAAAGATTATTTTTTCTGTAGAAAAATTAAAAGCCATACAGATGCTCAGTCTGACGAAAAAAAAATGATCCATTTTCGACTTACGGTTCGAAAGTTATGGACAAAAATGCGATTTTTGAGGAGTTATCCTCTCGGTATCTGATGGAAAACGCAGCTATTAATGAAATTACATGATGCAAAACAATTTGGCAGCTTTCCAAGTAAACAGCTCATGGTTTGAATGATTATGAACGCATCCAGTTGTTTTTACACGACTAACTTCCCTTGTCAAGACGGAAACTGGTTTATTTTAGGAGTTACCCTCTCAACAAAACTTTCAAAGTTTCAGGCAGTTACTATAGTGACAGAACATAATATTTTGATGAGAGAAGCTGCGCAATTTGATGATATATTTACATGCAACCTAAGAGTTGTCCTCTCTGTAGAATGTTTAACATTCAAAAACATAAACAACCCTGTTCTGCTCATATATTACTACTGTTCATTATTTTTTCGGAATGTTAGTCAATGTGACTTAATCAATGTGTCTTCCAAGATCGGTTATGATCAACGTAAGAACCAATAAAAACTGGTATTTCTTTGAGTTTAAATGGAAGAGCGTGTTGTGGTGTGAAACCATTGTATGCGGCATTATTGGCTGTAAAACATGCACACATGGCTTTGATTAAAAAAAGTTTTAGTGACTTGCGACAAACGGTTCAAAAGTTAAAGAGCAATATAAGTGTTTTGTTCGGAGTTATCTTCTCCGAGATGGCAGGCAACTCTCTAAATGGTATGTCAAAGTACTCATGCACTTGGCAACATTCCAAGTAGGTTACTCAATGCTCATGGCTCTATTCGTTTGAGCAGACTATGACGTTGTGTCATTACACAGCTCACTTCACAACGACGTTGATCAAACTGCTGCTTGCTTAAAGACGTCGTGTCATGACTTAAAGCCCTAATAGGCCTCTCCTGTGAGAAAACATGCCATATCTACTTGTATTCCAACAGTTTATATTGGAATTTCTTCCAGCAGACTATGACGGTGTGTCATGACGCAACGTCCTTGATCAAACTGCAGTTCACTCAACAACGTTGTGTCATGACATAACGTCCTAATAGGCCCCTCCTGTGAGAAAACACGCCATATCTACCTGTAATTTCAACAGTTTAAATTGGAATTTCTTCCAGCAAAAAAGTTCAAATTTTCTCAAAATCATTAAAAATTGCCTCTCCTTGAAAAACTTGTAAGCTTACTATTGAAAACTGTTGATGCCTGTGTACATATACCATAGCTGCACACCCCCATATAAAAATCATGCAGTTTTGATGAAAAGTGACAGAGCTATTTAGCATTTATTGAACAAAAATAGCTGTTGAAGAGGCTTGCGGAAAGTGGAATAGCTGTGACACCGTTACTTTCTTAACTCGAGAAAAATACTTTCATAAAATTTCAGATGTGTCCCTACGTAACCAACTATTTTTTAGAGAGTTCCGATTAGCGAATCTGTAGTTATAGAAGAAGAAAGTTCGCGAAAGAAAAATAATAATAATAATAATAATAACTAGACTAAAATGTTTTCTCTGTAGAGAAAATAAAAGCCATACAGATGCTCAGTCTGACGAAAAAAAAATGATCCATTTTCGACTAACGGTTCAAAAGTTGTGGAGAAAAATGCATATTTTAAGGAGTTATCCTCTCGGTATCTGATTTAAAACGCAGTTATTAATGAAATTACATGATTCAAAGAAACTTGGCAGCTTTCCAAATAAGCAGCTCATGGCTTGAGTACTTATGATTGCATCAAGTTGTCTTTAGACGACTAACTTCCCTTGTCAAGACGGAAACTGGTTTATTTTAGGAGTTACCCTCTCAACAAATCCTTCAAATTTTTTAGGCAGTTACTATAGTGACAGAACATAACAATTAGATGTGACCAGCTCCGCAATTTGATGATATATGTTAATATAACTTAGGAGTTGTCCTCTCTGTATAATTTTTAACATCAATACACACAAACAACACAGTTCTGCTCATATATTACTACTGTTCATTTTTTTTCGGAATGTTAGTCAATGTGACTGAATCAATGTGTCTTCCAAAATAGGTTATGATCAACGTAAGAACCAGTAAAAACTGTTATTGCTTTGAGTTTTAATGGAAAAGCGTTTAGTGGTGTGAAACCATTGTATATGGCATTATTGGCTGTAAAACATGAACACATGGCTTTGATTAAAAAAAGTTTCAGTGACTTGCAACAAACGGTTCAGAAGTTAAAAACCAATATGAGGGTTCTGTTAGGAGTTTTCTTCTCCGAGATGGCAGGCAACTCTCTGAATTGTCTGTCAAAGTACACATGCATTTGGCAACATTCCAAGCAAGCTAGTTAATGCTAATGCCTCTATTCACTTGAATGAACTATGACGTTGCGTCATTACGCAGCTCAGTTCATAACGTTGTTGATCCAACTGCACTTGGCAACATTCCAAGCAAGTTACTCAACGCTAATGCCTCTATTCGTTTGAGCAGACTATGACGTTGTGTCATGACGCAGCTCACTTCATAACGTCCTTGATCAAACTGCAGTTCACTCAACAACGTCGTGTCATGACATAACGTCCTAATAGGCCCCTCCTGTGAGAAAACACGCCATATCTGCTTGTATTTCAACAGTTTAAATTGGAATTTCTTACAGCAGACTATGACGTTGTGTCATGACGCGCTGTTGTTGATCAAACTGCAGTTCACTCAACAACGTCGTGTCATGACATAACGTCGTAATAGGCCCCTGCTGTGGGAAAACATGCCATATCTACTTGTATTTCCACAGTTTAGATTGGAATTTCTTCCAGCAAAAATGTTCAAATTTTCTCAAAATCATTAAAAATTGCCTCTCCTTGAAAAACTTGCAAACTTACTATTGAGAACTTTTGATGCCTGTGTACATCTACCATAGTTGCACACCCTCATATAAAAATCATGCAGTTTTGATGAAAAGTGACAGAGCTATTTAGCATTTATTGAACAAAAACGGCTGTTGAAGAGGCTTGCGGAAAGTGGAATAGCTGTGACATGGTGACTTTCGCAACTTGAAAAAAAATATTTCGTTAATCTCGAGATGTGCACCTACGTAACCAACTAATATTTAGAGAGTTCTGATCAGCGAATCTGTAGTTATAGAAGAAGAAACTTCGCGAAAGAAAAATAATAATAATAATAATAAAACCAGCAAAAACAATAGCCATACAGATTATATCTGTATGGCTAATAATAATAATAAAACCTACTAAAACAATAGCCATACAGATTATATCTGTATGGCTAATAAAACCTACTAAAACAATAGCCATACAGATTATATCTGTATGGCTAATAATAATAATAATAAAACCAGCAAAAACAATAGCCATACAGATTATATCTGTATGGCTAATAAAACCAGCTAAAACAATAGCCATACAGATTATATCTGTATGGCTAAATACCGTTAGCTAACAGCTATCTCCTATACAATGTTATAGGTTATTCACTGCAGTATCTCTGAGTCTGCATACAGGCCTGATAACAACGAGCTTTACAAAGCTTGCTAAACCAAAAGTATTACAAGACATTCACAGTTCATCTAAACTTGCTTCTTATTGGTCCATATATTTGGATGAATTTAGATAGGTTTTTATACAATCTCAAATCTGTCATTTTGACCAAGAAGAGGTTTTTGACTTTCTGCGAATGTTGTGTGACATTACAAACTACAAGCTCACCAACTGTAAGTTAACTGAGCTTGTAGTAAGGCTGGGAATTAGCTGAACCGAATTTTGGTAGATCCGATTTAGACCAGTGTCCTCCTGTAATGGACTTTTGCATTGCATAGCCACCAGCTGATATGCATGAATGCACAGGTATGTTGATTGTATTGGAATAAGCGCTCGCCAGCGAGATCAACCAATGATTCGTTTGCTTGCTTAGGAGTTGTCACACCTTGAACTATCAAAAGCTGCCAGAGTTGTTAAATTTATCATCACTGGCTAAAACCGGTTTAAACTGGGAAAACTGGTTTTACCTGATCAAAACTGGAAAGTTTGTATATAGTTTCAAATGCTAAATACAGCCAATAATCAGGTTACAAAACTAGAGTATAATGCTTGCCAGATCAATGAGAATAGGTTATGGTGATTCTCTACTTCAATTCCTGAATAAGAGAGCGATTATTATAACTGTTCCGAACTGAATTATTTATGACTAGTTTGGTTCACTCAGACTGTTGTAACCAGTTTGGTTTTAAAACCAAATAACGCTTGCTAAATCAATTAGTAAATTTTGCTGTATCTATAATGTAAATGGAAGCCATTCCTGTAACAAACTGAATTATAATCATAACAAAGTAGATTGATGTCTGAAATAGGTGTATACACGCTGCGCTGCGGTAGTGGTAGTTAAAGAAGACATTAATACAAAGTTTGCACTTGATGGCTAGTATTAAAATATGTGATGTCATAATATATCCTAGTCTGCATGTCTGTCTGTTCAACACAAGCTCAGTCGATAACATAACGAGTTACTCATTACAATACTATATGTATATTTATTGCTACTTTTACATTACCTACATCATCAGTGTTTATAGGAGTACACTTAGCTATTGCATGGATGACTCATTAAACAGATTTTAATAATTTTAGCAGTTTTGACCAGTTTTGACCATTAGGAGGCGGTTAAAACTGTTTTGGTGACAATAAAATCGAATTGCATCGGCCCGTTATTTTAACTATATCCGGTTGATAACGCGCTATTCGCCATTATTGTTTTATTTTGTAAATAATTTCTGCTTGTGTTTCTGCTAAGCGTTGCACTCGATTGTGTTGGTCAACTAAGGGTGCTTTCGGATACCCTACGCGTAGGGCTTAACGATGGGATTAAACGAGACCATTCGGAAACCCCGTCGTTGAGGGCAGAAAAAACATGGCGGCAATGGGCAATTTGGGCTCAACGATGGAAGTGACAAGCGAGGAAGGTAGCGTCGTTGACTGACCTTGACTCCACCTAACAAACAGTTTTAACGAGTCAACTTTTATCAATCACTTTTCCTCCCCGTTTCAAGTCGTGACAATGCATTATAATGTATATAGAAAATACATCAGACAATAAAATCATCGTAATTCATATTTTTTTGTAAAGAAACTAAAGTGGGCTCGCTCCAGCTATACAGTTTTCATAGACGTCGATGAAAATAAGTATGTCTATGGTTTATGCTCAAACAACTTCCGTTAAACGACAGTCATCGTTGAGCCCTCAACGAGTGTTCAACGACTGCCCTATGCATAGGGTATCCGAAAGCACCCTATGTCTTCGGATGACGGCGCGATCATTTCGCAGAACAGCGGATTTGCGGAACAACAGGCGGAACTTGCGGAACGCCTATATTCTGCAGTTTCACACTTGGTTACCGTGGCAACTTACTTATTTTGACATGCGCTTTCAAAACCTCATCTACTACTTCCGTTAGTCCTCGTCTCGTGTACCCTATCACTTGATTTTGTGCTATTTTATCTTTATCAATTCCTCTGTTATTCCTACAAAGAAGATGGCTGGCAAAAAAAGGTGAAACATAAATTGGTTTCAATGTGGTTCTCAGCGATAAATTGTGGGCCTAACAGTACTTAATACTAAATAAATGGAATTACAACAACAATGAAATAATAATGACGACGACGATCAGTCAGTGGTCACCACTGGCACGCACATGATGATGATTATTATTGATAAGTTTTAGTAGAAAACATATACTCATTCATAGTTATCATAATAAAATAGTATTAACAAAGAATGCATTGATCAATATTAATTAAGTGATATGAATTTTATTATTGTATGATAATACTACTACTGATCTATAATAATAATAATAATATATAATATATAAATATTATTATATTATTACTATTAATTAATAATAATAATAATAGTTATTATAATAATTATAATAATAATATTGTTTGTATAATAATATTAATTATTATTATCTTTGTTACTAATAAATTATAACTGTAATAATATTAATTTAAATATAACAACACAATGTAATGATGATGATATAATGATTATTATTATTATTATAATAATATTAATTGATAAATAATAATGACTAAATTAATTAAATTAATATTAAAAAATATATATTAGTTATAATAATCATGATTGTAATAATTCATATCTGCTTATAATATTATTTACTAATTTATTTATTAATTTTATCATCATCATCGTTATAATTATTATTGTTATTACAATTTGACCGGAATAGAAATATACAATAATTAATTAATAGTATTATGCTGTGCAGGATTTTTTTTCAACTGTAGCCACCTGCACTACCTCTAGAAAGGTAGAGCCGTCTGTCTGTCAAGACAGCTTGCTGTCAGAACGGCCTTGCTAGTGTCTGCCCGTCAGCATTCCTGCTGGAGGGGGAGCACTGTTCGGCTAGTGTCTGCCAGGCAAGCCTGCCTTCTGTCTGCTACTCGTCGGACAACGCTAGTTGCTACCAGACCCAAGAGGTTGTCAGAGCTGGTTGTCCTTAGAGCAGTAGAGCTGTCTGTCGTAAGGTTCAAGTAATAAGCTTGATTGAGTGTGAACTGTATTATATTCTTAGCAGAATAAACCAGTTGAGTTTCCCCAGTACACTGACTAGTGAGGAGCTCAGCGATTGTATTTATGTAAAAGAAGCGGTGCTAAAATGTAGCCTCAAAATATAATAATAATAAAATAGAACATCAAGTTTGGCATCGAGGTTACAAACACTGAGTTGTTGGTAGCAACGCATACAACGTGGATGCAGTGATAAATAAATGCGATAAATGGAATTGTTAATGTGAATGTTCAAATTTTTGTAGGTTGCACAGGAACTGGCCGTGATTTTTCCTGTACTATACATCAGTATTATGATATAATAATTCTTAATTATAATTGATCTCAATTATTATTATAGTAAAAGTAAATATAATATTAATATTAAGTAAATAATAACTAATTATTAATTACAAACATTCATTATTAGTATAATCTTTTTCATCATCTTTTATTAATAACAAATTATCGTCATTATTTTCCATTAATTATTATCATGCAAAACCACCAACAACAGCCATTGTTGTTGGTATTGCATAATAATAATTATTGGTGAATAAGGATGGTAACTTATTAATAAACGATGATGAAAAGATGATACTAATAATAACAGATTATAATTGAAAATATAAATTTACATAGTTGGTCTTCATTGATACATTTTTTTAATTACTGTTGTTGCACAATAAATATTTGAATGGCTCCAATGTGTAATAATGATGCATTTTTTAATATTAAGTGATATTAATCATATTTTCATATAGTAATACTGATCTATAATATCATTAATATTATGTATTATCAATAATAAACTATAATGAAATGACAATAATAAACAGTGAAAAATAATGGTTGTAACTTGTTATTAATAAGTGATGATGGAAAAAATGATGTAATAAATGATTATAAAAATATTAATATTTATAAATAATAATTTGATTGATATATTTTTGTAATTACTGTTGTTGGGAGACAAGTATTCAAATGGCTCCAATACATAATGATAGTGGTCGTGGTGTGTACATGATAATATGATAAAGAATTGTGTAAAGCTTAAGCATATCCTCGCTTTTAAACAGTAAATAATAATAATAATATATTACTAATAATGATAATAATATTGTTGTTCTTTTTAACGATAATAATGGTAATAACTACTGCTATTAGTTATCATAATATAATGATATTATACAGGATGATTGTTGTTGAGTTGAGTGAGTTGCTTAAGTTCACTATTAGAATTTAGTAATAACAGGTTTGGTAGCAGGGTTTGGTACCTTACTCCATGTACTATAAATCTTGGTAAACATCTCTAACAGACATAAATGAGGTTACAAATCCGATTAAATAAATATTACGGATTACGTTAACCATAGTTTAGTTTTGTGGTTTCATATATAAGGATTTATTGGTGGCATATCTGCAGAATCTATTCATAGATGCCCTTTTTGCATTTGCTACCTAGTATAAAGTATGTTTGTAATATATTGTACAACATAAATTTTGAATTTCTTTATTGGTAGAGTTCTGTGTACTATTTGTCGTTGGCACCATGCGTCAAACTCAACTTGCATCACTGATGCAGAGGTAAGTTAAAACATTAATTGAATGTAGATTATTAAAAACTCCACCATGTGCTTTTTCAATGGTTCTTAACGCTAAAGCTAAATTGCAAACTGTTCAAATGTCAGCTTTTAAGCTAAAGAAGCGTGTTAGTAGTTTTTAGTTCGGAAGAAATCATTCAAAGTAGTAGACTATTTGACATCAGCTGTTAAGCAACTTTTCTTAACTTACTTTCTTTCTTTTTCATGTCTTTTTAGTTTTTCCACTGTTAGCCTAATTGAAAAGTGCAGTTCTATGTTTGATGGTCAACGCTGTCTGAGTCGGGTTTTTGTGGTGCATACAAATGCCTCATTATGTAAAGCAAAAATGTTTAGAAATGTTTGAATATAATTTCTTTCTAGTTTTTTTTCACGCTGCAGAGAGCATATTCAAAAAGATTTCTTTTACACAAGCTCACACTGAAAAAACTGGAGTGGCTTGCATACTTCCAGCTTTTGCACTATCTAACTAATGGTTATGCACTAATGATCATACTAACTTTGCTAATTCTGTTTTTTCTGTTATTTTCTTCGGCGCGATTTTTTTGAGCTGCCACATGCTGATTACATCTGACTGGAGATTCAGCCAATGCCCGCAGACAGCTGCAGGTGCACTGAATGAACCTGCAGTGAATTCGTTATTGCATTTTGTTTATTTACTTTTTATTATTCTTTTACTTTTTCTCATCTCTTCTGATCAGACCAATAATAATTTCGCGTTGTTTCCATTTTACTTTTCTTTGAAATGTCACAAGGACCAATAGTCTGACAAAATGTCCAACTATTTTCGGGGCTACAGAAAAAAGACGGCCACTTTGGTCTGGCCAAAAAATTTCTTTCGGCAAAAAATTACTTTTTGATGCCAAGATAGTCAACGGACCAACGGTACTCACTCAGGACATAAATAATAAAGTTAACCTGAGTAGTTATCACACGCTTGGGCAGTTCGTATAAAGTATCATACATATGTAAAATGTGATCTGTTGATGAAAATGTTAAAACAATGCTGTCATATTCATTCTTAGGAAAAGCAAAAGTGAGTATAAATTGCTTGTTGCCAAGGCTTCAAATCAATTGTTATTTTACTTGTTAGCTAGTTTTTGCCCAGCCCATCCAACATTCATATGTGTGACAGAGAACAACGCCACTATGTAGCCATATGCTTTGACCCATTTGCATTACTCTTCAGATGCAATTTTTTTCTATTGAAAATGAATTACACTGTAGTTTGAATGGGGCTATTACCCTGCTTCCACTTTTTCAGAAATTGGAGGTGTGCCAGATGCACATATGATAATGACTGTAAGGTGAGCTGCTGTGAGATATGTGAGGCTTCAAAGCCAAGGTGAGTGTAGCAATACATTTTCTTTTAGCTATCGTGTTCAGACAATATTAGGCATGGCCCTGCTCTCTGGGGTAGGCAGGGGTGAGTGGAGAGTTATTCTGCTGTTCTCATAACAGTCAGTGCACTCGACCACAAGGTTTTATTGTTTACTCTGACAGATTTTTACTTGCTCTTCTGCAGGCTGAGCTCATTAGTATTAATTGATGTTTTTGTTACATGTAGATTGTATTCGGAAGTGGTAGGAACCCATCAGAATGATACTGCTCCGATTGTACTGTCGTCGTCTGATGAAGATTCTTCAAATGTTCCCATCATACTCTCGTCGGATGAAGATTGTTCAGTACCCAACATACTGTCGTCGGATGAAGATTGCTTAGTTCCCCACACACTGTCGTCAGATGAAGAATGTTCAGAGTTACCTTTGAAACGTTCATGTCAAACAGTTTGTGTCAAGGTCAGTGTCAAAGGTCTTAACTCTAAGCGCATCTGTGGAATTGACAACACAAAGTGCAGGCATTTGGATGTAATAAACTAGACCAATTAATTAACCAACCAGCCGACTGTGCCTGTCAATTTATCAAGACTTGTAAGGTTATTTCCACAGTTATGGGAATACACATACATGTATTGTGCACCGGTATTAAATATTTAACAATTCATGTCATACTAGTTCATGATTTTTATTTCTCGATGTGTGATAGCACAATATTCATTTGTAACTTATGTATATTAATTTTTTTTCAGTCTCCAGAGTTTCAACCATCTGATACGGAAAATGTAATCAAAATGAGAATACCAGAGTATGCCTTCCACTACCTCAATAGTGGGGTCGAAAATGTCACAACCGAACCACCGTCTCGAGTGTCTCAGAATAGTGCCATTTTTGTATCTATGCGTGACAAGTGCTTGAATGACATTACAGCTGATGGTAATGGATGCTATAAGCATAATGGACGTTGGGCATGGGTGCGTGAACCTGGCTGTGAAGATGTCAAAACACGCTGCACAAACCGAATGTCTCTGAAGGCAGGGCAGCAGATGCTTGTCAAAACGTACTACAAACATCAACAGTACCCTGACTTCAAGAGAGAAATTGTGTACCTCACTGATCGGAATCATGAATTTGTGAATGACTTGGTTTTAGTTGTAAATTATTTTACCAGAGAATCGCATGATATCGTCCCTAAACCCCATGGAAATAGCAAACACAAATCATGTGGTTTCACTTCTGTGAAGAAATCTGTGATAGCCTCCATTGCTGACAAATCAAAAAGTATGTCAATACGAGAAGCCATTGAAAGCCACATCAGTGCACAAGGTGGCCGTGCTGTCATTCAGACAGAGAAAATGCCGAATTCTCTTCAGATATCGCGTGCCAACAACAGCTGTTCCTCAAATCAATCAGATTCCACATTCTCTGAACTCATGACCTGGGCCGAAGACAACAAAGACGTTTGTCAGGTAATTATCGCGCACCCCGATCCTGTGATTATACTGGCAACTGAACAGCAGCTAACAGACTTGGAGCGATTTGCTTGCATTGATAATGCTCCTCCCATCACGATAGATCCGACATTTAACCTTGGACAATTCTACGTAACCCCGATCACCTACAAAAATTTAATGTTAAAAACAGTTCGTCAATCTGCAGGTTACGGTTGTTTTTGTGGCCCTTTATTGATACATTTCAAGAAAACTTATACGAGCTACAGTTTACTCTTTTCTGAGCTAAAGAAACTGCGGCCCTCTCTGGACAAGCTGAATGCATTTGGTACAGATGGGGAAGTGGAGTTGATACGAGCACTCAAACAGAACTTTCCCTCAGCGAAGCAACTGAGATGCTTCCAGCATTTTTCGAAGAACGCGAAAACTAACTCTGATGCATCATCTTTTGCAATAGATGCCAGCCTGCGTCAGTTGGTTTCCTGTGAAAAAGAGGATTTCGAGGATGTGTTTGATGCTATTATATCTAAGTTTGACAAGGTGTCCAACAAGTATGCCGACTTCATAAGACAGAATAGGGCAGTAATCAAAAACTCAATCCATGTATCAAACAACCATGGAGCAATATTTTACACCAACTCTTCAGAATCAATCAACAGCAAAATAAAGACCTTCATGCAACATCGCTCTGTCCGTATACTCAACTTCTTGGATTCAATGCGGCGATTTTTCGATTGCGAAAAAGGCTCGGCACTGGATGGCTACATGGGTTCATCAAGGGAATATAGGCTACTTGATGTGTTTAAGTGTCATGATGACTTCCACGCCCTCACATCCACAGAAAAGAATAACAAATTATCAAAGTACCTCACAATGAGTGTACGAATGAGTGATGAACAGATTAGCTGTCCAACTTTAGATGATGTACAAACACGAGAAGAAATACTCACCAATTCCAGCCTCACCATTGATTTTGCCGTGAAACCAGATGGTGCGAAAATTAATGTGAGTCTACAGGTGTTGAAGTTAATGTACCGTAAAGCCAATGACCTTCTTTCCCCAAATGCCCGTGGGGATTTGAAAATCATGAAGGTACCATGCCACGATAATCACACAGTGTGCTATTCGGCGCTGTCAAGCTCTACAAAAAAACATTCCATAACGGTTAGACCTAGCGGCAAAATATTATGTGACTGTAGTAGTTACAGAGCTCACAAGATATGCTCACACGCCATTGCGGCCGGACAGCTCTCAGATCGCCTATTTGATTACATTCTGTATCATCGACGCACACATGTAGGGCCATCTACTGGTGTATTAACACAAACCACCGCTAACATTTCTCGATCTGGCTTAAAAGCTAATCAAGTCGTTCGAAAACGACAGAAGCCCTCCAATCACATTCACTCGCAAACCACTGGAAGTATTGCCTGTGCCAAAAATCATGATGAAATTGATCTTGTGCGATATGTGTTGTTAGAAAAACACCCTCAAGTAGCTAAGTGCTACAGTTGCAAGACTAAGCTTAGCCGAGCGACTCACATGACGGCACTGAGTAAGAAAGTATACAAGAGCTACTTTGCTAAGGGTGGCGGAGGTGTTCTAAAAACCACATTCCACAAGGAATGGGTATACTATCACATAGGATGTTTGGATGTAGATGCTGAAAATATACACTCCTGCCCGGGTGTCACCATTAGTGAAAGTGATAGAAATGCTTTGTACTAAGCAACTAGATGGTAGAGTAGCCGGATACCATATAGTGGACATCATAATAGTGTCATGCCAGATATACAGTGTAGAAATTGTATGCTTTGTTTGTCATTAGTTAGTCGCCATGAAACAATGACCTGCGTGTCATACTTTCCCTTTTATTTCGATCACAATCGATCAAATGGTCGAATTGAATATGACATAAAATAAAATGTGTGCGTGTAATCCTGGAATTGTCTGAATTTACTTCACTGACCTTATTTTCTCCTGAGATCAAAACTGTGTTCCGACCAGACCAAGTGCTAGTACACTTTCCTCTGCGGGATCGGAATTGGAAGCAAAGTAATCAATACAAGCAAAAAGTCATTCACTTTCAATCCAAGTCTACGTTGAAAACGATAAACATTTACCACCATTAGTTATTGGGATCCACCCTCACTACTTGTTAAAGAAATATGTGCTGGAGTTGTAGCAATGATAGTATAAGGGAGGAAGTATAACGGTTATATGCTATAATGGTGATCAATTATAAGTTATATAAAATTTAGTTGTTTTTAAATTCCAATAATAGAGTTTTTGTTCCTTTTTTGTTATGTTTTGTAATGATTTTACGCATATACTAATCTCAGGAACTCTCACAGATTAATTGCATAGGTCGATCAGCTTGTGTTCTGTACTTAATGAGACCTGACAATGAGATTTTGGCCCTATGAGCTCAGTTGGCTGGCTATCTTCCTCTTCTGGTTATGTTGATTATTTAGTAATATTTATTGTTATTTATTAAATCATTTAGTTATACTATTCTAATAGTTAATATCATATTTGTTATAATGATGCTCACGGTCATCTACTACTTGTTTCTACTAGTACTGCTGCTACTATTTATTATTACTAATGCTTCTTTTTTCTAGTATGCCTACTAGTGATTACTAACATAAATTACCTGTTGGGCAAATGATCTGTTTGAAAATTCAGCCAAACATAATTTACAAATGCAGTCTATTCCACAAACAGCTTGTTTGTTCACAAGCGACTTAACAAATGTTGCACAAAAAAAGTGGCAAGTGTATAGGATGTATGTGTGCATGAAATATTAATATGGATTATTTGTGTCAATAGTTTGCTGGCTAGTACATATTTTACGATGACAATGATTGAAAAATATTGATGATGAACAATTAAAGGCAAAGAATCATTGAAGCAAAAATTAAAATGGTCAACAATGATTGATTATGAATATATTCTACTCTATTATGCTGGTACTCAGTGACCTAGTGCTGGTGCAAATCCAGCAGAAGGCCCTAATATTTAGGATTAAGCCTTTCATTAGCGCATGGTTACTTGTTTCACTACGCAAAATCATTTTATAATTATTATAAGAAAGGGATTGAGAGAAAATAGTGTTGTAAGGATAATAATGGAAAACACGCTAAAAATTATGGTTAAATTTTTTCAGGCTTTGTTTACGCAAGTGTCACACCTCCCATGTCTTTTATTAAGCAACTTTTGTAGGCAAAGCTTATGAAATGAGCAAATACTTTTGATGTGCCTAAATCAGACCTTAATTATGTTTCTTAATCTTTCAAATCATATCACGCACATTATAAACATTCATTCAAACTCATACAACAACGAAAAAACTGTTCAGCATATATGGTTGTATATTATTGTGTTTGGTAGTCTACCATTTCCATATTGTGTTAATGCCGTTTGGGTAAGTTCAGATTGGTAGTTTGGATACTCCTGTAAAAATAAAACACTTGTATCACATTCTTATATGATACGAAAAGTCACAGTTTTCCTATGTCAAGCGGCAACCTGTGATAGAATAGATAGGTAGCAGCAGGAATATTGACCAGAACTGTTTCCAGATCATCCTAGTTCCACCTTTATTGTTTAATGATTACATTTTGTCAAGGATTTGCGTGCATGTTCAATACCTGCACAGGATCACTATCTACTAAAGCCTTCCTATACTATTGAGTGCTAGGGCAAATGGTAGCGAGCCGACTAGCCTCAGGCACAAAACTCTGTATTGCGGCTTCTACTAACCGGTAGTATAACTCAGCTCACAACAGGCACTTAATCGATTAATTACATTGTCGATAACACATTCTTAGAGATTACGATACACTCTTGGACATTGTCACAAAGCTGCCTAACACGTTACTATAAACTATAAAGGTGATTGCAATTAATTTGAGAATCTTAAGTGAAACCGGATCTGTGTGCAATTAAACAGATCTCCGTACTCAGAGAACAGGAAGTCTCCGGATCAATACAGGTAGACTGATCGTTACCGTTATACATCGGAGTTACTACTACTGGGTTAGTAGTGTTGTATGACGGATTTTTCCTTGACACTACACAGCTACGCTACCAGTAACAGCTTTAGTGCTCCCGTGTACTTTACACAGCACAACCGCTATTCTCTGACAGGCGTCGGTGAAGGCTCTGTGAAAACCACGCAGAAATCCTTTACAATATGATATATGTGCAAGAGTGAAATGTACTTTTTTTTAATGAGTGCTATTGTGAAATTTTGTATGAACTGTTATGTTATACTGTTGATTTCTTAGGGATTGCAAAACCCAGCCAACTCTTTGGAGTGTAAATAGTACAGCTAGAAAAGCACACTGTGCTATTGATTGACATCACTGCATTCTCTAAACCTCCTGTTAATGATGATTAAAAACGCTTTCCTGAGCAGGAAAAGTAACCGAGCTCTACGAGAAGGCTTACTCCTAAATATGAGGGCCTTCTGCTGGATTTGCACCAACGCAAGGTCACCAATTGCCAGTACAGCTTATACTGAAATTTATCATGATGCAAGTAGTTTGTGAAATAAATTGCTTCCGCAAATTGATACTGTAAAGGATTTCGGTGCAGTGTTATAGAAATCTTTACCGGCATTGTTGTGAGTAGCCCGTATGTTATCGAAAACCATACGACATTGCTGAGAGCGGAACAAGTAGGCAGCGTTAGGTCTCAGTGTAAGGCAAATAATTGCAGTTATCAAAAATTATCAGTACGGTGATAGAATTTTCTAACGTACAAAGGTAACAATATAGGCTAATAGCAGTAGCAATACGGTACTAATGGTCTGGCCACACACACGGCGTTTTTCTGTTCCGGCGACACTCACAGCTCGACACAGTGCCTGAACTGATCGCCGGAAATGATTTCTACAGGCCACACTGGCTGACGACTAGCGTGATTTCGGCACCTCCGGTGCAAAGAAAAACAAGTAATAATAAAACTAATAATTCACAATAATAATATGATAAATATAATCATAATGATCAGTAAATTAAAATAATTATTTTCAGTAACAGAAATTTATTATTATTGCTTATTTATTATTTGCTACTAAGTATTTAGTAAATATCAGTTATAATTAATTATCAATCATATAAATAAATTTTTCATGGATTATAATAATTAATTTACTTTGCTTATTATTATATTCATTGCACCAATAACAAGTAACAATAAAAACAATCAATCGTGATAGTGATTATCATCATGTTTTTTTCTTACAATTTATCATAATAAGCAAAAGTTATATTTATGTCAACGATTTAGTACAAGTAGTGTTGGCGGCAAACTGTTTTAAATTAACCTTGACCCAGTGCGGACAAAGATTAGCCAATCACATTATAGTCATGGCGTCGGAAAACTAAAAAACTTCAACATGTTCAACTGCATGGTACGGCGCCGGTTAACTTGGATGGCGAATGGCATGGCTTTGCTTATCCGACAATTCGCCGGGCGCCGTTTCCGATCAAAAGTCATGTGTGGCCAGACCAAAACAGTTCTTTGCTACGGGAGATCTGTATTTATGCAGACAGATCCGGTTTAGACAAGGTACGCAAACTTCTCTCTAGGAACACGTGGTATAGACAACTTAGTGCTGTAGGCAATGCAATCACACTAATCAGATGAGTTTCACGTTTATTAACAGTATATTATCATCGATATACAAAACCTTGCAAATAGAGGTAGTCCATGAAGCGTATAATAAACTTGACATTAATTAGAATACCCACTAATTCAGTTCAAGTAAATCACAGAATACACGTTATCTCCAAACGCACAAGGTGAATTCTATACTAACTCTCAACTAAAGGAGTGGCTACACTGCACCGATGTTTTTTAGCCGATGTGCCTATACGAAGGTTCGTGGCTATGTGCAGGTGGCTACACAGGCCGAAGTAGCGTGGCGATGTACTCGAGCACATTGGTGAGCTGCGACTGAACTAGCCGATCAGACGGCACAAAGTGCGTTTTTTTGCCAGTTTCATTTCTGACAACGAATTATTTGTTTCCCTGTTATAATAATAATAATAATTGAAGAACAATTTCACTGTGATGTATGGATGTTCTTGTTCACCATGAAAACATTGCTTTCAATATTTTTTTGGTTCCGTTTATTATTAACTTTTCCTGATATTGTGATTATTCATTATTTAATTATTTATAATAATAAATGATGTAATAATAAATTTTATTTTACCGTAGTTGTACTTAATATTAATTTTAATTATTATTATATTTATACTCAGTACTGTTGAAATTATCAATTACCACTGTTTTATGAGCCATGTAAAATTAATTCACTGTTCAGACTTTGTCATAACAAAATAATTCCTTCGGAGTTTGCAGTGTGCTCGTTGTTGACAAAAATTCTAATGGAAATGCGTTGTAAATGGTTAAACTTGATGAGCTTGGGAAAATGTTTTGTTCCAACCAATCAGAGAACTTCGATGTTTGTTTGGCATCGGGCATAGACCAACATGTTGGTTATGCTCACGAACAGGTCCCACAATGTGCCGAAGTGGACACGCCCAACCGATCAAAACATCAGCCTGTGTAGCCGCTCCTTAACTCTGAAGCACTGGGTGATCTGCCCTTCCATTTATAGGAAAACACCATAGTTCAAATTAGATACGATTGGTTAAAACTTGATTGGCTAGAATATAAGCAGTTGCACTAGAAGTCACATCTCTACAGCGGCAGACATAAAATATATATGTATAATAGCATAAGCTGACGCCCAGGAAAAGTCAAAAGGCAATACAATTAATAAGGATAATTATATAGGTCAACCATGGCGTCTTTCAACTACTCTAGCATAAGTTCTGCTCAGCTACGATCCTGAGTACATCTGGCTCTGCTCATCAGGTAAGAACTTGGTCTTGGCTCATCGCTAGACATCCATCATGTCATGGTCATCTTCTTCGTAATAATAATAAATGGTCCATCACCAAGTGCACGGCTGCTCTGTACAAATCCATTGAAATACTTGGCTAAGATTTTGAGCAAATCGATAGACCAGGGGAACAGTCAGGTGATTCTTTAAGAATGATTTCTTTAGGTATCTTTTCCTGACCACCAGGCCAGTAGATTGAAGCCGCTTGCGAGTAAAACTGTCAAATATGTTAATAATAATCACTATTAATGATTGGCTGAATAATAAAGATTTGCTGCACAGACAGCTTCAATCTACTGGCCTGGCTGTGAGGGAGGATAGTTAAAGGGTTTAAATACCATCAAACTATTCACCCACCACCATCCCAGTAGATGGGAGCAGCCTGTGTTTGGCTGGGGCAGAACAAAACAGGAGCAAAACGCTTGTTGTAGATAGTGCAAAACCGTTGCGGTCGCCGTGTAATATGAACAAAAGCATTGTTATAAAAATTTGTCCCGGAAAATTCGTGATTATTTTCAAGTCCAAAAAATCATATCTTTCAAACTAAAGCTCACAGAGACACAAATCCAATTGCTATAGCTAGAGTAATTTACCGCGCATAGATGTGACTATGAACACTTTCCTCATTCCAGTCATAGACTTGGGAAAATGCCTTTAAATTTTTGAGTTTTTATCTAAAATCTACCAGGTCCCTGAATGGCATCGACATATTGTTGTAGGACTATAAAATAGACTGAGGAGTTAGGATTTGAATGGTGTATTATTATTGGAGTGTGTTCCATGTATTTTGATAATATGAAGGTTTTTCAAAAAGACGCCCCAACTAAAATTATTTTTCATCCTAGCCAAATATAAATTGGCCTAACCACAACCATTGCAAACGCATAGCGGGCTTATCACGTGCACCCCGTGTTTTAAGTAAATAATGAGGTTTTGAAAGCACATGTCAAAATAAGTAAGTTGCCACGGTAACCAAGTGTGAAACTGCAGAATATAGGCGTTCCGCAAGTTCCGCCTGAGCTACTTCTACAAAATAATGTTATACAGCCAATGCAAAGCATTTATAATTGTTACATGTACATTGTATAATTATTGAGGCGTACGCATGATTGATATATATATCTAACATGCGTCGCTTCATTCGTGTGTCAACACTAATTGCCTGGCAAAAAGACATTTACCATGCATTTTTTTTTTACTTAAAAGTACATTTGGTAAAACTTGTTTTAACAGTTAACTATTGAGGTGACAATAGCATATTTCTCATTATATCCACAACATATTTTTCTACCCACTGAAACTATTTAAAAAATTTTCAGAACAATGTGACAAAACTTTTTGAACTATCTACTTGTTGGACATATTTGATTTGATGAGTATTACTGTCAGATATGGTGATAATACTCATTATTAATAATTATTATCCTAAACAAGCTATGAGCTCAACTGCAGTGACATGTTATCTGTTTGGTATCAGTACTATGAATACCTACTACTGCTAAATTGCGACTCATAATTAAAACTACTTATTATCAATTAATTATTCATTGTATATTTCTATTCCTATCAAATTGTAATAACAACTAAAAAGTTGAAATGATGATGATGATGATAATAAATAAATTAGTCACTACTATTAAAAGTAAATATTAATTAATACAATCTTAATTATTAAAATAATCAATATCTATTTTTTAATATTAATTTAAATAATTTAGTCATTATTATTTATTAATTAATATTATTATAATAATAATTATATCATCATCATTATTACATTGTTGTTGTTATATTTAAATTAATATTATTACAGTTATAATTTATTAGTAGTAACAAAGATAATAATAATTAATACTATTAAACAAACAATATTATTATTATAATTATTATAATAACTATTATTATTATTAATTAATAGTAATAATATATATATATTATTATTATAATTATTATTATAGATAGATCAGTAGTAGTATTATCATACAATAATAAAATTCATATCACTTAATTAATATTGATCAATGCATTCTTTGTTAATACTATTTTATTATGATAACTATGAATGAGTATATGTTTTCTACTAAAACTTATCAATAATAATCATCATCATGTGCGTGCCAGTGGTGACCACTGACTGATCGTCGTCGTCATTATTATTTCATTGTTGTTGTAATTCCATTTATTTAGTATTAAGTACTGTTAGGCCCACAATTTATCGCTGAGAACCACATTGAAACCAATTTATGTTTCACCTCTTTTTGCCAGCCATCTTCTTTGTAGGAATAACAGAGGAATTGATAAAGATAAAATAGCACAAAATCAAGTGATAGGGTACACGAGACGAGGACTAACGGAAGTAGTAGATGAGGTTTTGAAAGCGCATGTCAAAATAAGTAAGTTGCCACGGTAACCAAGTGGAATATAGGCGTTCCGCAAGTTCCGCCTGTTGTTCCGCAAATCCGCTGTTCTGCAAAATGATGTCATCAAGCCGTACCAGTTTTATCCAGTGCGTATGGATAGTAGTGATGATGAATTACCGTCCCTGGTGCTTTATTTGAGGGAGAGAAACGAAGGAAAAAGAGTTACACCTTGGTTGTTACTAGTAGCAGTGTAAAGGTGGGGGTTGCGCTGGCGTTGGGGGTCGGTGATCGGTGGCTGGTAGGGCAAAACAGCGCTTTTAGACACATTACTGAGCTTGCTACTATACTAATTCCCTGCTTGTATAACTCGTAACAATAGAAAGCCAGTTCTGAAAAGCTATGATTAAAGCTTTTTCTCAGTCAGTAATCAGACTTCACTAGTCACCAAGATTTTGAGGTAGTCACATGTTCAAACTGAGATCTCCACATTATATTGTAAGTTTTGTTGTAATGCATTTTGATATTACTTTGAGACTATTTTGATATTACTTTGAGACTAGTGTGGTAAACTTTGTTGGAAGTCATACTTTTGTTACTGGCAATCCCTGTTTCAGCTAATTGTGCTGCTGGACTAGCCGCTGAACATTATTCTTTGCACGAAACTTCTGTATATTGGACACTCTACTTTCCCCCATAATGTGTGAGTCGTACCTTGTATTTTCACGAAAGTATTATGGATGTGAGTTTTGTAATTCTTTGTTCAAGTATACGCAGGTATTATGTTTTTGAGACAATGCTTTTTTGTGGCTTGTCAGCATTATATTCACTGGCACGCTAGTTTTTCATTGAGATAGTATGTGTCTAAGTTTGATATCCTGTTTCAGGATTACCAGATCACTGGAGATAGCAAATAAATGAATATTCGCTGTCAACAGCCGTACTGCGTTAAGTCACGGGATTTTCAAGTAGCGTGTGCCGCAACAAGCAGTATTACTACTACTAGTTCGACAGCAACCCCTGTTATTACACCAGTGCCATCATCATCATCATCTGCTGCTATATCTAGTACATCAAAATCTACTTACACGTTTAGGTCTACAGAGGAGAATTGGTGTCGTTGTGGTAATTGCAGTGACACGCCTACAGGCTTAGAAAAGAAATGTTGCATGAATGAATCTCTAGATTTGACATATTTCCAAGAGGATGATGTTTATGAGCCTGGCACCCAGTGTATTCTAACGAGTATTGTATTGCTGAGAGAAATATTGGGCAAGCGAGCTCTTGAAATACAGTGGTTCAAACGGAGGATGCTAGGATATGGAGGTGAAGCTCTCTCTGTCAAGTTGATGTTAAATGCCAATTATCGCTTCACTGCTTACCAACACTACATTGACTTTATTCACATGTACCTTGGCAAGCACAATCGTCGAGCTATACCTGCCTGTGTGGTGAATCACATTAGAAGCATGTGGCCTGACCCGACTCACACTTACGTTGGATTCCAGCAGGCTGAAGGCATGTGTGTTGATGATGATGTACAAGAGGTGCCAGCTGATGAGCTGGAACAGCTGCTCCTAGATGATGGTACATTGTAGTGTCCGTGCTCAGGCATGAGTAGACTACTAGTGTACTCTGTACATGTACCATGCATCCAACCCAAACCGCCTTTTTCAAGGCCACCAACATGTTCAAGAGTTGTTCAAATAACTATAACAATTTTTTTCTGCATAGAGCAATGTTTTATGATAAACAAAATTAGCTAAACTTTTTATGAGATTAAAGTTCAAGTTTTCAAAGAAGTATAATTAAAGTTAGTGGCACCTTGCGCAGTTATATAAAATCTTTGCTGCTGCTTGAAACTACTAGCATCATGATACATGGACAGTTGGAGTGCTTTGATTGACAGTAATTGAACTGTGATGAAGGTGGTGAGATCTGCATTCAGGTTCGTAAATTACTGTTCAAATCAACTTATCTGTGTTTTATTTACTGTTGGTGTGCTCGTCTTAGTGAAAATAGTGTGTTACAATTGGTTTCACCACACGCTAACCAAATCCATTCATGCTGTCTATGGTTAATGTGTGATTACTTACAGGAAGGGCCACGTGAAGGCTTGTAACATTGCTTCCCTTCCGATGATATAACCCTATCGACGGTTACTCTCATCAAGGGGCGGACTGAGAGTCTATTCGCTCCCAAGCGCGGACACCTTGATGAGAGCACCCTTTTCTATCAATCATACACACTTACTTGAATCGTGAGTAATGTTCAGCAGCTGCTGTCGCTAACTCAGGCTTCTCCACACGGGCAATGCACACTCCTCTATTCTATAAAAAGAATATTATCCACCTTGTATAAATTGTTGCGTATCATTTGTAATGTGTCTTTTTGGTATATCCATAGTTGCACATACCCCAGCGACGTTTACAGTAGGATGCACAGCTTCTTCCATCACACGTTGCAATATTCTCTGTCTAAAACTATAACATTTCTCTTCATGGACAGTCTTGAGCCGATAGGACCTGGATTCTTTCGAGTAGTACAATGCCCTCCTTGTACTACCGTCGGCGTCTATTCAGGTAACATATACATTAATATTAACATGGTCTAATTTATAATTTTTTGATGACACTTAGAACAACCTAGTTGTGGTACATGAGGCTTTCTCACCTTTCTTGCTTCCTCTACTAACATTGTGGTTGTGATCCAAAATGGCCAACTTGACTCTAGCCTGGTAGCCTGGTGGATCAAAGTCAAGGCGCTTGGGTGCATAGACCAGTATTAGACTGTGCAGATTTTCCAGAGTGCCTGTGTGCAAGCCATGGTTGAGCAAGCGTAGTGACTGCAAAGTCTTTGGTTTGTTGAGGGCATTCAACAGAACTCTGTGTGCAGGATCTTCTGGCTGCAGCCACAGTGTTTTTCTCACCATATCACTAAAAAAATTTTACAAAAATATAATCATTTCTTGATTTTAATGTTAACCACACTTATGAGTTGGTGAGCACCACCACATGCTCTAGTTAGTACTTACTGCTCTAAGGATTCATGCTGGCATCTGCGGTACTTCAACATCCCGTCAAAGTCATCACGCATATTTATAACGTGGCTTGCCATACTGCGCACCATTTCCACCAACAGTTCAGCGTCGCCTTTGCAGTGCTGTGCAGCCCACCATATATGGTTTTTCAACTCCGGTAGCCATGGCAGAACTTTTTTCTGAGCCTTAGCAGTGCAGGCCTCCTTCAACTTTTTAACAAAGTTTTCGGCCCATTGCCAGAGATCCTGGTTAAAAAAATGCGATTTTCTATAAAAATTTAAGTAAACAAAAATTATTATTCTAAATCATTTTTACAAAGTCCTCATTTTATAGTTATAGATTTTAAAAATTAATGTGTATTTTACCAGGTTATGAGCAATGCTTTCGTCATTTCTCATATGTGCTGCAATGGAGAGGTGACCGTCAGTTGCCACTACACTCATGTCGATGTCTTCTTTGGCTTGTTGGAGAAGTTCAACGAAGGTTTCCTTCTCCGCAGCAGTGGATGATGTTGTGGTGGCACACTCCTTGGTCAGTGAGTGAGTAACTAAACCTGTACCCTGAAGTTCCAAGCTGGCGTGAGAAAGTTTTTTTTATTGCCATTTATTGAAATTGCTGTAAAGTCAGGAACTTACGATGTCCATGAATGTATATGTGCAATAACGTGCACAGTGCCCTGGACTATCTAACCGTCCATCCCCAGCTAGGCTAACTTTTGACTCTATAAAAATGATAGTCATGATCGGCCATTTATAGTAGATAACTTGATCAATGGCATACAAAGTGAAACAATTTATTTCAATTTAGTTTGCATGTCATACCTCTGTTGTTAAGAAGGACACAAACAACAGTCATTGTTTCCTCGTACACTTCATTGATGACAGGTATAATGCAGCTTCGCTGATATTGGTAAAATACCGACTTGGATATAATATTCAAGTTTATCACTTGAAAGGGTTTGGCCACCTGAGTGTACGTGACTCCTCTGAAACAATAAATGTCATACAACTGATCAAATTCCAATTTATTGCAGCATATTATTACAGTGATGAGCCTAAAGAAGTGCTTAGATATACACACGAAAGAAGAATGGATGAGGCCAGGAGAACATTGCCTGCCAGTTTGGAACCAATTCTAGGCTGAGATTCCCACTTGAATTTTGTTCCACATAAATTACATTCAGCGGAAACTACCACTGCTGAACCCACTTTCTGTAACTTTGCCTTGGCAAGAGATGGTAGTTGGCATTCCTTGCAGCACACCTGCAGTTTTTATTTCTTACAATATAATGTGTGTTACATAATATAAATTAAAATAATATTTATTGTCATTCATTTTTTTCTGAAGACTAAATATCACCAAAATTTTAGCAAACAGACTGGTACATACGCTACTTAGTAAGTCAATTAATGAAGACTTGAACAAAATCCACTTTGGTTCGTCCTGTGGCGTACAATCTTCTGATGGTATGGAGTCATCAATTTCAATATCTATAATTTACCATCAATCATATCACTCATCTCATCAGCAATAGACACTGTTCCAGCAAAGTGCCAGGCAAGCAATACAGACCTTCGTAGGTTTCACCTTCATCATCAGAAAGAACCCACTCGTCGACACCATAGGTGCTATCAGCTTGGATGAAAGGCTGCACAGGATAGTTGTGATCAGGCAACGACGGCACAACATTCTCATCAATACATGTTTGAGAAGAGGACTGCAGCGTGAAGCTTTCCGTTTGACACCCCTAATAAGTTTTCTTAATTATTAGCAGAAACAGACAGAATTTTATGAATTTACCACAAAACTCCACAATTGAAATTAGCGACGATACAAAAGGTTTACAGTGGAATAAGACTTGGATTTTTTTTACAGCCGTCTCATGATAGGCAGATAGAAAGACTCAGCTATAGTAGAGAAGTTGCTAAAACAGTATACTGTAACACAAACATGCAATAACATGAAAATGTCAACCGAAGCTAAGCACTTACAAAGCTGCGCATAGTAACACCACTATGTAGATGTATGGAGGTGTCAGAGACACTGGTCTAGAGAAAATAACTCCCCACTACAGAACTTTTATATCAGTTGCCAGAATTCTCTGATATACTGCACATCAAAATTCAAAAACTACGTGGAATAACATTTTAAAAACTGAACCAACATCATACATACAGACCTGTACATTCCCTTGTGCAGTCACTTCCTCAAAGTCCTGCACAGGCACTACTGCTGGTGATAAAATGACAGAGGCAGAGCCTGTCACGGTGACTGATGAAGAACTCTGTATATATACATATGTATATTTGATTGCAAAATTGACCGTTGTATGAACACTAGCTTACAAGTTGATGGATTATACCCTTGCAATAAGTATACTTGAATTGTCAGTTCGCTCTTTTTGTTTTGTGCTCCAACTGTAGCCATTTCATGGTATTTTACATCTACATAATTCACAGTTCACCCCTCATAAATTATTGTTATCACCCAGGGACCTAAAAGATCACTCGAGTGTGTGCCAAGAGTATTTATTTTTTGCCACACCAACTGTGTCATACATGACAATTTCTATTGCAGGCAAATACGGCCTCGGTATTGTATGTGTTTTCAGTGAACGAATGAAAGTGATTTTTGAAAATCATTTCATAGTTTAAATATTTGTTTGCTTACAAATCATCATGTAACACATATGGTGTATTGTCAAGTATTGTAGTGGTATTAGTGTGAAGGCCAACGGGTACCCTACACTAGATTGGTAATAGGTAGAGTTGGGGCAAATCATTATTCTGTCAAAACAAATCGCCTACCAAGTCAAGTCTATTAACCTAAATAAATAAATACTCAAGTCCAATCAACCTTTTGCCCCAAATCATAAAAATTTGTTTTTTGAAGCGGTTTTAATTACAGATGACTAGTGATCTGCCCTAACTCTGGCAACAGGCACCAGCCAGAACCTCTGGATTACTCCAGCTAACAATCCAACCTGGAACTAAACAGCAATATGTCATATTCTGTTCAGTACCAAGCCATTTTTGCAGTTATGTTACATGCTGGCTGGCATACTGCAGTGAAATGTGAAGGATCGACAGGTGCATACACCAATATCTGATTTCATATAAAGAAAATTATTTGATATTTAAGCGCAATATAATGATTACTAATAATAATTATCAACAATAATTCATGAATTAGGTAATATATGACAAGAAACATAATATATTTCTAACATTATGATTATATCACTAATATTGTGATAAAAATGCAAAAATGATAAACAAAATAATAGCTAATGATAGCCATTACCAGTCACATAATGATAATAGCTAAAAAATAGTAATAATCAATGAATACCATAATAATAATACTCATTTACACTTACACTACGAACAATTTTTTAATTTCTTATAATAATTTTATTAATAATAAACAACAGTAAAAATTAATAGTAAGAATTACTATTATTATTTATTATTACTACTACTATCTATGTCAACAGATATGTTTTTATAATCAACAATGTTGTACCAATAATAATAATATTATAACAACAGCAAACAACAATGATGTTGTATTATATTATTAATGACTATCGTATAATTCATTAAATAAACTACTACTGCTACTAGTAATAATAATATAGATACAAAATAATAAAAATAAGATTCTAATAATAAATGATAATTAAACTGGGTAATTATTATTAATAATAATAATCACTAACAACTACAACTAGAAGATGTAGAAGAAGAAGACTTGACTGACTAACAACACTAACTAACTAATACAACGAACAACTTACAACAACGGTGGCATTTTTACAGCGAGTTACTGGAGTAGTAATGCGGTCAGGCAGCGGCACTTCTCCATCCTTGACAGTGTACCTGGTCGACTGGTTATAATAGTAACATCTCAACTGACAAGGAGCAAAATGTTTTTCACATACTACATAGCCTCCAGACTTCACAATTCTCTCAAAAGAAAGATCAGCGAGTCGTGCTCTGTGGAGCCAAATCTTTGCTACTTCAGGCTGCCGAGACACTGGGACTCGAAAAAAACCGAGTGCTAGAGGAGTCACTCCTACTGTTGCAAGAAGCAAACATACACAAAACCATAGCTGAATGCAGGAAAATCAAGCGTGAAGCAGACCGTCAACAGTAATAATATACAATAAATGGCTACTTGCGATTTCAGTTGTCAACAGTAGAGTCCCGCAGTGATTGCTTGAAAACGACCAGACTTTTTTTCATTTTCAGCACTTCAGATGGGCTCCTTGTGAGTTTTAGCCCACAACAGCTGATAAAATTTATATCAAAAATTACAGTGTATTAATTCTATTTTTTTTTTAAATATATTGCCGATTTGATCCAATACTAGTCCTACCGATGTGGCCCATGCAATATTTGGTTGTTTTTGTAGAATTTTAGGTTATGTTACAAAAATTTATTTTTATTGTTTTATATTCTAATTTTCTTTACTCCACAAACAAATGCACTTTTCATTTAATATGAAATTTTTTCATTTAAAGGAGCAGTGGAAACTTTTTCAGTACTTATAATTTATTTAAGACAACTACCATTTTGTTTGGATTGTAAAAAATGACGAGGTATTACAAATGTTAAAAAACTCAGGTATTTTTATTTGGTTTGGTACCAGAAGTCTCATTATGTTCGGTTTTATTCTTTGTGATTTTATGTACCACTTTGTTATTGGTTAATACAAAGTGGAAGAATAAAATAACGTTACATTAAAGAAAAAGATATAATAAAATATTATTGGAATATATTTCAATCCACCCCTGAGCAGCAAGGAGTGTAGTTATTAGGGCACAAGTGACTTGTTGATCATACAATTACTGTAATATATAAGGCAACTATTGCTACTGTTTAACTCAACAACTTGCACCTGGCATTGCCACTAAACTGTTACATCACTGCAACACTTGCGCTAAATTGCCTTTCCACTTGATCTATTTATGCCTTTTTTATGACAATAATGTTATATTAGGGAACTGATACTTGCTATATTATTGTATAGAGATGTCTGCTATGGAGTGCATTCACTCACTCGTACACAAACAGGTGAATTATATGTATACCTTGAGTGACTCGACAATTACTTCATCCCTCATTTAATGCATTTGAGAGATTTATTTGTGCACAGATTAGAACTAAATTGAAATTATTATTTAATAAATTAGTAGCAGTATTAGTGGTAGCAGAGCAGTAGCAGTGATAGTAGTGGTATTAGTAGCAGTAGCAGTATTGGTAATAGCAGCAGTAGCAGTATTAGTGATAGCGGCAGCAGCAGCAGCAGTAGTAGCTGTAGTAGTAGCAGTAGTACTAGCAGTAGCAGCGGTAGTACTAGCAGTAGTAGTAGCATTAGTACTATCAGTAGTACTAGCTGTAGTCGTAGCTGTAGTAGTAGCAGTAGTACTAGCAGTAGTAGTAGCAGCAGTAGCTGTAGTAGTAGCAGTACTAGCAGTAGTAGTAGTAGTAGTAGCAGTAGGAGTAGCAGTAGTAGCTGTAATAGTCGCAGTAGTAGTAGCAGTAGTACTAGCAGTAGCTGTAGTAGTAGCTGTAGTAGTAGTAGCAGTAGTACTAGCAGTAGTAGCAGCAGTAGTAGTAGCAGTAGTAGTATCAGTAGTAGTACTACCAGTAGTAGTAGAAGTAGCAGCAGCAGTAGTAGTAGTGCTAGTAGTGTTATTATGATTCAACAAAAGAAGTTTTAGACTAACTCACCTAGACAGCAATGTAATGTTGGAGTTGTCATTCCTGGATTTAGCACCTGCAATAATGAGTTGACTAGAAAGAGGGGCAGATTTACCGTGAATGGGAAGTAACGGAGTGAAGAAGGTCAGCAATAACAGTTAGGTGCAGGGCAAGTATCACTAGTTCGCTGACTAACAAACAGCAGAGGCAGCGCGATAAGAAAACAGCGGAATACCTTACTCACCCACCCTCAACCACACTACAATTGCGCGGAGAGTAGTTTAGAGAAAAATGTGGTACCAAAGGACAATGTCCCACTAATTTTTATTTCTATCTAATGCACAAAAAGGAGAAGCAACTTCTAATTTCAAGTGGCAATCACCAAGCCCCTTTGGTAGCCAGCACGAACTTCTATTTAATGTCCCCTGTTCATGGTTAACCAGTGCTATTACCACTATGGCACAACTAACCAGATACATAAAGTACATTTACTCAAACGTTCTCATTAACAATCACAACACATCTACTACCTGTATAAAATATATAGTCAACAGTGAGTCCACCTGACGCTGAGTGTTTAGTGGTAACTTCTGGCACAATCTGTGGCTGATAACGATGAATGTTGTGTCGATAGGAAGAACAGAAGTTAAATTTGTGAGTGAGCACACCCCAGGAATTCACCTCACTACCTGCATTAGAGGAAGAGGCTGTGGAACCGGAGCTCGAGTTCCTACAACCACTAGAGCTGGCGCCAGGCGGAGGGGAGCAGCAGGGTGTGTCAGTGTCTGTTACATCTGAACTATCACACGCCTGTGGGAAAGCTAAAAAGTCTGATTTATGACTCTTAGAAGAGTTTCCTTCTGATTTACTATTATTTCTGTCTCTCTTTGCTCGCCCGTTGCGAGGTGAGTCAGCGGCAATGCTATGATGTGACGTGGAAGTGCTACTGCTGTCAGTGCAGGTTACACTGCAGGCGCTGGTACTAGACTGTGCAGTGTCAGAGACAAACGTGCATTTGTGAGTCAGGCAGGATGTTGGTTGATATGGGAGAGTGCTACAAGCACACAACTCCAACTGTGAAACTTACTGTGTGACACAAAGTTACAAGCAGCTGCAGTTGATTTCACTCAGCTGGTCATTGCTTATACACCCATCTATTACTTATTTTTCTGTTACATTCATGGCATCAGTTCCTCACAGCATCTCTAATGTTAGTGATGTTGAAATCAACCAATCAAACTTTCAATCAACCAATCAAACTTTCAATCAACCAATCAAACATTCATTCAATCAATCAACAACACAGTACCTCTTGTAAAACTTCCGTAACTCAACGTACAAAATAACAAAATGGAGTTGTCCTCTCTTTGGTATATTCACTGCCATCATCGCTGATTTTGTCACACGCTGAAGGTGTAAAGCATAACAGTCACACATATTGACATACCCTGGAAGGGGAGGCTGATATCTGGCCGGATATGTAGTACTTGTCTAGCTGTGAGTAGTCAATGTGGCCTGAGGTGAGGAACTTATACAGTTGAGAGTGAGGGGTGGAGTTGAGGTCCCCGCACAGAAAACAGGGATAGTAGGTACCAGGAGGATGTCCTGTGACAGACAAATATTCATAGCAAATAAATAATGAAGAAACAGAACCCAAGCTAAGCGAAAAACTTTGAGACAGAACTAACCTGGTTTTTGAGCGAGTCTATGTAGGTGCGCGAGTAGGTAGGCCAGCTGGGCTAACTTTTTGTCGCCCCTTTTGGGGTTAAATAATAAGTGAGTGTTGGCTACACACAGCCGAGTGGGCAATCTCCTCTCTCTGTAGTCGACGGGCTGAAGAGCCATCACAATCGCTGCACCATACATAGAGTTATTGCTTCAGAGCAGCACAATAGAGCTAACTTTGAAATAAAAAACCAAGTTTAAAACCTTGAAATGACTCGGAAATACTCCGCTTGTATGCAATGATCACAAAATCAACCAAACTATACAAAAACCGTTAATCGCTACGCATTCTCGAGTATTAGCAAAAGCAGAAAAGATAAACAATCATTATCAATAATTTTTAAATTTACACCCATCCATTGTACCAAGCCCAGCATCATGGGTCTTTATTTTGAAATCTCAGGTGCATCGACAAGATGAGACATGCCAGGAAGAGATTTAGCATTTTACCTAAAGTTCAAAAACCATCACCTGAAGTCTACATAAATAGTTTTGCAGGTTTACTCAGTCATACATAAGCATTCCATTATATCATTTCTGTTTTTAACTAATCAGTCAACATCAACAACCTCAATGTCTACAACCACGCCAATGACATCATATCCTGCCAACACACATCGCTAGCGAAAGGACTAATCTATCTGATCAAGATGAAATAATTCTGACAAAAAGACAAGACTGCGATGAATCAAACTTGCGTGTAACCAACCGGTCTTTCTCTCACCGCACACACACACTCAACCAACAAGAAATAACTATAGGAGGGAGACAACTCATAAATAACCAACAATTATTGTAAACGTACCAACATTGTCTCGATCTAGCAAATGATCTCCACTAACAAAGTATTCTATGGCTTCGCAGTGGAGCAGTTTAAACTCTGCATGTTTGTAG
This sequence comes from Cryptosula pallasiana, assembly GCA_945261195.1. Taxonomy (NCBI): domain Eukaryota; kingdom Metazoa; phylum Bryozoa; class Gymnolaemata; order Cheilostomatida; family Cryptosulidae; genus Cryptosula; species Cryptosula pallasiana. The sequence continues at coordinate 8,645,911 of OX183130.1, read as the reverse complement.
AAGATTGCCACTCCGTCAACTTTATCGCCTGCAGAGTACAACGTATGATATACAGTACACAACGTATGATATACAGTACACAACGTATGATATACAGTACACAACGTATGATATACAGTACACAACGTATGATATACAGTACACAACGTATGATATACAGTACACAACGTATGGTATACAGTACACAACGTATGGTATACAGTACACAATGTATGATATACAGTACACAACGTATGATATACAGTACACAACGTATGATATACAGTACACAGTGTATGATAAACAGTACACAATGTATGATATACAGTACACAGTGTATGATATCCAGTACACAGTGTATGATATACTATATACAATCTATGGTATACTACATACAATGTATGGTATACTATATACAACGTATGGTATACTATATACAGTGTATGGTATACTATATACTATGTATGGTATACTATATACAATGTATGGTATACTAAATACAATGTATGATATACTACATACAACGTATGGTATACTATATACAATGTATGGTATACTATATACAATGTATGGTATACTATATACAATCTATGGTATACTACATACAACGTATGGTATACTATATACAGTGTATGGTATACTATATACTATGTATGGTATACTATATACAATGTATGGTATACTAAATACAATGTATGATATACTACATACAACGTATGGTATACTATATACAATGTATGGTATACTATATACAATGTATGGTATACTATATACAATGTATGGTATACTATATACAATGTATGGTATACTAAATACAATGTATGATATACTACATACAACGTATGGTATACTATATACAATGTATGGTATACTATATACAGTGTATGGTATACTATATACAATGTATGGTATACTATATACAATGTATGATATACTATATACAATGTATGGTATACTATATACAATGTATAGTATACTATATACAATGTATGGTATACTATATACAATGTATGGTATACTATATACAATGTATGGTATACTATATACTATGTATGGTATACTATATACAATGTATGGTATACTAAATACAATGTATGATATACTACATACAACGTATGGTATACTATATACAATATATGGTATACAGTATACAATGTATAGTATACTATATACTATGTATGGTATACAGTGTACAATGTATGTAATGTATGACAAATAGAGAACACAAGACGGCTCTAATCTGTACCGACCTGTACGCTTGACAAAGCGCCCAACATAGCCATGTTTAGCCAACTCTGCTTGGTAGAAACTATCATAATGAACTTCATCTATCTCCTGTAGGCACACTATCTGTAGGAGATACATATCATTAGTGGCTGGCTACACAAACATCTCAGCTTATAATCGCTAGCTACATAGACATCTGAATCAATAATCGCTAGCTGCATAGACATCTGAATCAATAATCGCTAGCTGCATAGACATCTGAATCAATAATCGCTAGCTGCATAGACATCTGAATCAATAATCGCTAGCTGCATAGACATCTGAATCAATAATCGCTAGCTGCATAGACATCTGAATCAATAATCGCTAGCTGCATAGACATCTGAATCAATAATCGCTAGCTGCATAGACAACTGAATTCATCACTGCAGTTTACATATAATTATACTGAATGGGTCTCTAGCGTCTACCGCCATGTAGGCACACATTTATGCGGGTATGTTAAGTGTGACCTTGAACTCACTGAAGGCCTTTGATCAGCAATTTCGGCAATAATAAGCTTCTTCCTGTACTGAAATTGCAGAACTTCCGGTAAGCACGAGTAATAAAGTGACGAATTCTCCCAGAGAAGATGCTCAGACAGAACGTTGTATGACATCACACGAATCGTCTGCTGGTATTGGTTTCTTCCAGGTTGTCGCACCAACTCCAGCTGTCTTCTCTTCATGATAGATTTGACATACAAGTAACCTAGAGGCAGTAAAGTACAAGAGGGTTACCGCACTTGCCCGCACTGTGAGTAGAAAACAGTGGAGTCTATATAGTTGTATGAAAATCCACGCCAATATGAACTCGCGAAAAAATAATCAATTGCACCAACACAACCAAAATACAGCATAGCACAAATCTCTTGCGTTATATGATGTGCAAGAATAAATGTAACATTTACTCACGTGGATGATTGAAATTAGAGAAATTAGGGAGACCACCACCTCCACATGCCATAGTAATAAGTGTTTGACGAACTTTTAACAGCTGAAAAGTAAAATGAATGGTTGCATATTAAAATAGTAATTATTCTCAGTCAAAGAAGACCAAAAGCTTATTTAAGGGGCTTTTTGCCACCAATTTAGCACCTCCTAATATTTACATCTGATTATCATTGGTTATACAAGTGGTTATACCAGTGGTTATACCAGTGGTTATACCAGTAGTTATACCAGTGGTTATACCAGTGGTTATACCAGTGGTTATACCAGTGGTTATACCAGTGGTTATACCAGTGGTTATACCAATGGTTATACCATTGGTTATACCAGTAGTTATACCAGTGGTTATACCATTAGTTATACCAGTGGTTATACCATTAGTTATACCAGTGGTTATACCAGTGGTTATACCAATAGTTATACCAGTGGTTATATCAGTGGTTATACCAGTGGTTATACCATTAGTTATACCAGTGGTTATACCAGTGGTTATACCAGTAGTTATACCAGTGGTTATACCAGTAGTTATACCATTAGTTATACCAGTGGTTATACCAGTGGTTATACCATTAGTTACACCAGTGGTTATACCAGTGGTTATACCAGTAGTTATATCAGTGGTTATACCAGTGGTATAAAAACTCAGTCAATTTATATTACTTATTGAACTTGCATTAAATTTCTATGCAAATGTCGCAAATTGATACAAAATAAACACTCATTGGGTTCATGTTGATGCTGAGCTAAGCGCTTGCAGGTTATACTCATTTCCCTCAGCGCAAATGTCTGATCTTAAATATTATTAATTAGAAACTTTCACGATTGAAATATTATTCTTTAATACTTGAAGCTACACCTGCTGAATAACGTACATTTGCTGTTTTCATGTTATGAGCTTTGGGCAAGGCAACTCAATAACCAAGCTTTTGCTTGGTTTCGCTTAGCTTTTCGCTCAGTTTAGAGTATTAGAGAATGTGAAGTTGATAAAAATAGTCTTTAAAAACGAAGTTTAACGCAAACAAGATAATTGAATTGCTGTTGCTGGAAGGAATCAACACACCTTACACCAAGTTGACGCAAAGGAAGAGTTGTTGATGGACAGCATATGTCAAATATTTTCTCTGTGAAGCTCTGCCGACCACTGATCTACTGGTAATTGTCAGCAGCACCACTACCGTTGGCAGATACCTACAAGTTCATTAAACCATCTACAGCTGCCATCGTAACATAACAGAGTTGTGAAGAAGACACCAAGTCAAACTATCGCTGCATATAAATGGCTTGATGATTCCACATTCAAATCAAGTTGGTAAACAAGTACACAATACAAGTGACTATCAGGAAACGAAATATGTTGACCGAGGAACAAAATGTTGGCAGAAGATTTGTCCAAGACATAGCACACATAGCTTTGGACTGGCAACGACCAAAGAAATGATGATGCTGAAATGTCTCTTTTACGGAGGCATCATTTCACCATTCTCTAAGCAGTTTTATGACAGTTTTACGACATAGATTGGTGTTAAAAGATACCACGTAAAATCAGAATGATGATTAGCACCTACAATAGTCCGTAATAATAGTGAAGCTTGGGGTTGAAAGATGCTGCACGTTTGTTGAGGAGATTAATGGACTAAAAGATAGTATAACTGTTATTTTTGTAAGCAAATTTAGCCCGAGAAGGATACTCTGTTCAGATAATGACCCCACAAAACCTTACCTAACAATTTAGGTAAAATGAATAAAGTACATTGCACAGATCATGAGATATATGTTAGGACTAATGATGGCTACATCGTCCAGTTTATTTTTATTATGCCTGCTTTGTTAGAATTATTATACGGACACGAACACTCGCAAATAAAACATTAATACCCATTTGATTTAGGGCGTCATACATAATCATATCTACTGTAAACTTTGTGTTAAATTTTGTGGTTGCATAAAAAAGGTTATTAAAAAGTGTTTGTCTGTAGCTGATTGCAACCTGTGACACTTGTTATTGTTTTATTTTTACTTTAAGTTTTTTCTGAATAAAACTGCTCAAAACTTTTTTAGTTTTGCTACAATGACAATAATGTTTTGAATGAGAAAAATCGTAAACCTTTATAAACTGAAGAGCCAATCAGAACAAATGAAATTGTAAACAAAATTACAATGTAAAAAATTAAAGTTATAAGGATATGCTTAAAATTCTGGATCATAATGAACTGAGTTGTAATGATTTTTTGATACTCATGAGAAGTGATATGTATTTAAAGATGACATTAATTCATTGCTAGAATGACCAGTTTGACCTTGGTCATCATTGCAGCCAGTTAAAGTTTTTTTCAGTCGGTGAGTAATCTTTAGCTATAGGTGATCTTTAGCACAAAAAACTGGGACTAAAGTGGATGTTTCAACTAACCGAGTTATGCAAAAGCATCGCTCATCACAATTTTCAAATATGTAAAATAATTTTTATCAAAGACTTGACTATTTTGCAAGATATATTTTTTTAACATGTACTCTGTTATCAATGCAATGTATTTATTTTACATTGACCATTCTAAACTGTTCCCCAACATCATCCTTATATTGCATACGTCACCCGTTGAAGTAAAACAAAAAACATTCAAAATGGCTATTTCAACTGTGGCCTGTTAGCAATTCACCGTGATTGCATCACCGACATCGAAGAAAGTTGCAACAATCAATGATTCTAACAATGAAATTTATATAACTTGAGTGGTTTCAAGGAGTTTTTTGTCATGCCAGCCACGTGATCAAACATTATTATTTAAATGTATAAACCTAGCCAGCTCTTTTTGATGTAGAAAAGATTTTAGGCAGCCCTTAGTGCATTGCTAAGTGATGTTTGTATGTATGGTAACAAATATCACATACGATAACTTGTATAATTTGGTGCAATGAGCCAAACGCAATCTCAGACTCAGAATGTTTTGTGTTTTAAAACGTTTAAACGCTTTCCAAACCATCTGAACGCTTTTGAAAAACTCAAATTTTTACAAACTTGAGCGCTTTGCCAAATCGTTTATAGGCTTTGAAAATCCAGACTGACTTGCTGGTCCGCTTTATTGATCATATATACATCTCCAGTTCAATTACAACTGATATTTTTTACTAAACACTGATCAATTAAATTTTATTGAAATGAATAAAAAATAGTTTATATTATTCATTTGTTTCTTCATACTATATAAAACCTAATTATGTTTGTAAAATATTGATTTTAGTGACTATATTCAACAATTGTTAATATAGTTGATTAATTTACTCCATGTCTATGGATCTAAGCCTAGGTTGGATAATTTGCATAGAGGCAATAAAGAAAATGAGGGCAATAATTTTTGGTTCAAAAACCATGGGCTTTGCAAACCTTTCAAACTTATCCAAAATAGTTCCAACTATTTTGAAACAATCCAGACTATTTTAAAACAATTCATACAGTTTGAAAACGGTTCATACTATTTTTAAAGTGTTCATACGGTTTGCACTTTTCTAATCCATACGAATCATTCTAAACCATCTGGATTATTTCCAAAACAACTATATGCTTTGTAGAATTTAACCGTTGTTGGTCAGGAAACACTATGGTGACTCACTACGTTTTGTGTTTTAAAAGCCTGAACGATTTCCAAACAGTTTGAATGCTTTTGATATGGTCCGAAGTTTCGCAAATCTTTTGAACGCTTAGTGAAATTGCTCATACGCTTTGAAAATCCAAGCGGACTTGCTGGTTCGCTTTATTGATCATAGATCTCCGATTCATTTACGATTGATAATGTTTTTTTACCAAGCACCGAAAAGTTGAACTTTTAATAATTAAAAAATTGTTTTATTTTAGTGAATATTACTTGTTTTATATTATTTTAAATAATATATACAAGCTAACGATATTAATAAAAAACTAATTATAGAGATAATATTCAAAAATGCTTTATACAATTAATTAATTTGCTCCATGTCTAATGATTTGCATTTATGTTGGAAAAGTTGCATGGAGGCTATAGAGAAAATAATAGCGATCACTTTTGGTTCGAAAGCCACGTGCTTTGCAAACCTTTCCAACTATTTCAAAATAGTTTAGATTTCTTTAAAAAAGTTCAGAGTGTTTCAAAATAGTTCATAAGGTTTGTAAATAGTTCAATTTTCTAAATTATCTGGATAATTTTGAAACCATCTGAATTATTTGCAAAACAACTATAAGTTTTGAAAAACTTAGTTTTTAAACAGAAAATACAGTTTTGGTGCATGAAATCCCGCAACTGCTAAGGCCAACCATTTATTTATTATACTCCAGAAGCCTGTTTTTAGATACAGTTTTTTGGGCTACTTTAATACATTTACCCAATTATATTCAATGTAAAAGAGGCTTTGCAAACTCCTAGACTATTTCAAAACCGTTCATATGCTTTTAAAAGCGAAAACGTCTAACATTATGAGCCACATAATAGTCTTTCTCACATGGTTCAACTGAGGCTGCTATTTTTTTGGTCCAAAATATCCGGACTGTACTGCATTTACAATGTAAATAATAAATATAAGACAGCAGCTAACACACATTTTCAGTATCACTGTGACTATTACATACAATATCACATAGTACTGACTTATTCAGATTATAATACATACTACTACTACACAAGTAGTAATTATTATTATTATTATAATATCATTCATCATCATATTCTTCACATTAATATTTTATTATCATTATTATATAATAATTGATTTTCACATGCCCCTCACATCAATGCAATAACAATACGCAATTAATAGGTTAATATTATAATATATAATAATAATAGTAGGTTAATTATATATATATATACATATATATATATATATATATATATACACATATATATACATATATATATATATATATATATATATATATATATATATATATATATATATGTATATATATGTGTATATATATATATATATATATATATATATATATATATATATATATATATATATATATATATATATATATATATATATATATATATATATATATATATATATATATATATATATATATATATATATATATATAGGGGAAGGCGGGGTAAGTAGTTCAAGGGGGCAGGTAGTTCACTACTAATATTCATGAATTTTTGTTTATTCATAAAGTTGTCTTTTTTCGTATAAGATTCAAGATCGCTTAGCAGTTGTTTTAGGTCCAGTCTATATGGTGAAACAAAAACTTCAACTTAAGTAATTTTGGTACTAAAAAGTAAAAATTGGTAGACTTTCATAACAACATTCATCCACCTTTATTATAATTTTAGGCCAGAAATACTCAAATTTTCTAAAACCACCAGGTTTGAACCTATTATCTGTAATTTACCATAGTTCAAGAACTAACAGATTTCACTGAGTGAAGCATTTTGTTCACACAGAAACTGTGGGGTAGGTTACGCATATGCTGTTTGGGATTCACTGAGCAACTGCACAATCTACCTCACTTAATTTAAAAGTTATTTGGTTAATCTACTTCGATTGAAACAAACTTTTTATGTTGAACTTGGTATGATATCAGATTGAATACAGTACGCAACTACAAAAGGAAGACTAAGAGGGTAGCTGTACCTAGAGAGACTTTAAAATCTGTGGCCCAATTGGTGAAAGATGGCATGTTTGTTTGGGAAGAAAGAAAGAATGAAATTGGTGAGATAAAATCTGCAGAAAAAGAAAGTCCACATGCTTCAAAGCAATCAGATATGCAAAATGCGCCACGGTGAAGAAAGTGTTCACATCAGAACAAAAATTACAGTTGGCAAACCACATCAAACTGCTGGACTCACAGTTCTAAGGTTTTAGCAAAGAAAAATCTCAGAAGTTGGCTTATGACTATCCAGACTATGTTGCTTTAAAATCTATTGCAATCTTTCTTGGTGACCAAGTCAGTTTTGGTGGAACAGCGCGATCAGTCCCAAAAATAATGATTCAGGCGCATCTATTTTTAATACAATATTCCGTGACAATCACTGATTGAGCAAATATCCAGTAACAAATGTATTGAGAAGTGGGTTTTCATGATACAGTTCAGTTCTGTTGTCTTCGAATTTATTTATGGTTTGTGATATTGAACTAATATATAAATAATTGTTAAGTTGAATCGCTCAACCTGCCCCATGGGTGGTGTTGAATCACTCACTAGGTATAATATGGAAGCTCCGGCACAGCACACTACCACCACCATGTGTGGCCACTCTAAAAATGTCTCCCAGGCTTCTTAATCTCCTCGAGCTATTCACAATCCTTCAGCTACCCTTAACCTTCATTAATCCAATAGCTACATTATTATGCACGTATATAGCATGTGGAGCAGGCTGAGCAAGATGACTACGTAAATTTCTTGAAAATTCTTTCAAATGTCTTTTTACCAACAGAGGTTTTGATTACACCATGATCGACACAACATATAACAACACATCTCTGCCAGCTTTGATTTATACTCACCAAAAAAAGTGGGGCTGTGATCAAAAACAAAAAAATGTGAGCTACCTACCCCACCACCTTTCCCTATATAATAATAATCATAAAATAATAAAAATAATTAGTAACGACAAAATAAAAAAGCTATTAATAATAATAATCACACACAGACAACGATAATTATTTGATGAGTAAGTGATAAATTATTACAACAATAAATAATTTTGGTGACTATTATTATTATCTTATATGATGATGATAATAATAACAGAATAAAAATAATTAATTTAATAATAATAAATATCATTCATATTTATTATTATTATATCATCATAATAATAATAATTATTTATTTAATTATTAATTTATTATTATTACACATAATAACATTTAATAAAATAATAGTAATATACATACATACATCATTATTAATAATAAATTATCATCATCATCATTATTATTATTATTAAATTATTAATAATTTTGAGTTATTATTTATAATAATAATAACTACTGTAACTACTTAATAGTTATCATTAATATTATAAATAATAACTAACTTAAATAAATAGTCTATTGAATTATTAGTATTATTATTTATTATTAAAATTAATAATAATAATAATAATTCTTATTTATTTAGGCCTATTTATTATCAAATAATAATAATAATTATAATAATTTAATAATAAGTAAACTGATTGTAATAATAATGTAAACCATTTATCATTTTATTAATTATCAATTTATTATAATAACTATTACTATAATTAATAGTATAGTAATAAATAATAATTATAATAAATAATAACTATTATAATAATAATTATAATAAAATAAAGAAATTATTATTATTATAAATAATAAATTATTAGCCATACAGATATAATCTGTATGGCTATTGTTTTAGTAGGTTTTATTATTATTATTATTATTATTTTTCTTTCGCGAACTTTCTTCTTCTATAACTACAGATTCGCTGATTGGAACTCTCTAAAAAATAATTGGTTACGTAGGGACACATCTGAAATTTTATGAAAGTATTTTTCTCGAGTTAAGAAAGTCACGGTGTCACAGCTATTCCACTTTCCGCAAGCCTCTTCAACAGCTATTTTTGTTCAATAAATGCTAAATAGCTCTGTCACTTTTCATCAAAACTGCATGATTTTTATATGGGGGTGTGCAGCTATGGTATATGTACACAGGCGTCAATAGTTTTCAATAGTAAGTTTACAAGTTTTTCAAGGAGAGGCAATATTTTAATGATTTTGAGAAAATTTGAACTTTTTTGCTGGAAGAAATTCCAATTTAAACTGTTGAAATTACAGGTAGATATGGCGTGTTTTCTCACAGGAGGGGCCTATTAGGACGTTATGTCATGACACAACGTTGTTGAGTGAACTGCAGTTTGATCAAGGACGTTGCGTCATGACACACCGTCATAGTCTGCTGGAAGAAATTCCAATATAAACTGTTGGAATACAAGTAGATATGGCAGGTTTTCTCACAGGAGAGGCCTATTATGACTTTAAAGGCTGGTTCACACGACGCGTGATTAATGCGGTGCAGTGATTGCTATTTCCAAAACGTGGAAAGCACTTGCGCGTTAAAAACTGGTGATTGTTCACACACAACGTCTCCGTGCGATAGCGTCCTTGCTCTCAACCAATAGAATTGCAGTGTACGCAATACGCGGGATCATTGTACTACTAGTAGTACTAGTACGCAAAAACGATTGAACAAGCTGAATGAATTATAATTAATTAAGTTATGAGCAGTACAAAAGAAATACGGGCATCAAAAGCAATCAGAACATCATCATGTATTAAGATGGAGTAAAATTTCAGTGAAATCATAAATTATTATTGCATAATATTTAAAGTTAATACACAAGAATAATCAATAAATAAATGTCTGACACACAGTACAGTGACATACTACATAGATAGTAGATGTTAATAATAATTACTAGTGGGATAATTAAATGATTATTGTTACGTTATAAAAATAAACAGTGCTGTCAAATGATATGGATTGTTACTTATAATAGCCATAATAATTATAATAAATACATAATTTATTTCATGTTGTCATTGATTAATTAATAATAATAATAATAAATAACTTTTTTTTAATTAATTCAAAACCATCAATTATTAATTTTTTATACCATAACTATCACCATCAGCACTTTCATTTAGCTGGGAAATATCTGGGAGATATTGTAGTATACAATAAATACATCAAACCAATGTTTGCGGCTTTCTTCATCAATTCATCACTAATCCAATTATCAGTCGACTCTTGCTGTATGCACACAGCGCGCCCTTTGCTATTAACGATGTTTGATTGTCCAATCATCTATCGCGACGGTGACCTTTTGCTAATATTGCGGTGACAAAGTTCAACATGTTAGACATCCAACGCCCGCACATTTCACGCCAACGAGCGCGGTTTTAGGAGTGAGTCATCGCGGTTTGTTTTGTGGCGACCGCTGAAACGGTCACTGTACAGTGATTTCACGCGTCGTGTGAACCAGCCTTAAGTCATGACACGACGTCTTTAAGCAAGCAGCAGTTTGATCAACGTCGTTGTGAAGTGAGCTGTGTAATGACACAACGTCATAGTCTGCTCAAACGAATAGAGCCATGAGCATTGAGTAACCTACTTGGAATGTTGCCAAGTGCATGAGTACTTTGACATACCATTTAGAGAGTTGCCTGCCATCTCGGAGAAGATAACTCCGAACAAAACACTTATATTGCTCTTTAACTTTTGAACCGTTTGTCGCAAGTCACTAAAACTTTTTTTAATCAAAGCCATGTGTGCATGTTTTACAGCCAATAATGCCGCATACAATGGTTTCACACCACAACACGCTCTTCCATTTAAACTCAAAGAAATACCATTTTTATTGGTTCTTACGTTGATCATAACCGATCTTGGAAGACACATTAATTAAGTCACATTGACTAACATTCCGAAAAAATAATGAACAGTAGTAATATATGAGCAGAACAGGGTTGTTTATGTTTTTGAATGTTAAACATTCTACAGAGAGGACAACTCTTAGGTTGCATGTAAATATATCATCAAATTGCGCAGCTTCTCTCATCAAAATATTATGTTCTGTCACTATAGTAACTGCCTGAAACTTTGAAAGTTTTGTTGAGAGGGTAACTCCTAAAATAAACCAGTTTCCGTCTTGACAAGGGAAGTTAGTCCTGTAAAAACAACTGGATGCGTTCATAATCATTCAAACCATGAGCTGTTTACTTGGAAAGCTGCCAAATTGTTTTGAATCATGTAATTTCATTAATAGCTGCGTTTTCCATCAGATACCGAGAGGATAACTCCTCAAAAATCGCATTTTTCTCCATAACTTTCGAACCGTAAGTCGAAAATGGATCATTTTTTTTCCGTCAGACTGAGCATCTGTATGGCTTTTAATTTTTCTGCAGAAAAAATAATCTTTTCTAGTTATTAATAAAATCGTTTACATTAAAATCATCAATTCAATCACTGATTGAATCAGTCATGCAAACTTGATATTTGAACTCGATTCTCAATAGATAGCTAAGAGGGCAGGTGAAGGACACATGGAAAGGAATAATAACATTAATAAATCTAATGAAAAACAGTTGGAAAATGCCAAACCACCTACCATACAAATAAACTTATATGTTCAGAATGCTCAAACAAAGGCTCGCCGCCAGAGTGATTTTCGCCGTAACATTTTTGATATCAATAGAGCAGTTAAAATTTTGCTTTGTCACGCTGGCTTTAGACAAAACAAAAATATCTCCATTTACAGCAAGTCCATTATTTTACCTTTTGCCTAGCAAACCACAGGTTGTTAGTTGTTATAGCAGTTTCTTCATTTGCATGATGATGTTGTTTTTTGTTTAATAATGTAAAGAAATATTTCTTTATGTTATTAGACAACATGCAAATGAAACTGCTGTACATCAGCAGCTAACAACTGTCTGTGTGGCAAATATAAATCATTTATTTTAATAATTATAATAAATGATGATGATGCGCGCAATAATAATAATTATATAATATATATATATATTAATTATTATTATTATTACTATATTATAATAACAATACTACTATTAATAATTATTATATTTTATGTCATTTATTTACTATGCAGTGAAATGTGGATCCACTCACGCCAGAGTCACAAGCTAAAAAACAACACTCCTTCAGTTCCAAGATTCAAATTATTCAAAAAAGTGTCGAGCTTTGTTGTTGTTGTCGCTGCTCAATTAATAATTAATAACAATCAATAAATAATAATATTATAATATAATTAATGATTATTATTATATAATTATATATATAATATTAAGTTTAACCGCCATCATCATCATCATCATCATCAACTTTGTTATAAGCACGATGTATAATAATAATGTGATACTGGCCAACTAACGAATGCTCAATCCTCCAAACTCGAAGCTATCCAGAGACGTGCTGCTAGAAATGCACACAACATTCCTAAAACAGACCATCAGACAAGCACAACCAAACTTCTCGTAAAATTGGAGTGGCAAACCCTGGTACACCGAAGAGAGAGGAGAAGACTCGGCTTATTTCGGGCAATGCACTTTGGAGAAATAGCTACCATCATCTCAGACTACATAGACCCCCATCCTCACCAAAGCAGCACTAGGAGACACCACCAACAGTACCTGATACCTCACTGCAACACCGAGTTGTACAAAAAGTGCTTCTTTGTCTCAACAGCCAAGATGTGGAATTGTCTCCCGGTTTCTTCTCCTCTGCTCTCAGCACCCCCCGTGGCAGGCTAGGATCAGACGTTCGTTTTGCCCTGGCCTGTGTTGACGATCCGAAGCGATAAACGATATATGAGCCAGCCACATTGCTAGAATCTTCAGAAGAAGAAGCGATTACACTTTAAGTATCAAGTAAGTAAGTATGTAGCTATTGGATTAGTGAAGGTTAAGGTTAGCTAAAGGATTGTGGCTAGCTCGAAGGGATTGAAAGCTGGGGAGACACTTTTGGAATAACCATAATACTGGGTGGTGGTTGTGTTGTGCTGAAGCTGCTATGATATATACCTAGTGAGTGATACAAAATCCATTTATTGTTATTTAGTTTATGAAAATTTGTGGTTGTGAACAACGGAAGAATTATTAATTAAGAGCCCTGGCCCTTTAGTGTATAGGCTGGGCCTTCCAGAACAATGGAAACTTTATATTATTAGAGAGACTGTCACTTGGGATTGTTGCCGTTCAGTTTTTTAATTAGTAGGTTACTCCAAAGCTGATACTGAGGGCCCTGTAAAAATTGCTTAGCTGTTACGAACAATAGGTACTTGCGGCAATGACATTTTCGAGTCATTCTCTTGGTCAAAAACGAGGATAAGAATCACTACCAAAAATTTTTGACTCAAATCAAATCATTTGGAAAATGGACCAAATCAAATCAAGTCAGGGACGCGAGAAATCGAGGCAAATCAAATCAAGTCAAATCAGTAAAAATTTCAAATCAAATATTTGCATTTGATTTTCAAATATTTGTTTTAAATCATTTTTCAAAACAAGCCCTGGAAGCGAAAACAAGCACACAAAAGCCATTATTTTCATCCTCTCTGCATTAATAGTGAGGGGAAAAGTGCCTAAAGTTCAAAATCCCATATAAAAGTATGTTGACATAGATGGTCACTGTTGACATTTCTGCGGCTCATGTCCAATATTATTTCGCAATTACCTTATTGTACCATATAAAAATTGAGCTATTACAACTTATTCATGCCTTCACTAGTCAGTCACCACAGAAGTGAGGGTTGCATGCGACAGCATTGTGAACAGGCCATTACAGCTTTGTGCACTCCTACTTCATTTAGATGTTAATGAGTCACACGAAAATAAAGTATGGAAAAAAAAGAATCTGGGTTCAAAACTATGCTCAATGCACTGATTATCTATGGAATTGGAACGAACGTAGACAGGAATGAATGCAGACACAGCTGGAATGAACGCAGACACATCTAGGAATGAATGTCGACATACCTGGAACGAATCTCGACAATGCAACAAACCAGAGAATTTCGACTCTCACGCCTGGATGTGTCTACATTCATTCTCATGGATATATAAAATATCATTTCGATTTTCGTTCCAAGTGTTGTCTACTTTGGGAGAAAACAGTAATTTATTTTACTCCTGAAACGAACGTCGAAATGGAAGTTTCAATGTTGCCAGGAATGAATGTTGACACTTCGTAGAATGAACATCGAATTTTTCTCTCTAACCTAGTTGACTTTTATTTCAGGTCTGTCGACGTTCATTCCAGGATGTGTCTACGTTCATTCCAGCTATGTCTGCATTCATTCCTGTCGACGTTCATTCCTGTCTACGTTCGTTACAAATTCCATTATCTATAATCTGGTAGTGGAATGCGAATGTATATTGGTATATTTTCTAAGACATATGCATCTTTTCAAACGTTTCTTTTCTTGTTCCATCTGCGGGAGGCTGACTAATGGAAGACTGCAGATGGTTTAAAATTACATGCATATACACCATTTCATTTCTAATTGCCTAATTACTTTCCTTAGCTGTAGTAGCTTTCACACACACTAGAAAAAACTAAACACAGGTGATATGACTTAAAAATATAATGATTTGTTTTCATAATAAAAAGTATAGATAGTTCTTTTAGGTAATTTGCCACAATTTCCAATAAGTTTCATATCAGAATTAGTGCATCTAAAGTAATCACTATACAAGTTTAGTATTCTGACGGATATAATTAACATATACAATAGGAAATTGAGAAGTCAAGAGCTGCAAAACTACATGACGACAACCTTAGTTCAATTGGTGGTTTTTGCAGCTATCAGATATTACTTAAATGTGACACAAATCATATATTTTTTTTTTTATATTTTTTATTGTAAAGCTAAAAAAGACAGAGGCTCTACAAAAACGTCATGATGTCGTGTCTGCAGATCAAATTAGAGTATGCGGTGAAAATGAAGCATGAAGCTTTGTGATGTAGTTGGTTTTTGCTGGACAGTGGGTTTTATCCAATAAAAATATTGCTGATCAGCTGAGAATTACAAAACATTCCTGCCAGTGAGGCATACCATGAGATAGACGAAATTCTTTCATATGCAATAGCAATAGTTCCAATTATAAACACCAGTTATTTCTTGCGGTGGTAAAAAATCACTCATTGTTCACATCAGTACGCAGAGTGAACTACTTTCTAACAAAAAGATTCGAAGATATTAGAACGCTGGTTAGAGCTATACTACGCTACACTAGAACATGGTCATCACGTTTAGTACATAGATGGTTCAGGGTTAAATTCATCACAACTGTCTCTTCTTTGTGAAGTGTCTTCATTCATCTTTGTATGTTTCCTCAGTAGTCCAAGCTGCATGTTGGAGCACTGCATATTCAACTTCACGGAAAGAGCAACTCATTTCACGGGAAGAATAACTCTTGGTGCATATGATTTGTTGAGTATTGAATCTTTTTTGACAAAAAGAGATCCACACGGTAGCCAGCACATATATTCACATCTATAACATAGCAAAGTTGAGCAATGTACAATGATGATTCGGGAGAATATGATTAGAGTAAATGAAATTAATTATGCTATTGCAATCTAAATCAAATAGGATAGCATATAACAGCAATGCAATGGCAAATAACAATAACACTTACTAATGTTAACCTAACATGTAATAAGCACCTTTCATTGATTACCAATCAAACTACTATCAATTTATCGGGTCGAGCTGTATGAACTGCCGTACTGATGCTCTGAAAGGTAAATTTAATTAATCAATAATGCCAAAAAAATATTGTTGAAAATGATAGATCATAATACAATATTTTTGAAACAGTGCCATTTGCCCAATACTGCTACAATAAAGTCAATTTATTTAATTTTTATCCACTGCTTAATTAATTGATAATAAATCATTAAAATTATCAATAGTATCAATTTTTGTGGACTAATAGTAATAACTATTACTATAAAGAATCTATAATCAGTGCAATAACAATTAAAAATAATATTCTTATTAATTATTATATAATTAATTGTCATTTGTTTTTGTGGTGTATTGTTTTAATCACTACTAAACTTCAATTTTTATTATTTTCATTCCACATACTTACATGGTAATTTTTTACTCTTTGCTACTAAAAACAATAGTCTTATTTAATTATCAATATTAATTAATATAAATAATCATTATCATCATTGAATCCATTGCCACCATAATAATTAATCATCGTTATTTATTATTATTATTTACAGTGCTTAATAAAGTAAAGTTACTGTAACTACATTGGTGATGATAACAACAACATCAACACCACAATTTTTACAACTACAATGTTATTGTAACTAACTACTGTTATTATTGTTATGATTATTATCCATAATAATATATTATTATTGTAATAAATAATAATAACAACAATAATAATAAAGGTTTTGATATCATTGATAATCAATAATTATTATTATCAACTTATTCAGCCGTGAATAACAATAATTATTATTATTGCCATAGTTAAGTGGATGAATTAATGCCATGACAATTATTATTACTAATAATAATTAATTAATGATATTACAGCGATAAAATAACCAACGATAAATAACAATTATATAATAATTATTATTATCATCATTTCTCATTATTATTATTTATTAATGTTGCTATTATTATTACTATCTACTATGACTATTCTATGGCATTGATTTATTCATTCATTCATTGATTCATCCAAAATAATAATAATAATAAATCAAACAAATGATGATGATAAATAAATAATTATAAATAAATAAGTAATATATAATATTATTCTACCAAGCAGTTAGTAACCAAACAAACCACCCACCTAGTACACATAGTCAAACATCCATTTGTCATGTTCGTATCAATCCTTCATTTCAGTTCAGGCCATTTTTGAGTAATTGTACAGAATTAATTAGTCATCTAATTTTGGCAACAACATAATTAACTCAGCCACCATGCGGGGATATTGCATAACTATAGACTGTATTTTTAGTCACCAGTCGTGGCCTCTGTTACCCCACCCAGTAATCTTTTGCTAATACTTCTAATAAAGATAAAAAAATAACAAAACTATGATAATTTTTGCATTATTTATCAACAAAAAAGTTAATTTTTACCAAATGATTTGAATCTGAAAATCAAATATTTTAATCAAATAAAAAAATAACCAAATCAAATTAAGTCAAATCACTGAGGTAGGCAAATCAAATCATCAAATCAGCTAATTTTGATTTGTTTCAAATTTTCGAATACTCAAATATTCGAGTCAGCCGTGATTTGCCCCCATCTCTGATCACTACTATGACCAAGCAATAGTAATAGTTTTGTGCACCTAGAGTTAATACAGTAGTGATGACTCACAAGCTTCTCACACTCAAACAAGGTAGGATGACGATTGACAGTTATGTCAAGAAGCTCCAAAACATTGCTAAAAGTTGTGACTTTGGCGACATGAACGATCGGATGATGCTGCAAGCATTAATCTTGGGTGTGGACTGCAGTAGAACTCAACGGAGACAGTTCAAAAGGCGCAACCTCACTCTAGGTGACGCTTTGGTTATTGAGCCTGCGGTAAAAGTCTGCAAGCGAAAAATGAGAAGATGTTCTTATCCATATCAAGCCTTGTTGCAGTACTGCCATACACCTACAAAAGGCTTATCAACCAGCCCCATGGAGAGACTAATTGGGGGTTACACCAGGTCAACTTTACCAACTATCGATACCACGACAGCACAAAAACAAAATAGCCAGCCAGTCAGCCGGCATTGGCACAAGACTATAACAAACACAAAAGCTGTTGGAAGAAAGCTAAAGATATACAACAATTATCTGGAAGATCATATAGAGTAAAGTTAGATGGAGACATCTTGCGCAGGAACTTCAGCCAATAGAAAAAAAGAGGTGAGTTATAGAAAACAAACATGTAGTAAACCATAAACTGTCAATGTACCAGAACTATTCCTTGAAAACAACATAACTCCAAACAAACGTATCTACTTGGGGTGGTATGAAATAATATGATACTGAGTAGTCAGTTACTTGCAAACACAAGCCTGCAAGTAAAATTTAAAGATAAATTTGAAGCCAATGCCTGAACCAGGAGAACCAGCATCCCCACACCAACAGATCAAAATGCCAAAATACTACCAAATGCTGTCAACCCTCAGCACTTATATGAAACTCCAGCAGCATTGTCCCCACGGCATTCACAGCAACAACGATCTGCACCAACATGGCTTAAGGACTATGTTTGCAAGTAACTGACTACCCGTATTACATTCTTTCATATATTGTTACACAGAGCTGTGCACAAATCACTAGTGATTCGAACAACCGGTGATTCAAATGTCCTGTTGAATCACTGTTTCATGATTTTGGAATGCTTTGATTTGATTCGCTTTGAGTTGGAGTGCGAGTGATTTGATTTCACTTTGATTCGACAACTCTTAAAGATTCGATTATGATTCGAATCATACGGCAAAGAGTTTGGTACGGCTTGGTTTCCTATCGTAATAGTGTTTGTTTTCAAGGTCAGGAATGCGATTGACTATTTCAAGTTGATTGATTGTAAGAATTTTGCCAAATGTTTTAATTTAATTTTG
Organism: Cryptosula pallasiana; assembly: GCA_945261195.1. Lineage (NCBI taxonomy): Eukaryota > Metazoa > Bryozoa > Gymnolaemata > Cheilostomatida > Cryptosulidae > Cryptosula > Cryptosula pallasiana. The sequence goes on along the minus strand of OX183130.1, from coordinate 8,626,577 downwards.
GAGTCATTGTCTTTTGAAGACAACAAAAACGAGACATTAGCTTTTTTTTTTATTGAGCTTTTCCAGTCCTAAAATTAGACGGAAAATGTGGTGATGCTCTGGACAATAGCTGAAAAAAGTTTCGTGCAAAAGTTCTCTAACATGTATATGTATGCACAATATTATATTTTGCAAAGTTCTGCTTTTACAAAATATACAAAAACGGACTTAATTTTGTTACGTTGACAGTTTAGGTTTATTACATGCTTGTGTTTTTTTAAACTCACCTCTGTTTTTTTTACTGGATGTTGAGAACTCGGCTGGTAGCCACTTTTAGCTTTATACATATATATAAATAAAGGACCCTCTACGCAGGCGCTTGCTTCCGGCTAGGTTCTATTGGTCGCTAGCTAACATCTAACTCAAAGAGTAATGTTCAAATACGTTGGCTCAGGCCGTAAATTGACCATTCATACTAACCAAATGCTTAACAAGCTGCTCAGTTTTCCATTTTTATTTACACACTGTATATAATATTGTTTGATTATTATAATAATTATTATTAAGTTGTTAGAAATTCGAAATGATAATTAGTGAAAACGAAAGGGAAATTTGCAAAAAAAAACCATAATGGTGTATGAATTGATTAAATTAAAAAAGAGAAAAGATATATGAGGAAAGTAAAATATTATCAAAAAATATATAAAGAATGGGAGTTACGAAACTGGTGAACTGCCACTAACCCATACTGCTAACATTTATTTACTCAAAAATTATTACAAAAAAGCGAAATAAAATGGCACAATTTTTCCCAATTTATATTGAATTCTCTCAATTCTTCCACTTTCAAGGGGGTTTCAGGGGAAAGCCACTGAACATCTATTCATAATAGTAATTAATAGTAGTACGCTCTACTCGGCTTTGCCCAGCTCTGAGTTTTTTGTCGGACATTTAGTACAACACAATATGATTTTATTTTATGCCCGTTTCGAGAGAACGGCCTGAGCTTGGATAAGAATAATTTTATCTGTCGGTCTTGAGCATAACAATAACAAAGCCCATCATTGAGTTTGAAATTTAGCTTACTCCGATCCACCAGGTGCCCCTTCTCTCCAACGGGTCTCTTCACATGCCTCATGCCTATCAATGATCTCTGAGAAATGATATTCTACAAACATAGCCTCTGGCCCAAGCACATGTATTAAAACTTTGGCTATGTTTAAAACTTTGCCGTTAGTGCCCCTGACACTATTGTATTCAGCTCGCTCTCATAACACTTCATAAAGATCGGGCTTTCAAGTTGAATGCGTGTCTCCTCCTATTTACAATAAATGTTATGCACAATCTTCTTTACGAAAAGGTTTCTTGGTTCTATTCGATGTTCTTTTACTTACTTTTACTCAGTACTAACATTCTCTGCTCTTCATTACAGTTGATAAGCTGATCATCGCCATCCAAATCATTATTTTCCTCCGAGGAAAATATTGTAAATTTCCCAAAAATAAGTTCACTGCAGCACTGCATGCTCTATAAGCTGAAAAGGATCGGCTTTGTTGGTGGTCTTCCTCCACATACTTTTCACCAGTTGTGCTGCATTATCTATAGTCCCAACATAATGTTGGTCTACAAGGAACTTTAACAACATGCTTAATCAAGTTGAACACTATAAAGCCTAAAAAAGTTCTACTTTTATAGCCATCACCAATCCCATTCATTTCCTGGATATCTTATTTTGAGAACTCCTATCTCAAAACACAGACAAAGGATTTAAAGGAATTGCCTCTATCTACTTGGAAAACTAATCTGCAATCAACAAGTATGATGTTGACTCAAACTCAAAACTTTCAATTCCCGTTCCCTTCAATGGTGTAATTGCGAAATACTGATGCTCAGTGTTTGCTCTATTTTCACAGAACTCCCACTTAGACAACTTCTAGTTACTCCTGTCTCACATGCCCATTGGGACTTGAACTGTCACATCTCTAGCTAGCACTACACATAGTATTTCGATCACTAAAGAAGTGTTTACAGTCAAAAACTGTCCGCTTTGTGATGTGACAATGATGGCACTTAACATAAGGGTATCTCCTAAGTATCTGTGAAAAACTATTGTAGCGCCCTTCTTTGTCTCGTGGAAATCTACAATGAGGTTTACCATACATTTAGATCAGCTTAGCTAAACTTCTATCCCAATAGTAGCGCCTTTCACTGTCTTTATGATACATCCTATTTCCGTCATCATTTTCTCTTTGGTTGTTAACATGAGTCTATTTCTATAATCTCTTGGCCACCACCGTTCATCCTCATCGCTGCTAGATGGTGATTCACTCATTTGTTTACACTTAGTCTCTACTTGCCTCTCACTGCTATGCACTCTAAACATCCAGCTTTTTGAACTAGGCTCACAATACCCTAAATCAAATCGATTCCCACCTGTTTCAGTTTGAGCTTGCTAAATTGTTGTCTCTAGCTTATCAAATAGCTTCTCTACTTTGTCTAGCCAGCATCCTGGTCTCTAACATGGTTCTTTATCTATCGCAAGTTATTCGATCTCTTGCATGAACACGATTTTCAACTTCACATTTTTTAGCCCATTAACAGCAGCAATAATTGATAAATTTAGTCTCACTTCATTATTGTTTGCCAAATTAATATTCCAGCTTCATCTTCAACTCTCAACAAATGATCAAAAAATCCTTCTCACTGGCTGGTTGGCCGACTGTCATAACTATTTGATTCTAACATGAATTGACACCTGATTGTTCAAATGTCTCTTTAAAGTTGCATAGGTTATTTGTCAGTTTGAGTATCATCATCACATCAAAACCTAAAATTTGCAGTGTATTTCTATTGCCCTTCCCTATTGCTGTTAACAGTGCTAAGGTTTTTACCTTGCCTGTGAAGCTTGGCTGATTGGTAGCTCTATTGACTCCTGTTCGCGCTGTAGTTTCAATAGCTATCTCTAATTTAGGAATACAATCATCCCATGACTTGAACATATCATATTGATCTATCAACAGTGAAGGAATTTTTTTCAGAACCATTGTTACTCAGTTGTGAATATGAAATTAAAACAGTAAGTAAATGCGATGAGTTATAGCTGTACACTGGCTGTGAAAAAGGTTGCAGCACAAAAAAAAAATTGCTGTTTGGAAGGAAAACAACACTTCAGCAATTAACCCAACACTCCACGCTTAAGAATATTAGCAACCACAAACAACCAGTTCTCAAACAAAAAAGATAGCATAGCCCCAATTTTTATCACAAATGTTTACACTTTACAACTATAACGATATCACTGCACAAATAGTATTATAAATAATCATTGCCGCTTGGATATAACACTAACATTACCAACAATAGCATTAACTAAAACTGTAACAAAACACTGACTAACACTTTATTTAACAACAATACACTATCACTTATCAATATTTGTTATTTGTCAACAACTCCGCTCACTTTTATGATCTCTAATCACAATGACTGTCTTTCACAACCAACTCGATAATCTACTGGTCCTACTTGTAGTCTACTAGAGTGATTGTGTGCAGCTTGTAGGATGTATGGTATAGCTACATACGCTGGATTGTTGAGTCGATTCACTTGTCGACGTTGTGCGCGGCTGCAGACTGCGAGGAATATAGCTGTGTACGAGGAGGATAGGAAGGGGGAATGGAAGCACAAGGTGAGGCCAGGATTGTGAGATATCAGTCTATATAATAAATGACATGGGTAGCTGATACCCTCATTGTATTCTGTTGCTTGTCTAGCTGTCTGTTGTCTCATTTCTTTATTTGTCTACTTGTTACTGAACCAGCCATGTTACTTGTCAATCAATTTATTTTTATTTATAACACTTGAACTTGTTTAATTAGACTTCAGTGGTGTTTGGTCCAGCATCTGCAATTTGTTTCTTATCTATCACTTTTTTATTTGTTTTTGTAGCGTGTGGTTAGCTCTCAAGTTAACCATAAATTCTTGTTGATCTACAAAGGAGGCTTTCATGGAAGAAAAATGAAATTGAAAGAATTTAGTTTAACAGTGAAACAGTTTTGACAAACGTCATTCACTGCTTAAAGAAATCTGTGTTTTGACTTGTTTTCGTTCATTGTAATCATTGCTAAACAATACAATATCCATTTAAAAGACAACTCCCAGTGATAGTAAAAAAAATTGTGATGTTGTATACTCTATAGTTTGAGCAACCGAGTCTCTGGCAGAGGACTAAGATGGCCGTTAAGGCACTTCCTGGTGAGCTAGTCAAGTTTGGTGGAGAAGCAAGAGAGCACTTCAAACCGAGGTACTGGGCAATGGAGCATGGCGACTACAAGTATGAGTGGAAGTTGAATAGTCAGAAGGCAATTGATGAGTGGGTGGGTGTAATTTATACCTATCCATTGCATTACTCATACATATATATTGGTTGGACTGTCTATATATAACCATTGCCGTTCCTCTCTCTGTAGGCAGTGCCGTCTATACCTAACTGTCCCTTTATCTGTATGCATTGTTGTCTATAACTAACCATCGTTCTCTCGCTATCTGTAGGCGGTGTTATCTATGCGTAACCATCACTATCCCTCCATCAGTAGCCTTGCTGTCTATATCATTCATCACTACTGTACTGTCTATCTTCAGTCATTAAAGCACCCTACATGTATGTTCACACTGAGTGTCTTCTATACCTAGCCACCACTATTCTATTCCCCTATATGTAATTGAAGTATCATTACTAGATTGTGTCCACTGATAATGACATGGACCAAGGCTACAGCACTGGACACACAATGCTAACCAATCAGAACTGTATGATGTTTCATGGCTTTCTCAATACTCGTGTACCTGATGATGGCAGGACTCGTTATGCTGGATACGTAAATGTCAAATCTCCTGTACAACTGGTTAGTGACGTCAGTCTTCTCATGCACTTGTGATGTAGTCAGACAGGATGTTTTAGAGCAGCCATCTTGTTATTGAGTGCATTGTATTGCAGAAGTCGTTCTCTAGGCTAGTACCATATGATTGGGTTGGCTTCACTCATCTCATCATCAGATGTAGAGGAGATGGTAGGACTTATGACTTGAATGTAAGTTGTCCTCTCTTTTAACTTGCCATAAAGTTGACTTTCACTCTACAGTACTTGAGGTCCTTAACTGTCAAAAGCCATCATATTCGATAGAAGACCACAAGCTAGTTTCATCTGTAACTAGTTAACCTCAAACAGCGAGGTGACATAATTTTGGTTGTGTTTATGTGTGAAGTGCTTCCCGAAAACTGATAAAAATACTAGTGATTTGATAAGCTGATGAACGATTGGTCGCAATCTGTGTAGTTAAGTGTGAATGAGGTAGGGATGGCCGATAGTGTCCTGCCTCTTTTACAGAAACGGAACAAAGGTTAAAACATGGCGCATGTGCAGCGACCTCCACACTGCATTTAAGGCCTCTCCACACACTCCGGTCTAAGACCGCAAATGCATTACCGCGGGAGGAATTTTCCTTCTCTAGTCTGCTGCTGCTCTTTAAATATGGTTGTTGAGTACACGACGGTGCTTATGAACATTGTATAGTGCAGCTTGGGTACTCACGACTGGAAAAATCCAAGTGGAGGAAGTCTGTGCAGCAGACCTGCACCGACCATTCAGCGCAAGGAATGAATCACGACTCATCAAACTGCTGGCTAATATCAAACATCTTAATATTCAACGATCGAGCTTACGGGGAAAAAACGATTCGTTCTTGGTGGAATAAACAGCCATTTTTTGTTCATATGATAAAACTGGTGCGTGTGTGTGGAGAGGCTTTACTGGTCTCCTTTGGCGTTAATTATTTCCACTAAAACAATGAAAACTCTTGGCACCGCTAATTAATTGTTACTGTAACTCAAAGATACTTAATATAATAAATTATTATAATTATTATGGCCTTGCATCAACAATCGATGCTTGCATGATGATGACTCGTTGTGATTGTTGCTGAATCCAAACTGGAAATATTGATGGCCATAAAACGGCTGTTTTTAATTGGTAAGCATAAATACAGACAAGAAAACTCGTGATTTTCAAACCAGCATTGTTTCTCGCTATCCGTTTCGCTTTGAATTTCTTGCGAAGCAACAGTGTGAAAAAGTTCTATTTTGTACTTGCCGAAACCAGAGAAACTTCTATTTATCACTCTCGTACCTTTGCCCAAACTTAGCCGGAAACTCTTAAAGCACAAGTGAGTATCGCATCTAAAACAGTCTACAAACTGCATAACCAGCCACAACTGCAGGCGATTCGTCTACTTAAGCTTATGGCTGACTAGGCCATAATATTTGAGTATTGATTCAATAATTGTCAGAGTATTAATTTCTGCCACTTGGCATGTTTGGTGTTTGTATGTGGATTGGCCAATAGCATGGTATCATCTTTCAGAATCTACTTTGTTATCTCAGGCATTACATAGTAATCAAACCGTTTTGGTTTTCTTCACTTTTTATATAGAGCATCAGACCACCCAAAATTCGCTGACTGGCTTTATGAGATGTTGGAGGTGAACCTGAGCCCTCTCTGCCAGCAAGTTAGGTGCCTGCGCTACATAAGGGTTGGCTTCTTTGTTTGACTTTGGACCAAGCACCTCTGCATCCTTAGAAACCGGCAAAGAAACTTTTGATTTCGGCGCCATAAAGTCCTTCAATGAACAATTTACTAACAAAGCTACTCACCGCATAGCAACAATCATAATCGTTTTGGTTGCCATGTAAAATTAGACCACTTATCTATGAATTGTGCTCACAATTATGAAAAATAATATTGCTGCATGAATGCAGTTTATCTGACTTGAGTACCTGTACCATACCACTGCACCAGTCTGTTGCATCTGCCCTGGTGAGATCACTCCCTGATCTACCATCTCTTTGAGTTTTTTTTGGTTTTCTCTCAGAGGTAGTGGTATGTTTTTTTTTGGCGCGAAGATGCAGACGGGCTTGTGGTTCTCTTTCAACGGAATTTGGTAGGAGTAACCTTTGAGCAAATCGAGGCATTTAAATACCCTAAAAATTCATTGATGATATCTTTAGTCACCTCCCTGATGTCGCGAGTGACGAGTTAAAGTTTGTCACAAGCGACTCTGCTCAGCAGCCAGGCAATTTTCTTCTGTATGACATAGATGGTCTCTTTGCGCTCCCTCCTTCAATACTTGAGGTCAGCTTGAAAGTTCCTATTGCTGAATCCTCTTGCCACCAGGCCCATAGAGTCTAACTCCTGAATTTCGAAATCTCATCTCTTTTAACCATGGTATCTGATCACTGTGCCACCAGCACGAGTGTGTAATTTGAAACTTGTATTTTGTTCGTTTACTCTAATGTCAGCTTTCCAACCATTGACGATGAGTTGGTTGTATTGGAACTCTCTGGTGAATTAGAAGTCTGTTGAGCCCTGTTTGACCTGGATGGACCTCGCTTGGCACTGTTTCTGGCTCTAAAAATTTGCCACAATTCCTATACACTGCATCTTTGGCCATGCAATCTTTTCTAGAGTGTGACTGCTCTCTCCCACATCTGGGGCACTTCACTTGACTGACAATCTTTGGCTTGTTTTCAAAATGAGTCGAGGCGCCTTGATTGCTGGTCCGGTTAGGTCTTGGTCTTGACCTCTGAGTCTTGTGTTGTGACCTCTTGACTGCATCCACAGCTGCAGCCCCAGAACCATTCCTAGTCACTGAATGTATCACGGTAGAGGTAACTCAACTACTCTGACAAATTCTCACTGCTTGAGCTAGTTTCAATGTATTACCATGTGAAATTAGCTTCTTGCACACACCGTCGCCACTTATTCCCAGGCCAGTTTTATCCTTCAACATCTAATTGTAAGGTGAGCTTCCATTATTGTTACCTGCTGCATTACAATAATTATATCCGCATTAATCACCTGGTGATCAGGATTCAATATAAAATGCGTCAAAACATTCATTAGGCAGTTGATTGCATATGTTGGACCTGTAACATTCATGTGCATGTTTCTCCTACCCACACAGTGTTGTTCTGAGGCTCGTAATATAGCATCTAGTGATTGGTCAGTAATTATAAAGTTCACTGGATTGGACAACTTGTGAAGCATTGCCACCCAAAGCATATAACACTAAAAGCACAATGGTATTCTTGTGCAAAATTTGAAAACCTAGACAAAACAAAATGACTACCATCTGCTCTTGAAGCATCCATTTATTGAACTCACGCGTGCTATCAAGTTGACCTGGCAGGTCTACTCTAGGCGTAAGGTGCTTTATATAACAATTGCTGTTGTACCATCATCTCCTCTTCATCACCAATCCCACCGGTGCCACCATGTGTGATGGATTATTATTGATGGCGGAATGCTTAGACAATTTGTGCCGTGTTTATTGCTCAACTGAAAATCAGCTGTGTTTTCGCTAAATTATAGCGAGCTGTATTAAAACACAACAAACTCTTTTTGGTTTTTTGAATATATTTTGTTGACAAGTAGCAGTTATGGCGATTTTAAACACCTGATCTGTTTTTGTCAAATTTTGTCTAATTGTTAGATCATAGCTCCAAAATCTCAAATAAATAGCTCAAGAGAAATAACTTAGATCATTTGAGTAATTCAACCCGAATGAGCAGCTTCCATGTTATCGCGTTTATAGTTGAGAGTCCATAAATAAAAGATCTTGATGATTAGCATGTTTTTCTTTGTTGGTCTATTTACTTATTTGAAGTGATCCCTGCAAACATTGCGGAATGGTTTTGGTGAGTGATAAGAGTGAAAGGTGATTAGGCCTAGCATGTGGCAGAGGACATGTCCTGGCATGTGGCAGTGGACATGTCCTAGCATGTGGCAGTGGACATGTCCTAGCATGTGGCAGAGGACATGTCCTGGCATGTGGCAGTGAACATATGCCCAAAATTTGAAATTAGTTTGTTGAAAAAAGTTGCAAATGTGTTTCGCTCTGAAATTTTATTAGGAAAATATTTTTTGTCGTACTTCGAGTTTAATTTTTTTCTGGTCACAGACAGATTATCGTCAAGCACCCGTTAAAGGAAATGTTGACTCGAGATGATAGTTAAAATCTGATGCAATCTCAATTTGCTGTGAAACTATATGTTTGGTTTGAAATAATTATTAATGTTGTTTGTTTTATTTGGTTTTTTATTAATAATGTCATTTGTTACTTCTCTGTTATGATATTTTTCATTCACCATTGCTTATTGTTTCTACTTACTGCCAGTCTTATCTTAATAAACGCTATTTGATGCGGCGTATGAACGTTGAAGCTGAAAATCGCAGCCTCAATATAAGTAGCTATACATGTTTTAGCAAACTTAAAAAATTGTTGACTGAGGTGGTAATTTTCGAGTCAAGTGTAAAATTGTCCGTTCCATCAATGTCAGGGGAGACAAATTACAATAAAACTTTTTTAGCGGAAAGATGGAACACGGTGAAACATGTGCCAGCACACTGTTTATATGTACTGTGTGTATGGACTGCATGTACATACTATATTTTAGTACTGATGTACTTACTGAATGTGTGTACTTACTCCATATATGTACTGTATGTACTTACTCTATGCATATACTATATGTACTTACTGTATTTATATACTGGCTGTACTTACTGTACATACTCAAGGCCATTTGTTTGTTATAGGTTAATATGGATAATTACTATGATATTCAGTGGAATGACATTTACAGCTTTGCTTTGTACACCAGGGGTGGTCCTTATTGGCAGATTGCCAAGGTGAGCTCTTTACTCCCATCCACTGTTAGTGTCTCTTACCAAGACTCCATGCTGCAACATGCCCGACAGAAAGTCGACTTCGGAAAGTCGACGTGGTTTTCCGCCATGAATACGGCGAAATTGACTTGGTTTTGTCACAGTTATAAGTCGCCACAAAACGCCGTCGACTTTTGACTGGCGCTATCACATTGTGTGTTCGCATGTGCCATCACACTGCAAATGCTTGCCGATATCAACAACCATGTCTCCCAAGCCTAATACAATTATAATTAATTAGTAACTGTTTGAGTTTGGCCTCAGATGTTTAGCATGTGCTCAGTGAGTGTCTGACAACTAATGCTACGTTAATGCGATCGCTGAAAATATCTGCAGTGGTTTATTTGAACTTCAAACAATTAAATAATAAATAATTATTGTTATTTCTATTTATTTAATGAAATGAATGAATTAACGCATTTAATCATCAGCTTCATTTATGCTGATAGTTACAGAGTTTTTTTAACTGTTATAATAATATTATTTTGTCAAAATAAATTATTTCAATGAAGATAATCATCAATAATAAATAATAAAAACTCATATTATTATTGAATTGCTTAAAATTTATTTTATACATGGATTGTTTATTATTATTATTTATTAATCTCATTTTCACAAAGCAATTTTGGTAAATATTGCATTGTATTGTTTTTAGTTGTCAAAATAATAAAAGAAAATACAATAACAATAAAAACATTGTTTTTATTGTTGCTATGCCTCCAAAGGCTCATTGCTCAAGTCGCCGGTCATGCCACATCTGGTATACATGGATACAGACGGCGCATTAAACAACGTCGGCTTTTTGTCGGGGCAACGTCGCATCATGGAGACTTGGTGTATTGCTATGTTTCCATGTCACGTTAAAATAATGCCAAATTTTTGTGGTTTGGTGGTGCCAATCATTAGCGAAAACAGCGTGCAATTCCATAACGGAAAATTTTATTGGCCATTATTACTTTAGACAAGAAAACGCCACGGAAACAGATGCGATCAAGGTGCTGTTTAGTGCAATACAAACTAGCATTGCTGGCTGTCGATATTTCTGTTATAATATCATTATTAATTTAGTTTCTCATTTTTTTAACCACCACGTGTTGCTGTCAGAGTGAGTAAATGAAAAAAATAAAACCGAGTTGGCTGCTGGCTGGGGAATCTGTGTGATGGCCAGGGATTTCAGTAACACATTGGTTGTTATCATTGAATTAATGATGAGAATAATAATAATAATAGGAAACAAATAAAAACCTTCTCAACAGTAATAATAATTATAAATAAATGATAACAATTATTATAATAATGTATCCAAGTTTAGGATGATATACTGTTAATTATTATTTTTATTAAACTGTAAAACTTTGTTATCAGCAGCAAAAGTTAATTAGTTACAATTCAGTTGTACTGCACCATAAACACTTGTATAACAAACCACAAATGATCCTAGTTGGAGTTATCACCACACAGCTTGCTGCCATGTGCTTATCGTATGGATAATTGGCGACTTCCTACTTGATCCCGCATGCCTAGTTTTATTGACTGTGCAAAAAATCTTGGCACTTCACTTGTCGCCAAAGAAGTCGCCAAAACTTAGTGGAAAATCTTAGGGCTAAAATTTGGTGACAAATGTGTTCCCATGACAAAATTTCTTTGGCGCCACACTTATCGGTAGATTTGTCGTGACACGGAAGCATACTAACTGTGTGTGTCATACGACACAAACTATTGCATTAAAGTTGTTACAATCTGTTTGAATTTCATTTTAGCATTGTCGAAGGTACCACGTTTTGTAGCTCATTAGAGTTACAATCAACTTTGGTTGAAAAATAATAATTTTTCCGATAATCGTTTTCATATACATGGGGAGATAAATTTTAATTCTCTCGCTGCACTTTGGTTTATTAGACGCAATCAAAGATATCGTTTAAGACCTGATTAAACATTTACATTTGATCCACCGTGTTAAAAATTATGTTAGTTTTCCCATACACCCCAAGACGCACATTAATAAGTCATTTCCTACTTGCAGATTCCTTTCTCCAAGTTTTTACTGACCAGTAAAGGTAAAATACAGGACAAACAGCAGCTGGTTCTGTTGGACAGAGTGAGAAATCTGTCTATAACTCTATCAGATAGCACACAAGGGCCCTTCCAGCTGGAGATAGACTATATAGGTCTCTTGTATGATGCACATCACACCAATACTTTCTTTTATGAGATGTACGACAATGACCCCTTCCTCACCTGATCAACTTTTTATTTTATTTCTATATTTATGGTGCCTGTAACGCAGTGGCTTGGTTATTGCGACTTTTGTAACAAGAATACATACAAAGTTAACATTTCTACCCATATTTGTGTATTTATAGTTGACTTGGTTCTTACTGTAGTACCGTGGAATAATAGTTTTAACCAGAAGCCATTTTGTACCTCAGTAAAGCGCAGACCCACTGCAGAAAATTGGCGGGCTTTTGGCCACTTTCAGGAACTTCATGTTGGGTTTTGTTGTTGGTGTTTTGAAAGTAAGCCATGATGTGACAAAACTGTCTTCAGGTGCTGCCCTGCTGACTCAAATTTATCACAAAGTACATCCTCTGGGAGTCGATACAAACCTCTTTTACTCCTGTCAGTTGACTAGCTGAGAAGCAGCAACAGTATACTTCTCAAATTTGTGCTTGCAAATGATGTGTCACTCAAAACTTTTTATGATGACCTGGGTCTCCTAAGTGGCAAGTACTGAATTTGTGAAAGAGTCCTCATATCCGCTTTGAAATTGCAGACACCTTGTGTTAGCCCACTGTAGGTGCTGTGAGGATATGCGACACGTGTCTACTGAAGAAAACATAGACGATGCTATGCGCCCTCTAATAAGTTAACCATACTAACCTTGTGCTTTCAAACTATTCATAGAAAATGCTAGGTTAGTACAATAATTTGATACAGGGCGCATCGTCTTTATTTTTTTCGACGAACTCTTGAGGCCCGTGTCATAGGTCCTCCAAACCCTTACCGCGGGCTAGTACGAGCCACCCATAATTGAGATGAGGACTATTCGTTGCCCCCGTAAATCAGGACTTGCTAGTTAGGAGTCTCAGGTTATCATCAGAAACTTCATGTGACGCCTTTTGCAAGCACAACTTTGGGAAACATGCTGTTGCTGCTTCTTGGGTATTCATCTGGTTTGAGTGACAAAAGGGTTTGTATTGTATTGTATAACTTGATCTGATCAATCTACATCCTATAACCTTCACTATCATTCCATTAGTACATTATACTAAAAAAGATGTCTGTTTCTCCGGGAGACAGTAAACGAGTTAATTTGTTCAACCTGTCAAAAGTTGTAAACTGTGTATAGTCAGTTATGCTGTATATCAGTGGCTGGCGATACATATGCCACCACTGCATGCCTGATGAAGATGGCTGTAATCTTACTATGGGTTATCACAAGAAAATGCCATTTTTGTGTTTACCCTTTGAGATAAAACCGCTGCAACACCCACAAGATGAGGCCCATACGAGTGAGTTGAATAGTGGGCCAGTTATCTCTCATGTTTGTTTTGAGATAAATTGAAGTAAACCTTGAAGTCAGGTGGTCACAAAATTCCAGTGATGAGCTAATTGTTTCACTCCATACGGACAAGTTTAACCTAGTTACTTATTTTTACCCAATCTCTGATCAATATCATGGCTGACAAATATATTGTAAACGTGTGCACAATGATTTACTGTAAGGAGTCTGCCTGTATTGCTGTTCTTATTCAGTCGAGTACACGGCCAATATCTGCTTGTCAGACCCAGCCTGGCTCCATTAATATTTACTCACTGCTGCCTGCAAGTAGAAGGGGGAGACAACTGAGATCTTTGAGAGGTAGATGTGCTGGCTGGCTTACATGTGTTGTGGATGATAACTTCATGCATTGTGGACTGTAAGGGTTGCAGTATAAGCAAGCCGATGCAAAGTAGAGTAGCCTCAGCACCTTTGTCTACTCCTGAGATCTCAGCCAGTTGTGGGTAAATAAGAGATAAGAGGAACGCATCGCTAGAACCCTGCAGCTTACTAGCTGTATGTTTGTAGTGCAGGCATCTAGTGATAACAGCAGGTGTATATACTTACCGGCAAATGGTCTGTGGTAGATGTTCTCTCTACACCCTCTACACTGGGGATAGGTATGTATATACAGTATATACATTATATACATATATGTATGTCTGTGTATAATGTGTACTGTGTGATATATCTTTCTACAATATAATATGTTATATATAAATGCTTGTTGTTATACGTAAACTATTGACTATATATACCTGTTGTTTATTGTTACAGATAACGACAGGAAACAGTAGAATCAGTGATGTAACACAATCATCTTTGAGTGAGACATTCTGGTGAGTGTATACTTCGTACATATAATGTGCATACTTTAATTCTGCTAGCTTGATGTCATGTGAATTAAACAGTTCCTTAAAGATTATAGGGCCAATGATCTCTATAAACCTTCTAAATAAAATTTTAATTAGAGTGCGAATTGAAATACATTTATTGTGATTTTGCATCCGTAACAACTTTTTATTTTTATTTTTTTGATTAAAACATCTAAAAGATTTATCAAAGAAGGGTAGTGCACGTAGTGAGGGTGAAACTGACCAGTCAAAGACATCATGAAACATGAACATACTGCTACAAAAATGATGTGAAATACAATCAAACAATCCAAATAGTTCTTGCTATTCTGTCAACTCAATGTCCATACATGTTCAATTACATTTAATAACGTAATAGATTTGAGTCCTCTATCACTACACAACGGAATCCTCTCCTCTCTCTCTCCCTCTCCCTCCCCCTCCCCCTTCCCCTCCCCCTCCCCCTCCCCCTCCCCCTCCCCCCCCCTCCCCCTCCCCCTTCCCCTCCCCCAGCTCTCACCTCTCCTCCCCTCTCGTGTCATTCACCTTTTTCCTCTCTTACCTTCGTATCTCCACACAAACAGAGCTTTCCTCCAACTTTTCTAAATGCATTTCTTACACGCTGTCCTTCCGACAGCAGTAACTTACCTCTCCCACATTTCTGTTATTAAAACTACTCGTATGCTCTGTACCTTTGGTGTTTGGCTCCTTTGACAATTCAATTTGATCCAAAAGCGTTAGGTCTAATTACTTTTGTTTACATGACTAGCCATTCGCACTCAATAGGTGAAAACATCTATTTGAGAGTTTGAACTCCAGCCGACAGGTACTCAGTAGTTTCACTGTGTAGGCTATTTGTTGTGAGAAAGAAGGAGTTGGGGAGGTTATTGGAAAAGAAGCGACTCAAAGACTTTTTAATAAATGTTGTTTTTATCTGAAAAGTGATTGGTCACTTCTAGTTAAGAATGTTCCAGGAAGTGGAAATGACTTTTTGTGTGAATTAAAGAGTACGTAAATAGATGGGGGTTGAAAAGTGGGTGATAAGGGGTGCCTGTGGTGGTCTTGATTCTCAGAAAAGGATGTAGATTGTGTTGGCACAATTCAGAATCAATTGCAGAGAAATATAATTTAACTAAAAAAAAATAGAAAACAATGCAGAGAGGTGTCTCGCTGTGCAAACAAATAAATTTCTTTAGACACGAAAACATTGTCAGTCATTATTGGAGCATTTTACACTCAACTTTCTTTTACCCAAGTTTGTGGAAAATCAAATGGTAGATGATATTTATTTTAGAAAGACGATGATTCTATCATTTTTGATACTTGCTAATGTCATCTCCAACTTTGTGAAAGTGAGAGCTGCTGAAATATGGAATTACCTCAGACGTGATGACAATGAGAGGGAAGCACATGAATCAGTTCAACCAGTGAGTACTCTAATTACCATCAGTTCAATTCTGGCACTCGCACATATCAACATATGACAAAGTAAACTATTTTCCGTGTTCACAGTCTGTGACAAAACAGATAACTGTGACTGTCGCTCAATTCTTCGCTTTTTCGACTCTTTCGCAAAAATTTTTATACTGTAATAAGAAATTTGCCTGTACTACATCTATGAATTTGATTGATTGGGTTGCGCTTTGATTGTCTAATTCATATCCTACATAGTAGAGACAAATCCTTAGGTCTATGTGTAATGTCTGAAAACTTTGAATGCCAACAACCAGAGTTCAACACGTGCGCAAGTGAAACAAATTGAAGTTATTGTCATTAAGTAACCAACAGGTGAAAGTTGTTTATGAGATTGTAATCAAGAATTGCAATGGAAAGAGTAGTGTGTTTCCAATTTTAAGCTCAAGTCTATTTTTACATTTAAAATCAAATAAAACCAGCATTGATACAAAACCAGAGGTATATGCCACAATTGAGAAATTGTTTGCCACCAGGTAATAACAGTAAGTTAAAATTAGTAAGTTAATATATAGCAAGTAACATACCAGCAGTAGAATAGAAATAGAAAGTTTAGGAACTAGCAGTGCCTATATTAATAAAGCAGAACTTGCCTTTTGAATCCGTAGACTGAAGTGAAGACACAAAACCTTTCAGTCTCTTTTATAGGCATGTATAATATTTATATGTGCTAAAAATAACCGATTGATCCAATTGGTCAAAGTTGCACCAGGATCTGGTTAAAAGGTGTGAAAACAACAAGAAGATTGAAAAATCATAAGTCATAATATAATATTCATATTTCCGACATTTTGAGATTAGTTCTAGGATTTAGCGGTTTTCTTTTCCTTCTTTTTACTTGGTTTTAGCGTAAGATACTTTGAGTTCGGTACGGGTGTAATTTCTGCTGTGATGTATAGCTGTAGGTAGTTTCGCTGACGGTTGGCTATTTCTTTGTCTGGGGTGGTGGTTTGGATTGGTGTCAATCTGTTAGTTCAGGGTAGACTGAGCTTTCTCTTCACTTTGCCAGGACGGTGCGCTTGTGTGCTGTGTTGACATTCTCTGCTAGACTTGCTTGTAAGCTGATGTGAAATGTCGGGCACATGGTGAAATGTCGGGCATATGGAAGGGATTAGTCATAAGTTGTATAAAATAGCAAAGTCATGCTTTGTATGAACTCAAGTAACTATGCTCTCCTATGTAACTGTACATTATAATACTTTGGTTAAAAAGTACAATTATAGCTAATTTTTTACCATTTTTGTATGAATACCCCTATCATGAGTTTTGATATCATTGGTCTCACACACACTGATACTAATCAAAATTTCTGTGCAATTCGCAATCAAAGCCTTTAATGTTTAATCTTACAGCAACAATCAGCTATTCGGTGCGCTTATGGGTAATAATAAATATATAGTACTATGAAATATCAAACTTTTTACTAAATAAAGCCGGAAATCTAAAATGCACCTCTTATCATCGCAAACATTCCAAAAACTGTCTCATTGGTCAAAGTTATTGTTGCCAAACTTGAGCAATTATTCACTAAAATGCTATTTCAATTATTGATACAGATAGTGGTTATGTAACAATGTACAATCCTGTATGTATACATCTAAGTTTCTCTACAGGTGGCGGCTGCAGACGACCAACTTCCTATTGAAGATCGAGATGAGGTGAGTGTAAGCGAGGGATATAAAGGTATACATGCTATGTTTTTAATGCTTGCAGTTATGTGCCCATGAATGTGTATAAGCATTGAATAAATAGGCAAAATATTTTGTTATTAAAGTCGTAAATCTTTCAATTTTGTAAACGTGACTAAAACCAAAAGTGTTAATATTGCAAGGTTTATTAGAGCTTTTGCTAAACGAAAATAAAAAGAATTGTTCCGAAAATCCTCAATTGGTACCTCAATAAACAGTTCAGTATTTCCGAGTGGTGCGCCTGTTAAGATGTACAAATGATAAGAAACTTTGAGATTATACAACAGCTTGCTTAAGAACTAAAGTCCACAATTGCCACATTTTATTTGATCCCCCCAAGTTTCAGATATCAATACGTACCATCAACCTATAATATAGTTGAAAATGAAAAAAATACTTTGAAAATTTTTTTTACAAATCTTAAACTAAAATTTTGGTTTCTAAAATTTGTTTTGTTTTGTAAATAAAATCATAATTATGAAATTAATTATTATTTGCGAATGGTCAGTATATGATTATTCACTTTATTGATATATTTGTTGATGTGCGATAAAATTTGTTTATCGATCAGATGAACAATCATAGATGGTGTAATTGTACAACAAAAGCAGCAATCTTCTTCTGCAGCGGAAGTTTTACTTAAAGTCTTCTCTAAACTACATAGCATGTTTGTTGGTTGGTGTAAAAGACTTTCTCGTTAGCGTATTGTAGTAGATTTTGTGGTTCGAACATCTTACGACTCTTCTGTATTTTGACACTTGATTTTCTATAAAAAAAAAAAGATATTTGCAGATGTGTGCTTGTCACAAGACGCTACAAAAAGATCGAACCTGTAAAACTGTTAGTTTTCTTGGATGAAGACTCATTTTATTTCTCTGGCACTAGAACATTTTATTTTTCAAGTTTTCTTTGGAAAATGCCAAGTTCTTTTCTTAAAGTAACTAAAATCTATTTTTACCAAGATAAGTTTGGAATGGAATTTGACCATGAAAATTATGATTAGCCAACTTCAAGTGCTTGATGACATAGTTATCATCACCCCCTCCCCATTCCATCCTCCTCCCCCTCCCCCTCCTTCCTCCCCCTCTCCTCCCTCCCCCTCTCCTCCCTCCTCCCCTCTCCCTCCCCCTCCCCTCTCCCTCCCCCTCTCCTCCCTCCCCCCCATTCTTCCCCTCACCTCTTTAGGTTAGTGTTACAATATTCATTCTAGTACATTGTATAGAAAATATGCTGGTTTCATTTGATACTTTACAGAATGTAAATATTCCTGAAGTTGGACCGATTCAAGTTGAAGACAGAAACCCAAGGTTGATGGAGCAGACCCTGCTGTCCTGGGTTTGTTACTCTTCAGTGTTTATTTTTAAATCAATGCTTAGTGTTTCACACAGTTTTATCTACACCAATACTGTGAATCTTGTAAACTGTTAATATGGCTTCGACAATTAGAGTTAGCAGGAAAACCTGGTCCCAAACCTTGCATTGTAAACTGTCATCGCTCAGTGGTTTGGCTTACTTTCTAACATTAGTAACGCAACACACTTTCATGCGTAAGCAATAATGGTGACAAAAAGTAACTACATACGTATGTACAAAATAAATATGTGAATAACTGGTGATGTCTAGATCAACAAAATTTGACCCTTTTGCCTGCTCAGGAGTTGTCATTCCTTGAACTATCAAAAGCCGTAGGCATACCATTTACTTTGCTTTGAGAATAATAACCCATGCATAGGCAGTTACTAGCATTCATTTTTGTTCAGATAACTCATTTCATAGAGCTTGGTAGCTTCTAGCAAACATTTCTTGGCTTCTTGCTGCTTTTTTGTAATGTTAATCTCAACTAGGGTCTAACCTGCACGGTCATGGGAATGTGAATAAAACTAATGCTAAAAAATTATTAGAAAGAAATAGGGGGAGGAGAGGGCTTGAGGGAGAGAGGACAGGAACCATAGTGGCAGCAATAGCAGCATATATTGGTGTGAAGATGTAGGATTTAGGGGTTGAACTGAAGGAAAATATTGTTGCTGATGGCAACAGGTGTGACTAACTTCAGTTGGTTTTTGTTGTTTGCAGACGACATTGCAGCGGAGATATATTTATATCCGTAGACGTAAACCCATTATTACAGCTCGGTATGCAATATTTGGCATTTGGCGGTTATTCCTAAAATGCCAAAACATTCGTTTTAATATATAACATAACACATATCAAACTAAACGACTTACACACACATGATGTTATATAGATAAGAGATACAAGTCCTGTCCCTCTAACAGATGCTTTAGAGGAAGCTATAGACGCAGCTGTAGAATTTGTTGAATGGTACAGAACTGATCCACAGCGTACAATAATCAGAGACAGCCTAGTTGCACTTGTACAACACTATATTGATGGGGTATGTATCATATAATAAAACCCTGGAGTTTTAAGTTTTAGTGAAAGTTCTTAAAAGTCAAGCTTTTGTGCCACCAATAAATTGATGGCCATGCAGCAACATGAGAATTCCTGGTTCTCTAACCTCAGTTTTTCCAACAATACCGAGACTTAGTTATGTAATTTTGTAGAGGATTCTTGTCTCATTACCCAAGTTTACTATTAAGTACTCTAGTTCTCACCGGAGTGGCACCTCTCTCTGGTGCCACTCTGTCAATAGACTAACAAATAGTGTGGAGCCCGTGACAGACCAGTCTAGTTATGGTGTACAATACCATTTATTAGCATTCTGTACAGCTCTAAGGTGGTAATGCACTAGACTAGAGTATAATGGCGAGTCAAGTGCAAGTGTGAGAAGATCCCAGCCTTATATAGGCTGGGGTACAGGAAGCTAATGTAATATATAACAATGTGACCTATAGTACATACAGGAAGTAAAATGAGCGAGCGAGTAATAATACATAGATAAAAATAACAACGAACGTAGAGTGATTGCAAGTAATTAAATTTAATGGGCGCCCAGGGACAAAGGGCCGGGATGAATGGGTAAATTGTCTGGTGGTATGCTGTCCCATCTCCTTCGAAGTTCTGGGGTTTTCTATAGCCTGGTGTCCACTTTTCTCAACGTCTAGAGTTTGCCAAGTCCTGGACTTGACATTCTGAGGCTCCACAGCTATCTTGTGCCGGCCCTGGGTGACTCATACCAGCCCTGAGAAGCTCAGTACAAACTGGGTAGGGGTTCATACTGGCCCTGTGAAGCATTCACTACTGTACTGACAGTGCTGGTTATTTCAGTACTAATAACTGGGACTGCCAGTGGCCTGTCACTAGTCTTGCTTGGTACAAGGGGGTGTCTTTAGTACAGATACCAAACTGATGATATATGATAAACAATCATCTAAACAGGTATTTTGGTGCCTACCAATACCGAAACGTAGTTGTTACGTAATTTTGTGGTATTTCGTAGCATACTAGTGTAAACCCTACTAGTGGAAACCGAGCATAAGCATATGTGATATACATAGGCACTGTAGGTGCCTCGGGCAATACAGCCCTGGTGGCTCTGGGGCCAGGCGCTTCCCATCTAACCAAGGGATGCAGGTTCAAGTCTCCTCCTGAGCAATTCCTTATTCACAACCATGTGCCTAATTGGCACACAATGTGCCAACATGTCAGATCCTTAATTTCTATTGTTACTCTTCAGAATACAGTTTGACCCAAAGGTGAGGAGGGGGTCAAATAATTGCAAGCATATGGAGCTGTTACCAGAGGCATGTGACAGTGTAGGATTGTGTTTAGGGAGAGTCTTCTACCAAATCCACTTCAGCACCTACAACTTTGATATATTAACCTTAAAGTTTTATGTGAAGTTGTCTGTAAATCGACGCAGTAGGTCAATGCCATACGTTGATGCTGTACGAGATGTCACATGTCGATGCCATCGTTGATTTGTGTCGACCTGGCACCATAGTTAGTTAGCCGCAGTAGCTAGCCATTACAGACATACATGTACTTCCTCACTGCAAGACTTTCAACATTATGCCAGCTCTATAATTCTATTAGCTTTGCAAATATTTCAGATTTTTTGAAGGTGTTTTAGTTGAGTGAACATAACAATTCAGCATTGGTAGGTTTGCTATTATGTACCCACAGGCATTGATAGGTTTGCTATTATGTACACACTAGCATTGATAGGTTTGCTATTATGTACACACTGGCATTGATAGGTTTGCTATTATGTACACACTGGCATATGGTAAATCTACTATTATGTACACACTGGCATTGATAGGTTTGCTATTATGTACACACTGGCATTGATAGGTTTGCTATTATGTACACACTGGCATATGGTAAATCTGCTATTATGTACACACTGGCATTGATAGGTTTGCTATTATGTACACACTGGCATTGATAGGTTTGCTATTATGTACACACTGGCATTTGGTAAATCTACTATTATGTACACACTGGCATTTGGTAAATCTGCTATTATGTACACACTGGCATTTGGTAAATCTACTATTATGTACACACTGGCATTTGGTAAATCTACTATTATGTACACACTGGCATTTGGTAAATCTACTATTATGTACACACTGGCATTGATAGGTTTGCTATTTTGTACACACTGGCATTGATAGGCTTGCTATTATGTACACACTGGCATTCAGGTGGTACATTATATGACCGTTATCTCCAGAACTAAAGCAAATATACAGTCAACATATGAACTGCAAGTTATTCTGCATATCATAGTTAACAGTCTGTTTGTGGAGAAAAGCATCAGATTTGCTTCTCTAGAGTTGCAATCAACAACAAAAATTATTTTCTATTTGAACTACAAATTATCTGGCTGCAAAAATTGAAGCAACACAAAATAAACATATGAAATGTTGCATAATCAATATAAAAATAATCATTCTCTAGTTAATGCTTTTTTTTAATAATTTGGGTTTTACAAAGTAATCATTTTTGCACAAAACAAAAGACAACTCCAACAAGTGAGTTACATTCAGAACTTTTTTAACCCTTAAAACTCAGAGAAATGAAATTGCCAAACAGATTTCTGTGAAGTGCTTTTATTATCCTTTTACAATGTACATATTTATTTTGGTAGCTTTGAGCAAAATTTGTGACTATTAGTTTTGTGCTCAAATACCCGAGTCCTTTCCTACCTGATCTGATTGTTCATTTGAATCATTACTGGTTAGCTAATTACAGCTGTTGACGACTTGACTTTGCTATGCTGTGTGTGCTACTGAAGTATGTCAATCCTATATTTTATGACTGTATTATTTAGGCCCTTCACCCCAGGCCAGAACTAGCTGAAGATCCAGCAGTACCGGGAGATCCAGCAGTACCAAGAGATCCAGCCGTACCAGGAAATCCAGCAGCGAATCAAGAACATCCAGACCACCGAGTATGTATAGATTGCCACAAAATATCTATAACCACGGTTAAAATCCACTCGATGCTCTGCTGTTTGTTGCAGACTCAGTTAAAGGGCCTACGACGCCTAATTTGAAGAGGAATTGATTTAATTTAAACTTTCTGAGGTTGAAATGTGTTTAGAAAATTTGTCTGGAATTGCCCTCTCACCAGTAAGATGATTCCTATTGACACAGTCAGTACTTGCCAAGACGCCTTTTTTTCCTGAAGACGCACCAAGTTATATAGAGCTATAAAGCGAGTTTTCAAAAACTTGGCTTGTTCGTATAGAAATAGGGCGTCCTAAATATTAGTTTTGTGCAGAGACTCTTTTGATTGCAAAAAAATTATATTGCAACCAATTTTAATTTTTTTGCAGCCGTTTTTCTCAAGTCAGCAATTTGTTTTATCTTTGGTAAGCTTGCTATTATGTATACACTAGCGTTCACGTGATAGTGTTTGTCATCAAAATCAAAAGAAATAATGAAATTTTTTTAACAAAATAATAATTTTCATGTGAAAAATTAATCAAACAATAACGTTAGTATACCTTCATAATAATACTAGGTGAAAGAAAAACAGCCGAAATTGTATTTCTGGCGTTGTTTTTTTGCAACAACGATAATAATTAAATCTGAAATACCGGCTATCTTTCCACAAAAAAACTTCAAAAGCACTAAATAATAATAATTAAGATTTTTAAAAAGTAGTTTGGAGCTGAAAAAGTAACAAAAATGGTACAAACTACTTGCTGGAATGTAGAGAAAACGTAATAATTTCGATCGCTGATTTTATGAACAATCTATGAGAGTATTTTTATTGCCATGAGAAAACAGTTAAAAGAATTGTTGCAAAATCAAATATTATCGTAAGGTAATAAATTAATTAGATGTTTTATGATATGTAGAAATACCTTACGTAATTTGTTGTACGATTATTTTTATTTTGTATTTGATTTTAACTTTGGGGTAATGATCAAGCAGGCAAAGCGTGCATCTTCCTATATAAATAGCAAAGCCCCTGTGTACAGTTCCGTTCATCTTTTTTGTCTACATGGATCAGCCAATACTATTTTATTTTTGAGTTTGTTCGAGGAATAAAGGAACCCGGAAAACTCATCCTTTGATGTGGAGTTACATCGGCTTCATTATTTTCGATATTGCGATATAACTGCCGAGATCGTTGCCGGCGTTATTCAGAGAGAGAAGTGTCATGCGAGTATTCTTGATTATTTCTAACGATCATATTTAATATAATTGTAAATCGTTAACGCCGGGGATTTTCCCGTCTAATTTCCCCCGTCATAGGCCGCCTAGCAACAACAATACATTGTGACTCGCCGACTACCATTCATAAGGAAGAGAATACGAGGATACATTAAATCGGGATTGAGTTATTTCTACAATAACAATTCACTTCAATTGTGAATAGTATTAATGTGTGATATATTTTGGGTACACACATATATATATAGTCTACATTGCTGAGATACTAGCTGCTTAGGAGAATATAGGGGCAGAAATGGATATTACACATAACCCATACATGCTTGTGAAATTGTAGTAACAAGGTCAGGGTAATTGTGAAATATTCTACAGTAATATACTACATAATATCATAATGCAAATAGTCCCTTCTGCCGAAAGCGTTGTCATAGACCTCTACATGATACCTATTGCTGTTTTGTTGCCTCAATAGTTTTACAATGCTTGATGAGAAAACAACTCTACACACAAAGTGCGTCTTGAAAAGCCCGTCGTAAGCCCTTTAACGTTATGACATTATAGTAAGGGTTGTTATAAACTTATCCCTGTTATATCATAGAGTAGCCCTTGGGTTCTATAAAACTATCCCTGTTATATCATACAGCAGCCCTTGGGTTCTATAAAACTATCCCTGTTATATCATACAACAGCCCTTGGGTTCTATAAACCTATCCCTGTTATATCATACAACAGCCCTTGGGTTCTATAAAACTATCCCTGTTATATCATACAACAGCCCTTGGGTTCTATAAAACTATCCCTGTTATATCATACAGCAGCCCTTGGGTTCTATAAAACTATCCCTGTTATATCATACAGCAGCCCTTGGGTTCTATAAAACTATCCCTGTTATATCATACAGCAGCCCTTGGGTTCTATAAAACTATCCCTGTTATATCATACAACAGCCCTTGGGTTCTATAAACCTATCCCTGTTATATCATACAGCAGTCCTTGGGTTCTATAAAACTATCCCTGTTATATCATACAGCAGCCCTTGGGTTCTATAAAACTATCCCTGTTATATCATACAGCAGCCCTTGGGTTCTATAAAACTATCCCTGTTATATCATACAACAGCCCTTGGGTTCTATAAAACTATCCCTGTTATATCATACAACAGCCCTTGGGTTCTATAAAACTATCCCTGTTATATCATACAACAGCCCTTGGGTTCTATAAAACTATCCCTGTTATATCATACAACAGCCCTTGGGTTCTATAAAACTATCCCTGTTATATCATACAGCATCCCTTGGGTTCTATAAAACTATCCTTGTTATATCATACAACAGCCCTTGGGTTCTATAAAACTATCCCTGTTATATCATACAACAGCCCTTGGGTTCTATAAAACTATCCCTGTTATATCATACAGCAGCCCTTGGGTTCTATAAAACTATCCTTGTTATATCATACAACAGCCCTTGGGTTCTATAAAACTATCCCTGTTATATCATACAACAGCCCTTGGGTTCTATAAAACTATCCCTGTTATATCATACAACAGCCCTTGGGTTCTATAAAACTATCCCTGTTATATCATACAACAGCCCTTGGGTTCTATAAACCTATCCCTGTTATATCATACAGCAGCCCTTGGGTTCTATAAAACTCTCCCTGTTATATCATACAACAGCCCTTGGGTTCTATAAACCTATCCCTGTTATATCATACAGCAGCCCTTGGGTTCTATAAACCTATCCCTGTTATATCATACAGCAGTCCTTGGGTTCTAAAAAATGATGATTGAAGTCCCTGAACAAAAATTAACTGAAAAATCTCGCACAGAAAATATACCATCATTGCCATGCTAATGATGAGAAGTGAAATATTATTTGAAAGATTTTGCATTTCTGAACTACGTTGCTGAGTATACAATTTTCTGTTGTTGTCTAAATTCTCCATTCTCTCTCTTTTGACAATAGGCAGTTTCTCTACTGTCCAGCATTTGCCTTTGTTTGAACTCTTTGCCTGAAGCCAAACTTTTTTGTCTTCAACTTTCGAGAGTAAACCCTCCAACCTAAGTATGGATATTTGTGTACGGTTTCATTTTCCTCTGCCACTGCGACACACAGATTTTTGACTAATAAATTATTATAATTATTATGGCCTTGGATCAACGATTGTTGCTAGCATGACGACTCGATGTATCTAAAACAGGAACATTCATTGCCATCAAATGCCTCTAATTTTGAAAGTAATACATAAATAAAGAAAAAAAAGTTTCTAATGTTGCAAACCAGCGTTGTTCTCACAAACACCCCCGCTCTAAATTTCTCCCAAAACCGGACCGTGAAGAAATGTTATGCTGTACTCGCTGAAACAAGATAAGTTTGCCCATTCATGACGACCCTGACTTCATCCTCACCTGAAAGAGCCTATCAAAAACCACTCTAAAACCTCCCTTGCCGGCTCAGGTGCAAACATTTCCCTTTAATGAAATGGAGTTGCATTCATTCCGAGTAGGCAACTGGTATCACTAGCCTGTTGTTCACTCAAAAATCCTTACAAAGTTGGTTGCACTTTGAAAATGAACTGCTGTATTATAATGTATTGATTTGACAATTTTCACTGCTCTGTATATGATAAGCCCATAATGTGTAGATCAGTGACATGATCAAACGTAATTGATTCTTTAATTGAATCTTAGAATGCGGTATTTTTTCATTTCTTAAGCCCTTGAATTTGTATTCACATTTTGAGGTTCCAAAATCAGGGCATTTGATATCGTGGAAAATTTTTGTGCTTAAGTTGTTCATAACCCCCACTCCTTTCCACTCCTTGCCTTAAATTACCCCTACACCCCTTCCCCAGTACAACTTTTATATGGACCCGAGATCCCTCGTTATGCTACATATTAGCTATACCGGGTTAAGGAAGGCAGCTATACACGGTCCTATACCGGGTCCATGTTAACCCTGTATCCACCATATAGAGGATATAAGGCCTATCTCAGGCCAGTATCCTGAATCAGTTAGCTGGATAGCTTTGAAGAGAAAAGCCTGAGGCCCTATGTTCCTCCAAACTCATTTATATATCCAGGAAAGCAAGAGTGATTGAGAGTGGAACTTGACTAAAAAAGTATGACGGGGGGGGGGGGGGGGGGGGTGAATGTTCCCCTTTGCCTCCTGTAAAGGGAGCTGTTGTACTGTTTGTCATCAGAGGTTTGGTGGATCTTGTGAATGGAATTGTGGAATAAAGTATTTAATTTCTAAGACCTGCGTAATGTGACTGGGTTGTGGACCCCGTGGAGTCGTTAATGTCTACTTCTGGGGTAGAACCCCGGGTGTGTGGAGCAGAAGTGGAGCATGTGCACGCGGAGTGTTGGCCATTGTATCCATAGTAGAGGGTGCAATCTACTAAAATGCTCTCTTTGAATTTTAATATTAAAAACTTTAGGTATTTAAATTTATATTCAAAATTCAATGTTAGTAGTAACCATCTGTGTTTAAATGTATGTTTGCATTGAAATTTTAGCAGCTACATGTATCTGAATTTATATTTGACTTTGAATTTCAGGAGACATAAACATTTGAGTCTGTTTGAATTTGTTGTTGATATTTGGTACTATCTCTGTCCAATCCCTGGTTTAGACTAACCAAACCCCTAAGACTGCCCATAAGGCTGATAAAATATTACATTAAATTACTGTTAAAAACATGATCAAACATTTTTTGAGCTTGCCAAGGCAAGTCTAATTGAAAACTTGAAGAAGAAATCCTAGTGACGCCCACAGTTAGAGCCTGTGAAGATAAAAACAATGCAGTGGATTTTTGGAATACTTATAATAATTAACTAACAACTCATCAATCCAACTGCGTGAGCAGGAACGCAGTAAATTTTTAGCTAAGATGGTTGGGCAACTCCAAAGTCGAAAACTCAAAAATTTCGGGTTTTGCAGTAGTGTAAGCCAACGTGAACCTGCACTCGCGACAATCAATAGAGATGGAGACCCAGTCGCCTAGTGTAAACGAGGCTTTAGGGGTTTGGTTAGCCTAAACCAAGGATTGGACAGAGATAGGACCAACTCTCAACAACAAATTCAAACAGACTCAAATGCTTGAAGAAGGTATCCTAATGACGCCCACAGTTAGAGCGTGTGAAGATAAAAATAATGTATGGTATTAAGTTATAGTGAACGCGTTTTATTGCAAAATAAAACTTCTAATTATTTCTTGTGTAGTTTAAAGGTGGGTGCTGAGTGCTGTACAATTTTAATGCTCCCAAGTTATTTGAAGTTTGAGATGGCAACTAATAACGCCACCACTATGAATGTTCTTATCATAAGGCAAAAAGGCTATAAAAAAAATGTTGGACAATCATTTTTATTTCCAGTTTCTAAAAACATTTACATTTTTTTAATGACACTTTTGGCTGATCTTGAAAGGTTTAAGTAATGAAAATATTATGCAACTTATTTTGATGATAAACTAAAAAACTATTACTACAGATAAATAGACGGAAGGAAACCAATGTAAAAAAAAATTGAAGGGGGTAAAATCATCTATTGTTGCAACAGGATACAAGAGGTGGGCAAGATGAGAAAGGAATGGCAAGTGAGTAGACGGAAGTGGCGGGGGGGAAGGGGGGGAGGTTGCGGTGGAGGCAAGCGTGCCAGCGGCTGTATGAGTTGAGAAAACTAATAGATGACTTACTAGGTATATTTTCTGGCTGGGTTGATGAACAGTGGAGTAGGGGTGCTCTAGGATACCCTACGCTTAGAGATTAACAATGGGATCAAATGACATGATAGGGAAACCTCATGTCGGTGGATGCCAAAAAACATGGCGGCAATAGGCGATTCG
The DNA here is from genome assembly GCA_945261195.1 of Cryptosula pallasiana. Taxonomy (NCBI): domain Eukaryota; kingdom Metazoa; phylum Bryozoa; class Gymnolaemata; order Cheilostomatida; family Cryptosulidae; genus Cryptosula; species Cryptosula pallasiana. Next base: position 8,597,815 of record OX183130.1, on the reverse strand, counting down.
GGCTCAACGATGTGAAGTGACAAGCGAGGTAAGTATCATTGTTGAGGGCATAAAATTGTCCCCTCTTGCCCAACGATTTCAACTAGTCAACCTATTATCATTGAGTTCGCTGTATCTTAAACTGTGGCAATATATTATAGCGTATGTAAAAATTATAACAAACTAATTAATTTCTGTTTGTAAAGGAAATAAAGTGGGGTTGCTTTAGCCACATAGAAATAAACATGCCAGGGAAATAAAGCACGAAAAAGAATCTGTTAAATGACAAACATCGATGAGGCCTCAGTGACTATTTAATGACTAGCCTACGTGTAGAGTCTCAGTGACTATTTAATGACTAGCCTACATGTAGAGTCTCAGTGACTATTTAATGACTAGCCTACGTGTAGAGTCTCAGTGACTATTTAATGACTAGCCTACGTGTAGAGTCTCAGTGACTATTTAACGACTAGCCTACGTGTAGGGTATTTGAGGAGAACTTAATAGATATATTTGCACCTTGGGATGATGAACAGCTGCTAATATTTATATTTGGGAACAACATCGGTGGCCAGCAAATGCATTGATCTAGGCTTTTACATTTTATTATACAATAACAAGAAGTTATGTCGTTGGATCCGAATCAGTTTGTGAAGACACGAAATTTCTCTATGTGCATTGTAGCAAACGTAATTATTTTCACATGTACTTCATCAACAACGTTTATCATGTCGCTAATTCCTCACTGATGCTATGGGAAGTAGCAGATAGTGATAGCGAGTCAAAAAATGATCTAATTTTTTCCTGTTGGTTTATTTCGAAGTAATTCGTTTTTGCATAACAATAATGATTATTTTTATAGTTTTAACAAAATAGCTCACCTATTTATTATGATAATCAATTAATTTATAGGATATTATGATTATTTTACATATTAATTATAATAATTAAACACAATAAACAATTTACATAACTTTTTTTATTAATAAATAATTGTAAAATAATGATAGCGAAAATAAACTGCTTTCACATAAGCGTCACTTACACAGCTATGTATTATTTCTATGTGATAGATCGGTAGTGTTCATGACCTATCAGCATGCCTCACAAATAAATTTTATTTTATTATTTTGAGGATGGTATTTGGGATCCACTTAAAATATAGCTACTAACCCATTTGCATTAAATAAATTGCGAGAAGTATTGTGCAAAACTTCACTTTCTGTTGGTAGCCTAGTTTCCTGCACAGCCTTGAGAACAACTTCCCAACGTTCCACTGTCGTAGCTGGCTTGAACAAAGTGGCAATTCTTTCACAGAGAACTTCGGTTCCTAACTATTGCGTTATTTTGACATGGCCATGTGGGATCGACATAGCTATGTGCTGACTTGCCACTCTGCAAGTTGTTGTGGCCTAACCGCGTTCTGAGTTATAGAAGGTCTAAAGTGACAGACGATGGTTCACAAACGATGCTTTGCACTAATTATGGCTGACGCTATACCGGCAGTGCTTTCTCTGTATTATATTGTGCACAGTGAAGTTTTGTGTAAACAAAGTATTCTGAGAGCGCCCAAGGTAACTCTGCTTTGTTCATCCAAGTGAGAGTATATTTATGTCATCAGGTAGTTCAGGCAATACACAAGAACAAAGAAAATGAGTGGCAACAAGCCACTCCTGTACATGTAATGGCATAGAATAAAATAAGTTAGAGTGTTAGCATATTGGTGTCTCTATGAATGCCCAGTTGCCGTCCGTTACAATATTATTTATTAAATTTATTGTATGGATCAATCCTGCAGGCATATACAGTTAATGAGGAGACAAAAAAAGCTGGAGCATGGTCTATTTCTGACTACACACGTCTGTTGTGGAGGGTGGGGAGTGAGACAGCTTGTAGTTGATTTAATTATTATTTGGAGGACAGGCTGTTGAGAGATGGGTATTATCGTCTGTAAACAAAATATTGAAGACTGTCAGTAACAAACAGAGCAGCTCATTGTCTGACACTAACGCTACGGCGTTCATATAAAACTCAAGCAGGTAGCAGATCGCTCAGGTTATTTCTGGGCGTGGCTGGTTTAAAAATGACTGAAATTTTTTTTCTCTTTATTTCACAGCACATCGTTTGACTGGGGTAAAGGCGTATTGTCTCATGTCTATTATGCAAGTACCCTACAAAATAATCCACTGATGCTTTTAAAAACTAACGTACCTACCGACACAGAAAGGGTCACTGATATTCCAAGTATATACCCTACTTCACCCCTCACAATAGTTCATGTGACCCTAAATATTTGTGGACTGTATTGAAATATTGGTTCTAAGAATATTATTTTTATACCCTTGACTTGAAAGTTGACTAATTTTATTTGTAGATTCCCGTCATCCCTGAAGGACGAGAACCATCTGTAGCCACAGTGAGAATAAGAAGGCTATTCAATGCTTCCATCACTTTCTATGCAAGTCAACACCATTATACCCTAGATGAGGCAGGTGACAATGTCAGACAGGTGCTACAAGGGTATCAGATAGAAATCGAAAGGATCCTACAGGAATGTCTCTGTGCTTCTCTACACCTTGAGGGAGACCTCCAGCTAGCCTACCTGTTAACTAACCTGAGGGTAATCACCAAGAGAGTTGGTTCACTTGTATCCAAACAGACAGAAGAAAGAGTGGGAGAACTCATCAAGGGCAAACATCTCGACAAGGACAGACAACTCCACAAAGAAGTAGAAGAGGTCTTGTCTACAGTGATGTTTTCAGTCTCCGAGGAGGTGCAAGTGTTGACCAGCATCAATAAGAAGCAGATGAAGAGTTTTCTAGATCAGGGAAGAGCTGGAACAGTAGATCTCACCATAGTTACCTACTCACCACGTTTGACGGAGATTGAGAGATCTAACAGAAAAAAAATCAACAAACTCCTTACAACATTTCAGTCTCACCCTCACACACATCATGCTTTAAACCGACTGTTTAGTACTGAGGTAAGTGAGTGTATAATACTGTAAGTGCTCGTCTTTGTTGTATGGATGTTTTTCTTGATATTCAACATGTCCTAGTTCCAAACCATGCAGGGTAGTTGGAGTAGTAGGTAAGTGAAAGTTCTGGCTCAGCCACCCAAAATGGTGGAAAAGTTTGACTGTCCCCTTACAACAGATTTGAAGTTATTGGGTCGCGTCGCCGGGTATGATACGATGGGTAAACGCTTTTTGTTAAACAGGGTAGTGTCTACGGTAAAGCAAACTGACCAGACGGTGAATAGTTACTCCAAAGTATCCACCCTGTATTGTAGAAGGTATGAGATTAATTAGAGACCGTAACATTAGAGAGTTAATCAAAACTAGACAAGGAGTCAGTGTAGAGTTGAATTTGATATATGAAATGGCAAAGTTGGACATTGCAACTGGAGAGAAGCTGCTTGGTAATTCAGTACGCGCTCAAAATAGACGAAAAAAAGCAAACTGAAGCGAGTGATTTGAATGAATTTTATGAATCCATGGTTGAGAAGAATATGGAAAAATTCGAAAAACTTTATCAATAATGGAAGAAACTCGTAGTTTCGTAAAATATTACGTCTAAAGCTGTTTATAAAATGGTGGAATCCTTTAAAAGATTCATCATATATACTCGTTCGTGCCCAAGGTTTTAAAGCTTGAAAAAATGATTATGATTACGATGCCTAAAAACTCCCATAAAAATGAATTTTTCAAGTGAGCTGTGTTGGCAGCATTACATCCCTTTTCGGAAACTTCTGGAAGGATAACCAAGCATATAAAACACATTGAAAAATATTTTTGGGATGGTGTAAATTTTCCCGCGAGTTGGAGGGATATAGGAATGATAATAGTGGCATAGGTACTAACATATTGGGATATGACTCGGAGACTGGTGTATACCTCCTGTGGACTGAAAAGACTGATCACCGGTCATGATAAACATATTATTGATAGATGGCGACAACACCAAGCATTACGTCTGGGTAAAACATATAGTAAACTATTATTACTGCAAGTGTCTAAACATGACAGAGCTAGACAGTTTTGTATGAACTGCCTGACTTTGTATAATAGCTATGAAAAAAGTAAAATTAATAGTGATAAGTTAAAAAAACTAGCAAAACATTAAGAGTATTGCCTTCACAAACGGTGTCGAACCTTTGCCTAAAAAAGGAAGGTGATGTATAAAAGTTGAATACTTAACTATTAAGCTTGAAAACCATAAACAGATTCGAGTACCAATAGTAATGATGGCCAACTTTGAGGGTTTTATACGACAAATATCATCTTGCAAACCCAACACCATTTACCAAAACACTTCAGCATCATGAAGTTAGTGAATTTTTTCTACACATAAATCAAGATAATGGCAAATCTAAAACCATCAGATGGATTCGAAATACAAACGTAGATGAAGATATTGCGGAAAAGTTCATGGAAACTGTCGTAGAGACAGCTCAAGGGTTACACAAAGAAAACAAATTTAAAAAGCTCACGAATGTGACTGAGGATGATGAAGACAGATATAAAAAGTAATAACGTGTTTTATTTGTGAAAAACCGCTCAACTGTGATTCTGTTAGTAGCATAATAGTAGCAGATATCTGTCATGGTGTCTAAGTCAATAAGGTTCTCCTGGTACCAAGTGCCTTTTTGTTGGTGCCAGGTACCATGAGAACCTGAAAGGTACTTTTTTGTGTGCACCAGTTTATAGTGTTTTAATTTTGTGGTAATTGTATGATTAACTAAGTATTTATTGTGCAGGGGTTGTTTGTATTGGGGTTTGTATCTTGATTTAGATTGTGGGGTTGAGTGTATGAAAATGGTATGTGGGTTTGTTTATACCTAGGTTTGTATTGCATTTTGTTATAGTTTATTTGTACAAGAGGTAAAATAACATGGATAAAATGTATATAATATTTATTATAAAGTCCGAGTTTTGATAAGATGTCAGTACTAGATAGGGATAAAGTATATAATAGTATTACATACAAAATAAAATTTAAGCTACATGTTTGTATTGAGCGCATATTGTGCATATTGTGTTTAAACTGTACATAATCAGGAATAGACATAAATATGGAAATGGACATGAGTAGGAACATTTACATGGGAATGGACAAGTCCATGTGTATACCCATATACATTTATGTACATGTTCATTTCCATATTTATCTCCATTTATGGCCATGTCCATATGCATGTCCATTTATGTACATGTCCATGTCTATTTATATACATTTCCATGTACATGTCCATATCCATTTATGTCAATATCATGATCATGTAAATGTCCATGCACATGTCCATATCCATTTTTTTTACTACGCACTAGTAGGTTATGTTGACACTTCGTCGGAACGTACTCGTCTTTTGGCGTAAAATATGTGAGTCCTCGTTTTATTTGTCTGTAAGGGACCTGGTTTTGGTTTTCACTTTGATGTCTGTTTTGGTTTTTTGAGGAGGATGTTTTATACCTACTCTGTCAAAGTACTTGGTGACCTTGATCTCATTGTTGAAACCTTTAACCTTACATCACCCTTTGCTTAGGTTCATGTTGGTGGGCAGAATGTACCGCCCTTTGGTTATGATGTATTTTATCTCAGACATAGCCTTGTTAAGAGCTTATTCAACGTTTTTGATGGATTCTTTGAGATCGTCTTCTTTCATAGCAAAGAGGTTGTTTACTAGTATTAAAATTCGTTGCTGAGGTTCAAGAGAAGAACTGGCCTGTCTAGCCTACACCTGAGCTTCCAACAGGCAGTATACGTATCATCTGAAGGATTTGGTTAGGTGTACCATTTCGTACTTTGTAAAATCTTTGCTCTGATATGGTGCCATCTGATTGCAGTTGCATGGATCCTGAGTGATGAAATCCATTTGTGTACCTACGCTGGAGTTTCACGAAGGAAACTGGTAGTAAGTGCCCAGCTGCTGCCTTTTTGTTTAAGGTTCATGCTTTTGTTAGGCTCACCCGTCGACTGGAATTTTGGTAAATATCTACCAAAGCCGGCATCTGTGGAGGTTATTTTTGATAATTCATGAGATCTGCATATGTATACCAATCTACCACTGAGCTGATCGATGATGGGTATGTTGTCTAGAGTGATGCCAAACTCATTGAAAAGTTTTTGTAATTCCATTTCGTTGTACGGATTGTTGAAAGGATCAAACTGTTAATCGTTGGGATTTCTAATTTTCAAGTGAGCCAATATTTTTTTTCTTTGAAACATGACGTGAAAGTTCATGGTAGCATGGGTGAGAGGAAGATCTCTGGTAAGATGATCTTTGCATATTTGCTAACTCTGCACAGCTCCATGGCGCAGTATAGCACAAATTTGTATTTCTTGCAGCGACAACACATTCTCGACTTGTACCACTTGTCTAAGTCATCAAAGCTTTTGGAGACACTTGCTCGGGATAATGTTGACAAACATTTTTGCAATCTCGTCAGTAGGCATGTTGTCACGTTCTACGGCCACGAGGATCTCTAGACTGTAAATATCTGCAGGATAGCTGCTGTATATTAAATTTCCTGCTTTACTATGTATTAATAAATGACTCCTCATATGATTACGAAAACCGGTAGAATACAGTTGGACAAGCCTTGAGATGCATAATGATTAGTCTACAAAGTATATCATTTTCAACTCAATGTATTACATTTCTGAGGAGACTATTTATCAGGAAAAAGGATGTAAAAAGTTTGTACTGCCTCTGCAGTATTACAGTTATGAAGATCTTAGAAGGAGACTTTTGGGCGCGATTAAAGTGCACCTTAGCACGCTAAAAGTAAAGCACCGTACCAGAGTATTAACCAGTAGACTGCCCAAATTGATAACAGACGATACGCTTCACCTGGCTCCGCTACACCTTTTCTTGGATGTTAGGGATATGGCCACTTCCAAGAATTACCTAAACGGTTCTAGGAGCAGGATGTTGTCTGCAGTCCCGAATATTAACAAATCCAGCGACGTGGTTCACTATAATTTGAACTATAGTTCCAAGCAGTTGTCAAGGGAATGGTCACAATATTATGTTACTATCAAAGATCAACTGGGAAACGACTATACCTATGAATCCGTAGTAAAGTTTTTTATACAATAAATGTACAGAGTAGGATACTTTAGAAGTACTCTAAGACAGAGTGATATAGAGATGGATCTCGTCGTGGGAGCAGTCTCTAGGCTTGCAAAAAACTTTGGAATACAGCTGCCCATCGGATAGTATTGTCATTGACATTATATTTTATTCAGAGAAAGCATTGAAAAAGTGAACATAACTTTTATGAAACGGTACGTTTCTTTACGTGTATAGAATGTTCTTTTGTAATATTTAGTAATAGGAATCAACGTTGCAGAGGAGTAGGCAATACAACCAGTATGGATGGACTGGCAACTGGAAACGCCATTATTACTCCTGTAGTCAACTGAATCACTGCTAGCAATTAAAATGATTGCTGATGTTTTTTGTAAGATGCTTGCGGCCTTGCCATACTTTTTACAGGCTGTCATAATCATTCATCCAGGTATTCCCTCCATTATACTGCACTGCATATTGTACTAGTTACTAGTAAGACACTTCTCACTGTTGTGTGCAACTGATAGAAGCCGTTAGCTTACCTTTACAAACGTAATGTTGTGAGTAATACTTTCAAAGACTTTTTTTCCCTTCAATAAACTAAGAGCAACAAGCAAGCACAGCCTTCACCAGCCACACCAGTTTATTAGACATATTCATTTTTATACGTTATCGTTCTCATGACCGTGTAGCACAAGTTTTAGGCCAACATTTGAGGTATATGCATGGATGACATATAATATATATATATATGTTATATTTAATCCGTGGGTATATGTGTATTTTGCTTGGAATATGCTGTGCATTTTTTATTGGGAGTTGCATTCCCCATTGTTATCTTGGCAACTTTTAAATGGATTTCCAGCACAAAAAACCCCGCCCACTAAATCAACCATCCAATGAAATCCATTTAAAAGTTGCCAAAATAACAATGGGGAATGCAACTCCTAATAAAAAACGCACAGCACATTCCAAGCAAAATACACATATACCCACGGATTAAATATAACATATATCTATATATTATATTTCATCCATGCATATATGTCAAATGTTGGCCTAAAACTTAGGCTAATGACCGTGATGTATGAGAAATCGTAGATTGTAAAAAAATTTAAATTCGCACAGTGAAGGTAAATCCCAAAAATTACCATATTTTCGGTGGCCAAGCCAGAACTGTCACTAACCTACTACTAGTGGGAATTAAGAAATAGTTTACCTCTTCTAAAATGTTTCTTTTATTACACTGTTGCTGAGTTAAACCATGTATTTTGTTTGGCAGTGTGACCAGCCACATGATGATACGAGAGACAGAGGGAGTTATCCCCTCCTTCATTGGCTGATTAAAATGGCTGAATCTTACCAACAACAAGGTGGATGGAGAAACCATCTACAAGTTAGTATTGGTATCATTAGTACTTATTTGCAATAACACTGTTTATCTGCATCAGCTCTTTGCTTGAATTATTGCCAAATGTTTGCCTATGTTTCGAGACTTTTTGAGAAAGGCATATTGAGTACCCTATGGTCAAAACAATTCTTTTCGAATCCGATTATGTGTTTACAACCGTTCCAAATTGCTAAAGAAAACTTTTTTTTAGCGAGATTGCTTGGTTTTGTTACACTTGTTTTGTGTGCTGAAGTTGTTTTTCTTCTGCAGGAATATCCAACCTTTCCATTAGTGCTAATGAAGTGCCTTCATTTACCAAATACTTCATGGACAAAGTATTTTTGTTTTAGGCTCACGGATTGGCTAACTTTTGTACAGCAGCGGACCCAAACAACCTCCTACTGACAGAAAATGTGTACAATATAGAGAGGACTGCATATGATGGACAACATCCACTTTCCTTCAGTGAGTACCAGATGTTAAACAACCAACTAAAGCAACAGCTATGGGAATACAGAGAGGAAACCAGGCTAAGCTTTAAAGCCTTAGAGACTGCTGAACGATCTTTAAATGTAGGTGACATATTTAGCCTTAGATCTACTGAAGCAGCCTTGAACTTTACCTCTCAAGTCGTATCAGCTAGTAAACAGTGCAGTGAAGGATTTGTTAAGTTTACTAGGTCAATTATAGAGTCTAGTGTTCAGGTACTTAGCAAGTCAGGTTTGTCTTCCCCTTGTCCTTTTGTTGTCATTGATCTGGGTACTGTTGCTAGTGGTGGGGCAACTCCATATTCCACCCTCAAGTATGCATTCATTGTGGAGAGTGAGTCTAATATGGAGTATTTCCACAAACTAGCCATGCAAAGTTACTTCCTCATTACTAACTTGGGAGAGACTCCACTACAATACTTTGGTATCGATGATTTGTCAGATATTGATATGCTTATACCAGATGGTTACAGAATAGATGGTATTACTACCACTTCTGGTAGCATACCAACAGGTAATGGGCTGGTTGGGGAGAATTCGTTGGTTCTCTCTGTTGAGGGGTTTGTGAAATGGTTTGAAATGGAATCGGTGTCACCAACTGCACACTCATCAGCAATCTTATCAACTCCAACACTACTGTATACTCACAGAGAGGGTGAGGGGGTACATAAAAGGTATGTGAAAGAAAGGTTGGCTGTTGAGAAAAAGCTACAAAACTATCCTTTGGCTCGGGAACAAAAGCTGAAGCAGATGTCTGCTGTTTTGGAGCGTTGCCAATTATTTCCTGCTCGAAGCTACGTTCCCTCCCATTGTCACCCAGTCAGCTCTGTGAAGGCTGAATCATTGAGATATCCTGCTTTGTTAGTCGGAAGCTTACAGTCTTTGCTAGCCTCAAAGATTGACTCTCCTTGGGAATGTTGGTCTTTGTTGAAAGATATGGGCGCCCCATCAGACGATTTCAAAATCTACATGAAAATAGCATTGGCACTGTCTATCTATATTCATATCACCTCCAGTCTATCTCTCAAGTGTCAGTCAGACCACCTTGTGTTGAGTATTACATCATCCACAATCTCCTCAGATACCTCCAGTGCTACTCTCTCACCACCATCCTCAGTGCAGGCAGGTAGATATTCTATAAAACATAGTAGTTATGTACTACTAGCTAGCCTACTTCTGCATGTACAGAGATTTATGAGATCTGAGCTAGCTAAAGGATCCAATGTGATGTCATCTCTTGTTAACAACTTCTCTCTCTCTATGCCCAGTTCTCTGTTGAAAGCTGAAGTTCTGCATGCACTTGGTGACCACAAGTTGTCCTTGCAGCAGCTCTATGAAGTTGTAGGGAAGAGGTATGTGAATTATGGTTGTGAGACATTTGTTGACAAGGTTGTTGAACAACTGAGATGTAAAGTAGAACATCCAGATGTGAGGAGATCTGTAGAACTCTGTGGTAGTCTACTCTATCTCACACAACAGTATCCACTTGCTTTGGACTACTCACAATGGCTGCAGAGTCATAAAACATCAGAACTTGATGGTTTAGAGTGGAAAGTTGTCTCATCTCAGTGTCTCAGAGCTGTTGGGAAGCATCAAGAGGCTTGTGATCTTCTTTTTGAGGTTGTTTTTGGTGTGAAAGATTGTCTTGGCTTGAAAGAGAAGTCTCACCTCAGAGATGAGGTGCTCCTCGCTCTGAGAGATGAGAGAGAACTAGAGAAGGAAAAGTTGATGTTGTATGAGGTTGTAGGTACTACATATGCCATGCTGGGTATTGTATACAATGATATGGCAGAGCAAGTAGAAGCTGGGGAACACATGCTATCTAGTGTTTTAGTCTTCAGTGAGCTGATGAAACGAAATACTGAGTCCAGGCAAAGGCTCCTGAATGTGCTCAAGTATTATGAAAGCATTTCTAGGGAATCAAGTTCAAACATTTTCGATCAATTGGAAGAGCTGTATGCCAGAGAGCCAGATCCGCAAGCTTGTGATAATCTAGCCGCGTTGTGTTTTAAAAATGAAAACTTCACAAAATCATTGAAATACTTTAAAATATCACTTGAGAAGTATACAAAGCTGCATGGAGAGAACACACCACACAGGGATATAGCCGTGTGCTATTATGATATTGGTAATTCATACTATAAAATGGGGTCTGACAAGTTAGCTATACAATACCACACAAAGTCACTAGAGATGTATAAAACACTGTATGGTGCAGACACTAACCATGCAGATATAGCTAACAGCTACAGATGTATAGGTGAAGTATACTACACACAAGGTCAATATAATTTAGCTCTGAAATATCACAATAAATCACTGAAGATGAACGAGGTACTACATGGTGCTGATAAAACCCATGCAGACATAGCTAGGAGCAATAGGCAGATAGGGCGTGTGTACCGGAGGTTAGGTGAACATGCCCTAGCCTTAGAGTACAACACAAAGTCACTAGAGATGTATAAAACACTCTATGGACCAGACACTAACCATGCATATATAGCTGTATGCTATAATGACATTGGTAATTCATACAATGGTCTGGGTCAGTATAAAACAGCACTCAAGTATTACTTTAGATCGCTAGAGATGTATAAATCTCTACTTGGTGCAGGCTTTAAACATACCGACATTGCTACCTCCTACAGAAACATCGGGGCTACATATAAGTCTTTGGGTCAGCTAGAGTCAGCTATGCAATATCACACCAAATCACTTGAGATGACAAAAGCCATCTATGGCATTAAGCCAGGTCATCCTGACATAGCAATGAGCTATGAATGGATTGGTGATGTATACAGTGAGCTGGGTAGGCATATGTTAGCTATGGAATATTACACCAAGTCATTGGATATGCTGAAAGCACTATTTGGTGCAGACAGTAACCATACAGATATAGCTAGGTGTTACAACAATATCGGTGGTGTATACAGTAGAATGGGTCAGCTAGAGTCAGCCTTAGAATGTTACATCAATGCACTTGAGATGAGGAGAACACTCTATGGTACACAGTCTAACCACATAGACATCGCTACCAGCTACAACTATATCGGTATTGCATACATCGATAAGGGAGAATACAAAATAGCACTAGAATATCTCCACAAGGCAATGGGTATAGGATTAGCTGTAGGTGGTCCAGAAGCTTCCAATCCTGCATTGGCTACAGACTACAACAACATTGGTTGTGTACACCGTATGTTAGGGGACTATACAGTGGCTATGGAGTATCACATCAAGTTTCTGGAGATGAAGAGAAAAGTGAACGGTCACGCAACTGACAACCTGGATATAGCTGCCAGCTACAACAACATTGGTCACATATACAGAGGACTCAAAATGTACACAACAGCACTAGAGTACTACACCAAGTGTCTAGCTATAAGGAAGGCTGTATACAGTGATACGCCTAACCAACCAAGTATAGCTGCCAGCTATTACCGGATTGGTAAAACCTACAGATTGATGGGTCAGCATGCATTAGCTTACAAGTTTCTAGAACTTTCCCTTCAGACTTCACCAGTTGGCAATGTGCCAATAGACATAGACATCAGTATTACTGCTGCCAGCTGCTGCCTGCACCTGAAACTGTGGCACAAATGTTGGTTGTATCTGTACTCTGCCCTCAACCGCTGCCTCTCTTTGTCTCAAAGTCAGCGACAGCTGTTTCTCTTAGCAAAAGTTCATTACCTCATCAGCCTGTTGTTGTTTCACCTTGGTCTTGTTTCGCAGTCTCTGGAACATTCTATGTTTTCTCTCAACCTATCTTGTATACCTCTAACAGACAAAGAGAACATAACTCCAGAGTATATAGAGTTGTACAAGGATGTTCAGGTACTCAGTGCCAGTCTAGAGCTGGTTAGGGGTTGGTGGACTCAGTTTCGTAGTTGGTGATTTTAGCCTTGGTTCCTGGTTTTGTGTTGGCTACCTGACTGGGTTTTCTAGAATATTTCCACTTCTACTAGTTACACAGGCTGCTAACTGTACATATACAGAACATTAGGTATTGTTCAAGCTGCTGCTTCAGTCACCAGATATTATATTACAGTGGTTATATAATCCGCCTTTGACCAATCAGAGGGCATGCTTGCCTTCAACTCTCTTTTTGTTCTTTTAATTTTTTATTGCTAATGAATATTTTAGTTTTCACTTCTCCAATGCATACCTTGTGTAGTTGTCTCCCTTGTTTTGTATCTGCTTTACCAACACTGTGTTTGATTTAATTACACTTTATTCAAGTTTTACCGACGCATTACATAACTACGTAATTGTTGCTGTCATTGTGTATTATGTAACAGCAAGTTACATGGTGACACAATTTATGACCTCTTTTGCATGTTTGTTGAGCCTTAAATAAAGCTGTGTGTTTGGTTTATTATGTAATCGTGTTGTGATATATGTTATATGTAGAAATAAATCTATACATAATACTTTAATCTTCCTAACTGTGAGTTTTTTGTGATAATTTTATTAAGCAAATACAAAAGCAGAGACAGCATTCATAGCCATTGCTCCATCTGTTTGGGACTACAACAGTGAGCAGACGCTTTATATGATGTCTTTTCAAAATAACCTTTTAGAGCTATGATTGAGCTGACTGTTTTAAGTGAAATGCTAACTATTTTATTAAGTTTGACAAATTCAGGGAAAGACATTGGTTACGGTTTTTTTAAGTCATGTGACTGCATTCACATCAGTGATGAAGCATTTCTTCTATGTAACCAGTACCTTTAAGTAGCAAGTACATATAGTGATTAGCTGATGATTGTGCTTAGTGTTAGAAGATTCACCTACTTCTCTACCTGGTGAAATCAATGAGTTAATTGCTAGTATTTTATGTCTGGTAATTTTTAAGTTTGGATCGAGATCGAAACATGACTAGCCACTTTCTTGATCAGCAACTGCAGAATGCAAACTTTATACCACCTCTTCCAATAATCTCATTTCATTCATTTATCCAGCGATCATATAAGGACTTGTTAGCTACAGTCTGGACCAACATGTTTGAGCGGAGTAGCTGAAAAATTGAGAATGTTAAAATCTTGTGCAACTTCTGCGAGGAGTTTCCCCAATCGCTAGGCTCAATCACTATATGTACATGCAGCATTAGTATATTCAAACTAGAGGTTGAGTCATCTCCTCTCTTTGTGAATCTGGCTGAAAACTGTAGTTGTCTGCTTTTTTAGTTGGTTTGACTGATTCCTGAAGTTATCTGCTCTTACTGCGGGTTTACTTGAAAGTGGAAGTTGTCTGCTCCTCTATGCAGCATTTAGTTAAATGGTGCATAAAATAGCATCAATAATATTGACCCAAAAAGATTGTAGGGTGTATATAGCTATAGATATATGATATCTCAACATGGAGGTGCTTTTTGTTTACAAAAAACTGCTTGAACCTTTTTGTACTAAGCAAGAGGCTTTGCAGGGCTTCTTTATATTGGAAGTCTCTGGAAGGATGCAATAAGCAGCCTGGTGAGCTGGATCTCAGGTGGGCAGGTGACATTCCTTAATAAATATTATTTTGTTGGTTAAGCGGTTTCCTGCCATAAAACTGCATTTCCTGTCTAGCTAGTGTAGAATTTCTTAAAATTTTTAGCTGTTTCAAAAATTATCTAGATGTTTTTGATATATTTAGCTTACGTGGGAAATACAATCTACGTGATTGTTTTAAAGAAGGCAGAAACTACCTGTAAATCATGTGAACTATCCTGAAAATATTAAGGCAGTTAATATAGCGTATGCTTTTTGCACCAATAGCAGTTGTCCCCATTCTTTTACCATCGTTGCATACAAATACGCCACAGACCAGCTGATCAATAGAAATAAAGTAGTGGCTAGAGCTATATAAAACTGTTATAATGCGTAGCACAACTTACTTGTAAGCACAGTGAGACAAGAATGGACGAGTCTCCGTAGAGTCGATCACAATAGCACGTGACATAGACTTCCACCGGGGATAGCCGAGGGCACAATCACAAGTAGTCACGATGTCAAGTGGACATCACATAAGCCGTGTACCTGCAAGCGGGTACACGCAAGTATACAACATGCCCTTTTTTTTTCCAAGTTAGCACGACACACACAAGGCACCAATCAATAGTCACAGCTAGCTTCAGAACTGAACCATCATCATAAGCATACTTCAAACTACGCACTCCGGCTAGGGGCAGAGACAGTATCCACACCGGCAAGGCGTACAGTTAGGTAGAACAAATACGTACCTCACCCGTGTCATACCTACCACTTGCCACTCACCACAAGGACTCAATCTCACCAGGATCGCTATCGTCCGTATCGCCACTGCGGTCAAACCAATCTCGTACTACACCCGAGGGTGTTCCACTATCGTCATCTGGTTTCGGTTCCGGACCACACATTTGGCCTTCACCTCCACATGGCTTCGGGTCTGAGTCACACAATTGACTCTCGCCTCCACCTCCACTTGGCTTTGGTTCCGGACCACACTTTTGGCCTTCACCTCCGCCTGGCTTTGTATCCGAGTCACACAATTGACTCTCACCTCCACCTATCACAGTCTCACCTAGGTGAGTAGCACTATCCCCCTCACCGAAGTGAGTATCACATTCCATTTTCTCACTGGAGTGAGGCCTCTGAACAGCCTCGGAGACAAGCTGTTGCCGGGTCACAAGTGACTGCACGGCAACTACCTCCTGGCTTTCCTCCGCAGGAGCCGAAGCTTCCGCAGGCCTAACAGATGACTCCCTCTGGGCTGTGACCAGCTCCTCAGAGTGAGTGGAACTGTTAGGTGCCGCAGGGGTGTGGTGAGCACCCCTAGCACTGGTACCACTATCACTAGCACTTGCACCCTTGCCAGACAAGACCTTGTTCTTAAGGTTGGCAAGCTGATCGAGGATCTGCCTAAAATCGGCTTCACTCTCAATCTCACGCTCCAGCTGAGCCTCATCATGCTGGATACCAGCCATAGCATGCCTAAACTGCTCTTCCGCGTCCTGACGCCTTTGCGCCAGTGCTCTTCTGCGGGAGGCAATCAAGGAACGGTCCATAATGTTGCTGGATTTGATGTCAGCCAGAAAGCTTCCAACCTTCTGGAGGAAGGGTTGCCGACTAGCCGAAGCACCAGCACTGACACCACTAGCACCGCGAACATTACCCTTCGTCACGGCCTGGGAATAATTTTTCCCAGAAACAACAGAAGAGGTAGAGCGTGGAGTCTTTGCTGCCACCTCACGTTGTGGCTCGGACTCAGCCTGCCTCTTGCTGTTGCCCTTGAGGAAGCCTGCACCTCCTTCCTCACAATCACCGATCTCATGTCCTGCCTTGCCACACCAAGTACAGGCAGCCACTGTGCACTCTCGCACCCAGTGACCACGCTGTTCACAACGCTTGCAGACATTGCCTGGGCAGTCTGCAGCAACATGGTCCCTGAAAGCCCTGCATATTATGCAACGTTTGTTGCCAGGCTTTCCAAACAGCTTCCTGCCACTGTCACTAGGACCAGAGCCACGGTCAGGTCCTCCAGAGCCACGACCAGGTCCTCCACCGGGAGCACTACCTCCAGCACCGGCCACTTTAGGGCCACCCTCCGCCATTGTCACAGTAAGGACAGTAAGGTCTCGTACAGTGTAAGTAAATAGAACAGCTACACCTGGCAAATAGAAATGTGCAAATCAATAATATTCATAGTCACCGAATCTCTGGGGAGGCTTGCTATGTCTGCCCCTCCTAGTTACTACAGGATTTGTAGCAACCTCAGGCCTATTGTTATCACTAACTTCATCATTATTATTATCACTGTTGCCATCATCATTGTCAGCAGGGGCCTGTTCCCCCGACTCTCCACCATTAGCACCCTGTCCCAAGGCCTCTCTACCAGGAGGTGTGTCACCCTCGAGACCACCGCCACTAACTTCCTGACAACCTTTATCATCAGCGAGTGATGGGATGGTTAAAACAACATTCTCATTAGTCACAGTGTCAGAGTGAAGCAGAAATAGATGTTTCCTATTACGGCGTATCTCACTCTGGCCCACCCTGACCCAATAGCTCTTAGGAGAATTGTCCTCCCTTAAAACAATCCCTTGGGAACCAGCATCACTAGGTGCATTGACATAAACAACTTGACCTGGCTCGAGTTTTGGCAATTCCGCAACTCTATACTTCCTGTCCCACTTTTTTTTCATCCTTCTCTTTCTATTGTACTCTGTGTCCTCAAACTGGCCATAATCAATATCAGTATCATAGCTAATGCCCAGATTAGACCGCACGGGTCGCCCAAACATTAACTCACTGGGTGTGTACCCTGATGGCAAAGGTGTAGTCCTATACGCTGCTAGCGCAACACATTTATCACTACAACTTTTCCACAGCCTCTTAACAGTTTTAACAGCACTTTCTGCCAAGCCATTCGATTGAGGGTATCTAGGGCTACTAGTTGCCAAGATAAATCCACTCTGCTCAGCAAATTCCCGAAACTCTCTGCTGTCATAGCATCTACCATTGTCAGATCGTATAACATTTGGGATGCCGAAACATGAAAACACAGATTTCATAGCCTTAATCACAGCTTTAGATGTCTGTGATACAATTGGCACAGCTTCAATCCACTTAGTATAGTAATCGATCAAAATTACATATAATGCGTCATCAAGCATGAATATGTCACTACCTACTTCCTCCCAAGGCCGGGATGGCAACACATGTTCATACATAGGTTCATGTTTAACCTGACTATGCATGATACAAACATTACATTGAGATATGTACTCAGCAATGTCACGGCCTACCCCTGGCCACCAAAAGTGGCGTTGCGCCCTATTACGACACTTGGACACACCCTGATGGCCTTCGTGACACAATTCTAGATACCTCGGTCTCAAAGACAAAGGTATATACACCCTAGCATCATATAACAGCAAACCGTTATATACAGAAAGCCTATTTCTGGCGGCATAAAGCTTAGACAGTTCATCAGGTGCAAGTTCAGTGCCCTCAGGCCAGTGAGCATGCATATAACGCAGACAGTGGACAGCAGATTCATCCTTACCCATAGCATCTCTGATTTCCTGCTCTTTTAAATCACTATAAGCAGAACTAGAGACAACTGATTGCACATAACATTCAACATCGCTACATTGGGTAGACTCCAACTCGTTATAAGAAACGTTGCCATTAGGTCTACTCAAAGTATCAGCTAACAGCATATCTTTCCCAGGAGTGTGGAAAATATCATAATCATACCTCAGCAACCGCAACTTGAACCTTTGTACCCTCACCGGCAAGCATGATAGATCTTTTTCTCCCAAGATGGATATCAAGGGCTTGTGATCACTCTCAATTTCAAATTTACGACCTACCAGGTAGTAATCAACTTTCTCACACGCCCATGTGATGGCGAGAGCCTCTTTCTCAACCATCGCGTAGCGTTTCTCAGTTTCCGTCATTTTCCTTGAGGCATACTCTACAGGTTGCCAACATCCATTATCATTCAACTGCAAAAGAATAGCACCCAAAGCGTTCTTACTAGCATCAGCAGAAACTCTATGTTTACAATTCAAATCAAAAGTACACAGTACAGGAGCCTTAGTTATCTCCTCTTTGACCCTTTCAAAGGCTCTGTCTTGGTCGGGTCCCCAAAACCACTCCGATCTGCTGCCAGTGACAGCGTTAATCGGAACACAAAGTTCTGCAAGTCTGTCACTAAACTTCATAAGGTAGTTAACCATACCAGTGAACCTCCTGGCCTCAGTCTTGTTTGAGGGTGGGTTCATGTCAACGATTGCCCTGATTTTATCAGGGTCGGGTCTTATCCCCATGCCACTAACCAAGTGTCCAAGGAACTTCACCTCATTGCAGCCAAACTCGCATTTTTCCTTCCTAAGTGTCAACCCGGAATCAGCGATCCGTCTGAGCACCTTATCCAAACGGTGCCAGTGCTCCTCTGGGTTTTTACCATACACCAGTATATCATCCATCAAGCAAATAACACCTTTCAAACCATGCAATATTTTTTCCATAGCTCGTTGGAAATACTCAGGAGCTGAAGATATACCAAAAGGCATTCTTTTAAAGCAAAATCTACCCCAAGGGGTTACAAAGGTTGTCAACAATCTACTCTCAGTGTCGAGTTTCACTTGCCAAAAGCCAGAATTAGCATCCAATTTCGAAAACATAATGCCATTAGACAGATCAGATAACATATCAGAAATTTTGGGCAGAGGGTAAATCTCTCTCCTAACCGCCCGATTCAGATTAGTCAAATCAATGCACATTCTTATCAGTAGTAATATATGAGCAGATCTCCCTACCAAGTGTTTTTTTGTGGATTAGACCTTGGAGGTTATGCAATGGGTTACGACGTTGGATGAATTCGCCGAGTTTATATTGTATTTCATTTGAGGGGTACTTGAGTGGCATTTGAGTGGCATTTAAGTGGCATTTGAGTTTTTGATTATTTTTTTACTTAACTTAAACTTATATGGCATATAGATTTTGAATGTATGGCATTTAAGTTTTGATAATTCTATACATAATTCTAACTCATATAGCATTCAAGTTTTGATAATTTTTTACATAATTCAAATTCATATGGTTACTTGAGAGAGAGAAAGGAGAGAGGGGAGAGGGGAGAGGAGAGGTGAGAGAGGAGAGAAGAGAGAGGAGAGAGGAGAAAGAGGAGAGAGACTTTTTAGTTTTCTATACATTCATGTATATATGGATAATTATGTACATATTTATGGTTATATTTACATTTACACTGCATAATATACATTTATTACATAATAAGTATATTAAATGCTATAAAATATGTTGGAAAATCACCAAATTAGACCTCTAGATGGTTAAAATCTACAGTATTTGGGAAATAATATGATTATATACATTGATTACATAATAAGTAGGGAAAATCTTCCTATATAATATAGCTAGAGTCAGTAAATACTAAGTAATACAAAGCACTACAACTTGTAATGACAATCAATGCATACATACATACATATGGTATCTTGAGAGAAAGAGAGAGAGGAGAGAGAGAGGAGAGAGATTTTTTTAGTTTTCTATACATTCATGTATATATGGTTAATTATGTACATATTTATGGCTATATTTATATCTACATAGAGAGAGGAGAGAGGAGAGAGGAGATATATCTACATTGAATTTTAGTTATTTACATAATAAGTATATTGAATACTATAAAATATCTTGGAAAATTGTCAAATTAGACCTCTAGATGGTTAAAATTTACAGTTTGATAATTTTTTTACATAATTCGAATTCATATGGTTACTTGAGAGAGAGAGAGGAGAGAGGGGAGAGGGGAGAGGAGAGATGAGAGAGGAGAGAAGAGAGAGGAGAGAAGAGAGAGGAGAGAGAGGAGAGAGACTTTTTAGTTTTCTATACATTCATGTATATATGGATAATTATGTACATATTTATGGATATATTTACATTTACATTGCATAATATACATTTATTACATAATAAGTATATTAAATGCTATAAAATATGTTGGAAAATCAGCAAATTAGACCTCTAGATGGTTAAAATCTACAGTTACAGTATTTGGGAAATAACTGCAAGAGAGGAGAGAGGAGTATTTGGTAGAGGAGGGAGGAGAGAGGAGAGAGAGGGGGCTTGAGCATAAATATCTTGGAAAATTGTCAAATTAGACCTCTAGATGGTTAAAATTTACAGTATTTGGGAAATAACTACAATAGAAAACATTATGAATGTATGGCATTTAAGTATTACTAGTTTTTTACATAATTTGAACTCATATGGTATCTTGAGAAAAAGGAGACAGGAAAAGAGGAGAGAGGAGGGAAATAATTGCACTCAAATGAAAAAAATAGATGAAGCTAGATATTCATCTATTTGTATATATCCACAAGAAAACTAGGGTATTTGGTGAAGTATTCTTTTATTCCATTCAATTTTCATTAATTTTATTTGAATTGAAGTATTATTTACAATGGTTAGAATTTATTAAAATTGCTGCTCAATCCTTTATCCAACACCTACAACAATTCTTAGTAATAGTAGTGTATTTTTTAGTTTTTTATACAACCATGTATATATGGATAATTATGTACATATTTATGGATATATTTATATCTAGATTGAATAATATACATTTATGACATAATAACTATATTGAATGCTATAAAATATGTTGGAAAATCACCAAATTAGCCCTCTAGATGGTTAAAATTTACAGTATTTGGGAAATAACTGCAAGAGAGGAGAGAGGAGTATTTGGTAGAGGAGAGAGGAGAGAGGAGAGAGAGGAGGCTTGAGCGTAAATATTTCTTTTAGTTATTTACATAATAAGTATATTGAATACTATAAAATATCTTGGAAAATCGTCAAATTAGACCTCTAGATGGTTAAAATTTACAGTATTTGGGAAATAACTACAATAGAAAACATTATGACTGCTCAATCCTTTATCCAACACCTACAATAATTCTTAGTAATAGTAGTGTAATGAGACTGAGTAATAATCTACACACACCTTGTTCACTCTGTATGCTGTAGCACATGTTTTTCCTTTAGTTATCTGCAGTTACTTCAATTGGATCTTATCCAGATGTTTTATAGTCTTTGCTGCTGCTGTGTTTTGTCTCAAACAGAAGTCCAAAGTAGGCATTGTGTCTACAAAATACAAAAAAATTGATTGTTACAATTGATTCATTTATTTTCATTGACTTTATCTACATATACATAAAGTAGCGAACAAACAGTTTGTGTGAGTATGAAACTATCTAGAGCATAAATACTTCTTTTAGTTATATATATTTACACTTATTATGTTTACCATACATGTAATCAGCGTTAATTTTTGATTTTTGTTTAAAAACTATTATTATTTCTGGTAAAAAACTACATTAGTTAAGTTTTAGAATCATATAAATGAAATTCGTGTCAATTTAGCATCTACTGCATTATATATTTACAATATTACTTTGTAAATATTAGTGAAAGAAATTATGAAATACCTGCGAGTAATTAAGTAATTCAGTAAGGAAATTGATTGGAATCGTAGTAATATTTTTCAAATACAACATTGCTTTGCAACGACTATTAATGAAAGCGATTATGAAATGTTGATGAGTAACTAAGTAATCTAGTAAGGAAAACTGATCGAAATCACGGTAATATTTGTTAATAGATACTTGCGACAGGTTTTATCAACGAAAAAGTCAAGCGATTTTCAAATGTTTACGAGTAACTAAGCGATTCAGTAGAAAAAACTAACAGAAATCACGCGATATCCGTTTTTGAAATATTTACGATAAACCAAATTGGGACATTGCTGTTATCAACCAAAAGATCAAGCGAGTATCAAATGTTTACGAGTAACTAAGTGATTCAGTTGGCAAAAACCGATTGAGATCATGTGACATCCGTTACAAATATTTACGTCAAGTTAGCAACGGAAAAAACAAAATATTTCTTAGAATATTCACTATAGCAAGTTACGATAATTTTGTACTCGCTCTAAAGGTAAAGGTTTTCAGTCCATTTTTGGTCAGACCAAAATTTATGTGAGACGTTTTAGGCATTATTTCAGTCAACGTAATGTTACCAGTTCATTTTCACAAGTTTTTATTATTTATTTTAAAAATAAATAATTAGAGCTTTCTACTGGTGTTAAATTATTATTGATTGTTTTTTACCTTATCACCACTTAGAGCCAGATGATTTAATTAACTAAAGACAAATAATTATTTTAGCGTTTCTTACCTTGATGCTCTCCTAGTAGCTGTAGTAGATGATGCTTCTCCGCTTGCTGTTGAAGAACTGGATGCTTTCTATGTGAAAACAGTGGCTCTTAAATAGCTAAAGTTGCACTGATTAAACCCTATGAATCAGCATTTTTTCCAATGCTTTCGCGGGAATAAAAACTGTTTATTCCCGCGAAAGCAACGGTTTCCATTCGCGTGAAAATAAATTATTTATTCCCGCGAAAGCAACGGTTTCTATTCGTGTGAAAATAAATTATTTATTCCCGCGAAAGCAACGGTTTGTATTCGCCTGAAAATAAAATGTTTATTCCCGCGAAAGCAACGGTTTCCATTCGTGTGAAAATAAATTATTTATTCCCGCGAAAGCAACGGTTTGTATTCGCCTGAAAATAAATTATTTATTCCCGCGAAAGCAACGGTTTGTATTCGCCTGAAAATAAAATGTTTATTCCCGCGAAAGCAACGGTTTCCATTCGCGTGAAAATGAAGTATTGATTCCCGCGAAAGCTTTGGTTTGTATTCGCGGGAAAATAAAATTTCTATTCCCGCGAAAGCAACGGTTTCTATCCGTGTGAAAATAAATTATTTATTCCCGCGAAAACATTGGTTTGTATTCGCGTGAAAATAAAATATTTATTCCCGCGAAAGCAACGGTTTCCATTCGCGTGAAAATAAAGTATTGATTCCCGCGAAAGCAACGGTTTCCATTCGCGTGAAAATAAAGTATTGATTCCCGCGAAAGCTTTGGTTTGTATTCGCGGGAAAATAAAATTTCTATTCCCGCGAAAGCAACGGTTTCTATCCGTGTGAAAATAAATTATTTATTCCCGCGAAAACATTGGTTTGTATTCGCGTGAAAATAAAATATTTATTCCCGCGAAAGCAACGGTTTCCATTTGCGTGAAAATAAAGTATTGATTCCCGCGAAAGCAACGGTTTCCATTCGCGTGAAAATAAAGTATTGATTCCCGCGAAAGCTTTGGTTTGTATTCGCGGGAAAATAAAATTTCTATTCCCGCGAAAGCAAGGGTTTCCATCCGTGTGAAAATAAATTATTTATTCCCGCGAAAGCAACGGTTTGTATTTGCCTGAAAATAAAATGTTTATTCCCGCGAAAGCAACGGTTTGTTTTCGTCTGAACATAAAATGTTTATTCCCGCGAAAGCAACGGTTTGTATTCGCCTGAAAATAAATTATTTATTCCCGCGAAAGCAACGGTTTGTATTCGCCTGAAAATAAAATGTTTATTCCCGCGAAAGCAACGGTTTCCATTCGTGTGAAAATAAATTATTTATTCCCGCGAAAGCAACGGTTTGTATTCGCCTGAAAATAAATTATTTATTCCCGCGAAAGCAACGGTTTGTATTCGCCTGAAAATAAAATGTTTATTCCCGCGAAAGCAACGGTTTCCATTCGTGTGAAAATAAATTATTTATTCCCGCGAAAGCAACGGTTTGTATTCGCCTGAAAATAAATTATTTATTCCCGCGAAAGCAACGGTTTGTATTTGCCTGAAAATAAAATGTTTATTCCCGCGAAAGCAACGGTTTGTATTCGTCTGAACATAAAATGTTTATTCCCGCGAAAGCAACGGTTTGTATTCGCCTGAAAATAAATTATTTATTCCCGCGAAAGCAATGGTTTGTATTCGCCTGAAAATAAAATGTTTATTCCCGCGAAAGCAACGGTTTCGATTCGCGTGAAAATAAAGTATTTATTCCCGCGAAAGCAACAGTTTCCATTCGTGTGAAAATAAAATATTTATTCCCGCGAAAGCAACGGTTTGTATTCGTCTGAAAATAAATTATTTATTCCCGCGAAAACATTGGTTTGTATTTGTGTGAAAATAAAATTTGTATTCCCGCGAAAGCAACGGTTTCCATTCGCGTGAAAATAAATTATTTATTCCCGCGAAAACACTGTTTTTTATTCACGCGAAAAAACAGTTTATATTCCCGCGAAAGCATTGGAAAAAATGCTGATTCATAGGGTTTTATCAGTGCAACCTTAGCTATTTAAGAGCCACTGTTTTCACACAGAAAGCATCCAGTTCTTCAACAGCAAGCGGAGAAGCATCATCTACTACAGCTACTAGGAGACCATCAAGGTAAGAGATGCTAAAATAATTATTTGTCTTTAGTTAATTAAATCATCTGGCTCTAAGCGGTGATAAGGTAAAAACTAATCAATATCAATAATTATTTAACACTAGTAGAAAGCTCTAATTATTTATTTTTAAATTTTATGCTAGTTTGAGACAAAACGCTGTATATAAAGACAATGAAAATAAATGAATCAATTGTAACAATCAACTTTTTGTATTTTGTAGACACAATGTGTACTTTGGACTCTTGTTTGAGACGAAATGCATCAGTAGCAAAGACTATAAAACATCTGGCTAAGATCTACCAACAGCACACTTCTCCAACACAGCAAGAATTTCTTTCAAGATCTACCACCTACTTAGATGATACCAAACCAATGAAGACTCAAACTACATGAGTTTTGAAAACCAATGAAGACTCAAACTACATGAATTTCGAAGACAGCATACTTCTCCAACACAGCAAGAATTCCTTTCAAGATCTACCACCTACTTAGATGATACCAAACCAATGAAGACTCAAACTACATGAGTTTTGAAAACCAATGATGACTCAAACTACATGAATTTTGAAGACAGCATACTTCTCCAACACAGCAAGAATTCCTTTCAAGATCTACCACCTATTTAGATGATACCAAACCAATGAAGACTCAAACTACATGAGTTTTGAAAACCAATGAAGACTCAAACTACATGAATTTTGAAGACAGCATACTTCTCCAACACAACAAGAATTCCTTTCAAGATCTACCACCTACTTAGATGATGCCAAACCAATGAAGACTCAAACTACATCAATTTTGCAGACAGCACACTTCTCCAACACAGCAAGAATTCCTTTCAAGATCTACCACCTACTTAGATCATATCAAACCAATGAAGACTCAAACTACATGAATTTTGAAGACAGCGTACTTCTCCAACACAGCAAGAATTCCTTTCAAGATCTACCACCTACTCAGATGATACCAAACCAATGAAGACTCAAACTACATGAGTTTTGAAAACCAATGAAGACTCAAACTACATGAATTTTGAAGACAGCATACTTCTCCAACACAGCAAGAATTCCTTTCAAGATCTACCACCTACTTAGATGATACCAAACCAATGAAGACTCAAACTACATGAGTTTTGAAGACAGCATACTTCTCCAACACAGCAAGAATTCCTTTCAAGATCTACCACCTACTTAGATGATGCCAAACCAATGAAGACTCAAACTACATCAATTTTGAAGACAGCACACTTCTCCAACACAGCAAGAATTCCTTTCAAGATCTACCACCTACTTAGATGATGCCAAACCAATGAAGACTCAAACTACATCAATTTTGAAGACAGCATACTTCTCCAACACAGCAAGAATTCCTTTCAAGATCTACCACCTACTTAGATCATATCAAACCAATGAAGACTCAAACTACATGAATTTTGAAGACAGCATACTTCTCCAACACAGCAAGAATTCCTTTTAAGATCTACCACCTACTTAGATGATGCCAAACCAATGAAGACTCAAACTACATCAATTTTGAAGACAGCACACTTCTCCAACACAGCAAGAATTCCTTTCAAGATCTACCACCTACTTAGATCATATCAAACCAATGAAGACTCAAACTACATGAATTTTGAAGACAGCATACTTCTCCAACACAGCAAGAATTCCTTTCAAGATCTACCACCTACTTAGATGATACCAAACCAATGAAGACTCAAACTACATGAGTTTTGAAAACCAATGAAGACTCAAACTACATGAATTTTGAAGACAGCATACTTCTCCAACACAGCAAGAATTCCTTTCAAGATCTACCACCTACTTAGATGATACCAAACCAATGAAGACTCAAACTACATGAGTTTTGAAGACAGCATACTTCTCCAACACATCAAGAATTCCTTTCAAGATCTACCACCTACTTAGATGATGCCAAACCAATGAAGACTCAAACTACATCAATTTTGAAGACAGCACACTTCTCCAACACAGCAAGAATTCCTTTCAAGATCTACCACCTACTTAGATCATATCAAACCAATGAAGACTCAAACTACATGAATTTTGAAGACAGCATACTTCTCCAACACAGCAAAAATTCCTTTCACAAGAATTCCTTTCAAGATCTACCACCTACTTAGATCATATCAAACCAATGAAGACTCAAACTACATGAATTTTGAAGACAGCATACTTCTCCAACACAGCAAGAATTCCTTTCAAGATCTACCACCTACTTAGATGATACCAAACCAATGAAGACTCAAACTACATGAGTTTTGAAGACAGCATACTTCTCCAACACAGCAAAAATTCCTTTCAAGATCTACCACCTACTTAGATGATGGCAAACCAATGAAGACTCAAATAACATGGATTTTGAAGATAAGATGATAGCAAACCAATGAAGACTCAATGTTACACAACATTACTTTCTCTCCTGCTTAGATGATACCAAACCAATGAAGACTCAAACTACATGGATTCTACTTCGATGATGCTGAAAAAGAAAACTGTCCAGAACAAGAGCTCAAGAAGCTAATCTATAACTCAAGGCTATCATATCACTATAGGTGAGTTTTACTAATTTTTACCATAAATTAAACAAAATGCTGAATATATACATTTTACAAGTGAAAAAAGGACTTTTTTGGTGAAATTAGTGTATTTTTTACAACAAAATGCTGAATATATACATTTTTCAGGGAAAAAAAGGACTTTTTTGGTGTAAATAGTGTATTTTTTTACAACAAAAATGCTGAACATATACATTTTCTAGGTGAAAAAAGGACTTTTTTGATGTAATTAGTGTATTTTTTACAACAAAATGCTGAATATATACATTTTCATGGTAATTGTTTTAGATAGATGAAAGAGAATCAAAAACACTTGGTGAAAATAATGCTCAAGAAAGAACAAGTTGAACAATGTAACTTGGTGAGTTATTTCCCTTTTCTAATAATGTAAACTATCCAATGTAACTAGAACTATAATTCAAATTCATGTAATTATTTTACATTTTCGCTTAATCATTCTATACTAATGCATAACTTTTTTATTTTAGTTCATTACGAAATTAAAAGCACATAGAACAGAAGTCTTCCTTCCTAAGATATAACATCACTACATCAAAGACATCATTGTAAAGGAACAAACTATGCATTAACTGTTACTACTTTGTATTTATTACAAGTTGTAGTGCTTTGTATTACTTAGTATTTACTGACTCTAGCTATATTATATGCGGAGATTTTCCTTACTTATTATGTAATAAATGTATATAATCATATAATGATTCATTTTTAATCAATGTATTAATTCAATTTAGATATATCTCCTCTCTTCTCTCTCTCTATGTAGATATAAATATACCCATAAATATGCACATAATTGACCATATATACATTAATTGCTAGAAAACTAAAAGATTTCTCTCTCCTCTCTCTCTTTCTCTCTCAAGATACCATATGTATGTATGTATGTATGTATGAATGCATTGATTGTCATTACAAGTTGTATTGCTTTGTATAACTTAGTATTTACTGACTCTAGCTATATTATATAGGAAGATTTTCCCTACTTATTATGTAATCAGGTATATAATCATATAATGTTTCATTTTTGATCAAAATATTTATTCAATGTAGATATATCTCCTCTCTCTATGTAGATATAAATATACCCATAAATACGTACATAATTAACCATATATACATGAATGTATAGAAAACTACTAATGTAGTTTTTTTACCAAACAACAGTACATCAAAAACATTATTGTAAAGGTATATTATATAGGAAGATTTTCCATACTTATTATGTAATAAATGTATATAATCATATAATGATTAATTTTTGATCAATATATTTATTCAATGTAGATATATCTCTTCTCTCCTCTCTCCTCTCTTTCTTCCTCTCTCCTCTCTCTCTCCCTCTCTCCTCTCTCTCTTTCTTTATCTCAAGATACCATATGTATGTATACATTGATTATCATTACAAGTTGTAGTGCTTTGTATTACTTAGTATTTACTGACTCTAGCTATATTATATAGGATGATTTTCCCTACTTATTATGTAATCAATGTATATAATCATAAAATGTTTCATTTTTGATCAATATAGTTATTCAATGTAGATAAAACTCCTCTCTCCTTTCTCTCTCCTCTCTCCTCTCTGTCTTCTCTCTCCTCTCTCTCAAGATGCCATATGAGTTCAAATTATGTGAAAAAAGTATCAAAACTTAAATGCCATACATTCAAAATCTAGCTGCCATATGAGTTCAAATCAAGTAAAAAAATAATCAAAACTCAAATGCCACTTAAATGCCACTCAAATGCCACTCAAGTACCCCTCAAGTAAAATACAATATAAACTCGGCGAATTCATCCAACGCCGTAACCCATTGTCTCAACTCCAAGGTCAGATCCACAAAAAAACACTTGGTAGGGAGATCTGCTCATATATTACTACTCTTATCTTACCATTGGATTTTGGAGCAATGGTCAAACCTGAACACCAGTCTGTAGGTTGTTCCACAGGTTCAATGACGCCACTCTCGAGCATGTTATCAATCTCCTGTTTAGCTTTCTCCCTCAACCCTGCGGCTATGGGTCTGGGTGAAAATAGCCTAACAGGCTCAATACCTTCTCTCAAGTGGATTTTGAATATCCCAGGCATTGTTCCCAAACCTTTGAACACATCAGCAAATTTCATAATGGGATCAAAAGTGTTAGCACACATTGCGTTGACAACAGCTAAAAGGTTCAGTTGTCGCAGCTCAGGAATACCTAACAGATTCTTTCGTGAACCCTTGAGCACATAAATATGGCATTTGGTAGAGCAATAAGTACTCTCAATACGCACCTTACTAATACCAGCTACATTCAGCTGAGAACCATCAGCACCAGTCAGTTGGCGCTCTGGTTGGTCAAGCTGCAAACCTAACCTCTCACAAGTTCTCTCAGTGAGAGTAGAAACCTCCGCACCAGTATCAAATGTAAAATCAACATTGTGGTCATTAACTTTCAGAGTTCTAACAATTCTACTCTCTAGTCACCTTTTTGAGCTGCTAGAACTCCTAACAGTATCAGCATACATAACACGTCTAGCCCTAGGACTAGGTGAGTGACCATAACTACTAGCACTATCACTACTCATATCTCTACGGCTACTGTAATTGCGACGTTTAGTCGGGCAATCAGCCGAGGTATGAGCTCGGCGATTACATGTGTAGCATCGAACAAGAGGACAGTTTCTTATCATGTGTGAATAGTCACCACAGTTGAAGCAACCATCACTAGTGGTCTTAGGTGACTGGCGCCTAGATGGCCGGGTTCTACGCCTGTCATCCTGTTTATAGCCACGTCTATGCCACTCTGGAGCACTTTCACTGCTGGTAGACCCTGACCTAGACACACCACGTAACCTACCTGGTCTACGCCAATCTGACACTTCACTAGCAGGAGACCTAGATCTGTGTGACCCACCCGGTCTCCTAGCACTTCTATCACGTCTACCAGTGGTGCCAACTGCAGACACATCCTCTTTCTCCACAGCGGCAGCCTCCTGCTTGACTGGGAGTTGTTCCCTCTTTGCACTTCCGAGAATCTGTTCAGATTCTCTAGCAAGCCTTCTGGCTCTCAGTGTATCTGTGAGCCCTTGCCAGCCTAAATCATTTCTCTGCATCAGTTGGGTTCGTAGGGAGGACTCCCTTAAACCATTGACAGCGAAAGCTAGAGCAAACCCCTGTCTAACATCATCATTGTTAACACCAAAATTCAATGTTCTACTGAGTTTTTCCACTCTCAATAAATAATCATTTTCCTGCTCGTCAACATTTTGATTTACAGTAACAAACCTCATGGTTTTAACATAAATGGTCTCTTCTGTACCATAAACATTTCTCAAATGAGCCATAGCCTGCTCGTAGGTAGCAGTTACATCTTCAACATCAAAACCTATAGATTGCAATACATTCCTACCGTCTCTCCCGATAGCATGTAGCAAAGACAACAACTTCATACGTCCTCTAAAAACGTTTTCTCTATCTTCACCGACAGCCTCTGTACCTAGCTTCAAAGTCATCATCTCAACAGACAAATTAAATTCTGTCAACCATGCTTTCCATGATGCAGAAACATTTTCACTATCAATTTTCAAAGTGGGGAAATCATTAAAATTTAATCCCCTAGCCGCCATATTGCCTGGCAATACCGACCACACACAAATATATCACGCAAAAATTATAGTTAATTAATAATTAGTTGAAGATCGCCACTACACAAACAATGATAATAAATAAACACACACCTGCAAACAATGGCACAACCTATCAACGATCACAGCACAGAAAGTAGACAGAAACAATAACACCACCACCACCACTGAATCAGAATATATAGATAAGTGTAATACACCACCACCACAAGAGTTTGCCTACGACGCCAACAGCTGGACCTTACCTCAAAAATCAATTAATAGAGTTCACAAATATGGACGATTTTGTCCGATTATCAGAATTGTTGATACTGGTAGTGTAATTAATGGTTCAAATGTTTTTGGTTATTTGATTACAATTTTCTTAAAAGTTACCAAAATGAAGCAAACTAGAAACTCTGTTTGGGTTTCTGAAACTTACAAACTATTTGGCAGAATTTGGTGGATTCCTGGGAAAATTCGTGCCCACAACCTTTACCCTTCCGAGAGTTTCAAAGCACTGCCACCACCCCTACCTCACTACTCAAACCTTTATCCACACCGACATCCCCTCCCACCCACATATCCCCAACTTACCAGAGAATACATCACCATATCTACTATCAACCTTAGTCATTAACTTCTTTGAAATTGAATCAAGTTGTTGAAAGCAGTTTTGGAGTAGTCTTCTCCCCTGATGGTACCTCCCAAACTAATACAACAACTCCTTCACCACCCCCGCCCCCTCCCGTACACTTACCATAAAAAAGCTTTTACCATCCTCCCGACACCCTCACTCATTTTTGAACTTACTGAAGGTTGTACTGAAGCAGAAAAGAAATCGAAATAATGAAAATCTGGAGTTGCTTTTCCTTACCCTTTACTGGGCCAGTTTGAAATGATTTATGTCAATTGATTAAATTGAATTATGCTTTGATATATAGCTCTAGGGCCTCTCTGTAGCTTTAGGTCCTCTCTATAGCTTTAAGTCCTCTCTATAGCTTTAGGTCCTCTCTATAGCTTTAGGTCCTCTCTATAGCTTTAGGTCCTCTCTATAGCTTTAGGCCCTCTCTATAGCTTTAGGTCCTCTCTATAGCTTTAGGTCCTCTCTATAGCTTTAGGTCCTCTCTATAGCTTTAGGTCCTCTCTATAGCTTTAGGTCCTCTCTATAGCTTTAGGTCCTCTCTATAGCTTTAGGTCCTCTCTATAGCTTTAGGTCCTCTCTATAGCTTTAGGTCCTCTCTATAACTTTAGGTCCTCTCTATAGCTTTAGGTCCTCTCTATAGCTTTAGGTCCTCTCTATAGCTTTAGGTCCTCTCTATAGCTTTAGGTCCTCTCTATAGCTTTAGGTCCTCTCTATAACTTTAGGTCCTCTCTATAGCTTTAGGTCCTCTCTATAGCTTTAGGCCCTCTCTATAGCTCTAGGCCCTCTCTATAGCTTTAGGCCCTCTATATAGCTTTAGGTCCTCTCTATAGCTTTAGGCCCTCTCTATAGCTTTAGGTCCTCTCTATAGCTTTAGGTCCTCTCTATAGCTTTAGGCCCTCTCTATAGCTTTAGGCCATCTCCTGAACTTTCATCCATGCTGAAATTAAGTATGTGATTTCCTTCTTGATTTTTTAGCAAAAATCACGACAGAAAAAAGATCACCAATTAGTTGGGGATAAGTTGAAGGATTAAACCAAAGATACTTGTCTAGCTGGCTCTTTGGAATTGTGGCTTCAGCTCTAATGGCTAGGCCTACTTTTATACATTTTGCGTGTGATTTCCGGTATTTTTATCGGTGAGTTTCAAATGAGTGTGCAGCTCAGACATTTATGGCAGTAACTAGAGCTCTCCATGGGCACACCTTACTTACTGTGGAAGGTCATGTTACTGCAACATCAGGTAGGTACATGTCTACCCTATGTCTACATCAAGTAGGTACATGTCTGCCCTATGTCTACATCAAGTAGGTACATGTCTACCCTATGTCTACATCAAGTAGCTACATGTCTGCCCTATGCCTACATCAAGTAGGTACATGTATGCCCTATGTCTACATCAAGTATGTACATGTCTCCCCTATGTCTACATCAAGTAGGTACATGTCTACCCTATATCTACATCAAGTAGGTACATGTCTACCCTATGTCTACATCAAGTAGGTACATGTCTACCCTATGTCTACATCAAGTAGGTACATGTCTGCCCTATGTCTACATCAAGTAGCTACATGTCTACCCTATGTCTACATCAAGTAGGTACATGTATGCCTTATGTCTACATCAAGTAGGTACATGTCT
Organism: Cryptosula pallasiana; assembly: GCA_945261195.1. Classification (NCBI taxonomy): domain Eukaryota; kingdom Metazoa; phylum Bryozoa; class Gymnolaemata; order Cheilostomatida; family Cryptosulidae; genus Cryptosula; species Cryptosula pallasiana. The sequence continues at coordinate 8,564,563 of OX183130.1, read as the reverse complement.
GCCCTATGTCTACATCAAGTAGCTACATGTCTGCCCTATGTCTACATCAAGTAGGTACATGTCTGCCCTATGTCTACATCAAGTAGGTACATGTATGCCTTATGTCTACATCAAGTAGGTACATGTCTGCCCTATGTGTACATCAAGTAGCTACATGTCTGCCCTATGTCTACATCAAGTAGGTACATGTATGCCCTATGTCTACATCAAGTAGGTACATGTCTACCCTATGTCTACATCAAGTAGGTACATGTATGCCCTATGTCTACATCAAGTAGGTACATGTCTACCCTATGTCTACATCAAGTAGGTACATGTATGCCCTATGTCTACATCAAGTAGGTACATGTCTACCCTATGTCTACATCAAGTAGCTACATGTCTGCCCTATGTCTACATCAAGTAGGTACATGTCTACCCTATGTCTACATCAAGTAGGTACATGTCTACCCTATGTCTACATCAAGTAGGTACATGTATGCCCGATGTCTACATCAAGTAGGTACATGTCTGCCCTATGTCTACATCAAGTAGGTACATATCTGCCCTATGTCTACATCAAGTAGGTACATGTCTACCCTATGTCTACATCAAGTAGGTACATGTCTACCTTATGTCTACATCAAGTAGGTACATGTCTGCCCTATGTCTACATCAAGTAGGTACATGTCTACCCTATGTCTACATCAAGTAGGTACATGTCTACCCTATGTCTACATCAAGTATGTACATGTATGCCCTATGTCTACATCAAGTAGCTTCATGTCTACCCTATGTCTACATCAAGTAGGTACATGTCTGCCCTATGTCTACATCAAGCAGGTACATGTCTACCCTATGTCTACATCAAGTTGGTACATGTATGGACGTTGGCTGAGATAAATGCAGATACAGCTGGATTGAATGTAGACACTTTCTAGAATGAACGTTGGCAGATCGGTTCTAAATGTCGGTTATGAAATGGAAAAAACAATTTCATTTTCCCTGTACAAAGTTTCAACCTTTTGTTTTGGACGAGAGATTAATTACAATTTTGCCAATTCTTCCAGAAACGTCTAGATTTCTCAATTTTCAATTTTGTCAAAACAGACAATTCATGACACAAAAACTGAACTTCTAGTTTGTGTTGCCAGAAAAGACCATTAACACTTCTTAAAATGAGCATTCAAATAGTTTTTAATAATACAATTTGCATGCGTCACAAGTTTGCCGACATTCACTCTAAGAGAATCCTTTTGCTCATTTTAAGTCTGTCTCCTTTTATTTCTGGCGGCGTCTATTCCTGTTTATGCTTGTATCAACTCATTTTTTTATTCCGATCTTGTCGCAGTCTTTCATCTCCTACTTATCAGCACCTGACATTATGGTTGTTGTTGTACAAAACTAACTTGGTTAGGTTTGCTGTGTCTCACATCTGAAAGGGTCTCATAAACCTGTGTGTGGTAAACAGCTGGTTACTCTCTGGTAGCAGTAGTAATGGGTTTGTACTAGCATGGCTTTATACTCCTAGTGGCATGGACAGCTCAAGCTGTGAATCATTTCATTTTGAGCTCATACCAGTGAAGGTGAAGCATGTAATAAAATATATATTAAACTTACCTGATGACAGCTAAGTTGGGAATTCCACCTCCTTGTTTGCAGTGTAAAACCCTGCAACTTTTAACGCACATAGTCTGCAGGAGTTTTCCCTTCCTCAAAGAACCAGTGACTATGAAATAATGGCTGAGCTCTTGCCCACATTCTATGCAAAACGGACTGCTTTCTCAAAAATATTCAGCACAACACACCGCTGTGTGATCATGACAGGACGCTCTTGTAGCACAGATCAAAAACATCAGGGTTCATTTTATTGTCAAACTTACATCAGCTTTACATCAAAAACATAGCAGTGAGGAAGTTGATTCACTAAATAATTAGAAGAGATACCAACTCACCTTCCTGAGATCTGACGTGCTGTTGCTAAACACCATCTTAAATGATACAAAGCATTTGGTTATAAACCATTTAGTGTCGTAGGTAAATCAAAAGCATAGACTCAGTTCCTTCATTGCTAATATACCGTAATGTAAAATATTGTGACAGATGAGAAGTAAACCCCTCTGTGCACAATCGGATAGTGTAAGTATGCTTGGAGCGCATCTAGAATATACAAGTCAGTGTGTAACACCTATCTATCTTACTTAGCCAGTCATTGTTTGTGTATTTAGTAGCTGCATGCTGGAAATGTTAGATTTGCCATCTTGTACGCTATCCAGACATTATCACAAACAAGAAGACAGATTTTCGGCTTGATGGCTAGTATTAAAACATGTGATGTCATAAATATATCCTAGTCTGCGTGTCTGTCTGTTCAACACAGGCTCAGTCGATAACATAACAAATTACTCATTACAATACTATATGTATGCTTATTGCTACTTTTACATTACCTACATCATCGGAGTTTATAGGAGTACACTTAGCTATTACATGAGTGACTCATTAAACAGATTTGAATGTTGACAGGAAGAGAAGGAAGAGAAAGTATAGGAAGATAAAGTATAATATGGTAACATATGATTGGTCAATGTGGCAGCAATGATAACTATATATATGTATATATCATAAGGAGGGTAACTCCAACTAAAGTAAGTGTAAACATTGCCTGCTCAACACTCCCCCTCAATGTTTAGGAGATTAATCGCTTGGCCGTGGCTTCCATTGCCTAACGGTTTAGTGAGTAAGTCAGCAGGGTTGCCCTTGGTAGATATGTACCGATAGTTTATTTTGGTTTGCTCCTTGATGAAGTGGTAGCGTACATCGATATGTTTAGTACGATTTTGCTGGCTGCCAGAATTGGTGGCTAGAGCTAGTGCACCTGGATTGTCACAATATACCGGCGTGTTGTCTGGCAGTTTTAAACCAAGCGAAGAGCAGAAACTCCTGAGATATAGAGCCTCTTTTGTTCCTTCAGTAAGTGACACGTGTTCAGCTTTGCACGATGAGAGAGCTACTGTAGGCTGTTTACAGCTTTTCCAACTTATAGGTGCGCTACCTAGTGTTGCCAGGTAGCCACTAGTTGGACAGCAATCTGAAGTGTCACCAGCCCAATCTGAATCAGTGCAGACAGTAAGCGTTTGTTCAGGGCAAGGTGTATATGTTATCGAATACGATTTCGTCCCTTTGATGTTACGTAGCAGGCGCTCAGCAGCAGTGACTTGCGATATGCTGGGTTTATCTAGTTATTGTGACAGTTTAGACACTGCTGGGTCAAGTTGTGGTCATTAAGTAGATAAGGCTATCTATTATTTGGCGGTATGGAAAGTTAGTGGCAAGAAACGCTTAGTGTTCCTCATCAGTTGAAATTTGGAGTTGTGTGCTCGTATCGGTGGGTGTAGTTGCAGCTTCGCAGTCCATCACGTTGCATCATGAGAGAATGGAATCTGCGTAGCGTTCTTGACTCATCTTGTAACTACCATCTTTTAATCGTCGGAATTCTATTCCAAGGAACCATTTCAAATCACCTGTCATCCATTTTGAATTCCGTGCGTCTTGTGCGTCTTTGATCATCTGTAGATCACTACTGGCAATGATGATGTCATCAACCCAGAATAGCAGTAAAGTGTCTGTACCGTTTGTAGTTTTGTGATATACACAGGCATTATTGTCATTCGGGATGAAGTCCTTTGATTTGAGGAATTTATTTAGGGAGCTGTGCCAGTTTCTACCACTTTGCTTCAGTCCATAGAGAGACTTGTTTAAAAGACAGGTTTGTTGTTTGCCATCTTGAGTGAGCGTTTCATATCCAGTAGTTGTTGCACATAAATCTCTTTATCTATTAGAGCATTGAGGTACGCCCCCTTGACATCCAGTTGGTGAAGGTGAAGGTCAGCATTTGCTGCTGTTTGTAATATCGTCCGTATTGAGGTGAATCTTGTTGTGGGTGAATATGTATCAGTGTAATCTACACCGCGAATCTGAGAGTATCCTCGAGCTACATATCTAGTTTTGTATTATAGTTGTGACTCAATGTCTTGCCTCGCTTTATGGTGCAAACCCACTTCCCTTTGATTTCAGTACAATTGGCAGGTAGCTCTGTAACCTTCCAGGTGTCATTGGCAGGTAGCTCTGTAACCTTCCAGGTGTCATTGGTAGGTAGCTCTGTAACCTTCCAGGTGTCATTGGCAGGTAGCTCTGTAACCTTCCAGGTGTCATTGGCAGGTAGCTCTGTAACCTTCCAGGTGTCATTGGCAGGTAGCTCTGTAACCTTCCAGGTGTCATTGGTAGGTAGCTCTGTAACCTTCCAGGTGTCATTGGCAGGTAGCTCTGTAACCTTCCAGGTGTCATTGGCAGGTAGCTCTGTAACCTTCCAGGTGTCATTGGCAGGTAGCTCTGTAACCTTCCAGGTGTCATTGGTAGGTAGCTCTGTAACCTTCCAGGTGTCATTGGCAGGTAGCTCTGTAACCTTCCAGGTGTCATTGGCAGGTAGCTCTGTAACCTTCCAGGTGTCATTGGCAGGTAGCTCTGTAACCTTCCAGGTGTCATTGGTAGGTAGCTCTGTAACCTTCCAGGTGTCATTGGCAGGTAGCTCTGTAACCTTCCAGGTGTCATTGGCAGGTAGCTCTGTAACCTTCCAGGTGTCATTGGTAGGTAGCTCTGTAACCTTCCAGGTGTCATTGGTAGGAAGCACTGTAACCTTCCAGGTGTCATTGGCAGGTAGCTCTGTAACCTTCCAGGTGTCATTGGTAGGTAGCTCTGTAACTTCCCAGGTGTCATTGGCAGGTAGCTCTGTAACTTACCAGGTGTCATTTTCAGAAAGTGCACGTATTTCATTGTCCATGGCAGCCTTTCACTTCTCAGCGTTGTTAGAGTGTACTGCTTCCTCGTACGTGGTAGGAAGGAACGGTATAGCTGCACAAGCGTAGTCGAAATTAGCAAGTAGTTGGCAAGCGGTCAGATTTTTCAGGAGTCGTGTCTCCCTGCGTCTCCCTGTTGTTGTCAGTGACTCATGTTGAAGTGCAGGCGGTTTAATGATATTGTCAGGGGAATGCATTGGAGTTGTGTTCTCTTCATACCGGTCACTGCGTTTGGTATCTACTTCTTCAGGATTGTCTGGCATGTCATGGATAGACACATTGTGGGTTGTTACAATGCTGTTATTGTTGTTGTTGTTGCACACAATGTATCCGTCGTTTATAGGGTTGATGTCTAGGAATACTCCTTGTTGCCCTCGAGCATCAAGTTCCTGTTTGTGGCCCTCTATGTAGAATGTGCGGGTAGAGCCAAATTTTTATGTGTTCTTCATGTTGGGTTGAATGCCTGTGAAGAGTTTGTATGCAGTAGTTCTCGTACGGCGTTGGAATGAGCGGTTACCAAAATGTTGTATATACTTCACAGCAAGTGGCCAATAAGGTTTTGAAAGTTGAGCATCAGCTAAAAGGAAGCGTGCCATGTCCAGCAGACTACGCCAAGCTCTTTCAGATTTTCCATTTTGATACGGAGTGTAGAGAGTTGTTGTGGAGTGTTTAATACCTCTTTCATAAAGCACAGCTTGCATTTCGTTGTTGACATCTTCTCCACCATTGTCACTGTGTAGTTAGGTAATGTTACCTATTGGTGCTAAATCTGCCATGAATTTCTTGAATGCTGTACTAACATCACTTTTAGCACCAAGTGGGTAAATAAAGAGCATCCCTGTGTATTCATCACAGAAGTTGATGGTGTACTTGTATCCTTCGAGTGAACTTGGTTCTATTGGTCCACACACATCTGAGTGTACTCCCTCAAGTGGTTTAGTTGGTTCTATTGGTCCACATACATCTGAGTGTACTCTCTCAAGTGGTTTAGTTGGTTCTATTGGTCCACACACATCTGAGTGTACTCCCTCAAGTGGTTTAGTTGGTTCTATTGGTCCACATACATCTGAGTGTACTCTCTCAAGTGGTTTAGTTGGTTCTATTGGTCCATATACATCTGAGTGTACTCCCTCAAGGGGTTTAGTTGGTTCTATTGGTCCATATACATCTGAGTGTACTCTCTCAAGTGGTTTAGTTGGTTCTATTGGTCCACATACATCTGAGTGTACTCTCTCAAGTGGTTTAGTTGGTTCTATTGGTCCATATACATCTGAGTGTACTCTCTCAAGTGGTTTAGTTGGTTCTATTGGTCCACATACATCTGAGTGTACTCTCTCAAGTGGTTTAGTTGGTTCTATTGGTCCATATACATCTGAGTTGTACTCTCTCAAGTGGTTTAGTTGGTTCTATTGGTCCATATACATCTGAGTGTACTCTCTCAAGTGGTTTAGTTGGTTCTATTGGTCCACACACATCTGAGTGTACTCTCTCAAGGGGTTTAGTTGGTTCTATTGGTCCATATACATCTGAGTGTACTCTCTCAAGTGGTTTAGTTGGTTCTATTGGTCCACACACATCTGAGTGTACTCTCTCAAGTGGTTTAGTTGGTTCTATTGGTCCATATACATCTGAGTGTACTCTCTCAAGTGGTTTAGTTGGTTCTATTGGTCCACACACATCTGAGTGTACTCTCTCAAGTGGTTTAGTTGGTTCTATTGGTCCACATATATCTGAGTGTACTCTCTCAAGTGGTTTAGTTGGTTCTATTGGTCCATATACATCTGAGTGTACTCTCTCAAGCGGTTTAGTTGGTTCTATTGGTCCACATACATCTGAGTGTACTCTCTCAAGTGGTTTAGTTGGTTCTATTGGTCCACATACATCTGAGTGTACTCTCTCAAGTGGTTTAGTTGGTTCTATTGGTCCACACACATCTGAGTGTACTCTCTCAAGTGGTTTAGTTGGTTCTATTGGTCCACATACATCTGAGTGTACTCTCTCAAGTGGTTTAGTTGGTTCTATTGGTCCACACACATCTGAGTGTACTCTCTCAAGTGGTTTAGTTGGTTCTATTGGTCCACATACATCTGAGTGTACTCTCTCAAGTGGTTTAGTTGGTTCTATTGGTCCACACACATCTGAGTGTACTCTCTCAAGGGGTTTAGTTGGTTCTATTGGTCCATATACATCTGAGTGTACTCTCTCAAGTGGTTTAGTTGGTTCTATTGGTCCACACACATCTGAGTGTACTCTCTCAAGTGGTTTAGTTGGTTCTATTGGTCCATATACATCTGAGTGTACTCTCTCAAGTGGTTTAGTTGGTTCTATTGGTCCACATACATCTGAGTGTACTCTCTCAAGTGGTTTAGTTGGTTCTATTGGTCCATATACATCTGAGTGTACTCTCTCAAGTGGTTTAGTTGGTTCTATTGGTCCACATACATCTGAGTGTACTCTCTCAAGTGGTTTAGTTGGTTCTATTGGTCCATATACATCTGAGTGTACTCTCTCAAGTGGTTTAGTTGGTTCTATTGGTCCATATACATCTGAGTGTACTCTCTCAAGTGGTTTAGTTGGTTCTATTGGTCCACATACATCTGAGTGTACTCTCTCAAGTGGTTTAGTTGGTTCTATTGGTCCACACACATCTGAGTGTACTCTCTCAAGTGGTTTAGTTGGTTCTATTGGTCCATATACATCTGAGTGTACTCTCTCAAGTGGTTTAGTTGGTTCTATTGGTCCACACACATCTGAGTGTACTCTCTCAAGTGGTTTAGTTGGTTCTATTGGTCCATATCACATACATCTGAGTGTACTCTCTCAAGTGGTTTAGTTGGTTCTATTGGTCCACATACATCTGAGTGTACTCTCTCAAGTGGTTTAGTTGGTTCTATTGGTCCATATACATCTGAGTTGTACTCTCTCAAGTGGTTTAGTTGGTTCTATTGGTCCACATACATCTGAGTGTACTCTCTCAAGTGGTTTAGTTGGTTCTATTGGTCCATATACATCTGAGTTGTACTCTCTCAAGTGGTTTAGTTGGTTCTATTGGTCCACATACATCTGAGTGTACTCTCTCAAGTGGTTTAGTTGGTTCTATTGGTCCACACACATCTGAGTGTACTCCCTCAAGGGGTTTAGTTGGTTCTATTGGTCCACATACATCTGAGTGTACTCTCTCAAGTGGTTTAGTTGGTTCTATTGGTCCATATACATCTGAGTTGTACTCTCTCAAGTGGTTTAGTTACACATATGGACGGATCATCACAAGACATTGTTTTCATTACATATGTTACATATAGGATCAGTTCTAGTGTTACTGACAGTCATGCGACGAGTTACCTTTTGTAGTTGTAATATGTCATCGTAGTTCATGTGTCCTACTGCCTCGTGCCATTGGTTGAGCGTACGTACGGTCAGTTTTCTATCAATCTTACATGCAGGTACGAAGTACAGCTGTCCCTGTCAGATTATGTTGAATTCGGCGTGTTGTGATGTGAGGCTAGTATTCTCTTTGGAGAAGGTTATTTTGGCACCTGAGTTGGTGGCAGAACGTACAGAGTCAGTGGTAGCGCGTAGAGAGAAGAGACTCATAGGAATGACGGGGCGAGTAATGCGTTGATAAGCTGCATTTTCTGTAAATTGTTATTTGAGTCTAGGATGTGAAACTCAGCAATACCTTTGGCAGTGGCTAGTTGGTGGCATCAAAGTCGGGATAAAGCCAGGTGAGATTGTCAGCATTGTTTACGATATGGGATGTAGCCCCACAGTCTACCAGTATTTTGTCTGATGTAGTGTTTTCCGCAGTAGTGGCGGTTGCCATGTTTGCAGTAAACAAGTCGATGGATGATACATTTGCGGCAGCGGTTAGTGTGTCACCTCTTTTCTTTTTTTAAAAAGCAGACGGCTTGTACGCAGCCTTGTTTATGGCAAAAATCACAATATAGCCTTGATTTTTGTCAGCAAGTTTTACTTTTGTGTCCAAAAAGTCCACATGATAGGCATTGCACTTTGTTTGTTGAAGTCGGTTTTGGCCTGTAGCCATCTGCACTGCTAGGGTGTCTGTAGCCATCTCCACTGCTAGGGTGTCTGTAGCCATCTCCACTGCTAGGGTGTCTGTAGCCATCTCCACTGCTAGGTTGTCTGTAGCCATCTCTACTGCTAGGGTGTCTGTAGCCATCTCCACTGCTAGGGTGTCTGTAGCCATCTCCATCGCTAGGGTGTCTGTAGACATCTCCACTGCTAGGGTGTCTGTAGCAATCTCCATCGCTAGGGTGTCTGTAGACATCTCCACTGCTAGGGTGTCTGTAGACATCTCCACTGCTAGGGTGTCTGTAGACATCTCCACTGCTAGGGTGTCTGTAGACATCTCCATTGCTAGGGTGCCTGTAGCCATCTCCACTGCTAGGGTGTCTGTAGCCATCTCCACTGCTAGGGTGTCTGTAGACATCTCCACTGCTAGGGTGTCTGTAGACATCTCCATTGCTAGGGTGCCTGTAGCCATCTGCACTGCTAGGGTGTCTGTAGCCATCTCCACTGCTAGGGTGTCTGTAGACATCTCCACTGCTAGGGTGTTTGTAGCCATTTCCACTGCTAGGGTGTCTGTTGCCATTTCCACTGCTAGGGTGTCTGTAGACATCTCCACTGCTAGGGTGTTTGTAGCTTTTCAAAGCTATTGTTGTATATTGAGTGGGCTCTCTTACTGCTTCTGTGTTGTAGTGATTGGTTAAAGCTGCCTTAAAGTCAGCAAGAGTTTTCAGAGAGTCGGTTTGTGTATGTACCACCACGAGTGAGTCAAACGAAGCAGGCAAACCCTGAGCAACATCGCTATGGTCAAATTGTCTGATATTGTCTCACCCGCTGCTCTCAGTCCAGTGGCTGCTTTCTCGGCACGTATGAGGTAGTCGGTGACGTCTTTAGTTTCTCTCATACTGTAGTGCTTTTTGCTGCTACTTGGCCACAACTGCTAATCTACTTGTCTATCTGTGAATCAGCGTCTCCCTATATAGGGCACCAACAAGACTAGTCTTGAAGTTTGAGCTTTATTGCAAGGAATAACACTGAGCTCTCTGGCTCAGTCTCTTATATTTATACAAAAATATAATATATACAACATAATATAGAACCAATCAGATTACATGATAACAATGAAACATAGCGCTTATTCACTGTCTTACTGGTCCTTAGCAAGAATAGGGGTGGGTTCCTGTCCGACCTTTGACCCTCTAATACCTTTGCTTAAATTGTCAAGAATTGTCTTCTCTTGATACCGTTTAAGGGGAGACAACTTGTAATGTTTTGCGTAATTCTCCACTAGTAATTATTGTCAGCTACAACTATCTCACCTGGCACCAGGTGAGCTTGACTCGCCAGCGAATTCCCCCACAATACTAACTGCTGTTAGCTGTTCATATAATGTCAATATGCAGGGTTTCTCTGTGCTAGCATAATGTTTATGTAATGTTTGTAGTGCTTTACGGCCATCTTTGCTTGCATCACTAATTATCAGTTGCAAAGATCTGCCATCCAGCACTTGAACCAATTCAGCATACGCTCTCCTGTTTTTTTGTTCAAAGTCGTCATCCTCTGTAGAACTTGAAGGTAGAGGTAGTATGGCTTTGTGTACACCAGCATATTGTGCATACAAGTAGTTAATAAACCTTGTTTTCCATATAGTGTAATTCTGCATCTCTCCATCAAAGTGCAGACGACTCCTGGGCCCATAACCTGTTGAGCTATGGCTTCTAGTGTGATTTTTAGCCATTGTATAGATGGATGGCGTAGATTAATTAAAATAATGTTGGATTTAATGCTGATTGTATTGCTGACATAAGCTAGCCACGTTGACAGTTGTACAGGAAGAGAAAGTATCATATGGTAACATATGATTGGTCAATGTGGCAGCAATGATAAGTATATCTATATATATATCATAGGGAGGATAACTCCAACTAAAGTGAATGTAAACATTGCCCGCTCCACAGTTTTCCATTAGAACTCTCACTTGTTGCATGCGACAACAAGTAAGCTCACAAAAAGAAAATAATTTATTAGTACACTTTCAATATCATAATGCTATTTATCAGACTCCATCGCATATTAATTTTTCAATGAAATTGCCCGTTTTCTTACGAACATCAACTAATGAATACAAAAATATAAAATCGATAAATTCAAAGAGAGAACAACTGCTAAGAATGGTCATGTGTTTAAACCTATGATAACTTTCTGTGACATGCACTATCAGTAGTAAGATCTCTGTCTGTGACATACACCGTCCTATCAATAAAATATGTATGTCTATACACGCTGAGAAGAAAAAACAAAAATTTGCTCATCATTCTACTTTTCCGTCTGTTCTAGATGTAACTGATGGTTTTAAACGGGAAAAAAGACTTTATGAGAAAATCCTTTGCACATTAGAATTGGAAAGGTGTAAGTGTTGAACACCTGTTTGTTTGTACATATTTTTGTCGCTGTTGTCCACCTTGGTAATACAGAAGCAAACAATTACAAAATGTGTTGTTAGTTAAGGTACAGATTGATTAATGAATGATAACCAAACTCTGGCATTTATTGATCCTGCTCTTCTTAATTTTTAGTGATAGTATCAACAATACAAATTGCAACTCTTTCCATGTAACTTTTAATGCTGACAGTTTTGCTTTCGTGTCTTGGTGTTGAGCATTTTGGACGGTCGCTGTTCATAAATCACCACAGAGATAAACTGGACTGGAGTTCTGTTCCTACTCTTTGCAGCATCCCAAATCTCCAGCTTTGTGAGCATGCAATCAGAAAACACATTAAAAACGACAACTTGCAGTGCAGGTATCTGACTGCAATAGGGTCCTTAGATTAAAAATTTGTGATATTTTTTTAGTTACGGATTTCCCTCTGTGATCTTTCACAAGTTCATCCTATAGATTTTCTTGCGCCAATGGGTTTTGAGTTATTCACAAAATTATTTGGTTTCGTTACTCCGGGGACACGGAAAACCATATTGCTCCTCGACTTTGCATTTGAGAAGTTTTAAATAAATTTAACTTAAGACAGATGTGTGCAATATACATGCTGATGGACCCAGCAAGTTGTCAGATGTGGACTTCACGTGTTTCAGCTGAGGATGCTTCTCAACACTTTCATGGGTTTTCTCAACTCTGCTATGTGATAGTTCGAGAAGATGAAGCGTTGTGCGATCATTTCTTTTGCAATTCTATAACACTAACTGGACTACGACTATTTCAATTTAAATAATATACCAGTGATTTATGTTTTACTCTTCTCTACTTCTGCTATTGTATCTTTTAATCTCTAACTTTTACATTTAGGTTGCACCTGCTTTGCTTGCTAAGTTCTGACAATGAACCATGCTGAGTACTGACTGGTTTTTATTTAATTTCTAATGCAGTGGAATATTTACATTGTATATGACAACTTTGCATTTGCTTTGTACGCAGCATGTTTATATTTTGTTGAAATCTGACCTTTGCTGTTGTGCATATTTTGAGATGATGACCGCAACCACCTCTTCTGTCCCTCAGGTACCCCCCCCCAATGTAGTTCAGCCAATTCAACCTGACACCGATTTAGTCCAGGCACAGAGAGAAAGTAATCATGCTGTTGCTGTCATTTATGAGGCAGTGTCTTTCCAGCATCTCTAACTGATGAGCAATTGGAACTCGATAGTCAGGAATTTAGTGGTTGAATAGCAGCATTGAGGTCTAAGACTCCGGACAGATGATGAGCTGAAACTCCCAACCGATGCTCCGACTGGTGTGCGGTCTGTCCAGCAGGTCTACATGGCAGCATGGTCCGGCAGACCCATTCACTAGCACACCAAGGAGTAGGTTAGACCCTTGAGCACCTCCATCTCACTTGGTATTGGCCAGGTATGACAGCAGATGTGCCTCGTATGGTCGAGAATTGTGAGGTGTGCCAGAGAACCAGAGTGGTGGCACTAAGACCAGGCTGTTTATTACCTGAGACCATACATTCATCAAGGTTATGTCTCAGATTTAAGTGCTGCTAGCTAGACGTACAAGTCATTGATTGCGCTCTGGCAGAGTGTACCAGGTGTTATTGAAAAAGACGGACTTTCCCTCAACTGGCGGAGATTAATTATTCCCGATTTGTCAGCGGGAATTATTCAGACAAGCAGCTGCATTAATAACTTACCAAATTTTTCACTTATTTAACTACTATTCATCCTGTTTTTTTGTTGGCCCAATGTGTGCATGCATTTGTCAGTTGTTCATTTACATATTTTAGCTTTTCCTACTCTATAAATATGGCCGCAATGTGTATGTTAGGGTAGAAATATTTGAGCAGTGGTGGAAAGGTTATTTACCATACTTTCGTGAGCACTCTAGTATTATATATGGAATTATAGATACTGATTGTGATACTTGTTAATCCGGCAGGTTCCCTTACTAATCTTAAAATAAATACAGATTTCACGCGGTAACGATTCCCAGTACTTCTTGGTTGGCGACAGAACAAACACGGCTTTCAACAGAACTATTTGCTGATAGGATCGGACTAAAACCTAAACCTGTGGGAGAGTGTTCTAGTAGGCAGCAGTGAGCATCGTACTGTCAGCGCTATCTCTCTAGTAGTGCTCGGTAAAGGTCGCCAGCAAAATTCTTTACATTGTTTGTGATGGTGTTTCTCCTCTTTCCTAACTTTCTCTTTTTGTGCTCTCTTCTACTCCTTCTCTGCTCTGTTACCTTCCACTCACCTCCCTATTCTACTCCTTCTCTGCTCTGTCACCTTCCACTCACCCCCCCCCCCCGCCTCTATTCTATTCAATCTCTCCCCAACCCTCCTACACAAACTCCTTTTCTTCCCCTGGAGATTATATCCAACTTCAGAAGCCGCCACAGCTTGCAAATGAGTTTACGCAACAAACTAGTTGCGGTGGCCCTAGAGAACCATTCTACTCGTTGCACCCCTCCCAAACCGCCTCGGATAACCCCCTTAACTTTTCTCAACCTTGACCCACCCACATTTCTCTCAAACAAGAAACGGAAGCCTATAAGTAAAGAATACTGTCTAACTTAGTAGTTGGATTCTCCTAGCTCTGTGAAAACCGTTTTGACTGGTCTGCAAGCAGATTTTGGTTGAACAAAAATGTCTGATATTGAGTGAAATTCTAATTGAATTTTCAAATCTTCTTCATCCTTTCAAGTAAGCAACTTCTGTTGAGGCAAAACTTAAATATTGTAATAGAGTTCCCCGCCCACTACTGGACACAACTACTACCGGCTGTGCAAGGACTTAACTCCTGCCTGGTAAGCCCTGTACAATTCCCTAGCTACCCAGTCAATACTGGCATAACAGGGTAAGATCTGCTCCAAATGTCCTGACAGGTATACAAGCCTTCCAGAGACTACTGCAACTCCAGAGTAATCCAAGTAAATAAAGAATTGTTGGCAAGTATAGGGTTTATTTATTTCTGAGCTCTCTGGCTTCAACATCACTATCTGTAACATAAACATCTCAATACATTACAACATGATCAGTCAAGCATGCACATAATTAGCCAATGTTATATCTAGAAAAGTTTATTGTCAAATCAATGGAATCTAGTTTATTAGTGGGCGGAGTCTTTGTCACCTCCTTTGTTTACAATGGTAGGTTGTCTGCTCCTTGAATAAGGGTGCACAACTGCTACATTTATTTGTAGGTGCTCAGGGGCTGATAACTGCCAAATTCCCCCACAATGTCTCCACTGATTATCCAGTTATTCACCAAAATGGGGAGTTGAAGTGCTGACAATGAGGCAAAGTTGACAGTTCATCAGCCGGCTTAATGTTCCTTAGGAACCGGCAAGATGATCGAACTAGGGAAAACAAACTTTGTTATTGAATATTTGAGTTTTTTTCAGCATTTTATACAATCACCCGTGGTTTATATATTCGTATATAGATACAACAACAATCGATAGTACTATTCTTTCTAGATTAAACTCTGTACAGCACATCTATACAATACTATAGTAAACATTAGAGTGTAAATACAAGAGTCCAAGTGTGTAACTTTGCTAAATACGTCCCTGTTTATCTGGCTGGTCACTTACAGAGATTGCCAGTGACTGAGTAGATTCGCTGAAGAAGCAGATACTTGGTAGTGATCAGTAGAAAACACAGAGAAAGGAGATTCACCCCAAAACTATTCTGAAGTAGAGGTTTTGGCATTTGAAGTGTGCAAGAGTTGCTGAAAATTGTTATAAGAGGGCCGGCATTTAGGAAACTGCCACTACTACTACATACCTCACCAGCGCTTGTGTTAGAGATAGCGCACGAAGGCTGACAATGTGTAGTTGTGCTGCTAGCAAGGGTAGGCAAGATCTTTTACACTGATAGTACACTAGGCATTGTACTATCATAACAAATCCGTGGCTTCATTTGTTGAATAGATTCATACCCAATAGTTTTTGTCCCTTTCAGATGATTTGCTAATGCTCTACTCAATATTGCCTAGTTTACTGCTTGTGAGTGTTTCAATAGTCAGCTTCGTTTTACTATTTCACCAAATGGTTCCAAGACAAACGTTACTTATTTCAAAATTTCTAATCAATAGTTTATATATTGAATGGCATTATCATTGTACATGAGCTGTTTACTCTGCCAAACGGCTTTTGAAAAAGTTCTTTCACTTCCCACGGCTAGCCAGGTGCCTTGTTGATTAAATATTCAATGAATCACACTGATTGCTTTTATATCTCAGTTGAAAAGCTTGTGAATTGGACTCCAAAAATAACTCCTTAGAATATAATTTAATATAACAATTGGAGCTGCAGGGGGCTTGTAGCATTAGCCGTCAGGCTAAGCATTTAGCCGAATGGATTTGTGGTTATTGATATTTTGATACTGTCTTTTCTGCAGGCTCATTTTGTGTGCAGTAAATGCATATATGTTGATCTATCAGATCTACCACATACAATAAATAGGTCTATGTTGATCTATCAGATCTATCACATACAATAAATAGGTCTATGTTGATCTATCAGATCTATCACATACAATAAATAGGTCTATATTGTTCTACCAGATCTACCTCATACAATAAATAGGCTTATGTTGATCTATCAGATCTACCTCATACAATGAATAGGCCTATGTTGATCTATCAGATCTACCTCATACAATGAATAGGTCAATGTTGATCTATCAGATCTATCACATACAATAAATAGGCCAATGATGATCTATCAGATCTACCACATACAACAAATAGGCCTATGTTGTTCTATCAGATCTATCACATACAATAAATAGGTCAATGTTGATCTATCAGATCTATCACATACAATAAATAGGTCTATGTTGTTCTATCAGATCTACCACATACAATAAATAGGCCAATGTTGTTCTATCAGATCTATCACATACAATAAATAGGTCTATGTTGATCTATCAGATCTATCACATACAATAAATAGGCCTCTGTTGATCTACCAGATCTATCACATACAATAAATAGGTCAATGTTGATCTATCAGATATATCTGTATCTATAACTGGATCTACTAGAGCTTATAGAAGTCTAACTTGTTACACCATACAGCAATATTCTATTGTTAATCTATTGGCTGTTGTATGCAGCACTTATGAGTTCATTTGTTAACTGAGTGGTCAATCACTTTTGTCTCTTGCAGACGATTTTATAGCTTCTACCAATCATTGTCAACTTTACAGCTCGTTGGTGTTTTCATGATGCATTCCGAAGTGTATTAAAATAATTTTAACTACCGTAGTTTTTATGACATAAAAACAAAATCAAGATTTAAAATGTATTCAAGAGCTCTGTTGCTGTCCGTGAGATATTTCCTAAACTTGATGGCTTTTGAGAAAATCTATCCAATTGCAGTCTCCAGTGCCAGCCAGCTTACACTGTTGATTGATTGATTTTGTTACCCACACGATGCCTGGCTTTCGACTTCATTTATTATGTGGATTGATCTCCCAGAAAACAATTCATAAAATATGAACAGCTTTGCAGGTCCCTAAAATGTAGTATAAGCTGTCTATTTGTTAAATGCTTTTATCCAAACACAATGTCTGGAGCTGCGAGTCATTTTTAATTGACTTGTCATTAAGCAAGCTATTGTTAGTCCTAAAAGCCATTTTCAAAGTGAATAACAATAAGCAAATATATTCACTGCGAATGTATACCAACTCATGCACACACAGTTGCCAACCAGCCGGTGCTAAAGGTAGTCATTTCTTTGCATTTGCTGTATTATGTATGTGTTAGCTGTAGTAATAGGTACAACAGTGCTGTGTTGTGTATGTGTTAGCTGTAGTAATAGGTACAACAGTGCTGTATTGTGTATGTGTAAGCTGTAGTAATAGGTACAACAGTGCTGTATTATGTATGTGTTAGTTGTAGTAATAGGTACAACAGTGCTGTTTATGTGTATGTGTAAGCTGTAGTAATAGGTACAACAGGGTTGTATTGTGTATGTGTAAGGTGTAGTAATAGGTACAACATTGTTGTATTGTGTATGTGTAAGCTGTAGTAATAGGTACAACAGTGCTGTATTGTGTATGTGTAAGCTGGAGTAATAGATACAACAGTGCTGTATTGTGTATGTGTAAGCTGTAGTAATAGGTACAACAGTGCTGTATTGTGTATGTGTTAGCTGTAGTAATAGGTACAACAGTGCTGTATTGTGTATGTGTAAGCTGTAGTAATAGGTACAACAGTGCTGTATTGTGTATGTGTAAGCTGTAGTAATAGGTACAACAGTGCTGTATTGTGTATGTGTTAGCTGTAGTAATAGGTACAACAGTGCTGTATTGTGTATGTGTAAGCTGTAGTAATAGGTACAACAGTGCTGTATTGTGTATGTGTAAGCTGTAGTAATAGGTACAACAGTGCTGTATTGTGTATGTGTAAGCTGCAGTAATAGGTACAACAGTGTAGTATTATGTATGTGTTAGCTGTAGTAATAGGTACAACAGTGCTGTATTGTGTATGTGTAAGCTGCAGTAATAGGTACAACAGTGCTGTATTGTGTATGTGTAAGCTGCAGTAATAGGTACAACAGTGCTGTATTGTGTATGTGTAAGCTGTGGTAATAGGTACAGCAGTGCTGTATTGTGTATATGTTAGCTGTAGTAATAGGTACAACAGTGCTGTATTGTGTATGTGTAAGCTGCAGTAATAGGTACAACAGTGTTGTATTGTGTATGTGTAAGCTGTAGTAATAGGTACAACAGTGCTGTAATGTGTATGCGTAATCTGTAGTAATAGGTACAACAGTGCTGTATTGTGTATGTGTAAGCTGTAGTAATAGTTACAACAGTGTTGTATTGTGTATGTGTAAGCTGTAGTAATAGGTACAACAGTGCTGTATTGTGTATGTGTAAGCTGTGGTAATAGGTACAGCAGTGCTGTATTGTGTATATGTTAGCTGTAGTAATAGGTACAACAGTGCTGTATTGTGTATGTGTAAGCTGCAGTAATAGGTACAACAGTGCTGTATTGTGTATGTGTAAGCTGTGGTAATAGGTACAGCAGTGCTGTATTGTGTATATGTTAGCTGTAGTAATAGGTACAGCAGTGCTGTATTGTGTATGTGTAAGCTGTAGTAATAGGTACAACAGTGCTGTATTGTGTATGTGTACGCTGTAGTAATAGGTACAACAGTGCTGTATTGTGTATGTGTAAGCTGTAGTAATAGGTACAACAGTGCTGTATTGTGTATGTGTAAGCTGTAGTAATAGGTACAACAGTGCTGTATTGTGTATGTGTGAGCTGTAGTAATAGGTACAACAGTGTTGTATTGTGTATGTGTAAGCTGTAGTAATAGGTACAACAGTGCTGTATTGTGTATGTGTAAGCTGTAGTAATATGTACAACAGTGCTGTATTGTGTATGTGTAAGCTGTAGTAATAGGTACAACAGTGCTGTATTGTGTATGTGTAAGCTGCAGTAATAGGTACAACAGGGCTGTATTGTGCATGTGTAAGCTGCAGTAATAGGTACAACAGTGCTGTATTGTGTATGTGTAAGCTGCAGTAATAGGTACAACAGGGCTGTATTGTGTATGTGTAACCTGCAGTAATAGGTACAACAGGGTTGTATTGATATGTAAGTCCTACACATTTCTATTTGCATCAATTTGTGTTCCACTAGTTGCAATTCCTGATACTCATTTGTTAGTTCATTGACGAGGAGTGTAGATTCAAGGGTATAGGTGGTATTTTTGTTGCTGCGTTCATTACTTTCTATCACAACATTTTATGCAGTTATTCGCATTCTGTTTGCCCTTTGAATCTTTCACAATTTCACTTGTTTGGACGATCGAGCTGTTTCAATGTTACAAAAGTACTCATAGAAGAAATTTATAATCTCTCAATATTGCCGATATAAACATGCACGGCACGTTTTTTGCTTACATTGCTTTGTAGTGAATTGATTGAATTGGTTTCACTTTAGGTACTATTATTCTGTATATGGAAACTTTGTAAAGAACTGCAGATGTTTAGTTAGTGCTTAGTTTTTTAGTCAAACTCTTAAGATAAATCATCTAGATTTTTAGAAATAATATGTTTTCTTTGCCTTACGGTCAACCCGGTCTAGTGTGTGTTTTGATTATTTTGTTTTCACTGCAAAGTTCTGGATAAAAGTCAATGCTAACATCCAATGCTAACATCCAGTGCTAACAGCTATAGCAGTTAAGGCCGTCATTGAGACAAGGGACACAACTACACCAATCAAGTACTTCACGCTTTGGCAACTTGTCCATACTCAACTCTCACTTTACCTAACAGAGAAATTTCAATTATTTATTTTTTAGTGAGCTGGTGATGATACTTGTACAGTTTTGTGTGGTTAAGAGTTTGTGAGTCACAGAAATGGAGTTTATTCAGATTGGTAACATTGAGAGAGAAGGAGACGAATAGTTCACAATGGCAGTGAGTACGATATCTACTACTAGTTTCAATGCATATAATCAATCCTCACAATATTCTGTGTAAACTTCGGTTCACTGTGTCTCAATGGAGAAGAGTGAATGCAATGTTATCTAGTACACCTGGTTTTGAGCGTATTAATTTTATGTTGAACTGTTTTGTTCAAAAAAAATTGTAAGAAGTTGCCATTTCATCGAAAAAACTATTCCTACAACTGCAATAAGTGCTGACCTAGAAGCTACGATGATAAGAGAGTTGCTGCTCGCTGATTGTGCCTTTCATTGACGCAGCGTGATAGACTTAAATTCGACCTTTTGTATCTTAGTAGTTGTTCATTGTTTTCCCTTGCTCAATAAGAGAGCAAGTCTCCACTGCAAGCTCTCCTGATCATAGTCTTACACATTTTAAACCAAATGAATGATTGGCTTTAACCCCAAGTCATACTATAGATACCCTTTTCTTTTTCCATTTTCAACTTCCTGTTGGTATTACAATTGAACCACCAATAATGCTAAAACGCTTGAAAATTGCACTTTCAATAATATTGTCTGGTAGAGCTTTGAGGGGCAGATATGAATATGATAAGACATTAGCAATGTACGAGCTGACACATGAACTGCCTATGGTGAAACAAGTATTAACAATGGTATACTAAACATCATCTGCGGCAGATTGACATGTTCTGATTGGCTAGTCAAAAGCTTAACACTTGAAGCTACTTACTCTTTATATCTCAATGTATCGAGGCTCAAACCCACTGGAAGCGTCAGGCCCGAAAATGGCTAGTGATTACGCCACGTCATGCCGCGCGGCAAAAAATATATAGATTCTCAAGATATCGAACAAGTTTGGTGTTCCGCTGCGGCAAACAAGTTGGTTGGTGCATACGGCAGCGAGCAACTGTTTTACCTTTTTAAAAAAAACTCACCATTCATTACAATGATCAGTTATATGTTATCTTTGTTTACTACTATGAATATCAGAATAACGCCATACCAGTGTGCTTTTACAACGCAGTGGCAGGTGGCTTCGCTGATGGTCAAATTGACGCACCGCACAGGTTTCTCTTCCACTGTGTTTGAGCTTTCTGTTGTACTACTTTGTGTGAGTGCGAACGGCTAAATAGTGAATGGGGTGAATGGAAATATGTTTTTTTTTCATTTCACTTATCAAGGGTCAACATCTTCTCATTTAGAAATGCTAATATTGTTTATGTCGTTCCATCTACCAGTATATATATATAAAGTAATAGATTGTGATGGATGTTACTAGCACACATGCCCTGCGCACTTATACTAGCCTAGAGGTACTCTGACTAAAACAATCAGTCAGACAGACCTCCAAAAGTGATGACTCAGTGAGCTAGCACCTCAGAAAAAATAGGAAACACTCTACCTGCCCTGCTGATGTTATACTAGCCTTGCAGCTTCTAAACAGTCTCTGCAGCCTCTTTTACTGGCCCTGCAATGACCTTTACCGACCCAGGAGTGACCTTTACCGGCCCAGCAGTGACCTCTACTGGCCCTGCAGTGACATACCGGGCCGGCAACAAAATGGTCGCTGTACCTGGAGTTTCAAAAGTGGCCCAAGTCGATGCACGAGAACGAATCCAAGACCTGCCTACCTTTACATTACTTCTATCATGGACCTGAGGCTGTCAAAGCCTGAGAACTGTATTATAGCATTATTTCTTCGCAAGTAGGCACCATGTCTTTTTAAAATTGTGCACCATTGTATGTATTATTATTTTTATTGTTTGTTTTACTTCCTGTCATGTTTTATTTAATAACTAAGTATGATGCAACGCACTTCCTGCCACCAGCCTATGAAAAGCTCGATTATTGCGCGTTTATCGCTACTTATCATTTAC
The DNA here is from genome assembly GCA_945261195.1 of Cryptosula pallasiana. NCBI lineage: Eukaryota > Metazoa > Bryozoa > Gymnolaemata > Cheilostomatida > Cryptosulidae > Cryptosula > Cryptosula pallasiana. Next base: position 8,542,934 of record OX183130.1, on the reverse strand, counting down.
TGGTACTGCTGTTGACTGCTGGCGATTGCCTACCTGGAGCATGGATGTGTGGACAATAAATGTGTTTATTCCTTAAACTCTGTATAGTTATAGGGTCAGTAGTATTCTTGACTGGGCCAGTGGTGACCTTTACTGGGCCGGTCAAGGCACTTACTGGGCCGGTAGTAATCTTACTGGACCTGGTTCAGAAGAAAGACATAGCCTAAGAACTTAAGAATATCTATAGAGTGTCAGAAGGTCAAGTCTGCACCAATCTACCTCCAAAGAAGAAGAAAGAAGGAAGCATGCCAGCCTATAAACCAGCCCTAGGACCTATCAGGAGCTGGGAGGGCACAGCAGCACATGTTTACCCATTAACTTTGCCCCTTTATCTCTGGGCGCTCGATCTGTTTAATTAATTACTATCACTGTTTCATTTTTCACTATTTTTTAAACTTGTGTTATCATTCGTTTGAATCACTCCCTGTGCAGCTAATTAATTATTATGTATATTCTTAGCGCATGATTTGCTAATGACAATCACTATGTTCCCATGGCTCAAATTCGTTCGGATTGGACATTCATTCAAGTTGGTTAGCATTAATTCGTGTTGGCCCTGCTAACCATTCCTATGATAATTCAAATTGAATCATATGTAGGAATTGTCCTTCCTTTACAGTGAGTAGCCAGCGCAATAATTATTTTATCGTTAGTGAGAGTGAACAACGACGCTCGTATTGTACAAGACGAACCAGGAGTTATCCTTTGTATCACTGGTTGCTAAGAGACACTCTATGTTGCTAGCCTCTAACTGTGTAGTATCCGTCATTTACTTACCAACATATTATTCAAGAGTGCCATTTTGAACAAAGGCGATTATGTAACAGTTTGTATAAAAGCAGCTGCAAGCACTTAGCTCGTTAGCGTTATTGTGAGGCTGACTTCATTCAGTTGAATAAAAGCTCTATTACACTCACTCAAGTGTTTACTTGATCATTATCTACAGCGCTTACAATAAGGACCGGCTCCACTGCTCAGGAGGACAATAGCTATGCGGCATACGATCGAAATATAGTTTAAATAGAATAGCATCTCACGTACATCTTGCGATCCCTCAGTGGTCGCAATAAACACCAGAATAGGCGGAGCTTATGGTCACACATGAGCGCACCGAAAACAATGTAGTATTTCTATCACTAGGTCCATGATCCCTACATCTATGCATAAAATACTGAAATACAACCTTGAATTGATTTTTGTCATTCAGCATGAAAGCAAGTTAAAAATCAAATACTTTTCTGTCAGCTAAATATTTACATAATTACGAACAACAGTTTCTAATATTGAGATTTGCAGTATGTTTATGTTCAAAATGATATGAAGCTTGTCAAAGTGTTCGCATATTGCGTATTATTATTTTGTTGTAAATTTGTTATTATTTTCTTTTATTGAGTTGGAACAATTGATTAATGTTATTTTATAAAAAGCAGTTGCATAAAGAATAACTAGCTAGCAGTATATAATAGCTAGAGCATCATTTCCTAATAGCAAATGTCAACACATCCACTAATGGAGTTTGATCGAATATAGATACACCAAGTAAATGCTTCAATTTTCACCAAATGTACTAAATGTTGACAAGGAGTGTCTAATCTTGATCAGAGTAAGAGTTTTGGTTGAGAAACTTCAGCCAATCTGGAGAAAATCTTGTTAAACTGACTTTGGAAGTCTATTTTCAATACAAACACAATACAAGCAGTTGCAACAATACACCAGAATAGGCGGAGCCTATCGTTACACATGAGCGCCCCGGATACAGTCTTAACATGTGTGATACAGTTATTACTCTATCCCTACCTCTATGACGGCATACCGTCGAAATAGCAGATTATTGTCCAAACGAGCAATGGACAACAAGCAGATTTGTTTGTCAGGCGTCGTCATCCTGCCCTGCTGTCAGCCAGCAGTAAACCAGACGGACAGCTCTGGTCACAGAAACCTAGAGGTAGTGCAGGTGGCCACCTGTGGAACTGGCCAACTGTTCCGACAAAATCCTGCACAGTCTGAGTATTACGAATGCTAGGCAGACTTGTGGAATGTTTACAGCACTTGCTAATAGTAATAGTAAGTAGATGAGTAACAATAAAAACAACAATTAATAATAATTATTATAAATGATTAATAATAATTTTGATAACTCAAAGAAATGATAATTAATTAATAGTAATAAACTATTATAATAAAAAAAATAATTATTTATTATTACTATAATAATAATAATAATTCAGTTGGCCCACTTATCAAACAGAGCAATGATTCTCTGAACTCTGCCAGTTACCCCCTCCCCACCCCCCCAAAAAGAGTAAATATTTGATAAGTAAGCTGTTGTTAAACTTGCAAAGAGTTATTATTGTAAAAATTAAATAAACAAAAACTAATTTACAAACAAAACGCCGGTTTTAATGCCTCCTCCACAAAAGAGCAATGCAAGCATTTCTCATTCATCAACACAAACGATTTCCATGATTCTAATGAATGCTCAACCCAAACGAATGCGAACGAATACGGTTTGAAGAACTGCACTGAGCCAACACGAAAGAGCCCGAACCAACTCGTATGAGTCACAATTCCCATGACTCGAATGGACGATTTATGAGTTCAACCCAAACGAATTCGAACCATGGAAACATAGTGATTGCCTATACTTTTTGCACTTGTATGTTATATTTACTTTTGTCACTTCACTCTAGACTTTAGAGGACTACCTCCCTAGAGCGTTATCGATACAATAAATGTACTTATACATAACAACCTGACTAGTTTGTCTAAGTTGCCGACTCTCCCTACTAGTTGCTAGAGTCAGTCGGAACAAGGGGAACCGGCCACTTTGGCGGTGTTCCCTCTGGAGAGAGGAAGAGTATTTGAGATTAGTGCAATTCTGTGGTAACACGCTAGAATCCACTACAATACCTGCTTCTCATTACAACCCGGTACTCTTTCTGGTACTTGTTCCGCGAAGGGCACTACAAAACCCTTTACAATACTGTATATCATTGGATTTCTCGCTACCTAAGGAACCATGTTATGCTATTTGTTTTTTGTATCCTGTATTTAAAATGTGATTTTAATTTCATTTTCAATTTTTCCATAATTTCATTGGTCAGTTACGGATTATTGGGTACTACTCCGGGTTTTTCTCCAGGTCGGGTTGGTCACAAGCTGTCTTGCTTTGTGCAGGTATCCGTTATTATCACTCTCTCACACTTTTTCTTGGGTTACACAAACCACCAAGTTGTGTGATTTACCAGGTAATGCTTGCAGAGTGTGTGCTGTGCAAGACAATACAACAACCAAATTGTATTATTCTTACAGATTTTTAAAACATGGAGTTCATTTTTATGGGTACAAAACTTACATAAAACTTCACAATAGCAGCCATAGAATGAAAAGGTGACTGAAAGAAAGTAGTTGTTTGGGTCATAAATGAACTCTCGGTTAAAAGGCATTTACAGTATTTATCAATTGTGGGTTGAGCTATATCAAATGTAAACTTGACTACTCGTATCTACAAGTCAAACAATGATAGACAACAAGTGTATGTTGTTTATCGACAATGACGCTTTCAAACTTGAATACAATACAATATAATAACTGTTCAAGAAAATATTCGAATATTATTTGTTTATTCATTTATTCATTTGGCAGTTTGTTTCTATATGAGCGTATAATTATTCATCTCATATATATGCATACGTTAGTAGTAATAAGGGAGCAGATCTTTGCGATGGATTGTATGGATTAGAAGGTTCTTCTGGTTCTATATGTAAATGATGCCCCTGTTCCCATTAACCCGATGAGGTGCCTTTTTGTGTGCACCAGTTGTTTGAATGGGTGTAATTACTATGGTGTTGAATGTCGGTTTTGACGATGGTTTCTATATTAGGGGTATTTGTTGGATGTTTTGCTCCAGATCTCTGTCATGGAGTCTAAGGTTCTCCTGGTTCTCAATGGTATGAGTATTTACCATGCTGGTACCTTTTTGTGTGCACCAGTTGTGTAGAATGTATGTTAATAGTGTTGAATGTTGATTAATATATTTTATGGTGTGTTGGATGTTCTGGATGTTATCCTGGAGGTTCTCCTGGTTGATTGGGTGCGTCTTTGTGTGCACCAGGTGTTTAGGTATTTATTGGTATTTATAAGCAAGATGTATGATTTTGTAGTAAGATTATTGTTTATATATATTTGTACATACTTGTATTATCATTATACATTATATAGCTATGTGAATGAAGATAGTCAGTTATGACTTTAACCATATTTATATCAATGATATCATTATATAGATATGACTATGTTCAAGATATATAGTAACTGTTGCCAAAAGTTAAAGTTTATAATGAAGGTTTCTATTAAACTGAAATAGTTTCGGTTGATACTCCATCGGAACACACTTGTCTTTTAGCGTAAAAATATGTGAGTCCTCGTTTTACTTGACTGCATGTTAACATTTTCTGTATTTTTCACTATGAATTTACGATTTTTTACTGTAAATGACTTTTTTTTATTCAATACATTCAGATAACTGACTTTGTTCAAGTGATCAATTCGTGTTTGCAAACCTGTGGAACTAAACTTGTTTCCTTTTTCCCCCCAACAGTAATAGGATTTAGAATTGAACGCAACAATTCCGTTTCTGGTAAACTCCTCTTTGAACAATCCGGGCGTTCTTTTCCCATGCTTTAGCACTTTTTCGCAGCAATCACGCATGATTCATTCTGAATTCATTGTTTTGATCCTTAAAAACTCATCCCTATGTTTGTCACAGTATGGTTGTGGGAACCAATTACTGTAATCATTATAAAACTCTCTTTTCATACTTGGTTTTACCAGTGTTTCTAATGATCCGCTCAATGTCATGTGTGCGCTATCTGTATCCATTTCAACATACCGGAGATTGCTTCTATCAATGTATTTATAAATAAAAAGAGCGTTTGGATTATTTGGAACTATGTCTACTGTTTAAGTTATCTAGAGGGTTAGTAGTGGGAATTTAGGTTTTACTGACTTATCCATAAAGTCGTAGTAAAACTGTAGCATTCTCAGCTTAGCATACTGTAGTACGGAGAAACCCAAATGTACTGGAAAATTCATAGTTAGCTGAAATGATGAATATAATGATTAACAGAGTAAACTTTAAGAATATAATTTTTGTACTGAGTATAATTAGTTTTAAAATTTACCAATTGTTTAGCGGTTATGATTTCGTAGAAATCATATGCTATCTCTTCCACAGAAATAAATTTGCCCCTCTGATACGAAATGAAGCTTTTCTGGCGCCCTCGATGTATGTTTTTCTTTATCGGTGATTGTTTTTTCGTAAGCAGCATTTCCTACCAGCTTGGTAGTAGCAGCGAGTAATTCTTGACTAGGATCCATATCTCCCATTCTCCTAGCATCTGAAACTGATGTTCCAAAAGCTTCAAAAGCTTTTCTAGGTATATATTCTATCAGCTGGTAGACTTTGGTGATTTTCAATCCCTGTTTCAAGTACCACTTCAGCAATGGACTCATTAGCAGTATCTTTTTTCCAAACATACTTCCAACTAGTGAGCGTTGAGGAGTCTTTAGAAATCCTTCGGCTTCAGCAAAGACTCATCTCGTCACTCAAGTGCTCTCTGGTCAACATTGTGTTTTTAAAAATCGGAGGCATTTCGGAAAATTTCTCTTTCATTCCCTCAGGAACTTCAATGTCACATTCAACAAATCCAAAATAATCCTCTGATTGAACTCTCTCTAACACTTCTTCTTGATTTACCTTTTTTTCAAGTATTTTAGGATAGAAAGAATTGTAAAATGTATTGACAAATTTTTGTAGATTTATATGAGTTTTTACACGTTTCATCCACTCTCACTCCCAAATCGAGATTATGGTGTAACCTAGTGCTCGGAGATATTCTTCATTTTCCATCGTAGCTCTATACAGTTCCACCATTGATTTTTGTCCACTAGGTTGAAGCTCTTGCTGTCTAGTGTTGTTATAAGAGCAGTTGTGTCCGTGCCAAAAACATCTATGGAATTGAAAGACGACTCAGTTTTCAACACAAAACCGATCAACTGGTAACCCTCGTTGTCCAGAGCGACTTCTCCTTCATTGAGCTGATGTCTGATGTTGATTTTATTTTAAAGCATTTGGTACTGTAACCAGCTATGCGCTACTTTACTACATTTTACTGGTTCAGCAACAAAAGAATTTTCCATTTTTCTTTTTTGAGGATAACCAGTAGGTATTGATTGCATCATACACCATAAATAGAGTGCATCTGCATCAACTCCATAGATTCTATCGCAAACTTTTGCTTCTTTTCCAAGCCAATATTCTCTAATTTTAGTTATATCTTTTTCGTGATATCTATGCATCATCAGACTTGGTCCACCAACTATTTTTTTCTTCATTAGAGGATAAAGTTCCGCATTGCGTTTGTCAATCAGACAAATTTGGAGAGTCTGCCAAAATGAGTTACCAAGCTCATGAAAATCCAAGTATGAAGAGAGATACTGACGAGATGGTTGGGGAGCTTTGCTAAACATCCATCGAATCACTAATCCTGGTAAAGATATACCATCTTTCAACATATCAATCCCATGTTCTCTGTAGATTGATCTTTGTCTTTCCAACGTTTGAACGAACGGTTTTACATCCTAGTTGTTGTACCACTTTAGAAAATCTCTCATCGTATTCATGTTGCTATCTTTCCATGCTTTTTGACAAATCATGTACTCTTCTTCACCGATGTTTTTTTGTTTCAATGTACTGTAAAAAGCTTCTCTTGGAGGTAGATGTTTTTGATTAAGTGTCTCAAGTCTTTCATCCATTCATAAGGGAAAAATCCTTTTCCAGCTTTGCATTTGTATGCTTGGAGATACATTTCGTAGCTGTATCCGGGACCGATGAAGTTTGTACAATCTAAAAACAAAAAAGATCCAATTCCGATAACAGGCATCTTGCTCCCTTTTTTTACAACAAAATCAAAATATTTGTCGGAGACATCTTTCAGTTTTTGAAGCAGTTTTCCTTTCATCGCGTTAATATCATAGGTCTGTGAATTGAATCCTAGAATAGGAAGCTTTTTCATATACTTGAACAAGTCATCCAGAACTTTCTCGGCTCCTGTTCTCCGTCTGGATCGTTTTTGTTCGAGGTCACTAAGAAATTTTTCTTCAGCTTTTTCCAGTCGTTGTAACTCATCTTCTACTTGTTCTATGATGTGCGAAAATTGTTTTCTCACCCAGTTATACGAGTCTTCACTAACCTCCTCCAAGTATTGAATGAATTTTCCAACGCACTCATCATCATCTCCATTATTGACAATACATCGATGCTGGACAAAACCCGATACGTTTGAACAAATTGAAATGCTCAAGAGTTAATGTTCATTAGTGTAAAAGGTAGTGTCTGTATCTCTATCCCTTTCGCAATCGGGTAACGAACAATCTAAACCGCAAACCCCAAATGTTGCAAAAAACAGATAGTATCTCAAAGAATCATCTGAACCTGATATTTATCCCAAATTGAATCTTTAGTTTATCAAGTATTGTAGCACTAGGTGCATATTCACCTCCAAAAAACTGCATAGTTGTTGCGTCAGAGTTTGAACATCTGTGTCTTTTCAGATTTCCCAATCTGTCAAAACAAGTAGAACACGTTGGGCATTTGTAGGCTCTGGCGTATCCTACCAAGTTTGTGATGAGACTGAAGTGATTGACATAAAGATCCAGATGTAGAAGTTCCTCGTAGCTGGAATTTGAATTCCAAATAACTGTTGAAGTCATATCAACATTTAGAGAAAACGACGTTATCTTCAGTTGAAATGCTTTTTCCAAAAGCAATAAATCGGCCTCTGTTACTCCTTTTTCGTTACGATTTTCTTTACATCTAATATTGACAGCTTCTCAGCACTATCACCATAGATGAATTTATGATATTGCTGTAGGTAAAAAGTCATATGGTAGTCTGTTGGATCTTTCGCAAATCCGTTGTTTTTTTGCGTTTCTTTGTGCAATGCTAGACATCTGAAAAAACAAAGATTGGCGGTGATTCCTGTTCCATCCTGGGTTTTGAACATAATTCGTATGTATCTGTTGTTGATGATGTGAGGGGGCAAATGCATTGGTGGTGAACCGACTCTCCCCATTTCAAGTAGCTTGTAAAAATAAATTGTAACGTTTGTAATCAGCATCAGCCTCCAAGTTGTATTTGGTCTTCGTCTCAAGCTATTAGTGCGATGATCAGTCTCTGCAACGTCAACAAAAAAGTCATCAAGCTGTCTTTCAGTTTCAATCAATTTAGCTCTCGGATATATAGTAGCATTGTTTGATGATGGATGAAAGTATCAGAGTTCACCATCATTTTTACTTTCCAGTATGCAACCTACGCTGCAGTTGACCTTTGCTCTCGAACTCAATTGTCTCCAAACTTTTTTCACCAATTCCTACGCTCCTGAACCATGATAGTCATTTTGGTAGATATCAGCTTGGTCTCTTGGAATCCCATCCCAAAGTCTTACGTTTAAAATTTCTATGACTCTTCCAGTTCTGTGTTCGGTTTTCATAACACCCCAATATTTGGCTATCAGATCGCCCCATTCTTCATCATGAAAAGTTGGATGTACACTATCATCAACAATACCTAGAGTTGATGCTTGAGTAGATTTTTCAAAATTTGGATCATTCATTTCTTGTTCCTCTTCTTGTGCTTCTTCTTGTCTTCCTCCTCATCCTCATCCCCATCTCCCTCCCCCTCCCCAAAAAAAGTATAAATAGTTATATATAGCTGTATTTAAAAAAAAAATACTGAAAGTAAAACACAAGTGAATTATTGTTTATTATTTCTTTACAATTAATTTTAAGCAAATTTCACATAGAGAGGTGAGTTGACAGACTCAGCTAGTAAAAGTAATTATTTTTTTTTTACCTTTATACAGAGAAACCTCCTAGTAGTTGGTAGATGATGTAGTAGATGTTGATCCTTCAGTTACTGTTGTTGGAATGGATGGTTTATGTGTGAAAGCGATGTTTCTTAAATAGCTAAAGTTGCTCTGTTTGACATGTCTTGAGGTGAATGAAAAGACTCACGCATTCATACAGAGAAACCTCCTAGTAGTTGGTAGATGTTGTAGTAGATGTTGATCCTTCAGTCACTGTTGTTGGAATGGAAGCTTTCTGTGTAAAAGCGCTGCTTCTTAAATAGCTAAAGTTGCTCTGATTGACATGCCTTGAGGTCCATGAAAAGACTCACATGAAAAGCTTTCAATATCATATAAGAAATTTGTTAAGTTAGAACATTCATGTGGGAAGTTTATATAATATAAAGAGTTTTTACGCGAATGGCTTGAAAAATAACACAATTTCACGCGAATAAAAATTAATTTTATCTGGTGAATGAAACATAGTTTTCTACCTGAAAACAATACAATTTCATGCAAATAAAAATTTATTTTGTCGCACGGAAAACAATAATTTTCAATCTGGAAAAAAATTTCATTTTCACGCGAATGAAACATAGTTTTCTGGCTGAAAAATAAACTATTTTTGACTTGAAAAATAACACAATTTCACGCGAACACAAATTAATTTTGACGCGTAAATGAAACCTAGTTTTCTACCTGAAAACAATAAAATTTCACGCGGATAAAAATTTATTTTGTCGCGCGGAAAGCAATAATTTTCAAACTGGAAAAAATTTCGTTTTCGTGCGAATGAAACATAGTTTTCTGGCTGAAAAATAAATTAGTTTTGGCTTGAAAAATAACAGAATTTAACGCGAATAAAAATTAATTTTATCTGGTGAACAAAACATAGTTTTCTACCTGAAAAAAATACAATTTCACGCAAATAAAAATTTATTTTGTCGCACGGAAAACAATAATTTTCAATCTGGAAAAAAATTTCGTTTTCACGCGAATGAAACATAATTTTCTGGCTGAAAAATAAATTATTTTTGACTTGAAAAATAACACAGTTTCACGTGAATAAAAAATAATTCTTTTTGGACTGGATAAAAGTTTAGTTTTCGCGCAAATGAAACAATATTTATCGCGTGAATAAAACATAGTTTTCTGCCTGAAATAACACAGTTCAATCAGTGCAGCTTTGATTCTTTAAAAAGCGATGCTTTCAGACAGTAATCATCCACTTCAACAACGGCATTCAAAGAAGCAACATCTAGTACAACATCTACGACTAGCACTAAAAGGTTTCTCAGTAACTACTAGGAAGACTCTCAGCACTAAGGTAAAACTTAATAAATTATTATTTCTTACCAACGATAGAAAATAGTCTGGATTTATTTTAAAGTATCAAATAGTTAGTTTTTAGTTTCACTTGAAAAGCTCAATTTTTTATAAATAAATTTAAGCCCTATGTTTTATTTATATTATTTCAAACATTAATCTTTATTTTTTAGAATACTACGGACGGAATTTCTGATTCTGGCATTTACATAAATTCAAATCCACCGGAAAACAAGCACAAAACACCCAAAACAACTCATAAGAGAAAGATTTCTCTTGCAAAAGAGCCGACAACAAAGAAGCAAACTCTCTCAAAATCGGTTTTACCTGCAACGCAAAACACTATGGAACAAAAGGAAACACTCTCCGATGCTGATAAAGCTCTCAAGATAACCAAGTCTCTCGAAGGATGGAAGGCAAGTGAGTTGCAAAAAATAGAACTTTTCAAACGCTATCAATACTCACTGTTCCGATGGTTATGCAAGTTGTTTCTATTGATCAGAATATGGGTGTATACGATGATTACTATGTTATCACCTACCTTGGTAATTCGAATGTAAAAGATTTTCAGAGAGTAGTTTACCCAAGTAGAGTGGTTGAAAACTTTAATATCGACAATTATCCATTACCTTTTAACGCTGTGTAATTGGGTGAGGTGGTAAACACAAAGAATCTAAACACTACTTGCTACAACATCAAACGCGTTAGCACAAAGCACTTAACATCAATGGAAGCTACTGCTGAAGCTGAAAAATTGAGAAAAATGACCGAGAAGGAACTCAAACTCAGCTTCGACATCGAATATCTCAGTAGTTTCAGACAGTGTGCGGTTTTCCCCTACATCGATGTTGTGGAAAGATTCATTCCTCATAGTTTCAATGGAGAAGAATTTGTCGTAAATTGCATCAATTATGTCTCAGAAAAAGATGGAAAGAGAGAGGTGAGAGCACTCCTATTACCGATCAGATACATCGAAGAAGCTAAAAAATGTGTTCCGGGTGTGATGATTTACAAAGGGAAAAACGAGTGCACTTGCAAATTCTCATACATACCACAATCTCGCCTTTATTTCTTCAATCAGTAGCAGTAATTGAAAAGAAAATTGAGATCAAGCAAAATTCAAATGAGGGGATATCAAAACCAGATATTGATGCTGATCTTGAAGAATTCCTACAGGAGGAATTTGGTGATTTTGAAGCAGGACTCAGCGCTGATGATAATGAGTAGATTACTTCTAACATTCATTATAAAATTGACTAAACTAATGCAAATACTTTATTAATTTTACATATACTTCATGTTTAATTGAAGTAAAATAATCTTGGTATAAAATCGAACTTCACATTTATAAATACACGTAAATAAATAAAAAGCTTGGATAAAAAGCCATCTTCTGTACATACTTTCTTGCTACAGAAAAATTCCATAACTAACTATAATCTTTTCTATTTAATATTGCTATATACATATTATACTAACACAAATTGAAAAAAAACTAACAATTACACTTTTGTCAGAATTGTAAAAATAACAAAACATTGTAGGGGTATACCAATAGAGCTTATGATAAAGATTTTCATACTTATATAATAAATTTATACAATAATTCAACGATTCATTTCTATACCATAGTCAAACCTCCAATCTAACATCATCATCACACCTAAACACCTGGTGCACACAAAAAGGCACCCAATGGACCAGGAGAACCTCCAGGATAGTCTTCAGAACATCCAACACACCATACAATATATTAATCAACATTCAACACTATTAACATACATTCTAAACAACCGGTGCACACAAAAAGGTACCAGCATGGAAAATACTCATACCATTGAGAACCAGGAGAACCTAAGACTCCATGACAGAGATCTGGAGCAAAACATCCAACAAATACCCCTAACATAGAAACCATCGTCAAAACCGACATTCAACACCATAGTAATTACACCCATTCAAACAACTGGTGCACACAAAAAGGCACCTCATCTGGTTCACGGGAACAGGGCATCATTTACATATAGAGCCAGGAGAACCTTCTAATCCATACAATCCATAGCAGAGAACTGCTCCCTTATTACTACTTACGTTATATGCACTATTCCCTTCTTCCATATACTAATATCCATTTTACTTCCACAGGTGCAAGCTGAAGACTGGGATCTTCCTATTGAAGAAACCAATGAAGTGAGTATTCCAGGCTACAACTATGCATCACTGTCTTTGGTCAATGTATACATTCAAGCATTAATTTTTCGGTTATGCAGCCAAACTGTTGGAAAAAACTGGATAAATCAGCATAAATACATAGCCACCTAGCATAAATAACCAGTTTTAAACATACGCAATATCAAAAAGGTGTAACACGCCATAAATTTTGTTACATTTATGCGGGTATCGTTGAATCAATTGCCAATTCAGAAAGCAAACACCCATATTGCAGCATTGTCTTGACCAAAAGTACAAAAATCATACCAAACTATGAAAACTGGCTGGATAATTGGTTCACCACCAGCCAGCACTGGAGTAGCTTTGGTTTGGCCCTAAATACTGTAGTGGATCTGTATAGTTTCACCACTGGCTGGCTGTGAGAGACACCTGTTACTGGCATGTGTAGCACTGATTTAGCAGCATAGCAGCAGCTGTGTGTGCAATACCCTAGTAGTAATTGATTGCTCTTACTGGCTGGTACGTCAGTTGATTGGCAGCTCGCTTGTTGGGTGCCACCTGTTAATTGCTCTTACTGGCTGGTACGTCAGTTGATTGGCAGCTGCAATTGTTGGGTGCCACCTGTTAATTGCGCTTGCTCGCTGGTATACCAGTTGGGGTACGGACCATTCGAAACTGACGGTTCGAAAATGGACACTTCGAAACTCTTTGGGGACGGGGGTTTGTGATTTGGGGTCGGGGGGTCAGGTTTAAGAGTTTCGAACAGTTCATTTTCGAAACGTCAGTTTCGAATCATGGCGGAATCATACCAGTTGATGGACAGATCCTTTGCTGGGTGCTAGTTATTGATTACATGACTTACTAGAAAGTGAGCTAGTCTCCTAGAAGAAGAGAAAGGGACTTCCCCTTGTCGAATGATAGGATAGGATCATATCAAGCCAGCCAATCATGAGTAAAGTATTCAAGAGCAGTGCATTATGGATTGATGTATTTTGACACATAATGGTTACTATTAAACCTGTTTATTTTAACGAGTTATATATTAGCATTTGCAACTGCCTTAATAGCAAATTTGAGCATCTTCTACTGCATGAATACAGCTGCATTTCTTGCTTAGCTAAAAACTGTTTGCTTATTGTATCTTCGTACTATATTGTGAACCTTCGGGGAAATACTGTAATGGAATTGCACAGTGTTGCCAGCATCTACAGCCGGCGCTACCCATATGCTAACCACACATCTACTTATTCAAGACCACCTATATTATATCCACTACTACTGGAGTACGCTTGAACGCCTTCAACAGTGCGGCTGCACTACAGCTTAGCTCAAGCCAGCAGGAAGGACTTTTCCGCCTCCAGTAACTATTTTTATCATGGCATGTGTCACCTGCTGTTTTGTTTATATACTTTTAACCAATGATATTATTATACGCATCCTTGATTTTGTGCCTGATTTATATAGACTTGCTCTTGGCCCAGCTGGGCAGCTAATGTTTAGTTTCACTCAGACATTGTTCAGTGTTTGTTTGAGAGACTGACTACGAGTAGCGCGTGTCGTAGCTAGTAGGAGACTAGCCAGTACAGCAGAGACAGCTGAGGATTCATTCTGAACTACAAGGAAGAGGCGTATCAGAAAAGACGCTTAGGACTCTAGTAGCAACACACAGCTAAAGGACTGAACTGCCAGACGCCTAGCTCCATATACTCGACCAGCATTCAGAGACAATACCACCACTTTATATTTTATACTTAGTAACAATTTTGTGCGTTGTAAAGTGAAGTAGTAATAAAGTCATTAGTAGTAATATATGAGCAGATCTCCCTACCAAGTGTTTTTTTGTGGGGTCATAATCTGGGGTGATGCAATGGGTTACGGCGTTGAATGAATTCGCCGAGTTTATATTGTATTTTATTTGAGGGGTATTTGAGTGGCATTTAAGTGGCATTTGAGTTTTGATTATTTTTTTACCTAATTTGAACTTATATGATGTATAGATTTTGAATGTATGGCATTTAAGTTTTTGATAATTTTTTACATAACTCGAACTCATATAGTATTTTGAGAGAGAGGAGAGAGGAGTTATATCTAGCTTGAATAAATACATTTATTACATAATAAGCAGGGGTAAACCTTCCCATATAATATAGCTAGAGTCAGTAAAGACTAAGTAATACAAAGCACCAGGTCTTGTAATGATAATCAATGCAAAGTCTTTTTCTTTACATTGCATCTTAAAAAATCCTCAAATTAGCTTCTATATGGTTAAAATTTACAGTATTTGGGAAATAATTGTAATAGAAAACATTATATCTATTAAAATTTACTGTAGATTTTATGTAGTACAAAGTACTATAACCTTCATTTATTCACTTGAGACTACATATCATCAGCATTTTGAGATCAAGTCTATATATATATACGATGAATGATTTCTTGTATTATATATATAGTTATAGTAACTATTCTAAAAAGAAGACTATTATGAAGGTTTTTATTTAAGCCAAAGTAGGTTCGGTAGATACTCCATCAGAACACACTCGTCTTTTAGCATAAAAATATGTGAGTCCTCGCTTTATTTGCTTGTATGTCAACATTTTTTTATCCTTTACTACAAATCCTCGATTTTTACCCATAAACGACTTTTTTGTGTTCAATACATTTAGATAACTGTCTTTGTTTAATTGATTAATTCGTTTGTTCAAACCTTTTGAGCTAAACTTGTTTCCTTTTTCTCCCCAGCAATAATAGGATTTAGAGTTAGAGCAACAATTCCATCTCCGGTAAATTCCTCTTTAAACAATCCAGGTGTTCTTTTTCCATGTTTTAGTACTTTTTCACAACATTCTTGCATGCTCCATTCTAAACCCATTGTTTTGATTCTTAAAAATTCATCTCTATGTTTGTCACAGTATGGTCGTGGAAACCAATCACCATATTCATTGTAAAACTCTTTTTTCATACTTGGTTTTACCAGTGTTTCTAATGTTCCGCTCAAGGCCATGTATGCGCTATCTGTATCCATTTCAACATATTGGAAATCACTTCTGTCAATATATCTATAAATAAAAAGATTGCTTCAATTATTTGGAAGTTTTACTTACTTATACATGATAATAGTAGGGAATTAGGTTTTACTTACTTATCCATAAAGTCGTAGTAAAACTGTAGCATTCTCAGTTTAGCATACTGTAGCACGGAGAAACCAAGTGTACTGGAACATTCATAGTTAGCTGAAATGATGGTGATACTGATTAGCAAAGTAAACTTGTGGAATATAAATTTTGAATTGCAAAATAATTGTTTTAAAACTTACTAGCTGTTTACAGGTTACGATTTCATAAAAATCATCTGCTATCTCTTCCATGGAGATAAATTTGTTTCCTCTGATACGAAATGAAGCTTTTCTGGCGCCTTCGATGAACTTGATGGTGGTATGTTTTTCTTTATCAGTGATTGTTTTTCCATAAGCAGCATTTCCTACCAACTTGCTAGTAGTAGCGAGTAATTCTTGACTAGGGTCTGCATCTCCCATTCTCCTAGCGTCTGAAACCGATGTTCCAAAAGCTTCAAAAGCTTTTCTAGGAATATATTCTATTAGCTGATAAACTTTGGTGACTTTCAATCCTTGTTTCAAGTACCATTTCAACAAAGGACTCATTAGCAATATCTTATCTCCGTACATACTTCCAACTAATGAGCGTTGAGGAGTCTTTAAAAAACCTTCGGCTTCAGCAAAGACTTTCATTTCATCGCTCAAGTGTTCTCTGGTTAACATCGTATTTTTAAAAATCGGAGGCATTTCGGAGAACTTTTCTTCCTCTTCCTCAGGAACTTCGATGTCACATTCAACAAATCCGAAGAATTCTTCTGATTGAACTCTCTCCAACACTTCTTCTTGATTCAGCTTTTTTTCAAGTATTTTAGGGTAGAAAGAATTGTAAAACAGGTTGACAAATTTTTGTAAATTTGTATGAGTTTTTACACGCTTCATCCAGTCACACTCCCAAATCGAGATTACAGTGTAACCTAATGCTCGAAGATA
This sequence comes from Cryptosula pallasiana, assembly GCA_945261195.1. Taxonomy (NCBI): domain Eukaryota; kingdom Metazoa; phylum Bryozoa; class Gymnolaemata; order Cheilostomatida; family Cryptosulidae; genus Cryptosula; species Cryptosula pallasiana. The sequence continues at coordinate 8,526,446 of OX183130.1, read as the reverse complement.
TTCTTCATTTTCCATCGTAGTTTTAAACAGATTTGCTTTTGATTTTCTTCCACTAGCTTGAAGCTCTTGCTCTTTAGCGTTGTTATAAGAGCAGTCGTGTCCATGCCAAAAACATCCGTGGAATTGAAAGACATGACGATTTTCAACACAGAATCCATCAACTGGTAATCCTCACTGTCCGAGAGTAACTTCCCCTCCATTGAGCTGATGTCTGATATTGATTTTTTTTGAGAACATTTGGAACTGTAACCAGCTATGAGCTATCTTGCTAAATTTTACTGGTTCAGCGACAAAGGAGTTTTCGATTTTTCTTCTTCGAGGATAGCCAGTAGGCATTGATTGCATCATACACCATAAATAAAGCGCATTTGCATCAACTCCATAGATTCTATCACAAACCTTTGCTTCTTTTCCCAACCAATGTTCTCTAATTTTAGTTATACCTTTTTCGTGAAATCTATGCATCACTAGACTTGGCCCACCAACTATGTTTTTCTTTATTAGAGGATAAAGTTCTGCATTGCAGTTGTCAATCAGACAAATTGGGAGAGTCTGACGAAACGAGTTACCAAGTTCATCAAAATCCAAGTATGTAGAGAGGTATGGAGGGGGTGGTTGAGGAGCTTTGTTAAACATCCATCGAATCGCTAATCCTGGTAAAGATATACCATCTTTTAACATATCAATCCCATGCTCTCTGTAGATCGATCTTTGTCTTTCCAACGCTTGAACCAATGGTTCTACATCCAAGTTGTTGTACCATTTTAAAAAATCCCTCATTGTCTTCATGTCGTTATTTTTCAATGCTTCTTGACAAATTATGTACTCTTCTTCACTGATATTCTTTTGTTTTAAAGAACTGTAAAAAGCTTCTCTTGGAGGTAGATGTTCTTGATTAAGTTGTTCCAAGTCTTTCATCCATTCATAAGGAAAAAATCCTTTTCCGGCTTCACATTTGTATGCTTTGAGATACATTTCATAGCTATATCCAGGAGCGATGAAGTTTGTACAATCTAAAAACAAAAAAGATCCTATTCCGATAACAGGCATCTTGGTTCCTTTTTTTATAACAAAATCAAAATCTGTGTGGGAGACATCTTTCAATTTTTGAAGCAGTTTTCCTTTCATCACATTGACATCATAAGTCTGTGAATTGAAACCTAGAATAGGGAGTTTTTTCATATAGCTGTACAAATCATCCAGAACTTTTTCAGCTCCTGTTCTACGTCTGAAACGATTTTTTTCAAAATCACTACAAAACTTTTCTTCAGCTTCTTCCAGTCGTTGTAATTCACCTTCTATCTGTTTTATGATTCGCGAAAATTGTTTTTCCAATCGGCTATATGATTCTTCACTAATATCGTCCAAGTATTCAATGAACTTTCCAACGCATTCATCATCACCCCCTTTATTGACAATACAACATGGGTTGTTGAAGCCTGGTACGTTTGAACAAATTGAAATACTTAAAAGTTTATGCTCATTCGTGTAAATGGTTGTGTCTGTATCTCGATCTTTTTCGCAATTAGGTAACAAACACTCTATGTCGAATGTTGCAAAAAATGGATAGTATCTCAAGGAATCATCTGATCCGATATCTATCCCGAATTGAACCTTCAGTTTGTCGAATATTGTAGCAGTAGGACTGTATTGTCCTCCAGAAAACTGCATAGTTGTTGCCTCTGAGATTGAACATCTGTGTCTTTTCAGATTCCCCAATCTGTCATAACAAGTAGAACAGGTTGGACATCTGTAGGCTTTGACATATCCTTCCAAGTTTGTAATAAGACTGAAGTGATTGATATAAAGATCCAAATATAGATTCTCCTTATAACTGGAGTTTGAATTCCAAATAACTGTTGAAGTCATATCATCATTTAAAGAAAACACTGTTATCTTCAGTTGAAATGCTCGCTCCAAAAGCAATAAATCAGCTTCTGTCACTCCTTTCCCATCACAACTTTTACCACTATCACCATAGATGAAACTATGATATTGTTGTTGGTACTCCTTCACCCCCTTAATTATCGGATCTTTTGCAATTCCACCGTTTTTTTGTAGTTCTTTGTGTAAAGCTAGACATCTAAAAAAACAAAGATTGTCGGTAATTCGTCTTCCTTTTGTGTTTTTTAACATGGTTCGTATGTGTCTGTTGTTGATGAGGTGAGAGGGTAAATGCTCTGGTGGTGATCCAACTTTTCCCATTCCGAGTAGTTTGTAGAAATAAAACGAAATGTTTGTGATTAACATCAATCTCCAAGTCGTATTTGGTCTCCGTCTCAAGCTATTTGTACGATGATCAGTCTCCATAACATCAACAAAGAAGTCATCAAGATCTCCTTCAGTTTCAATCAGTTTAGCTTTTGGATATACGGTAGCATTGTTTGATGATGAGTGAAAGTATCGGAGTTCACCATCATTTTCATTTTCTAGTATACAACCTACGCTACAGTTGACTTTTGCTCTCGAGCTCAATTGTCTCCAAACTTTTTTTAGCAATTCTAACACTCTTGAATCATGATAGTCATTTTGGTAGGTATCAGCTTGGTCTCTTGGAATCCCATCCCAAAGTCTTACATTTAAAAGTTCTATGACTTTTCCAGCTCTATGTTTCGTTTTCATAGCTCCCCAATATCTAGCTATCAAATCATCCCATTCTTCATCTTGAAAAGTTGGAGCTGTGCTATCATCAACAATACGTAGGGTTGATGCTCGGGTAGGTCTTTCAAAATTTATATCTTCCATTTCTTCTTCTTCTTGTTCTTCCTCTTGTGCTTCTTCCTCTTCTTCTTCTTCTTCTTCTTCTTCTTCTTCTTCTTCTTCTTCTTCTTCTTCTTCTTCTTCTTCTTCTTCTTCTTCATTTTCTATCATTGGATCATTCTCATTTTCTTCAACTATCTCCTCCACAACCGGCTCTATATCTTGAACTATTATGCTAGTCTTTGGTGGTGAAGGCTCAGCACCAAATCCTATTTGATTGATTGTTTCATCGGGTAAACGAAAACAAATGAGATTTTCTTCTAACCATTTCCAATTAGGGGAAATTTCAGGGTTTTTTTCTTCTACATTCTCCTCCCGATAATTTAAACTTTGTCTACAATAGAAATTTTAACACATAATAGTTGTTCTATAAAACATTCACATACATTTTGTATGAAATGTAACAGAAGAAAAAATGACTTAAACACCATTATCAATTAATTTTTAAAATGGAATTAGGAAAAAAGGCTCAAACATTATTATTAGTTAGGTTTTTAAAAACTTACTGTGTACTATGACATGAATTCTCAACTCCCTCTTTTACATTAATTCTCTGATATTCTGAGTCCTGTCTACAATAAAGAGATAACGCATTATTTTTGCTGATTCATGAGATGACTATAAAAAAACAGCAAAAAAAATTACTCTACTAACGTTATTAATTTATGATTTTAAAAACTTACTGCTTATCAAAGGCTATTGTATTTTCAGTAGTTGCTGAAACTTGAAAAGTCGAAGGTTTGTCTTGAAAAGCATTTTCAAGTTCCATCTCCATTTCATTTTCATATTCAGCATTGCATTCATCATTCATGTATTCATTATCAGCGTTTGAAAAACTGATATCATTTTGATTTTTCATGAGCCATTCCCATTCCTTATGTATGTCTACATCAGTATCATCCTCTTCTGTTTCCATAGCACTATAATAACAATAAAATCATTACTTTTTAATAGAAGTGACAATAGCACATAAAAAGGTAAGTTAAATGTCTCAGCTAATAAATTTTACCTTGTGAATAAAACTCCTAGTAGTCAGTTGGTATATTATATAGTAGATGTTGAGGCTTCAGTTACTGTTGTTAGAACGAGTGATTTATTGTGTGAAAGCATTACTTTTTAAGTAGACAAAAAATTAAGTGAGATAATTAAGTCAGATAATTAAGCCTTAAGTTCAATGAAAATTTTCAAATTCACACAGAAAAACTTTTAATAGTCAGTGGATGTAGTAGTAGATGTTGCTCCTCCGATCACTGTTGTAGAACTGGATGCTTTCTGTGTGAAAACAGTGGCTCTTAAATAGGTAAAGTTGCACTGGTTGAACTCTATGAATACCAACCTTCTTTATAATATAACTATGAATCAGAATTTTGTCCATGTGAAAACCAATGCTTTCGCGGGAATAAATAATTTGTTTTCACGCGAATGGAAACCGTTGCTTTCGCGGGAATAAATACTTTATTTTCACGCGAAGGGAAACCGTTGCTTTCGCGGGAATAAATAATTTATTTTCACGCGAATAGAAACTGTTGCTTTCGCGGGAATACAAATTTTATTTTCACGCGGATACAAACCAATGCTTTCGCGGGAATAAATACTTTATTTTCACGCGAAGGGAAACCGTTGCTTTCGCGGGAATAAATAATTTATTTTCACGCGAATAGAAACTGTTGTTTTCGCGGGAATACAAATTTTATTTTCACGCGGATACAAACCAATACTTTCGCGGGAATAAATACTTTATTTTCACGCGAAGGGAAATCGTTGCTTTCGCGGGAATAAATAATTTATTTTCACGCGAATAGAAACTGTGGCTTTCGCGGGAATACAAATTTTATTTTCACGCGGATACAAACCAATGCTTTCGCGGGAATAAATACTTTATTTTCACGCGAATGGAAACCGTTGCTTTCGCGGGAATAAATAATTTATTTTTACGCAAAAGCATTGGTTTGTATTCGCGTGAAAATAAAATTTGTATTCCCGCGAAAGCAACAGTTTCTATTCATGTGAAAATAAATTATTTATTCCCGCGAAAGCAACGGTTTCTATTCGCGTGAAAATAAATTATTTATTCCCGCGAAAGCATTGGTTTGTATCCGCGTGAAAATAAAATTTGTATTCCCGCGAAAGCAACAGTTTCTATTCGCGTGAAAATAAATTATTTATTCCCGCGAAAACATTGGTTTGTATCCGCGTAAAAATAAAATTTGTATTCCCGCGAAAGCAACGGTTTCCATTCGCGTGAAAATAAAGTATTTATTCCCGCGAAAGCATTGGTTTGTATCCGCGTGAAAATAAAATTTGTATTCCCGCGAAAGCAACAGTTTCTATTCGCGTGAAAATAAATTATTTATTCCCGCGAAAACATTGGTTTTCACGTGGACAAAATTCTGATTCATAGTTATATTATAAAGAAGGTTGGTATTCATAGAGTTCAACCAGTGCAACTTTAGCTATTTAAGAGCCACTGTTTTCACACAGAAAGCATCCAGTTCTACAACAGTGAGCGGAGAAGTAACATCTACTACACTTTCCATTGCAACTACTAGAAACTTTCTCTTTATAAAAGGTAAAATTTAAAAGATTTATTATTCCCTACCTATCAAAGATCAAAATTAGTTTAGCTATAATGTAAAGTATGAAATAAATAATCTTTTAGTTCCACATGAAAAGCTGAATTATATATTATTTCTTTCTTTTTTAGAATACTATGGAGGATTTTTTTGCTTCTTACACGGATTTAAAGCCAATCGAAAACAAACAAAAAACATTCAAAACACCCTCCAAAAGAAAAAACTCTAACTCTGTCACAAAAGAAGCAACAATAAAGAGACGAGCTTTTCCAAAACTGGTTTTACCCACAACATCAAACAATATGGAACAAAAAGAATTGCTCACTGATGCTGACAGAGCTCTCCAGATGGCCAAATCTCTCCAAAAATGGAAGTCATGTGATTTGAAAAAGATTGGAGGGTTTCTTACACTAGCATCACTTCCTGTTCCATCAGTTTTGCAAATCGTTTCTATTGAACAGAGTACTGGTGCATACGGAAATTACTACATTCTCACTTATCTTGATAATTCAACTGGAGCGAATTTTCAGAAAGTTGTTTGCCCAAGTAGAGTAGTTGAAAGCTTCAATGTTGATAACTACCCATTACCTTTCAACATTTTGTACTTGGGTGAGATGAAAAACTCAAAAAAGCCAGAGACTACTTACTACAATGTCAAATGTATCAGCACAAAACGCTTAACCACAATGGAAGCTACTGCTGAAGCTGAAAAACTGAGAAAAATGAGTGAGGAAGAACTCAAACTCGCTTACGACATCGAGTATCTCAGCAATTTCAAAGATTGTTCCATTTTTGCTTACATCGAAGTTGTAGAAAGATTCATTCCTTTCCGATTCAATGGAGAAGAATCCATTGTAAATTGCATTCGCTATGTGGCTGAAAAGAATGGAAAAAGAGAGACGAGAACGCTTTTACTACCAATCAGATACAATGAGGAAGCTAAAAGATGTGCACCTGGTGTGATGATTTACAAAGGAAAAAAACAGAGTAAGAATGGAAATCCTATTCCATACCACAATGTTGTCTTCATTTCTTCAACCAACGCTAGTGATTGGGAGCAATATTGCACACAAACAAATTCCAATGAGGTGCTAACAAAAACGAATAATGAGGATGAAGTTCTTAAGGAATTCCTAGAAAACGAATTACAAGATTTTGATGAACAGCTTGGTGTTGATGGTATGTAAACTCAATATCAAATGCTGACAACAGGTAGTCTCAAGCGGATAAAACGAGCTATAGTGCTTTGTATTATGCAAAATTTACTGTAAAATTTTAATCATCCAAATGGTTAATTTGATGATTTTCTCAAAATTTAAGAATGTCAAAAAAAATTAGATATAATGTTTTCTATTGCAATTATTTAACCATCTAGAGAGCTAATTTGATGATGTTTTTCCAAAATTTTATATAGAAATAATCATAAATATGCACATAATTATCCATACATGAATGAATGTATAAAAAAAAGCCGGTTTATTGATTGACATTACAAGTTGTACTGTTTTGTATTACTTACTATTTAGTGACTCTAACTATATTATATGGAGAGATTTTCCCTACTTATTATACAATAAAATGTATATAATCATATTTTGATTCATAGAAAAGTCTAAAGGTTCTCAAGTGATTGACTCACCAAAAGTTCCGGTTTGCAAAACATTTGAAGATCTTCCTATCCCAAGCATTAGACGAGTGACTGGTGTGATACATCCATCAAGTAAGGAGAAGTGTAGATATTCTCGAGTTTGCTACCATGATCCTTCATATATAAATGAACTCGAACCCAAAATACTTTTTTGTCCAGTTGAAATAGCTAAAAACTTCAGCTGTGATAATTACCCCCCTCCGTTTAACGTTGTATATTTGGGTAGAAAGGGAAAACCGAAAAATAAAAGTGTTCTTTGGTATGATGTCAGACGTGTTACCACACCTCATTTGAGGATTTTTTAAGATGGGATGTAAAGGAATATGTAATCAATGTATATAATCTTATAATGTTTCATTTTTGATCAATATATTTATTCAATGTAAATAAAACTCCTCTCTCCTCTCTCCTCTCTCTCTCTCTTCTCTCTCCTCTCTCTCAAGATGCCATATGAGTTCGAATTATGTAAAAAAATTATCAAAACTTAAATGCCATACATTCAAAATCTAGCTACCATATGAGTTCAAATTAAGTAAAAAAATAATCAAAACTCAAATGCCACTTAAATGCCACTCAAATGCCACTCAAATGCCCCTCAAATAAAATACAATATAAACTCGGCGAATTCATCCAACGTCGTAACTCATTGCATAAACCCCAAGGCCAGATCCACAAAAAAACACTTGGTAGGGAGATCTGCTCATATATTACTACTGTCATTGCTTTCACTGTCAACATAGTAGAATCTGTTTGACCGGTTGCCAAATACCGTTGTACCTGCTAACCAGCAGCATCCTGCCTTCTCTACCTCAGAGAGACACCCTAGCCTTAGCACTCTGTAGCCGCAGCTACCACTGAAACACAGAGTCAGCCATTGTAACATAGCACCTTGCAGTACCCCCGCAGTACCAGTAAGCGTATTCCTCTCATTACATGGGGAAAACCGTTACAATACATCTGAGCTATTACATTATAACTAGAGCTTGTTAGTCTAGCCGCTTGCCACACTGTTTGTATGCGGTAAATCTGACTCGGATTTCTACTCAATACTGATTTCCAGTACCTTTACTCAACAGCAGAATAGTCACTACTTTCAACAATTCTTCTCCCTAGTAATCTTCAGTAAAAGTCAGCTACTACCAACCCAGAAGTTGACTTTCAGTTCTACTGAGTTAGAATAGACTTCCTCCCACTTTGTGGTACCTTCCATGAATGTAGGGACCCCCCCCCACCTTTCTCAGAAGATGGCCTCAACTTTGCTACACCCAATAACAACATATGTAACAACTTCTGACACCGGAAGTGGATACTGCAGCTGTTACCAACTCGATGCTTGTTTTTAAAGTTTTCCGGTCACAGATACAGCCACCCCTGACTATGTGACACTCCACCCCCACCCCCCAATTTGGAGGTACCCTCTTCAACTCTGAAACTCCTACTGAAAGCCAGAGAACAGCTTTTGACGCTGTCTCTTTTTTCGATGGCTAAGCAAAGGGTCAGAGGTGCTAGTAGTAGGACACCAGTTATGCAGAGGCAACAGCTCTTGATCGACTGACCAAGGCCCTTAAAAGAGTACTGTAGCCCCTTCCCCAATTCCCTGCACGGAACTTCAAACCCCCTAAGTTCACTGGCAATGGAGACTTGCAATATTTTATTGCCCGTTTCTTTAAGATTGCAGAGGAGAATGACTGGGGCACTCATACAGCTTTACTTCATGTCAGAGAGGGACTTTGTGAAAAGGCTTTAGAATGTGGTAAGCCTTGCACCCTGCAAACAGTGTTCAACAAACTCTGTGCTCACTTTGGCCTTACAGGACGTGAAACTCTGCATTGGGTTACAAACTTGCAGAAATCCAAGAAAACCTCCCTACAAGAACACGCTAGCGAAGTAGAGAGGCTAGTGTGTGCGGCTTACGAAAATGTGCCAGAGAGGTATATCAAACATATGATATTAGAAACATCCACTTCCACCCTTGGCCACCCCTACCTGCAGTGCTAGATGCTAGCGGTAGTCCAGTAAAGTCTTGGAAATACAGTACATGCTGGAAGAAACTTTCTTCAGATCAAGACAGTCCCAGAGACAAAACCATCTCCAGTCTGAACGGTTGATGGAAAGATAAAAGGGAGTACGACAAATCTTTCACTGATCCACTTTGTTGTTCCCAGGTTTTTTCTGCTGTACAATAGTACCCCAGCTTATCTCCCACAGAGCATGCTCACACTTAAGCTGTTGTCACAACCTATGCTCCAGTACAATCACTCGCTGCCACCACAGCAGCTACCACCTATGCCTGAAAACTCCATGTCTCTCCTAATACAATTGGGGCAAAACTTTGCTGTGGATGTTTAAAAACTGTAGTAATGGCAGTTTTGTCATGTAGTGCCAGCAGTGCCAACCCCTCTGCCTGTACCCCCCACGCTTCTTCCGATGGTGCAAAACCTTCTCCTGTGGTACCTGCCACTCTTGCAGTGATGCAGAACCCTCCCTTGTTGATACCAGTGGGATCAACAAGCCCACTTGTAGAGCAGCTCTTTTGGCCCAGAGAGTGAAATACCTTTCCCCCAAAGCAGCCCAGGTTCAACCAACTTAATTATCCATTTTTCAAGTTGAGAGACTTTACCATGGCAGTTACTTCTTTCTCAATAAAATAGTGGCAATCCCAACGCATTTCTAGTCGACACTGACTGCACAGCAACTCAGCTGTCCAGGCATGTTTTCAACCAGTTACATGAGTCAGTGAGACAGCAGAGCAAGAAAGCGAGTCACAGAGTATCCTGGCCGATGATACTTAAGTCCGTTTCTTTAACACACTGAAAGAAACTTTGTTGTCAGTCCTATCAAAAAAGATGCCATCATTGGGATGCCTTTTCTCACTGCGCACAATTTTCATATGATGTTCAGTGAGTTAGCCATAGTGACAGATGGTAGAGAAATCTATTTTACGGTCAAGCCATGGCAGGTTATTGACGAACAACATTCAGATCCTCCCCGATACCCATTCACCCCAGGCATGAATTCCATATTCTGTGGAAGGATTACACAGAGCTACTTGCCCCTTGGCTTATTAGAGCTCCACCTCAAAAGTCCTCCCATAGCACCTAGTTTGTAAAACCCTGATGGTAAGAGATGCGTACTCGTGAGATGTTTGAACCCTACTGCCCAGAACGTAAAGTCATGGGCACGCAGCACTACTAGCCGCTATGTGGGCGTAGCCCAAATGAGGTGGTGCCAGCGGAGGTTGCTGCAGGACCCACACTCCCACTTCTCAGTCGTGACTGTTACTTCCCCTTTTTTTCTCATGTTTTAAGCTGTCCTCAGCAGCCCTTCCCCACTGTCAAAACTGCTGAGAGACCCGATGGGTAGCAGGACTGCTATGCCAGTACGCTGAGGTGGTCAGAACTAGAGACCATGACGGAATACGAACCACTCTGGTTACCCACAATATACTCCTCTTATCCGATGCCAGACCTATTGATCAACCCTTTCACCCCCATCACTGACTCGGTCATCAAAAGGTGGAAGAGACAGGCGGAGCAGTAGGTAAAATGTGAACTCATAAAGCCAGCATCAGGGGTGTGAATGGACTCTGCAGTTTTAATAAAAAAAATATGCTGCATCAATGACAGTCTTAACACTCTGCCAGGGAGCAGGTTCTGGAGTACCCTAGACTTGATGAGCGGATGCTGGCAGGTCCCCCTTGATAAAGAGGCTAGTGAGCGCTCTGCTTCATCACCTGTAGTTGCCTTTAGAAGTGAAATGTCCTCCCTTTTGGTCTCACTTCAGCCCCAGCCACTTTCCAGTGCCTCCTGTTATAGGTTCTTCAGGTCCTCCACTAAAAAACCTTCCTGCTTTACTTCGATGAAATTATTATCAACATTCCTGACTTCCCCTCTCACATACAATGTTTAGCTCAAGTTTTTCAGCGGTTACAGCGGGATGGTTTGAAGCTCAAACCAAACAAGTATGAGTGGCTCAAATTTCAAGTGAAATATTTGGCTAACATGGTGAGCCGTCAAGGAGTGGCACCAGGCCCAGAGAAGGTCACTGCCATTGGCCACTGCTAAGCCTCTACTAAGATGAAAGTTCAGCAAGCCTTTTTCGGGTACTGTAGGGTACTACAGGCAGTGCATTCTCAACTTCTGCGCTCTAGCATGACCCCTGACCCAGCTAACAAGTAAGCAGTTTTACTGGGAGTGGTCACAAGCCCAAGAGACTGCGTTTTAACTGCTGAAAGTAGGCATGATCTTTGCTCCATACTAAGTTACCCCTACTCCAAGGTCCAGTACACTCTGAATATCAATGCTGGCAAAGCAGGTGTAGGTGCTGTCCTATCGTAGATCTAGAAAGGCAATAGGAAGGTAATTGCTTACTACAGTAAGATGCTCAATCTCCAGAAACGTAACTACTGTGTGAATCAAAGATAATTGTTATGGAGTTGCACTTCCGTCATATCTGTATGGCTAACTTTTCCGTCTCAAGACCATGCATGCCCCCCTCCCCCCGTGGTTGTGTCGCCGCAGAGAGTCTATGACCAAAGTTGGTGGGTGATTTGAATCCTTGTCAGAATACAGGTACGCTATTGAACTTATGAATGACGCCCAACAGGATAATGAAAACGATCTGAGTCATTGGTGCCACCCAGAGTGTAGACAGTGTAGCCACATTGAGCAGAGAGATGTTGGACCCTTTAAAACTGAACTAAAATGGGAGTTGGTTTCCCCTTCTCATTTTCTGCACCCCATTCCCTTTCATCCGACTCAGTTTGAGTCCCTCTCACCATAACCCAATCCAGTCACTCCTCCTGTCCTTCCAGTACACACCCCCAAAGTACCTCAACCTGTTTAACCTGTCACTGACTTGCTGCAGGCTCAGAGAAAAGGTACTCATGCTGTTAGTAGTAATATATGAGCAGATCTCCCTACCAAGTGTTTTTTTGTGGGGTCATTATCTGGGGTTATGCAATGGGTTAGGGCGTTGGATGAATTCGCCGAGTTTATATTGTATTTTATTTGAGGGGTACTTGAGTGGCATTTGAGTGGCATTTAAGTGGCATTCGAGTTTTGATTATTATTTTACTTAATTTGAACTTATATGGTATATACATTTTGAATGTATGGCATTTAAGTTTTGATAATTTCTTTTCATAACTCGAGCTCATATGGCATCTTGAGAGAAAGGAGAGAGGAAAAGAGGAGAGAGAGGAGAGAGGAGATACATCTACCTTGAATAAATTCATTGATTAAAAGCGAATCAATGTATGGCTATATACATTTATTACATAATAAGTAGGGGTAAAATCTCCTCATATAATATAGCTAGATACATAATTCGAACTCATATATACATTGAATGCTATAAAATATATCAGATGATAAAGTTAAATATTCATCTATTCTTTATCGATATTTATAAGGATGATGAAAGATTTTTTGTATTTTATATACATATATAGTTATAGTAACTGTGGTAAAAGAAGTCTATTATGAAGGTTTTTATTTAAGCCAAAGTAGGCTCGGTAGATACTCCATCAGAACACACTCGTCTTTTAGCATAAAAATATGTGAGACCTCGTTTTATTTGGTTGTATGTCAACATTTTTTGATCCTTTACTACAAATCCTCGATTTTTACCCATAAACGACTTTTTTGTGTTCAATACATTTAGATAACTGTCTTTGTTCAATTGATTAATTCGTTTGTTCAAACCTTTTGAGCTAAACTTGTTTCCTTTTTCTCCCCAGCAGTAATAGGATTTAGAGTTAAGTGCAACAATTCCATCTCCGGTAAATTCCTCTTTAAACAGCCCAGGTGTTCTTTTTCCGTGTTTTAGTACTTTTTCACAACAGTCTTGCGTGCTCCATTCTAAACCCATTGTTTTGGTTCTTAAAAACTCATCCCTATGTTTGTCACAGTATGGGCGTGGAAACCAATCACCATATTCATTGTAAAACTCTTTTTTCATACTTGGTTTTACCAGTGTTTCTAATGTTCCGCTCAACGCCATGTATGCGCTATCTGTATCCATTTCAACATATTGGAAATCACTTCTGTCAATATATCTATAAATAAAAAGTTTGTTTCGATTTCAATTATTTGGAAGTTTTACTTACTTACACATAATAATGGTAGGGAATTAGGTTTCACTTACTTATCCATAAAGTCGTAGTAAAACTGTAGCATTCTCAGTTTAGCATACTGTAGCACGGAGAAACCCAAGTGTACTGGAACATTCATAGTTAGCTGAAATGATGGTGATACTGATTAGCAAAGTAAACTTGTGGAATATAAATTTTGAATTGCAAAATAATTGTTTTAAAACTTACTAGCTGTTTACAGGTTACGATTTCATAAAATTCATCTGCTATCTCTTCCATGGCGATAAATTTGTTTCCTCTGATACGAAATGAAGCTTTTCTGGCGCCTTCGATGAACTTGATGTTGGTATGTTTTTCTTAATCAGTGATTGTTTTTCCATAAGCAGCATTTCCTACCAACTTGCTAGTAGTAGCGAGTAATTCTTGACTAGGGTCTGCATCTCCCATTCTCCTAGCGTCTGAAACCGATGTTCCAAAAGCTTCAAAAGCTTTTCTAGGAATATATTCTATTAGCTGATAAACTTTGGTGACTTTCAATCCTTGTTTCAAGTACCATTTCAACAAAGGACTCATTAGCAATATCTTATCTCCGTACATACTTCCAACTAATGAGCGTTGAGGAGTCTTTAAAAACCCTTCGGCTTCAGCAAAGACTTTCATTTCATCGCTCAAGTGTTCTCTGGTTAACATCGTATTTTTAAAAATCGGAGGCATTTCGGAGAACTTTTCTTCCTCTTCCTCAGGAACTTCGATGTCACATTCAACAAATCCGAAGAATTCTTCTGATTGAACTCTCTCCAACACTTCTTCTTGATTCAGCTTTTTTTCAAGTATTTTAGGGTAGAAAGAATTGTAAAACGTGTTGACAAATTTTTGTAAATTTGTATGAGTTTTTACACGCTTCATCCAGTCACACTCCCAAATCGAGATTACAGTGTAACCTAATGCTCGAAGATATTCTTCATTTTCCATCGTAGTTTTAAACAGATTTGCTTTTGATTTTCTTCCAGTAGCTTGAAGCTCTTGTTCTTTAGCGTTGTTATAAGAGCAGTTGTGTCCATGCCAAAAACATCCGTGGAATTGAAAGACATGACGATTTTCAACACAGAAACCATCAACTGGTAATCCTCGCTGTCCGAGAGTAACTTCTCCTCCATTGAGCTGATGTCTGATATTGATTTTTTTTGAGAACATTTGGAACTGTAACCAGCTATGAGCTATCTTGCTAAATTTTACTGGTTCAGCGACAAAGGAGTTTTCGATTTTTCTTCTTCGAGGATAGCCAGTAGGCATTGATTGCATCATACACCATAAATAGAGCGCATTTGCATCAACTCCATAGATTCTATCACAAATCTTTGCTTCTTTTCCCAACCAATGTTCTCTAATTTTAGTTATACCTTTTTCGTGATATCTATGCATCACTAGACTTGGTCCACCAACTATATTTTTCTTTATTAGAGGATAAAGTTCTGCATTGCAGTTGTCAAGCAGACAAATTGGGAGAGTCTGACGAAACGAGTTACCAAGTTCATCAAAATTCAAGTATGTAGAGAGGTATGGAGGGGGTGGTTGAGGTGCTTTGTTAAACATCCATCGGATCGCTAATCCTGGTAAAGATATACCATCTTTTAACATATCAATCCCATGCTCTCTGTAGATTGATCTTTGTCTTTCCAACGCTTGAACAAATGGTTTTACATCCAAGTTGTTGTACCATTTTAAAAAATCCCTCATTGTCTTCATGTCGTTATTTTTCCATGCTTCTTGACAAATTATGTACTCTTCTTCACTGATATTCTTTTGTTTTAAAGAACTGTAAAAAGCTTCTCTTGGAGGTAGATGTTCTTGATTAAGTTGTTCCAAGTCTTTCATCCATTCATAAGGAAAAAATCCTTTTCCAGCTTCACATTTGTATGCTTTGAGATACATTTCATAGCTATATCCAGGAGCGATGAAGTTTGTGCAATCTAAAAACAAAAAAGATCCTATTCCGATAACAGGCATCTTGGTTCCTTTTTTTATAACAAAATCAAAATCTGTGTCGGAGACATCTTTCAATTTTTGAAGCAGTTTTCCTTTCATCACATTGACATCATAAGTCTGTGAATTGAAACCTAGAATAGGGAGTTTTTTCATATAGCTGTACAAATCATCCAGAACTTTTTCAGCTCCTGTTCTACGTCTGAAACGATTTTTTTCAAAATCACTACGAAACTTTTCTTCAGCTTCTTCCAGTCGTTGTAATTCACCTTCTATCTGTTTTATGATTCGCGAAAACTGTTTTTCCAATCGGCTATATGATTCTTCACTAATATCATCCAAGTATTCAATGAACTTTCCAACGCATTCATCATCATCCCCATTATTGACAATACAACGCGGGTTGTTGAAGCCTGGTACGTTTGAACAAATTGAAATACTTAAAAGTTTATGCTCATTCGTGTAAATGGTTGTGTCTGTATCTCAATCTTTTTCGCAATTAGGTAACAAACACTCTATGTCAAATGTTGCAAAAAACGGATAGTATCTCAAGGAATCATCTGACCCGATATCTATCCCGAATTGAACCTTCAGTTTGTCGAATATTGTAGCAGTAGGACTGTATTGCCCTCCAGAAAACTGCATAGTTGTTGCCTCTGAGATTGAACATCTGTGTCTTTTCAAATTCCCCAATCTATCATAACAAGTAGAACAGGTTGGACATCTGTAGGCTTTGACATATCCTTCCAAGTTTGTAATAAGACTGAAGTGATTGATATAAAGATCCAAATATAGATTCTCCTTATAACTGGAGTTTGAATTCCAAATAACTGTTGAAGTCATATCATCATTTAAAGAAAACACTGTTATCTTCAGTTGAAATGCTCGCTCCAAAAGCAATAAATCAGCTTCTGTCACTCCTTTCCCATCACACCTTTTACCACTATCACCATAGATGAAACTATGATATTGTTGTTGGTACTCCTTCACCTCCTTAATTATCGGATCTTTTGCAATTCCACCGTTTTTTTGTAGTTCTTTGTGTAATGCTAGACATCTAAAAAAACAAAGATTGTCGGTAATTCGTTTTCCTTTTGTGTTTTTCAACATGGTTCGTATGTGTCTGTTGTTAAGGAGGTGGGAGGGTAAATGCTCTGGTGGTGATCCAACTTTTCCCATTCCGAGTAGTTTGTAGAAATAAAACGAAATGTTTGTGATCAACATCAATCTCCAAGTTGTATTTGGTCTCCGTCTCAAGCTATTTGTACGATGATCAGTCTCCATAACATCAACAAAGAAGTCATCAAGATCTCCTTCAGTTTCAATCAGTTTAGCTTTTGGATATACAGTAGTATTGTTTGATGATGAGTGAAAGTATCGGAGTTCACCATCATTTTTATTTTCTAGTATACAACCTACGCTACAGTTGACTTTTGCTCTCGAGCTCAATTGTCTCCAAACTTTTTTTAGCAATTCTAACACTCTTGAATCATGATAGTCATTTTGGTAGGTATCAGCTTGGTCTCTTGGAATCCCATCCCAAAGTCTTACATTTAAAAGTTCTATGACTTTTCCAGCTCTATGTTTCGTTTTCATAGCTCCCCAATATCTAGCTATCAAATCATCCCATTCTTCATCTTGAAAAGTTGGAGCTGTGCTATCATCAACAATACCTAGGGTTGATGCTCGGGTAGGTCTTTCAAAATTTAAATCTTCCATTTCTTCTTCTTGTTCTTCCTCTTGTGCTTCTTCCTCTTCTTCTTCTTCTTCATTTTCTATCATTGGATCATTCTCATTTTCTTCAACTATCTCCTCCACAACCGGCTCTATATCTTGAGCTATTATGCTAGTCTTTGGTGGTGAAGGCTCAGCACCAAATCCTATTTGATTGATTGTTTCATCGGGTAAACGAAAACAAATGAGATTTTCTTCTAACCATTTCCAATTGGGGGAAATTTCAGGGTTTTTTTCTTCTACATTCTCCTCCTGATAATTTAAACTTTGTCTACAATAGAAATGTTAACACATAATAGTTGTTCTATAAAACATTCACATACATTTTACATAAAATGTAACAGAAGAAAAAAATGACTTAAACACCATTATCAATTAATTTTTAAAATGGAATTAGGAAAAAAGACTCAAACATTATTATTAGTTAAGTTTTTAAAAACTTACTGTGTACTACGACATGAATTCCCAACTCCCTCTTTTACATTAATTCTCTGATATTCTGAGTCCTGTCTACAATAAAGAGATAACGCATTATTTTTGCTGATTCATGAGATGAGTATAAGAAAAAAGCAAAAAAATTACTCTACTAATGTTATTAATTTATGATTTTAAAAACTTACTGCTTGTCTTGAAAAGCATTTTCAAGTTCCATCTCCATTTCATTTTCATATTCAACATTGCTTTCATCATTCATGTATTCATTATCAGCGTTTGAAAAACCGATATCATTTTGATTTTTCATGAGCCAATCCCATTCCTTATGTATGTCTACATCAGTATCATCCTCTTCTGTTTCCATAGCACTATAATAACAATAAAATCATTACTTTTTAATAGAAGTGACAATAGCACATAAAAAGGTAAGTTAAATGTCTCAGCTAATAAATTTTACCTTGTGAATAAAACTCCTAGTAGTCAGTTGGTATATTATATAGTAGATGTTGAGGTTTCAGTTACTGTTGTTAGAACGAGTGATTTATTATGTGAAAGCATTACTTTTTAAGTAGACAAAAATTTAAGTGAGATAATTAAGGCGGATAATTAAGTCTTAGCTTTAATGAAAATTTTCAAATTCACACAGAAAAACTTTTAATAGTCAGTGGATGTAGTAGTAGATGTTGCTCCTCCGATCACTGTTGTAGAACTGGATGCTTTCTGTGTGAAAACAGTGGCTCTTAAATAGGTAAAGTTGCACTGGTTGAACTCTATGAATACCAACCTTCTTTATAATATAACTATGAATCAGAATTTTGTCCACGCGAAAACCAATGCTTTCGCGGGAATAAATAATTTATTTTCACACGAATAGAAACTGTTGCTTTCGCGGGAATACAAATTTTATTTTCACGCGGATACAAACCAATGCTTTCGCGGGAATAAAAACTTTATTTTCACGCGAATGGAAACAGTTGTTTTCGCGGGAATAAATACTTTATTTTCACGCGAATGGAAACTGTTGCTTTCACGGGAATAAATCATTTATTTTCACGCGAATAGAAACTGTTGCTTTCGCGGGAATACAAATTTTATTTTCACGCGGATACAAACCAATGTTTTCGCGGGAATAAAGACTTTATTTTCACACGAATGGAAATAGTTGTTTTCGCGGGAATAAATAATTTATTTTCACGCGAATAGAAACTGTTGCTTTCGCGGGAATACAAATTTTATTTTCACGCGGATACAAACCAATGCTTTCGCGGGAATAAAGACTTTATTTTCACGCGAATAGAAACAGTTGTTTTCGCGGGAATAAATACTTTATTTTCACGCGAATGGAAACTGTTGCTTTCGCGGGAATAAATCATTTATTTTCACGCGAATAGAAACTGTTGCTTTCGCGGGAATACAAATTTTATTTTCACGCGGATACAAACCAATGTTTTCGAGGGAATAAAGACTTTATTTTCACGCGAATGGAAATAGTTGTTTTCGCGGGAATAAATAATTTATTTTCACGCGAATAGAAACTGTTGCTTTCGCGGGAATACAAATTTTATTTTCACGCGGATACAAACCAATGCTTTCGCGGGAATAAAGACTTTATTTTCACGCGAATAGAAACTGTTGCTTTCGCGGGAATACAAATTTTATTTTCACGCGGATACAAACCAATGCTTTCGCGGGAATAAAGACTTTGTTTTCACGCGAATGGAAACCGTTGTTTTCGCGGGAATACAAATTTTATTTTCACGCGGATACAATCCAATGCTTTCGCGGGAATAAAGACTTTATTTTCACGCGAATGGAAACAGTTGTTTTCGCGGGAATAAATAATTTATTTTCAGGCGAAAGCATTGGATTGTATCCGCGTGAAAATAAAATTTGTATTCCCGCGAAAGCAACAGTTTGTATTCGCGTGAAAATAAATTATTTATTCCCGCGAAAACAACTGTTTCCATTCGCGTGAAAATAAAGTCTTTATTCCCGCGAAAGCATTGGATTGTATCCGCGTGAAAATAAAATTTGTATTCCCGCGAAAGCAACAGTTTCTATTTGCGTGAAAATAAATTATTTATTCCCGCGAAAACAACTGTTTCCATTCGCGTGAAAATAAAGTCTTTATTCCCGCGAAAGCATTGGATTGTATCCGCGTGAAAATAAAATTTGTATTCCCGCGAAAGCAACAGTTTCTATTCGTGTGAAAATAAAGTCTTTATTCCCGCGAAAGCATTGGTTTGTATCCGCGTGAAAATAAAATTTGTATTCCCGCGAAAGCAACAGTTTCTATTCGCGTGAAAATAAATTATTTATTCCCGCGAAAACAACTATTTCCATTCGCGTGAAAATAAAGTATTTATTCCCGCGAAAACAACTGTTTCCATTCGCGTGAAAATAAAGTTTTTATTCCCGCGAAAGCATTGGTTTGTATCCGCGTGAAAATAAAATTTGTATTCCCGCGAAAACAACAGTTTCTATTCGCGTGAAAATAAATTATTTATTCCCGCGAAAGCATTGGTTTTCGCGTGGACAAAATTCTGATTCATAGTTATATTATAAAGAAGGTTGGTATTCATAGAGTTCAACCAGTGCAACTTTAGCTATTTAAGAGCCACTGTTTTCACACAGAAAGCATCCAGTTCTACAACAGTGATCAGAGGAGCAACATCTACTACACTTTCCATTGCAACTACTAGAAACTTTCTCTTTATAAAAGGTAAAATTTAAAACTTATTATTCCCTACCTAACAAAGAGCAAAATTAGTTTAGCTATAATGTAAAGTATGAAATAAATAATCTTTTAGTTCCACATGAAAAGCTGAAGTATATGTTATTTCTTTCTTTTTTAGAACACTATGGAGAATTTTTCTGCTTCTTACACGGATTTAAAGCCAATCGAAAACAAACAAAAAACGTTCAAAACACCCAAAAGAAAAAACTCTAACTCTGTCACAAAAGAAGCAGCGATAAAGAAACGAGCTCTTCCAAAACTGGTTTTACCCACAACATCAAACAATATGGAACAAAAAGAATTGCTCACTGATGCTGACAGAGCTCTCCAGATGGCCAAATCTCTCCAAAAATGGAAGTCATGTGATTTGAAAAAGATTGGAGGGTTTCTTACACTAGCATCACTTCCTGTTCCATCAGTTTTGCAAATCGTTTCTATTGAGCAGAGTACTGGTGCATACGGAAACTACTACATTCTCACTTATCTTGATAATTCAACTGGAGCGAATTTTCAGAAAGTCGTTTGTCCAAGTAGAGTAGTTGAAAGCTTCAATGTTGATAACTACCCATTACCTTTCAACATTTTGTACTTGGGTGAGATGGAAAACTCAAAAAAACCAGAGACTACTTACTACAATGTCAAACGTATCAGTACAAAACGATTAACCACAATGGAAGCTACTGCTGAAGCTGAAAAACTGAGAAAAATGAGTGAAGAAGAACTCAAACTCGCTTACGACATCGAGTATCTCAGTAATTTCAAAGATTGTTCCATTTTTGCTTACATCGAAGTTGTAGAAAGATTCATTCCTTTCCGATTCAATGGAGAAGAATCCATTGTAAATTGCATTCGCTACGTCACTGAAAAGAATGGAAAAAGAGAGACGAAAACGCTTTTACTACCAATCAGATATAACGAGGAAGCTAAAAGATGTGCACCTGGTGTGATGATTTACAAAGGAAAAAAACAGAGTAAGAATGGAAATCCTATTCCATACCACAATGTTGTCTTCATTTCTTCAACCAACGCTAGTGATTGGGAGCAATATTGCACACAAACAAGTTCCAATGAGGTGCTAACAAAAACAAATAATGAGGATGAAGTTCTTAAGGAATTCCTAGAAAACGAATTACAAGATTTTGATGAACCACTTGGTGTTGATGGTATGTAAACTCAATATCAAATGCTGACAACAGGTAGTCTCAAGCGGATAATGAATGAATAAAAAAAAAAGCCTGTGTATTCATTGTCATTACAAGTTGTACTGTTTTGTATTACTTACTATTTACCGACTCCACTGGCATTATAAGGCAAAGTGTCATTGCTGTGCTTGCTGGTATAAACAGCATGCTCATTCATTCATTGACTGCCAGTAGCGTAACGCTTACATTGTGTATATATAAAACCGTAAGCTTTCTATTCAATGCTAGTTCAATGAATCCAAAAAACATGTTCTGTTTAAGTTTGATTGTTAATGAACTATTTTTAAAAGTTCTACTTGTTTTAGCATTATTTCCAAAAGAGTAATGTTTCTGTTTTTTCATTTTTAATCATTGTTCTTAAATGTAAGCAGCTCAAAATGGAGAGCTTACAGTAGTTTATTTTAACCTGAGATAATGACATTATAACTGCATGTCATTGCATGCCTTGCTTTGCTTTGTGACCCTGCAATCGAATCACTATGCATAGTAGCTGCTGCGCTCGACAGCAGACAACCTGTAGTGTTATTCTACAATTTGAATGGACTACCTCCTTATTGCTGCTTCTTCACATTGTCTTTCATCAACCATACGAGGTAAGATATCAACAGTATTGATACTTTTTTAACCTGATAAACTGGTATAGTTACATACATACATACATGCATGCGTGCGTACGCACATACATACATACACATATGTATTGGTCTGCATAGTTGAATAACATATTATTAAAGCAACAAAATTATGATGCACAAGATATATGTTTATGTGGACACACCATGTACAGTATTCTCACAAAAGGATGGTTGTTACTATTATAGATCTACATGATGACCGCAGCAGCTAGCAATGCAGTTTCATCATTGTTTTGATCAAATTTTTTTCAATATGTGGCTCACAGCTTTCAGTTGCTTTAATGTTTCATCATCAATTGACACATCAATTACTCCTCTTCGCCTAAGCTGTTTGCTAACCATTTTTTTTTTTTTTCTCTAACAGACTTGAGCAATGTTGTTAGAAATGGCTTAATCTTAGTTCTTGCGTCTTTGAAAGCCAACTTCGTAGTGATTGTTTGACCAGCCTTGTACTTTCTTTTTGCAGAGATAAACTGTTCAAGAATGCTCTCTTCATATGGCCAAAACGTTCTCAAATATTCTAAAACAAGCGGTAAGAACATTCACTTAAACTTTTTTGTAGCAGTTGTGAATTATCAACATTCAGTGTCTACTTCAGTAAAATGTGGAATATTTATCAAATTTTACTCGTCCTCTTTGTGTAGCATCAGGGACTTGAAAGAACTGCAATAATTACCTGATACAGTTGTCAAGTTTTCATTCTTTGTTGATTCTTTGTTGCTATAATTTGCTTCTTTGTCAACTTTCTTTTGCTCTATGTTCTTGATGTTTATGTCAGCTACAAAATTGAAACAATCTGTCTAACAAGTTCTTAAGTCAGCGTGATGAAACAGGTGCTACAAGTGTTTTTGGATTTCGATGTTCACCTGTTGTGTGAGTTTCACTGGAACATTCTACACTGGTAGATGGTACAACTGATGTGTCTTCATATCCTACATCAGTTTCTGCACCTGCGGATAGATAGGAGTTCAAAGTTATCTCAAAGTTTTTTCTTTACACTAGAGTAATATCATCAATCTATTCACTTCTTCAATATCAAGTTTAGAACCATTGTAAAGCATCACAACAATCATCTTCAGCACTATCATCTATTATTTTGTTAGCTAACTGGGTCAGTGCACCTAGTGATTGGCATGCTGCCATAGGCAACATGCCACATGATGGCCTTACTAGAAGCAGATGTACTGAGTTGCTTGTCAAATATTGTGGTTAGCTTGATTCGATGTTTCCCACCAAGCTTAGGTAGTAGCTAGCTTTGCCCATACAGCTTAGTTTTTATTCATTCCACTCACATTTTGCTAGTAAAGGGACTGCCGAAACAAATGAGTTGGGCTCAGAAGCTCCAGCTTCTGATGGCAGTTCTAGGCTATGATCCGCTTCTTTTTCAATGGCAGCAGACACTGACGGGCGTGAGGTCGATGTCAAGCTATGTTGATTCTCTAAAAACCAGCATACAAATATGACATAAAAATGACCAACAGCGCATCAGAAAGCAGGCACAGACCTAGCTACTTTGGTGGGTTGCTGCCACACATTGGCTGAGGTAAAAGCTAGTTGCAATACTACCCATAAAACAATACTGGTTGTTAAAATTCCATTAGTTAATTACTGGTTACCTGCAATGTCCTTAAATATACTGTTTTGTTGCCGGTTATGTGTACTTATTGGAGAATAATTTTTTGCTCGTGTCGTGTTAATGGTGGTCTAAATAAGAAAACTGCTAATGCCAGTTGTCTGCCTGCTTTGCTGTAAGTTTGCTCAATTAGATGCTGCACTAATAATTACCTCCAATAATTGAACTAGTGTTTTCTTCAAAGGAATCCAGCAAAGGCAGCTGTAGTGATGCTTTGTTTTTCATACAACGAAACCAACTTCTCTCCAGTTTTTCTTTTATGTCTTTCATTTGATGTGTTCTAAAAATTTTCTCAATATGAAATAGGCACAAAACCATGGAACAAATAAAATTAGTATTGCTGAGGGTATTTTAAAACTCAGCTGCAACTAGTAAACAGCTAACAATTCTTTTGGCGGTAAAAATTTGACACCATTGATGATGACTCTGATTTAAGTTATGCTATCAAACATTTACTGCTTTATATAAGCCTATGTCAACATTTTTCTCACCTGAAATGAGTGATTAGGGGTCCTTCATCATGGCAGTCTGGTGCACTTTCACCATCTCACCATCGTAAAATACAATGTGGTCTTTCTCTATTTTATACCACACATCTTGCCCAAGCTCAATATAGTCTGCAATTCTTTTAAAATGGGTCAACGATGCAGTTCCGTGTTGCTCCAAGAAACTGAAGCGTAAAATATTTTGAATATGTAGCATGGAAAAGTTAATTTGTTGAAAAAAGACTAGAACTTGTGTCTCGGTAAAATATAAAAACTTGGCTGTTATCATGGTTTTTACCTCTTTTTCATAATTGTGTTGCAGCCCATTATTAAGCCTTTTGATGCATCAGATATAGGGGATTTTTCCAATGCTTTAGCAATGCTTTTATCGTGCATCTCGAAGCGACTGATTACCAAGTTACCTTTGTTCCGTTCCACAGCGATTCTCAACAGAGCACCAGATATAATAGATTTGGCTTGTCTATTTGTTGTTCTCATTGTTATCTCTCTGCAATAGCAAATATTTGTCACTTTTTTATTTTTCTTGCATTGCTCATGCAACTTTCAACATCATTTTTGCTACTAGCTACAAGCTTCGAATTTACAAATTATAGCTTCCTTTGTTAGTGCTCCGGGATGTGGTCAATTAGTGAGTAGGATAGAGTGAGATTGCATCACACTTTAAAACAACACATGAAGTTCATACTGTTTGCTTACCTCAACTTGTTGAAGTGGCGCTCTGCATGCTCTGCTACAATCGATCTGGCTGAAATCAATCGCAATGTTTCAGGCAAATGCACAACTATGCAATGAAATGGCATTCCAAAGAGTGATCGATGTGTACACTGATGAGTTTCTCTGAAGAGTTCGATGCATCTGCTTGCAAACAGAAAGCTTTGATTGTAGCAGCGCAGGATAGTCCTTGGTGATCTGTGAGCAGATGTGGAGTAAGCTATTTTCTGCAGCTCAATTAATGGAAGAAGAAGGCGGTATATTGTTCGTCCATCAGCACTTTCTTGATGTTCAGAGAAGAGGTGAGCGGCTACTTTGATCAGATTTAGCCGACAATCTGTGCCCTTCATTTCTCTGTTTGAAGCTGCAAATAGACAAAATCTTCGGTAAATTCTTACGAAATATTAATTTACACAAGTTAATTTCGGCTTGTGAAAAGTTTTTTCAAAATTAAATTTTTAATAACTTGATATTTTGAAAGAAAACTGCCTTTAAAACTTTTAAGTTGCTCAAAAGAAATTACAAAGCTACTAACTAGCTGGTGTTATTTAAACAATAACCTTCAAGTTCTGCGAGTATATTGGTTAGTGAGATTTTCAAATCTTTTTCATCCGTTGCATAAGGAAGCTCCTTCAACACTCTATTAATCATATTTTTGAAATCGTGAAGTGGCTCTGTCTGAGCTATTTCATAGCTGTGTAAATCAACGTGATCCTTTTTTAATGAGCATAGCAAGGCTGGAGGTCGTTTCACACCTGTAATATACATGAGCAAATACAACGGTATCAATTAAAGCCTAAACTATGCTGTCAGCAGTAGTTAAGTGATATAACACCAAGTTATTTTTTACAAGTTGCACAACAGCCAAAATTTAGTGTTATACAAAGCCAAAAAAATTTCATTTATAAGGATTTGCTGTTAAAATGCTTTGCAAGTTACACTTCTTGTCAATCCGTGAGGTTAAATGCAGTTTGTATGGAAACACAAGTTGCTGTCGATTTTAACCTACTAATGGAAATATTCGCTAAAATAAGCTGCTCAGCACAGAACTAATTTCTGAGTTTCAGTGCACAATCATTCGAAATATAGTAATACCTCTCAAGGTGTTCGTAAGAGCTGTTTTAATTTCACTAAGCGCCAATGACTTAGTGAAGTCATATGCGTCCCTGGCAATAAGTTCAGCTTCAATTTCTGCTTTCTGAAACCACAAATATAAATAGCTTTCGAGAAGCTTTGTCACAATAATCAATTAATAAATAAATTTTTGTTCTCATACAATATTTTGACTCAGCAGTATTCAATATAGGTACTTTCAGTTAGAGGCAATATTATTCCATCACTCACACTCAACGTCTCAAACACTGCTACTTTTCCACTGTCAAAGCCTCGATACCATGTATTTGTGAGGTTGAGATGAGCTAGTCTCTCTTGCAGTGAACAAAAGGGTCCCCTTCTATTAAACAAGCAGCTGTCCCCAAATTTGCTGTCCTCTACTCCACAAATGCATGGAAATTTTCCTGATGAAAATAAAATAGTAATTGAGTGAACATTTATTGATAGTTGTTGTACTTAAATTTCTGAAGAGGACCTATATTTACCTCCACATTGCTGCCCAGCTTCCAGCTGTCTTGCAGGTCCATCCCCACTAAAAAATCTTAGAACATCTCTGTATTCTGTTCCATCATCTAAACTCAACATTTGGTTCAATTCTTGAATGTCCTCAAGTCTTGTTGGCACATACAATAATTGATCCTTCACACTTGACCCAGATCTGGCCAAAATGTATACGAAAGGTGACTCCACAATTGATTGTATGTTCAGAGATGAAACCTGTAATGAAAGTAGCTTATAAACATTTATCCTCAATTGCTCTGGACAATACCAGGCTATTTTTAGCCAACTATACTTCTATTAAACATAAATAGACTGATCAACACCATAAGCTACTTGCCGAGTTATTTCGAAGTTTGTACTCTTCGTCTGTTAGATAAACTAGCTCGTCATAGAGAAACCACGTTATAAATAAGTAGTGGCTCTTTCCTGTTCGATAATGTACGTATTTGATTTAAACAGTTAAAGCTGGAAAGCGGGCATAAATATTAAAGTCAATTGACTTGTGTTTCAGATTATTTACCTGCTATATCTGAATGATCATGCCAAATTGCTAGGTGTCTTGTGGTGGCAATCTCCTTCATACGCTTCCTAGGATCTTCATTGTCCATAAGAATTATACCTAAAAGTGTCAAAGCTTGTGATTAATTCCTAACATCACAGAACTACAGTCACAGAGGCAAGCAATTATTTGATAATATTGCTTTTTATTATTTATAGGTTGTGTCTGATGCCTAGTCTGACCATTGATCACAGAACAACTTCCTCACCATGTTTATCCGCCATACTCAGAAGTTCGCTCATGGATACACTCTGCCAATCAATCTGTCGCAGAATGCCTCGACTTTCCATTCTACTAAGATGCTCTTTTCGTATTTGCAATAAAGAAAACCGTCTCCCTGACACCTCCTGGCGTGTTTTCTCCTGGACACAAAATGACAGTGTTATGTCTCTACACGCATTGCATGAAATGTATAATGTCTTATTGTATTTCTAACAACACCATACAGCTTTCTTGATAATATAATTTGGAATATTTTGTAAATAGCTGCTAAACTTACTAGCGTTCCGTTTTCCAAAACCCTGATAACAGCATACTCAATCGGCACAATGGCATCACCAACATCCAGTTTTCCTGAAGCAATAAACTGTTGCTTTTGTTTCCTCAGCTCAATTGCTGATGTTTTCTTTTGCATATTGAGCCGAAAGCCCTTGTAGTTGAGCCAAGAAGTTCTCTTTTTCGGTTTTGTGGATATTTTATACCCCATTGTCTTGGCTAACTCCTTAAGCACCTAGTATATAAAAAGCTTTGTTGTTAATTTCCAAGTACATGGTCTGGTTTTCCTCCGGGCAATGCGCATTGCTTGAGTATTTAAAATTGAGTAATACAACAATAATCAATATTTTATTAATTCAATTTTAAAATTAAACAAACAAACCAGTTTCCAATATTACTGATTTTGTGAACATCTTCAGGAAATAGCCAGTAAAACTTTAGGTGATTTTATAAGTAGAATCTAAAAACAAAGCTATCCTGAAAACAAGTAAAACTCTTACCTGACCGCCATTTGCCATACTATTGTTGTGTCTGTTTTTTAGCTCCACCTCTTTGCTTAATTTGGTCCAGTTGACCTCGGTAGTTCCTTGCTGTAATTTTTCATGCAAAATATCTGTCTTTAGTGTCACTGATGTCAATCTACATGTGTGAGTCCGCTTCTTTGATTTTTTCTCTATACCATAGGAGTCCACACGTTGCCTCTCTCATTCAGATAATGATTGCTTTGAGCTATAGAGAGCAACAAAGTCTTTTTCTTTGACTGTTTGTGTGATCTCTTGGTTTGCAGTTTGAATTATTTGGCGCTTTGCAGTTTTGGAGACCAAGTTTGCATTGGCAATTTTTCGTTTGCCTAGAATACTCTTGATAAAACTACTGCTATGCTCTGATTTGCTAATTGCCCTGCTAATTGGTTGCAGCTGTTTAACAACAGTGTCTACATCAGCCTGTGTAATCTCACTTGGTGTTTTCTCCAAAATCATTTTTATACTATCCTTTGCAGGCTTCTTAGCAGCCGGTGTCGTCATGTTAGCTCTTATTTTGTTCGATCGTTTTATAGAAAACTTACCACCGTGACTTTTTTGGCACTGTTTACATTGTCTAAATGAATGTTCTGATTTATCAGCTTCATCCAGTGCCTCAAAATTGGCTAGAGAAAAATAATGACTGAACTCTTCCCTACTTGCCATGCTATTACCGTAGTATGAACTTGTAAGCAGAAGGTTGTTCCTGTTCGCTCTTCGAATCTTTGTCCATTGCTTCGAGGATAATCCTTTTAAAATACCGTTCTTCTCATTAAACTGTTCAACTTGCTGTGGTGAGCTGAACTCACAGAAATATATCACAGATAGAAAAGCACATTGGTTTTGGTTGGCCATTTTGTTGCTGAATGAACTGCTAGTCAAGTTTGGCGGGGTTTTGCTAAAGGTTGTGTTATTTTAGCCATAGTTTCTAACAGCGTATGTTCAGTTTTTACCACCCATCCCTGATAGTGGCAATGAAGGCCTGGCTTAGATCAAGCAAGCAAAGGTTACATTGAATGGTATAGAGAATCACCACATGCTCACAAAATTGTCAATCGCTATAACAACAATTATATAGACATATATTGGTTGGCTACAACCAAATGCCTTGTGCACCTTACGATGTTGTCATTGAAAATTCCAATGACTATCACAACCATGCCCAGTGAAGCATGACCATTGAACTGCAGTATTAGTAAGCTAACTAAGCGCAGCGGCTAAAGCAGCAGGCCTCAGGAGCGTATAAACATATCTTTAACCCTCCTTCATGTAAAAGATTATAGATGAACACTTGAATTGTTCAAATTTCGGTACTGCTGAAATGTTTGACTTCACAATGATGCTTTTGGCAAAACTCTAATACCACTGTAAGTGTAGATACAGCCAAAGCTTGTGCAAAAAGCAAAAAAAATCAGCATTTTTATAACAGTTTTTGCAAAATTCAGGTTGTGGCTTGTGTGAAACCTAAAAAAGTGAACTTTCGGTATTGAGTGTGAAAAATCCTATCTACCAGTGGCTAAAGTATTTCCATGTGACTTGTGGTTCACTAGATATGACAAAAGTTAGCTATGCATCAATGATTAAAAGGGTGCGCTTCATTGCCAAATGCCTACTCGCATTCAAGCAATGGCAGTGCTTCTCAATACGCCTTATAACGCCAGTGTCTAACTATATTATATGGAAAGATTTTCCCTACTTATTATACAATAAGTCTATATAATCATATAATAATTCATAGAAAAGTCTAAAGGTTCTCAGGTGATTAACTCACCAAAAGTTCCGGTTTTGCAAAACATTTGAAGATCTTCCTATCCTAAGCATTATACGAGTGACTGTACTTTTTTATCCAGTTGAAATATCTAAAAACTTCAGTAACTTAGTATTTACTGACTCTAGCTATATTATATGAGATTTTCCCTACTTATTACACAATAAATGTATATATTCACATATTCTTTCATTTTTAATCACTGTATTTATTCAATGTAGATATATTTCCTCTCTCTCCTCTCTCTCAAGATATCGTATGACTCGGAATTACAAAAAATTATCAAACCTTAAATGCCTCACATTCAAAATCTAGATACCCTATGAGTTATAATTATGTATACAATTATGTAAAAAATTATCATAACTTAAATGCCATACATTCAAAATCTATATACCATATAAGTTCAAATTAAGTAAAAAAATAATCAAAACTCAAATGCCACTTAAATGCCATTCAAATGCCACTCAAGTACCCCTCAAGTAAAATACAATATAAACTCGGCGAATTCATCCAACGCCGTAACCCATTGTCTCAACCCCAAGGTCTAATCCACAAAAAAACACTTGGTAGGGAGATCTGCTCATATATTACTACTGCTGTTGCTGTCCTTTATGAGGCAGCGTCTACACAGCGCCTCCTCACAAAAAAATTAGTTAGAGCTCAGTAGTCAGGAGCTACAACAGCTCAATAACTGCATTGGAGCTATGGTACTCCGGACGAATGGTGTGCTGAAACTCCAGGTCTTTCAAAACCAGCACTTCTGCTGACATGCGGTGTGTCCAGCCGGTCTACATGGCAACAGAATCTGGCAGCCCCATACTCTAGCACACCAAGCGGTGGCCACAAATTTTAAGTGCTTCTAACTCATGTGGTACTGGCCAGGAATGACTGCTGATGTGTGCCACATGGTCGAAAGCTCCGAGGTATGCTAAAAGGTTAAGAGTGATGTCACCAAGTCCAGTCACGGCTGTCAGCAAATGTATGCTGGCCATTCTTGGAAAAAGCTGGCCATCACGTTGATGGGCTCATTCCCTGAGACAGAGTATAGTAAAGCCTGAACCCTAGTGCTGACTGATCACTTAATAGGTGGCGAGAAGCTTTGGCCCTGTCAAATGACACCCCCCCCCCCCGTGGTAGCCAGTACCCTTAATGAGCAAATTCTTATTGCTATTTTGGTATCCTTGAACAGGTGCACATGGATCAAGGTGTTCAATTTGAGACCCACTTGATGCAGGAGTTGTGTACTTGGGGTATTTAGAAAATCTCCACGACCTCTTTTCACCCACAGGCCAGTGGGATTGTTGACAGGAACAATCGAGAATTGGGTGACTCTCTCTGGTTCCTGCTTTTAATGCTCAGTCCAGGTGACTGGAACTTACTTCTCCCTCAGTTGATGACAGCCTTAAGAGCCACTCCCTAGTCCATCACTGAAAAGACAGCCACTTTTATGATGCTGGGCAGAAAATTACGCCTCCGAGATCAAGTCTCCTACCACCCTCTTTTGAATGACTTTATGCCAATATATGATAGTAGTAATATATGAGCAGATCTCCCTACCAAGTGTTTTTTTGAGGATTACACCTTGGGGTTTAGGCAATGGGTTACGACGTTGAATGAATTCGCCGAGTTTATATCGTATTTTATTGTATTTCATTTGAGGGGCATTCGAGTGGCATTTGAGTGGCATTTAAGTGGCATTTGAGTTTTTGATTATTTTTTTACTTATTTTGAACTTATATGGCATATAGATTTTGAATGTATGACATTTAAGTTTTGATAATTCTACAGATACATCTACACTGAATAAATCCAATGATTAAAAATGAAACAATATGTGAATATATACATTTATTGTATAATAAGTAGGGATACATAAAGAGAACATGTTAAATATTGTGAGCTTGAAATAGTTCCAATATCATTTCAAATGAAAAAGTGGATGATGAGAGATTTTCATCCGTTTGTATGTATCTACATATATCTGATTGAAAATGATATAATAATTCAGTAGTCCATTGTATTGAAATCAATTTTTGAGTGAGCTCTTTATTCTACACCTTTCTTTGACAAAAAAGAGGTATTTGGTGAAATATTTTTTCATTTCATTCAATTTTCATTAATTTTTTGCAAAAAGAAATCATTCTCTAAATGGTTAAATTTCATCTAATTGTACAAATTTACAAAAAAGGAGAATGTAATAAAATAGATATCATAATAGAGTGTAATAAGTTGAATATATAGAGTTAAAGTCTATAAAAACTTTTTAATTTGTAAAGTATTTGATGACTTTACAAGAAATATCATCACATTCAGGTTCAATGATGATGAGAAGATTTTCTTCAAGCTTAAGTTTACTATTTTCCGATATAGACAGAGAAAGTTTTGAAAAACCCTCCAAATCATTATAAATAAAAACTCTATAAATCGACGGTGTTGAATTTGTAATTGATACTGAATTGTTTTCGCATATGATGTATCTATCACACACACAATCAGTAGTAGTTTCGATTTCTTCAGAATTGTATATAGTAGAGTTTGTAGGGCTTGGCTGTTCCAAAATTAAATCGACTAAACCCAGAGCTTGTGGAAGAGATGGAATTGATGGTGATAAAGCTGGAACTACTGGCTTGTTTGTAGTTGTTGTTGTCGTTGTCTGCGGAGTTATGGTGATTATTGAAGTTATTCTTCGAATCGTAGGTAGTAATACCTCATCATATAAACGGATGTAATTTAAAGCTTCATCAGTTTTGCAAACAAAGTAGTGTTGAGGCCACATATCATAAGTGTCACAGCTTCTACGTCGGAGAGTAGGTTCCATGAAACATGTGAGTGTTTGTATACGATATTTTAAGTTTTTTCTTAAAATACGAGTTACTGAATCAACCGCTTCCATAGTAAGAATTCCCCGAAAACATCCAGACGCTCTATGAGATAAAGTGAATGGTTTAATTTCTGTTACAAGACAATAACCGCTTAGGATTGGGAATAATAGGAGATAGATGCGATATCTCATTTTTTTATTCAGAGAGAGAGACTTTTAACCTAGTTTATGCTTTCATCATCTAGAGTTAACTGTCTTGCATTTCGGTGGTCTTTGGTTAATATGCTAGTAGTAATATATGAGCAGATCTCCCTACCAAGTGTTTTTTTGTGGATTAGACCTTGGAGGTTATGCAATGGGTTACGACGTTGGATGAATTCGCCGAGTTTATATTGTATTTCATTTGAGGGGTACTTGAGTGGCATTTGAGTGGCATTTAAGTGGCATTTGAGTTTTTGATTATTTTTTTACTTATTTTGAACTTATATGGCATATAGATTTTGCATGTATGGCATTTGATTTTTTTGATAGTTTTAACATTGTATATAAATGAAAACGTGATAAGATTGTATGGTTATTGGAAGTTAAGATGTCGACAGAGGATGATGTTGAGATGAGACCGATGAATGAAGTTGATACTATTGATGGTACTGAACGTGATATGATAGATGTTTTACCGAGTATGAAGCGTAAAGCGTTGATAATTATGATAATTTTGGTATTTGTCGTAGGGCTTTCCACTTTTGGAGGTGTTACTGAGTTTAGTATGTATGAAGAAGCTATGGAAAAAATACAAAAAGCGAGAAACTCTCCTGTTGGAACCATAAATGAAACTACTGTTGATTGATGAACATCTTTTTATGATGAATGGGAAACCTGAAGATTATGACCCGAGGATGCGATCTCCTTTTACAGCAATGATTGCAGGACCAACTGGATCGGGAAAGACGCAAGCGATTTTTCGAATGATTGAAGCTAGTCAGACTATAGCACACCCTCCACCAACAGAGATTCACTACTGTTATGGAGCCTACCAAAAAGCCTTTGATGATGTATCAGGAGTGATTTTTCATGAAGGCATGATAGATATAACAGTGAGTTTTCCCAGAGATGGTAAAAATCGATGGCTGATAATTGATGATCTCATGGATGAAGTTTCTGGTAAAGCCGATGCTAATGCTTTGTATACAAAACATAGTCATCATTTGAACATAAGTGTGTTTTTTAATGTTCAGAATCTGTTTTTAAAAGGAAATCGTACAATTTCCTTGAATAGTCATTATTTTTTTCTTTTTAAAAACCCTAGAGATGCTTCTTCTATTTCCTATTTGGCTCGACAATGTTTTCCATCAAAAATAAAATATGTACAAGAGGCTTTTGAAGACGCGACAAAGAAACCATACTCTTATTTACGAATAGATACGACTCAACAAACGAATGATCAACATAGACTATTGGGAAATTTTACATCAGTTCTCCCTATGATATTATATGTACCCAAGTAAAAGGATATAAATACAATTACTATTCACTTCACCTCAATCATATTTTGTTATTCAACGACGCAACACGAAAGCATTATAATGTCTAAAGCTTTGGAGAAAAAATTAACAAAAAATGCAGCTGTGTTGTTATCGCTCAACAATACAACCTTTGCTATTCAAAAGTCTGTTATAGCCAAAGCCAAAAAGGAGTTTATTATGACTCTAATGGAATGTGCTAAAGCTATTATAAATGGAACGATACCATTGACATCATCTCAGTATAATGAGTTGCAGCGAAACGTGAAGGATATTAGCGCTTTAGTAAGAAAATCAACGTTAGATGATAAGAAAGCTGTATTGCAAAAAGGAGGATTTTTAGGCGCTCTACTAGGACCTATCATCAGCAATATAGTTCCAGGGTTACTTAAAAGTGTGCTAGGCGGAGGGAGAAGATAAAGATGAAACTCTCAACACGAATGATGCGAAATAGAATGGCGATTTTAGCTCTGGATGATCTGAGTAAGAAAGGAAAAATCGCTATAGTCGAAAAGGCTAACTCAGATTTGTTTCAATCATTGATAGAAAGTGTTAAAAATATTATATTAGGTAATGTTCCTCTTGATTCTGAGCAGTTTATTGAGTTGCAGCGTTACAAGAAGGAGCTACATAAACTTAGTGGTAGAGGGAGAGTTGATGATAAGCGTAAAATTTTGATTCAGAGTGGTAGAGGGAATCTTTTGGATGCTATTATAACACCTATTGTATCTGTTTTATCATCAATAAAAAGATGAATCGACAGCCTTTAACATTCTCCAGACGTAATTTTATACTCACTGAAGATGAATACTATAGATTAACAGAAAGAAAGGATGATAAAACAGTGGTAAAGGAAGAGAAAGCCAGACCTCCATTGTATTATAATCCTATGGAAGCTATAACAGTGAGAAATATGAAGCGAAAGCGAAATGATCTACTGGAAACGGCTTATGATTCTGACTTATCCTCATACGAAAAGTTAGATGAAAATGTTGAAAACCTACGTAGGTATTTGTCTGATGTCAAAAAGATTAAAAATAACCAAAACCAGACACAAAAGGATAGTTGGAATCTCATTAAGAAAAAAAAGACAGAGTCTACTTTTCCTTTGGCCAATAGCACAGTTATTGATAATAAACCTAATGTCTTTTCACCAAATGTTGATAAAGACAATGAGTTAGAATCAGTGAAAGTGGTTGATGATGATGATGATATTGGGATGGAATTAATAAAAGGAAGGTTGTTTGATACTGAAGACACAACCTTACTAGGAAGTACATTTCTTACTGATGGAGAAGATGAGCACGATAGTGAAAGCGAAAATTTAAAAGATTTTGAAAAAAAAGCAGCTGATTTAACAAAAAAAAAGAGTGATCAAACGATCGCTGTCAGAATGTTGAATAATCTGAGTAAAATTGGTAGATTCGACTCGGAGAAGGACAGACTGAAAATTGGAGAACATTGGTTGAATCCTAGGACTTCCAAAACTTTACTACGAGACGTTCTAACCGAAGGAGGTAAAATACAATCGGGAAATACCAATTACAGTAGATTTAAAAGCCTGCTAACTGATGAAGGAATCACAACTGTCAGAAAATCCCCGCATCGAACACGTACTCAGAAGAAAAAGTTGGTCGTTCCCGGTACTAATTCATGGACATCGACACGCTAAAAGAGTTGTATTACAATCCTGCATTACATACATCTCTACGAGGAGCTAGAGCTTTACTGAAAGCTCGTAGAAAACGAGAGGGAGAAAAAAGAACCCGTGAATGGTTGAGTGGTGAGGATGCCTACACGTTACATAAAAAAGTTGTAACCAAGTTTAAGCGTCGTCCTACAATTGTAGCTGGAATAGGGGAGCAGCTACAGGTAGATTTGATGGATGTTCGATCTCGAAGAGATGAAAATAGTAATACAGCATTTTTACTGACTGCTATTGATTCTTTATCTAGAAAAGGTTGGGCTGTGCCGCTCATCAACAAATCAGGACCGGTAGTAGCAAGAGGATTGAGAAGAATACTAGAAGGGGAAAACTATAAAGCTTTACAATCTGATAAAGGTAAAGAGTTTGACAACGTCAATGTCAAGACTCTGCTGGCGGAAAAAAAGATCAAGCGCTTTACAACCGAAAATGAAACGATAAAGGCATCAATGGTGGAGCGTTTTAACAGAACTTTAAAAGAGAAAATATATAGATATTTGACATATAAAGATGACGATAGATACATTGATGCTTTACCAGAAATGGTTAATGCATACAACAACACAATTCATGGTGCTATAGGTATGAGACCAAATGATGTGAATTTTCAAAATCAAGAACTTGTATGGAATCGTGTGTATGAAGGAGGTGAACATAGTTTAACTCAAGAAGCAAAACTAAAGGTTGGGGATTATGTGAGAATAAGTAAGGCAAGAGGAGCGTTTGAAAGAGGATACACTCCGAATTGGACGATTGAGATTTTTATAATCACTGATGTACTTATTGATGAAAAACCTGTTGTATATAGGGTAAAAGATTTAGCTGAGGAGATGATTGATGGCACCTTTTACGAAAAAGAGTTACAAAAAGTAAAAAAACCCACGATTTTCAGAATTGAAAAGATATTGGGAAGAAGAATGAAAAGAGGTAAAAGACAGATTCTGGTTAAGTGGTTAGGATACGGAGAAAAGTTCAACGAGTGGGTAGATGAATAGTTTATAAGGAAAGAACGCTTGATATAATCATCATACGTTGGGAAAATGTCGATGCTGATAACTTTACCCTCAAACTCTAGTGGTGAAGAGTTTCCTGATAATAACAATTCCGAATTTACAGTGAGACTGTATAAATATTTGGTTATCAATGGCGGTAAATTGGAGGTAGCTCTGCTAGATATGACTTATTCTAATAATTGGAAAAATGTTACCGAAGGGAAAATATATCTAGAAAAGACTAATGTCTCCGGTAAAAGCGAAAAGTCCTTCATCCTAATCGGTAATGGAAGATATGATAGTATAGAGGAGTTGGAGGAGATTATACGAAAGAGAATGAATGAAATGGATTTAGACAAGAAATTCGCCATCTCCTACAACAAGATCACCAACACCGCTTTACTAACTAACAGTGATCCTGATACTGCCATAAGCTTTTCCAAAGATATAGCATATATTTTTGGATTTGAATCAAAAACTACATACCCTCGTGGTAGATACAATAATATCACACCCCCTGATATAAATTCCGCTTTAAAATCCCTGTATGTTTATTCCAACATTGTTGATAATAGAATGGTAGGAGATACGAATGTACCTTTATTGAGAGTAGTTCCAGTTCAAGGAAAGAAGAATAGTGTTGTGTATCAAGAATTTAAAAATCCTCACTATGTTGACGCTTCATCACTAAATAGTGATATGATTAAAGTACTTATAACGAGTGACGACGGTCAACGAATACCATTTGATGGTGGAAAGGTTGTGTTGACGGTTCACTATAGAGAGAAAGAATTATAATGAGTTTGGTACGATACACCCCTGAGGATTCAAAAGATTTTTTTGATGAGTACTACAAGATGCAAGCTGGAAATGGAATTGGAGTGTATAGTGGACGACGAGTGATGCCTAATATGAGAGGAAATGGACTTGGTAGTATTTTTTCAAGTTTACTTAAATCTGCAGCACCAATGCTGAAAAGAGGAGCAATTAGTTTGGGGAAAAGAGCATTGTCTGTAGGTGGAAATGTAGCGCGTGATGTCATCGATGGTCAAAGTTTTGCAGCGTCAGCAAAGAAGAGGGGATTGGCAGAGTTGAATGATCTGGGGGGAGATGTGCTCAATGCAGTCCGTCCAGATAGAATGAAAAGGAGAAAAACAAGAGGTGGAAAGAAGAGGAGAGGTGTTGGTAATCGTGGTATATTTTAATAGCAGTAGAATCCGGTATAAAGACAGCTGAGCTCGATATCTATATTCATTAAGCGGTAACGCTTCAAGCATTCATCACTCGCAAAAGATGGCTAGCCTAAATGGAACAACAGGTAATAAGTTGGAAGGTTCTTCCTACAACATAAATCCAACGTTGGATGTATTTGCTACGGAACCAACAAACATATCGGTAGAAAGATCGGAATATGTTGTCATCAGACCTGATAGGTTAGATCCTTATGGTAGTATTGAGTTAACCTTGTCAGGGAGCACTGAACATTACACAGATCTTTACAACTCGTTTCTGCAAGTTGAAGCCACGGTTGTTCAAGATGATGGAACCAATATTTCAGGTAATGATGATGATGCAGTTGTGTGGATGGGGGATTCAATGCATGCATTATTCAGTGAGTTGAAAATGTCGATAGAAGGAACCACCGTTGAATACGCTAACAACTACGGTTTACGCTCCTACTTTTCACAACTACTCGAAAACAGTGCAGAAAGAAAGAAATATCAAGGTAAGATGGAAGGATGGTTGTATGATGATTCAACTAGCAAAGACGCTACTGATCACAAAACCGCTGATAAGAAAAAGAGGAGAGCTCTAATCATAGGTGGAAAGACAATAGAATTAACTGGAAAACCTCATCTCGCATTATTTCAGCAGAAAAAACTAATAATACCAGGTCCTACTATGCAGCTGGAGTTTGAGCGTGCCTCTGGCAAACTAGCTTTGTTTGCTGCGAATGAGACGCCTGCAGGAGGGGCAAAGATTAGAATTGATAAATTTGAACTTCATCTTTGTAAAGTTAAGGTGAATCCTACAATACAAAACTCCCAACTCAGCTTGGCATTGGAAGGTCACAACTACATTTATCCTGTTGATCGAAAACAGATAAAACTATATGGAATTCGTGCTGGTGTTGCGCAGATCGACATCACTTTGGAAGAAAACAAACAAAAACCTAAACAAATTTATTTAGGTTTAGTTAATCACAACGCAATGAACGGACGTTTCGCCTTGAATCCATATAGAATGCAGCATGCTAGTGTTGATAGTATTGTATTGAGAGTTGGTGATTGTCCAATTGGAAGGAGATTTGAACCAAATTATGCTAGAGGAATTTTTGGAAGAGAATATCATCAGTTTCTACACGCTACCGGAACTTTGCTTGAAGGCGATAGTCTCGGTATTACGAAAGAACAATACCTTGATGGTACTACACTTTATGGATTTGATTTGACTGGTGATTTTCTTAAAGAAGGTTTTCACTCTATGAAAAATGTCACAACAAGTGTGGAAATTCGTTTTAGCGCTAACACGACGGATGGATTATCCCTGGTAGCATACTTTGTAAAAGACGGTGTGTTGGAGATGGATAGCATTCTTCAATTAACTATCGGAGGTGACGCAGTGCTTTAAACAGAAAGTTACAGATGAATACCATACAAATTCGTTCGATCTTATCTTCAGACGTTTTATGTCAAAGCGTAGGGATTCATGTTGGAGCTAGAGAACAGTTTTGGAAGCAAATTTGCAATTTTCCAACAGGATGTTTCGTATTCAACACCCATTATTCTCATCAACCCGGAGAGCATTGGTTGGCTGTGTACGCTAATGATTCAGAGGTGGATTTTTTTGACTCGTTTGGACGTTCTGTTTCCTTTTATCCGGATGTAAATGAAATACCAAGTATTCATGGAGGATATGAAACAATACGAAGTAATGAAACACAACTACAAAATTTTTTGTCAACTGTATGTGGCGACTATTGTGTATACTTTTGTTTACTGAGAAGTAGAGGATGGAGTATGGATGAAATTGTTAGAAGTTTACGAGACATAGGAGATAGTGAGATGAGAGATCACTCAATACGGAGATTTATCATACAGACCTATCCTAACTTCGAGTTCATAGAAGATAATACAGTAGAAGGAATAGATGGTGTACATATACAAGGAACTAATTTACTAAGTAAATTGTTAAAATAAATTATTATAATTGATTTTTATTTGATATAACAAATATAATGAATAAAATACAACTTATCTCATTATTTGTGCTAAACACTACAGAACCTATAAAAACTATTATTTTGTAATGTTTCAAGCAAGAAGTAAATAAGATCTTCTCATTTTCTTCCTCAGGAGCGCTCTTTAGTTATATCTAAAAGACATAGTAACTAATGACTCTATCATACATAGTTATATGAATTAATTTTACAAAAATACTTCAGATCTTTCTTTAAATAGATATGAAACTTACCATCATAGAAGACGAGTCACATCCTTTGTGTTATCGATTAAGACTCTGATATGCTGTTCTGGACAATTCTCTTTTTCATTTTCATCAAAGTAGGAGAGACAGGTGTGCTGCAGCGAAGTATCAAACAGTTCTGAGACTTGAATGAAAGCTTGAAGAGCTGAGAGTAGAATGATGTCGTAGGAAATCATGTTGTTCGTATTTTGTTTCAGTCCTCTGAATACGATTACACCACTTTTTTCCGCCACCACAGATGAAGCTATTTGAGCAGGGATGCTAAGATCTCCAATCAATAGCTCTCCTTTCACCATACATCTGTAATTAGCCACTATAACATCAGCAGTCTTGTTCCAACGAGTATCACATTTTCTTAGCATTCCAGGATTCTCATAAGCTATAACACTTCCTGTCGGAAAATCGTGTAGGTGAGCAACACTGAAATAAGCCTGTATTTGTCTCAAACTCTTGCCATACAATGAGTTGAATGGATCGTTGATCTTTCGATTACATCCATGAGATTCAGCAGTACGAAAAATCGCATCTCCTGTCTTTCCTTCTCCCATATAAATTAAAACAATTGGACGTGTTTGCTTAGCTTTATTAACAAGCAGTCCTATTTCGGTTGAAACATCACTCTTCACCCGAGTTATCTTCTTATCCTTTCGGTAGTTGTAAATCATGGTGCACTTTGATTCATCACGAAATTCAACAGACAACACCTCCATAACTGTTGGTACTGGTAGTTCTCGGATTTCCATGGGTTCTTCAAGTTTTTCTAGACTATCTGGAGAGAGAGAGTTTATTAACCCAGCGCTCTTGTAGGTGAGAGTGGT
Source organism: Cryptosula pallasiana (assembly GCA_945261195.1). Classification (NCBI taxonomy): domain Eukaryota; kingdom Metazoa; phylum Bryozoa; class Gymnolaemata; order Cheilostomatida; family Cryptosulidae; genus Cryptosula; species Cryptosula pallasiana. Next base: position 8,485,493 of record OX183130.1, on the reverse strand, counting down.
TAGTTCATTACTTCCAGCATCTTGAAAGGGTATTCTGGTGTGACGAAAAAGCGTTTCATCTCCAACATCCGTCAAAACTAGTTTTTTGCACTTCGAGCCAGTTTCATTCTCATCTTTTGTCAAATCAATAAAAGATCGTTTCCTCATCGATGTTCTTTTTGAAGACAGCTTGTTAGTAGGAGATGTGAATGAAGTAAAATCTTGTAGGGATTCTGGTTCATCAACCACCAATTGACTTTCTGCCATATCAAAGATAGGAGAAGGTGATGGGGAAAGGGTTTGCTGGGATCCTGCTTCTTCATTCATCGGTTGACTTCCTTCGTCTTGAGTATTCATTCTAAAAAAACAAAAAATTTTGTTTAATTTTTCGTAATTAATTTTAAAAGATCATAAAGGTCATAAACCTTCAGCTAGTAGCGTTAGCTAACAAAAAATAAATATTTTTACTCTTACCTTTATAAAGAAGATGAGCTCCTAGTTGTTGCAATGAAAGATTTAGTAGATGTTGCTTCTCCGCTAGTCGTTGTAGAACTGGATGCTTTCTGTGTGAAAACAGTGGCTCTTAAATAGGTAAAGTTGCACTGATTAAATCCTATGAATCAACATTTTTTCACGCGAATACAACCCAATGCTTTCGCGGGAATAAATATTTTATTTTCACGCGAATACAAACCAATGCTTTCGCGGGAATAAACATTTAATTTTCACGCGAATGGAAACTGTTGCTTTCGCGGGAATGAATACTTTATTTTCACGCGAATACAAACCGTTGCTTTTGCAGGAATAAATATTTTATTTTCACGCGAATACAAACCAATGCTTTCGCGGGAATAAACATTTAATTTTCACACGAATGGAAACTGTTGCTTTCGCGGGAATGAATACTTTATTTTCACGCGAATACAAACCGTTGCTTTCGCGGGAATAAATATTTTATTTTCACGCGAATACAAACCAATGTTTTCGCGGGAATAAATAATTTATTTTCACGCGAATGGAAACCGTTGCTTTCGCGGGAATAAACATTTTATTTTCACGCGAATAGAAACCAATGTTTTCGCGGGAATAAATAATTTATTTTCACGCGAATGGAAACCGTTGCTCTCGCGGGAATAAACATTTTATTTTCACACGAATAGAAACCAATGTTTTCGCGGGAATAAATAATTTATTTTCACGTGAATGGAAACCGTTGCTTTCGCGGGAATAAACATTTTATTTTCACGCGAATACAAACCAATGTTTTCGCGGGAATAAATAAATTATTTTCACACGAATGGAAACCGTTGCTTTCGCGGGAACAAACATTTTATTTTCACGCGAGTATAAACCAATGTTTTCGCGGGAATAAATAATTTATTTTCACGCGAATACAAACCAATGTTTTCGCGGGAATAAATAATTTATTTTCACGCGAATACAAACCAATGCTTTCGCGGGAATAAACATTTCATTTTCACGCGAATACAAACCAATGTTTTCGCGGGAATAAATAATTTATTTTCACGCGAATACAAACCAATGCTTTCGCGGGAATAAACATTTTATTTTCACGCGAATACAAACCAATGTTTTCGCGGGAATAAATAATTTTATTTTCACGCGAATGGAAACCATTGCTTTCGCGGGAATAAAAATTTTATTTTCACGCGAATACAAACCAATGCTTTCGCGGGAATAAAAATTTAATTTTCACACGAATGGAAACTGTTGCTTTCGCGGGAATGAATACTTTATTTTCACGCGAATACAAACCAATGTTTTCGCGGGAATAAATAATTTTATTTTCACGCGAATGGAAACCGTTGCTTTCGCGGGAATAAAAATTTTATTTTCACGCGAATACAAACCAATGCTTTCGCGGGAATAAACATTTAATTTTCACACGAATGGAAACTGTTGCTTTCGCGGGAATGAATACTTTATTTTCACGCGAATACAAACCGTTGCTTTTGCGGGAATAAATATTTTATTTTCACGCGAATACAAACCAATGTTTTCGCGGGAATAAATAATTTATTTTCACGCGAATGGAAACCGTTGCTTTCGCGGGAATAAACATTTTATTTTCACGCGAATAGAAACCAATGTTTTCGCGGGAATAAATAATTTATTTTCACGCGAATGGAAACCGTTGCTTTTGCGGGAATAAACATTTTATTTTCACACGAATAGAAACCAATGTTTTCGCGGGAATAAATAATTTATTTTCACGTGAATGGAAACCGTTGCTTTCGCGGGAATAAACATTTTATTTTCACGCGAATACAAACCAATGTTTTCGCGGGAATAAATAAATTATTTTCACACGAATGGAAACCGTTGCTTTCGCGGGAACAAACATTTTATTTTCACGCGAGTATAAACCAATGTTTTCGCGGGAATAAATAATTTATTTTCACGCGAATACAAACCAATGTTTTCGCGGGAATAAATAATTTATTTTCACGCGAATACAAACCAATGCTTTCGCGGGAATAAACATTTCATTTTCACGCGAATACAAACCAATGTTTTCGCGGGAATAAATAATTTATTTTCACGCGAATACAAACCAATGCTTTCGCGGGAATAAACATTTTATTTTCACGCGAATACAAACCAATGTTTTCGCGGGAATAAATAATTTTATTTTCACGCGAATGGAAACCGTTGCTTTCGCGGGAATAAAAATATTATTTTCACGCGAATACAAACCAATGCTTTCGCGGGAATATATACTTTATTTTCACGCGAATGGAAACCGTTGCTTTCGCGGGAATGAAATTTTTTATTTTCACGCGAATAAAACAGGGATATTTCACGCGAATAACACTATTCTGATAGAGTTTTCGCGTGAGTGTTTTTAATGGCTATAAGCTAAATGAGTAGGAGTGGCTTATACTATATAAGAACAGCTCTCTCTGCATAGAAATCATTCTCTCCAGCAATAAAACATCGACTACTACAGCTGATTTCATCAACTACTACAACTGATTCATCAACTGCTACAACTGATTTCATCAACTACTACATCTGATTTCTTGGTGATAAGGTAAGAATTAATAGAAAAATTACTTAATAAAAGTTAAAATGTAATTATTTTACAACACTGTTTAATCATCATATACTAATACTTAACATTTTATTTTAGTTCATTATGAGTTCAAAAAGATACACAATCAAAGACTACCTTCCAAAGATATATCATAGCTATATTAAAGAAAATGTTGAAGTACAGGAAAAGATTGGATATCGCTTGACATTACAAGCTATATTATTATGTATGACACAGCATTTGCTAACTGTAGCTTCTTTACATGGAGAACTTTCACCGATACAATACCGACCATACACTACACATAAATACGTTGACAATTCAGTAGAAATATTTAAGCTTATGACTAAAAACAATTTTCAAACAGTTGTAAAAATGTCAAAAACTGTCAGTATTAATGATTACTTAAAGAAAATTCAAAGAAAAGTGTGGAATAAAGAGCTCACTCAAAAATTGATTTCAATACAATGGACTACTGAATTATTATATCATTTTCAATCAGATATATGTAGATACATACAAACGGATGAAAATCTCTCATCATCCATTTTTTCATTTGAAATGATATTGGAACTATTTCAAGCTTACAATATTTAATATGTTCTCTTTATGTATCCCTACTTATTATACAATAAATGTATATATTCACATATTGTTTCATTTTTAATCAATGTATTTATTCAATGTAGATGTATCTCCTCTCTCCTCTCTCTCCTCTTTTCCTCTCTCCTTTCTCTCAAGATGCCATGTGAGTTCGAGTTATGTAAAAAAATTATCAAAACTTAAATGCCATACATTCAAAATCTAGTTGCCATATGAGTTCAAATCAAGTAAAAAAATAATCAAAACTCAAATGCCACTTAAATGCCATTCAAATGCCACTCAAGTACCCCTCAAGTAAAATACAATATAAACTCGGCGAATTCATCCAACGCCGTAACCCATTGTCTCAACCCCAAGGTCTAATCCACAAAAAAACACTTGGTAGGGAGATCTGCTCATATATTACTACTTATGCTTCAACTAAAGCTCTATATATATAACCTTGGGATTGCATTTGTCTTTGGTATCTCCTTGACATGTGATACTGATGATAATCTTGTTTTGAACAGACTTCAAACTTTCAAAACTCGAAAATGACAAATTTACACCTTCAATACCATTGATGTTAGTGATGATAGTAGCTATTTTTGGCTCCTCGTTGGTCAAACGATTGCATTCCACACATGCAAAGTTGGTTGTCTCAAACTCTTCTGTTGGTGGACAAATCAAACGTGAGGTGTTGTATTCAAATACACATAATTCATCATTCCAAAATAGTTTTGTATTTTGAGTAAGACCTTCCGTATTATTTTTAACCCCTATTGCGCATTCCTCCTGATTCAGAGTGTATTTTGTTGGTGTATTGCAGGTCAGGGTATCTGTAGGCTCCTTGTTGATCGAATGATCGGAATGAGCGCATTGCATGCATCCAAATTTGAATGTCTCAAACTGTCTTCTTATTGGACAGATCACACGTCTGCTGTTGTATTGAAATGCACATAAACCCCCATTTCGATATACTTTTGTATTTTGAGTAAGTCCTTCCGTATTATTTGTAATACCCATTTCACATTCCGCTTGATTCAAAACGTATTTTGTTGTAGTATCACAAGGCACAGAATCTGTAGAAGTTGTGTCCTTGCAGATCCAAGAAGCGCTTTGAGGGATGAAAAAACCACATTATAATAAGTCAGGAGGGTAGAGTCGCACACAGTTTTTTCCATTTTCATCTTTATATCGTATAGTCCTTTCGAAAGGTGAAAAAACCAAGACATCATTTTTATCCATAGCTCCGGCTATACATTCATCAATTTCATTGGTATAGAATACTCCACTAACATTGGGAAATGTTAGTGCCAGTAGCAAGATAAATACGCAGCTCATTTTTTAAAATGTTTTCGCTTTCAGTGTTGAAAGTTGAATACTTTCTTTCTTGATGTTTTTTCTATTTATACGTAAGTGGCTAGCGGCTTGTTCAGCTCTCTCAACCGATTTTGAAGATGTGAAACAATCTCATCAAAGTGGTTACCAAAATGTAAGTATGGTTCCAATCGAGATTGAGACAAAAGAACATGTGTTTCTGTCCAGCGAAATGAAGTCAAACCTCTTAAAATCGAAATATCTATCAAATCACCCAGTTCAGCATCTTTCAAACATTGCTTTATATCAATCAGTTCGATCGCTCTTTTGAGATCTTCAAAATCTATCAACTTGGCTTGCGGACAGCATACTTTTGGATCAAAGCTCCTAGAACAGTTTAAGCATTCGAGAGGATTTGCTCTTGAAATACAATTACAGCTCAAAAGCATGCTTTGTATTGATTTACGAACTAGATTGAATCCTAACACAAAATAAAATACTTCTTCGGTGATGAGTTGAACAAAAAGAGGATTCGAACGCTCTAAAGGAATGTGTTCAAAATGAGTCCTTATGAACTTAGGAACAAAATCAGCCAATGTACCAATTGACTTGAATCCTTGAGTTTTTCCACTCATGTTTCTGCTGTAGTTCAGAGATAAATGAAGCAACTTTTTTTGTAGCAGTTCTTTTATGAGTCTTCAGATATATTTGTCGAATCAATAGTTATTATCGGGTTGACTGAGTCTTCTTTTTCATCAAGAGTGTGAGCGTATGGATATCCTTCTGCTATCGCAAGTAATTTATCCTTTAGTCGTTGATAAGCCAGTTTGCTCTGACTAGTAGGTAATAGGTAGGGATTTAATCGTGCTCTCAAATTTGATAACAAAAAGGGAGACTTCAAATCATCAGTGGAAAGATCCAAAAAAGCATTAATCCATTCATCATGCACCAAAAAACCCATTTTAGCATTTTTCAAAACTTGTCTTCTATCAATCCAGTCGATAGCATCACCCAATTCTTTTTTGGTAGGTGTAGCACCTTCAACCATTTCAGCATATCTTTTACAAGTGATACATTCGTCATCAACGTGTGAACAGTAACAGTTTAGTAGCGATAGATTGGTTGCTTGCTTGTAAAAACTTCCTCCTAGTACACAGTATACACATTCCTTCGTAAAATAAATCCTCAACATTTCATCAGAAACCTCAGCCAAAAAAGTCTTAGGTCCTATAGCATCGGAAGCTTCTTGGTGAGCAAAGTCTTCAACACGTAACATATTTGTTGTTATTCCGTTAAATTACAAAACGCGAATGATACGTTTTCAAATTGAAACACCTATTTAATCATTCATTACTTTTTCTTTTTTTTGAGGTTAATTGTTATGCTAGCTCATGTAGATCTTCATAAATGCTTTAATTTCAACCTGACAACCATCGATTGGGCAAGGTTTTACTTCTGATGAGCATTCAGTAAGTGCTTTTTCCTTACACTCACTACAGTAAATGAGATGACCACATGGAAGAGAGATATGATTTGCAATTACTTTTTTTTCATGCGTCTCAGACACACATTGAGCGAGTTTGCTTTGCTTAGTCTGATCTTTAGCTTTTTTTAACGAATCAATTGATTTAGCATCATTTTTTAACAGTGTTGACGAATTCTCAACAGTTGTAAAATCATTTTTAAAAATATGTAAGGCTTCAATCATAAAACCTATTCGCTCAAAAGGTTTTCCATTTAACACTAAAACTTGTTCGATATCGTTTTGACTGTATCCTAGTTTTTTGCAAATAAGTTTCATTTCTTCGGTGTCATTGTTGTGCGTTATTTGTTTTACTTTTTCTCGATATTTTTCAACCCGTAGCTTACACCTTTTGCCTTTTTCCGTTCGCATGTAAACATCCTCAACATACTCTTCACCTTTACTGCTGAGTAAAAAATTACAGTCTGGGAACCATCGACAGTGTTCCTCCCACGGTAGATCACTCTCTTCCCATTCTTTAAGTTCACCTTAGCAAAAAAAGCATTTTACACTATCTCCGAACTTAGTATAGTAGAAACCTGCATTGGAAAGGAGTTTCATGGAGACTTTACCTTTCCATTGTTTGAAACTGTCTTCTCTAGATGTTTCAGTAGCAAAACGTGGTGTATCAGCACGATCAATTGATATACCTAGAGGTAATACTTCTGCAGTTAAATCTCCTCTTCTGGTCTTTTATTCTTCCATCGTATAACTTTTGACAATTGAGATGTTTTTCATTTCATCTGCAAGTAGTTTCCTAGGTCTATACAGACAATTGTGAGTGTTAAATCCTCTAACAAATCGACAAAACGGAAAACTTTTAGCGTGTTCTTTCATCGGATGTTCATCTTCATCCTTCCAGCTTAGTAATACCCCTTGGCAAAAAACACATCGAACAGCGTTGTCTTTTTCAAGGTTATAGAAACCAGCTGCAGCCATGTTTTCACCACAATGTTTACCTACTCGTCTCCAATTTGTAAGAAATGATTTTCTTCGATAACTTTCATCAAGCATTAAAGTCTCTCTTTCATAAAAAGAGAGTTCATTGCAAATGAACTTGAAAAAGTCCGCTGGGGAAAGTTGCGCAATAGTTTTTTGTAATTTTAATGACAAAAGACTACAGTGATTATCCGGATAAGTTGCGACGACATAAGTGATTGCAGTGGTATCAGGAAAATTTCGTTGTAAAAACAACGACGAAGTAACGAGTAAACTATCATCTATCCATTCGGTGCAGTCTTTAGTATTTTCAAAGCAATTCCGAGTTTTTCGCATTTCTTTTTTTTCATCATAAATAGTGTTTGCTACATATCTGTTGTTTGTTACTCGACACATTATTTATATATAATACAACTAGTAGCTTCAGTTATTACTCAAGTTGAAGTTTTGTTGGAAAGTTCTTTCCTTTTGATCTAGTTCGTTGTTATTCTAAAAAAAAAAATGATAATGCTTTATAGCAAAAAAATAAAAAAAGACTAAGGTTTCAATTTTTTTTCAATATACTTGAATTGATTACTATTGTAATAGAATGTAAATACTTACATCAGAAATGAAGACTTGTCTTTCTTTTGAATTAAAATGAATGATATTCCTAGTAGTTTGAACTTGAGAGCTGCTTTCTATAAAATTCGGATGAAGAAGGAGTACTTTTTTCATTTTGAAGCCCTGAAATAATAAGAATAAACATAATTAAAACTTACATACAGCATTTTTTGATATCTTAAATAGTGAATAATCTTGTTTTTTGTTCAGAAAATGTCTTCACACTTAAATTGATTACAATTAAAACGAAATATAAATACTTACATCACAAATGAAGACTTGTTTTTCTTTGAATTAGATGAATTATATACATAGTTGTTTGAACTTCAGCTGTTTCCTATGTAACTCAAATGATGAAGAAGGAGGGCTGTAGTAGATGATGATGTAGTAGATCTTCTTCCTTCAGTTACTAACGATGAAGTGAATGCTTTCTGTATGAAAACAGTGCTTCTTATATAGCTTAAGTTGCACTGCTATGAATCAGCATTATTTTCACATGAATGGAAACCGTTGCTTTCGCGGGAATAACAAAATTATTTTCACGCGAACACAAACCAATGTTTTCGCGGGAATAAATAATTTATTTTCACACGAATGGAAACCGTTGCTTTCGCGGGAATAGAAATTTTATTTTCCCCCGAATACAAACCAATGCTTTCGCGGGAATCAATATTTTATTTTCACGCGAATGGAAACCGTTGCTTTCGCGGGAATAAATATTTTATTTTCACGCGAATACAAACCAATGTTTTCGCGGGAATAGATAATTTATTTTCACGCGAATGGAAAGCGTTGCTTTCGCGGGAATAAAAATTTTATTTTCATGCGAATACAAAGCAATGCTTTCGCGGGAATAAATACTTTAGTTTCACGCGAATGGAAACCGTTGCTTTCCCGGGAATAACTATTTTATTTTCATGCGAATACAAACCAATGTTTTTGCGGGAATAAATCACTTATTTTCACACGGATGGAAACCGTTGCTTTCGCGGGAATAGAAATTTTATTTTCCCGCGAATACAAACCAAAGCTTTCGCGGGAATCAATACTTTATTTTCACGCGAATGGAAACCGTTGCTTTCGCGGGAATAAATATTTTATTTTCACGCGAATACAAACCAATGTTTTCGCGGGAATAAATAATTTATTTTCACACGGATGGAAACCGTTGCTTTCGCGGGAATAGAAATTTTATTTTCCCGCGAATACAAACCAAAGCTTTCGCGGGAATCAATACTTTATTTTCACGCGAATGGAAACCGTTGCTTTCGCGGGAATAAATATTTTATTTTCACGCGAATACAAACCAATGTTTTCGCGGGAATAAATAATTTATTTTCACACGGATGGAAACCGTTGCTTTCGCGGGAATAGAAATTTTATTTTCCCGCGAATACAAACCAAAGCTTTCGCGGGAATCAATACTTCATTTTCACGCGAATGGAGACCGTTGCTTTCGCGGGAATAAATATTTTATTTTCACGCGAATACAAACCAATGTTTTCGCGGGAATAAATAGTTTATTTTCACGCGAATAGAAACCGTTGCTTTTGCGGGAATGAACATTTTATTTCCACGCGGATAGAAACCAATGCTTTCGCTGGAAAAAAACAATTATTTCAATAGGGATAAAACCGTTGCTTTCGCGGGAGTAAAAAAAGTAATTTTCACGCGAATAAAAACCAAAGCTTTCGCGGGAATATCGCGTGAAAAAACTGCTGAGTCATAGATATATTATAAAGAAGGTTTCATAGGGTTAATTAGTACAGCTTTAGCTATTTAAGAACCAGTGTTTTCACACAGAAAGCATCCAGTTCTACAATAGCTAGCAAGGAAGCAACATCTACACACCAACTACTGCATTTACTTGAAACTATAGAAAGACTTTCAGTCAATAAGGTGAGAATCACTAAATAATTCTTTAACATATATTGATAGAAAACTTCAACTAGATTTGCTATAATACTTCAGAAAGTTAATTTTTTGTTTTAATATTTTGTTCTTATTAATAAAAGATCAAATAGTTTCACCATAACGCATCAGAAAAATTATTTTGGTTTTGATCATGTGTTTATTTTATAAATATCTAGTTAGTTTATTCTTTTCAAATATTTTTTTAAATTCCAACCATCTGTTACATATTTTTTACTCTCTTTTCAGTTCCAACATATTAATAAAAGATCAAATAGTTTTACCATAACGCATCAGAAAAATTATTTTTGGTTTTGATTATGTGTTTATTTTATAAATATCTAGTTAGTTTATTCTTTTCAAATATTTTTCAAAATTCCAACCATCTGTTACATATTTTTTTACTCTCTTTTCAGTTCCAACTTTTCACTGAACGCTCTGAATATGAATGAAGACCGTAATACCTCATTTCTCTCAACATTCGAACCATACTCTGATGATAAAGAAAATATCCCTCCTGATTCACATATAATAAAAAGGAAACTGAAAACAGTTTGACCAAAGCCATGGGATTCGGATAAAAATAAAACGATTGACTATGCTTGGACTTTGAAAGCACCATCTCTTTCTCATCTTTCCTGCTTGTCAAAAAATGCTGCTAGTTTGCTCAATTCTTGCGATACCAATGACAGAGTAATGATTGGAAGGTTTCAACCACTTCACTTAAATCAAACACCATCACTTCTCGAGATAATCTCCATCGAAAGACCAGCTGAGGATGTATATAAAAACTTATGCATTATCCGCTACAATGTCGAAACATTTGGCAACAGGCGACAAGTGAGATCCATGGTGAGAAATGAGGATTATAACAAATTAGCTCCAACACAACCGGATGTTCCAAAACTGGTGGTTTTTATGGGATTCGATTCAGACAAGCATCCAATCTTTCACCCTATCAACTTTCCATCCAATATTTCCCTTGAGGAAGCTAAACAGCTAAGTAGATTAATAAAAAAAAAAACACCTAGTCAGTTGATCAGTATGGTTCGTATCGCAACACTCTCTCAATTTGCTGTTGGAAGTGTAATCAGTTTTGAATCTCCTCAAATATCAACTCAGTTAACATTACCTAACGGAGAAGTGGTGATGGATGCGCTACTGGTAAACTACAGATGTTTGCAATACGATGGTTTGATGATGGGAGTTCTATATATACCTGAAAAACATGCTAGCGATGTCAAACGAATTGGAACAGGAGTCATACTTGTAAGAAATCGTGAAGTTAGTAGATTTGGTTATCATCGACATGATATAATCACATTCACAGCATTACAAGCGATAGAAACGGCTCAAAACCTATCCAACAAACTTGATGATTCCAACCAGATGAAGTACTTTACTACAGATGAGGTTCTTGAGAACAAGGTCTTAGTGCTTTCAATGGGAGCGGGAAACACATCTTCTACATCTTTGAGAGAACCAACACCCCCTGGTGAAAACTATATTCAAGAAAAGCAAGTCAGACAACACAACCTAGTGAGTGTTTTTTATTTAATGTAAACTAACTGATATAAGTAATACTTCCAATTAGATAGAATTTATTTATAAAGTAATTGTTTTTTTGTTTTGCTTTAGATAGAAGAGAGAGAATCAAAAACACTTGATGAAAATTATGCTCAAGAAAAAACAAACCGAACAATGTAACTTGGTGAGTTACTTCCCTTTACTATATAATGTTAACTAACCAATGTAAAAAGAACTATAATTCAAATTCATGTAATTATTTTACATTTTTGTTTAATCATCCTATACTAATACATAACTTTTTATTTTAGTTCATTATGGAATCAAAAGTACATAGAACAGAAGTCTTCCTTCCTAAGTTATAACATCAGTACAACAATAGATACATGCAAATGGATGAAAATCTCTCATCATCCACTATTTCATTTGAAATGATATTGGAACTATTTCAAGCTCACAATATTTAATATGTTCTCTTTATGTATCCCTACTTATTATACAATAAATGTGTATATTCACATATTGTTTTATTTTTAATCATCGGATTTATTCAGTGTAGATGTAGCTCCTCTCTCCTCTCTCTCTCCTCTCTCTCTCCTCTCTCTAAAGATAACTAATGCTTCCCTTTCTCCTCTCTCTCAAGATATCATATGAGTAGGAATTAAAAAATTTATCAAAACTTAAATGTCATACATTCAAAATCTATATACCCTATGAGTTAGAATTATTATGTGTATAATTATGTAAAAAAATTATCAAAACTTGAATGCCATACATTCAAAATCTAGCTGCCATATGAGTTCAAATTAAGTAAAAAAATAATCAAAACTCAAATGCCACTTAAATACCACTCAAATGCCACTCAAATACCCCTCAAATGAAATACAATATAAACTCGGCGAATTCATTCAACGTCGTAACCCATTGCCTAAACCCCAAGGTGTAATCCTCAAAAAAACACTTGGTAGGGAGATCTGCTCATATATTACTACTTATGATTACTTTCAGTTCCTCAAACTCAGGCTAGAGCAAGTTTTTGAGGCTTTGAGAGAGAAGCAGTTGCAAGTCACTGATGACAAAAAAGAGAAACCTACTCTATACGTGGTTGAAAAACAAGTGTGGGTAGAGAACTGTCATAGATGACTAGGAGAAAATCCCAAACTTCAGGCAAAGTTCATTGACCCTTTACAAGTGGAAGAGGTGTATGATAGCCATATGCACCTCATCAGTCGTCACACTCAATGTTCAATGCAGAAAGAGGTTAGACTGAAGCCTTTCCTCTCCTGTGGTGATCCAAAGCGGCAGGCACCATCAGCTGTTAAACCAAGGAGGTGTTTCAACATGTGTGGTGCACATGCTAGAGTTTTTGCACTACCCCCCCCCCCCCCCCCTCCAACAATCCTGTCCCTGTCAGAACTACATGTCCCTGTCCTGGTGTAATTTCCAAATAGACATCGACATAGTGCAAAATTTAACTTCACCAAGTTGGCTTTCGTAGTAAAACTTTTGAAATTGGATCTCCGAGACTTTTTGGTAAATTTTACTGGTCTGGCTCCTAGCTTTTGCTGTGTACTCATGGCTTGTGTCTTGGGGTGATCTAACGTGAATGAAAAAAAAGAGTAACATGTTTTTCTCTATTAAAAAGTATATTAGTTTGGGATTCATTTCTACACTAGCATTGTCTATTGTGATTTATTTATAGATTGGTACTGTCTATTGGGAATTGTTTATAGACCAGCACTGTCTATTGGGAATTGTTTATAGACCAGCACTGTCTATTGTGATGCATTTATAGACTAGCACTGTCTATTGTGATTTATTTATAGACTAACATTGTCTATTGGGATTTATTTATGGACTAGCACTGTCCATTGAGATTCATTTATAGACTAGCACTGTCTATTGGGATTCAATTATAGACTAGCATTGTCTATTGGGATTCATTTATAGACTAGCACTGTCTATTGTGATTTATTTATAGACTAACATTGTCTATTGGGATTCATTTATGGACTAGCACTGTCTATTAGGATTCATTTATAGATTAGCACTGTCTATTGGGATTTATTTCTAGACTAACATTGCCTATTGGGATTCATTTCTAGACTAGTATTGTCTATTGGGATTTATTTATAGACTGGCACTGTCTATTGGGATTCATTTCTAGACTAGCATTGTCTATTGGGATTCATTTCTAGACTAGTATTGTCTATTGGGATTCATTTCTAGACTAGCATTGTCTATTGAGATTCATTTCTAGACTAGCATTGTCTATTGGGATTTATAGACTAGCACTGTCTATTGGGATTTATCTATAGACTAGCACTGTTTGTTGGGATTTCAAAGAAAGAGGGAAGGCAGAAGTAACCTCCAGGGGAAAGGGGTGGATACAGAAAGTTAAAATCACTACTTAACAGGCAGGCTGCTACTGCAGCACGTAGCTAGTAACTGATAAATGAGCGGTTTGCTACTGTTGCTGTTTTGCTAAAACAGTAATGCTACACCCTTTCAATTTATGGCGCATGTTGTTTATTGTAAACAGCTAAAGTGCCTCAAGAAAGGACAAAACAACTCCAATACTTTAGCCCTATAAAGTTGGTTTTGTTCAGTTTTGTAAATAATTATTTACTGTCACAGCAAACCCCTTAATTTCTGCAAAACTAATTAATTGAAAAAAAAATCAGATAATTTTGTATAAATGCCATATCTATGACAAATATCTTAAACATCATATATACTGTTACAATAGGTTCAAGTTTGGTTATTGTAGAATTACGAAACCCAACAATTAACCAACTAAAGATAGATATTATTTTCCTGTGATTTTAACATACTGCCATACAAAAGGGAAATGTTGAAGGCCATAGTGGTTACAGTTCTTTTTTCTAGCCTCATAAAAATTACAACAGTGCTGCTCATGTGCACCCTCCAGTCGAACAGCATCGCAGTGCAAAACAGCGATTGTTCTTTGTGGTATCGGCAAACACATGGGAAAGGCAACAAAGCGGAGTGCCAGAGAGGAGTGCAAACAATGAGTAATGAAATGAGTTGGTCTACTTACACGGAAATGGAAGCCGGTTACCATTCTGTTTTACTAATATCTACCACAATATATTATAGAGATGATAATGTATAAACTTTACACTTAAATAGTTACTTAGCCTAATATCATTTAGCATTGCACCATGTACACTGCACAGCATATTGCATATAGCGCTGCAGTTCTAATAACACTTCTGTATTTAAAGAATGTTTGCATATCTGGAACCAGACCTGCTCAAGTCACAGATCAAGATCCAAAAGGGATAGAGCGAGCTTTGCTGAACTGGGTGAGTTACGGATAATTGTCTATTTTCCCTGTCAATGATCACACTTTCTTTTTCATGACTTTTTGTTTTGTGTTTAGTCAGAGTACATTTCGATCATGCTAACAGAAAGCTTGTTTATTAGTTGTCAGGGGTAGTATGGTGAATTATTTTCTCTTGTTGTAAGTTTACAAAGTGAACTTTGCATGAAAACATGAGTGTTTTCATGAAAGCTACATCTAAATTTGAAAATATGACTGCCTTCACCTGTTTCCAAGGTTTCTGGCATAAGTTTTTACAACAAGTTTCAATTTCAGATTAAGTTAGCAAAAAAAGTTACACAAGTGATTTGGAAATCTGTAGTTATTGATGGCTGCTACTTGGAATTACCAACCAACTGTTTGTACTACCCATTGTTTGTATTACCCAATGTTTGTATTACCCATTGTTTGTATTACCCAATGTTTGTATTACCATTGTTTGTATTACACATTGTTTGTATTACCCATTGTTTGTATTACTCTTTGTTTGTATTACCCAATGTTTGTATTACCCATTGTTTGTATTACCCATTAATTGTATTACTCTTTGTTTGTATTACCCATTGTTTGTATTACCCAATGTTTGTATTACCCAATGTTTGTATTACCCATTGTTTGTATTACTCTTTGTTTGTATTACCCATTGTTTGTATTACCCATTGTTTGTATTACCCATTGTTTGTATTACCCAATGTTTTTCTTACCCATTGTTTGTATTACCCAATGTTTGTATTACTCATTGCTTGTATTACCCATTGTTTGTATTACCCATTGTTTGTATTACCCAATGTTTGTATTACCCATTGTTTGTATTACCCATTGTTTGTATTACCCAATGTTTGTATTACCCAATGTTTGTATTACCCATTGTTTGTATTACCCATTGTTTGTATTACCCATTGCTTGTATTACCCAATGTTTTTATTACCCAATTTTTGTATTACCCAATGTTTGTATTACTCATTGTTTGTACTACTCATTGTTTGTATTACCCAATGTTTGTATTACCCAATGTTTGTATTACCCAATGTTTGTATTACCCAATGTTTGTATTACCCATTGTTTGTATTACCCAATGTTTGTATTACCCAATGTTTGTATTACCCATTGTTTGTATTACCCATTGTTTGTATTACCCATTGCTTGTATTACCCATTGCTTGTATTACCCAATGTTTTTATTACCCAATTTTTGTATTACCCAATGTTTGTATTACTCATTGTTTGTACTACTCATTGTTTGTATTACCCAATGTTTGTATTACCCAATGTTTTTATTACCCAATTTTTGTATTACCCAATGTTTGTATTACCCATTGTTTGTATTACCCAATGTTTGTATTACCCAATGTTTTTATTACCCATTGTTTGTACTACCCAATGTTTTTATTACCCAATTTTTGTATTACCCAATGTTTGTATTACCCAATGTTTGTATTACCCAATGTTTGTATTACCCATTGTTTGTATTACCCATTGTTTGTATTACCCTTTGTTTGTATTACTCTTTGTTTATATTACCCATTGTTTGTATCACCCAATGTTTTTATTACCCATTGTTTGTACTACCCAATGTTTTTATTACCCAATTTTTGTATTACCCAATGTTTGTATTACTCTTTGTTTGTATTACCCAATGTTTTTATTACCCATTGCTTGTACTACCCAATGTTTGTATTACCCATTGTTTGTATTACTCTTTGTTTATATTACCCATTGTTTGTATCACCCAATGTTTTTATTACCCATTGTTTGTACTACCCAATGTTTGTATTACCCATTGTTTGTATTACTCTTTGTTTGTATTACCCATTGTTTGTATTACCCATTGTTTGTATTACCTATTGTTTGTATTACCCAATGTTTTTATTACCCAATGTTTGTATTACCCTTTGTTTGTATTACCCATTGTTTGTATTACCCAATGTTTGTATTACCCATTGTTTATATTACCCATTGTTTGTATTACCCAATGTTTGTATTACCCATTGTTTGTATTACCCATTGTTTGTATTACCCAATGTTTGTATTACCCATTGTTTGTATTACCCATTGTTTGTATTACCCAATGTTTGTATTACCCATTGTTTATATTACCCATTAGTAGTAATATATGAGCAGATCTCCCTACCAAATGTTTTTTTTTGTGGATTTGACTCCGGAGTTTATGCAATGGGTTATGGCGTTGAATGAATTCGCCGAGTTTATATTGTATTTCATTTGAGGGGCATTTAGGTGGCATTTGAGTGGCATTTAAGTGGCATTTGAGTTTTGATTATTTTTTTACTTAATTTGAACTTATATGGCATATAGATTTTAAATTTATGGTATTTAAGTTTTTGATAATTTTTTGTGATTCGAACTCATATGACATATTGAGAAAGAGGAAAAGAAGAGAGAGAGGAGAGAGGAGACATATCTACATTGAATAAATACATTGATTAAAATGAATCAATATATGATTATACACATTTATTGTATAATAAGTAGGGAAAACCTCTCCATATAATATAGCTAGACTCAGTAAATACTAAGTAATAACAATTAAGACATAGTCTTTTTCTTTACAATGATGTCTTTGATGTACTGATGTTATATCTTAAGAAGGGAGACTTCTGTTGTATGTGCTTTTGAATTCGTAATGAACTAAAATAAAAAAGTTATGTATTAGTATAGAATGATGATTAAACAAAAATTTAAAATGATTACATGAATTTGAATTATAGCTTTAGTTACATTGGATAGTTTACATTATATAGAAAAGGAAAATAGCTCACCAAGTCACATTGTCCAACTTGTTTTTCTGAATTAGAGACTATCCATTGCTAAAAACAAAAAATTATTTGGGGTGAAAATAACTACAACTACATCTAAATTGAGTTGAAGTATTATTTACAAAGATTAGAATTTATTAAATAGAAAAGAAAAACTCTCACCGAGTTTTATCATGTATCTCATCCTTTTTTTTCAGCAACATATCCTGTCTCAAAATTATCAAAATCCCCCCGTAGAAAATCTTCAAGTTCATCATCATCATCAATTTCTAATATCGCTTTGTTGTGCTTTGCTTGATCACAATATTGTCTCCAATAAATTTGACCAAGTCTGTATAGAGAGCAAAATGAAAGATCGTATTCCGTCTTAAATTTTCGGTGGGTTGTTTTTCCTCTGTAAATCATCACACCTTGAGCATATTGGTTAGCTTCTGAAGCATATTTGTCTGGTATGGCAAGCGTCTTCAACAGCGTTTCTCCACATTGTTCAATGGTATAACGGTTACAAATTACATTCGACTGCCCTCCTTTAAATCGATGAGGAACGAATCTATCAACAACATCTCGGCAAGGAAAAATAGCACCGGGTTGGAAACTATTGAGGGTCTTGATGTTCAAGAAGCGTTTGAGCTGCCCTTTAGTCAATGTACTCAAATATAGTGATTCCTCTTCAGCTTTCTTATTGCTTAGAAGATGTCTGGTAACACGTCTGACATCATACCAAAGAACACTTTTATTTTTTGGTTTCCCCTTTCCACCCAAATATACAACGTTAAACGGAGGGGGGTAATTATCACAGTTGAAGTTTTTAGCTATTTCAACTGGACAGAAAAGTATTTTGGGTTCGAGTTCATTTATATCTGAAGGATCATGGTAGCGAACTTGAGAATATCTACACTTCTCCTTACTTGATGGATGTATCACACCAGTCACTCGCATAATGCTTGGGATAGGAAGATCTTCAAATGTTTTGCAAACGGGAACTTTTGGTGAGTCAATCACTTGAGAACCTTTAGACTTTTCTAGTTCCCTAGCTCTCCTTTCGTTGACATATTCAACTGTTAATTGAGCTATAGCTCCACTCTCCATTGTTTTCTTCTCAATGGAAGTAGTTTGTTTTCTCACTATTTTTTTTCGTTTCCTTACTACTCGCTTTTTTGGAGCAGTTTTCTTTCTCTTAGGAGTTGTTTTGCCGTTTTTAATTTTATTTTCTGTTGGATATGGATCTGTGCAAAGGAGCTCTTCAGAAAGATCATCCATAACACTCTAAAAATAAAAGGGTAATATTTGCATGAATGGCTAACAGTGTATTTATTAGTTAGAGTATGTTATATATATATATATATATATATATATATATATATATATATATATATATATATATATATATATATATATATATATATATATATATATATATATATATATATATATATATATATATATATATATATATATATATATATATATATATATATATATATATATATATATATATATATATATATATATATATATATATATATATATATATATATATATATATATATATATATATATATATATATATATATATATATATATATATATATATATATATATATATATATATATATATATATATATATATAAATAAGTGAAAGTATGACTGGGGCACAGGAAGTGCACAGGGGCTTAGACTAAAAACAATCAAATAAATGATAAATAATTAATTATTAATATTAGTTGCCCGAGAGATGGAAAAACCAGTCAAGACTGGAGCAAGTAAGACAGTGCTCAACAAGAAAAAATCGAGGAGCTAGATACTAAAAGGTAAAATAGTAAAAGATGTTAAAACTATTGGCTGACTACAAGTTGTTTCATGTGCTAGAAAAAAAGAGATGGAAAAAGAAAATAATTCTAGGCACAATCATCAGGTCATCAGGTCGGCTCTCAGCTGTTAACAGCTGAGAGCCGACCTGATGATTGTGCCTAGAATTATTTTCTTTTTCCATCTCTTTTTTTCTAGCACATGAAACAACTTGTAGTCAGCCAATAGTCTTAACATCTTTTACTATTTGACCTTTTAGTATATATATATATATATATATATATATATATATATATATATATATATATATATATATATATATATATATATATATATATATATATATATATATATGAATTTATGACAAAAGCTAGAGTATCTTATATATATATATATATATATATATATATATATATGTATTTATGACAAAAGCAGTTAAGACCATAGAGTTATGATAGATTGAGAATGTGCTTATTAAACTATTGGGATGTGGACACAGACAACAAAGGATGTGTTCAAATATATATATGTATTTACTTAATATCATACTGCTTTTAACATCTCAATTGGTAAGAAATAAAATATAATAGGTTGAACAAAATATTGCGAAATAATAAAAAAACTACTAAAAATTTTTCATAAATATGTATGAAACGCTTCTAACATTAGTTCTAAAATACCTACAGAAGAGGATAGACCTTTATCTATTTGGACATAATTATAAATATGTTTTCTGAATTTATAAAAAGTTTTTTTGTTCCACTTCATGTTATATAATTTTTTGAAAATTATTTGATTCCAAACACTTTTTTCAATTTCTTTTAAAAAATCATTAATATTAACGACTTCCACCATTGACAAAACGGTTTCGAAACGGTTTTTTATAATGTCATCAAAGAGTTCTGTAGATACATCATGTTTCTTACAACACATCCCCATACTCGCCATGTGTTGAGTTATACAGAATATTATAACTTGGAATGTCAAACGTTCTACAGCTTTTTCTTCAACAATATCATTATTTATCACATAGTTATGATACATTTCTGGAAGGAAGTCCTTTAAGTAGATTGGGTTTGTTGTTGTATTGTTCTAAAATACAAGCAATAATTAGATAACTAAAATAATTAAAGGTTTTTTCAACAGGTGTTAAATAGTATTTTTTATTAATTCTTACCTTTTCATCAGGCTGAGATTCCGACTTTAGATACAATGGTTGGCTTCCTACGTCTTGAGTATTCATTCTGAAAAAACAAAAAATTTGGTTCAATTCTTTATAATCAATTTAAAGATAGAAATGTCATAAAGCATTCAGATAGTTGTGTTAGCTAGCGGAAATAATTGTATTTTTAGTCTTACCTTTATGTAGAGAGAACTCTTAGTAGTTGCAATGGAAGATGTAGTAGATGTTGCTCCTTCGCTCACCGTTGTTGAACTGGATGCTCTCTGTCTAAAACCCTTGTCTCTTATATAGCTAAACGTGTGAAAATAAATGTTTTATTCCAGCGAAACCATTGGTTTCTATTCGCGTGAAAATAAAATTTTTATTCATGCGAAAGCATTGGTTTGTATTCGCATGAAAATAAAATTTTTATTCCCGCGAAAGCAACGGTTTCCATTCGCGTGAAAATAAATTATTTATTCCCGCGAAAGCAACGGTTTGTATTCGCGTGAAAATAAATTATTTATTCCCGCGAAAGCAACGGTTTCCATTCGCGTGAAAATAAAGTAATTATTCCTGCGAAAGCAACGGTTTCCATTCGCGTGAAAATATATTAATTATTCCCGCGAAAGCATTGGTTTGTATTCGCGTGAAAATAATTTTTTTATTCCCGCGAAAGCATTGGTGTTCTTCCGTAAAAACAATGTTTCATTAATTTAACCTTATGATAAATGGGATGATTTCAGCTATATAAGAAGCACTGTTTTCACACAGAAAGCAGTCACTTCAACATAGCAACTGAAGGAGCAAGATCTACTACAACATCATCTACTACAACTGCTAGAAGGACTTTCTGTTTTGAGGTAAGTCAACTTCATGTACTATTGAGTATAAATTTAATTTTTTATCGATTTAATTAGTAACAGCAGTATGATATTGAGTAAATATCTTCAAATTGTTTTGAAAAAGAAATCAAAAAATCATAACAAGGATTTTTACTTTATCTTTTAGAATGTCGACACAAGTCAATACAAAACAACTGAAGAATAAAGAACCAAAACCTTCACAAGACAGGAAGGTGATTGATGACAATGTACTTCTTCAACGCACTACGATTCCCTTTCAAAGCGCCAGTCTGAATACTCTGGCAACTCTCATCATCAAAAGCGCCTCTCTGTTAAGTACTCTATCTCCAGCTTCCAGAAGAAACATTGAAAACATAGTCAAAGTTGAAGATTTACCAATACCTACAGTTATGCAGGTGTTAACCGTCGAGTTCCATGATGAAACGAACTGCACCATCATCTACAACTATAAAAAGGATGGAAAGATAGTTAGAGTGAAGAGCACTATTCCATTAGCAGCAGGATTACTTGTTAATGAAGCTTCGCAAATAAGGCCACTGGTTTTGATCTACATGGGTGTTGAAAAGAATGGAAAAGCAATTTTTCATGCCGCTACAGAAACAGGATCTACTCTGAGGTGGAAGAATGCGTTTGATGTATTACCAGAAAAAAGTATGAGACAAATCAATGCTTATTTCGAGGTAGCTCATCTTCAGGATTTTCCAACACATAGTGTCATATGTTTCCAAAACCCTGAAGTGATAACAAAATCTGACAGGCGATGGAATGGGAATGAATAGACTCTTCTAGTTCAATACAGAAGTGTTGTAGATGAAGAATTACTGATCGGAGATATGCGCATTCCTCATCAAATAGCTTCTGCTGTGACATCGGAAAGATTTGGAGTTATTCTGTTCAAGGGACTGAGTCGAAACGGGGACAATTCAATTTTCTACAACATCAGTGTACTCGCGGCTCATCAAGCCTTCGTCCAAGCCTCGGAACTGATTGATAATCCAAAATCTGAGGATTTTCTCAACCACTTCGATGATGCTGAAAAAGAAGACTGTGGAGAACAAACTCTCGTGAAGCTAAGGGATTCATATCACTATAGGTAAGTTTTATTAATTTTTACCATAATTTAAAAAAAGTTGATTTGTGAAAATTTTGTGTATTCTTACAATGAAAAACCACTTAATTTCTCTTTTTCACGTAAATAACAACGGTAAAACGATTTATCACGTAAATGATCAATTTGTGAACATTTTTTGTAAAACATTTTTGTAAAACATTTTTAAATTATATATATATTTCGGATTAAAAAAGGATTTTTTTGTGTCATCAGTGTTATTTTTTTTACATAAAAGTTGAAAAAATAACAAAACAATATAACTATTTTACAAAAAATGCTTAATTTTTCACATAAATGATCAACTCATAAACATTTTTTGTAAAACATTTTCAAGTTATATATATTTCGGATTAAAATAAGGACTTTTTTGTGTGATCAGTGTATTTTTTTTTACCTAGAAGTTGAAAAAATAACAAAAGGTTATAATTATTTTACAAAAATGTTCAATTTCTCATGCAAATGATCAACTCATGAACATTTTTTGTAAAACTTTTTCAACTTATATACATTTCGGACTAAAAAAGGGCTTTTTTGTGTAATCAGTGTATTTTTTTGCATAGAAGTTGAAAAAATAACAAAAGGTTATAATTATTTTACAAAAATGCTTAATTTCTCACGTAAATAACACGCTTTATCACATAAATGGACAATTCATGAGCGTTTGTTGTAAAACATTTTTAAATTATATATATATATTTATATATATTCCAAATCCAGATGAAAAAAAAGGACTTTTTCGTGTGTAATCAGTGTATTTTTTTACATAGAAGCTGAAAAAATAACAAAAGTTTATAATTATTTTACATTAATTTTTAATCATGCTATACTAATACATCACTTTTTATTTTAGTCCATTATATCGTAAAAAGAAAACAGAATAAAAGGACTTGCTCCCTAAAAGATAATGAGCTGAATGATGTAACTCAGTGAGTTATTTTCCTGTTATATACAATGTAAACTATCTAATGTAGCTAAGAGTAAAATTCAAATTCGGCAAAATTTATTTATATAATGAATAACTTTTGTATTTTAGTTCATTATTGGATCAAAAAGAATACGGAATGCAGGAATTCCTCTCTGAGACTAATAATATATCAGCAGAACAACAAAGAAGATATTGTTCAAGAAAAACGCTTTGTAACCATTGATATCGTAAGCTATAGTAGTTTGTATTACACAAAATTTACTATAAAACAGTTTTATGAATGTAAAAACTAGATATGGTATTTTCTATTACAATTATTTTCCTGTAAATTTTATTCATCTAGAGGAGTAATTTGGTGATTGTTGACGGTTTTTAAAAAAATATCAAAAACTATATATTTTAAGGATTGTTTTTTAAAAAAGTTAAAAGTACAAAAAAGTTGAAAAAAAAGGTATGTAATGAAACCCTGTTTTGAAACATGAAAAATTTAAAAGGAAGGTGTAGGATAAAATCCTCACTCAAAAAATTATTGAAAATTGAATAGAATAAAAGAATATTTTCCCAAATACCAAAATTTTGTAAGTATAAAGTGAAAATCTCTATATATATATTTTTTTAAAAAAATGACGAAAACTATATATTTCAATGATTATTTTTTAAAAAGTTAAACAAAAAAAACCATGTAATAAAACCCTGTTTTGAAACATAAAAAGTTTAAAAGGAAGGTGTAGGATAAAATCCTCACTCAAAAAATTATTGAAAATTGAATGGAATAAAAGAATATTTTCCCAAATACCAAATTTTTTGTAAATATAAAGTGAAAATCTCTATATATATTTTTTTAAAAAACTATCGAAAACTATATATTTTAATGATTGTTTTTTTAAAAAAGTTGAAAAAACAAAAACAAAAGCTTTGTAATAAACCCTGTTTTAAAACATAAAAAATTAAAAGGATGCTGTAGGATAAAACCCTCTCTGAAAAAATTAATGAAAATTGAATGGAATAAAAGAATATTTTACCAAATACCGCATTTTTCTTGTAAATATATAGTAAACATTTGTAAAATATTGTTGGTGAAATTTACTGTAAAATGGTTTCAAGTGTGTCAAAGACTAAATATGGTGTTTTCATTGAAATGTTTATTTTCAAAAGATCCATATAATATTGTACAGGAATTTAGGGTGGAGTGGTAGCTGTCACCTGTACAGCGGCCCACAGTAATAAGTGTCTACAAGCAGTGCAGTGTACGCCTCTACTTCGCTCAAGGTCAGCAAACTAAACCGTAGAGTAGAATTTGCAGCGTTGTACGCCCGCGAGCAATACACAGTGAGGAGTTGTCACAACTCTCTCACTTTCCACTGATTTTCTATTCGGTGGAATAGATGCGTCGGGTCGAACTAGCAGTTCAAATAATCGTTCCAGTATCACTTGCCCGAGTGCAGTGTAAGTCGAATTAACTGAACACTTTCTACTGACTATTATTCTAGTTACTAGTCGACTGGTCCAAGAGCTATTCAACTGTCCAAGTTATTGTGCAAGTGCGTGAACTGGTCTGTTCATCTATCAGCGCAATCTGTGTGTGTGTGCTTACTTGTATGTTTTCTGCTTAGCCACTGGTGCGTTGCATAAGTGTTTTATTAAATAAGAATCAACAAGCAAGTGAGAGTGTAGGCTAACTCTGATTTTATTATCATGATGCACGCATATTTATACAATAAAAGTTATGTAATAGTAAGTGGCAGCACATAAGACAAAGCAGGCCACGCCTGTACAGCTGATTGGTAGATAAAAGCCAATAGAACTATCGATAGAACAGGGGGGGGGCAGTTTCCATCGCATGGATGGCTGCCCAAGCACATGTACAAAATAAGTAAAAATACTCAAGTAAATATTTATGTAGAAATGAGAGTAAATGTTCAACCTAGGGTAAATATAGTTAGAGTTCGGCTTGGATAAAATAGTAGGAGTAAATAATAAGTGTTACTGGTCGACCCATTCCTCCACAATATCATTGAACCAATTAGTCAAATTTAACACTCAAATTCTTTATTATCAAGTAGGCTTAATGTTTCTATTGCGATTAATTCTCAAATATTGTAAATTTTAACTATCTAGAGGAGTAATTTGTCGATTTTGATGTTTTTTTTTCTTTAAAAAAAAAATTATTACGTAATACCACATACTTCAGTTCTAATTCGTTTTTAGAATTGAAGTTGCCATCAAAAATGGTTTGTTCTTGAATGGGTAAATCCATAACCTCCTCATCATCATGACAGAAATTTTCTGATGATTGCATTTTGAAAAACAAATTACATTGATTTAGTTTCCAGAATTGAAATTGCCATCGAAAATGGATTGTTCTTGAATGGGTAAATCCATAGCCTTCTCATCATCATGTCTAAGTTTTCTACCCCAATATCTCCAACCTCTCAGAGATAGAGATTGTTCTGTTTAAAAAAATAATGGAAATTGTATATAAAAATGATTGTTTTGAAAAAATGGTAAATTTTTGAAAAAATTCAAAAGGAAAATGTGGAATAAAACCCTCACTCAAGAAACTAATTTTGTATGATAGGTTGCTTACCTAACAATAAGAAAATAATGAATAATGTATATTTAAGCAATTATTGAAAAAATTAATGAAAATTGAATAGAATAAAAGAATATTTTACCAAATACCCTGTTTTTTTTGTAAAGATATACAAACAGATAAAATTTAACCATTTAGAGGATGATTTCTTTTTTGCAAAAGAATAATGAAAATTTAATGAAATGAAAGAATATTTTACCAAATACCCTGTTTTTTTTGTAAATTTGTACAAATATATGAAATTTAACCATTTAGGGAGAAAATTTAATGAAATGAAAGAATATTTTACCAAATAGTCTGGTTTTTTGTAAATTTATACAATTGGATGAAATTTAACCATTTAGAGGATGATTTATTTTTGCAAAAAAATTAATGAAAATTGAATGAAATGAAAGAATATTTCACCAAATACCTCTTTTTTTGTAGATGTATACAAATAGAAGAATATCTAACTTCATCCATTTTTTTCCATTTGGGATCATGTTTGAAGGTTTTCAAGATATTTTTTTTAGTAAAAGCTTATGCATTGATTGTCATTACAAGTTGTAGTGTTTTGTATTATTTAATATTTACTGTCTCTAGCTATATTATATGAGATTTTCCCTACTTATTACACAATAAATGTATATATTCACATATTGTTTCATTTTTAATCACTGTATTTATTCAATGTAGATATATCTCCTCTCTCCTCTCTCTCCTCTTTTCATCTCTCCTCTCTCTCAAGATATCATATGAGTCGGAATTACAAAAAATTATCAAAACTTAAATGCCTTACATTCAAAATCTAGATACCCTATGAGTTATATCTATGTATCAATTATGTAAAAAAATTATCATAACTTAAATGCCATACATTCAAAATCTATACGCCATATAAGTTCAAATTAAGTAAAAAAATAATCAAAACTCAAATGTCACTTAAATGCCACTCAAATGCCACTCAAATGCCCCTCAAATAAAATACAATATAAACTCGGCGAATTCATTCAACGCCATAATCCATTGCATCACCCCAGATTTTAACCCCACAAAAAAACACTTGGTAGGGAGATCTGCTCATATATTACTACTCCCATTGTTTGTATTACCCAATGTTTGTATTACCCATTGTTTGTATTACCCATTGTTTGTATTACCCAACGTTTGTATTACCCTTTGTTTGTATTACCCATTGTTTGTATTACCCATTGTTTGTATTACCCAATGTTTTTATTACCCATTGTTTGTATTACCCATTGTTTGTATTACTCATTGTTTGTACTACTCATTGTTTGTATTACCCAATGTTTGTATTACCCAATGTTTGTATTACCCATTGTTTGTATTACCCATTGTTTGTATTACCCAATGTTTGTATTACCCATTGTTTGTATTACCCAATGTTTGTATTACCCAATGTTTGTATTACCCATTGTTTGTATTACCCATTGTTTGTATTACCCATTGTTTGTATTACCCATTGTTTGTATTACCCAATGTTTTTATTACCCATTGTTTGTATTACCCAATGTTTGTATTACCCATTGTTTGTATTACCCAATGTTTGTATTACCCTTTGTTTGTATCACCCATTGTTTGTATTACCCAATGTTTGTATTACCCATTGTTTGTATTACCCATTGTTTGTATTACCCAATGTCTGTATCACCCATTGTTTGTATTACCCAATGTCTGTATCACCCATTGTTTGTATTACCCAATGTTTGCATTACCTATTGTTTGTATTACCCATTGTTTGTATTACCCATTGTTTGTATTACCCATTGTTTGTATTACCCATTGTTTGTATTACCCATTGTTTGTATTACCCAATGTTTTTATTACCCATTGTTTGTATTACCCAATGTTTGTATTACCCATTGTTTGTATTACCCATTGTTTGTATTACCCAATGTTTGTATTACCCAATGTTTTTATTACCCATTGTTTGTATTACCCATTGTTTGTATTACCCAATGTTTGTATTACCCATTGTTTGTATTACCCAATGTTTGTATTACCCTTTGTTTGTATCACCCATTGTTTGTATTACCCAATGTTTGTATTACCCATTGTTTGTATTACCCATTGTTTGTATTACCCAATGTCTGTATCACCCATTGTTTGTATTACCCATTGTTTGTATTACCTATTGTTTGTATTACTCATTGTTTGTATTACCCAATGTTTGTATTACCCATTGTTTGTATTACTCTTTGTTTGTATTACCCATTGTTTGTATTACCCATTGTTTGTATTACCCATTGTTTGTATTACCCAATGTTTGTATTACCCTTTGTTTGCATTACCTATTGTTTGTATTACCCATTGTTTGTATTACCCATTGTTTGTATTACCCATTGTTTGTATTACCCAATGTTTGCATTACCTGTTGTTTGTATTACCCATTGTTTGTATTACCCATTGTTTGTATTACCCATTGTTTGTATTACCCATTGTTTGTATTACCCGATATTTGTATTACCCATTGTTTGTATTAGCCATTGTTTGTATTACCCAATGTTTTTATTACCCATTGTTTGTATTACCCATTGTTTGTATTACCCAATGTTTGTATTACCCATTGTTTGTATTACCCAATGTTTGTATTACCCATTGTTTGTATTACCCTTTGTTTGCATTACCTATTGTTTGTATTACCCATTGTTTGTATTACCCATTGTTTGTATTACCCATTGTTTGTATTACCCATTGTTTGTATTACCCGATATTTGTATTACCCATTGTTTGTATTACCCAATGTTTGTATTACCCATTGTTTGTATTACCCATTGTTTGTATTTCCCAATGTTTCTGTTGCTCATTGTTTGTAATACCCAATGTTTGTATTACTCATTGTTTGTATTACCCAATGTTTGTATTACCCAATGTTTGTATTACCCATTGTTTGTATTACCCATTGTTTGTATTAGCCATTGTTTGTATTACCCAATATTTGAAGTACAAATTGTTGAGACATTATAAGATAGCGAAACGTTTTTAAGGCTTAACAGTTCATGACTAAAGCACAAGGAAAGAACATGGGATACAGGGAGGGGTAGATTATGGTGGAGAGCAAGAACTGACGATGTCAGGGAATTATAGAGTTTTCAAATAAATCTAATACGTCATTTGTTGACGCAGCTTTTACTGCGCTATAATTGTGGCCGTGTACTTTAATCAGAAAGAGAAAATGTGATTACAATAACATATTGCACACAAGCATTAACATAATGTCAGAGATTTACATGAGATGGTCAACCCTTCCCTCCTTTACTCCCCCCCCCCCCCCACTACCCACTGTCCTGTCCACTTACCAGCCAGACATAACCCCTCCCCCTTCCGCCTCGATGCAAATTCCCCCACGAAAATGGATACCGAGGATCCAGACCCTGCATAGACCCTGTATAGACCCTATACATCATATAGAACCTACCTTGGGTTACCCCGGGTCTACCCCAGGCCAGTATACGAAGAAGTTGGATCAGAAAGCCTGAGACCTATGGGACTGGATGCCCACGTTAGAAAGTGACTGAGAAGAGTGCAATACCCAGGAGAGCAAGTTAGTAGATGGATGCCCTAATAAGGAGTGGAAAAGTACCAGGATGCCCTAATAGGGAGTCGAAAAGAACCACGCCAGGGAAAAGAGTGGCGAAAGATGCCCAGCACAAATTGCCATGTGCTTATTATTATTATTATCGTCGTCGTCGCCGTCGCCGCCGCCGTCGTCGTCATCATCATCATTATTATTATTGTTATTATTATTATTATTGGTTGTATGAAATTGTATTGCGTATTGTGATTGCTGCATTTTTACTATTATATTGTGTGATTGGTTCACCTAATACGAGGGTGAACTTTCCACTGATCCTCCTATAAAAGGAGCCCTTTTGGTGCATTACACTCAGAAGTCTAGTGGATCTTGCTAAATACCCTTATATCTTGCTAAATAGATTATGAAATAAATATTCTTAAGGAAAACTCTGCCATTGTGTGTTTGGGTCTAGGACCCCTTGTTAAAGTCAATTCGGAGTGACTCCGAATTATATTGAAGAAGTTGTTTGGAGCGATACCGTTGTGTCGTAGTAGACCGTGGAAAGTTACTACATTGGTGGCAGCGGTGGGATAGAAGCGAACAAGAAGACACAACGGAGAGAAGAAAGAAGAAGGAAGTTGGAGCCATACAGTTCTTGTATCACCCCGTACCCATTCCCCTCCCCCTACCCAGGAGTTATGCAGGGTTCGTATCATTCCGTATCCATCCCCTCCCCCTACCCCGAAGTTATACAGTTCCTATATCACTCCTTATCCATTCCCCTCCCCACTCCGGAGTTATACAGTGCCGCTATAACCCTGTTTATTGTTATTCCTCTACCGAAGGATTTCTTTAGTGCCACTAGCATCCTGTATAGTACCCTCCCTCCCAGAAGCTATCCCTGCCCGGGACAACCCCATATACTGATTATTCCTTGCCAGATTAACCACTCCATACCCCATAACTTGCCATTGACCAAAAGTGGCCGACCAAAGAGCTAGGAGCGCTGGCAGGAACCCCGTAGGAGTTCAACC
The DNA here is from genome assembly GCA_945261195.1 of Cryptosula pallasiana. NCBI lineage: Eukaryota > Metazoa > Bryozoa > Gymnolaemata > Cheilostomatida > Cryptosulidae > Cryptosula > Cryptosula pallasiana. The sequence goes on along the minus strand of OX183130.1, from coordinate 8,454,915 downwards.
CACGGTAGCTCTAGAGCAGCTGACTGAAGCCCTGCAGAGTTTGGTACAACCCCAACAAAGGCCCAGCACAGACACTTTTTAAAGCCCCCAAGTATGACGGCGCAGGCGACGTTGAATACTTTATCACTCGATTTATTGAGGTTGCATATGCCAACGACTGGGGCCAAGCCACTGCGTTAATGCACCTCAGAGAAGCATTGAGGGACGATGCCGATGAATTTGGTCGCCCCCTCCCATAGAAGGCATCTTCTCCGCCTTACGTGCACGCTTTGGACTTACCCCTAAAGAAGTACAAGCCAAGCTGATTGTGCTTCGACGCTCCCCTGAAACCTCACTCCAACAACATGCTAACGAGGTAGAGAAGCATGTTGCATACGACGACCTCCCTCTCAGAAGAGTAGATCAGACGGCTTTGGAAACTTTTGCCGGAACCATAGGCCACACTTACCTGCAACGACACTTGCTGGCGGTACAACATCACGATCTTGAAGGAACCATCCGAGCAGGGAATGAATATCTACACATAAAAACTGGTTTCGAGGAGAAACCTGCAGAGTGAGATTGGTAAAAGATGAGGACGAGAAGTCGCTCTTCTCCAATGGTGGACCCTCACTCACCACCTCGCCAACCCCCAAACCAGATCCATCAGGCAGCCACCACACCCGAAGACACTCTTTCCCTGTTGTTAAAAAACATGCAGATGCTGACAGAGGCCGTCAAACTCCAATCAGAAGAACTGCAGAAAATGCACCTGCAACCAAAACCCTCCCTTGCTGCCAACCCCCCCCCCCTCCCCCCATACCCCCATACCCCGTCACCTCCACTCCAATGTTAGGGCTTCAGTGCCATTGGCCAACCCCAAAGGAGCTGCCCCGTTAACCTTTGGCCATCTACCTCAACCTCCCCCAACACCTTGCCAAAAACCGGGCGTCACCCGCAGTAGGAAGACCGGCCTCTAACTGCCCCCGGGCACCCCGGAACTATGAAAAAAAGATAACAGAGTTGGAACACCTCAACCCTGTGGTATCAACCTTGCCTCCCAGAAGAGAAAGCCAACCAGTTGTACAGATCCCAGAGCCCTGGCAGCTACCCACCACCAACAGATACACCCCCTTGCAAGAGTTGGAAGACTTCGAGTTTTACCCAGTTGCACAGCACCTCAACAGTCAGACTTTGACAGTTTGTTGTCCTATACCACTGCACACTACACATTCCCCCCTTCCCCGTAGGCAACAAACCACTGTTCAAGCCGATCATGGTCACGAAATGTACTACCCCACGGAGGAAGCTGCACGAAGCATACCCCATCATCACTCGACTCTGCCAACAGATAAACGACCGCCTTGCCCTCGAGAACGATGCCCCCCCCTGCCCCCAGGCCCTCAGCTGTCAAGCCAGCCACCCTCTTATACCCCCCACCAGAGTGCCCTTACCAGGCAAGTTATTTCCTTCCAGGCCGAATAGAAGGAAAGCCAGGGTCAGTGCTCATCGACACCGGGTGCACCACTAATTTGTTGTCACAACATCTATTCAACCGGTTGTCTCCTGCCACTAAAAACTCCCTCTAAGAAGGAGACTCGCAAGGTATCCTATCAGATGGATCGCATATTCCCTTTTTTGGCACGATCCACTTGCTCATTCATCTTTGAGACGTTAAGACAGAAGCCACCTTCGTGGTGGGACAGATAAATGAAGATGCCATCCTGGGAATGCCCTTTCTCACCTCTCACTAGTTCCACATGAACTTTGATCAATCGGTCGTTGTAATTAACGGTCAGGAACTTGCATGCTCTGATCAACAAGGCAGGATGTTCACTACAGGTTTACAAGTGATAAGAGATACCCGTCTTCCCGACGCACAGAGACGACCGTACTGTGCAAAGTCAAACACCCCGATCACCTTCCTGTTGGTATTGTAGAAGGTACTCCGGACTCCTCGCCCTTGGCCACCAGTCTCAACACCCCTAATGCCAAACACCACCTATTGGTGTGCTGCCTCAACCCCACTAATCAACCACTCGACCTCAAGGCTGAAAAGACCATCGGCAAGTACACTGGTGTACTCACCAGCGACATTGAGCTACCTGCTAGAGAGAGCGAACCTACCCCCCTGCCCCCTTCCCCCCTCCCCTGTGCCAGAACACTTGCAGGAGTTATATCTGCAAGCTCTAGACGGCTGTCACACTCCACAGGAAGCATTCCAGCTAGCCCAACTCCTGCGAGTCAGTGTTTAGCAAGGGAGACCACGATATGGGACGCAAGGATCTCGTGGCGGACAGTATCCCTTTGAAACCTGGAACTCAACCTATCAGGCAACACCCTCACAGACTAGGCCCCTACAAAGAGAAAGAAGCAGAAGAACAAGTAACTAAACTGGTTGAAAAAGGATTGATCGAACCCAGTACTGGTGCCTGGAGATCCCCCGCTTTGTTAGTAAAAAAAATGACGGTACCTGGCGCTTTTGCATTGATTATCGGCGTTTGAACGCAGAGACACAGCAAGACGCTTATCCCCTTCCCCGGATAGACGAGAGCTTGGACGCTCTGTCAGGCAGCCGCTACTTCAGTACTCTTGACCTGGTCAGCGGGTCTTGGCAGGTCCCCCTAGACGCTGACGCTAGCAACAAGTCTGCTTTCTCTACTAAGTCTGGCCTGTACAAATGGAATGTCCTCCCGTTTGGGTTGAGTTCTGCCCCCGCCACTTTCCAGAGGCTCATGGAACGGGTACTCCATGGCCTCCATTGGAAATCATTCCTCTTGTACCTGGATGATATTATTGTCATCGGCGCTGATTTCAACACCCATCTCCACCAGTAGTAATATATGAGCAGATCTCCCTACCAAGTGTTTTTTTGTGGATCTGACCTTGGAGTTGAGACAATGGGTTACGGCGTTGGATGAATTCGCCGAGTTTATATTGTATTTTATTTGAGGGGTATTTGAGTGGCACTTGAGTGGCATTTAAGTGGCATTTGAGTTTTGATTAGTTTTTTACTTAATTTGAACTTATATGGCATATAGATTTTGAATGTATGGCATTCAAGTTTTGATAACTTTTTTACATAACTCGAACTCATATGGTATCTTGAGAGAGAGGGGAGAGGAGAGAGGAGAGAGGAGAGAGGAGAGATGGGAGATGAGAGAGGAGAGAGAGAGAGGAGAGAGATTTTTTAGTTTTCTATACATTCATGTATATATGGTTAGTTATGTACATATTTATGGCTATATTTATATCTACATAGAGAGAGGAGATATATCTACATTGAACAAATATATTAATCAAAAATGAAAATTATATGATTATATACCTGATTACATAATAAGTAGGGAAAATCTTCCTATATAATATAGCTAGAGTCAGTAAATACTAAGTTATACAAAGCAATACAACTTGTAATGACAATCAATGCATTCATACATACATACATATGGTATCTTGAGAGAGAGAAAGAGAGAGAGGAGAGAGATCTTTTAGTTTTCTAGCAATTAATGTATATATGGTCAATTATGTACATATTTATGGGAATATTTATATCTACATAGAGAGAGAAGAGAGGAGATATATCTAAATTGAATAAATACATTGATTAAAAATGAATCATTATATGATTATATACATTTATTACATAATAAGTAAGGAAAATCTCCCCACATAATATAGCTAGAGTCAGTAACATAAATTTTTTGCAAAAAGAAATCATTCTCTAAATGGTTAAATTTCATCTAATTGTACAAATTTACAAAAAAGGAGAATGTGATAAAATAGATATCATAATAGAGTGTAATAAGTTGAATATATAGAGTTAAAGTCTATAAAAACTTTTTAATTTGTAAAGTATTTGATGACTTTACAAGAAATATCATCACATTCAGGTTCAATGATGATGAGAAGATTTTCTTCAAGCTTAAGTTTACTATTTTCCGATATAGACAGAGAAAGTTTTGAAAAACCCTCCAAATCATTATAAATAAAAACTCTATAAATCGACGGTGTTGAATTTGTAATTGATACTGAATTGTTTTCGCATATGATGTATCTATCACACACACAATCAGTAGTAGTTTCGATTTCTTCAGAATTGTATATAGTAGAGTTTGTAGGGCTTGGTTGTTCCAAAATTAAATCGACTAAACCCAGAGCTTGTGGAAGAGATGGAATTGATGGTGATAAAGCTGGAACTACTGGCTTGTTTGTAGTGGTTGTCGTCGGGGTTGTTGTCGTCGTTGTCTGTGGAGTTGTGGTGATTGTTGTCGTTGTATGTGGAGTTGCAGTGGTTGTTGTTGGAGTTGTTCTTCGAGTCGTAGTTAGTAATCCTTCATCGTATAAACGAATGTAATTTAAAGCTTCATCGGTTTTGCAAACAAAGTAGTGTTGAGGCCACATATCATAAGTGTCACAGCTTCTACGTAGGTGAGCAGGTTCCATGAAACATGTGAGTCTAAGCATACGATATTTTAAGTTTTTTCTTAAAATACGAGTTACTGAATCAACCGCTTCCATATTAAGAATTCCCCGAAAACATCCAGACGCTCTATGAGATAAAGTGAATGGTTTAAACTCTGTTACAAGACAATAACCGCTTAGGATTGGGAATAATAGGAGATAGATGCAATATCTCATTTTTTTATTCAGAGAGAGAGACTTTTAACCTAGTTTATGCTTTCATCATCTAGAGTTAACTGTCTTGCATTTCGGTGGTCTTTGGTTAATATGCTTCAACTAAAGCTCTATATATATAACCTTGGGATTGCATTTGTCTTTGGTATCTCCTTGACATGTGATACTGATGATAATCTTGTTTTGAACAGACTTCAAACTTTCAAAACTCGAAAATGACAAATTTACACCTTCAATACCATTGATGTTAGTGATGATAGTAGCTATTTTTGGCTCCTCGTTGGTCAAACGATTGCATTCCACACATGCAAAGTTGGTTGTCTCAAACTCTTCTGTTGGTGGACAAATCAAACGTGAGGTGTTGTATTCAAATACACATAATTCATCATTCCAAAATAGTTTTGTATTTTGAGTAAGACCTTCCGTATTATTTTTAACCCCTATTGCGCATTCCTCCTGATTCAGAGTGTATTTTGTTGGTGTATCACAAGGCACAGAATCTGTAGAAGTTATGTCCTTGCAGATCCAAGAAGCGCTTTGAGGGATGAAAAAACCACAATATAATAAGTCGGGAGGGTAGAGTCGCACACAGTTTTTTCCATTTTCATCTTTATATCGTATAGTCCTTTCGAAAGGTGAAAAAAACAAGACATCATTTTTATCCATAGCTCCGGCTATACATTCATCAATTTCGTTGGTATAGAATACTCCACTAACATTGGGAAATGTTAGTGCCAGTAGCAAGATAAATACGTGGCTCATTTTTTAAAATGTTTTCGCTTTCAGTGTTGAAAGTTGAATACTTTCTTTCTTGATGTTTTTTCTATTTATACGTAAGAGGTAGCGGCTTGTTCAGCTCTCTCAACCGATTTTGAAGATGTGAAACAATCTCATCAAAGTGGTTACCAAAATGTAAGTATGGTTCCAATCGAGATTGAGACAAAAGAACATGTGTTTCTGTCCAGCGAAATGAAGTCAAACCTCTTAAAATCGAAATATCTATCAAATCACCCAGTTCAGCATCTTTCAAACATTGCTTTATATCAATCAGTTCGATCGCTCTTTTGAGATCTTCAAAATCTATCAACTTGGCTTGCGGACAGCATACTTTTGGATCAAAGCTCCTAGAACAGTTTAAGCATTCGAGAGGATTTGCTCTTGAAATACAATTACAGCTCAAAAGCATGCTTTGTATTGATTTACGAACTAGATTGAATCCTAACACAAAATAAAATACTTCTTCGGTGATGAGTTGAACAAAAAGAGGATTCGAACGCTCTAAAGGAATGTGTTCAAAATGAGTCCTTATGAACTTAGGAACAAAATCAGCCAATGTACCAATTGACTTGAATCCTTGAGTTTTTCCACTCATGTTTCTGCTGTAGTTCAGAGATAAATGAAGCAACTTTTTTTGTAGCAGTTCTTTTATGAGTCTTCAGATATATTTGTCGAATCAATAGTTATTATCGGGTTGACTGAGTCTTCTTTTTCATCAAGAGTGTAAGCGTATGGATATCCTTCTGCTATCGCAAGTAATTTATCCTTTAGTCGTTGATAAGCCAGTTTGCTCTGACTAGTAGGTAATAGGTAGGGATTTAATCGTGCTCTCAAATTTGTTAACAAAAAGGGAGACTTCAAATCATCAGTGGAAAGATCCAAAAAAGCATTAATCCATTCATCATGCACCAAAAAACCCATTTTAGCATTTTTCAAAACTTGTCTTCTATCAATCCAGTCGATAGCATCACCCAATTCTTTTTTGGTAGGTGTAGCACCTTCAACCATTTCAGCATATCTTTTACAAGTGATACATTTGTCATCAACGTGTGAACAGTAACAGTTTAGTAGCGATAGATTGGTTGCTTGCTTGTAAAAACTTCCTCCTAGTACACAGTATACACATTCCTCCGTAAAATAAATCCTCAACATTTCATCAGAAACCTTAGCCAAAAAAGTCTTAGGTCCTATAGCATCGGAAGCTTCTTGGTGAGCAAAGTCTTCAACACGTAACATATTTGTTGTTATTCCGTTAAATTACAAAACGCGAATGATACGTTTTCAAATTGAAACACCTATTTAATCATTCATTACTTTTTCTTTTTTTTGAGGTTAATTGTTATGCTAGCTCATGTAGATCTTCATAAATGCTTTAATTTCAACCTGACAACCATCGATTGGGCAAGGTTTTACTTCTGATGAGCATTCAGTAAGCGCTTTTTCCTTACACTCACTACAGTAAATGAGATGACCACATGGAAGAGAGATATGATTTGCAATTACTTTTTTTTCATGCGTCTCAGACACACATTGAGCGAGTTTGCTTTGCTTAGTCTGATCTTTAGCTTTTTTTAACGAATCAATTGATTTAGCATCATTTTTTAACAGTGTTGACGAATTCTCAACAGTTGTAAAATCATTTTCAAAAATATGTAAGGCTTCAATCATAAAACCTATTCGCTCAAAAGGTTTTCCATTTAACACTAAAACTTGTTCGATATCGTTTTGACTGTATCCTAGTTTTTTGCAAATAAGTTTCATTTTTTCGGTGTCATTGTTGTGTGTTATTTGTTTTACTTTTTCTCGATGTTTTTCAACCCGTCGCTTACACCTTTTGCCTTTTTCCGTTCGCATGTAAACATCCTCAGCATACTCTTCACCTTTACTCCCGAGTAAAAAATAACAGTCTGGGAACCATCGACAGTGTTCCTCCCACGGTAGATCACTCTCTTCCCATTCTTTAAGTTCACCTGAGCAAAAGAAGCATTTTACACTATCTCCGAACTTAGTATAGTAGAAACCTGCATTGGAAAGGAGTTTCATGGAGACTTTACCCTTCCATTGTTTGAAACTGTCTTCTCTAGATGTTTCAGTAGCAAAACGTGGTGTATCAGCACGATCAATTGATATACCTAGAGGTAATACTTCTGCAGTTAAATCTCCTCTTCTGGTCTTTTGTTCTTCCATCGTATAACTTTTGACAATTGAGATGTTTTTCATTTCATCTGCAAGTAGTTTCCTAGGTCTATACAGACGATTGTGAGTGTTAAATCCTCTAACAAATCGACAAAACGGAAAACTTTTAGCGTGTTCTTTCATCGGATGTTCATCTTCATCCTTCCAGTTTAGTAATACCCCTTGGCAAAAAACACATCGAACAGCGTTGTCTTTTTCAAGGTTATAGAAACCAGCTGCAGCCATGTTTTCACCACAATGTTTACCTACTCGTCTCCAATTTGTAAGAAATGATTTTCTTCGATAACTTTCATCAAGCATTAAAGCCTCTCTTTCATAAAAAGAGAGTTCATTGTAAATGAACTTGAAAAAGTCCGATGGGGAAAGTTGCGCAATAGTTTTTTGTAATTTTAATGACAAAAGACTACAGTGATTATCCGGATAAGTTGCGACGACATAAGTGATTGCAGTGGTATCAGGAAAATTTCGTTGTAAAAACAACGACGAAGTAACGAGTAAACTATCATCTATCCATTCAGTGCATTCTTTAGTATTTTCGAAGCAATTCCGAGTTTTTCGCATTTCTTTTTTTTCATTATAAATAGTGTTTGCTACATATCTGTTGTTTGTTACTCGACACATTATTTATATATAATACAAGTAGTAGCTTCAGTTATTACTCAAGTTGAAGTTTTGTTGGAAAGTTCTTTCCTTTTGATCTAGTTCGTTGTTATTCTAAAAAAAAATGATAATGCTTTATAGCAAAAAAATAAAAAAAGACTAAGGTTTCAATTTTTTTTCAATATACTTGAATTGATTACTATTATAATAGAACGTAAATACTTACATCAGAAATGAAGACTTGTCTTTCTTTTGAATTAAAATGAATGATATTCCTAGTAGTTTGAACTTGAGAGCTGCTTTCTATAAAATTCGGGTGAAGAAGGAGTACATTTTTCATTTTGAAGTCCTGAAATAATAAGAATAAACATAATTAAAACTTACATACAGCATTTTTTTGATATCTTAAATAGTGAATAATCTTGTTTTTTGTTCAGAAAATGTCTTCACGCTTAAATCGATTACAATTAAAACAAAATATAAATACTTACATCACAAATGAAGACTTGTTTTTCTTTAAATTAGATGAATTATATACATAGTTGTTTGAACTTCAGCTGTTTCCTATGTAACTCAAATGATGAAGAAGGAGGGTTGTAGTAGATGATGATGTAGTAGATCTTCTTCCTTCAGTTAGTTTGAACTTGAGAGCTGCTTTCTATAAAATTCGGATGAAGAAGGAGTACTTTTTTCATTTTGAAGCTCTGAAATAATAAGAATAAACATAATTAAAACTTACATACAGCATTTTTTTGATATCTTAAATAGTGAATAATCTTGTTTTTTGTTCAGAAAATGTCTTCACGCTTAAATTGATTACAATTAAAACGAAATATAAATACTTACATCACAAATGCAGACTTGTTTTTCTTTAAATTAGATGAATTATATACATAGTTGTTTGAACTTCAGCTGTTTCCTATGTAACTCAAATGATGAAGAAGGAGGGTTGTAGTAGATGATGATGTAGTAGATCTTCTTCCTTCAGTTAGTTTGAACTTGAGAGCTGCTTTCTATAAAATTCGGATGAAGAAGGAGTACTTTTTTCATTTTGAAGCCCTGAAATAATAAGAATAAACATAATTAAAACTTACATACAGCATTTTTTGATATCTTAAATAGTGAATAATCTTGTTTTTTGTTCAGAAAATGTCTTCACGCTTAAATCGATTACAATTAAAACGAAATATAAATACTTACATCACAAATGAAGACTTGTTTTTCTTTGAATTAGATGAATTATATACATAGTTGTTTGAACTTCCGCTGTTTCCTATGTAACTCAAATGATGAAGAAGGAGGGCTGTAGTAGATGATGATGTAGTAGATCTTCTTCCTTCAGTTACTAACGATGAAGTGAATGCTTTCTGTATGAAAACAGTGCTTCTTATATAGCTTAAGTTGCACTGCTATGAATCAGCATTATTTTCACATGAATGGAAACCGTTGCTTTCGCGGGAATAACAAAATTATTTTCACGCGAATACAAACCAATGCTTTCGCGGGAATAAATAATTTATTTTCACGCGAATGGAAACCGTTGCTTTCGCGGGAATAAAAAATTTATTTTCACGCGAATACAAACCGTTGCTTTCGCGGGAATAAATATTTTATTTTCACGCGAATACAAACCAATGTTTTCGCGGGAATAGATAATTTATTTTCACGCGAATGGAAAGCGTTGCTTTGGCGGGAATAAAAATTTTATTTTCACGCGAATACAAAGCAATGCTTTCGCGGGAATAAATATTTTATTTTCACGCGAATACAAACCAATGTTTTCGCGGGAATAAATAATTTATTTTCACACGGATGGAAACCCTTGCTTTCGCGGGAATAGAAATTTTATTTTCCCGCGAATACAAACCAAAGCTTTCGCGGGAATCAATACTTTATTTTCACGCGAATGGAAACCGTTGCTTTCGCGGGAATAAATATTTTATTTTCACGCGAATACAAACCAATGTTTTCGCGGGAATAAATAATTTATTTTCACACGGATGGAAACCCTTGCTTTCGCAGGAATAGAAATTTTATTTTCCCGCGAATACAAACCAAAGCTTTCGCGGGAATCAATACTTTATTTTCACGCGAATGGAAACCGTTGCTTTCGCGGGAATAAATATTTTATTTTCACGCGAATACAAACCAATGTTTTCGCGGGAATAAATAATTTATTTTCACACGGATAGAAACCGTTGCTTTCGCGGGAATAGAAATTTTATTTTCACGCGAATACAAACCAAAGCTTTCGCGGGAATCAATACTTCATTTTCACGCGAATGGAAACCGTTGCTTTCGCGGGAATAAATATTTTATTTTCACGCGAATACAAACCAATGTTTTCGCGGGAATAAATAGTTTATTTTCACACGGATGGAAACCGTTGCTTTCGCGGGAATAGAAATTTTATTTTCCCGCGAATACAAACCAAAGCTTTCGCGGGAATCAATACTTCATTTTCACGCGAATGGAAACCGTTGCTTTCGCGGGAATAAATATTTTATTTTCACGCGAATACAAACCAATGTTTTTGCGGGAATAAATAGTTTATTTTCACGCGAATAGAAACCATTGCTTTCGTGGGAGTAAAAAAAATAATTTTCACGCGAATAAAAACCAAAGCTTTCGCGGGAATATCGCGTGAAAAAACTGCTGAGTCATAGATATATTATAAAGGTTTCATAGGGTTAATTAGTACAGCTTTAGCTATTTAAGAACCAGTGTTTTCACACAGAAAGCATCCAGTTCTACAATAGCTAGCAAGGAAGCAACATCTACACACCAACTACCACATTTACTTGAAACTCAATAAGGTGAGAATCACTAAATAATTCTTTAACATATACTGATAAAAAACTTCAACTAGATTTGCTATAATACTTCAGAAAGTTAATTTTATGTTTTAATATTTTGTTCTTATTAATAAAAGATCAAATAGTTTCACCATAACGCATCAGAAAAATTATTATGGTTTTGATTATGTGTTTATTTTATAAATATCTAGTTAGTTTATTCTTTTCAAAATATTTTTCAAATTCCACCCATTTGTTACATATTTTTTACTCTCTTTTCAGTTCCAACTTCCGATTGAACGCTCTGAATATGAATGAAGACCGTAATACCTCATTTCTCTCAACATTCGAACCATACTCTGATGATAAAGAAAATATCCCTCCTGATTCACATATAATAAGAAGGAAACTGAACACAATTCGACCAAAGCCATGGGATTCGGATAGAAATAAAACGATTGACTATACTTGGACTTTGAAAGCACCATCTCCTTCTCATCTTTCCTGCTTGTCAAAAAATGCTGCTAGTTTGCTCAATTCTTGCGATACCAATGACAGAGTAATGATTGGAAGGTTTCAACCACTTCACTTAAATCAAACGCCATCACTTCTCGAGATAGTCTCCATCGAACGACCAACTGAGGATGTATATAAAAACTTATGCGTTATCCGCTACAATGTCGAAACATTTGGCAACAGACGACAAGTGAGGTCTATGGTGAGAAATGAGGATTACAACAAATTAGCTCCAACACAACCAGATGTTCCAAAACTGGTGGTTTTTATGGGATTCGATTCAGACAAGCATCCAATCTTTCACCCTATCAACTTCCCATCCAATATTTCCCTTGAGGAAGCTAAACAGCTAAGTAGATTAATAAAAAAAAAACACCTACTCAGTTGATCAGTATGGTTCGTATCGCAACACTCTCTCAATTTGCTGTTGGAAGTGTAATCAGTTTTGAATCTCCTCAAATATCAACTCAGTTAACATTACCTAATGGAGATGTGGTGATGAATGCGCTACTGGTAAACTACAGATGTTTGCAATATGATGGTTTGATGATGGGAGTTCTATATATACCTGAAAAACACGCTAGCAACATCAAACAAATTGGAACAGGAGTCATACTTGTAAGAAATCGTGAAGTTAGTAGATTTGGTTATCATCGACATGATATAATCACATTCACAGCATTACAAGCGATAGAAACGGCTCAAAACCTATCCAACAAACTTGATGATTCCAACCAGATGAAGTACTTTACTACAGATGAGGTTGTTGAGAACAAGGTCTTAGTGCTTTCAATGGGAGTGGGAAACACATCTTCTACATCTTTGAGAGAACCAGCGCCCCCTGGTGAAAACTATATTCAAAAAGAGCATGTCAGACAAGACAACATAGTGAGTATTTTTTATTTAATGTAAACTAACTGATATAAGTAATACTTCCAATTAGATAATATTTATTTATAAAGCAATTATTTTTTGTTTTCCTTTAGATAGAAGAGAGAGAATCAAAAACACTTGATGAAAATTATGCTCAAGAAAAAACAAACCGAACAATATAACTTGGTGAGTTACTTCCCTTTACTATATAATGTTAACTAACCAATGTAAAAAGAACTATAATTCAAATTCATGTAATTATTTTACATTTTTGTTTAATCATCCTATACTAATACATAACTTTTGATTTTAGTTCATTATGGAATCAAAAGTACATAGAACAGAAGTCTTCCTTCCTAAGTTATAACATCAGTACAACAATGACAACATTGTAAAGAAAAAGACTATCAACCATTGATTGTCATTACAAGTTGTAGTGCTTTGAATTACTTAGTATTTACTAACTCTAGCTATATTATACAAGAATATTTTGCTACTTATTATGTAATAAATGTATATAATCATATATTGATTCAATGTAGTCTCCTCATTCTTCTCTTCTCTCTCTCAAAATATCATATGAGTTCGAGTTATGTAAAAAAATTATCAAAACTTGAATGTCATGCATTCAAAATGTATATGCTATAAGTTCAAATTAAGTAAAAAAATAATCAAAACTCAAATGCCACTTAAATGCCACTCAAATGCCACTCAAGTACCCCTCAAATGAAATACAATATAAACTCGGCGAATTCATCCAACGTCGTAACCCATTGCCTAAACTCAAAGGTCTAATCCACAAAAAAACACTTGGTAGGGAGATCTGCTCATATATTACTACTTCCACCGGCTAGCCAAAGTATTACAACGGCTAAAGGCAGCCAATCTCAAGCTAAAACCCAGCAAGTGTTAGCTCTTGCAATCACAAGTTCGATACCTGGGCCATGTGGTTAGTAAACGTGGTGTATCTACAGACCCTGAAAAATAGCAGCCGTCTGAGACTGGCCCACCCCACCTGCCTGAAAGAGTTACAGGCGTTCCTCGGTACCGTCGGATATTACCGGCAGTACTTACCCTGGTTCGCCACCGTAGCCAAACTGCTGACTAAACTCACCTGCAAAGACGTCCCCTGGGAGTGGAACCCCCCTCAGAGAGAAGCTTTTGTACAGCTTAAATCAGGAATGCTCTCCGCCCCCATCCTTGTCTACCCCAATGCCCACAGCCCATACATCCTTGATACCGATGCCAGTGACGACGGCGTCAGAGCTGTCCTCTCTCAAATACAAAATGGTGAAGAGCTAGTAATTGCCTACTATAATAAAGCAATGAGTCCCTTTGAACGCAATTATTGCGTCACTTGGAAGGAGTTACTAGCAATGGTTAAAGCAACCAAACACTTCCGACCCTACCTCTATGGACAAACCTTTCGGATTTGGACCGATCAAGCCTCCCTCATGTGGTTATGCAAAAGGAAGGAGCTGCCCAGCCAAGTAGCTTGATGGCTTGATACACTGTTCGAGTTTCAATTCACAATCAAACATCGTAGTGGGCACCTGCATGGAAATGCTGACAGACTCAGCAGGCGTTGCTCCCCAGACTGCAAACAATGTGGACACATAAAGGCTAGAGATGGCAGATCCACAAAAGAGAGAATCCAATCCCCATAGATCAACCCCATTGCACCCAATCCCCAAGTAGATGCTGTCGCTCACTCTCGTCCCCTACCCCCTGACACAGACTTGGTTGAAGCCCAGAGGATCGGTCGTCACCCCGTGGCAGTCATATACGAGGCTATCAAGACTCACTCCCCCATTGATCCTTCTCAGTTAGAGCTAGGCAGCAACGAGCTACGGCAGTTCGAAAAGCGGCTACACTCCATGCAACTCCGACCAGATGGCGTCCTGGAGATACACCAATCCTTGCAACGCAAGTCACACTGGTGTGCTGTATGCCCAACCCCCCAGTCTCAGAGGTAAGGTGGTCTGGGAAACTCACGTCATAGCCCACCAATGCATCCAACGCACTCTAAAAAGGCTCAACTTTACTTGGTATTGGCCGGGCGCGACTGCTAACGTACGTGGAGCAATAAACTGTTGCGAGACGTGTCAGCGAGCCAAACATGGTGGAACAAGACCCAACCCGACTAGGCAACGAATGTATGCCGGTCGGCCGTGGCAAAAGTTGGCCGTAGATATAGTCGGCCCCCTTCCAGAAACAGACCGTGGTAACAAGTGGATCCTTGTTTTAACGGACCACTTCACCCGCTGGCAAGATGACCTACCACTCCCTGACGCTACAGCCCCAGTAGTAGCCAAAGCCTTAGACAAATACGTATTTTGTTATTTTGGACTGTCTGAACAAATGCATACGGATCAGGGCGCTCAGTTCGAATCTAGTCTCATGCGTGAATTGTGCACCCTCTGGCGAGTCAAAAATACCCGGACTACCCCCTACCACCCCAAGCCAATGGAGTTGTAGAGCGCAACAATCGTGTGCTGGGAGATGCACTGCATTCCCTTCTACTAAAAAGACGGCCAGAAGAATGGGACATGGTCCTTCTCCAGCTAATGAGAGCGTTTTGTGCTGTCCCCCGCTCCACTACAGGAGAGACCCCTAACTTTCTTATGCTTGGTAGAGAACTACCCGACCAGTTGACTTACCACCCTCCCCTCGTCGAATGTGTACCGATACATGAGTACGCCCAAGCACTACAGCAGAGACTTGAAGAAGTACATGAAACCCTCAGAACTGGGCAAAAACAAATAAGGAGTGACGACCCGAGGAACCCTCCCTGTTCAAAGCTGGCGATGAAGTGTGGTTAGAAAATAAGAGGAGACGGAAAGGCGAAAATCCAAAACTTCAGCCGAAGTTCGTTGGACCCTACCTGGTGGAAGAGGCCCATAGTAATCATACTTACCTGATTAATAGACACGGACAGTACTCAGTACAGAACGGCAGTCGCCTCAAGCTATGTAAAGCCTGCCTGGAGCCCTATGGACAAGCTCCTGCAGCCCTAGAGCCAGCCCGCCCGCCCCAATATGTGTGGCGCCACTCCCCGAAGGCAAAGAAATCCCCCGCCACCCCTCCAAGACGTCCCCCTCCTGGAGCTACCCTTCCCCCAAGACCTCCCCTTGTACTTCCCTTCCACCCAGTGCCATTAGTTGAAAGAGGAGCAGAACTTAATCCACAGCAGCATGGGGAGGAGTGACTCGGAATTATATTGAAGAAGTTGTTTGGAGTGATACCGTTGTGTCGTAGTAGACAGTGGAAAACTACTACGATAACATGATTGTTGACTAGATGCTATAACATTACATTTTGGTGTATGGTATGGCACAGCTTATACTTTATAGATAAGAGATACAAGTCCCGTGCCTCCAACAGGAAGCTATAGATGCAGTGGTAATTGATAATTTCAACATTACTGTGTATAATTATAATAATGATTAAAATTATTATCAACATGTACAACAATAAAATAAAATCCATCATTTAATAAACGATGAATAAGCACAATATCCTATCCTAAAAATTATTGAAGGTAATGTTTTCATGTAGAAAAAAAAAACCATACATCACCGTGAAATTGTTTTGCAACTATTGTTATTATTGTAATTATTACATCAGAGAAGCAAATAACTCGTTGTCATAAATAAAATAGGCAAAAACCCGCACTTTGTGTCATAAGATTGGCTAGTTCAATCGCAGCTCATCAATGTGCTTTATTACATCGCCACTCTACATCGGCCTACGCAGCCACCTGCACATCGCCACGATCCATCGTATAGGTACATCGGCACCAAAACATCGGTGCACTGTAGCCACTCCTTAAGGCGTTGAGCTATATACCTGAACAAAGGGCTCACTGTAGTTGTGGCGTTGAGGTAAATCCTCTGGGGATTCCCATTACCATACCGGCACAGGATCACCTTTGGAGAAAGGTGGTAAACTGTAATAAGGCCATTGAATGCTATCAACAATGTTGTGCCTCCAGACAGGAGCTTTGACTGAGCGCATAGGTTCTAGCGATAGAAAGCAGTAGAACAACAAAATCTACAATATTATACAACTAGTAACTTACACACAAATTGTATTTTATAGATAAGAGATATAAGTCTTGTCCCCCTAACAGATGCTTTAGAGGAAGCAATAGATGAAGCTGTAGAATTTGTTGAATGGTACAGAACTGATCCACACCGTACAGTCATCAGAGAGAGCCTATCTGCACTTGTACAACATTATATTGATGGGGTATGTATACTGTATCAAATGTCAACCAATAGCAGTCATAGCTTCTATATTTATTATTATTGCTGGTGATTGTTGACATCTGCGCTACTGAGCTGTGACTTTTGTTTCAGCCACTTTACCACCCAACCGGATCAACAACAATTCCAGGAGATGCAGGAGATCCAGGTCCAGATCAAATGGTATGTACAATTATACTTTGTTATGAGCAATAAAATTAGTTTCCAGTGTTTCACAAAGTCTTTCAAGCCCAAACTCAGTTTGATGCAAAATTTTCTCGAAAAATCTTTTGTCATTACTCAACAAAAAGAACTCAGTGCATTCATTGTTAATATTGTAAAGGATTTCTGCAGCGTTTTGACAACAGAGCTTTACCACACCTGTTGGAAGTAGCTCGTATGCAGTTAATAAGCACACTGTGATTACTGAAAGACAACAAGTGGTAGCATGAGCTTCTCAGTGTAAGGCAGTTGTTTACCGTTATCCAAGGCTACCAGTACAGGGGTAGCAATCTCCAATGTAGACGGTTATAATTAAATTATAGCAATAACAATACGGTAACTTCCTGTTCTTTGCTACGGGAGATCTGTATTATTGCAGACAGATCCGGTTTCTTAAGGTACGCAAACTAGTTTCCAAGAACGTGTTACAGACAACTTAGTACTGTAGGCCAAGCAGTCAATAATCAGAAAAGTGTCAGGTTTATCAACAGTATATATTATCGAAGATATACAAAACCTTACGGCGAGAGAAAGTCCACGAAGTGTATAACAAACTTGACAATAATTAGAGACCCACTAACTCAGTCCAAGAATATCCCAGAACACACTACGTTATCCTCAAACGCACAAGGTGTATTCAATACAAATCCTCTAGCAACTCTAACTTACTGGGCGATCTGCCCTTCTATTTATACAAAAGCATAGTGGTTGAAATATGAAACAATATGATTGGTAAGATACAAATACTGTGCAGGATTTCACTGTGGGGGTATGTACTTGGTAGCTTGGCCTACCTGCACAGCCTCCCTAGATCGCAGTAGTAATATATGAGCAGATCTCCCTACCAAGTGTTTTTTTGAGGATTACACCTTGGGGTTTAGGCAATGGGTTACGACGTTGAATGAATTCGCCGAGTTTATATTGTATTTCATTTGAGGGGTATTTGAGTGGCATTTGAGTGGTATTTAAGTGGCATTTGAGTTTTGATTATTTTTTTTACTTAATTTGAACTCATATGGCAGCTAGATTTTGAATGTATGGCATTCAAGTTTTGATAATTTTTTTACATAATTATATACATAATTCTAACTCATAGGGTAGATAGATTTTGAATGTATGACATTTAAGTTTTGATAAATTTTTTAATTCCTACTCATATGATATCTTGAGAGAGAGGAGAAAGGGAAGCATTAGTTATCTTTAGAGAGAGGAGAGAGAGAGGAGAGAGAGAGGAGAGAGGAGCTACATCTACACTGAATAAATCCGATGATTAAAAATAAAACAATATGTGAATATATACATTTATTGTATAATAAGTAGGGATACATAAAGAGAACATATTAAATATTGTGAGCTTGAAATAGTTCCAATATCATTTCAAATGAAATAGTGGATGATGAGAGATTTTCATCCATTTGTATGTATCTATTGTTGTACTGATGTTATAACTTAGGAAGGAAGACTTCTGTTCTATGTACTTTTGATTCCATAATGAACTAAAATAAAAAGTTATGTATTAGTATAGGATGATTAAACAAAAATGTAAAATAATTACATGAATTTGAATTATAGTTCTTTTTACATTGGTTAGTTAACATTATATAGTAAAGGGAAGTAACTCACCAAGTTATATTGTTCGGTTTGTTTTTTCTTGAGCATAATTTTCATCAAGTGTTTTTGATTCTCTCTCTTCTATCTAAAGCAAAACAAAAAAACAATTACTTTATAAATAAATTCTATCCAATTGGAAGTATTACTTATATCAGTTAGTTTACATTAAATAAAAAACACTCACTAGGTTGTGTTGTCTGACTTGCTTTTCTTGAATATAGTTTTCACCAGGGGGTGTTGGTTCTCTCAAAGATGTAGAAGATGTGTTTCCCGCTCCCATTGAAAGCACTATGACCTTGTTCTCAAGAACCTCATCTGTAGTAAAGTACTTCATCTGGTTGGAATCATCAAGTTTGTTGGATAGGTTTTGAGCCGTTTCTATCGCTTGTAATGCTGTGAATGTGATTATATCATGTCGATGATAACCAAATCTACTAACTTCACGATTTCTTACAAGTATGACTCCTGTTCCAATTCGTTTGACATCGCTAGCATGTTTTTCAGGTATATATAGAACTCCCATCATCAAACCATCGTATTGCAAACATCTGTAGTTTACCAGTAGCGCATCCATCACCACTTCTCCGTTAGGTAATGTTAACTGAGTTGATATTTGAGGAGATTCAAAACTGATTACACTTCCAACAGCAAATTGCGAGAGCGTTGCGATACGAACCATACTGATCAACTGAGTAGGTGTTTTTTTTTTTATTAATCTACTTAGCTGTTTAGCTTCCTCAAGGGAAATATTGGATGGGAAGTTGATAGGGTGAAAGATTGGATGCTTGTCTGAATCGAATCCCATAAAAACCACCAGTTTTGGAACATCCGGTTGTGTTGGAGCTAATTTGTTATAATCCTCATTTCTCACCATGGATCTCACTTGTCGCCTGTTGCCAAATGTTTCGACATTGTAGCGGATAATGCATAAGTTTTTATATACATCCTCAGCTGGTCTTTCGATGGAAATTATCTCGAGAAGTGATGGTGTTTGATTTAAGTGAAGTGGTTGAAACCTTCCAATCATTACTCTGTCATTGGTATCGCAAGAATTGAGCAAACTAGCAGCATTTTTTGACAAGCAGGAAAGATGAGAAAGAGATGGTGCTTTCAAAGTCCAAGCATAGTCAATCGTTTTATTTCTATCCGAATCCCATGGCTTTGGTCGAACTGTTTTCAGTTTCCTTTTTATTATATGTGAATCGGGAGGGATATTTTCTTTATCATCAGAGTATGGTTCGAATGTTGAGAGAAATGAGGTATTACGGTCTTCATTCATATTCAGAGCGTTCAGTGAAAAGTTGGAACTGAAAAGAGAGTAAAAAAAATATGTAACAGATGGTTGGAATTTTGAAAAATATTTGAAAAGAATAAACTACCTAGATATTTATAAAATAAACACATAATCAAAACCAAAAATAATTTTTCTGATGTGTTATGGTGAAACTATTTGATCTTTTATTAATATGTTGGAACTGAAAAGAGAGTAAAAAATATGTAACAGATGGTTGGAATTTGAAAAATATTTGAAAAGAATAAACTAACTAGATATTTATAAAATAAACACATGATCAAAACCAAAATAATTTTTCTGATGCGTTATGGTGAAACTATTTGATCTTTTATTAATAAGAAGAAAATATTAAAACATAAAATTAACTTTCTGAAGTATTATAGCAAATCTAGTCGAAGTTTTCTATCAATATATGTTAAAGAATTATTTAGTGATTCTCACCTTATTGACTGAAAGTCTTTCTATAGTTTCAAGTAAATGTAGTAGTTGGTGTGTAGATGTTGCTTCCTTGCTAGCTATTGTAGAACTGGATGCTTTCTGTGTGAAAACACTGGTTCTTAAATAGCTAAAGCTGTACTAATTAACCCTATGAAACCTTCTTTATAATATATCTATGACTCAGCAGTTTTTTCACGCGATATTCCCGCGAAAGCTTTGGTTTTTATTCGCGTGAAAATTATTTTTTTTACTCCCGCGAAAGCAACGGTTTTATCCCTATTGAAATAATTGTTTTATTCCCGCGAAAGCATTGGTTTCTATCCGCGTGGAAATAAAATGTTCATTCCCGCAAAAGCAACGGTTTCTATTCGCGTGAAAATAAACTATTTATTCCCGCGAAAACATTGGTTTGTATTCGCGTGAAAATAAAATATTTATTCCCGCGAAAGCAACGGTTTCCATTCGCGTGAAAATGAAGTATTGATTCCCGTGAAAGCTTTGGTTTGTATTCGCGGGAAAATAAAATTTCTATTCCCGCGAAAGCAACGGTTTCATCCGTGTGAAAATAAATTATTTATTCCCGCGAAAACATTGGTTTGTATTCGCGTGAAAATAAAATATTTATTCCCGCGAAAGCAACGGTTTCCATTCGCGTGAAAATAAAGTATTGATTCCCGCGAAAGCTTTGGTTTGTATTCGCGGGAAAATAAAATTTCTATTCCCGCGAAAGCAACGCTTTCCATTCGCGTGAAAATAAATTATCTATTCCCGCAAAAACATTGGTTTGTATTCGCGTGAAAATAAAATATTTATTCCCGCGAAAGCAACGGTTTCCATTCGCGTGAAAATAAAATATTGATTCCCGCGAAAGCATTGGTTTGTATTCGCGGGAAAATAAAATTTCTATTCCCACGAAAGCAACGGTTTCCATTCGTGTGAAAATAAAATATTGATTCCCGCGAAAGCATTGGTTTGTATTCACGGGAAAATAAAATTTCTATTCCCGCGAAAGCAACGGTTTCCATTCGTGTAAAAATAAATGATCTATTCCCGCGAAAACATTGGTTTGTATTCGCGTGAAAATAAAATAGTTATTCCCGCGAAAGCAATGGTTTCCATTCACGTGAAAATAAAGTGTTTATTCCTGTGAAAGCATTGCTTTGTATTCACGTGAAAATAAAATTTGTATTCCCGCGAAAGCAACGGTTTCCATTCGTGTGAAAATAAATTATTTATTCCCGCGAAAACATTGGTTTGTATTCGCGTGAAAATAATTTTGTTATTCCCGCGAAAGCAACGGTTTCCATTCATGTGAAAATAATGCTGATTCATAGCAGTGCAACTTAAGCTATATAAGAAGCACTGTTTTCATACAGAAAGCATTCACTTCATCGTTAGTAACTGAAGGAAGAAGATCTACTACATCATCATCTACTACAGCCCTCCTTCTTCATCATTTGAGTTACATAGGAAACAGCTGAAGTTCAAACAACTATGTATATAATTCATCTAATTCAAAGAAAAACAAGTCTTCATTTGTGATGTAAGTATTTATATTTGGTTTTAATTGTAATCAATTTAAGCGTGAAGACATTTTCTGAACAAAAAAACAAGATTATTCACTATTTAAGATATCAAAAAATGCTGTATGTAAGTTTTAATTATGTTTATTCTTATTATTTCAGGGCTTCAAAATGAAAAAAGTACTCCTTCTTCATCCGAATTTTATAGAAAGCAGCTCTCAAGTTCAAACTACTAGGAATATCATTCATTTTAATTCAAAAGAAAGACAAGTCTTCATTTCTGATGTAAGTATTTACATTCTATTACAATAGTAATCAATTCAAGTATATTGAAAAAAAATTGAAACCTTAGTCTTTTTTTATTTTTTTGCTATAAAGCATTATCATTTTTTTTTTAGAATAACAACGAACTAGATCAAAAGGAAAGAACTTTCCAACAAAACTTCAACTTGAGTAATAACTGAAGCTACTACTTGTATTATATATAAATAATGTGTCGAGTAACAAACAACAGATATGTAGCAAACACTATTTATAATGAAAAAAAAGAAATGCGAAAAACTCGGAATTGCTTTGAAAATACTAAAGACTGCACCGAATGGATAGATGATAGTTTACTCGTTACTTCCTCGTTGTTTTTACAACGAAATTTTCCTGATACCACTGCAATCACTTATGTCGTCGCAACTTATCCGGATAATCACTGTAGTCTTTTGTCATTAAAATTACAAAAAACTATTGCGCAACTTTCCCCAGCGGACTTTTTCAAGTTCATTTGCAATGAACTCTCTTTTTATGAAAGAGAGACTTTAATGCTTGATGAAAGTTATCGAAGAAAATCATTTCTTACAAATTGGAGACGAGTAGGTAAACATTGTGGTGAAAACATGGCTGCAGCTGGTTTCTATAACCTTGAAAAAGACAACGCTGTTCGATGTGTTTTTTGCCAAGGGGTATTACTAAACTGGAAAGATGAAGATGAACATCCGATGAAAGAACACGCTAAAAGTTTTCCGTTTTGTCGATTTGTTAGAGGATTTAACACTCACAATTGTCTGTATAGACCTAGGAAACTACTTGCAGATGAAATGAAAAACATCTCAATTGTCAAAAGTTATACGATGGAAGAACAAAAGACCAGAAGAGGAGATTTAACTGCAGAAGTATTACCTCTAGGTATATCAATTGATCGTGCTGATACACCACGTTTTGCTACTGAAACATCTAGAGAAGACAGTTTCAAACAATGGAAGGGTAAAGTCTCCATGAAACTCCTTTCCAATGCAGGTTTCTACTATACTAAGTTCGGAGATAGTGTAAAATGCTTCTTTTGCTCAGGTGAACTTAAAGAATGGGAAGAGAGTGATCTACCGTGGGAGGAACACTGTCGATGGTTCCCAGACTGTTATTTTTTACTCGGGAGTAAAGGTGAAGAGTATGTTGAGGATGTTTACATGCGAACGGAAAAAGGCAAAAGGTGTAAGCGACGGGTTGAAAAATATCGAGAAAAAGTACAACAAATAACGCACAACAATGACACCGAAGAAATGAAACTTATTTGCAAAAAACTAGGATACAGTCAAAACGATATCGAACAAGTTTTAGTGTTAAATGGAAAACCTTTTGAGCGAATAGGTTTTATGATTGAAGCCTTACATATTTTTGAAAATGATTTTACAACTGTTGAGAATTCGTCAACACTGTTAAAAAATGATGCTAAATCAATTGATTCGTTAAAAAAAGATAAAGATCAGACTAAGCAAAGCAAACTCGCTCAATGTGTGTCTGAGACGCATGAAAAAAAAGTAATTGCAAATCATATCTCTCTTCCATGTGGTCATCTCATTTACTGTAGTGAGTGTAAGGAAAAAGCACTTACTGAATGCTCATCAGAAGTAAAACCTTGCCCAATCGATGGTTGTCAGGTTGAAATTAAAGCATTTATGAAGATCTACATGAGCTAGCATAACAATTAACCTCAAAAAAAAGAAAAAGTAATGAATGATTAAATAGGTGTTTCAATTTGAAAACGTATCATTCGCGCTTTGTAATTTAACGGAATAACAACAAATATGTTACGTGTTGAAGACTTTGCTCACCAAGAAGCTTCCGATGCTATAGGACCTAGGACTTTTTTGGCTGAGGTTTCTGATGAAATGTTGAGGATTTATTTTACGGAGGAATGTGTATACTGTGTACTAGGAGGAAGTTTTTACAAGCAAGCAACCAATCTATCGCTACTAAACTGTTACTGTTCACACGTTGATGACAAATGTATCACTTGTAAAAGATATGCTGAAATGGTTGAAGGTGCTACACCTACCAAAAAAGAATTGGGTGATGCTATCGACTGGATTGATAGAAGACAAGTTTTGAAAAATGCTAAAATGGGTTTTTTGGTGCATGATGAATGGATTAATGCTTTTTTGGATCTTTCCACTGATGATTTGAAGTCTCCCTTTTTGTTAACAAATTTGAGAGCACGATTAAATCCCTACCTATTACCTACTAGTCAGAGCAAACTGGCTTATCAACGACTAAAGGATAAATTACTTGCGATAGCAGAAGGATATCCATACGCTCACACTCTTGATGAAAAAGAAGACTCAGTCAACCCGATAATAACTATTGATTCGTCAAATATATCTGAAGACTCATAAAAGAACTGCTACAAAAAAAGTTGCTTCATTTATCTCTGAACTACAGCAGAAACATGAGTGGAAAAACTCAAGGATTCAAATCAATTGGTACATTGGCTGATTTTGTTCCTAAGTTCATAAGGGCTCATTTTGAACACATTCCTTTAGAGCGTTCGAATCCTCTTTTTGTTCAACTCATCACCGAAGAAGTATTTTATTTTGTGTTAGGATTCAATCTAGTTCGTAAATCAATACAAAGCATGCTTTTGAGCTGTAATTGTATTTCAAGAGCAAATCCTCTCGAATGCTTAAACTGTTCTAGGAGCTTTGATCCAAAAGTATGCTGTCCGCAAGCCAAGTTGATAGATTTTGAAGATCTCAAAAGAGCGATCGAACTGATTGATATAAAGCATGTTTGAAAGATGCTGAACTGGGTGATTTGATAGATATTTCGATTTTAAGAGGTTTGACTTCATTTCGCTGGACAGAAACACATGTTCTTTTGTCTCAATCTTGATTGGAACCATACTTACATTTTGGTAACCACTTTGATGAGATTGTTTCACATCTTCAAAATCGGTTGAGAGAGCTGAACAAGCCGCTAGCCACTTACGTATAAATAGAAAAAACATCAAGAAAGAAAGTATTCAACTTTCAACACTGAAAGCAAAAACATTTCAAAAAATGAGCTGCATATTTATCTTGCTACTGGCACTAACATTTCCCAATGTTAGTGGAGTACTCTATACCAACGAAATTGATGAATGTATAGCCGGAGCTATGGATAAAAGTGATGTCTTGGTTTTTTCACCTTTCGAAAGGACTATACGATATAAAGATAAAAATGGAAAAAACTGTGTGCGACTCTACCCTCCCGACTTATTATATTGTGGTTTTTTCATCCCTCAAAGCGCTTCTTGGATCTGCAAGGACACAACTTCTACAGATTCTGTGCCTTGTGATACTACAACAAAATACGTTTTGAATCAAGCGGAATGTGAAATGGGTATTACAAATAATACGGAAGGACTTACTCAAAATACAAAAGTATATCGAAATGGGGGTTTATGTGCATTTCAATACAACAGCAGACGTGTGATCTGTCCAATAAGAAGACAGTTTGAGACATTCAAATTTGCATGCATGCAATGCGCTCATTCCGATCATTCGATCAACAAGGAGCCTACAGATACCCTGACCTGCAATACACCAACAAAATACACTCTGAATCAGGAGGAATGCGCAATAGGGGTTAAAAATAATACGGAAGGTCTTACTCAAAATACAAAACTATTTTGGAATGATGAATTATGTGTATTTGAATACAACACCTCAAGTTTGATTTGTCCACCAACAGAAGAGTTTGAGACAACCAACTTTGCATGTGTGGAATGCAATCGTTTGACCAAGGAGGAGCCAAAAATAGCTACTATCATCACTAACATCAATGGTATTGAAGGTGTAAATTTGTCATTTTCGAGTTTTGAAAGTTTGAAGTCTGTTCAAAACAAGATTATCATCAGTATCACATGTCAAGGAGATACCAAAGACAAATGCAATCCCAAGGTTATATATATAGAGCTTTAGTTGAAGCATATTAACCAAAGACCACCGAAATGCAAGACAGTTAACTCTAGATGATGAAAGCATAAACTAGGTTAAAAGTCTCTCTCTCTGAATAAAAAAATGAGATATCGCATCTATCTCCTATTATTCCCAATCCTAAGCGGTTATTGTCTTGTAACAGAGATTAAACCATTCACTTTATCTCATAGAGCGTCTGGATGTTTTCAGGGAATTCTTAATATGGAAGCGGTTGATTCAGTAACTCGTATTTTAAGAAAAAACTTAAAATATCGTATGCTTAGACTCACATGTTTCATGGAACCTGCTCACCTACGTAGAAGCTGTGACACTCATGATATGTGGCCTCAACACTACTTTGTTTGCAAAACCGCTGAAGCTTTAAATTACATCCGTTTATACGATGAGGGATTACTAACTACGACTCGAAGAACAACTTCAACAACAACCACTGCAACTCCACATACAACGACAAAAATCACCACAACTCCGCAGACAACGACGATGACAACCACTACAACTTCAACGTCGACAAAAACTACAAACAAACCAGTAGTTCCAGCTTTATCACCATCAATTCCATCTCTTCCACAAGCTCTGGGTTTAGTCAATTTAATTTTGGAACAGCCAAGCCCTACAAACTCTACTATATACAATTCTGAAGAAATCGAAACTACTACTGATTGTGTGTGTGATAGATACATCATATACGAAAACAATTCAGTATCAATTACAAATTCAACACCGTCGATTTATAGAGTTTTTATTTATAATGATTTGGAGGGTTTTTCAAAACTTTCTCTGTCTATATCGGAAAAATAGTAAACTTAAGCTTGAAGAAAATCTTCTCATCATCATTGAACCTGAATGTGATGATATTTCTTGTAAAGTCATCAAATACTTTACAAATTAAAAAGTTTTTATAGACTTTAACTCTATATATTCAACTTATTACACTCTATTATGGTATCTATTTTATTACATTCTCCTTTTTTGTAAATTTATACAATTAGATGAAATTTAACCATTTAGAGAATGATTTCTTTTTGCAAAAAATTAATGAAAATTGAATGAAATGAAAAAATATTTCACCAAATTTCTCTTTTTTGTCAAAGAAAGGTGTAGAATAAAGAGCTCACTCAAAAATTGATTTCAATACAATGGACTACTGAATTATTATATCATTTTCAATCAGATATATGTAGATACATACAAACGGATGAAAATCTCTCATCGTCCACTTTTTCATTTGAAATGATATTGGAACTATTTCAAGCTCACAATATTTAACATGTTCTCTTTATGTATCCCTACTTATTATACAATAAATGTATATATTCACATATTGTTTCATTTTTAATCATTGGATTTATTCAGTGTAGATGTATCTGTAGAATTATCAAAACTTAAATGTCATACATTCAAAATCTATAAGTTCAAATTAAGTAAAAAAATAATCAAAAACTCAAATGCCACTTAAATGCCATTCAAATGCCACTCAAATACCCCTCAAGTAAAATACAATATTAACTCGGCGAATTCATCCAACGTCGTAACCCATTGCATAACCCCCAAGATCAAATCCACAAAAAAACACTTGGTAGGGAGATCTGCTCATATATTACTACTGATCGCTGATGGCTTCTTGCTAGTGCTTTAGCAGCAATGACAACTTGCCTGCAGGTCGACAGTCTCCCTAGCAATAGTGGTCGACCATTGCAGGTTGATGCCGAACTGCCTGTTGTATTGACTACTCTGAGACAGTGGCAGTAGCCGAACAATGAGGGCCGAATTAGCCAAGGCTATTTCTGACCGGCAGAGGTTCGGTGCCTACTTGTCTATTATAACTGTAGTGTAGTGGTTGTAATGTACGAGCACGTACTGTGCGCAATTGAAGTTATTTGTGAACAGAGAACTTCTGAGAGTGTGCAACGCTTAACTCTGACTTTATTCAACGATTACATCAGTATTTATAAAAGAGAATACAAAAGGTTTGCATAGAACAGAAGACTGCCACGCCTGACATAAATTAATTGGTTACGTGTGGCAAATGAACAAGTAGTAGGTGGGCACTAGTTAAATGGTTGAGCGAGTAAGCACATGTTGCTGAATAATAATAAATACAGTAATGGCCCAAGACATAGGCATAGAACTAGCATACATAGAATGTCAACATAGAGTTTATGTGGTAATGGGGCCGTCCGTCACAATACAATATGATTGGCTAAATATAGGCAGGCGCATTAATAGCCATATATATTCCTATAGCGCCAGACATAAAGTATACAAGCAAAGCTAACACACAAGCTGGCGCCACTAGGGCTTTACTAAAATAATAATAAATCATAAGTCAAGATGGCTACCTAGAACCACCATAACCTGGCTTCCCTTTGATGTGCTCTCATACGGCTGGTATCTTCTAGGTAAGAACTGTGTCTTTACTGGTTGCTAAGCGTCCAAGGTCACTGTCATCTGCTTCGTAATGATGATAATCAGTACTGGCTCATCATCCAGCGCACGGCTGCTAGTATAAATCTATCACAATATTTACATCAGACTAGAAACCAGTCAATTCTGAGCTATCTATAATGCCCTGGTCACACAAGCACGATAACGAAACTATAACAAAATTTTATTAGGTGGTTGCTGAAGAAAAGCGAATAAAGTTTCGTTAGGCGGTCACACGATAACTATAATTGATTCGTCACACCTAGCGATCAGTAGTTTCATCCAATGATAGCGCAGTGTTCTTTGTTTGCGGGCTTACTCATACTTTCCTGCATGATGCAAAAGCATGGAAATTAATTGAAGCAAGGTTTGGATTAGATTATTTTAATAAATAGTTGTAATAGAATTCAGTGAGTGCATATGGACAGATGCACCAGGAGTTGCCTTTCCATACCAGCCAAGACGAGATGTATCCGATGCCTAGCAACAAGAGATAGCCTACGTAACCACCGATGTTGGAGCCGACGTAGCCAAGCATGAGATTGGACCTCTATTAAAAGTTGACTTATTAAATTATTATCGTGTTTGTGTGTTACTGTAAGGCGATCGCTAATCCTATGCATTCTTATATGTCTATGACCCGATGCTTTGGGAAACAATTTACGTGTGCTCTTTTGTGGCAGTTAATTATATTTTGAATTAGCCAATTATATATTAACCTTTTAGCCAATTGTATGCCTTGGTTTCAACTGCATTGATTTACATTATTTTTCTGTAAATACTGGGGTAAATCGCCCAAAGCCTTTATGCTCTGGAGTAGTCGTGTAAGAGTAGAACTGTCTAACGTGGTGTAACGTTGTGTTCCTCGCGATCATTTACTGGAGTATATTGTAAGTCAATTTAAACGTACCAGGATTGTTAACAACGCTTCGAAACATCTCTCACTGTTGTAAGTTTTTTTGTCTCTTGCTCGAGAATATATTTATTATTGTCAACTGTAGTTCTCTCTCCTTTGCTGTACAACTTGTGAAGCAGTAGAAACTTTGTGATTGCAATATTCTTGGAAGTATATTCATGCTAAGATATTTTCCAAGTCTGCCTAACTCGATTGCTGAAGTGGATTGACGAAGTTAAGATCAATAGAAAGTTATCAATTGCTGAATTTATGCACCTGTTGTGCCAGCTAAATTGATTAAAGAAAGAATCTAATTATATTGTGTAACAGATCCCCGTATTGTTAGTGAAATTATCCCGTGTTGTGAGGGATTGACTAATTAATTAATTAAGTGCCGGTTGTTGGCAGAGTTATACTACATTTAGTAGAAGCCACAACACGGAGTTTATTAGTGCCTGAGGTTACCGGTACGCTACCATTTACCATAGTTCTCATTAGCTTATCAAAGCTCGAGTAGACAGTGGTTCGGTGAAGGCCGTATGCAAACAAGTGCACGTAAATCCTTTACATTGGTGGCAGCAGTGGGATACACTGTGAATGTTGGACACTGTTGAAATAGCACGGCCAAACTCACTTGTTACTCTTTCCTTTCCCTTGTCCCGAGTAACAGTGCTTCCCTATACCGTACAAATCTAGTAGCCCTCCCAGCTACTACCCCACAGATTCTGGACACCCCTCTCCTTCCCCGTATGCAGAGAACAACTGTGATGGCTAGTCAGAGAGCCAGAAGTGCAGGAAGGTCTCCTGCAGGCTATCCTGAAGCAGCAGCCCTGGACCGATTGGCAGAGACACTGCAAAATATTTTGCAACCACATACACTTCTCCAAGCCCCCCTCCCTCATTTCGAACCACCTAAGTATACTGGAGATGTAGAGTACTTCATCTCCCGGTTTGCTGAAGTGTCAGATATAAATGGTTGGAGTGTACAGACAGCCCTCCTCCGCATAAGAGCAGCCCTACGAGAAGATGCAGTAGACTGTGGAAGGCCTAGCACCCTGCAGGCAGTATATGCTAGTCTCCGTGCAGGGTTTGGGCTCGCGCGTCGTGAGGCCCTACAGAACTTGGCACTATTGAAGAAGCTGGCTAAGACTTCACTGCAGGAGCATGCTGACAAAGTGGAGAGACTGGTCCATATAGCTTATGATGATTTGCCGAGACATCACGTACCAAGGATGGAATTGGAGACATTCCTGTCCACTTTGGGGCAGCCTTCTCTGCAACGACATTTGCTAGCAGTGAACCCCCAGAGGAAGGAGGAAGCTGTGAGAGCTGGGAATGAGTTCCTGCACGTCAAGACGTTCCCTGACTCCAGGCCAAGAGTCAAAATAATGAAGGACGAAGAATGGGATGAGTATCCAGACAAGGGATACTATAAACCTTCCATAACCCCTTGCCATCATTATCACATGGCTGAAACGCCCGATTCGGCACCCAACGGAGAAGGGACAACATTAGGAAAAATGGTTGGAGATGTGTTGATGAAGCTAAGAGAGTTAGTGAAGCCCCGGCAACAGAGAGAAACCATGATACAGTCTCCTCCTCTTCCTGCTCAGGCCTTTCCTGCAGTGTGCTGAGACCCCGTGGCACCTGCCCCTCTTGTTGTACAATGAGCACCTCCCATAGCACGGAATCAACCCATACAGTGCTGGAGTTGTTTACAGGCAGGCCACATTAGCCGCCGCTGCCCTGAGAGAGTTAGAGCCATCCCCAAGCCCAAAGGAAATCCCGTTTCGGAAAACGAGTTGTGCCTGCATTAGCTCGCACACCGGCTCCCTGCAACAGGGCAGAGAGGTGGAAGTCCGAGCTCGCCGGACTTGAAAAATATAACCCTGTGTCTCCGAAGAACTTGTCTAGGCTCCCCTTTAAGAACAAGAAGCAAAAGAATGGTACAAAGGATGATTCCATAACACCTGCAACAGTAAACCGGCCCCCTGAACCCCCTCCTAAGAAGAGCAGGGTGTCGCGCGAGCAGGAACGGTACCTCCGACTCACTAACCCCTACACAGTGTTACCCGAGGTGAAGGAGGAGGGTCCGCCCTTGTGTCCTGTTGCTCCGCAGGCACAGAAGCCTGCCCCGGCTCCAGTTAAACGAGCGGCGCTCACGCAGACCGGTGGCAAGGAGTGCCCCTCACGCCCTAAGGGAAGAGTGTCACCCCCTCGTCCCCTCAAAGTCCAGCCGACTCAGCTGTATAGCACAATGGAAGACAGACCCTACAAACCAAGTTACTTCCTCCCAGGAAAGCTTGAAGGTAAACCGGCCACCCTCCTGGTGGACACAGGCTGCACCACCAACCTCCTGTCAAAGCATGTGTTTAATCGACTGCCTGAGGTAGTGCGAGAATCACAGTCCAAGAGAGTGAGTCGCACGGGATCATGGCAGATGGCACACAAATCCTCTTCTTTGGAATGGCGAGGGTTGCCTTTCGTCTGTGGGATGTGAAGACTTCGGTCCTCTTCGTCATCAGCCACCTGAACGAGGATGCCATCCTAGGCATGCCCTTTCTCACCGACCATGACTGTCTCTTGAAGTTTGGCGAGTGCACAATTGAGGTAGCCGGGCAGGAGATGCGCTGTGCTGATAAAAACGGCACCCTGTTTGTCAATAACATCCAGGTCCTCCTTACTACCACATTGCCGCCCGGTGTAGAGTCCACCATCCTGAGCAAGGTCAACACACAGAGCTACCTGCCCCTGGGGCTGATAGAATCATGCCCAGGAGGACCTCCCATTGCAGCCAGCCTCAATGAGCCCAATGACAAGGGACACGTGCTGATGCGCTATATGAACCCTACTGCTCAACCTGTGAGGTTGAACTCAGGCAGTACGGACGGCCGCTACAGGAGGTTAGACTCCGAGGAAGTAGAATAGATGGAAGCCACGGGTAGAAACGCACCTGTGCTACCCGAATATTCTCCTCATTTGCCTGTGCCCCCTCATGTTGCGGAACTGTATTCGGCCGCCCTCCCCCAGTGTCAAGGCGAGCACGAAGCACAGGAGGTAGCAGGGTTGTTGAGAGGTTATGCTACCGTGTTCAGCTCAGGAGAACGTGATGTTAGCCGCACCAACATGGTGGCACACAGTATTCCCCTCCTCCCCGGTACCTGTCCTATCTGTCAACCTCCCCATCATTTAGGTCCAGAGAAGGAAGCAGAGGCAGAGAGGCAAGTAGAGGATCTAGTGGGACTACCCACCATATTCTTGTTACAACTAACTGGACTACCCATCATATTTATGTTACAACTAACTGGACTACCCATCATATTTATGTTACAACTAGCAGGATTACCCATCATATTCATGTTACAACTAACAAGACTACCCATCATATTCATGTTACAACTAACAGGATTACCCATCATATTCAAGTACGCCACCATTTCTTCTCTCCAATACTATTCTTCCCTTCTCTTGTCTTCTCACTCTATTCTACTTTGACTTTCCCGACCCCAACTCAATTTCTAACCATCTGCCTTGCTCCAACCCACCCTGTTCTCCCTCTGCCCATCTCCACCAATCCATCTCTCTCTATCCACCTAATAGCTAGAAGACAGAGTAACACGCTGGCTG
The DNA here is from genome assembly GCA_945261195.1 of Cryptosula pallasiana. NCBI lineage: Eukaryota > Metazoa > Bryozoa > Gymnolaemata > Cheilostomatida > Cryptosulidae > Cryptosula > Cryptosula pallasiana. Next base: position 8,422,013 of record OX183130.1, on the reverse strand, counting down.
GCACATCTTCCATTGAGCTCCATGTTAAAGTTAACTAATTATTTGTGTCGTATCACCTGCCGTAGACACAACTTAAGCCTCATGTGCAATAGCAATTTCTTGGAAATTTTGCTTAGGAAATTAGGATTTTCTTCCTTCCATATCCTGTGAAATCACTGAGATAAATGATGGCATTTCATTTGAGGTTATCACCAGGTTCCTCAAATTTTTTACCTCCGTTTTCAATAATATCATTACACACCCAGCGTCCTGCTCTATCAATGACAATAGATTTTTTGTTGGCTATAATCTGTTACAGAAAACATGTCCAGAGTCACTGTCTAAAGGCCTGGCTGCGCGATCACAATTTTCATGCGCTATGCGTTGTGCAAGTTCAATGCACTAAAAGCTAGGTGCTACACGAACGCAAGTTCTCTGCATTGCCTAATTACGACAACATCTCGGCACCCTGTGGAAACATAGTTTGTTTTTGCAGTGTGCCGGTAGGAACAGGTTTGCTATTTGCTTCATCAACATCAAACTCTGAAGAACTGTTGATGTTATAGAAATGGTCTGTCAATCTCTTTGCACCAAAAGTATATTGATTTTTTGCGGTTGTAGACAAAACGTTGCTTCCTGGTGAAACGGTTTTATATGGTTTTTTAGAGTTATAATTGATAATGGTAGTTGCTTAGCCATATAAATTAATAAAAGTAATAATTACAACAATAAATGATGATCGACAATAATATTTTAGTAATGTGATGATGAGTAAATAAAAAACCATAAAATAAACTTAATGGTTTTCTATTGTGAATAACTGAAAACATTAAAATAAATAAATAAATTTTTCGATTATTATTTTATCACCATAACGAAAACTTCATGCCAAAAACAAAAGAGCCTGTAAGCCGTGCTCTGTGCCACATGGTCGGCTGGTTTAACATTCACTTGCTGACGTATGCTAGTACATCAGCAAGATACATCTGTCTGCGTAGCTAATCGCACATCGAAATGCTTCACCATATAGGTACATCGAAATTAAAAAGTCAGTGCAGTGTAGCCGAGCCTTTAGTAGACAAATGATAAACTGATTGTACAGGAGTTGTCATCTCTTACAGCGTGGTGGTATGAGCATACATAAGTGTGAACAAACAGGCGCATGGACAGATGTTCTTCAAGCTTAGACCTTTAGCTATTGGTATATGGTTACTTTGTCTGTAGATTCCCGTCATTCCTGAAGGACAAGAACCATCTGTAGCCATAGTGAGAATAAGAAAGCTAGTTAATGCTTTCATCACATTCTATGCAAGTCAACATCATTACACCCTAGATGAGTCCAGTGACAATGTCAGACAGGTGCTACAGGACTATCAGATAGAAATAGAAAGGATCCTACAGGAATGTCTCTGTGCTTCTCTACACCTTAAGGGAGACTTACAGCTAGCCTACCTTCTAACCAACCTGAGGGCAATCACCAAGAGAGTTGGTTCACTTGTATCCAAGCAGACAGAAGAAAGACTGAGAGAACTCATCAAGGACAGACAACTCGACAAAGAAGTAGAAGAGATCTTGTCTACAGTGATGTCTTCAGTCTCCGAGGAGGTGCAAGTGTTGACCAGCATCAATAAGAAACGGATGAAGAGTTTTCTAGACAAAGGTAGAGCTGGGACAGTAGACCTAACCATAGTTACCTACTCACCACGTCTGACAGAGATTGAGAGATCTAACGGAGCGAACATCAACAAATTCCTTAAAACATTTCAGTCTCACCCTCACACACATCATGCCTTACTGCAACTGTTTAGTACTGAGGTGAGTGTGTCTATGTAATATTTTTTGTGTGATTGCCTTCTAATACAAATGTTTTCCTTTGTATTTGACATGTAACAGTTTCAAACCATGCAAGGAAGTTGGAATTAAAAATTACTAAACTTCTGCTAGAAAAATGCGCAACCTGAGAAAGTTTTCAAACAGTGGGGAAACCCCAATTAATTACAGGGATTTCCAGAATTTGCCCATTGTTTTATATAAGCCCGCAACAATTATTTTTGGGTTTTCCCAATAATAAAATTTTGGCACAGGTTGTGCCTTTTTCTCTACTGTTGCTGAGTTGAACCATGTATTCCTATTGGCAGAGTAACCAGCCACAGGAAGCTATAAAAGATAGAGGGAGTTATCCGCTCCTTCATTGGCTCATTAGAAAGGCTGAATCCTACCAACAACAAGGTGGATGGAGAGACCATCTACAAGTTAGTATTGATATCATTATTGGTGCTAGTTACTGGGGAGTAGTGATATGTACTTTGTTTGGACTGCTGCCAAATACTTGCTAGTGCTTCCAGAGCTTTTGAGTTTACTACTGAGAAGACAACTCTTCACAAATCCTATTATAAACTTGTTTAATTGATACAAACGATTAAAAATAACTTTTCTAGTTGAATGTTTGGTTTGGTAACACTTGTTTCGTGTGCTGAAGTTGCTTTTCTTCTGCAGGAATATCCAACTTTTCCATGAGTGCTAATGATGTGCCTTCATTTACCAAATACTTCATAGACAAAGTATTTTTGTTTTAGGCTCACGGATTGGCTAACTTTTGTACAGCAGCGGACCCAACCAACCTCCTACTGACAGAAAATGTGTACAATATAGAGAGGATTGCATATGATGGACAACATCCACTTTCCTTCAGTCAGTACCAGATGTTAAATAACAAACTAAAGCAACGGCTATGGGAATACAGAGAGGAAACCAGGCTAAGCTTTAAAGCCTTAGAGACCGCTGAACGATCTTTAAACGTAGGTGACATATTTAGCCAAAGATCTACTGAAGCAGCCTTGAACTTTACCTCCCAAGTCGTATCAGCTAGTAAAGCGTGCAGTGAAGGATTTGTTAAGTTTACTAGGTCAGTTATAGAGTCTAGTGTTCAGGTACTTAGCAAGTTAGGTTTGTCTCCTCCTTGTCCTTTTGTTGTCATTGATCTGGGTACCGTTGCTATTGGTGGGGCAACTCCGCATTCCACCCTCAAGTATGCATTGATTGTGGAGAACGAGTCTAACATGGAGTATTTCCACAAACTAGCCATACAAAGTTACTTCCTCATTACTAACTTGAGAGAGACTCCACTACAACATTTTGGTATCGATGGTCTGTCAGATATTGATATGCTTATACCAGATGGTTACAGAATAGATGGTATTACTGCCACTTCTGGTAGCATACCGACAGGTAATGGGCTGGTTGGTGGGAAACCGTTAATTCTATCTATTGAAGGGTTTGTGAAACTGTTCAAAACAGTATCATTGATGCCATCTGCTAACTCGGTGGACATTTTGTCTTCTCTGACACTATTGTACGCTCATGGGGTGGGTGAAGAACTATATAACAGGTTGGTAAAAGAAAGGTTGGCTGTTGAGAAAGAGCTGCAAAGCAATCCTTTGGCTCTTGAACAACAACTGAAGCAGATGTCTGCTGTTTTGGAACGTTGCCAATTGTTTCCTGGTCAAAGCTACGTTCCCTCCCATTGTCACCCAGTCAGCTCTGTGAAGGCTGAGTCCTTGAGATATCCCTCTTTATTAGTGGGAGGCTTACAGTCTTTGCTAGCCTCAGAGGTTGACTCTCCTTGGGAATGTTGGTCTTTGTTGAAAGTTAAGGGTGCCCTATCAGACGCCTCCCAAAGCTACATGCAGATCTTGTTGGCCCTGTCTATCTATATTCGTATCACCTCCAGTCTATCCCTCAAGTGTCAGTCAGACCACCTTGTGCTGAGTATTACATCATCCACAATCTCCTCAGATACCTCCAGTGCTACTCTCTCACCACCATCCTCAGTGCAGGCAGGTAGATATTCTATAAAACATAGTAGTTATATACTACTAGCTAGCCTACTTCTGCATGTACAGAGGTTTATGAGATCTGAGCTAGCTGAAGGATCCAATGTGATGTCATCTCTTGTTAGCAACTTCTCTCTCCCTAAACCCAGTCCTCTGTTGAAAGCTGAAGTTCTACATGCACTTGGTGACTACAAGTTGTCCTTGCAGCAGTTGTATGAAGTTGTAGGGAAGAGGTATGTGATGTCTGGTTGTGAGATATCTGTAGATATGGTTGGTGAACAACTGAGATGTAAAGTAGAACATCCAGATGTGAGGAGATCTGTAGAACTCTGTGGTAGTCTACTCTATCTCACACAACAGTATCCACTGGCTTTGAACTACTCACAATGGCTGGAGAGTCATAAAACATCAGAACTTGATGGTTTAGAGTGGAAAGTTGTCTCAGCTCAGTGTCTCAGAGCTGTTGGGAAGTATCAGCAGGCTTGTGATCTTCTCTTTGAGGTTATTTTTGGTGTGAAGGATTGTCTTGGCTTGAAAGAGAAGTCTCACCTTAGAGATGAGGTGCTACTTGCTCTGAGAGATGAGAGAAAACTAGAGAAGGAAAAGTTGATGTTGTATGAGGTTGTAGGTACTACATATACCATGCTGGGTATTGTATACAATGACATGGCAGAGCAAGTAGAAGCTGGGGAACACATGCTATCTAGTGTTTTAGTCTTCAGTGAGCTGATGAAACGAAATACTGAGTCCAGGCAAAGACTCATGAATGTGCTCAAGTATTATGAAAGCATTTCTAGTAAATCAAGTTCAAACATTTTTGATCAATTGGAAGAGCTGTATGCCAGAGAGCCAGATCCGCAAGCTTGCCATAATCTAGCCATGTTGTGTTTTAAAAACCAAAACTTCACAAAATCATTGAAGTACTTTGAAATGTCACTTGAGAAGTACAAAAAGCTGCATGGAGAGAACACACCACACAAGGATATAGCCGAGTGCTATAACAATATTGGTGTGCTATATGATAAAATGGGGTATGATACACTAGCTATACAATACCACTCAAAGTCATTAGAGATGTATAAAACACTGTATGGTGCAGACACCAACCGCACAGACATAGCTAGGAGCTACACATGTATAGGTAAAGTATACTACACGCAAGGTCACTATGATTTAGCTCTGAAATATCACAATAAATCACTGAAGATGAGCGAGGCACTACATGGTGCTGATAAGGCCCATGTAGACATAGCTCAGAGCAATAGGGAGATAGGGGGTGTGTACCAGAGGTTGGGTGAGCATGTCCTAGCTTTAGAGTACCACACAAAGTCACTAGAGTTGTATAAAACACTCTATGGACCAGACACTAACCATACAGCTATAGCTATATGCTATAGTGACATTGGTAATTCATACAGTGGTCTGGGTCAGTATAAAACAGCACTCGAGTATTACTTTAGATCTCTAGAGATGAAGAATTCTCTACTTGGTGCAGGCTTTAAACATACCAACATTGCTACCTCCTACAACAACATCGGGGTTACATATAAGTCTTTAGGTCTGCTAGAGTCAGCTATGCAATATCACACCAAATCACTTGAGATGAGAAAAGCCATCTATGGCATTGACCCAGGTCACCCTGACATAGCAATGAGCTATGAACGGATTGGTGCAGTATACAGTGAGCTGGGTATGCATATGTTAGCTATAGAATATTACACCAAATCATTGGATATGCTGAAAGCACTATTTGGTGCAGACAGTAACCATACAGATATAGCTAGGTGTTACAACAATATCGGTGATGTATACAGTAAGCTGGGTAGGCATATGTTAGCTATAGAATATTACACCAAGTCATTGGATATGCTGAAAGCACTATTTGGTGCAGACAGTAACCATACAGATATAGCTAGGTGTTACAACAATATCGGTGATGTATACAGTAGAATGGGTCAGCTGGAGTTAGCCTTAGAATGTTACATCAATGCACTTGAGATGAGGAGAGCACTCTATGGTACTCAGTCTAACCACATAGACATCGCTACCAGCTACAACTATATCAGTAATGCATCCATCGATAAGGGAGAATACAAAATAGCGCTAGAATATCTCCACAAGGCAGTGGATGTAAGATTAGCTGTTGGTGGACCAGAAGCTTCCAATCCTGCACTGGCCCTATACTACAACAACATTGGTTATGTACACTGTATGTTAGGGGACTATACATTGGCTATGGAGTATCACATCAAGTCACTGGAGATGAAGAGAGAAGTGTACGGTCACACAATTGACAACCTGGATATAGCTGCCAGCTACAACAGCATCGGTCATGTGTACAGAGGACTCAAAATGTACACAACAGCACTAGAGTACTACACCAAGTGTCTAGCTATAGGGAAGGCTGTATACAGTGATACACCTAACCAACCAAGTATAGCTGCCAGCTATTACTGGATTGGTAAAACCTACAGCTTGATGGGTCAGCATGCAGTAGCCTACAAGTTTCTAGAACTTTCTCTTCAGACTTCCCCAGTTGGCGATGTGCCAGTAGACATAGACATCAGTATTACTGCTGCCAGCTGCTGCCTACACCTAAAACTGTCGCACAAATGTTGGTTGTATCTGTACTCTGCCCTCAACCGCTGCCTCTCTTTCTCTCAAAGTCAGCAACAGCTGTTTCTACTAGCAAATGTTCATTACCACATCAGCCTGTTGTTGTTTCACCTTGGTATTGCTTCACAGTCTTTAGAACATTCTATGTTCTCTCTCAACCTATCTTGTATACCTCTAGCAGACAAAGAGAACATAACTCCAGAGTATATAGAGTTGTACCAGGATGTGCAGGTACTCAGTGCTAGTCTAAAGCTGGTTAGAGATTGTTGGACTCAGTTTGGTTCTTTGTGATTTTAGCATTGGTTCCTGGTTTTGTGTTAGTTGTCTGACTGGGTTTTTTAGAATATTTCCACTTCTACTAGTTGCACAGGCTGCTAACTGTACATATACAGAACATTAGGTATTGTTCAAGCTGCTGCTTCAGTCATCAGATATTGTATTACAGTGGTTATATAATCCGCCATTGACCAATCAGAGGGCATGCATGCCTTCAACTCTCTTTTTGTTCTTTTAAATTTTTATTTCGTTGGAATGTTTTAGTTTTCATTTATTCAATGCATATCTTGTGTAGTTGTCTCCCTTGTTTTGTATCTGCTTTACCGACACTGTGTTTGATTTGATTACATTTTTATTCAAGTTTTATTAACGCGTTACAAAACCACGTAATTGTTGCTGTCATTGTGTATTATGTAACAGCAAGTTATACGGTGACACAATTTATGACCTCTTTTGCATGTTTATTGAGTCTTAAACAGTTCGGTTTATTATGTAATCGTGTTATAATATATGTTATATGTAGAAATAAATCTACACATAATACTTTAATCTTCCTAGCTGTGAATTTATTTCTGATAATTTTATGAAACAAATAGAAAGGCGGAGACAGCATTCATAGCCATTGCTCCATCTGTTTGGGACTACAACAGTGAGCAGACGCTTTATATGATGTCTTTTCAAAATAACCTTTTAGAGCAATGATTGAGCTGACTGTTTCCAGTTAAATGTTAACTATTTGGTCAAGTTTGACAAATTCAGTGAAATACATTGGTTATGATTTTTTAGTCACGTGACTGCATTAACATCAGTGATGAAGCAATTCTTCTATGTAACCAGTACCTCTAAGTAGCGAGTACCTTTAAGTAGCAAGTACATTTAAGTAGCAAGTACATTTAAGTAGCAAGTACATTTAAGTAGCAAGTACCTTTAAGTAGCAAGTACATTTAAGTAGCAAGTACATTTAAGTAGCAAGTACATTTAAGTAGCAAGTACATTTAAGTAGCAAGTACATTTAAGTAGCAAGTACATCTAAGTAGCAAGTACATTTAAGTAGCAAGTACATTTAAGTAGCAAGTACCTTTAAGTAGCAAGTACATTTAGTGACTACCTGGTGATTAGAAGATTTACCCACTTCTTTCTCTGGTGAAATTAAAGAGTTACATAATTGCTTGTATCTTATTTTTGGTAATCGCTAGGTTTTGATCGAGATCGAAACATGACTAGCCACTTTCTCGATCAGCAACTACAACATGCAAACTTTATAACACCTCTTCCAACAATCTGATTTCATTCATTTTCCCAGCGATCACAGAAAGACTTGTTGGCTACAGTCTGGACCAACAAGTTTGAGCAGAGTAGCTGAAAAATTGAGAATGTTAAAAACTTGTCCAACTTCTGCAAGCAGTTTCCCCAATCGCTAGGCTCAATCACTACATGTACATGCATCATCGGTATATTTAAACAAGAGGTTGAGTCGTCTCCTCTCTTTGTGGACCTTGCTGAAAACTGAAGTTGTCTGCTTTTCTAGCTGGTTTGACTGATTTTTGAAGTTATCTGCTCTTACTGCGGGTTTACTTGAAAGTGGAAGTTGTCTGCTCCTCTATGCAACAGTTAAATGGTGCATAAAATTGCATCGATAATGTTGACCCAAAAAGATTGTAGGGTGTATATAGCTATAGCTATATTATATCTCATCATGGAGGTGCTTTTTGTTTACAAAAAACTGCTTGACCCTTTTGTACTAAGCAAGAGGCTTTGCAGGGCTTCTTTACATTAGAAGTCTCTGGAAGGATGCAATAATCAGCCTGAGGAGCTGGATCTCAGGTGGGCTCGTGACATTCCTTAATAAATATTATTTTGTTGGTTAAGCGGTTTCCTGCCGTAAAACTGCATTTCCTGTCTAGCTAGTGTAGAATTTCCTAAAATCTTTAGCCGTTTCAAAAATTATCTAGATGTTTTTGATATATTTAGCTTACGTGGGAAATACAATCTCTGTGAATGTTTTAAAGATGGCATAAACTATCTGTAAATCATGTGAACTACCCTGAAAATATTAAGGCAGTTAATATAGCATATGCTTTTTGCACCGATAGCAGTTGTCCCCATTCTTTTACCATCAATGCATACAAATACGCCACAGACCAGCTGATCAATAGAAATAAAGTAGTGGCTAGAGCTATATAAAACAACAGCTGGACCTTACCTCAAAAACCAATTAATAGAATTCACAAATATGGACGATTTTGTTCGATTATCAGAATTGTTGATATTGGTAGTGTAATTAATGGTTCAAATGTTTTTTGGTTATTTGATTAGAACTTTCTTAAAAGTTACCAATATGAAGCAAACCAGAAACTCTGTTTGGGTTTCTGAAACTTACAAACTATTTGGCAAAATTTGGTGGATACCTGGGAAGACTTGTGCTCACAACCTTTACCCTTCCGAGAGTTTCAATGTACTGCCACCACCCCTACTTCACTGGTCAAACTTTTATCCACACCAAAATCCCTCTCCAACCCACATACCCCCAACTTATCAGAGAATACGTCACCATATCCACTATCAACCTGAGTCATTAACTTCTTTGGAATTGAATCAAGTTGTCAATTGATTTAATTGAGTTATACTTTGATATATAGCTTTAGGTCCTCTCTATAGCTTTAGGTCCTCTCTATAGCTTTAGGTCCTTTCTATAGCTTTAGGTCCTCTCTATAGCTTTAGGCCCTCTCTATAGCTTTACGTCCTCTCTATAGCTTTAGGTCCTCTCTATAGCTTTAGGTCCTCTCTATAGCTTTAGGTCCTCTCTATAGCTTTAGGTCCTCTCTATAGCTTTAGGTCCTCTCTATAGCTTTAGGTCCTCTCTATAGCTTTAGGTCCTCTCTATAGCTTTAGGTCCTCTCTATAGCTTAAGGTCCTCTCCTGAACTTTCATCCAAGCTGAAATTAAGTATGTGATTTCCTTCGTGATTTCTCAGCAAAAATCACGACAGAAAAAAGATCACTAATTAGTTGGGGAAAAGCTGAAGGATTAAACCAAAAAAACTTGGCTAGCAGGCCCCTTGGAATTGTGGCTTTGGCTCTAATGGCTTGGCCTACTTTTTCACATTTTGCGTGTGATTACCGGTATTTTTATCGATGAGTTTCAAATGAGTGTGCAGCTCAGACATATAACTTTCCATGGGCACACCTTACTTACTGTGCAAGGTCATGTTACTGCAACATCAAGTAAGTACATGTATACCCTATGCCTACATCAAGTAGATACATGTCTGCCCTATGTCTACATCAAGTAGTTACATGTATGCCCTATGTCGACATCAAGTAGGTACATGTATACCCTATGTCTATATCAAATAGTTACATGTCTACCCTATGTCTACATCAAGTAGGTACATGTCTACCCTATGTCTACATCAAGTAGGTACATGTATACCCTATGATTACATCAAGTAGGCACATGTATACCCTATGTCTACATCAAGTAGGTACATGTCTGCCCTATGTCTACATCAAGTAGGTACATGTTGCCCTATGTCTACATCAAGTAGGTACATGTCTGCCCTATGTCTACATCAAGTAGGTACATGTCTGGCCTATGTCTACATCAAGTAGGTACATGTATGCCCTATGTCTGCATCAAGTAGGTACATGTCTACCCTATATCTACATCAAGTAGGTACATGTATGCCCTATGTCTACATCAAGTAGGTACATGTATACCCTATGTCTACATCAAGTACGTACATGTCTACCCTATGTCTACATCAAGTAAGTACATGTCTGCCCTATGTCTGCATCAAGTAGGTACATGTCTGCCCTATGTCTGCATCAAGTAGGTACATGTATGGATGTTGGCTATGATAAATGCAGATACAGCTGGATTGAATGTAGAAACTTTCTAGAATGAACGTTGGCAGATCGGATATAAATGTCGATTATAACATTTAACGAAAATCTTTCATCTCCATTATAGAAAGTTTCAAATTTCTTTTTAGACAAGAGATAAATTACAATTTTACCATCTCTTCCAGAAAAGTCTAAAGCTTTCATTTTTTCAAAACAGCCACTTCCTGCAACAAAAACTGAAGTTCTGTTTCGAGTTGCCAGGTATGAAGAATTCTTAAAATGAGCATCCAAATAGTCTTTAATAAGATAATTTGCATTCATCCCAAGTTTGTCGATATTCAATCTAAGATAATCCTTATGCTCTTTTTCATTCTGTTTTCTTTTATTTCTGGCGGCGATTATTCCTGTTAATGTTTGTATCAACCCCTTTGCTTACTCTCTGCTAGTCGTAATCTTTCATCAACTACAGCATCTGACATCATGATTGTTGTTGTACAAAACTAACTTGGCTAGGTTTGCTGTGTCTCACATCTAAAGGGTCTCATAAACCTGAGTGTGTGGTAAGCAGCTGGTTACTCTCTGGTAGCAGTAGTAATGGGTTTGTACTAGCATGACTTTATACTCCTAGTGATATGGACAGCTCAAGCTGTGAATCATTTCATTTTGAGTTCATACCTGGTGAAGGTGAAGCATGTGATAAAATATATTAAACTTGCCAGACGATCGCCAAGTTGGGAATTCCAGCTAATTGTTTTCCCCTCCTCAAAGAACCGGTGACCATGAAATAATAGCTGAGCTCTTGCCCTCATTCTCTGCAAATCTGAATGCTTTCTCAAAAATATTCAGCACAACACACCACAGTGTGTTCATGACAGGACGCTCTTGTAGCAGAGATCAAAAACATTGGAAGCCATTTTATTGTCAAACTTACATCAGCTTTACATCAAAAACCTAGGAGTGAGGAAGTTGATTCACTAAATAATTAGGAGAGAAACCAGCTCTCCTTTCTGAGAACTGACGTGCTGTTGCTGAACACCATCTTGAGTGATACAAAGCATTTGCGTTATAAATCATTTTGGTGCGGTAGGTAAAACAAAAGCATAGACTCAGTTCCTTCATTGCTAATATACCGTAATGTAAAATATTGTGACAGATGAGACATAAACCCCTCTCTGCACAATCGGATAATGTAAGTATGCTTGGAGCACATCTAGAACATACAAGTAAGTGTGTAACACTTATCTATCTTACTTAGCCAGTCATTGTTTGCGAATTCAGTAGCTGCCTGCTGGAAATGTTAGATTTGTCATCCTGTATGCTATCCAAACAATATCACAAACAAAAAGAGAACTCCCGCTTAATTTTCAGTGTCACAGTGAGTGACACTGAAAGAAAAACCAGGAGAACATTTTCCTTAGACTCCATGACATAGATCTGCTCCTTTATTACTACTGCCAGTCATTGTTTGTGAATTTAGTAACTGTGTGCTGGAAATGTTAGAGTTGCCATCCTGTATGCTATCCAGACATTATCACAAACAAGAAGACAGATTTTTGCGCTTGATGGCTAGTATTAAAACATCTGATGTCATAAATATATCCGAGTCTGTATGTCTGTCTGATCAACACAAGCCCAGTCGACAACATAACGAATTACTCATTACAATACTATATGTATATTTATTGCTACATGTACATTACCTACAACATCAGAGTTTATAGGAGTACACTTGGCTATTGCATGAATGACTAACTAAACAGATTTTAATGTTGACAGGAAGAGAAGGAAGAGAAAGTACAGGAAGAGAAAGTATAAGTGGTAACATATGATTGGTCTATGTGGCAGCAATGATAAGTGTATCTATATGTATAACATTGGGAGGGTAACTCCAACTAAAGTAAGTGTAAACATTACCTGTTCAACACGCCCCCTCAATGCTGAGAAGATTAATCGCTTGGCCGTGGCTTCCATTGCCCAACGATTTAGTGAGTAAGTCAGCAGGGTTGACCTTGGAAGATAATTTATGTTGGTTTGTTCCTTGATGAAGTGGTAACGTACATCGATATGTTTAGTACGATTGTGCAGGCTGCCAAATTTGGTGGCTAGAGCGAGAGCACCTTGATGGTCACAATATACCGGCGTGTTGTCTGGCAGTTATAAACCAAACGAAGAGCAGAAACTCCTGACATATAGAGCCTCTTTTGTTCCTTCAGTAAGTGACATTCATTCAGCTTTGCACGATGAGAGTGCTACAGTAGGCTGTTTACAACTTTTCCAACTTATAGGTGCGCCACCTAGTGTTGCCAGGTAGCCACTAGTTGAACGGCAATCTGAAGTGTAACCAGTCCAATCTGAATCAGTGCAGACAGTAAGCATTTGTTCAGGGCAAGTGTATACTTGATCGGATACGATTTCGTCCCTTTAATGTAACGGTAGCAGGCGCTTAGCGGCAGTGACATGCAATATGCAGGGCTTATCTAGGTATTGTGACAGCTTATACACTGCTGGGTCGAGTTGTGGTCATTAAGTAGATAAGGCTACCTGTTATTTGGAGGTATGAAAAGTTAGTGGCAAAAAACACTTTGTGTTCTTCATCGTTGAAATTTGGAGTTGTGTGCTCGTACCGGCAGGTGTAGTTGAAGCTTTGCAGTCCATCATGTTGTATCATGAGAGAATGGAATCTGCGTAGCGTTCTTCACTCATCTTGTAACTACCATCTTTTAATCGTTGGAAGTCAATTCCAAGGAACCATTTCAAATCACCTCTGTCATCCATTTTGAATTTGTGTTAAGCAAATCTTTTACGTCTTTGATCATCTATGGATCACTACCGGCAATGATGATGTCATCAACCCAGAATAGCAGTAAAGTGTCTGTACCATTTGTAGTTTTGTGATATACACAGGCATTATTGTCATTCGGGATAAAGTGCTTTGATTTGAGGAACTCATTTACGGAGCTGTGCCAGTTTCTACCACTTTGCTTCAGTCCATAGAGAGACTTGTTTAAAGGACAGGTTTGTTGCTTGCCATCTTGAGTGAGCATTTCATATCCAAGAAGTTGTTACCCATAGATCTCTTTATCTATTGAAGCATTGATATACGCCCCCTTGACATCCAGTTGGTGAGAAGGTAAGGCCAGCATTTGCCGCTGTTTGTAATATTGTCGGTATTGAGGTGAATCTTGTTGTGGGTGAATATGTATCAGTGTAGTCTACACTGTGAATCTGAGAGTATCCTCGAGCTGCATATCGAGCTTTGTATTATACTTGTCCCTCAGTCTTGCCTTGCTTTATGGTGCAAACCCACTTCCCTTTGATTTCTGTACAATTGGCAGGTAGCTCTGTAACTTTCCAGGTGTCATTTTCAGAAAGTGCACATATTTCATTGTCCGTGACAGTCTTTCACTTCTCAGCGTTGGTAGAATGTATTGCTTCCTCGTACGTGGTAGGAAGGAACGGTATAGCTACACAAGCGTAGTCAACATTAGCAAGTAGTTAGCAATCGGTCAGATTTTTCGGGAGTCGTGTGTCCCTGCGTCTCCCTGTTGTTGTCAGTGACTCATGTTGAAGTGCAGGCGGTTCAATGATATTGTCAGGGGAATGCATTGGAGTTGTGTTCTCTTCATACCAGTCAGTGTGTTTGGTATCTACTGATTCAGGATTGTCTGGCATGTCATGGGTAGACACATTGTGGGTTGTTACAATGCTGTTGTTGTTGCACACAATGTATCTGTCGTTTATAGGGTTGATGCCTGGGAATATTCCTTCTTGCCCTCGAGCATCAAGTTCCTGTTTGTGGCCCTCTATGTAGAATGTGCAGGTAGAGCCAAATTTGTGTATGTTCTTCATGTCGAGTTGAATGCCAGTGAAGAGTTTGTATGCAGTAGTTCTCGTACGGCGTTGGAATGAGCGGTTACAAAGATGTTGTGCGTACTTCACAGCAAGTGGTCAATAAGATTTTGATAGTTGAGCATCAGCTAATTGGCAGAGTGCCATGTCCAGCAGACTACGCCAAGCTCTTTCACATTTCCCATTTTGATACGGGGTGTAGGGAGTTGTTGTGGAGTGTTTTATATCTCTGTTATAGAGCACAGCGAACATTTCGTTGTTGACATATTCTCCACCATTGTCACTGTGTAGTTAGGTAACGTTACCTACTGGTGCCATGAAGTACTTGAATGCTCTAGTAACTTCACTTTTAGCACAAAGTGGGTAAATAGAGAGCATTCCTGTGTATTCATCACAGAAGTTGATGATGTACTTGTATCCTTCGAGTGAACTTGGTTCTATTGGTCCATATACATCTAAGTGTACTCCCTCAAGTGGTTTAGTTGGTTCTATTGGTCCACATACATCTGAGTGTACTCTCTCAAGTGGTTTAGTTGGTTCTATTGGTCCACACACATCTGAGTGTACTCTCTCAAGTGGTTTAGTTGGTTCTATTGGTCCATATACATCTGAGTGTACTCTCTCAAGTGGTTTAGTTGGTTCTATTGGTCCACACACATCTGAGTGTACTCTCTCAAGTGGTTTAGTTGGTTCTATTGGTCCACACACATCTGAGTGTACTCTCTCAAGTGGTTTAGTTGGTTCTATTGGTCCACATACATCTGAGTGTACTCTCTCAAGTGGTTTAGTTGGTTCTATTGGTCCACACACATCTGAGTGTACTCTCTCAAGTGGTTTAGTTGGTTCTATTAGTCCACATACATCTGAGTGTACTCTCTCAAGTGGTTTAGTTGGTTCTATTGGTCCACATACATCTGAGTGTACTCTCTCAAGTGGTTTAGTTGGTTCTATTGGTCCACACACATCTGAGTGTACTCTCTCAAGTGGTTTAGTTGGTTCTATTGGTCCATATACATCTGAGTTGTACTCTCTCAAGTGGTTTAGTTGGTTCTATTGGTCCATATACACCTGAGTGTACTCTCTCAAGTGGTTTAGTTGGTTCTATTGGTCCACACACATCTGAGTGTACTCTCTCAAGTGGTTTAGTTGGTTCTATTGGTCCACATACATCTGAGTGTACTCTCTCAAGTGGTTTAGTTGCACGTATGGTCGGATCATCACAATATCTTGTTTTCATTACATATGTTACTTGTATGATTGGTTCTAGTGTTACTGACAGTCATGTGATGAGTTACTTTTTGTAGTTGCAATATGTCATCGTAGTTCATGTTTCCTAGTGCCTCGTGCCATTGGTGAAGCGTACGTACAGTCAGTGTTGAATCGGTCTTACATGCAGGTAAGAAGTACAGCTGTCCATGTCGGATTATGTTGAATTCGGCGTTTTGTGATGTGAGGCAAGTATTCTCTTTGGAGAAAGTTATTTTGGCACCAGAGTCGGTGGCAGCATGTACGGAGTCGGTTGCAGCATGTACAGAGTTGGTGGCAGCACGTACAGAGTCGGCTGCAGCGCGTACAGAGAAGAGACTCATAGGAATGACGGGGCGAGTAATGCGTTGGTAAGCTGTATTTTCTGTAAATTGTTATTTGAGTCTAGGATGTGAAACTCAGCAATACCTTTGGCAGTGGCCAGTTGGTGGCATCAAAGACGAGATCAGGCGAGGTGAAGTTTCCAGCAATTTTTACGATATGGGACGTAGCCCCCACAGTCTACCAGTATTTTGTCCGATGTAGTGTTCTCGACGGCAGCGGCGGTTGTCATGTTTGTAGTAAACAAGTCGGTGGCTGATACATTTGCGGCAGCGGTTTGTGTGTCACCTCTATTCTTCTTTAGAAAACAGACGGCTTGTACGTGGCATTGTTTTTGGCAAAAATCACAATGTAGCTTCGATTTTTGTCGGCAAGTTTTACTTTTGTGTCCAGAAAGTCCACATGACAGGCATTGCACTTTGTTTGTTGATGTCGATTTTGGACTGTAGCCATCTCAACTGCTAGGGTGTCTGTAGCCATCTCCACTGCTAGGGTGTCTGTAGCTTTTCAAAGCCATTGCTGTAGATTAAGTAGGCACTCTTACTGCTTCTGTGTTGTAGTGATTGGTTAAAGCTGCCTTAAAGTCAGCAAGAGTTTTCAGAGAGTCGGTTTGTGTATGTACCACCATAAGTGAGTCAAACGAAGCAGGTAAACACTTGAGCAACATAGCTATTAGCAAATTGTCTGATAATGTCTCACCCGCTGCTCTCAGTCCAGTGGCTGCTTTTTCGGCACGTATGAGGTAGTCGGTGACGTCTTTGGTTTCTCTCATATCGAGGCTTGTTAGCTGTTCATATAATGTCGGTATGCGGGGTTCCTCTGTGGTAGCATAATGTTTACGCAATGTTTGTAGTGCTTTACGGCCATCGTTGCTTGCATCACTAATTATCAGTTGCAAAAATCTGTCATCCAGCACTTGAACCAATTCAACATACGCTTTCCTGTTTTTTTTTATTTTTTATTTATAGTCGTCATCCTCTGTAGAACTTGAAGGGAGAGGTAGTATGGCTTTGTTTACACCAGCATATTGTGCATATAAGTAGTTAATAAACCTTGTTTCCCATATAGTGTGTTACTGCATTTCCCCATCGAAGTGCAGACGACTCCTGGGCCCATAACCTGTTGAGCTATGGCTTCTAGTGTTATTTGTAGCCATTGTGTAGGTGAATGGTGCAGATTAATTAAAGGTATGATGGATTTAATGCCGATTGTATTGCTGACATAAGCTAGCCATGTTGACAGTTGTACAGGAAGAGAAAGTATAATATGGTAACATATGATTGGTCAATGTGGCAGCTGTGATAAGTATAGATATAACATAGGGAGGGTAACTCCAACTAAAGTAAGTGTAAACATTGCCTGTTCAACAGTTTTCAATTAGAAATTTCACTTGTTACATGCGACAACAAGTAAGCTCACAACTTATTTGTAAACTTTTAATATCGCTATGCTATTTATCAGACTCCATCGCATATCAATTTTTCAATGAAACTGCCTGTTTTCTTACAAACGCCAACTACTGAATACAGAAATATAAAATCGATAAATTCAAAGAGAGAAGAATTGCTAAGAATAGTCATGTGTTTAAACCTATGATCACTTTCTGTGACATACACTATCCTATCAATAACATATGTATGTCTATAAACGCTGAGAAAAAAACAAAAATTTGCTGACTATTCTACTTTTCCGTCTGTTCTAGATGTAACTGATGGTTATAAACAAGAAAAAAGACTTTATGAGAAAACCCTCTGCACATTAGAATTGGGAAGGTGTAAGTGTTGAACACCCATTTGCTTGTACATAATTTTGTTGCTGTTGTCCACCTCGGTAATACAGAAGCAAACAATTACAAAAATGTTTTGTTAGTTAGAGCACAGATTGATTGATGAACGATAACCAAACTCTGGCATTTATTGATTCTGCTCTTTTTCATTTTTGTGCTAGTATCAATGATATAAACTGCAACTCTTTCCATGTAACTTTTAATGCTGATAGTTTGTTTTTGTGTCTTGGTGTTGAGCGTTTTGAACGGTCGCTGTTCATAAATCACCACAGAGATAAACTAAACTGAAGTTCTGTGCCTACTCTTTGCAGCATCCCAAATCTCCAGCTTTGCGAGCATGCAATCAGAAAACACATTAAAAACGACAACTTGCAGTGCGGGTATCTGACTACCTGACAGTACAGTCCTTAGATTAAACATTTGTGTTATTTATTTTTAATACCGATTTTCCTCTGTGATCTTCACAAGTTCATGCTGTAGATTTTCTAGCGCTAGTGTGTTTTGAGTTATTCACAATTTTATTTGGTTTCGTTACTCCGGGGACACGGAAAACCATACACTGCTCCGCAACTTTACATTTAAGAAGTTTTATATGGATTTAACTTGAGACAGATGAGTGCAATATACATGCTGATGGACCCAGCATTATTGTCAGATGTGGACTTCACGTGTTCCAGCTAAGGATGCTTCTCTACACTTTCATGAGTTTTCTCAACTCCGCTGTATGATGGTGAGAAAAGATTTCAATTTAAATAATATACCAGTGATTTAGTTATTACTCTTCTCTACTTTTACTATTGCATCTTTTAATCTCTATCTTTATATTTAGGTTGCACCTGCTTTGCATGCTAAGTTCTGACAATGAACCATGCTGAGTGCTGACTGGTTTTCATTTAATTCCGAATGCAGTGGAATACTTATATTGTATATGACAACTTTGCATTTGCTTTGTACGCAGCATGTTTATATTTTGTTGCAATGTGACCTTTGCTGTTGTGTAATTTTTGAGATGATGACCACAACCACCTCTTCTGTCCCTCAGGTACCCCCCTCCCCCCACCCCCTCAATGTAGTTCAGCCCATTCAACTTGAAACCAACTTAGTCCAGGCAGAGAGAGAGAAGTCATGCTGTTGCTGTAATTTATGAGGCGGTGTCTTCCCAGCATCCCTCACTGATGAGCAATAGAACTCAATAGTCAGGAGTTTAGTGGTTGAATAGCGGCATTGAGGTCTGAGACTTCGGACAGATGATGAGCTAAAACTCCAGGTCTCTCCCAACCGATGCACCCGCTGGTGTGCGGTCTGTCCAGCAGGTCTACATGGCAACATGGTCCGGCAGACCCATTCACTAGCACACCAAGGAGTAGGTTAGACCCTTGAGCACCTCCATCTCACTTGGTATTGGCCAGGTATGACAGCAGATGTGCCTAGTATGCTCGAGAATTGTGAGGTGTACCAGAGAACCAGAGTGGTGGCACTAAGACCAGTCTGTTTATTACCTGAGACCATACATTCATCAAGGTTATGACTCAGATTGAAGTGCTGCTAGCTAGAGGTGCCAGTCACTGATTGCGCTCTGGCAGAGTGTACCAGTTGTTATTGAAAAAGAAGGACTTCCCCTCAACTGGAAAAGATTAATTATTCCTGATTTGCCAGCGGGAATTATTGCATTAATAACTTACCAAATTTTTCACTTATTTAACGACTATTCATCCTATTCTTTTGTTGGCCAATTGTATGCATGCATTTGTCAGTTGTTCATTTACATACTTTAGATTGTTCTACCCTAGAAATCTGGCCGCAATGTGTATGTTAGGGTAGAAATAGTTGAGCAGTGTTGGAAAGGTTATTTACCATACTTTCGTGAACACTCTAGTGTTATACATGGAATTATAGATACGGATTGTGATACTTGTTAATCTGGCAGGTTCCCTTACTAATCGTATAATAAATACGGATTTCACTCGGTAATGATTCCCAGTACTTCTTGGTTGGCGACAGAACAAACACGGCTTTTAACACAACTGTTTGCTGATAGGATCAGACTCAAAACTAAACCTGTGGGAGAGTGTTCTAGTAGGCAGCAGTGAGCATCGTACTGTCAGCGCTATCTCTCTAGTAGTGCTCGGTAAAGGTCGGCAGCAAAAGTCTTTCATTGTTTGTGATGGAGTTTCTCCTCTTTCCTAAATTTCTGTTTTTGCTCTCTTCTATTCATTTTCTGCTCCCCTACCTTCCACTCACTCCCCTATTCTAGTCATTCTCTGCTCTGTTACCTTCCACTCACCTCCCTATTCTACTCCTTCTCTGCTCTGTTACCTTCTACTTACCTCCCTATTCTACTCCTTCTCTGCTCTGTTACCTTCTACTTACCTCCCTATTCTATTCCTTCTCTGCTCTGTTACCTTCCACTCACCTCCCTATTTTACTCTTTCTCTGCTCTGTTACCTTCCACTAACCTCCCTATTCTACTCCTTCTCCGCTCTGTTACCTTCCACTCACCCCCTATTCTACTCCTTCTCTGCTCTGTTACTTTCCACTCACCTCCCTACTCTACTCATTCTCTGCCCTGTTACCTTCCACTCACCTCCCTATTCTACTCCTTCTCTGCTCTGTTACCTTCCACCACCTCCTTATTCTACTCATTCTCTGCTCTGATATCTTCCACTCACCTCCCTATTTTACTCCTTCTCTGCTCTGTTACCTTCCACTCACCCCCCTATTCTATACATTCTCTGCTCTGCTACCTTCCACTCACCCCCCTATTCTACTCATTCTCTGCTCTGTTACCTTCCACTCACCCCCCTATTCTACTCATTCTCTGCTCTGATATCTTCCACTCACCCCCCCCCCCCCTCCGCCTCTATTCTATTCAATCTCTCCCCAACCCTCCTACACTAACCCCTTTTCTTCCCCTGGAGGTTATATCCAAATTCAGAAGCCGCCACAGCTTGCAAATGAGTTTACACAACAAACTAGTTGCGGTGGCCCTAGAGAACCACTCTACTCGTTGCACCCCTCCCAAACTGCCTCGGAGAACCCCCAACACTTTTCTCAACCTTGACCCACCCACATTTCTCTCTAACAAGAAACCGAAGCCTATAAGTAAAGAATACGGTCTAACTTAGTAGTTGGATTCTCCTAGCTCTGTGAACACAGTTTTGACTGGTCTGCAAGAAGATTTTGGTTTAACAAAAATATCTGATATTGAGTGAAATTCTAATTAAACTTTCAAATCTTCTTCATCCTTTCAAGTAAGCAACTTCTGTTGAGGCAAAACTTAAATATTGTAATAGAGTTCACCGCCCCCTACTGGACACAACTACTACCGGCTGTGCAAGGACTTAACTCCTGCCCTGCAAGCCCTGTACAATTCCCTAGCTACCAAGTCAACACTGGCATAACAGGGTAAGATCTGCTCCAAATGTCCTGACAGGTATACAAGCCTTCCAGAGACTACTGCAACTCCAGAGTAATCCAAGTAAATAAAGAATTGTTGGCAAGTATAGGGTTTATTTATTTCTGAGCTCTCTGGCTTCAACATCACAATTTATAACATAAGCATCTCAATACATTACAACATGATCAGTCAAGCATGCACATAATTAGCTAGTTTAACTAATATAAACAGGGCGGAGTTAGTGGCGCTTCGTTATCAAACACTCACATCACAGTTTATGGAAATGGCCTCATGTATTGGGAATTGTCTTCTCTAAATATTTTCCTCTTTTTCTCTTACTCAGAAGTCCATTTATGTCCTAAAATTATATTCAATAAATGTATTTTGATGGTTATGATGCTATGAATTGGGTCTGATGTTCGGCAAATAACTCAGAGTTAACAATCGGATGATTGTTCTATAACACCATTGTGTTCCACTGTCGTCCATATTTTTCCTCAGTGCGGGTAACCCATGGATGAAATATACCAAGATTGCCAGCTGCGCCCAATCAGGTGAAGCAATTTGAATTGCCAAGTTCCTACCGGATGTAGACTGTAACTGCGACTTTTACAAGGGATCGTGACATACGCTATAGCAAGGGGCCGCAAGTTATGGTAAAATCTTTTTCTAGCAGTCACCGCAATTTTTTAAACACTCAAATTTTACGAACGTACCGGAAATATGTCACTTTTCTTTGGATTGGCGTAGTTGTCTTTTTTAATGAAAAGACAACTTGACATTGCATTCAAAAGACACAATATAGGTACCGGATACTGCATAAAAGTCGCTAGTCATGGCGACTCCCATAAACGGCCTCACTTGAACCGTGGTCAAAGTTATATTGAACGGCCGTAGCTGGCAATCCTGGTATATTTAATCCACAATAGACCACGATTCGTATTACACAAAATGTTTATCGCTATGTCTAGTGTACTGTTTTGATTGGTTGGATTGTTTGCTTATAAAAATTATCCACGAGCTGTAAGTTGCGTTAGTAGTAATTAGTAGAACCAGTACATGTTGTCACAGTGAGTGAATCAGTTTAGATTTTTTCCTTGATTATTATATAGTAAATCATACTAATAAAGATAATAACTTATTAATTAATTATTTTTATTAACAAGTTGCAGTTCAAGTCAGATCCAGCTCAGCTAGCGATGACGCAACAGCACAATAACATGGTTGAATGATGACCTGAAGCATACATCGTTGCATTTTGTGGTCCGGCATTTGTATTCTGTTTGATTTTGTGGTCGTAGAAATTAATGGAATGTTGAAGACAGAGGTCAGATATAAATTATATAGTATATATAATCATTGCAGATATGCTACCCGCAACATGCTGGTTGGGTTCTCGGTACTTACTCTACTTCCACGATTGTCTCCTCATGTTTTGATGTATTTGCGAGAAGACAACTCAGGCAATGACTACCCCATTTCTATAAACTGTGGTGTGGGTGCTTGATAGCGAAGCGCCACTAACTCCGTCCAGTTTATATTATACTGATAATTAGCCAATGTTATATCTAAAAAAGTTTATTGTCCAATCAATGGAATCGAGGTGACTAGTGGGCGGAGTCTTTGTCACCTCCTTTGTTTACAATGGTAGGTTGTCTGCTCCTTCAATAAGGGTGCACAACTGCTACATCTTGTTGTAGGTGCTCAGGGACTGATAACTGCCAAATTCCCCCACAATATTGTTGGAGATTTGTGTAAATCCAGTGACCCCCAGCCCCTTCCCCCCTTCAGCCCCCCTAACCTTGCACCCCTTGTCACCCCTGAAAGAGTGTGATAGAACCCCTTCCCCTTAACTAAAGGTACCCCGAAGTGTAGAAGTCAAAGTAAATCATCTAGACACTATATCCATCATGCATGCTCAGTATACAGGCTATACCGAGTGAGCCTGGGATAAATGGCTGCCTATACCGAGTCAGCCTGTGATAAATGACAGCCTATTATGAGTAATACGGGGATAAATTGCTAAAACAACATATGGAGAGAGAGCACTGGAGCAGAACAAAGGCTAAACAAGGAGGAGCATTGGACCTATTGACTGATGTGCCATGGCGTACACTGTTTTTATGTTTATATTCTTGTATTACTTGAAATAATTGGTTATTGTATTGTAATGTTATGCAAGATTGGCTCACCTTAATAAGGGAGCGTGCCTTCCTGATCTCTTCCTATAAAAGGAATTGCTGAAGATCGGGAAGGCAGAAGTTTTGTGGATTGCTTAGAGTACTTGTATATTGCTAAATAGAATGTGTCTGATAAATAATTATTAAGAGAAAAACTTGTATCGTTCGTCTGGATGTGGTCTTTGCACCAGTTGCTAAAGTCAGTAGTACATGGATGCCGTTGTTTCAGTGGTGTAAACAGAAAAACACTACAAAATCTCGACTGATTATCCAGTTATCCACCAAAATGAGCAGTTGAAGTGTTGACAAGGAAGCAAAGTGGACACTTCATCAGAAGGCTTAATGTACCTTAGGAACCGGCAAGATGACCCAACTATGGAAAACAAACTTTGTTATTGAATATTTTTTTTGTTTGAGATTTTGTGCAATCACCCGTGGTATATATACTCATATATATAGATACAACAACAATGGACAGTACTATTCTTTCTAGATTAAATTCTGTACAGCACATCTATACGTTACTATAGTAAACATTAGAGTGTAAATTTAAGAGTCCAAGTGTGTAACTTTGCTAAATACGTCCCTGTCTATCTGGCTGGTCACTTATGGGGATTTTCGGTGACTGAGTAGATTTGCTGAAGAAGAAGATGCTTGGTAATGATCAGTAGAAAACACAGAGAAAGGAGAATCACCCCAAAACTATTCTGAAGTAGAGGTTTTGGCATTTGAAGTGTGCAAGAGTTGCTGAAAAGTGTTATAAGAGGGCCGGCATCTAGGAAACTGCCGCTACTACTACATACCTCACCAGCGCTTGTGTTAGAGCTAGCGCAGGAAGGCTAACAATGTGTAGTTGTGCTGCTAGCGAGGGTAGGCAAAACCTTTTACACTGCTAGTACACCATGGCATTGTACTATCATAACAAATACGTGGCTCCATTTGTTGAATAGATTCATACCCAATAGTTTTTGTCCCTTTCAGATGGTTTGCTAATGTTCTACTCATTATTGCCTAGTTTACTGCTTGTGAGGGTTGCAATAGTCAGCTTCGTTTTACTATTTCACCAAATGGTTACAAGACAAACCCTACTTATTGCAAAATTTCTAATCAATACTCTATATATTGAATGGCACTATCATTGTACATGAGCTGTTTACTCCGCCAAACGGCTTTTGAAAAAGTTCTTTCACTTCCCACCACTAGCCAGGTGCCTTGTTGATTAAATATTCAATGAATCACACAATGATTGCTTTTATATCTCAGTTGAAAAGCTTGTGAATTGAACTCCAAAAATCAATCCTTAGAATATAGTTTACTATAATAATTGTAACTGCAGGAGGTTTTGCAGCATTAGCCGTCAGGCTAAGCATTTAGCCGAATAGATTTGTGATTATTGATATTTTGATACTGTTTTTTTCTGCAAACTCATTTTGTGCGCAGTAAATGCATATATGTTGTTCTATCAGATCTATCACATACAATAAATAGGTCTATGTTGTTCTATCAGATCTATCACATACAATAAATAGGTCTATGTTGATCTATCAGATCTACCACATACAATAAATAGGTCTATGTTGATCTATCAGATCTATCACATACAATAAATAGGTCTATGTTGATCTATCAGATCTATCACATACAATAAATAGGCCTATGTTGATCTATCAGATCTATCACATACAATAAATAGGTCTATGTTGATCTATCACATACAATAAATAGGCCTATGTTGATCTATCAGATCTATCACATACAATAAATAGGTCTATGTTGATCTATCAGATCTATCACATACAATAAATAGGTCTATGTTGTTCTATCAGATCTATCACATACAATAAATAGGTCTATGTTGTTCTATCAGATCTATCACATACAATAAATAGGCCTATGTTGATCTATCAGATCTACCACATACAATAAATAGGTCTATGTTGTTCTATCAGATCTTTCACATACAATAAATAGGTCTATGTTGATCTATCAGATCTATCACATACAATAAATAGGCCTATGTTGATCTATCAGATCTACCACATACAATAAATAGGTCTATGTTGTTCTATCAGATCTACCACATACAATAAATAGGTCTATGTTGATCTATCAGATCTATCACATACAATAAATAGGTCTATGTTGATCTATCAGATCTACCACATACAATAAATAGGTCTATGTTGATCTATCAGATCTTTCACATACAATAAATAGGTCTATGTTGTTCTATCAGATCTATCTGTATCTATAAGAGCTTATAGAAGTCTAACTTGTTACACCAGACAGCAGTATTTCATTGGCTCTTGTGTGTAGCACTTACGAGTTCGTTTGTTAACTGAGTGGTCAATCACTTTCGTCTCTTGCCGATGATTTTATAGCTTCTACCAATCAGTGTCAACCTTATAGCTCATTGGTGCTTTCATGATGCATTCAGAAGTGTATTAAAATAATTTTAACTACCATAACTTTTATGACATTAAAACAAAATCGAGGTTGAATATGTATTCAAGAGCTCTGTTGCTGTCTGTGAGATATTTTCTAAACTTGATGGCTTTTGAGAAAATTGATCCGATCGCAGTCTCCAGTGCCAACCAGCTTACACTGTGGATTGTTGGATTTTGTTAACCACACGATGCCTGGCTCTAGGCTTCATTTATTATATAGATTGATCTCGCAGATAACAATTTATAGAATATGAGCAGCTCTGCAGGTCCCTAAGATGTAATATCAGGTGTCTATTTGGAAACACGATGTCTGGAGCTGCGAGTCATCTTTCGTTGACTTGCCATTGAGCAAGCTATTGTTAGTCCTAGAAGCCGGTTTCTAAGTGAATAACAATCAGCAGATATATTCACTGTAATGTATACCAACTCATGCATACACAGTTGCCTACCAGCCGGTGCTAAAGGTAGTCATTTCTTTGCATTTGCTGTATTGTGTATGTGTTAGATGTAGTAATAGGTACAACAGTGCTGTATTATGTATGTGTAAGCTGTAGTAATAGGTACAACATTGCTGTATTATGTATGTGTAAGCTGTAGTAATAGGTACAACATTGCTGTATTGTGTATGTGTAAGCTGTAGTAATAGGTACAACAGTGCTGTATTGTGTATGTGTTAGATGTAGTAATAGGTACAACAGTGCTGTATTGTGTATGTGTAAGCTGTAGTAATAGGTACAACAGTGCTGTATTATGTATGTGTAAGCTGCAGTAATAGGTACAACATTGCTGTATTGTGTATGTGTAAGCTGTAGTAATAGGTACAACAGTGCTGTATTGTGTATGTGTTAGATGTAGTAATAGGTACAACAGTGCTGTATTATGTATGTGTAAGCTGTAGTAATAGGTACAACATTGCTGTATTGTGTATGTGTAAGCTGTAGTAATAGGTACAACAGTGCCGTATTGTGTATGTGTAAGCTGTAGTAATAGGTACAACAGTGCTGTATTGTGTATGTGCAAGCTTTGGTAATAGGTACAACAGTGCTGTATTGTGTATGTGTTAGCTGTAGTAATAGGTACAACAGTGCTGTATTGTGTATATGTAAGCTGTAGTAATAGGTACAACAGTGCTGTATTGTGTATGTGTTAGCTGTAGTAATAGGTACAACAATGCTGTATTGTTTATGTGTTAGCTGTGGTAATAGATACAACAGTGCTGTATTGTGTTTGTGTAACCTGCAGTAATAGGTACAACAGTGCTGTATTGTGTATTGTAATGGATTTTAACATAGGTGGCCACTCATTGATTAACGCTATGGCCTAGTATTACTAGCCAATGTATGCAATGTAGCATTAACTGTACGATAGGAGTATAGACCTAGCTACGCATGACTGCCCTCAGCATGGATACACATGCGTGCCGCAGTGCCTGCTAAGAAGACGCTCTAGGAACTCAAGCTGGGGATTCCCCGCCTTACTGGATTATTTAACTGTGCGGGTTTTGATTCATTGCTATCACTGTATATACATTTTTATTGCGCCTGTTTGTTTTGACATTATTCTTGTATGACCTGATATTCTTTAACCAACCATATTATAGTATTTTTAACTGTTTATTTACATATCCTAGTGCATAAATGTGATGACATGTGGCCCAGTGGGCAAACTTGATTGTGCGCTTGCTAAGAGAACATCTCTGAGTAAGCTTTTGTTTCTTGAAGTGAATAAAGTATTCATTGCTATAACCCGGTGTATTTCGTTGGCAGGTAGCCAAGTATTGATAGTATATCTGCACACGGCACAACACGGAGCTAATTGATACATAGCTCATTAGTAAACACAGCCATCACTACTAAACCAGTAGCGCTATATAGCAATCATTGTTACATTGCTAACCAGTTGCACTTCTGAAGAAGCTGTTCGGTGAAGGTGTGATAAAATCCTTTACATTGGTGGCAGCGGTGGGATTTCTTGTGAACGACAGACACTACTAGAGAAGTTGTACACGGCCAAACACCACCTTTACTCATTCCCCCTTTACCCGAGTATTGGTGTTTTCCTATAACATAACAATTGTCTGGTAGCAGCCAAACTACCACCCCACGGACACTGTTATACCCCTTTACTCTGACCCGGTGGTACCCCCCCCCCCCACCCAGCAGAACGCCCCCCTCTCCTTGCTGTGTTTGAAAAGAGAGAAGCAGTCACCCTGCACGGTGAACTCGGTAGTCGCTGTACTGCTCACGCGAGATCGTACAGGCACCTCTTTCGAACCCTGGGTACCCCTCTCCACACAGGGTGCCTCTCTCAGCTCTTGCAGTGTACCCTGCGGAAGCTGTACCGAGTGATTCAGAAACTGTCCTGCCTTTCTAACGGATACGGCCAGAGTCTCTGACCGTGTGTTTGACACGTCATTGACACAGTGCGCTTTCAGTCATCCACTGTTCATCTGACACACGGAGTTCTCTCCTCTCGTGCTGACAAGTACCCTGCTGATTGTGAAGACTATTCCTTGTATTGATGGCTGCACAGAGAGCCAGGAGTGCTGGGCGGTTGCCAGCAGGCACGGCAGAAGCTGAGGCATTAGACAGACACACACAGACCCTGCAAAGAATGTTGCGATCCCCTGCACCTCCCCCTGCTCCTACACAGCACTTCAAACCTCCTAAGTTCAACGGGCAGGGTGATGTACAGTATTTCATCACACGGTTCCTGGAGATCGCTGAAGCCAACAAATTGAATGCCCACCAAGCCCTGCTCCATGTGAGAGAGGCACTCCGTGAGGAAGCACTGGAATGTGGTAGACCCAACACCCTCCAAACGATGTTCACAGCACTCCGTGCTCGCTTCGGCCTTACACGCCGTGAGGCACTACAGAGTGTAGCACACTTGAAAAAGGCATCAAAGACTTCCCTCCAAGAACATGCTAGCGAGGTAGAAAGATTAGTTCGAGTAGCCTATGAAGATTTACCAGACAGACACATAGAACGCATGTTATTAGAGACGTTCACATCCACCCTGCAACACCCGTATCTGCAACGTCATCTGTTGGCAGTAGATCCACAGAGTCTGGAAGACGCAGTTCATGCTGGAGGTGAGTTCCTCCACATCAAGGCAGTCCCTGACTCAAAACCATCGAGGGTACGAGTTGTAGAAGGTGATGAAGTGGAAGAGGAACCTTGCAAACCTTCCATGAACCCATTCCATCATTCTCAGACTGCTGCCATGGTGTCCCAGGCTCCAGGAGAGGTGGCTCGCCCGTGTCCAGTTACTAACAACTACCCCACAGTGAGCTACTCCCCTCCACCCCAATAGCCAGCGCCCGTGTCGGGAGGCGTGATGACTCATCTACTCCAGACAGTGCAGAACATGGCTATGGAGTTACAACAAATGAAGGAGTGGCAACAACCGGTGCATACACCCCCTTCAGTGCCCCTGGGTTCCTTTCCTGTGGGACACACCCCTTCTTCTGTGATGTATGCACCCCCTCCTGGTATGTACACACCCCCTGTTGGTGTGTACCCTGCTCCCGCAGTGATGCAACTTTCTGCCCGGGTACCCCACCACACTCCTAATGTGGTGCACAACCTTTCTCCGGCTACACACACCGTCCGTGCCATGGAACAGAACTTCCCACACACGGTGTCACAGCCTGCTACGGCGCAGTTGGTTCCCCCTCAGTGTTGGGGCTGTGGACAGATAGTCCACTATATTAGAGGCTGTCCGTCTCAGCCTAAGATAACCACCGTACCCAGAGAAAAACCCGTGTCGGGAAACGACCGGCGCCTGCAGTAGTCACCCCCTTGACTAGCTGTAACAGGGCACAAAGGTGGAAGAAAGAACTGGAAAGGGTAAAGAGGCACAACCTTGTGTCTCCAACTCCTTCACCCGGGTCCTCTGGACCACCTCCCAGAAAGAAGGTGTCGCCTTCCCCACCTAAGTGGCAGCTGCCTACCTCTAACCGGTATGCAGTGCTACCAGATGACACAGACGGCCCAGAGCCTTATAAAACCTCTGCCGCCGTACACTCCTTAATGACCTACCTCCTTTGGAGCCTGTAGGTCCCCTGAAGAACCAGCCTGCCCCAGTCCAGAGACATACGCCAGTAGTTGCACCAGTCAGCCCCTCAGTGGAGCGCCCTTCACGCCCTAGAAATAGAGCGTCGCGTCCCCCCTCCCGAGCTGCAAAGGTTCAACCTACCCGTCTGTCCTATACTGAGATAGAACGGCCATACCGGGCAAGCTACTTCCTTCCAGGGAAACTTGAAGGCAAGTCAGTCACCCTTCTAGTCGATACCAGCTGCAGCATGAATATCCTATCCAAGCACGTCTTTAACCAGTTACCTGAGTCAGTAAGACAGTCAGTACAGCAGAGTGAGTCCCATGGTATCCTAGCCGATGGCACCCAAATCCCTTTCTATGGCACGATGAGAGCTACCCTCCGTCTCCGTGATGTGAAAACTGAAAGCCACATTTGTTGTCAGTTGCATAAACGAGGACGCTATCTTGGGGATGCCCTTCCTCACCAACCATGATTGCCGGATGAGGTTCAGTGAGTGTGCTATTGTCGTAGCAGGAATGGAGATGCGCTGTACTAACAAGGACGGTACACTGCTAATGAACAATGTTCAGGTCTTTCGTACCACACAGCTACCCCCAGGCATGGAATCTACCATCCTGTGTAACGTCACCACACAAAGTTACCTACCCCTTGGGTTAGTAGAGTCCCGACCAGGAGGTCCTCCTATTGCTGCTAGTCTGAACGAGCCAGACAGCAAAGGGCATGTATTAGTGAGGTGTATGAACCCGACTGCTCAGCCAGTAGAACTGAAGGCGGGAAGCACGCTAGGCCACTACAGAGGAGTGAGCCCTGAAGAGGTTGAGCAAACCGAGGCGGTTGCGACGCCTGCTTCTACCCCTCCTGTCCAATCTTCTCTTCTCGCTCCCCGGTTTCACCCTCACGTCTCTGAGCTGTATTCAGCTGCTCTTCCCCAGTGTCAGAACAGACGCAAGGAGCAGCAAGTAGCTGGGTTGCTACGACAGTATGCCACCGTGTTCAGTTCGGGAGACCATGATGTTGGCCAAACCACCCTGGTCAAGCACAACATCCCTCTCCTCCCGGGTATTTGACCTATTCGCCAACCCCCTCACAGGCTAGGCCCTGAGAAGGGGGTGGAGGCGGAGAGACAGGTGGAACAACTGTTGGAGCGTGGGCTCATAGAACCAGCCTCAGGGGCCTGTAGTTCCCCCGTGATTCTAGTGAGGAAGAAGGACGGTGCGTGGAGATTCTGTATTGATTACAGAAGGCTAAATGCTGTCACACACCAGGGCGCCTACCCCCTCCCCCGCATCGATGAGGGTCTAGATGCCTTGTCGGGGAGCAAATTCTTCAGTACTCTGAACTTCGTTAGTGGGTATTGGCAGGTCCCTCTTGATGAAGAGGCCAGTGAACGCTCTCCGTTTACCACCCGTACAGGTCTGTGGAAGTGTGAGGTCCTCCCTTTCAGCCTCGCTTCAGCCCAAGCCGCCTTCCAGCGGTTGATGGAGAAGGTACTCCAAGGTCTCCACTGGAAAACCCTCCTGCTCTACCTCGATGACATTATTGTCATCGCTCCTAACTTTCCCACTCACATCCAGCGCCTGGCTGAAGTCTTTCGCCGTCTGCATCAGGCCAGGTTAAAGCTCAAACAAGTAAGTGTGAGTTACTTAAGCCAGAGGTCCAGTATTTAGGACACGTGGTGAGCAGTGCAGGAGTGGCCACAGACCCGGAGAAGGTTGCTGCCATAGCACACTGGCAGACACCCACAGAGTTAAAGGTTTTACAAGCCTTCCTAGGTACCATAGGGTACTACAGGCAGTACATCCCTGACTTCTCTACAGTGGCACGGCCTCTTACTCAGCTCACGAGTAAACATGCTCCTTGGGAATGGTCTACAGTCCAAGAGACCCCGTTCCAGCAGCTGAAAGTGGCTATGACCCGTGCCCCTGTTCATGGTTACCCTGATTCTAAGCTGCAGTACACCTTAGACACTGATGCTAGCAATGCAGGTGTAGGTGCTGTGCTTTCACAGGTGCAGGAAGGTAGTGAGCGAGTAATCGCTTACTACAGTAAGACGCTCAGCCCTCAGGAGCGCAACTATTGTGTGACATGAAGAGAGCTGTTAACAGTAGCGAAGGCTGTTAAGCACTTCCGTCCCTACCTCTATGGGCAGCACTTCCGTCTTCGGACAGACCATGCCTCCCTGTTGTGGCTGTGTCGCCGCCGGGAACCCACCAGTCAGGTGGCTAGGTGGCTTGAGTCCCTCTCTGAGTTCAAGTACACCATTGAACATAGGAGCGGCCCCCGACACGGCAACGCAGACGGCTTGAGCCGCAGGTGTCCCAGAGTGCAGGCAGTGCGGCCACATCCAGGAAAGGGATGGTGGACCCTCTAAGGTTAAAGTTCAGCAAGAGTTGGCCTCCCACTTTTAGCCCCAGCTCTTTGCTACTCCAACTCCGACTCGGTTCGAGTCACGGCCACCACCCTCCAGCACAACCACCTTCTCTGGCCTTCAGGTACCCTCCAATGCCGTTCAGCCCGTCCAACTGGATGTCGACCTTGTCCAGGCTCAGAGTGAGGGCAATCACGCTGTAGCTGTCATTTATCAGGCAGTGTCTACACAGCGTCCCCTCACTAAGGAGCAGTTGGAGCTTGGCAGCCAAGAGTTGAGACGACTGAACAATTGTATTGGGGCTATGAGACTCTGGACAGATGGTGTGCTGGAATTACAGGTCTCTCCCAACCGCCGCTCCCGTTGGTGTGCGGTCTGCCCAGCAGGTTTACATGGTCACATGATCTGGCAGACCCACTCTCTTGCACACCAAGGAGTGAGCAGGACCTTGAAGCGCCTCCAACTCACGTGGTACTGGCCAGGGATGACAGCAGATGTACGCCATCTGGTCAGGAGTTGTGAGGTCTGCCAGAGAGCCAAGAGTGGTGGCACCAAGCCCAGTCCCGGCCGACAGCGCATGTACGCTGGCCGTTGATTTGGTGGGCCCTTTCCCTGAGACAGAGCGTGGCAATGCCTGGACCCTGGTGTTGACTGATCACCTCACCAGGTGGCAAGGCGCTCTGGCCCTGCCAAATGCCACGGCTCCAGTGGTAGCTAGTGCTCTCGACGAGCAGGTCTTCTGCTATATGGGCATCCCTGAGCAGGTGCACACGGACCAGTGGGCTCAGTTTGAGTCCCACTTGATGCAGGAGTTGTGTGCTCTGTGGGGTATAGAGAAGACCCGTACCACTCCTTACCACCCACAGGCCAATGGGATCGTCGAGAGAAATAACCGGGTACTAGGTGGTTCCCTGTGGTCCATGCTCCTAAAGCGCAGTCCAGGTGACTGGGACTTGCTGCTTCCTCAACTAATGAGGGCCTTCAGAGCCACCCCTCATTCCACTATGGGTGAAACGGCCAACTATATGATGCTGGGCAGGGAACTGCGACTGCCAGATCAAGTGTCCTACCATCCCCCTCTGACTGATTGCATGCCAGTGCACGAGTACGCCCAGAACCTCAAGTTGAGACTGGAAGAAGTACACGAGGCTCTGAGAGAGCAGCAAATGGAAGTTAGAGCTGAGGAAGGTGAAGAACCCGGTTTATACACGGTTGGAGACCAAGTATGGTTAGAAAACCGTCGTAGATGCCAGGGAGAGAACCCCAAGCTACAGGCCAAATTCATCGGCCCCTTTGAGATCGAGGAGGCGTATAGTAACCACACCTACCTCATAAGTAGGCGAGGCCAGCAGTCCGTACAAAACGAATGCCGCCTTAAACCCTACTATCCCAGTTTTGACCCCATCGTTATGCTGAAATGGACAGAAGTATTGCATTCTCCATGTGTATATAGTAAGACCGAAAGGATGAATGATACGATCAATGCAATTCTAGACAAACATTGTCCATATCAAACATTCAAGACACGGAAAGATCAACCACACACACACACTACACACAAAGTTATGAAAGCAAGAGATCGGGCATATCATGGTAACAGAAAAACTTGCAAGTTCCTCAGCAAACTATCCCGTCAGCTCCTGAGACGCTGAAAATCCGACTATACTAAGCACAAGCTGAATAAAGCCGCAAACTCAACAGAATGGTGGAAAACTGGACGTAAACTAGAAGGTAAACACCAGAACTTGACTGCGATTCATCACCTGAT
Organism: Cryptosula pallasiana; assembly: GCA_945261195.1. Classification (NCBI taxonomy): domain Eukaryota; kingdom Metazoa; phylum Bryozoa; class Gymnolaemata; order Cheilostomatida; family Cryptosulidae; genus Cryptosula; species Cryptosula pallasiana. The sequence continues at coordinate 8,388,020 of OX183130.1, read as the reverse complement.
TGATGACAGCTGAATAAGCACTAAGCAGTTTGTGACAAAACTAAATGGCCACTTCGTCTCTGTGGGTGGAGAGCGTGATTATGCAAACAAACCTGGAATATCTCCAGCGAAGCTCGACCCAGTGAGAATTGGCATAGTGAAAAACATCTTAAGAATCTAAATACCAGAAAGTCCAACAACTCTAAGGATTTTTCCTCCTGGATCTTTTAGGCAGCTGCTGAGGATCTCTGCATACCGATCACTGACATCATAAATACCAAGCTCGAGACCAACACCTACCCAGCAGTATGGCAGAAAGCTGAGATACGACCCATGAAAAAAGTGAAAAATCCGTCAAGTTTAGGGCAGTACAGACCAATTTATCTACTCTATCATATAGGGAAGATAGCCGAGGAAATCATAATGAAGCTACTGAAGTCAAATGTCAAGAACAAGCTAGTCAAAAACCAGTATGCATATCAGAAAAGTCTCTCAACCACAGATGCTCTACTCCATGCTGTACACAACTGGTGCAAAGATCTTGACAGCCCAGGACAAGCCATGTTACAACAGCATTCATAAACATGTCAAAGGCTTTTGACCGTTTTGACCCAAACCTGCTCATCAAAAAGCTGAATAAGCTAGACGTAATGCAGAGTCAAGATGGTTGAGCAGTCTGAGTACAAACAAATATTGATGGGTACACCCCAGGGCACAGAACTAGGACTTTGGCTATGGGTAATATACATCAACGATCTCACTGTGAACCCAGAATGTCAAATGATCAAATATGCTGATGATCTGACCCTATATAGATCATTCTCCAAAACTGATCGCAGCAAAACAACCTGCTTCCAAGCTGCACTAGATGAAATCACCAAATGGGCTGTTGATAATAATATGCTTATCAATGCCTCCAAGACCAAAACCCTCCACCTATCACTCTCCAAACCTAAGTATACTCCCTCTTTCAAAATGGATGGACAAATTCTAGAAGTCTCACCTACCGCTAAGTTACTCGGGGTTACAGTAGACCGGAACATCAGTTTCTCCGATCACATTAAAGACGTATGCAGCCGGCTGGCCAGCCTGCTGTATGGTATGAGAGAACTCAAGAGATTGGGTCTAAACAGTGAAGGCCTCAAACTGTATTATACAGCAAATATACCACCTGTTTTGACTTACGGGTGTCCGATGTGGAGTGGTATTGTCACTGATCGTTCCATGGAGATGCTAACTCAGATTGAGAGACGTGCGATGAGAGTTATAAATAGTAACTTAAGCCGCAAGGAAACTACCATCAAGTACAATCTACCACATTGCTGAGTTCATACACCAGCTCTCTCGAACAACCATGAACAATATATTCAGTGATAACAGCCACCCACTGAATCAACTCATAATACAAAAGAGCGGGCGAGTCACACGAGTGTCCCAGTCTTCACAGATGCCTAAATGTAGAACAGAAAAGCTGCGAAACTCATTTTCTATAAATTCTCCAACTTTTTAATTTTTTTTGCATACCGTATTAGTGCATATCGTTTTAATATAATTTTTAGCCTTTTGTATTTGATGAACTTTTTTCTAGTGGAATTACACTCCAGTACGTCACTTTGTTGATTTGAGGAGGTTTTACTAAAACACATATGTATGTATGAATAATCTTCCGCTATCAGTTTCTTCAATAGGCAGTATTCTTCATCCTTCCCTCCATAGGCTTTTGTTCTCATCAGTCTCTTATCGAATATGTCGGTGAACTCCGTTAGCTCATTGTCATCTATATCTGGCATGAATATTTCTATCTTAGATCTTTGTTGGTCTGCTGTTGGGTTGGATTTTCTTATTGGGGCTCTGGATAAAATATCAGCAATTATTTGCTCCTTGCTCGGCTAGTAGTTTAGATCAAACCCATATCTCTGAAGAGATAGCAGCATATTCTGTAGTCTGAGAGGCGATTTCTCCATCTCCTTCTTAAATATCGATTCCAAGGGCCTGTGGTCTGAGAAAATTTGTAGATCTTTTTTGCCGTAGATATATTGGTCGAACTTGCTGCATGCAAATATCACTGCCAGGCATTCCAACTCTAGGGGATGATTCTTCTTCTCTGTGACTGTGAATTATCTCGATGCGTTGCTGATGGGTCTTCCTTCTTGTGTGAGTACCACACCCAGTCCTTTCATACTTGCATCACATTCAATGACTGCTGGCTTGAATGGGGCGTAGTATCTCAAGAGTGCGTCTTCACTAATGGCTGCTTTTATCTCATTATACGCCTTCTTTTCCTTCTCTTCAAATTGAAACTTTGTGTCTTCTTCCGGCACTTTCCCTGCGTCTCTTAGTTTCTCTGCTGTTGATGACAAGTGTGGAATAAATTTTGCTGGATAATTGACAGTTCCTAGGAATCGTTTGAATTATGTGGGGTCTGTCGGCGCAGGCATGTCTTTGAGACCCTGTACTTTTTTCTGGATCTGGCTCGTTGCCGCTAGTCGTGAGCACATGTCCCATGTACTTAATCTCGGTTAGGTGTAACTTCATGTTCTTGTTGGCTGAGGCCATTGGAGTTACCGTGTTGAGTCCCTGATCGGTGCTCCAGGTGATATTGGAACTCAACCAACATCTCTAACCATCTGGCTATCTGGTTTGATGGCTCCTTGCGGTGACACAACTGGCACAGCGAGGCGTGGTCAGAGTCCTCAATCTGAACTTCCGACCTTAGAGGTATGGCTCGAAAGTGTGTTACCGCTTTCACTACCGCCAACAGCTCTCTTCTTGTAACACAGTAGTTTTGTTCAGCTGGTGATTGTGTCTTACTGTAGTAGGCTATCACCTTCTCCTTTCCCTCCTGTTCCTGAGAGAGTACAGCAGCTAAGCCAACTGCACTGGCATTGGTGTCTTGGATGTACTGGGCTGTATGATCGGGGTAACTCAGCACGGGGGCCCCCTCAATCCTGCCTTCAGCTGCTCGAACGCTTCCAGTTCTGCTTTTCCCCATCTACAGGGGACTCCTTTGCCCGTTAATACTGTTAGGAGCTTTGCTGTGGTGGCATAGTCAGGGAGGTACTGACAGTAATAGCCGGTTGTCCTGAGGAACGCTTGGAGCGTTTTCACATCTCTGGAGGACTCCCATCGCATCACTGCCTCTACCTTCTCATGGTCTGTTGCCACTCCTTTGGCACTGATGACATGTCCCAGGTACTTCACTTGTTAACGTAATAATTCTCACTCTGAGAGTTTAACCTTCAAGTTGGCTTCTTGCAGGCGGTCCAGTACCTCTCTCAGCCTCTGTAGATGTGTGTCGAAATCTGGGGGCGATGATAATCACGTCATCCAGATAGTGCAGCAGTGTCTTCCAATGTAGATCTTTCAAAACCTTCTCCTTGAGTCACTGAAAGGTGGCGGGGGCTGACATAAATTCAAATGGCAGCACCTTCCACTTCCATAGTTCGCTCCGGGTGACAAATGTTGCTTTCTCTTGAGCGACTATGTCTAGGAGTACTTGCCAGTACCTGCTGGTGAGGTCCAGAGTGGTAAAATATTTGCATCTGGTTAGGGCATCCAGTGAATTGTGCATTCGGGAATGGGGTAGGCATCTTGTTTGCTAACATTGCTGAGTTTGAGGTAATCTATGCAAAATCTCCAAAAGTCATCCTTCTTCACCAGGACAACTGGGGAGCTCCATGCCCCCAGTGGCTGGCTCAATTAGATCTTTTGTGTCAATCATTCACTTTTGTGCGTTACTATTAGACATTATTTGCGGTTGTTAGTAGTAATAAAACATTGTTACCTCCAACTCTGTGATATCTGTGAGGCCGGTTGCCTGAACACAGTTGCGCCTGCTCTACAGCAGCATCCGGTTTTATCTAGCGCAAGATAAACCACCACGGCTTTGCCACTCTACTGCTACGCTACAATTACAGTAGAAACAAAGCCGGACAATATAGCTCTCTTTGTGTGTACCAGTAACGGTCAACTCCATATACGGGGAAACCCATTACAGTATATACAGTATATATATCTATGTCTGTGTATAATGTGTACATATGATATATCTTTCTACAATATAATATGCTATATATAATTGCTTGTTGTTATACGTAAACTATTGAATATATATACCTGTTGTTAATTGTTACAGATAACGACAGGAAACAGTAGAATCAGTGATGTCATACGACCATCTTTGAGTGAGACATTCTGGTGAGTGTGTACTCCCTACATATAATGTACATACTTCAACTCTGCTAGCTTGATGTCTTGTGGATTAAACAGTTCATTAAAGATTATAGGAACAATGATCTCTATAGACCTTCTAAATAGAATTTTAATTAGAGTGCGAATTGAAATACATTTATTGTGATTTTGCATCCGTAACAACTTTTTATTTTAATTTTTTTGATTAAAATATCTAAAAGACTTATCAAAGAAGGGTAGTGTATGTGGTGAGAGTGAAACTGACCAGTCAAAGACATCATGAAACATGAACATACTACTACAAAAATGATGTAAAATACATTCAAACAATCCAAATAGTTGCTATTCTGTCAACTCAATGTACATACATGTTCAATCACATTTAATAACATATTTCCTCAAACCAAGTAATTGAGTGTAACTTTCAACAGCTCTCATCTCTCCTCTGCTCTTGTCTCACTCACCTTTTTCCTTACCGTTGTATTGCCACAAGAACAGAGCTTTCCTCCAACTTTTCTAAATGCATTTCTTATTTGCTGTCCTTCCGACAGCAGTAACTTATCTCTCCCACATTTCTGTTCTTAAAACAACTCGTATGCTCTGTACCTTTGGTGTTTGGCTCATTTTTTCAATTCAATTTGATCCAAAAGCGTTAGGTCTAATTACTTTTGTTTACATGACTACCCATTCGCACTTAATAGGTGAAAACATCTATTTGAGAGTTTGAACTCCAGCCGACAGGTACTCAGTAGTTTTACTATGTAGGCAATTTAGTGTGAGAAAGAATGAGTTGGGGAGGTTATTGGAAAGACAGCGACTCAAAGACTTTTTAATAAATGTTGTTTTCATCTGAAAATGATTGGTCACTTCTAGTCAAGAATGTTCCAGGAAGTGGAAATGACTTTTTGTGTGAATTAAAGTAGATGGGGGTTGAAAAGCGGGCGTGCCTGTGGTGGTCTTGATTTTCAGAAAAGGGTGTAGATTGTGTTGGCACAATTCAGAATCAATTACAAAGAAATATAATTTAACTAAACAAAAATAGAAAGCAATGCAGAGAGGTGTCTCGCTGTGCAAACAAATAAATTTCTTTAGTGAGACACGAGAACATTGTCAGTCATTATTGGAGCATTTCACACTCAAATTTCTTTTACCCAAGTTTGTGGAAAATAAAATAGTAGATGATATCTGTTTTAGAAAGACGATGATTCTATCATTTTTGATACTTGCTGATGTCATCTCCAACTTTGTAAAAGTGAGAGCTGCTGAAATATGGAATTACCTCAGAGGTGGTGACAATGAGAGGGAAGCAGATGAATCAGTACCATCAGTGAGTACTCTAATTACCATCAGTTCAATTCTGGCTCTCGCACATATCAACATATGACAAAGTACACCATTTACTGTGTTCACAGTCTGTTACAAAACAGATAACTGTGACTGTCGCTCAATTCTTCAAATAGAAGAAAATAACTTACAAAAAGTTATTTAGCTTTTTTGACTCTTTTGCAAAAAATTCTAATACTTTGGTTAAAAAACACAATTATAGCTAATTTTTTACCATTTTTGTATCAAAAAACTTATCATGAGTTTTGATATGTTTGATACTAATCAAAATTTCTGTGCATTTCGCTATCAAATCTTTTAATGTTTCATCTTATAGCATTTATCAGCTGTTAGGTGCGCTCATGGGTAATAATATAGATTACTATAAAACATCTAACTTTTTACTAAATAAGCTGGAAATGTAAAATGCAGCTCTAATCATCCCAAACATTCCAAAAATTGTCTCATTGGTCAAAGTATAGTTGCAAAACTTGAGCATCTCCACCCTCCTCCCACTCCCTCACTCTTCTAATCCTCCTCCCCTTGCCCCCTCCTCCCCGCCTTCCGCTCCTCCCCCTCCCTTCCCCCTCCTCCTACCCCCTCCCCCTCGTCCCCCCTCCTCCCCCCTCCCCCTCCCCCTCCAACCCTCCTTCCCCCTCCCCTCTCCCATCTTCTCCTCGTCTTCCCCCTGCCCTTCCTCCCCCTTCCCCCTTCCCCTCTCCTCCCTCCTTCCCCCTCCCTCTCCCACCTCCCCCACCTCCCCCACTACCCCCAAGTACAGTAGCAATAATATTATCATTTAGACGCGAGAGCCTTTTCTGCTACAAATGTTCAAACCCATACTTATAAATCCTCAGAAATTTCTGAAAAAACTGCTGCCAGAAGGTTTTATTGAATAATTATTGAACATAGCTTGGGTGCTTGAATACATCGCTCCATAGGTTTATTAATGTACCACAGCTATTTTGTTGCTTGCAATAAACAATTGTAGTTATTTTTAACTAACAGCCAGTAATAATTTATTTTACTGGTTGCAAATGGATAATGTTGTTTTCACTACCACTATATACAGCTTCTTGAACAGTTTCCATTTGACATACATTCAAGTTAGTGTTACAATATTCATTCTAGTACATTGTATATAAAATATGTTAGTTTCATTTGATACTTTATAAAATATAAACATTCCTGAAGTTGGAGCGATTCAAGTTGAAGACAGAAACCCAAGATTGATGGAGCAGACCCTCCTGTCCTGGGTTTGTTACTCTTCAGTGTCTATTTTTGTCTATTAATGTAAAATGCACCTCTAATCACCGCAAACATTCCAAAAATTGTCTCATTGGTCAAAGTAATTGTTGCAAAACTTGAACAATTATTCACTAAAATACTATTTCAATTATCGATACAGGTGGTGGTTATCCAACAATGTACAATCCTGTATGTATACATCTAAGTCTCTCTATAGGTGGCGGCTGCAGACGATCAACTTCCTATTGAAGATCGAGATGAGGTGAGTGTACGCAAGGGATATAAAGGTACACATGCTATGTTTTTAATGTTTGGAGTTATGTGTCCATGAATGTGTATAAGCATCGGGTAAATAGACAAAAAATTTTGTTATTAAAGTCGTAAACTTTTCAATTTTGAAAACGTGACTAAAACCAAAGATGTTAATATTGCAAGGTTTATTAGAGCTTTTGCTAAACGAAAATAAAAAGAATTGTTCCCAAAATTTTCAGTTGGTGCCTCAATAAACAATTCAGCATTTCCAACAGGTATACCTGTTAAGATGTACAAATAATAAGAAACTTTGAGATTATACAATAGTAATTTGCTTAAGAACTAAAGTCCACAATTGCCACATTTTATTTGACTTCCAGAGTTTCAAATATCAATACGTACCATCAACCTATCATATAGTTGAAAAATGAAAAAAACTTTAAAAATTCTTTTTACAACTCTAAAACTAAAATTTTGGTTGCTAAAGTTTGTTTTGTTGACAGAAAGTTCTAAATAAAATCATAATTATGAAAGTAATTATTATTTGCGAACGGTTAGTATATGATTATTCACTTTATTGATATATTTGTTGGTGTGCGATAAAATTGGTTTATCAATCAGATGAACAATCATAGATCTTTTGTACAACAAAAGCAGCAATCTCCTTCTGCAGCAGAAGTTTAATTCAAAATCTTCTTTAAACTCCACAGTATGTTTGTTGGTTGGCGTAAAAGTCTTTCTCGTTAGCGTATTGTAGTAGATTTTGTGGTTCGAACATCTTACGACTCTGCTGTATTTTGACACTTCATTTCCTATAAAAAAAAAATATTTGCAGATGTGTGCTTGTCACAAGATGCTACAAAAGATCCAACTTGTAAAACTGTTAGTTTTCTTGGATGAAGACTCATTTTATTTCTCTGGCACTAGAACATTTTATTTTTCAAGTTTCCTTTGGAAACTGCCAAGTTTTTTTTTAAAGTAACTAAAATCTATTTTTACCAAGATAAGTTTGGAATGGAATTTGACCCTGAAAATTATGATTTTTATAACTTTAAGTGCTTAATGACATAGTTATCATCACCCATTCCCCCTTCCATCCTCGTTCCCTGTCCCCTCCCCTTCCCCCTCCTCTCCCCTCTCCCTCCCCCTCTCCTCCCTACCCCTCTCCTCCCTCCCCCTCTCCTCCCTCCCCCTCTCCTCCCTCCCCCCCATTCTTCCCCTCTCCTCTTTAAGTTGGTGTTACAATATGCATTCTAGTACATTGTATATAAAATATGCTGGTTTCATTTGATACCTTACAGAATATAAACATTCCTGAAGTTGGACCGATTCAAGTTGAAGACAGAAACCCAAGGTTGATGGAGCAGACCCTCCTGTCCTGGGTTTGTTACTCTTCAGTGTCTATTTTTAAATCAATGCTTAGTGTTTCACACAATGTTATCTACATCAACACTGTGAATCTTGTAAACTGTTAATATGGCTCCGACAATTAGAGTTAGCAGGAAAACCTGGTCCCAAACCCTGCATAGTCAACTGTTATCGCTTAGTGGTTTGGCTTACTTTCTAACATTAGTAACGCAACACACTTTCATGCGTAAGCAATAATGGTGACAAAAAGTTACTACATACGTATGTACAAAATGAATATGTGAATAACCAGTGATGTCTAGATCAACGAATGACCCTTTTGCCTGCTCAGGAGTTGTCATGCCTTGAACTATCAAAAGCCGTAGGCAAGAGGCTTGAGCGTTACACACTTATCTAATAAACAAAGCAAAAATGGTAAAGAACTTGTCTTACAGCTGACATCCATACATTTCTGCATAAAGTAAATTAGTAGTGATGAGAGTGAGTTTGGTGTTATCTTCACCTTTTGGTTATATTTGTGTGTGAGACATTCACGCCTGTGCAGAGCGCTAGATCACAACTATAGAAATAGCTAGCTATTCAGTGTATAGCAGTAGTTGTCATCATTGCTAATTATTTTGCTTTGAGAATAATAACCCATGCGTAGGCAGTTACTAGCAGTAGTAATATATGAGCAGATCTCCCTACCAAGTGTTTTTTTGTGGTTTAGTTCTTGGGGGTTATGCAATGAGTTACGACGTTGGATGGATTCGCCGAGTTTATATTTTATTTCATTTGAGAGGCATTTGAGTGGCATTTGAGTGCCATTTAAGTGGCATTTGAGTTTTGATTATTTTTTTACTTAATTTGAACTTATATGGTATATAGATTTTGAATGTATGGCATTCAAGTTTTGATAATTTTTTTACATAATTATATACATAACTCTAACTCATAGGGCATCTAGATTTTGAATGTATGGCATTTAAGTTTTGATAATTTTTTGTAATTCCGACTCATATGATATCTTGAGAGAGAGGAGAGAGAGGAGATATATCTACATTGAATAAATACAGTGATTAAAAATGAAACAATATGTGAATATATACATTTATTGTGTAATAAGTAGGGAAAATCTCATATAATATAGCTAGAGTCAGTAAATATTAAATAATACCAAACACTACAACTTGTAATGACAATCAATGCATAAGCTTTTACCAAAAAAACTATCTTGAAAACCTTCAAAACATGATCCCAAATGGAAAAAAAAATGGATAAAGTTAGATATTCATCTATTTGTTTACATCTACAAAAAAGAGGTATTTGGTGAAATATTTTTTCATTTTATTCAATTTTCATTAATTTTTTTTGCAAAAATAAATCATCCTCTAAATGGGTAAATTTCATCTAATTGTACAAATTTACAAAAAACAGGGTATTTGGTAAAATATTCTTTCATTTCATCAAATTTTCATTATTTTTTTGCAAAAAAGAAATCACCCTCTAAATGGTTAAATTTTATCTGTTTGTATATCTTTACAAAAAAACAGGGTATTTGGTAAAATATTTCCTTTATTCTATTCAATTTTCATTAATTTTTTCAATAATTGCTTAAATATACATTATTCATTATTTTCTTATTGTTAGGTAAGCAACCTATCATACAAAATTAGTTTCTTGAGTGAGGGTTTTATCCCACATTTTCCTTTTGAATTTTTTTCAAAAATTTACCATTTTTTCAAAACAATCATTTATATATACAATTTCCATTATTTTTTTAAACAGAACAATCTCTATCTCTGAGAGGTTGGAGATATTGGGGTAGAAAACTTAGACATGATGATGAGAAGGCTATGGATTTACCCATTCAAGAACAAACCATTTTCGATGGCAATTTCAATTCTGAAAACTAAATCATAATAATTTGTTTTTTAAAATGCAATCATCAGAAAACTTCTGTCATGATGAGGAGGAGGTTATGGATTTACCCATTCAAGAACAAACCATTTTCGATGGCAACTTCAATTCTAAAAACAAATTAGAACTGAAGTATGTGGTATTACGTAATCATTTTTTTTTAAAGAAAAGAAATTGTTTTTCAAAATGCAATCATCAGAAAACTTCTGTCATGATGATGAGGAGGTTATGGATTTACCCATTCAAGAACAAACCATTTTCGATAGCAACTTTAATTCTAAAAACTAAATCAATGTAACTTTTTTATTCTTTGTCTCCCATGAAATTGTTCAAAACGAATTAGAACTGAAGTATGTGGTATTACATAATAATTTTTTTTAAAAGAAAAAAACACATCAAAATCGACAAATTACTCCTCTAGATAGTTCAAGTTTACAATATTTGAGAATTTAATCGCAATAGAAACATTAAGCCTACTTGATAATAAAGAATTTGAGTGTTAAATTTGACTAATTGATTCAATGATATTATATGGATCTTTTGAAAACAAACATTTCAATGAAAACATCATATTTAGTCTTTGACACACTTGAAACCATTTTCCGAAAATTTCATCAACAATATTTTAGAAATGTTTACTATATATTTACAAGAAAAATGCGGTATTTTGGTAAAATATTCTTTTATTCCATTCAATTTTCAATATAATTACAAGAAAAATGCAGTATTTGGTAAAATATTCTTTTATTCCATTCAATTTTCATTAATTTTTTGAGCGAAGGTTTTATCCTACAGCATCCTTTTTAATTTTTTATGTTTTAAAACAGGGTTTTATTACAAAGTTTTTTTGTTTTTTCAGTTTTTTAAAAAAATTAATCATTAAAATATATAGTTTTAGATATTTTTTTAAAAAAATAAATAAATATAGAGATTTTCACTTTATATTCTTTTATTCCATTCAATTTTCAATAATTTTTTGAGTGAGGATTTTATCCTACACCTTCCTTTTAAATTTTTTATGTTTCACAACAAAGTTTTATTATATGACTTTTTTTCTTTTTTTAACATTTTAAAAAATAATCATTGAAATATATAGTTTTCGATATTATTTTAAAAACAATATATATATATATATAGAGATTTTCACTTTATATTTACAAAACTTTGGTATTTGGGAAAATATTCTTTTATTTCATTCAATTTTCAATAATTTTTTGAGTGAGAATTTTATCCTACACAATCCTTTTAAATTTTTTATGTTTCAAAACAGGGCTTTATTACATGGTTTTTTTTGATTTTTTTGAACTTTTTAAAAAATAATCATTGAAATATATAGTTTTCGATATTTTTTTAAAAAATATATATATAGATTTTCACTTTATATTTACAAAATTTTGGTATTTAGGAAAATATTCTTTTATTCCATTCAATTTGTATTAATTTTTTGAGTGAGAATTTTATCCTACACCTTCCTTTTAAATTTTTTATGTTTCAAAACAGGGTTTTATTACATACCTTTTTTTTAACTTTTTTGTACTTTTAACTTTTTTAAAAACTGTCAAAAATCACCAAATTACCCCTCTAGATGAATAAAATTTACAGGTAAATAATTGTAATAGAAAATACCACATCTAGTTTTTACATTCATAAAACTGTTTTATAGTAAATTTTGTGTAATACAAACTACTATAGCTTACGATATCAATGGTTACAAAGCACTTTTCTTGAACAATATCTTCTTTGATGTTCTTCTGATATATTATTAGTCTCAGAGAGGAATTCTTGTATTCCGTAGTCTTTTTGATCCAATAATTGACTAAAATACAAAAGTTATTCATTATATAAATAAATTTTACCGAATTTAAATTTTACTCTTAGCTACATTAGATAGTTTACATTATATATAACAGGAAAATAACTCACTGAGTTACATCATTCAGCTCATTATTTTTTAGGGAAAGTCCTTTACTCTGTTTTCTTTTTACGATATAATGAACTAAAATAAAAAGTGATGTATTAGTATAGCATGATTAAAATTAATGTAAAATAATTTTAAACTTTTGTTATTTTTTCAACTTCTATGTAAAAAAATACACTGATTACACACGAAAAAGTCCTTTTTTTCATCTGGATCCGGAATATATAAATATAAAAATATATATATATATATAATTTAAAAATGTCTTACAACAAACGCTCATGAATTATCCATTTATGTGATAAAACGTGTTATTTACGTGAGAAATTAAGCATTTTTGTAGAATAATTATAACCTTTTGTGATTTTTTTTCAACTTCTAGCTAAAAAAATACACTGATTACACAAAAAAGTCCTTTTTTTAATCCGAAATATATATAATTTAAAAATGTTTTACAAAAAATGTTTATGAATTGATCATTTATGTGAAAAACTAAACATTTTTGTAAAATAATTATCACCTTTTGTTATTTTTTTCAACTTTTATGTAAAAAAAGACACTGATTACACAAAAAAGTCCTTTTTTTAATCCGAAATATATATAATTTAAAAATGTTTTACAAAAAATGTTTATGAGTTGATCATTTATGTGAAAAATTAAACATTTTTGTAAAATAATTATCACCTTTTGTTATTTTTTCAACTTTTATGTAAAAAAAATACACTGATTACACTAAAAAGCCCTTTTTTTAATCCGAAATATATATAATTTAAAAATGTTTTACAAAAAATGTTTATGAGTTGATCATATATGTGAAAAATTAAGTATTTTTTGTAAAATAATTATAATCTTTTGTTATTTTTCCAACTTTTATGTAAAAAAATACACTGATGACACAACAAAATCCTTTTTTAATTCGAAATATATATATATATAATTTAAGAATGTTTTACAAAAATGTTCACAAATTTATCATTTTAAGTGGTTTTTCATTGTAAGAATACACAAAATTTTCACAAATCAACTTTTTTAAAATTATGGTAAAACTTGATAAAACTTACCTATAGTGATATGAATCCCTTGAGTTATAGATTAGCTTCTCGAGAGTTTGTTCTCCACAGTGTTCTTTTTCAGCATCATCGAAGTGGTTGAGAAAATCCTCAGATTTTGGATTATCAGTCAGTTCCGAGGCTTGGACGAAGGCTTGATGAGCTGCGAGTACACTGATGTTGTAGAAAATTGAATTGTCCGTGTTTCGACTCAGACCCTTGAACAGAATAACTCCAAATCTTTCCGATGTCACAGCAGAAGCTATTTGATGAGGAATGCGCATATCTCCGATCAGTAATTCTTCATCTACAACACTTCTGTATTGAACTAGAAGAGTCTCTTCATTTCCATTCCATCGCCTGTCAGATTTTGTTATAACTTCAGGGTTTTGAAAACATATGACACTATCTGTTGGGAAATCCTGAAGATTAGCTACCTCGAAATAAGCATTGATTTGTCGCATACTTTTTTCTGGTAATACATCAAACGCATTCTTACACCTCAAAGTAGTTCCTGTTTCTGTAGCAGCACGAAAAATTGCTTTTCCAGTCTTTTCAACACCCATGTAGATCAAAACCAGCGGTCTTATTTGCGAAGCTTCATTAACAAGTAATCCTGCTGCTAATGGAATAGTGCTTGCTCTTCACTCTAATTATCTTTCCATCCTTTTTATAGTTGTAGATGATGGTGCAGTTCGTTTCATCATGGAGCTCAACGGTTAACACCTGCATAACTGTAGGTATTGGTAAATCTTCAACTTTGACTATGTTTTCAATGTTTCTTCTGGAAGCTGGAGATAGAGTACTTAACAAAGAGGCACTTTTGATGATGAGAGTTGCCAGAGTATTCAGACTGGCGCTTTGAAAGGGAATCGTAGTGCGTTGAAGAAGTACATTGTCATCAATCACCTTCTTATCTTGTGAAGGTTTTGGTTCTTTATTCTTCAGTTGTTTTGTATTGACATGTGTCGACATTCTAAAAGATAAAGTAAAAATCCTTGTTATGATTTTTTGATTTCTTTTTCAAACCAATTTGAAGATATATATATATATATACATCAGAGAGCGGCAGCGAATCCTATATTGGGCTGACAGAGAGCCAGTTTAAGACTAGGTACAACAGTCACACAACATCATTCAGTAACATCAAATACAAGAACTCTACAGAACTAAGCAAATACATCTGGTCGCTGAAGGAGAAAGCCATCACATTCAACATAGACTGGAAAATACTCCAAAGAGCATCTGCTTACAACCCATCAGCTCGGAGTTGTAATCTCTGCTTAACAGAAAAATACCTCATTATGTGCAAAAGCTACTTAGGAACGCTAAACAAAAGAAACGAGCTAGCGTCCTCATGCAGACATTTCAATAAGTTCCTCTTATCCAATTTTAAGTCAAAATAGCCAAGGGATCAACAAACTCTAACATACAGTTCTTCACTTGTATTTTATACCTGAAGATTGGTACACACATTTTAGTTTAGTACCATGAAACAATTTTGTAGTATAATACAAGTCACTTTTTAGTCAGCACTACACTTTTCCAAGTGATTTTATCTACCCAATAGCTCATATTTCACAATATTAGAGCACTTTAGTAAAACGCTTCTTATACCTGACTGTATATATATACATATATATTTACTCAATATCATACTGCTGTTAGTATCTAAATCGATAAAAAATTAAATTTATACTCAATAATACATCAAGTTGACTTACCTCAAAACAGAAAGTCCTTCTAGCAGTTGTAGTAGATGATGTTGTAGTAGATCTTGCTCCTTCAGTTGCTAATGTTGAAGTGACTGCTTTCTGTGTAAAAACAGTGCTTCTTATATAGCTGAAATCATGCCATTTATCATAAGGTTAAATTAATGAAACATTGTTTTTACGGAAGAACACCAATGCTTTCGCGGGAATAAAAAAATTATTATCACGTGAATGGAAACCGTTGCTTTCGCGGGAATAAACATTTTATTTTCACGCGAATACAAAACAATGCTTTCGCGGGAATAAACATTTTATTTTCACGCGAATGGAAACCGTTGCTTTCGCGGGAATGAATAATTTATTTTCACGCGAATACAAAGCAATGCTTTCGCAGGAATAAATAATTTATTTTCACGCGAATGGAACCCGTTGCTTTCGCGGGAATAAACATTTTATTTTCACGCGAACACAAAACAATGCTTTCGCGGGAATAAACATTTTATTTTCACGCGAATGGAAACCGTTGCTTTCGCGGGAATAAACATTTTATTTTCATGCGAATGGAAACTGTTGCTTTCGCGGGAATGAATAATTTATTTTAACGCGAATACAAAGCAATGCTTTCGCGGGAATAAACATTTTATTTTCACGCGAATACAAACCGTTGCTTTCGCGGGAATAAATGATTTATTTTCACGCGAATGGAAACCATTGCTTTCGCGGGAATGAATAATTTATTTTCACGCAAATACAAACCAATGCTTTCGCGGGAATAAACATTTTATTTTCACGCGAATACAAACCGTTGCTTTTGCGGGAAAAAATGATTTATTTTCACGCGAATGGAAACCATTGCTTTCGCGGGAATGAATAATTTATTTTCACGCAAATACAAACCAATGCTTTCGCGGGAATAAACATTTTATTTTCACGCGAATACAAACCGTTGCTTTCGCGGGAATAAATAATTTATTTTCACGCGAATGGAAACCATTGCTTTCGCGGGAATAAACATTTTATTTTCACGTGAATGGAAACCGTTGTTTTCGCGGGAATAAACATTTTATTTTCACGCGAATGGAAACTGTTGCTTTTGCGGGAATAAAAAATTTATTTTCACGCGAATGGAAACCGTTGCTTTCGCGGGAATAACTAATTTATTTTCCCTCGAATGGAAACCATTGCTTTCGCGGGAATAAAAATTTTATTTTCACGCGAATACAAACCAATGCTTTCGCGGGAATAAAATAGTTATTTTCACGCGAATAGAAACCAATGCTTTCGCGGGAATAAAACATTTATTTTCACACGTTTACCTATATAAGAGACAACAGTTTCAGACAGAGAGCATCCAGTTCAACAACAGTGAGCAAAGGAGCAACATCTATCTACTACATCTTCCATTGCAACTACTAAGAGTTCTCTCTTCATAAAGGTAAGACTAAAAATACAATTATTTCCGCTAGCTAACACAACTATCTGAAGGCTTTATGACATATCTATCTTTAAATTGATTATAAAGAACTGAACCAATTTTTTCTGTTTTTCAGAATGAATACTCAAGACGTAGGAAGTCAACCATTGTATCTAAAGTCGGAATCTCAGCCTGATGAAAAGGTAAGAATTAATAAAAAATACTATTTAACACCTGTTGAAAACCTTTAATTATTTTAGTTATCTAATTATCGCTTGTATTTTAGAACAATACAACAACAAATCCAATCTACTTAAAGGACTTCCTTCCAGAAATTTATCATAACTATGTGATAAATAATGATGTTGTTGAAGAAAAAGCTGTAGAACGTTTGACATTTCAAGTTATAATATTCTGTATAACTCAACGCATGATGAGTATGGGGATGTGTTGTAAGAAACATGATATATCTACAGAACTTTTTGATGACATTATAAAAAACGGTTTCGAAACCGTTTTGTCAATGGTGGAAGTCGTTAATATTAATGATTTTTTAAAAGAAATTGAAAGAAGTGCTTGGAATCAAATAGTTTTCAAAAAATTATATAACATGAAGTGGAACAAAAAAACTTTTTATAAATTCAGAAAGCATATTTATAATTATGTCCAAATAGATAAAGGTCTATCCTCTTCTGTAGGTATTTTAGAACTAATGTTAGAAGCGTTTCATACATATTTATGAAAAATTTTTAGTTGTTTTTTTATTATTTTACAATATTTTGTTCAAACTATTATATTTTATTTCTTACCAATTGAGATGTTAAAAGCAGTATGATATTAAGTAAATACATATATATATATATTTGAACACATCCTTTGTTGTCTGTCTCCACATCCCAATAGTTTAATAAGCACATTTTCAATCTATCATAACTCTATGGTCTTAACTGCTTTTGGCATAAATACATATATATATATAAGACACTCTAAGTAATAAATACACTCTTAGCCACTCATGCAAATATTACCCTTTTATTTTTAGAATGTTATGGATGCTCTTTCTGAAGAGCTTCTTTGCACAGATCCATATCCAACAGAAAATAAAATGAAAAACGGCAAAACAACTACTAAGAGAAGGAAAACTGCTCCAAAAAAGCGAATAGTAAGGAAACGAAAAAAAATAGTGAGAAAACAAACTACTTCCGTTGATAAGCAAACAATGGAGAGTGCAGCTATAGCTCATTTAACAGTTGAATGTCTCAACGAAAGGAGAGCTAGGGAATTAGAAAAGTCTAAAGGTTCTCAAGTGATTGACTCACCAAAAGTTCCGATTTGCAAAACATTTGAAGATCTTCTTATCCCAAGCATTATGCGAGTGACTGGTGTGATACATCCATCAAGTAAGGAGAAGTGTAGATATTCTCAAGTACGCTACCATGATCCTTCAGATATAAATGAACTCGAACCCAAAATACTTTTCTGTCCAGTTGAAATAGCTAAAAACTTCAACTGTGATAATTACCCCCCTCCATTTAACGTTGTATATTTGGGTAGAAAGGGAAAACCAAAAAATAAAAGTGTTCTTTGGTATGATGTCAGACGTGTTACCAGACATCCTTTAAGCATTAAGAAAGCTGAAGAGGAATCACTATATTTGAGTACATTGACTAAAGGTCAGCTCAAACGCTTCTTGAACATCAACACCCTCAATAGTTTTCAACCCGGTGCTATTTTTCCTTACCAAGATGTTGTTGATAGATTCGTTCCTCATCGATTTAAAGGAGGGCAGTCGAATGTAATTTGTATCCGTTATACCATTGAACAATGTGGAGAAACGCTGTTGAAGACGCTTGCCATACCAGACAAATATGCTTCAGAAGCTAACCGATATACTCAAGGTGTGATGATCTACAAAGGAAAAACAACCCACGGAAAATTTAAGACAGAATACGATCTTTCATTTTGCTCTCCATACAGTCTCAGTCAAATGTATTGGAGACAATATTGTGATCAAGCAAAGCACAATAAAGCAATATTAGAAATTGATGATGATGATGAACTTGAAGATTTTCTACGTGGAGATTTTGATGATTTTTAGACAGGATATGTTGCTGAAAAAATATGGACATGATTTTGGACATGGCCATGTACATAAATATGAACATAGGTATGTACATAAATGGACATGAATATGGACATGTGTATAAATGGACATGAATACGTACATGTACATGAATATGGACATGTGCATGAATGGATATGGATATGTACATAAATTGAAATGAATATGGACGTGGGTGATTTTCCAACATATTTTATAGCATTCAATATACTTATTATGTAATAAATGTATATTATTCAATGTAGATATAAATATATCCATAAATATGTACATAATTATCCATATATACATGAATGTATAGAAAACTAAAAAATCTCTCTCCTCTCTCTCTCCTCTCTTTTCTCTCATCTCTCATCTCTCCTCTCCCCTCTCTCCTCTCTCTCAAGATACCATATGAGTTCGAATTATGTAAGAAAATTATCAAAACTTAATTATCATATGAGTTAGAATTATGTATAGAATTATCAAAACTTAAATGCCATACATTCAAAATCTATATACCATACAAGTTCAAATTAAGTAAAAAAATAATCAAAACTCAAATACCACTTAAATGCCACTCAAATGCCACTCAAATGCCCCTCAAATGATATACAATATAAACTCGGCGAATTCATTCAATGCCGTAACCCATTGCATCACCCCAGATTATGACCCCACAAAAAAACACTTGGTAGGGAGATCTGCTCATATATTACTACTACTAGCAATCATTTTTGTTCAGAAAACTTATTTCATAGAGCTTGACAGCTTCTAGCAAACATTTCTTGGCTTCTTGCTGCTTTTTTGTAATGTTAATCTCAACTAGGGTCTAACCTGCACGGTCATGGGAATATGAATAAAACTAATGCTAAAAAATTATTAGAAAGAAATAGGGGGAGAAGAGGGCTTGAAGGAATAGAGAACAGGAACCATAGTGGCAGCAATAGCAGCATATATTGGCGTGAAGAGGTAGGATTTAGGGGTTGAACTGAAGGAAAATATCGTTGCTGATGGCAACAGGTGTGACTAACTTCAGTTGGTTTTTGTTGTTTGCAGAGGGCATTGCAGCGGAGATATATTTATATCCGTAGATGTAAACCCATTATTACAGCTCGGTATGCAATATTTGGCATTTGGCGGTTATTGCTAAAATGCCAAAACATTCGTTTTAATATATAACATAACACGCATCAAACTAAACGACTTACACACACACGATGTTTTGTAGATAAGAGATACAAGTCCTGCCCCTCTAACAGATGCTTTAGAGGAAGCTATAGACGCAGCTGTAGAATTTGTTAAATGGTACAGAACTGCTCCACAACGTACAATAATCAGAGACAGCCTAGTTGCACTTGTACAACACTATATTGATGGGGTATGTATCATATAATAAAACCCTGGAGATTTAAGTTTTAGTGAAAGTTCTTGAAGTCAAGCTTTTGTACCACCAATAAATTGATGGCCATGCAGCAACATGAGAATTCCTGGTTCTCTAACCTCAGTTTTTCCAACAATACCGAGGTTTAGTTATGTAATTCTGTAAAAGATTCTTGTCTCGTTACCCAAGATTACTATTAATCTTAAGTACTCTACTTCTCACCAGAGTGGCACCTCTCTCCGGTGCCACTCTGTCAATAGACTCTAACAAACAGTGTGGAGCCCGTGGTTCAGACAGACTAGTCTAGTTATGGTGTACAATACCATTTATTAGCATTCTGTACAGCTCTAAGAAGGTAATGCACTAGACTAGAGTATAATGGCGAGTCAAGTGCAAGTGTGAGAAGATCCCAGCCTTATATAGGCTGGGGTACAGGAAGCTAATGTGATATATAACAATGTGACCAATAGTTCATACAGGAAGTAAAATGAGCGAGCGAGTAATAATACATAGATAAAAATAACAACGAACGTAGAGTGATTGCAAATAATTAAATTTAATGGGCGCCCAGGGACAAAGGGCCGGGATGAATGGGTAAATTGTCTGGTGGTATGCTGTCCCATCTCCTTCGAAGTTCTGGGGTTTTCTATAGCCTGGTGTCCACTTTTCTCAACGTCTAGAGTTTGCCAAGTCCTGGACTTGACATTCTGAGGCTCCACAGCTATCTTGTGCCGGCCCTGGGTGACTCATACCAGCCCTGAGAAGCTCAGTACAAACTGGGAAGGGGTTCATACTGGCCCTGTGAAGCGTTCACTACTGTACTGACAGTGCTGGTTATTTCAGTGCTAACAACAAGGACTGCCAGTGGCCTGTCACTGGTCTTGCTTGGTACAAGAGGGTCTCTTTAATACGGATACCAAACTGATGCTTATATGAACGATCATCTAAACAGGTATTTTGGTGCCTACCAATACCGAAACGTAGTTGTTACGGATTTTTATGGTATTTCGTAGCATACTAGTGTAAACCCTACTAGTGTAAACCCTACTAGTGTAAACCCTACTAGTGGAAACCCTACTAGTGGAAACGCTACTAGTGGAAACCGTACTAGTGTAAACCCTACTAGTGTGACCATACTAGTGTAAACCCTACTAGTGGAAACCCTACTAGTGTAAACCCTACTAGTGTAAACCCTACTAGTGTAATCCCTACTAGTGTAAACCCTACTAGTGTAAACCCTACTAGTGGAAACCCTACTAGTGGAAACCCTACTAGTGGAAACCATACTAGTGTAAACCCTACTAGTGTAAACCCTACTAGTGTAAACCCTACTAGTGTAAACCCTACTAGTGTGAACCCTACTAGTGGAAACCCTACTAGTGTAAACCCTACTAGTGGAAACCAATATATGTGATATACATAGGCACTGTTGGTGCCTTGGACGATACAGCCATGGTGGCTCTGGGGCCAGGCGCTTCCCATCTAACCAAGGGATGCAGGTTCAAGTCTCCTCCTGAGCAATTCCTTATTTACAACCATGTGCCTAATTGGCACACAATGTGCCAACATGTCAGATCCTTAATTTCTAGTGCAACTCTTCAGAATACAGTTTGACCCAAAGGTGAGGAGGGGGTCAAATAATTGCAAGCATATGGAGCTGTTACCAGAGGCATGTGACAGTGTAGGATTGTGTTTAGGGAGAGTCTTCT
The DNA here is from genome assembly GCA_945261195.1 of Cryptosula pallasiana. Classification (NCBI taxonomy): domain Eukaryota; kingdom Metazoa; phylum Bryozoa; class Gymnolaemata; order Cheilostomatida; family Cryptosulidae; genus Cryptosula; species Cryptosula pallasiana. The sequence goes on along the minus strand of OX183130.1, from coordinate 8,366,473 downwards.
ACCAAATTCACTTCAGCACCCACAACTTTGATACATTAACCTTAAAGTTTTACGTGAAGTTGTCTGTAAATCGGCGCAGTAGGTCAATGCCATGGGTTGATGCTGTACGAGATGTCACATGTCGATGCCATCGTTGATTTGTGTCGACCTGGCACCATAGTTAGTTAGCCGCAGTAGCTAGCCATTACAGACATACATGTACTTCCTCACTGCAAGACTTTCAACATTATGCCAGCTCTATAATTCTATTAGCTTTGCAAATCTTTCAGATTTTTTGAAGGTGTTTTAGTTGAGTGAACATAACAATTCAGCATTGGTAGGTTTGCTATTATGTACCCACAGGCATGGATAGGTTTGCTATTATGTACACACTGGCATTGATACGTTTGCTATTATGTACACACTGGCATTGATAGGTTTGCTATCATATACACACTGGCATTGGTAAATCTACTATTACGTACGCACTGGCATTCAGGTGGTACATTATATGACCGTTATCTCCAGAACTAAAGCATGTTTACAGTTAACATATTAACTGCAATTTATTCTGCATATCATAATTAACAGTCTGTTTTTGTGGAGAAGAAACACCAGGTTTGCTTTCCGAGAGTTGCAATCAACAACAAAACTTATTTTCCATTTGAACTACAAATTATCTGGCTGCAAAAATTGAAGCAACACAAAATAAACATATGAAATCGTTGCATAATCAATAGAAAAATAATCATTCGCTAATTGATGCTTCTTTTAATAATTTGGGTTTTACAGAGTAGTGATTTTTACACAAAACAAAAGACAACTCCAACAAGTGAGTTACATTTAGAATTTTTTTAACCCTTGAAACTCAGAGAAATAAAATTGCCAAACAGATTCGTGGAAAGTTATTTTATTACCCTTTTACAAAGTACATATTTCTTTTGGTAGCTTTGAGCAAAATTTGTGACTATTAGTTTTGTGCTCAAATACTCCAGTTCTTTCCTACCTGATCTGATTGTTTATTTGAATCATTACTGGTTAGCTAATTACAGCTGTTGACGACTTGACTTTGCTATGCTGTGTGTGCTACTGAAGTATGTCAATGCTATAGTATATGACTGTATTATTTAGGCCCTTCAGCCCTGGCCAGAACTAGCTGAAGATCCAGCAGTACCAGGAGATCCAGCAGTACCAGGAAATCCAGCAGTACCAGGAAATCCAGCAGTACCAGGAAATCCAGCAGCGAATCAAGAACATCCAGACCACCGAGTATGTATAGATTGCTACAAAATATCTATAACTACGATTAAAATCCACTCGATGCTCTGCTGTTTGTTGCAGACTCAATTAACGTTATAACATTATATTAAGCGTGGTTATAAACTTATCCCTGTTATATCATACAGCAGCCCTTGGGTTCTATAAACTTATCCCTGTTATATCATACAACAGCCCTTGGGTTCTATAAACCTATCCCTGTTATATCATACAACAGCCCTTGGGTTCTATAAACCTATCCCTGTTATATCATACAACAGCCCTTGGGTTCTATAAACTTATCCCTGTTATATCATACAACAGCCCTTGGGTTCTATAAACCTATCCCTGTTATATCATACAACAGCCCTTGGGTTCTATAAACTTATCCCTGTTATATCATACAACAGCCCTTTGGTTCTATAAACCTATCCCTGTTATATCATACAGCAGCCCTTGGATTCTATAAAACTCTCCCTGTTATATCATACAGCAGCCCTTGGGTTCTATAAAACTATCCCTGTTATATCATACAACAGCCCTTGGGTTCTATAAAACTATCCCTGTTATATCATACAGCAGCCCTTGGGTTCTATAAAACTATCCCTGTTATATCATACAGCAGCCCTTGGGTTCTATAAAACTATCCCTGTTATATCATACAACAGCCCTTGGGTTCTATAAAACTATCCCTGTTATATCATACAACAGCCCTTGGGTTCTATAAAACTATCCCTGTTATATCATACAGTAGCCCTTGGAGTCTATAAAACTATCCCTGTTATATCATACAGCAGCCCTTGGGTTCTATAAAACTATCCCTGTTATATCATACAGCAGCCCTTGGGTTCTATAAAACTATCCCTGTTATATCATACAACAGCCCTTGGGTTCTATAAAACTATCCCTGTTATATCATACAGCAGCCCTTGGGTTCTATAAAACTATCCCTGTTATATCATACAACAGCCCTTGGGTTCTATAAAACTATCCCTGTTATATCATACAGCAGCCCTTGGGTTCTATAAAACTATCTCTGTTATATCATACAACAGTCCTTGGGTTCTATAAAACTATCCCTGTTATATCATACAGCAGCCTTTGGGTTCTATAAAACTATCCCTGTTATATCATACAGCAGCCTTTGGGTTCTATAAAACTATCCCTGTTATATCATACAACAGTCCTTGGGTTCTATAAAACTATTCCTGTTATATCATACAGCAGCCCTTGGGTTCTATAAAACTATTCCTGTTATATCATACAGCAGCCTTTGGGTTCTATAAAACTATCCCTGTTATATCATACAACAGTCCTTGGGTTCTATAAAACTATTCCTGTTATATCATACAGCAGCCCTTGGGTTCTATAAAACTATTCCTGTTATATCATACAGCAGCCCTTGGGTTCTATAAAACTATCCCTGTTATATCATACAGCAGCCCTTGGGTTCTATAAAACTATTCCTGTTATATCATACAGCAGCCCTTGGGTTCTATAAAACTATTCCTGTTATATCATACAGCAGCCCTTGGGTTCTATAAAACTATCCCTGTTATATCATACAGCAGCCCTAGGGTTCTATAAAACTATCCCTGTTATATCATACAGCAGCCCTTGGGTTCTAAAAAATGATGATTGAAGTTCCTGAACAGAAAGTAACTGAAAAATCTCGCACAGAAAATATACCATCGTTGCCAAGCTAATGATGAGAAGTGAAATATTATTTGAAAGATTTTGCATTTATGAGCTACATTGCTGAGTATTTTCTGTTGTTGTCTAAATTCTCCATTCTCTCTCTTTTGACAATAGGCAGTTTCTCTACTGTCCAGCATCTGCCTTGGTTTGAACTCTTTGCCTAAAGCCAAACTTTTTTGTCTCTACCTTTCTAGAGTAAGTCCTCCAACCTAAGTATGGATATTTGTGTACGGTTACAGCTATCGCTGCCGGAATAAAAGTATAAACAAAAGTACGACAATAGGCACCTTCGGCTAAGTGAAGGCAAAAACTCTGCTCATTTCTAACAGTTCCCAAAGATTGATGCACTCAAAACAAGTGGCTGTGAAGAAAAGTTATATGTCGTGCAGGCTAAAGAACAAAAAATAAATAAACTTATATTTTTCATTATTACTATGATAAATAATTATTTCTACTGAAACTGTACAGACAAATAAACCAAAACTTTTGGTATCACTAATGTATTGCCACTGCGACACACAGATTTTTGACTAATAAATTATTATAATTATTATGGCCTTGGATCAACGATTGTTGCTTGCATGATGACGACTCGATGTATCTAAAACAGAAACATTTATTGCCATCAAATGGCTCTGATTTTAAAAGTAATACACAAATAAAGAAAAAACAGTTCCCTATGTTGCAAACCAGCGTTGTTCTCACAAACACCCCGGCTCTAAATTTCTCCCAAAACCGGACCGTGAAGAAATGTTATGCTGTACTCGCCGAAACAAGATAAATTCGCCCATTCATGAGGATCCTGACTTCTTACTCACCTGAAAGAGCCTATCCAAAACCACTCTAAAACCTCCCTTGTCGGCTCAGGTGCAAACATTTCCCTTTAATGAAATGGAGTTACATTCACTCCTAGTAGGCAACTGGTATCAATCACTGGCCTGTTGTTCACTCAAAAATCCTTACAAAGTTGGTTGCACTTTGAAAAAGAACTGCTGTATTATAATGTATTGATTTAACAAGTTTCACTGCTCTGTATATGATAAGCCCATAATGTGTAGATCAGTGACATGACCAAACGTAATTGATTCTTTAATTGAATCTTAGAATGCGGTATTCTTTCATTTCTTAAGCACTTGAATTTGCATTCAAATTTTGAGGTTCCAAAATCAGGGCATTTGATATTGTGGAAAATTTTTGTACTAAAGCTGATCATAACCTCCACTCCTCTCCACTCCTTGCCTTAGATTACCCCTACACCCCTTCCCCAGTACGACTTTTATATGGACCCGAGATCCCCTTTATGTTATATATTAGCTATACCGGGTTAAGAGAGTCAGCTATACCCGGTCCTATACCGGGTCTATGTTAACCCTGTATCCACCATATAGAGGATATAGGGCCTATCTCAGGCCCGTATCCTGACTCAGTTAGCTGGATAGCTTTGAAAAGAAAAGCCTGAGACCCTATGATCCTCCAAACTCATATAACACATATAACTTTATATATCCATGAAAGCAAGAGTCGTTGGATATGGAACTTGACTAAAAAAGTATGACGGGGGGGGGGAGAGGGGGTGAGTGTTCCCCTTTGCTTCCTATAAACGGAGCTGTTGTACTGTTTGCCATCAGAGGTTAAGTGGATCTTGTGTAACACACATATTATATTACTAAATCAAACCGTGGAATAAAGTATTTAATCTCTAAGACCTGTGTAATGTGACTGGGTTGTGGACCCGTGGAGTCATTAATGTCTACTTTTGGGTTAGAACCCCGGGTGTGTGGAGCAGAAGTGGAAGAGTGCGTGCGGAGTGTTGGTCATTGTATTCGTAGTAGAGGGTGAAATCCACAACAGATACCTATTTGAATTTTAATATTAAAAACTTTAGATATTTGAATTTATATCTGAGTTTGATTTTTAGCAATTACAGGTATTTAAATTTATATTCAAATTTCAATGTTAGTGACAATATGTGTTTAAATGTATGCTTGCATTGAAATGTTAACAGCTACATGTATCTGACCTTGAATTTTAGGAGACATAAGCATTTGAGTCTGTTTGAATTTGTTGTTGAGAGTCGGTCCGATCTCTGTCCAATCCTTGGTTTAGACTAACCAAACCCCTAAGAATGCCCATGAGGCTGATAAAATAATACATTAAATAAATTACTGTTCAAAACATGATCGTACATTTTTGAGCTTGCCAAGGCAAGTCTAATTGAACGCTTGAAGAAGAAATCCTAGTGACGCCCACAGTTAGAGCCTGTGAAGATAAAAACAATGCAGTGGACTTTTGGAAAACTTATTATAATTAACTCACAACTCATCAATCCAACTGCGTGAGCAGGAACGCAGTAAATTTTTAGCTAAGATGGTTGGGCAACTCCAAAGTCAAAAACTCAAAAATTTCGGGTTTTGCAGCAGTGTAAAGCCAACGTGCGCCTGCACCCGCGACGATCAATAGAGATGGAGACGCAGTCGCCTAGTGTAAACGAGGCTTTAGGGGTTTGGTTAGTCTAAACCAAGGATTGGACAGAGATAGGACCAACTCTCAACAACAAATTCAAACAGACTCAAATGCTTGAAGAAGGTATCCTAATGACGCCCACAGTTAGAGCCTGTGAAGATATAAATAATGTATGGTATTAAGTTATAGTGAACGCGTTTTATTGCAAAATAAAACTTCTAATTATTTCTTGCGTAGTTTAAAGGTGGTTATTTGAAGTTTGAGATGGCAAATAATATGAATGCCTTCACTATGAATGTTCTTATCATAAGGCAAAAAGGCTATAAAAAGAAATGTTGGACAACCATTTTTATTTCCAGTTTCTAAAAACATTTACATCTTTTTAATAACATTTTTGGTTGATCTTGAAAGGTTTAAGCAGTGAAAAAAATTATGAAACTTATTTTGATGATAAACTAAAAAACTATTACTACAGATAAAATAGATGGAAGGAAACCAAGGTGAAAAGAAAGGAAGGGGGTAAAATCATCTGTTGTTGTAACAGGCTACAAGAGGTGGGCAAGACGAGAAAGGAATGGCAAGTGAGTAGACAGAAGTGGGGGGGGGGGGGGGGGAGGTTGGGGTGGAGGCAAGCGCACGAGTGGCTATATGAGTTGAGAAGACTCACTAGGTATATTCTCTGGCTGGGTTGATGAACAGTGGAGTAGGGGTGCTCTAAGATACCCTAAGCTTAGAGATTAACAATGGGATCATACAACACTATAGGGAAACCCCATGTCGGTGGATGCCTAAAAACATGACGGTAATAGGCAATTCGGCTCAACGATGTGAAGTGACAAGCGAGGTAAGTATCATTGTTGAAGGCATAAAATTGTCCCCCCTAACCGGCAATTTCAACGAGTCAACCTATTATCATTGTGTTTGCCGTATCTTAAAATGTGGCAATATATTATAGCGTATGTAAAAATTATAACAAACTAATTAATTTCTGTTTGTAAAGGAAATAAAATGGGATTGCTTCCGCCACATAGAAATAAACATGCCAGTGAAATAAAGCACAAAAAAGAATCTGTTAAATGACACACATTGATGAGGCCCCAATGACTATTTAATGACTAGCCTACGTGTAGGGTATTTGAGGAGAACTTAATAGATATATTTGCACCTTGGGATGATGAACAGCTGCTAATATGTATATTTGGGAACAACATCGGTGGCCAGCAAATGCATTGATCAAGGCTTTTACATTTTATTATACAATTATGAGAAATTATGTCGTTCGATCCGGATCGGTTTGTGAAGACATGAAATTCCCGTATGTGCATTGTAACAAACATAATTATTTTCACATGTACTTCATCAACAACGTTTATCATGTCGTTAATTCCTCACTGATGCTACGCAAAGTAGCAGATAGTGATAGCGAGTCAAAAAATGATTTAATTTTTTCCAGCTGGTTTATTTTGAAGCAACTTGTTTTTGCATAACAATAACAATTATTTTTATAGTTTTAACAAAATAACTCAACTATTTATTATGATAATCAATTAATTTATAGCAGGGGCGTAGGTTCTCAAAAATTTGCCCCGCGCTAGCGGAAAACTTTGAAAATACTGTGGCTCAGATGCATGGAAATGGCGATTCAGGTGCAAAAATGCAGTACATGCAAAACACCTTCAAACTAGCACTAAATTGCTTAGCACCACAAGCAAAAGTACACATCACTCAAATAAGTTTGTCTTTATATGCATTTGCGTTAATGAATAATAATAATAAATAACAACATTGAAATCAGCAACTAGTAATAATTTGGAAAGCAGTAATGTGAACATTTAGTTTAGAAGTCAGTATTAGCAGTGATGAAAGGTAGTGACACTAACTACTATTATGCAAGTTAAATAAACTTGAATTTCATGCAATTATTATCGTCATCATCACAAGATAACCATCATATACATGATTTCATAAAATAATCTATGATAACAGATTAATAATAGAAATAATAATAATCAACGATGATAATAAACTGATAGCAGTAGTAGATAAATAGTAAATAGATAGTGAACAAATCATCAACATTATTATTATTATCGATCATCACCATCATCATCATCAGCTGTTCTTTGTCTCCGAAGATGACCTCTGGTGAACCAAACCTTTCCATTGACTTTGGTTTTTGCTGAGATTGCCAGCTTCCAACCGGATCTTCTTGTCCTTGAGGTTCCGTTTTACAGTGTCTTCGAATCTCAATCTCGGTGTGCCAATACCTCAGGCCCCTTCTTTGAGTTGTGAATAAAAGATCTGGTTGGGTAGCCTAGTGTTCTCCATTCTGTGCACATGTTCAACCCATCTCAGGTTTCTTTGAATGAGGAGTTCATGCATACTAGGTAGGTTGGCCTGGGCTAGAATCTCCTCGTTCGAGATGAAGTCCCGCCATTTCACATTAAGAATCTGACATAGGTGTATCATCATATAGGTTTTGAGTTTGTGAGCAGCTAGCCTGACCAGGTCTCAGCTCCATATAACAGAGATGAAAGAACAATTGCCCGATAAACCGAGCATTTTGTTTTGAATGTCAGATCATTGTTGTAGCACACCTTTGACTTGAGTCGGCCAAAGGAGATTGAAGCATTGGACATCCTGGTGTTTATCTCTTCATCCTTTTGTTGTTACTCATAACTGTCGATCCAAAATATTTGAACTTTGTGACACTGGCGGCTTATTATCAATAAAAATTAAAAACAGACAAAAATAGTGATTATTATGTAGCCAAATATATAAATAATATAAATAACCGTTATCATAATAACAATAATTATAATAATAATTAATCAATATAAGCTATAAATAATAATAAAAAACAACATCATTATTTTAAGTTACAGTATTATTATTCATTAATTAATAACAGAGATGGGGGCAAATCAAAAATTTTTGACTCAAATCAAATCATTTTCCAAATGGACCAAATCAAATCAGGGACGCGAGAAATCGAGGCAAATCAAATCAAGTCAAATCAGTAAAAATTTCAAATCAAATCAAATATTTGCATTTGATTTTCAAATATTTGTTTCAAATCATTTTTCAAAACAAGCCCTGGGAGCGAAAACAAGCACACAAAAGCCATTATTTTCATCCTCTCTGCATTAATAGTGGGGGGAAAAGTGCCTAAAGTTCAAAATCCCATATAAAAGTATGTTGACATAGATGGTCACTGTTGACATTTCTGCGGCTCATGTCCAATATTATTTCGCAATCACCTTATTGTACCATATAAAAATTGAGCTCTTACAACTTATTCATGCCTTCACTAGTCAGTCATCACAGAAGTGAGGGTTGCATGCGACAGCATTGTGAACAGGCCTTTACAGCTTTGTGCACTCCTACTTCATTTAGATGTTAATAGGCATTTTCGGATCGAGAACGTTCATTCCAAAATGGGCGAAATTTTCGTTTTTTCGGCGAGTACAAAACCTGTTTTTTGGAACTCTATGCTGAACGGTGGTTTTACCGTTCAGGGGGTCGTCCACCCTATGACGTTCTTGATCCGAATGCGTAGAGTTCTCCTATAATAAATATTTTTGCAAATAATGAGCCCTTTTACGTTAGTTACAATAACAAGACAAGAGTGATGAGGCCTCAAGTTTCATTTCTAACAATAATAATAAAATAAATAATAACAAGTCTTGAAGCATGTTGATGTTGAAATTATTTTTGGACACATTTTGTTATGTCTGGTTCGTATGGAACAGTGTTTTCTAATGACTGATGTAAACTTTATTGGTTCACAACGTAAAAACTGTAATAACAAAATACAGTCAATTAAAATTACATAATAAGTGGTTAAAATACATCGAGATATGATGAGTTACAAACGGATAGCAAACTACTGCTGCATTGATTAATACGAAAGCAATATTCAGGTATAAAACTGCAATAAAACAAAAGACAGGTATATGGGTGTATAGCATACCTCGTGCTCTCAGTAACGAACCAGCATAATATGCTGACTACATGGTGATATAAAGAACAGGTTTGTGATAATAATTGTAAATGGCTCTAGTGCTATATGTCTTTGGAACTGATCTGGGTGAAGCTTGTTGGCAGCATTTATACCTGGTCAATCTCTAGTATGATTCAAAGGGTTAAAAATAACAAGCAAACAATGTAATAAAAATGTTATTAAAAGGAAAAATTGTTTGTGTCTGGAAAATCATCAATGCCTCAATGACTCATCTGTCCCCAGGCAGCAACCAAGTGATGCAACAAGGATGTAGGTGCAGAGCACCCCAACACCCACACAGATTTTAGGCCACGAACCCTGCTGTCACCTCGAGTCACCTCAGCCCACACATCCAGCTGGCAGCAATAAACATGAGGACACTCACTAACGACTGACAAACACGAACTTCACTGATGACCGCCCAACAAACAATGCATGCTACACTTATGATTATTTACACTCCCCCTTTTAATTTGACTGGGTGGGTGCAAGTCGAATTAACACTTGAACAGATTTTTTTTTTTAAATTTTTCAACATAATTTTATACTCTACTAAAGCTTTACTGAAATGTATTCTCTGTTTTACATAAGACTACTAATTTGTGAATTGGTCTCTCTACGAAAGTAGGAGGTGAGAGTCGCTTTCCTTTTTTACTTAGTTGACTGTCCCCTAGGAGCAACTTGACTTTACGTACCAAATTATCCTGACTTGGAGTTACCTCCACCACACGAGCTAAAGGCCAATGGTTTCTGTGTGCATTGTTATCTAACAAAACAACCACATCCCCTACTTGCACATTAGGTTTACTGGCTGTCCATTTTTGTCTCACTTGTAAGGTTTGCAAATACTCTTTGCGCCAACGATTCCAGAACTCATTTGCCAAATCTTGTACTACTCTCCAACGTTTTCTAGAATAGGTGTCTTCTCTATCAAACTCACCCGGGGGTGGCAAAACAACCTTGGATTTCATAGTAAGCAAGTTGTTTGGAGAAAGAGGTACTGGAGCTTTGCTATCGTTGGTGTTAGTGGTCAGCGGTCTGCAGTTAATTATTGCCATAGATTCATAGAGAAAGGTTCGAAGAGTGCTTGCGTCAAGCCTAGCTTTGTGGCCAGCAAGAATGGAATTTAGAATGCTGCAAATAGTGCGAATTTGTCTTTCCCATACTCCGCCCATATGGCTAGAATAAGGAGTGTTTGTCACGAAATCAAAATGATTTTCAATCCCAAAACCATTTAATTTGGAGTTGCCCTCTTTCATGGCCTTTGACAGTTCATTTGATGCTCCAATAAAATTGGTCCCCCTATCGGCGTGGAGTTGTCTGATCGGCCCTCTAATTGAGATAAAGCATCGAAGAGCATTTGTAAATGCATCAGTGGTCATATCATCTATCAGCTCAATGTGAATTGCCCTTGAAGCCATGCAGGTAAAAATAACACCATAACGTTTGTGTTCTTTCCGGTTTTCTTTGACTAAGAAAGACCCAAAGCAGTCGCACCCCACGTAACTGAAAGGTGGTGATGGATTTGTTCGTTCAAATGGTAAATCAGCCATTTTTTGACTTTCTGGTGATCTGCGTTGCCTACGACAAGTTACGCAATTGTGTATGTATGAAGATACAAGCGAGCTGCAGCCTATCACCCAAAACCCACTTGTTTTAATCTCATTGATTGTCATACCTTTGCCTTGATGTGCCACCCTTTTGTGGCAGTCGTCAATGACAAGTTTGGTGACATGTGAATTTTTTGGTAAAATTACAGGGTGTTTTTCATCATACGACATTTCGGCAGTTTTTAACCTACCACCAACTCTAATTAAACCGTTGACATCGACAAAGGGATCTAGTTTCCTTAGGTGGCTGCTTGCTTTCAATTCACTGTTTTTTATCTGCTCGTATTCCTCATGAAGGGAGGTTTCCTGTGCCCATCTAAGCACAGTAATTTTGGCCTGATCATATGCTTCCACCTCAGTCAAGGTGGAATTGTTTGTCGCTACCCTAGATCTAGCAAAGGCTTTTAATTTACCCACTGCCTTGACGGCAGCATGCAGTGAGGAGAATGCTTCAAGCTGCTTCGCCCTACATACTGTTTCCCCATTGCTCTGCCGACTAGATATTGTATGACACGTGGCCTTTACCTCAGGGTCATTGGGTGCTACTGAATAGACTTTGTCAGTCATTAGCATGTTTGAGAGGTCCTGTTGCCACAGGAACGAGGGGCCATTGAACCAGGGGGAGCTCATTAACTTGTCAACACAGCATCCTCTGGATGCCAAATCGGCAGGGTTTTCACTGGTATTCACATATTGCCATTGGTCAGGGGTTGTGAGATCCCTGATTTGCTGAATGCGGTTGGCTACATACATGTGAAACCTGCGTGAATCATTCTGAATGTAACCTAGTGTGACTTTTGAATCTGACCAAAATACTTCTTTTGAAACATTTTCAATTTTCAGCTCACTTTTCAAGAATTGTGCAACTTTTGCAGATAGCACGGCAGCTTGTAATTCTGCTCGAGGAATAGTAACTGACTTTAGAGGTGCTACTCTAGATTTGCCACATAGTAGTGCTACATGCACTTTACCACAGTCGTTAATCACCCTAAGATAGGAACCTTGCCCATAGCCTGTGGTGCTAGCATCAGCAAAGTGATGCAGTTCTGTTGCAACTACCTTACCAAAGCCTGGCGGTATTACACATCTCATGATTGACAATTTTTCAAGGCTTTTCAGGTCCTGCTTCCATGATACCCACTGCTTACACAACTCCTCACTGAGAGAGTCGTCCCACCCTGCACCTTCTTTGCACATTTGTTGCAAAATTTGTTTTCTGACCAGAATGTAAGGAGACAAGAAGCCTAATGGATCAAATATGGATGCGACAGTCGACAAAATACCTCGCCGGGTTAGTGGTTGTTCCTTTGGAGTTACTTGAAACTTAAAACTGTCATTTTCTGTGCACCACTTTACACCCAATGCTCTTTCAACAGGCATCTGTTTACCGGACTGTAAATCAAGATCTTTTAATGTCTCAGCATGTTCTGAACTAGGAATAGAGGCTAGCACATGTTTGTTGTTGCTGATAAACTTGTGTAATCTGACATTTCCTTTTGAACAAATCTCTATTGCACAGTTTACAATTTTGATCGCTTCCATTTCTGAATCAACACTCAAAAGACCATCATCTACATAAAACTCGTTTTCTATGAAGTGCCGTGCTTTTACACTGTACTCATTTGTCTCGTCACATTTGTCTTTTGCCAAGTGCCCAAGTCCGAAGGCTGCACAGCCAGGTGAAGAAGTGGCACCGAAAAGGTGAACAGTCATGCGATACACAGCCACTTTTGTCATTGTTTCATCTTCAAACCACAAAAACCTCAAAAAATTTCTGTCAGCATCTTTCACTTTAAACTTATGAAACATCTTTTGAATGTCACACATGACAGCGATTTTCCCTTTTCTAAACCTGTGCAGCACTCCTACCAGCTTGTTCATAAAATCTGGTCCTTGCAGTAAGCTTTCATTGATTGACATGTTTGCATACTTGGCACTGCAATCAAATACTACTCGAATCTTTCCAGGCTTTTTCGGATGGTACACTCCAAAATGTGGAATGTACCACATTTCACCTACATTGTTCATTTCATCTCTCACTAATTCTGCATCATTGTTTTTGATTATTTCATTCATGAACTGCATGTAATCATTGCGATATTGCTCATCTTTGGTCAGCTTTTTCTTTAACAACTCAAGCCTGTGTTCAGCCATTTTCTTATTGTTTGGTACAACTGGTCGCTTTTTAAAGGGCAATGGCATTGAATAGTAGCCCTCTATGTCTTGCTCAATGTTCCCCTCTAGAATATCTAGAAACAGTTTGTCATCATGTGCCATTTTTACATGACTCTTTTCTGAAGTGCCACTAAAATCTTGTTGCAACAGGTCAGCGACCTGAGAAGGGCTGATTTCAGTTTCTGGTTTTGAGGTGGTGACAAAGGTAACAGATTTTGGATGCTTGGCAACGTGATACTCATTTTGCAGTGTGACTATTTTATCACATTTAGACGAAGTTTTGCCATCACAAATGTGCTTAGTTCTCCCAACAATGCTCCAACCTAGTGGCGTTTTCACAGCAAATGGGTCATTATCATGCTGACCACACACAGTTTCAAGTGGTATCAAAGCTTTCGAAGTGTCATACCCAATTAACATTCCTACAGGGCAATTTTGCAGCTCAGGGATTTTTTCAGCTATATTCCACAAATGGCTCCATGTTCTAGCTATTTCTCTTGTTGGTACCTGGTTTCTGTCTAGAGGAATAAAATCTCTAGAGAATGCATTTGGCACATCAATGGTTTCATGAGTATTAAATGCTCTCACTACTAAATCGTTATATAACTTGCATGTGATGTCCTTATCACTGTTTGTCATTGTAGTAAGCTTGAGTGCTGTTGGTTGACCTTTTGTGCTCAGCTGTGCTACCGCATGGTTGGTTACAAATGTAGTATCTGACATTGTATCTAGCAAGGCATATATGAGTACTTCATGACTGGGTTTGCGTTTACTAGAAAGCCAAACAGGGACTATCATTGAAGTGAGCCCTTTTGATTCGCTGTGGCTTTCTCCACATGTTGCTAATGATGTATTTGAAGCTTTGTGCTTTACATTATCTTCAGTTGATGTATCGTTAGTCTTATTACTATTTGGCTGCTGCGTGTTGCCTTGCTTATGCATGCTTGTTGGTGCATTCCCTATTTCATTGGACTGCCTTGCAGTTGATTGCACTTTGTTGTCATTGTTCATGTTTGATTTGCTTACAGTGCTTGTCACTGTTGGTTGCTGATTTTCTTCCCTATGCATTACAGTGGGATGTGTTTTGTTGCATTTACTACATTTGGCCTTTTGATTGCAGTTTGATGACCTGTGAAATGGCAGCAGACAAGAGTAACAGAGCCTATTTTTCATAATATAGTCTCTCCTGTCATCAAAGGGTTTTTTGCCAAATGCACGGCACTCACTCAACTTGTGAAATTGCTTGTCACAATAAAGGCATTTATCACTTTTATTTGTGCGTTCATTAGCTGTAGCCAGAGTGGTTACTTGCCTTACTTTATCCCGCTGCTTGCTGGCTCTATTGGCCTGTTCGTTGTCAAGACTAATCGAAGGGCAAGAATTTGACGTCACTGGATCGTTTAAGATGTCAGCTTCATCTCTCACAAAGTTTACAAATACATGGAATTTTGGGTACGAGCCGTTAACTTTTCTATATTCTGTAACCCTACGCTTCCACCTATTTGCCAACCAATCAGGTAGTTTGCTCATCATTGACATGTTTTGATGTGAATCATTGAGTATATACAACTCATCAACTTGCTGCATAGCTGCTTCACATTGTGAAAGAAAATCAGCATAGCTTTGAATCATCACATGTTCATTCGATTTGATTTTTGGCCAGGCTCTAAGTTTTGAACGAAAGGCTTCTGCAATTGCATAATTTGAACCAAAGCGTTGGCGCAGAGTTTCTCTCGCCTTTTCATAAGCATTTCTAGATGTCAAATAGAGATAGCCGCTGATAGCATCTTTCGCTCTACCACCAACATATCTTTTCAAGTAGTGGATTTTGTTACAATCTGGTATGCCTGCATTATCTATCAATGTTTGAAATGCAATTTCCCAATCCACATATTCCAATGGTAATCCTGTGAACACAGGAGGTTCTGGTGCAGGAAGCCTGCTCGCTTGCATTGCTTTCACAAGAGAATCTGCTAAAACATGAGTATCTACTACGCTACCGCTTTCACTTCCCTGTAATTTCTGGGGTGGCTTTGCACTAGCCGGAATCTGAACAAATGCTCTGCTTTGCCCTTGAGCAGGTGTATCTGCTTCACGTATTGTGCTAACGGGTTCATGTACATTGTTTTTGTTACTTTTTGACTTCACGTGCTTTGTATAATCAAGAATTTCAGCAATTTCCTCCCTCTCATCCAAATCATACTCTTCCAAAATTTGTTTGCGAGCTGCAAGTCTTAGTTTTTTGCTTCGCAGTTCACTTGTTTTCATGTTTAGCCTCACGCTGTCAAGTTGTGCTTGTAATGCCCTAAGCTGTTGTTCATCAGCGTGCTGCTTTTCTAATTGTTCCAATTCTATCTCCACTTCTGCAGCTTCTAGTCTGTTTTTGACTGACAATACAGATGATTTTGAAACACTACTACGTACAGCACTTGCTGTTTTTCTAACATTTCTTGATAGCACAGATTGGTACTGATCAGAATTTTCAGATTGTTTTTCAGCTTCAAGCAATGCATTTTCTTGGAAATAATCTTTCATGGTTTCCATTTGTTGCATAATGTCTGAATCAACATCTGCGTTTAATTGCTCTAAGATTTGTTTATCTGCTTGAGCATCTAACCACAAGCTAGAAAGATCAAATTGAGTTTCAGATGAATCTGGCTGTCTTTCAGCCTCTTCCAGTTTTGAATTAAATTCACTGATTACATTCCAAAATTTTCTTTTTCGATTTCTAATACCCTACCCTTCTCAGTGAATGCTTTAGGTCTAGTGCTTCGCCTAATATCTGCTTGCTCAGCAGCTGATGCCATTGTTTAATCTGCACGGTCAACAACGAATTTTCAAATTTAGTCAGTAGCCAAATGAGAGTCCAAAATGCTCACTGAAGCCGCACCAGACCAATGAAACCTAAGCGCCACAAGAATGACAAGCGAACGACCGTAGCCCAAAAAATATCCAAATGTTACAACGCTCAACACCCAACCCTATCGCAACCCCAGAGCGGCCCAGCAGACCAGTACTGAATCAATGAAACACCAAGGAAATTCCAGACACAATTACAAAATGTCTCAAAATTACAGCTAGTCAAAATTTACCTAACCTAACCTAATAGCCTAAGGATTGCCAGGTATTACTGCTTGACTGCCTATTGCAAAAGTCCAATGGTAAAATACTGGTTGTAGCTCACCCAAATAGAGGTCCACGAAAGAATGTCTTGCTTGTTGTGAGAATTTCGATTGTATGATTATCCTCTTGGATATCCGTATAGAGTTTGAATGTTTGTTTATGAAGAGTAAGTTCTTGTTGAGAAGAGTTGGCTGCTCATTCAGAGGTAGAGGTTTTAGCGCCGTCTCCAGGAAAGGTTGACTGCTCCTTCCGAGAAGAGTTTTTACTGTTATGTCTGGTTCGTATGGAACAGTGTTTTCTAATGACTGATGTAAACTTTATTGGTTCACAACGTAAAAACTACAATCACAAAATACAGTCAATTAGAATTACATAATAAGTGGTTAAAATACATCGAGATATGATGGGTTACAAACGGATAGCAAACTACTGCTGCATTGATTAATACGAAAGCAATATTCAGGTATAAAACTGCAATAAAACAAAAGACAGGTATATGGGTGTATAGCATACCTCGTGCTCTCAGTAACGAACCAGCATAATATGCTGACTACATGGTGATATAAAGAATAGGTTTGTGATAATAATTGTAAATGGCTCTAGTGCTATATGTCTTTGGAACTGATCTGGGTGAAGCTTGTTGGCAGCATTTATACCTGGTCAATCTCTAGTATGATTCAAAGGGTTAAAAATAACAAGCAAACAATGTAATAAAAATGTTATTAAAAGGAAAAATTGTTTGTGTCTGGAAAATCATCAATGCCTCAATGACTCATCTGTCCCCAGGCAGCAACCAAGTGATGCAACAAGGATGTAGGTGCAGAGCACCCCAACACCCACACAGATTTTAGGCCACGAACCCTGCTGTCACCTCGAGTCACCTCAGCCCACACATCCAGCTGGCAGCAATAAACATGAGGACACTCACTAACGACTGACAAACACGAACTTCACTGATGACCGCCCAACAAACAATGCATGCTACACTTATGATTATTTACACATTTTACTGAGGATGGTGAATTAAAATAAAATTGTAATAAATAATTATAATATAAGAAAAATGTATGATAATCATTATTAATATTACTGTTATTCAAATGATATCATCATTAATAATATTATTATAAGTTGTTATAGTTTTTTTTAATTATTTTATTATACTTTAGTTAGTAAAAAAAAACAATTGTTCAAATAGCCAAACATCACCAACTGATAATAAACATTGTTAAAAATGAAAAATAGTAATTAGTAAAACACATAAGTAACTGGTAATAATTATCAAAATTATTATTTACTTTTTTATAATATATAACCAAAAAGCTGTCACCTCAGCAGGATGCGCCTTTTACTATTCACTGCGACACTAGAAAAAAAGAAGAAGATAACTCCGATGAAGTGAACTTTTGATTTTGAACGTTCATGCATAGAAATTATGCCAGGAACGAACGTCAAAATTGCATTCGGAAGCGCTTTCCCGTGCCAATTTTTTCAAGGCATGGACGTTCTTGATCCGAAAATGCCTAATGAGTCACACGAAAATAAAGTATGGAAAAAAAAGAATCTGGGTTCAAAACTATGCTCAATGCACTGATTATCTATGGAATTGGAACGAACGTGGACAGGAATGAATGCAGACACACCTGGAATGAACGTAGACACATCCAGGAATGAATGTCGACATACCTGGAACGAATGTCGACAATGCAACAAACCAGAGAATTTCGACTCTCACGCCTGGATGTGTCTACGTTCGTTCTCAGCGATATATAAAATATCATTTCGATTTTCGTTCCAAAAGTTGTCTACTTTGGGAAAAAACAGTAATTTATTTTACTCCTGGAACGAACGTCGAAATGGAAGTTTCAATGTTGCCAGTAATGAATGTTGACACTTCCTAGAACAAACATCGAATTTTCCTCTCTAACATAGTTGACTTTTATTCCAGGTCTGTCGACGTTCATTCCAGGATGTGTCTACGTTCATTTAAGCTATGTCTGCATTAATTCCTGTTGACGTTCATTCCTGTCTACGTTCGTTCCAAATTTCATTATCTATAATCTGGTAGTGGAATGCGAATGTATATTGGTATATTTTCTAAGACATGTGCATCTTTTCAAACGTTTCTTTTCTTGTTCCATCTGCAGGAGGCTGACTAATGGAAGACTTCAGATGGTTTAAAATTACATGCATATACACCATTTCATTTCTAATTGCTTAATTACTTTCTTTAGCTGTAGTGCTTTCACACCCACTAGAAAAAACTAAACACAGGTGATATGACTTAAAAATATAATGATTTGTTTTCATAATAAAAAGTATAGATAGTTCTTTTAGGTAATTTGCCACAATTTCCAATAAGTTTCATATCAGAATTAATGCAACTAAAGTAATCACTATACAAGTTTAGTATTCTGACGGATATAATGAACATATTCAATAGGATATTGAGAAGTTACGAGCTGCAAAACTACATGACGACAACCTTAATTTAATTGGTGGTTTTTGCAGCTATCAGATATTACTTAGATGTGACACAAAATCATATAGTTTTCTTTTATATTTTTTATTGTAAAGCTAAAAAATAAAGAGGCTCTACAAAAACGTCATAATGTCATGTCTGCAGATCAAATAAGAATATGTAGTGAAAATGAAGCATGAAGCTTTGTGATGTAGTTGGTTGTTGCGGGACAGAGGGTTGGATCCAATAAAAATATTGCTTATCAGCTGAGAATTACAAAACATTCCTGCCAGTGAGGCATACCATGAGATAGACGAAATTCTTTCATATACAATAGCAATAGTTCCAATATTAAACACCCGTTATTTCTTGCGGTGGTAAAAAATCACTCATTGTTCACATCAGTACATAGAGTGAACTACTTTCTAACCAGAAGATTCGAAGATATTAGAATGCTGGTTAGAGCTATACTCGCTACACTAGAACATGGTCATCACGTTTAGTACATAGATGGTTCAGGGTTAAATTCATCACAACTGTCTCTTCTATGTGAAGTGTCTTCATTCATCTTTGTATGTTTCCTCAGTAGTCCAAACTGCATGCTGGAGCACTGCATATTCAACTTCACGGAATGAGCAACTCATTTCACGGGAAGAATAACTCTTGGTGCATATGATTTGTTGAGTATTGAATCTTTTTTGACAAAAGAGATCCACAGGGTAGCCAGCACATATATCCACATCTATAACATAGCAAAGTTGAGCAATGTACAATGATGCAGGAAAATATGATTAGAGTAAATGAAATTAATTATGCTATTGCAATCTAAGTCAAATAGCATAGCATATAACAACAATGCAATGGCAAATAACAATAACACTTACTAATGTTAACCTAACATGTAATAAGCACCTTTCATTGATTACCAATCAAACTACTATCAATTTATTGGGTCGAGATGTATGAACTGCCGTACTTATGCTCTGAATGGTAAATTTAATCAATCAATAATGCCAGAAAAATATTGTTGAAAATGATAGATCATAATACAATATTCTTGAAACAGTGCCATTTGCCCAATACTGCTACAATAAAGTCAATTTATTTAATTTTTATCCACTGCTTAATTAATTGATAATAAATCATTAAAATTATCAATAGTATCAATTTTTGTGGACTAATAGTAATAACTATTACTATAAAGAATCTATAATCAGCACAATAAGTGCAATAACAATTAAAAATAATATTCTTATTAATTATTATATAACTAATTGTCATTTGTTTTTGTGGTGTATTGTTTTGATCACTACTAAACTTCAATTTTTATTATTTTCATTCCACATACTTACATGGTAATTTTTTACTCTTTGCTACTAAAAACAGTAGTCTTATTTAATTATCAATATTAATTAATATAAATAATCATTATCATCATTGAATCCATTGCCACCATGATAATTAATCATCATCATTATTTGTTATTATTATTTACAGTGCTTAATAAAGTGAAGTTACTGTAACTACATTGATGATGATAACAACAACATCAACACCACAATTTTTACAACAACAATGTTATTGTAACTAACTACTGTTATTATTATTATCATTATCCATAATAATATATTATTATTGTAATAAATAATAACAATAATAATTAATAAGGGTTTGATATCATTGATAATAATGAATAATTATTATTATCAACTTATTCAGCCATGAATAGCAATAATTATTATTATTACCATAGTTATGTGGATGAATTAATGCCATGACGATTATTATTACTAATAATAATTAATTAACAATAATAATATTACAGCGATAAAATAACCACCAACGATAAATAAATAACAATAATAATAATTATTATTATTATCATTCCTCATCATTATTATTATTTATTAATGTTGCTATTATTATTACTATGACTATTCTATGGCATTGATTTATTCATTCATTCATTGATTCATCCAAAATAATAATAATAAATCAAACAAATGATGATGATAAATAAATAATTATTATAAATAAATGAGTAATATATAATATTATTCCACCAAGTTGTTAGTAACCAAACAAACCACTCACCTAGTACACATAGTCAAACATCCATTTGTCATGTTCGTATCAATCCTTCATTTCAGGCCATTTTTGAGTAATTGTACAGAATTATTTAGTCATCTAATATTGGCAACAACATAATTAGCTCAGCCGCCATGCGGGGATATTGCGTAACTATAGACTGTAGCTTTAGTCATGAGTTGTGGCCTCTGTTACCCCACCCAGTAATCTTTTGCTAATACTTCTAATAAAGATAAAAAGATAACAAAACTATGATAATTTTTGCATTATTTATCAACAAAAAAGTTAATTTTTACCAAATGATTTGAATCTGAAAATCAAATATTTGACTCAAATCAAAAAAAAAACCAAATCAAATCAAGTCAAATCACTGAGGTAGGCAAATCAAATCAAATCAGCAAATCATCAAATCAGCTAATTTTGATTTGTTTCAAATATTCGAATACTCAAATATTCGAGTCAGCCGTGATTTGCCCCCATCTCTGATTAATAATAATAATAATTGGTATTAATTATAATTATGGTAATAACAGCACAATAACAAAAAGTATGATCAATAATAAGGTCATAATAATAATTTCATTATTTTATTAAATATTTATTAGTTGATGGTAATAGAAAAATAAAGATTTAGTAAATGAAAAATGAAAATACCAGTGATAAAAAAGAAATTAAAAAATTATTAATAAGATAATAATATTATTATAATAATAATAATGTTAAATATGGATGCATTATTTATGTGTAATAAGAACATTATAAAATAAACACTTATTTATTCATACGTTTAATAAATATATTGAACACACATATAATAATATAATCCTATTTATATATATGATTTATAAGATCTAATTATTATAATAAAAATCATAACAATAATAATTATAAATTATTATATAATATTATATAATAATAATAACAACAATAAAATAATAACAACACACTATTATTATTTATTACTATCATCATTTATTATTATTTATCAATTAAACTTATCATCAATTTATTATTATAATAATAATATCTGTATGTATTTAGGTTTATTATTATTATTATTACTGTTGTTATTATTGTTGTTGTTAGTTATCATTATTAATTATTATTACTATAATAAAATGAATAATCATCATACTGATGATGGTGAATAATTATTATTTTCATAATATAATTATAATAATTATTATTACAGTGGGGATGATGACACGGGCAACTGGGGGATTTCCGGTTTGGAAAATGAGCAGACAATTTCAGTTGACTGACAACTGGCGTTTATTATCAAAGTAATGATATATAAATATTATATATCATTACTTTGATAATAAGAGGTAGGTATGGTGGCTCATAACGTTAGACGGTTTCGTTTTCAAAGCGTATGAACGGATTTGAAATAGTCCAGACGGTTTGCAAAGCGTCTTTTACATTGAAAATAATTGGGTAATTGTAGTAAAATAGCCCAAGAAACTATGTTTAAAAACGGGCTTGTTGGTTATAATAAACTAATTGTCGGCCTCAGCAGTTGCGGGATTAATGCTATAAAACTGTATTTCCTGTCCAACAATTGTAAAATCTGAAAACCGTATAGTTGTCTTGCAAATAATTCAGACGGTTTAGAAATGATCCAGATGATTTAGAAAATTACAAACCGTATGGACGCTTTAGAAAGAGTATGAACTATTTACAAACCGTATGAATTATTTTGAAATAGTCTGAACTGTTTTAAAATAGTCTAAACTATTTTGAAATGGTTGGAAAAGTTTGCAAGGCACATGGCTTTCGAACCAAAAGCGATCGGCATCATTTTATTTATAGCCTCTATATAACTTCATCAACATAGACGTCGATCCAAAGACATAGAGCAAGTTAATTAACTGTATAAAAATGTTGTTGAATATAATCTCTAAAATGAATTTTTACATTTACAGTTAGGTTGTATTTATTATTTAAAATAATTTAAAGCAAATAATATTTAATAAATAAAAAAAATTAATTATTTATTTAAGGAAAATTCAACTGTTCAGTGTTTAGGAGAAACATTATCCATCATAAATGGACCAGATCTATGATCAATAGAGCGAACTACCAAATCGGCTCAGATTTTCAAAGCTCACGAACGATTTCACAAAGCGTTCAGAAGTTTTTGCAAAAGTTCAGACTATTTCAAATTCGTTCAAACGGTTTGGAAAGCGTTCAGACGGTTTAAAACACAAAAAGCAAAACGTTCTGAGCCACCATAGGTAGGTGCAGAACTGCCTATTTTGCGGCGTAGCCCATGTTATTTTCCTATCTAACTAACAAAAATCGTCTACCTTTTGTCCCCAAGAGTATTATCGCAATAAATCGCCAGTCCTGCACCTAAATGGATAATAAACGCCAGTTGTCAGTCAACTGAAATTGTCTGCTCATTTTCCAAACCGGAAATCCCCCAGTTGCCCGTGGATGATGATGAATGATGATGAAAAAGATGATGATGATGATGATTATTATTGATGATGGCAATAATCTTAAAAAATATTTGGTCAGTCTTCCTTACTCTGTTAGATATTTCCAGTTATGATAATAGAAGTTTGAGATTTCAATCCATAGTTTTAAAATCAATGAGCATCTCTCTATCAAGCATTATTTATCTAGCCAAGAAGATGTTGGCCTACTCTTAGCATCATCATTCTTCTGCTCAACATTACACACAAAGCTGCTGGCTAACAGGATACTGCAAAAGGGGAATTAGTCTTTTTAATTTGAACGTAGTAAGACTGATGATAAATTACAGTGCAATTCCTCAAACATAGAGGACACTTTTAAACTACTAGGACTTCTTTGGCAACTGAGGCAAAATTGTAGCCCTCTTCACATCATAGACTTAAAATTAATAATAAGGCGACAATCATATAAAAGATCAACAGTTGTATTTATCAAT
This sequence comes from Cryptosula pallasiana, assembly GCA_945261195.1. NCBI lineage: Eukaryota > Metazoa > Bryozoa > Gymnolaemata > Cheilostomatida > Cryptosulidae > Cryptosula > Cryptosula pallasiana. Next base: position 8,342,699 of record OX183130.1, on the reverse strand, counting down.
TGAGTTTTACTATTGCCACAGAGGGATAATCTGTTTGTTTTTATGATACTGACCCACGACTTTTCACTGATGAATCACGACTGAAATTTGACTCACCTGGAGTCGTCAGTCGGACCCGGTAATATACGCCCCTGATTTATAGGATATTATGATTATTTTACGTATTAATCATAATTATTAAACACAATAAACAATTTACATAACTTTTTTGATTAATAAATAATTGAAAATAATGATGGCGAAAATAAACTGCTTTCACATAAGCGTCACTTACAGGGCTATGTATTATTTCTATGTGATAGATCGGTAGTGTTCACGAGCTATGAGCATGCCTCACAAATAAATTGTATTTTTTCGTTGAGGCTAGTATTTGCGATACACTTAAAATATAGCTACTAACTCATTTGCATTAAATAAATTGCGAGAAATATTGTGCAAGACTTCACTTCCTGTTGGTAGCCTAGTTTCCTGCACAGCCTTGACAACAACTTCCCAACGTTCCACTGTTGTAGCTGGCTTGAACAAAGTGGCAATTCTTTCACAAAGAAATTCGGTTCCTAGCTATTGCGTTATTCCAACATGACCATGTGGGGGTCGACATAGTTATGTGCTGACTTGCCACTCTGCAAGTTGATGTGGTTAAACAGCATTTGGCTAAGTCTGAGTTATTGAAGGTCTGAAGTGACCGACTATGGTTCACAAACGATGCTTTGCACTAATTATAGCTGATGCTATACTGGCAGTGCTTTTTCTGTATTATATTGTGCGCGGTGAAGTTTTGTGTAAACAAAGACTTCTGAGAGCGCCCAGGTAACTCTGCTTTATTCATCCAAATGAGAGTATATTTATGTAATCAGGTAGTTCAGGCAATACAGAAGAACAAAGAAAATGAGTGGCAACAAGCCACTCCTGTACATGTAATGGCATATAATAAAATAAGTTAGAGCGTTAGCATATTGGTGTCTCTATGAATGCACAGTTGCCGTCCATTACAATATCATTTATTAAATTTATTGTATGGATCAATCCTGCAGGCGAATACAGTTAATGAGGAGAGAAAAAAAGCTGGAGCATGGTCTATTTCTGACTAAACACGTCTGTTGTGGAGGGTGGGTAGTGAGACAGCTTGTAGTTGATTTAATTATTATTTGGAGGACAGGCTATTGAGAGATGGGTATTATCGTCTGTAAACAAAATATTGAAGACTGGCAGTAACAAACAGAGCAGCTCATTGTCTGACACTAACGCTACGGCTTTCATGTAAAACTCAAGCAGGTGGCAGCTCGCTCAGGTTATTTCTGGGCTGGTTTAAAAATGCCTGAAATTTTTTTCTCTTTATTTCAAAGCGCGTCGTTTGACTAGGGAAAAGGCGTATTGTCTCATGTCTATTATGCAAGTACCTTACTAAATAATCCACTGATGCTTTTAAAAATTAACGTACCTACCGACATAGGAAGGGTCACTGATATTCCAAGTATATATACCCTACTTCACCCCTCACAATAGTTCATGCGACCCTAAATATTTGTGGGTTGTATTGAAATATTGGTTCTAAGAATATTATTTTTATACCCTTGACTTGAAAATTGACTAATTTTATTTGTAGATTCCCGTCATCCCTGAAGGACGAGAACCATCTGTAGCTACAGTGAGAATAAGAAGGCTAATTAATGCTTCCATCACATTCTATGCAAGTCAACATCATTACACCATAGATGAGTCCAGTGACAATGTCAGACAGGTGCTACAGAACTATCAGATAGAAATAGAAAGGATCCTACAAGAATGTCTCCGTGCTTCTCTACACCTTAAGGGAGACCTACAGCTAGCCTACCTGCTAACTAACCTGAGGGCAATCACCAAGAGAGTCGGTTTACTTGTATCCAAACAGACAGAAGAAAGAGTGAGAGAACTCATCAAGGACAGACAACTCGACAAAGAAGTAGAAGAGATCTTGTCTACAGTGATGTCTTCAGTCTCCAAAGAGGTGCAAGTGTTGACCAGCATCAATAAAAAGCAGATGAAGAGTTTTCTAGACAAAGGAAGAGCTGGGACAGTAGACCTAACCATAGTTACCTACTCACCACGTCTGACAGAGATTGAGAGATCGAACAGAGAGAACATCAACAAACTCCTTACAACATTTCAGTCTCACCCTCACACACATCATACTTTAGACCAACTGTTTAGCACTGAGGTAACAGTATGCATGTAATACTTTGTGTAGTTGTGTTCCTAATACAAATGTTTTTCTTTGTATTCAACATGTAACAGTTTCAAACCATGCAGGGAAGTTGGAATTAAAAATTGGTAAACTTCTGCTAAAAATCTAAAAATATTTCTGTTTTTTTTCACTGTTGCTGAGTTGAACCATGTATTTCTATTGGCAGAGTAACCAGCCACAGGATGCTACGAAAGACAGAGGGAGTTATCCACTCCTTTATTGGCTCATTAGAAAGGTTGAATCCTACCAACAACAAGGTGGATGGAGAGACCATCTACAAGTTAGTATTGATATCATTATTGGTGGTAGTTACTAGGAAGCAGTAATATGTACTTTGTTTGGACTGCTGCCAACCAAGTGTTTGCTTGTGCTTCCAGAGCTTTTGAGTTTACTACTGATAAGACGACTCTTCACAATTCCTATTATGAACTGGTTGAATTGCTACAAACGACTAAAAATAACTTTTCTAGTAGAATGTTTGTTTTGGTAACACTTGTTTTGTGTGCTGAAGTTGTTTTTTTTCTACAGGAATATCCAACCTTTCCATGAGTGCTAATGAAGTGCCTTCATTTATCCAACATTTCATGGACAAAGTATTTTTGTTTTAGGCTCACGGATTGGCTAACTTTTGTGCAGCAGCGGACCCAACCAACCTCCAACTGACAGAAAATGTGTACAATATAGAGAGAGCTGCATATGATGGGCAACATCCACTTTCCTTCAGTGAGTACCAGATGTTAAATAACCAACTGAAGCAACAGCTATGGGAATACAGAGAGGAAACCAGGCTAAGCTTTAAAGCCTTAGAGACTGCTGAACAATATTTAAACGTAGGTGACATATTTAGCCAAAGATCTACTGAAGCAGCCTTGAACTTTACCTCTAAAGTCGTATCAGCTAGTAAAAAGTGCAGTGAAGGATTTGTTAAGCTTACTAGGTCAATTATAGAGTCTAGTGTTCAGGTACTCAGCAAGTCAGGTTTGTCTCCTCCTTGTCCTTTTGTTGTCAATAATCTGGGTACTGTTGCTAGTGGTAGGGCAACTCCATATTCCACTCTCAAGTATGCATTTGTTGTGGAGAATGAGTCTAACTTGGAGTATTTCCATAAACTAGCAATCCAAAGTTATTTCCTCATTACTAACTTGAGAGAGACTCCACTACAACATTTTGGTATCGATGGACTGTCAGATATTGATATGGTTATACCAGATGGTTACAGAATAGATGGTATAACTACCACTTCTGGTAGCATACCTACAGGTAATGGGCTGGTTGGTGGGGAACCGTTAATTTTATCTATCAAGGGGTTTGTGAAACTGTTCGAAAGGGAATCGTTGACACCATCTGCTAACTCGGTGGACATTTTGTCTTCTCCGACACTACTGTACGCTCATGGGGAGGGTGAAGAACTATATAACAGGTTGGTAAAAGAAAGGTTGGCTGTTGAGAAAGAGTTGCAAAGCAATCTTTTGGCTCTTGAACAACAACTGAAGCAGATGTGTGCTGTTTTGGAACGTTGCCAATTATTTCCTGGTCAAAGCTACATTCCCTCCCATTGTCACCCAGTCAGCACTGTGAAGGCTGAATCTTTGAGATATCCTGTTTTGTTAGTTGGAAGCCTACAGTCTTTGCTATTCTCAGAGTTTGATTCTTCTTGGGAATGTTGGTCTTTGTTGAAAGATAAGGGTGCCCTATCAGACGCCTCCAACAGCTACATGCAGATCTTGTTGGCCCTGTCTATCTATATTCGTATCAACTCCAGTCTATCCCTCAAGTGTCAGTCAGACCAGCTCGAGCTGAGTATTACATCATCCACAATCTCCTCAGATACCTCCAGTGCTACTCTCTCACCACCATCCTCAGTGCAGGCAGGTAGATATTCTATAAAACATAGTAGTTATATACTACTAGCTAGCCTACTTCTGCATGTACAGAGGTTTATGAGATCTGAGCTAGCTAAAGGATCCAATGTGATGTCATCTCTTGTTAACAACTTCTCTCTCCCGAAACCCAGTCCTTTGTTGATAGCTGAAGTTCTGCATGCACTTGGTGACTACAAGTTGTCCTTGCAGCAGCTGTATGAAGCTGTAGGGAAGAGGTACGTGGAGTCTGGTTGTGAGATATTTGTAGATATGGTTGGTGAACAACTGAGATGTAAAGTAGAACATCCAGATGTGAGGAGATCTGTAGAACTCTGTGGTAGCCTACTCTATCTCACACAACAGTATCCACTGGCTTTGAACTACTCACAATGGCTGGAGAGTCATAAAACATCGGACTTTGATGGTTTAGAGTGGAAAGTTGTCTCAGCTCAGTGTCTCAGAGCTTTTGGGAAGCATCAACAGGCTTGTGATATTTTTTTTGAGGTTATTTCCGGTGTGAAGGATTGTCTTGGCTTGAAAGAGAAGTCTCACCTTAGAGATGAGGTGCTACTTACTCTGAGAGATGAGAGAGAACTAGAAAAGGAAAAGTTGATGTTGTATGAGGTTGTAGGTACTACATATGCCATGCTGGGTATTGTATACAATGATATGGCAGAGCAAGTAGAAGCTGAGGAACACATGCTATCTAGTGTTTTAGTCTTCAGTGAGCTGATGAAACGGAATCCTGAGTCCAGGCAAAGACTCCTGAATGTGCTCAAGTATTATGAAAGCATTTCTAGTGAATCAAGTTCAAACATTTTCGATGAATTGGAAGAGCTGTATGCCAGAGAGCCAGATCCGCAAGCTTGCCATAATCTAGCCATGTTGTGTTTGGAAAATGAAAACTTCACAAAATCATTGAAGTACTTTGAAATGTCACTAGAGAAGTACAAAAAGCTGCATGGAGAGAACACACCACACAGGGATATAGCCGTGTGCTATAACAATATTGGTGTGCTACATGGTAAAATGGGGTCTGACACATTAGCTATACAATACCACACAAAGTCATTAGAGAAGTATAAATCACTGTATGGGGCAGACACCAACCACACCGACATAGCTAGTAGCTACAGACGTATAGGTCGAGTATACAACAGACTAGGTGACTATGATTTAGCTCTGAAGTATCACAATAAATCACTGAAGATGAGCGAGGCACTACATGGTGCTGATAAGGCCCATGCAGACATAGCTCAGAGCAATAGGGAGATAGGGTGGGTGTACGACAGGTTAGGTGAACATGCTCTAGCCTTAAAGTACAAAACAAAGTCCCTAGAGATGTATAAAACACACTATGGACCAGACACTAACCATATAGATATAGCTAGATGCTATAATGACATTGCTAATTCACACTATGGTATGGGCCAGTGTAAAACAGCACTCAAGTATTACTTTAGATCTGTAGAGATGTATGAATCTCTACTTGGTGCAGGCTTTAAACATACCGACATTGCTACCTCCTACTACAACATCGGGGCTACATATAAGTCTTTGGGTCAGCTAGAGTCAGCTATGCAATATCACACCAAATCACTTGAGATGAGAAAAGCCATCTATGGCATTGACCCAGGTCACCCTGACATAGCATGGAGCTATGAATGGATTGGTGCACTATACAGTGAGCTTGGTAGACATATGTTAGCTATAGAATATTACACCAAGTCATTGGATATGCTGAAAGCACTATTTGGTGCAGACAGTAACCATACAGCTATAGTTAGGTGTTACAACAATATCGGTGGTGTATATAGTAGAATGGGTCGGCTGGAGTTAGCCTTAGAATGTTACATCAATACACTTGAGATGAGGAGAGCACTCTATGGTACAGAGTCTAACCACATAGACATCGCTACCAGCTACAACAATATCGGTATTGCATACATCGATAAAGGAGAATATAAAATAGCACTAGAATATCTCCACAAGGCAATGGGTGTACGATTAGCTATTGGCGGTCCAGAAGCTTCCAATCCTGCACTGGCTACAGACTACAACTACATTGGTTATGTACACTGTATGTTAGGGGGCTATACAGTGGCTATGGAGTATCACATCAAGTCACTGGAGATGAGGAGAGAAGTGTACGGTCACACAAATGACAACTTGGATATAGCTGGCAGCTACAACAACATTGGTCATGTGTACAGATGACTCAAAATGTACACAACAGCACTAGAGTACTACACCAAGTGTCTAGCCATGAGGAAGGCTGTATACAGTGACACACCTAACCAACCAAGTATAGCTGCCAGCTATTACTGGATTGTTAAAACCTACAGCTTGATGGGTCAGCATGCATTAGCTTACAAGTTTCTAGAACTTTCCCTTCAGACTTCCCCAGTTGGCGATGTGCCAATAGACATAGACATCAGTATTACTGCTGCCAGCTGCTGCCTGCACCTGAAACTGTGGCACAAATGTTGGTTGTATCTGTACTCTGCCCTCAACCGCTGCCTCTCTTTCTCTCAAAGTCAGCTACAGCTGTTTCTATTAGCAAAAGTTCATTACCACATCAGCCTGTTGTTGTTTCACCGTGGTCTTGTTTCACAGTCTCTGGAACATTCTATGTTCTCTCTCGATCTGTCTTGTATACCTCTAGCAGATGAAGAGAACATAACTCCAGAGTATATAGAGTTGTCCCAGGATGTCCAGGTACTCATTGCAAGTCTAGAGCTGGTTAGGGATTGTTGGACTCAATTTGGTAGTTTGTGATTTTAGCCTTGGTTCCTGGTTTTGTGTTGGCTGTCTGACTAGGTTTTCTAGAATTTTTCCACTTCTACTTGTTACACAGGCTGCTAACTGTACATATTCAGAACATTAGTTATTGTTCAAGCCGCTGCTTCAGTCACCAGATATTATATTACAGTGGTTATATAATCCGCCATTGACCAATCAAAGGGCATGCTTGCTTTGAACTCTCTTTTTGTTCTTTTAAATTTTTATTACTAATGAATATTTTAGTTTTTATTTCTTCACTAAATATATTGTGTAGTTGTCTCCCTTGTTTTGTATCCGCTTTACCGACACTGGGTTTGATTTGGTTACACTTTTAGTCAAGTTTTACCAAAGCATTACATAACTACGTAATTGTTGCTGTCATTGTGTATTATGTAACAGCAAGTTACATGGTGACACAATTTATGGCCTCTTTTGCATGTTTTGTTGAGTCTTAAACAGAGTTGTGTGTTTGGTTTATTATGAAATCGTGTTGTGATATATGTTATATATAGAAATAAATCTATACATAATACTTTAATCTTCCTAGCTGTGAATTTTTTTGTGATAATTTTATTAAACAAGTACAAAAGCAGAGACAGCATTCACAGGCATGGCTCCATCTGTTTGGGACTACAACAGTGAGCAGACGCTTTATATGGTGTCTTTTCAAAATAGCCTTTTAGAGCAATGATTGAGCTGGCTGTTTTCAGTTAAATGCTAACTATTTTATTAAGTTTGACAAATTCAGGGAAAGACATTGGTTACGGTTTTTTTAAGTCATGTGACTGCATTCACATCAGTGAAGCACTTCTTCTATAGAGCCAGTACCTTTAAGTAACAAGTACATATGGTGATTACCTGGTGATTGTGCTTAGCGTTAGAAGATTTACCTACTTCTTTCTCTGGTGAAATCAATGAGTTAATTGCTTGTATTTTATGTCTGGTAATTTTTAAGTTTGGATCGAGATCGGAACATGACTAGCCACTTTCTCGATCAGCAACTACAACATGCAAACTTTATACCACCTCTTCCAATATTCTGATTTCATTCATTTTACCAGCGATCACAGAAAGACTTGTTAGCTATAGTCTTGACTAACAAGTTTGAGCAGAGTAGCTGAAAAATTGAGAATGTTAAAATCTTGTACAACTTCTGCAAGGAGTTTCCCCAATCGCTAGGCTCAATCACTATATGTACATCCAGCATTGGTATATTCAAACTAGAGGTTGAGTCATCTCCTCTCTTTGTGGACTTGACTGAAAACTGTAGTTGTCTGCTTTTCTAGTTGGTTTGATGGATTCCTGAAGTTATCTGCTCTTACTGCGGGTTTACTTGAAAGTGGAAGTTGTCTGCTCCTCTATCCAACATTTAGTTAAATGGTGCATAAAATAGCATCAATAATGTTGACCCAAAAAGATTGTAGGGTGTATATAGCTATAGCTATATCATATCTCATCATGGAGGTGCTTTTTGTTTACAACAAACTACTTGAACCCTTTTGTGGTAAGCAAGAGGCTTTGCAGGGCCTCTTTACTGTGGAAGTCCCTGGAAGGATGCAATAAGCAGCCTGGAGAGCTGGATCTCAGGTGGGCTGGTGTCATTCCTTAATAAATATTATTTTGTTGGTTAAGCGGTTTCCTGCCATAAAACTGCATTTCCTGTCTAGCTAGTGTAGAATTTCTTAAAATTTTTAGCCGTTTCAAAAATTATCTAGATGTTTTTGTTTTGATATATTTAGCTTACGCGGGAAATATAATCTACGTGAATGTTTTAAAGATGGCATAAACTATCTGTAAATCATGTGAACTATCCTGAAAATATTAAGGCAGTTAATATAGCGTATGCTTTTTGCACCAATAGCAGTTGTCCCCATTCTTTTACCATCATTGCATACAAATACGCCACAGACCAGCTGATCAATAAAAATAAAGTAGTGGCTAGAGCTATATAAAACAACAGCTGGACCTTAAATTGTTGATATTGGTAGTGTAATTAATGGTTCAAATGTTTTTTGGTTATTTGATTAGAATTTTCTTAAAAGTTACCAATATGAAGCAAACAAGAAACTCTGTTTGGGTTTTTGAAACTTACAAATTATTTGGCAAAAATTGGTGGATTCCTGGGAAAATTCGTGCTCACAACCTTTACCCTTCCGAAAGTTTCAAAGCACTGCCACCACCCCTACCTCACTACTCAAACATTTATCCACACCGACAGCCCCCTCCCACCCACATACCCCCAAATTACCAGAGAATACATCACCATATCCACTATCAACCTGAGTCATTAACTTCTTTGAAATTGAATCAAGTTGTTGAAAGCAGTTTTGGAGTTGTCTTCTCCCCTGATGGTACCTCCCAAACTAATACAACTCCTTCACCACCCCCCCCCTCCCCTCCCCTTCACTTGCAATAAAAAACCTTTCACCATCCTCCCTACACCCTCACTCATTTTTGAACTTACTGAAGGTTGTACTGAAGCAGAAAAGAAAACGAAATAATGAAAACCTGGAGTTGCTTTCCCTTAACCTTTACTGGGCCAGTTTGAAATGATTTATGTAAATTGATTAAATTGAATTATGCTTTGATATATAGCTGTAGGCCCTCTCTATAGCTTTAGGTCCTCTGTATAGCTTTAGGTCCTCTCTATAGCTTTAGGTCCTCTCTATAGCTTTAGGCCCTCTCTATAGCTTTAGGTCCTCTCTATAGCTTTAGGCCCTCTCTGCAGCTTTAGGTCCTCTCTATAGCTTTAGGTCCTCTCTATAGCTTTAGGTCCTCTCTATAGCTTTAGGCCCTCTCTGCAGCTTTAGGTCCTCTCTATAGCTTTAGGTCCTCTCTATAGCTTTAGGTCCTCTCTATAGCTTTAGGTCTTCTCTATAGCTTTAGGCCCTCTCTGCAGCTTTAGGTCCTCTCTATAGCTTTAGGTCCTCTCTATAGCTTTAGGCCCTCTCTATAGCTTTAGGTCTTCTCTATAGCTTTAGGCCCTCTCTGCAGCTTTAGGTCCTCTCTATAGCTTTAGGTCCTCTCTATAGCTTTAGGCCCTCTCTATAGCTTTAGGTCCTCTCTATAGCTTTAGGTCCTCTCTATAGCTTTTGGTCCTCTCTATAGCTTTAGGTCCTCTCTATAGCTTTAGGTCCTTTCTATAGCTTTAGGCCCTCTCTATAGCTTTAGGTCTTCTCTATAGCTTTAGGCCCTCTCTGCAGCTTTAGGTCCTCTCTATAGCTTTAGGTCCTCTCTATAGCTTTAGGCCCTCTCTATAGCTTTAGGTCCTCTCTATAGCTTTAGGTCTTCTCTATAGCTTTAGGTCCTCTCTATAGCTTTAGGCCCTCTCTATAGCTTTAGGCCCTCTCTATAGCTTTAGGTCCTCTCTATAGCTTTAGGTCCTCTCTATAGCTTTAGGTCCTCTCTATAGCTTTAGGTCCTCTCTACAGCTTTAGGCCCTCTCTGCAGCTTTAAGTCCTCTCTATAGCTTTAGGTCCTCTCTATAGCTTTAGGTCCTCTCTATAGCTTTAGGCCCTCTCTATAGCTTTAGGTCCTCTCTATAGCTTTAGGTCCTCTCTATAGCTTTAGGTCCTCTCTATAGCTTTAGGTCCTCTCTATAGCTTTAGGCCCTCTCTATAGCTTTAGGCCGTCTCTATAGCTTTAGGTCCTCTCTGTAGCTTTAGGCCTTCTCTATAGCTTTAGGTCCTCTCTATAGCTTTAGGTCCTCTCTATAGCTTTAGTCTTCTCTATAGCTTTAGGTCCTCTCTATAGCTTTAGGCCCTCTCTATAGCTTTAGGTCCTCTCTATAGCTTTAGGTCCTCTCTGTAGGTTTAGGTCCTCTCTGTAGCTTTAGGTCCTCTCTATAGCTTTAGGTCCTCTCTATAGCTCTAGGCCCTCTCTATAGCTTTAGGTCCTCTCTATAGCTTTAGGCCCTCTCTGTAGCTTTAGGTCTTCTCTATAGCTCTAGGTCCTCTCTATAGCTTTAGGCCCTCTCTATAGCTTTAGGTCCTCTCTATAGCTTTAGGTCCTCTCTGTAGGTTTAGGTCCTCTCTGTAGCTTTAGGTCCTCTCTATAGCTTTAGGCCCTCTCTATAGCTTTAGGTCCTCTCTGTAGGTTTAGGTCCTCTCTATAGCTTTAGGACATCTCCTAAACTTTCATCCAAGCTGAAATTAAGTATGTGATTTCCTTCTTGATTTTTTAGCAAAAATCACGACAGAAAAAAGATCACTAATTAGTTGGGGATAAGCTGAAGGATTAAACCAAAGATACTTGTCTAGCTGGCTCTTTGGAATTGTGGTTTTGGCTCTAATGGCTAGGCCTACTTTTAGACATTTTGCTTGAGATTACCGTTATTTTTATTGGTGAGTTTTAAATGAGTGTGCAGCTCAGACATATATGGCAGTAACTAGAGCTCTCCATGGGCACACCTTACTTACAGTGGAAGGTCACGTTACTGCAGCATCAAGTAGGTACATGTATGCCCTATGTCTACATCAAGTAGTTACATGTCTGCATTATGTCTACATCAAGTAGGTACATGTCTGCCCTATGTCTGCATCAAGTAGGTACATGTCTACCCTATGTCTACATCAAGTAGGTACATGTATACCTTCTGTCTACATCAAGTAGGTACATGTCTGCCCTATGTCTACATCAAGTAAGTACATGTCAACATCAAGTAGGTACATGTATGCCCTATGTCTACATCAAGTAGGTACATGTCTGCCCTATGTCTACATCAAGTAGGTACATGTCTACCCTATGTCTACACCAAGTAGGTACATGTATGCCCTATGTCTACATCAAGTAGGTACATGTATGCCTTATGTCTACATCAAGTAGATACATGTATGCCCTATGTCTACATCAAGTAGGTACATGTATGCCCTATGTCTACATCAAGTAGGTACATGTCTGCCCTATGTCTACATCAAGTAGGTACATGTCTGCCCTATGTCTACATCAAGTAGGTACATGTCTACCCTCTGTCTACATCAAGTAGGCACATGTCTACCCTATGTCTACATCAAGTAGTTACATGTATGCCCCATGTCTACATCAAGGAGGCACATGTCTACCCTATGTCTACATCAAGTAGGTACATGTCTGCCCTATGCCTGCATCAAGTAGGTACATGTCTGCCCTATGTCTACATCAAGTAGGTACATGTCTGCCCTATGTCTACATCAAGTAGGTACATGTCTGCCCTATGTCTACATCAAGTAGGTACATGTCTACCCTCTGTCTACATCAAGTAGGCACATGTCTACCCTATGTCTACATCAAGTAGTTACATGTATGCCCCATGTCTACATCAAGGAGGCACATGTCTACCCTATGTCTACAAGTAGTAATATATGAGCAGATCTCCCTACCAAGTGTTTTTTTGTGGATTAGATCTTGGGGTTGAGACAATGGGTTACGGCGTTGGATGAATTCGCCGAGTTTATATTGTATTTTACTTGAGGGGTACTTGAGTGGCATTTGAATGGCATTTAAGTGGCATTTGAGTTTTGATTATTTTTTTACTTGATTTGAACTCATATGGCATCTAGATTTTGAATGTATGGCATTCAAGTTTTGATAACTTTTTACATAACTCGAACTCATATGGTATCTTGAGAGAGAGGGGAGAGGAGAGAGGAGAGAGGAGAGATGGGAGATGAGAGAGGAGAGAGAGAGAGGAGAGAGATTTTTTAGTTTTCTATACATTCATGTATATATGGTTAGTTATGTACATATTTATGGCTATATTTATGGGATACATAAAGAGAACATATTAAATATTGTAAGCTTGAAATAGTTCCAATATCATTTCAAATGAAAAAATGGATGATGAGAGATTTTCATCCGTTTGTATGTATCTACATATATCTGATTGAAAATGATATAATAATTCAGTAGTCCATTGTATTGAAATCAATTTTTGAGTGAGCTCTTTATTCCACACTTTTCTTTGAATTTTCTTTAAGTAATCATTAATACTGACAGTTTTTGACATTTTTACAACTGTTTGAAAATTGTTTTTAGTCATAAGCTTAAATATTTCTACTGAATTGTCAACGTATTTATGTGTAGTGTATGGTCGGTATTGTATCGGTGAAAGTTCTCCATGTAAAGAAGCTACAGTTAGCAAATGCTGTGTCATACATAATAATATAGCTTGTAATGTCAAGCGATATCCAATCTTTTCCTGTACTTCAACATTTTCTTTAATATAGCTATGATATATCTTTGGAAGGTAGTCTTTGATTGTGTATCTTTTTGAACTCATAATGAACTAAAATAAAATGTTAAGTATTAGTATATGATGATTAAACAGTGTTGTAAAATAATTACATTTTAACTTTTATTAAGTAATTTTTCTATTAATTCTTACCTTATCACCAAGAAATCAGCTGTAGTAGTTGATGAAATCAGTTGTAGCAGTTGATGAATCAGTTGTAGTAGTTGATGAAATCAGCTGTAGTAGTCGATGTTTTATTGCTGGAGAGAATGATTTCTATGCAGAGAGAGCTGTTCTTATATAGTATAAGCCACTCCTACTCATTTAGCTTATAGCCATTAAAAACACTCACGCGAAAACTCTATCAGAATAGTGTTATTCGCGTGAAATATCCCTGTTTTATTCGCGTGAAAATAAAAAATTTCATTCCCGCGAAAGCAACGGTTTCCATTCGCGTGAAAATAAAGTATATATTCCCGCGAAAGCATTGGTTTGTATTCGCGTGAAAATAAAATTTTTATTCCCGCGAAAGCAATGGTTTCCATTCGCGTGAAAATAAAATTATTTATTCCCGCGAAAACATTGGTTTGTATTCGCGTGAAAATAAAATGTTTATTCCCGCGAAAGCATTGGTTTGTATTCGCGTGAAAATAAATTATTTATTCCCGCGAAAACATTGGTTTGTATTCGCGTGAAAATGAAATGTTTATTCCCGCGAAAGCATTGGTTTGTATTCGCGTGAAAATAAATTATTTATTCCCGCGAAAACATTGGTTTGTATTCGTGTGAAAATAAATCATTTATTCCCGCGAAAACATTGGTTTATACTCGCGTGAAAATAAAATGTTTGTTCCCGCGAAAACAACGGTTTCCATTCGTGTGAAAATAATTTATTTATTCCCGCGAAAACATTGGTTTGTATTCGCGTGAAAATAAAATGTTTATTCCCGCGAAAGCAACGGTTTCCATTCGCGTGAAAATAAATTATTTATTCCCGCGAAAACATTGGTTTCTATTCGCGTGAAAATAAAATGTTTATTCCCGCGAAAGCAACGGTTTCCATTCGCGTGAAAATAAATTATTTATTCCCGCGAAAACATTGGTTTGTATTCGCGTGAAAATAAATTATTTATTCCCGCGAAAGCAACGGTTTGTATTCGCGTGAAAATAAAGTATTCATTCCCGCGAAAGCAACAGTTTCCATTCGTGTGAAAATTAAATGTTTATTCCCGCGAAAGCATTGGTTTGTATTCGCGTGAAAATAAAATATTTATTCCCGCGAAAGCAACGGGTTGTATTCGCGTGAAAATAAAGTATTCATTCCCGCAAAAGCAACAGTTTCCATTCGCGTGAAAATTAAATGTTTATTCCCGCGAAAGCATTGGTTTGTATTCGCGTGAAAATAAAATATTTATTCCCGCGAAAGCATTGGGTTGTATTCGCGTGAAAAAATGTTGATTCATAGGATTTAATCAGTGCAACTTTACCTATTTAAGAGCCACTGTTTTCACACAGAAAGCATCCAGTTCTACAACGACTAGCGGAGAAGCAACATCTACTAAATCTTTCATTGCAACAACTAGGAGCTCATCTTCTTTATAAAGGTAAGAGTAAAAATATTTATTTTTTGTTAGCTAACGCTACTAGCTGAAGGTTTATGACCTTTATGATCTTTTAAAATTAATTACGAAAAATTAAACAAAATGTTTTGTTTTTTTAGAATGAATACTCAAGACGAAGGAAGTCAACCGATGAATGAAGAAGCAGGATCCCAGCAAACCCTTTCCCCATCACCTTCTCCTATCTTTGATATGGCAGAAAGTCAATTGGTGGTTGATGAACCAGAATCCCAACAAGATTTTACTTTATTCACATCTCCTACTAACAAGCTGTCTTCAAAAAGAACATCGATGAGGAAACGATCTTTTATTGATTTGACAAAAGATGATAATGAAACCGGCTCGAAGTGCAAAAAACTAGTTTTGACGGATGTTGGAGATGAAAGGCTTTTTCGTCACACCAGAATACCCTTTCAAGATGCTGGAAGTAATGAACTAACCACTCTCACCTACAAGAGCGCTGGGTTAATAAACTCTCTCTCTCCAGATAGTCTAGAAAAACTTGAAGAATCCATGGAAATCCGCGAACTACCTGTACCAACAGTTATGGAGGTGTTGTCTGTTGAATTTCGTGATGAATCAAAGTGCACCGTGATTTACAACTACCGAAAGGATAAGAAGATAACTCGGGTGAAGAGTGATATTTCAACCGAAATAGGACTGCTTGTTAATAAAGCTAAGCAAACACGTCCAATTGTTTTAATTTATATGGGAGAAGGAAAGACAGGAGATGCGATTTTTCGTACTGCTGAATCTCATGGATGTAATCGAAAGATCAACGATCCATTCAACTCATTGTATGGCAAGAGTGTGAGACAAATACAGGCTTATTTCCGTGTTGCTCACCTACACGATTTTCCGACAGGAAGTGTTATAGCTTATGAGAATCCTGGAATGCTAAGAAAATGTGATACTCGTTGGAACAAGACTGCTGATGTTATAGTGGCTAATTACAGATGTATGGTGAAAGGAGAGCTATTGATTGGAGATCTTAGCATCCCTGCTCAAATAGCTTCATCTGTGGTGGCAGAAAAAAGTGGTGTAATCGTATTCAGAGGACTGAAACAAAATACGGACAACATGATTTCCTACGACATCATTCTACTCTCAGCTCTTCAAGCTTTCATTAAAGTCTCAGAACTGTTTGATACTTCGCTGCAGCACACCTGTCTCTCCTACTTTGATGAAAATGAAAAAGAGAATTGTCCAGAACAGCATATCAGAGTCTTAATCGATAACACAAAGGATGTGACTCGTCTTCTATGATGGTAAGTTTCATATCTATTTAAAGAAAGATCTGAAGTATTTTTGTAAAATTAATTCATATAACTATGTATGATAGAGTCATTAGTTACTATGTCTTTTAGATATAACTAAAGAGCGCTCCTGAGGAAGAAAATGAGAAGATCTTATTTACTTCTTGCTTGAAACATTACAAAATAATAGTTTTTATAGGTTCTGTAGTGTTTAGCACAAATAATGAGATAAGTTGTATTTTATTCATTATATTTGTTATATCAAATAAAAATCAATTATAATAATTTATTTTAACAATTTACTTAGTAAATTAGTTCCTTGTATATGTACACCATCTATTCCTTCTACTGTATTATCTTCTATGAACTCGAAGTTAGGATAGGTCTGTATGATAAATCTCCGTATTGAGTGATCTCTCATCTCACTATCTCCTATGTCTCGTAAACTTCTAACAATTTCATCCATACTCCATCCTCTACTTCTCAGTAAACAAAAGTATACACAATAGTCGCCACATACAGTTGACAAAAAATTTTGTAGTTGTGTTTCATTACTTCGTATTGTTTCATATCCTCCATGAATACTTAGTATTTCATTTACATCCGGATAAAAGGAAACAGAACGTCCAAACGAGTCAAAAAAATCCACCTCTGAATCATTAGCGTACACAGCCAACCAATGCTCTCCGGGTTGATGAGAATAATGGGTGTTGAATACGAAACATCCTGTTGGAAAATTGCAAATTTGCTTCCAAAACTGTTCTCTAGCTCCAACATGAATCCCTACGCTTTGACATAAAACGTCTGAAGATAAGATCGAACGAATTTGTATGGTATTCATCTGTAACTTTCTGTTTAAAGCACTGCGTCACCTCCGATAGTTAATTGAAGAATGCTATCCATCTCCAACACACCGTCTTTTACAAAGTATGCTACCAGGGATAATCCATCCGTCGTGTTAGCGCTAAAACGAATTTCCACACTTGTTGTGACATTTTTCATAGAGTGAAAACCTTCTTTAAGAAAATCACCAGTCAAATCAAATCCATAAAGTGTAGTACCATCAAGGTATTGTTCTTTCGTAATACCGAGACTATCGCCTTCAAGCAAAGTTCCGGTAGCGTGTAGAAACTGATGATATTCTCTTCCAAAAATTCCTCTAGCATAATTTGGTTCAAATCTCCTTCCAATTGGACAATCACCAACTCTCAATACAATACTATCAACACTAGCATGCTGCATTCTATATGGATTCAAGGCGAAACGTCCGTTCATTGCGTTGTGATTAACTAAACCTAAATAAATTTGTTTAGGTTTTTGTTTGTTTTCTTCCAAAGTGATGTCGATCTGCGCAACACCAGCACGAATTCCATATAGTTTTATCCGTTTTCGATCAACAGGATAAATGTAGTTGTGACCTTCCAATGCCAAGCTGAGTTGGGAGTTTTGTATTGTAGGATTCACCTTAACTTTACAAAGATGAAGTTCAAATTTATCAATTCTAATCTTTGCTCCTCCATTAGGCGCCTCATCTGCAGCAAACAAAGCTAGTTTGCCAGAGGCACGCTCAAACTCCAGCTGCATAGTAGGACCTGGTATTATTAGTTTTTTCTGCTGAAATAATGCGAGATGAGGTTTTCCAGTTAATTCTATTGTCTTTCCAGCTATGATTAGAGCTCTCCTCTTTTTCTTATCAGCGGTTTTGTGATCAGTAGCGTCTTTGCTAGTTGAATCATCATACAACCATCCTTCCATCTTACCTTGATATTTCTTTCTTTCTGCACTGTTTTCGAGTAGTTGTGAAAAGTAGGAGCGTAAACCGTAGTTGTTAGCGTATTCAACGGTGGTTCCTTCTATCGACATTTTCAACTCACTGAATAATGCATGCATTGAATCCCCCATCCACACAGCTGCATCATCATCATTACCTGAAATATTGGTTCCATCATCTTTAACAACCGTGGCTTCAACTTGCAGAAACGAGTTGTAAAGATCTGTGTAATGTTCAGTGCTCCCTGACAAGGTTAACTCAATACTACCATAAGGATCTAACCTATCAGGTCTGATGACAACATATTCCGATCTTTCTACCGATATGTTTGTTGGTTCCGTAGCAAATACATCCAACGTTGGATTTATGTTGTAGGAAGAACCTTCCAACTTATTACCTGTTGTTCCATTTAGGCTAGCCATCTTTTGCGAGTGATGAATGCTTGAAGCGTTACCGCTTAATGAATATAGATATCGAGCTCAGCTGTCTTTATACCGGATTCTACTGCTATTAAAATATACCACGATTACCAACACCTCTCCTCTTCTTTCCACCTCTTGTTTTTCTCCTTTTCATTCTATCTGGACGAACTGCATTGAGCACATCTCCCCCCAGATCATTCAACTCTGCCAATCCCCTCTTCTTTGCCGACGCTGCAAAACTTTGACCATCGATGACATCACGCGCTACATTTCCACCTACAGACAATGCTCTTTTCCCCAAACTAATTGCTCCTCTTTTCAGCATTGGTGCTGCAGATTTAAGTAAACTTGAAAAAATACTACCAAGTCCATTTCCTCTCATATTAGGCATCACTCGTCGTCCACTATACACTCCAATTCCATTTCCAGCTTGCATCTTGTAGTACTCATCAAAAAAATCTTTTGAATCCTCAGGGGTGTATCGTACCAAACTCATTTTAATTTTTTCTCTCTATAGTGAACCGTCAACACAACCTTTCCACCATCAAATGGTATTCGTCGACCGTCGTCACTCGTTATAAGTACTTTAATCATATCACTATTTAGTGATGAAGCGTCAACATAGTGGGGATTTTTAAATTCTTGATACACAACACTATTCTTCTTTCCTTGAACTGGAACTACTCTCAATAAAGG
Source organism: Cryptosula pallasiana (assembly GCA_945261195.1). Classification (NCBI taxonomy): domain Eukaryota; kingdom Metazoa; phylum Bryozoa; class Gymnolaemata; order Cheilostomatida; family Cryptosulidae; genus Cryptosula; species Cryptosula pallasiana. The sequence continues at coordinate 8,323,857 of OX183130.1, read as the reverse complement.
TACATTCGTATCTCCTACCATTCTATTATCAACAATGTTGGAATAAACATACAGGGATGTTAAACCGGAATTTATATCAGGGGGTGTGATATTATTGTATCTACCACGAGGGTATGTAGTTTTTGATTCAAATCCAAAAATATATGCTATATCTTTGGAAAAGCTTATGGCAGTATCAGGATCACTGTTAGTTAGTAAAGCGGTGTTGGTGATCTTGTTGTAGGAGATGGCGAATTTCTTGTCTAAATCCATTTCATTCATTCTCTTTCGTATAATCTCCTCCAACTCCTCTATACTATCATATCTTCCATTACCGATTAGGATGAAGGACTTTTCGCTTTTACCAGAGACATTAGTCTTTTCTAGATATATTTTCCCTTCGGTAACATTTTTCCAATTATTAGAATAAGTCATATCTAGCAGAGCTAGCTCCCATTTACCGCCATCGATAACCAAATATTTATACAGTCTCACTGTAAATTCGGAATTGTTATTATCAGGAAACTCTTCACCACTAGAGTTTGAGGGTAAAGTTATCAGCATCGACATTTTCCCAACGTATGATGATTATATCAAGCGTTGTTTCCTTATAAACTATTCATCTACCCAGTCATTGAACTTTTCTCCATAACCTAACCACTTAACCAGAATCTGTCTTTTACCTCTTCTCATTCTTCTTCCCAGTATCTTTTCAATTCTGAAAATCGTGGGTTTTTTTACTTTTTGCAACTCTTTTTCGTAAAAGGTACCATCGATCATCTCCTCAGCTAAATCTTTCACCCTATATACAACAGGTTTTTCATCAATAAGTACATCGGTGATTATAAAAATCTCAATCGTCCAATTCGGGGTGTATCCTCTTTCAAACGCTCCTCTTGCCTTACTTATTCTCACATAATCCCCAACCTTTAGTTTTGCTTCTTGAGTTAAACTATGTTCACCTCCTTCATACACACGATTCCATACAAGTTCTTGATTTTGAAAATTCACATCATTTGGTCTCATCCCTATAGCACCATGAATTGTGTTGTTGTATGCATTAACCATTTCTGGTAAAACATCAATGTATCTATCATCATCTTTATATGTCAAATATCTATATATCTTCTCTTTTAAAGTTCTGTTAAAACGCTCCACCATCGATGCCTTTATCGTTTCATTTTCGGTTGTAAAGCGCTTGATCTTTTTTTCCGCCAGCAGAGTCTTGACATTGACGTTGTCAAACTCTTTACCTTTATCAGATTGTAAAGCTTTATAGTTTTCCCCTTCTAGTATTCTTCTCAATCCTCTTGCTACTACCGGTCCTGATTTGTTGATGAGCGGCACAGCCCAACCTTTTCTAGATAAAGAATCAATAGCAGTCAGTAAAAATGCTGTATTATTATTTTCATCTCTTCGAGATCGAACATCCATCAAATCTACCTGTAGCTGCTCCCCTATTCCAGCTACAATTGTAGGACGACGCTTAAACTTGGTTACAACTTTTTTATGTAACGTGTAGGCATCCTCACCACTCAACCATTCACGGATTCTTTTTTCTCCCTCTCGTTTTCTACGAGCTTTCAGTAAAGCTCTAGCTCCTCGTAGAGATGTATGTAATGCAGGATTGTAATACAACTCTTTTAGCGTGTCGATGTCCATGAATTAGTACCGGGAACGACCAACTTTTTCTTCTGAGTCTTACGTGTTCGATGCGGGGATTTTCTGACAGTTGTGATTCCTTCATCAGTTAGCAGGCTTTTAAATCTACTGTAATTGGTATTTCCCGATTGTATTTTACCTCCTTCGGTTAGAACGTCTCGTAGTAAAGTTTTGGAAGTCCTAGGATTCAACCAATGTTCTCCAATTTTCAGTCTGTTCTTCTCCGAGTCGTATCTACCAATTTTACTCAGATTATTCAACATTCTGACAGCGATCGTTTGATCACTCTTTTTTGTTGTTAAATCAGCTGCTTTTTTTTCAAAATCTTTTAAATTTCCGCTTTCACTATCGTGCTCATCATCTCCATCAGTAAGAAATGTACTTCCTAGTAAGGTTGTGTCTTCAGTATCAAACAACCTTCCTTTTATTAATTCCATCCCAATATCATCATCATCATCATCATCAACCACTTTCACTGATTCTAACTCATTGTCTTTATCAACATTTGGTGAAAAGACATTAGGTTTATTATCGATAACTGTGCTATTGGCCAAAGGAAAAGTAGACTCTGTCTTTTTTTTCTTAATGAGATTCCAACTATCCTTTTGTGTCTGGTTTTGGTTATTTTTAATCTTTTTGACATCAGACAAATACCTACGTAGGTTTTCAACATTTTCATCTAACTTTTCGTATGAGGATAAGTCAGAATCATAAGCCGTTTCCAGTAGATCATTTCGCTTTCGCTTCATATTTCTCACTGTTATAGCTTCCATAGGATTATAATACAATGGAGGTCTGGTTTTCTCTTCCTTTACCACTGTTTTATCATCCTTTCTTTCCGTTAATCTATAGTATTCATCTTCAGTGAGTATAAAATTACGTCTGGAGAATGTTAAAGGCTGACGATTCATCTTTTTATTGATGATAAAACAGATACAATAGGTGTTATAATAGCATCCAAAAGATTCCCTCTACCACTCTGAATCAAAATTTTACGCTTATCATCAACTCTCCCTCTACCACTAAGTTTATGTAGCTCCTTCTTGTAACGCTGCAACTCAATAAACTGCTCAGAATCAAGAGGAACATTACCTAATATAATATTTTTAACACTTTCTATCAATGATTGAAACAAATCTGAGTTAGCCTTTTCGACTATAGCGATTTTTCCTTTCTTACTCAGATCATCCAGAGCTAAAATCGCCATTCTATTTCGCATCATTCGTGTTGAGAGTTTCATCTTTATCTTCTCCCTCCGCCTAGCACACTTTTAAGTAACCCAGGAACTATATTGCTGATGATAGGTCCTAGTAGAGCACCTAAAAATCCTCCTTTTTGCAATACAGCTTTCTTATCATCTAACGTTGATTTTCTTACTAAAGCGCTAATATCCTTCACGTTTCGCTGCAACTCATTATACTGAGATGATGTCAATGGTATCGTTCCATTTATAATAGCTTTAGCACATTCCATTAGAGTCATAATAAACTCCTTTTTGGCTTTGGCTATAACAGACTTTTGAATAGCAAAGGTTGTATTGTTGAGCGATAACAACACAGCTGCATTTTTTGTTAATTTTTTCTCCAAAGCTTTAGACATTATAATGCTTTCGTGTTGCGTCGTTGAATAACAAAATACGATTGAGGTGAAGTGAATAGTAATTGTATTTATATCCTTTTACTTGGGTACATATAATATCATAGGGAGAACTGATGTAAAATTTCCCAATAGTCTATATTGATCATTCGTTTGTTGAGTCGTATCTATTCGTAAATAAGAGTATGGTTTCTTTGTCGCATCTTCAAAAGCCTCTTGTACATATTTTATTTTTGATGGAAAACATTGTCGAGCCAAATAGGAAATAGAAGAAGCATCTCTAGGGTTTTTAAAAAGAAAAAAATAATGACTATTCAAGGAAATTGTACGATTTCCTTTTAAAAACAGATTCTGAACAATAAAAAACACACTTATGTTCAAATGATGACTATGTTTTGTATACAAAGCATTAGCATCAGCTTTACCAGAAACTTCATCCATGAGATCATCAATTATCAGCCATCGATTTTTACCATCTCTGGGAAAACTCACTGTTATATCTATCATGCCTTCATGAAAAATCACTCCTGATACATCATCAAAGGCTTTTTGGTAGGCTCCATAACAGTAGTGAATCTCTGTTGGTGGAGGGTGTGCTATAGTCTGACTAGCTTCAATCATTCGAAAAATCGCTTGCGTCTTTCCCGATCCAGTTGGTCCTGCAATCATTGCTGTAAAAGGAGATCGCATCGTCGGGTCATAATCTTCAGGTTTCCCATTCATCATAAAAAGATGTTCATCAATCAACAGTAGTTTCATTTATGATTCCAACAGGAGAGTTTCTCGCTTTTTGTATTTTTTCCATAGCTTCTTCATACATACTAAACTCAGTAACACCTCCAAAAGTGGAAAGCCCTACGACAAATACCAAAATTATCATAATTATCAACGCTTTACGCTTCATACTCGGTAAAACATCTATCATATCACGTTCAGCACCATCAATAGTATCAACTTCATTCATCGGTCTCATCTCAACATCATCCTCCGTCGACATCTTAACTTCCAATAACCATACAATCTTATCACGTTTTCATTTATATACAATGTTAAAACTATCAAAAAAATCAAATGCCATACATGCAAAATCTATATGCCATATAAGTTCAAAATAAGTAAAAAAATAATCAAAAACTCAAATGCCACTTAAATGCCACTCAAATGCCACTCAAGTACCCCTCAAGTAAAATACAATATAAACTCGGCGAATTCATCCAACGTCGTAACCCATTGCATAACCTCCAAGGTCTAATCCACAAAAAAACACTTGGTAGGGAGATCTGCTCATATATTACTACTTCTACATCAAGTAGGTACATGTCTGCCCTATGCCTGCATCAAGTAGGTACATGTCTGCCCTATGTCTACATCAAGTAGGTACATGTCTGCCCTATGTCTACATCAAGTAGGTACATGTCTACGTATGTCTACATCAAGTAGTTACATGTATGCCCCATGTCTACATCAAGGAGGCACATGTCTACCCTATGTCTACATCAAGTAGGTACATGTCTGCCCTATATCTACATCAAGTAAGTACATGTCTGCCCTATGTCTGCATCAAGTAGGTACATGTATGGATGTTGGCTGGGATAAATGCACATACAGCTGGATTGAATGTAGAAACTTTCTAGAACGAACGTTGGCAGATCGGATATAAATGTCGATTATAACATTTAACGAAAATCTTTCATCTCCATTATAGAAAGTTTCAAATTTCTTTTTAGACAAGAGATAAATTACAATTTTACCATCTCTTTACCAAGTCTAAAGCTCTCATTTTTTCAAAACAGCCACTTCCTGCAACAAAAACTGAAGTTCTGTTTCGAGTTGCCAAGGTATGAAGAATTCTTAAAATGAGCATCCAAATAGTCTTTAATAAGATAATTTACATTCGTCCCCAGTTTGTCGACATTCAATCTAAGAGAATCCTTATGCTCTTTTTAGTCTGTTTTCTTTTATTTCTGGAGGCAATTTTTCCTGTTTATGTTTGTATCAGCTCCTTTGCTTACTATGATCTTGTAGCAATCTTTCATCAACTACGTATTAGCATCTGACATTATGATTGTTGTTGTACAAAACTAACTTGGCTAGGTTTACTGTGTCTCACATCTAAAGGGTCTCATAAACCTGAGGGTGGTAAACAGCTGGTTACTCTTTGGTAGCAGTAGTAATGGGTTTGTACTAGCATGGCTTATACTCCTAGTGATATGGACAGCTCAAGCTGTGAATCATTTCATTTTGAGCTCATACCTGGTGAAGGTGAAGCATGTAATAAAATATATATTAAACTTACCTGATGACAGCCAAGTTGGGAATTCCATCTCCTTGTTTGCAGTGTAAAACCCTGCAACTTTTAACGCACATAGTCTGCAGGAGTTTTCCCTTCCTCAAGGAACCAGTGACTATGAAATAATGGCTGAGCTCTTACCCACATTTTATGCAACACTGACTGCTTTCTCAAAAATATTCAGCACAACACACCGCAGTGTGATCATGACAGGATGCTCTTGTAGCAGAGATCAAAAACATCGGGATTCGTTTTATTGTCAAACTTACAGCAGCTTTACATCAAAAACATAGCAGTGAGGAAGTTGATTCACTAAATAATTAGAAGAGATACCAACTCACCTTCCTGAGATCTGACGTGCTGTTGCTAAACACCATCTTAAATGATACAAAGCATTTGGTTATAAACCATTTAGTGTCGTAGGTAAATCAAAAGCATAGACTCAGTTCCTTCATTGCTAATATACCGTAATGTAAAATATTGTGACAGATGAGACATAAACCCCTCTGTGCACAATCGGATAGTGTAAGTATGCTTGGAGCACATCTAGAATATACAAGTAAGTGTGTAACACCTATCTATCTTACTTAGCCACTCATTGTTTGTGTATTTAGTAGCTGCATGCTGGAAATGTTAGATTTGCCATCTTGTACGCTATCCAGACATTATCACAAACAAGAAGACAGATTTTCGGCTTGATGGCTAGTATTAAAACATGTGATGTCATAAATATATCCTAGTCTGCGTGTCTGTATGATCAACACAAGCTCAGTCGATAACATAACGAGTTACTCATTAAAATACTATATGTATGTTTATTGCTACTTGTACATTACCTACAACATCAGAGTTTATAGGAGTACACTTAGCTATTGCATGAATGACTCATTAAACAATTTTTAATGTTGGCAGGAAGAGAAGGAAGAAAAAGTATAGGAAGAGTAAGTATAATATGGTCACATATGATTGGTCAATGTGGCAGCAATGATAAGTGGATCTATATGTATATATCATAAGGAGGGTAACTCCAACTAAAGTAAGTGCAAACATTGCCTGCTCAACACACCCCCTCAATGTTTAGGAGATTAATCGCTTGGCCGTGGCTTACGTTGCCTAACGGTTTAGTGAGTAAGTCAGCAGGGTTGCCCTTGGTAGATATGTACCGATAGTTTATTTTGGTTTGCTCCTTGATGAAGTGGTAACGTACATCGATATGTTTAGTACGATTTTGCTGGCTGCCAGAATTGGTGGCTAGAGCTAGTGCACCTGGATTGTCACAATATACCGGCGTGTTGTCTGGCAGTTTTAAACCAAGCGAAGAGCAGAAACTCCTGAGATATAGAGCCTCTTTTGTTCCTTCAGTAAGTGACACGTATTCAGCTTTGTATTATGAGAGAGCTACTGCAGGCTGTTTATGGCTTTACCAACTTATAGGTGCGCTACCTAGTGTTGCCAGGTAGCCACTAGTTGAACGGCAATCTGAAGTGTAACCAGCCCAATCTAAATCAGTGCAGACAGTAAGCCTTTGTTCAGGGCAAGGTGTATACGTTATCGAATACGATTTCGTCCCTTTGATGTTACGTAGCAGGCGCTCAGCAGCAGTGACTTGCGATATGCTGGGTTTATCTAGTTATTGTGACAGTTTAGACACTGCTGGGTCAAGTTGTGGTCATTAAGTAGATAAGGCTATCTATTATTTGGCGGTATGGAAAGTTAGTGGCAAGAAACGCTTAGTGTTCTTCATCAGTTGAAATTTGGAGTTGTGTGCTCGTATCGGTGGGTGTAGTTGCAGCTTCGCAGTCCATCACGTTGCATCATGAGAGAATGGAATCTGCGTAGCGTTCTTGACTCATCTTGTAACTACCATCTTTTAATCGTCGGAATTCTATTCCAAGGAGCCATTTCAAATCACCTGTCATCCATTTTGAATTCCGTGCGTCTTGTGCGTCTTTGATCATCTGTAGATCACTACTGGCAATGATGATGTCATCAACCCAGAATAGCAGTAAAGTGTCTGTACCGTTTGTAGTTTTGTGATATACACAGGCATTATTGTCATTCGGGATGAAGTCCTTTGATTTGAGGAATTTATTTAGGGAGCTGTGCCAGTTTCTACCACTTTGCTTCAGTCCATAGAGAGACTTGTTCAAAAGACAGGTTTGTTGTTTGCCATCTTGAGTGAGCAATTCATATCCAGTAGTTGTTGCACGTAGATCTCTTTATCTATTAGAGCATTGAGGTACGCCCCCTTGACATCCAGTTGGTGAAGGTGAAGGTCAGCATTTGCTGCTGTTTGTAATATTGTGCGTATTGAGGTGAATCTTGTTGTGGGTGAATATGTATCAGTGTAGTCTACACCGTGAATCTGAGAGTATCCTCAAGCTACATATCGAGCTTTGTATTGTATTTGTCCCTCAGTCTTGCCTCGCTTTATGGTGCAAACCCACTTCCCTTTGATTTCTGTACAATTGGTGGGTAGCTCTGTAACTTTCCAGGTGTCATTGGCAGGTAGCTCTGTAACTTTCCAGGTGTCATTGGTAGGTAGCTCTGTAACCTTCCAGGTGTCATTGGCAGGTAGCTCTGTAACTTACCAGGTGTCATTGGCAGGTAGCTCTGTAACTTACCAGGTGTCATTTTCAGAAAGTGCACGTATTTCATTGTCCATGGCAGCCTTTCACTTCTCAGCGTTGTTAGAATGTACTGCTTCCTCGTACCTGGTAGGAAGGAACGGTATAGCTGCACAAGCGTAGTCGAAATTAGCAAGTAGTTGGCAAGCGGTCAGATTTTTCAGGAGTCGTGTCTCCCTGCGTCTCCCTGTTGTTGTCAGTGACTCATGTTGAAGTGCAGGCGGTTCAATGATATTGTCAGGGGAATGCATTGGAGTTGTGTTCTCTTCATACCAGTCACTGCGTTTGGTATCTACTGATTCAGGATTGTCTGGCATGTCATGGATGGACACATTGTGGGTTGTTACAATGCTGTTATTGTTGTTGTTGTTGCACACAATGTATCTGTCGTTTATAGGGTTGATGCCTAGGAATATTCCTTGTTGCCCTCGATCATCAAGTTCCTGTTTGTGGCCCTCTATGTAGAATGTGCAGGTAGAGCCAAATTTTTATGTGTTCTTCATGTTGGGTTGAATGGCAGTGAAGAGTTTGTATGCAGTAGTTCTCGTACGGCGTTGGAATGAGCGGTTACGAAGATGTTGTATATACTTCACAGCAAGTGGCCAATAAGATTTTGAGAGTTGAGCATCAGCTAAAAGGAAACGTGCCATGTCCAGCAGACTACGCCAAGCTCTTTCAGATTTTCCATTTTGATACGGAGTGTAGAGAGTTGTTGTGGAGTGTTTAATACCTCTTTTATAAAGCACAGCTTGCATTTCGTTGTTGACATCTTCTCCACCATTGTCACTGTGTAGTTAGGTAATGTTACCTATTTGTGCTACATCTGCGATGAGTCTCTTGAATGCTCTAATAACTTCACTTTTAGCACCAAGTGAGTAAATGAAGAGTATTCATCACAGACGTTGATAATGTACTTGTATCCTTCGAGTGATGTGGGTTCTATTGGTCCACATACATCTGAGTGTACTCTCTCAAGTGGTTTAGTTGCACATATGGACGGATCATCACAGTATCTTGTTTTAATTACATAATATGTTACATGTATGATTGGTTCTACTATTACTGACAGTCATGCGATGAGTTACCTTTTGTAGTTGTAATATGTCATCGTAGTTCATGTTTCCTAGTGCCTCGTGCCATTGGTGAGCGTATGTACGGTCAGTGTTCTATCAGTCTTACATGCAGGTAAGAAGTACAGCTGTCCCTGTCGGATTATGTTGAATTCGGCGTTTTGTGATGTGAGGCAAGTATTCTCTTTGGAGAAGGTTATTTTGGCACCTGAGTCGGTGGCAGCATGTACAGAGTCAGTGGTAGCGCGTAGAGAGAAGAGACTCATGGGAAATGACGGGTCGGGTAATGCGTTAGTAAGCTGTATTTTCTGTAAGTTGTTATTTGAGTCTAGGATGTGAAATTCAGCAATACCTTTGGCAGTGGCCAGTTGGTTGCATCAAAGTCGGGATCAAGCCATTTGAAATTATCAGAATTGTTTACGATATGGAATGTAGCCTCACAGTCTACCAGTATTTTGTTCGATGTAGTGTTCTCGGCAGCAGCGGCGCTTGTCATGTTTGCAGTAAATGAGTAGGTGGCTGATACATTTGCGGCAGCGGTTTGTGTGTCATCTCTTTTTCTTCTTTAGAAAGCAGGCGGCTTGTACGTGGCCTTGTTTATGGCAAAAATCACAATGCAGCTTTAATTTTGGTCGGCAAGTTTTACTTTTGTGTCCAGAAAATCCACATGATAGGCATTGCACTTTGTTTGTTGATGTCGATTTTGGACTGTAGCCATCTGCACTGCTAGGATGTCTGTAGCTTTTCAAAGTCATTGCTGTAGATTAAGAAGGCACTCTTACTGCTTCTGTGTTGTAGTGATTGGTTAAAGCTGCCTTAAAGTCAGCAAGAGTTTTCAGAGAGTCGGTTTGTGTATGTACCACCTCGAGTGAGTCAAACGAAGCAGGCAAACCCTTGAGCAACATAGCTATGATCAACTTGTCTGATATTGTCTCACCCGCTGCTCTCAGTCCAGTGGCTGCTTTTTTGGCACGTATAAGGTAGTCGGTGAATTCTTCAGTTTCTCTCATACTGTTGTGCTTTTTGCTGCTACTTGGCCACAACTGCTAATCTGCTTGTCTATCTGTTAATCTGCAACTCCCTATATAGGGCAACAACTAGACCAGTCTTGAAGCTTGAGCTTTATCGCAAGGAATAAAACTGAGCTCTCTGGCTCAGTGTCTTATATTTATACAAAAATATAATATATACAATATAATATAGCACCAATCAGATTACATGATAACAATGAAACATAGCGCTTATTCACTGTCTTACTGGTCCTTAGCAGGAATAGGGGTGGGCTCCTGTCTGACCTTTGACCCTCTAATACCTTTGCTTAAGTTGTCAAGAATTGTCTTCTCTTGATACCGTTTAGGGGGAGACAACTTGTAATATTTTGCGTAATTCTCCATTAGTAATTATTGTCAGCTACAACTATCTCACCTGGCACCAGGTGAGCTTGACTCGCCAGCGAATTCCCCCACAATACTAACTGTTGTTAGCTGTTCATATAATGTCAATATGCACGGTTTCTCTGTGCTAGCATAATGTTTATGTAATGCTTGTAGTGCTTTACGGCCATCTTTGCTTGCATCACTAATTATCAGTTGCAAAGATCTGCCATCCAGCACTTGAACCAATTCAGCATACGCTCTCCTGTTTTTTTGTTCAAAGTCGTCATCCTCTGTAGAACTTGAAGGTAGAGGTAGTATGGCTTTGTGTACACCAGCATATTGTGCATACAAGTAGTTAATAAACCTTGTTTCCCACATAGTGTAATTCTGCATTTCTCCATCAAAGTGCAGACGACTCCTGGGCCCATAACCTGTTGAGCTATGGCTTCTAGTGTTATTTGTAGCCATTGTGTAGGTGAATGGTGCAGATTAATTAAAAGAATGTTGGATTTAATGCTGATTGTATTGCTGACATAAGGTAGCCATGTTGACAGTTTTACAGGAAGAGAAAGTATAATATTGTAACATATGATTGGTCAATATGGCAGCCATGATAAGTATATCTATGTATATATATACAACATAGGGAGGGTAACTCCAACTAAAGTAAGTGTAAACATTGCCCGCTCCACAGTTTTCCATTAGAACTCTCACTTGTTTCATGCGACAACAAATAAGCTCACAAAAAATCATAATTTATTAGTACACTTTCAATATCATAATGCTATTTATCAGACTCCATCGCATATCGATTTTTCAATGAAGTTGCCCGTTTTCTTACGAACATCAACTATTGAATACAAAAATGTAAGTTCAAAAAATTCAAAGAGAGAGCTATTGCTAAGAATAGTCATGTGTTTAAACCTATGATAATTTTCTGTGACGTACACTATCAGTAGTAAGATAGGAGAAGATCTCTCTGCCTGTGACATACACTATCCTATCAATGATATATGTATGTCTATACACGCTGAAAAAAAGCAAAATTTGCTCCATATTCTACTTTTCCGTCTGTTCTAGATGTAACTGATGGTTATAAACAAGAAAAAAGACTTTATGAGAAAATCCTTTGCAAATTAGAATTGGAAAGGTGTAAGTGTTGAACACCTGTTTGTTTGTACATATTTTTGTTGCTGTTGTCTACCTTGGTAATACAGAAGAAAACAATTACAAAATGTGTTGTTAGTTAGAGCACAGATTGATTGATGAATGATAACCAAACTGGCATTTATTGAGTCTGCTCTTCTTCATTTTTGTGGCTAGTATCAATGATATAAATTGCAACTCTTTCCATGTAACTTTTAATGCTGACAGTTTGTTTTTGTGTCTTGGTGTTGAGTATTTTGAACAGTCGCTGTTCATAAATCACCACAGAAATAAACTGAACTGGAGTTCTGTGCCTACTCTTTGCAGCATCCCAAATCTCCAGCTTTGTGAGCATGCAATCAGAAAGCACGTTACAAACGACAACTTGCAGTGCAGGTATCTGACTACCTGACAGTACTGTCCTTAGATTAAACACTCGTGATATTTGTTTAGTTATTTATTTCCCTCTGTGATCTCTCACAAGTTCATGCTGTAGATTTTCTAGCGCTTGTGTGTTTTGAGTTATTCACAATTTTATTTGGTTTCGTTACTCCGGGGACACGGAAAACCATATACTGCTCCGCAACTTTACATTTAAGAAGTTTTAAATGGATTTAACTTGAGACAGATGAGTGCAATATACATGCTGATGGACCCAGCAAGTTGTCTGATGTGGACTTCACGTGTTCCAGCTAAGGATGCTTCTCAACACGTTCATGAGTTTTCTTAACTCTGCTATTTGATGGTGAGAAAAGAATTTAATTGAAACAATATACCAGTGATTTAGTTTTTACTCTTCTCTACTTTTACTATTGTATCTTTCAATCTCTAACTTTTAAATTTAGGTTGCACCTACTTTGCTGGCTAAGTTCTGACAATGAACCATGCTGAGTACTGACTGGTTTTTATTTAGTTTCTAATGCAGTGGAATATTTATATTGTATATGACAACATTGCATTTGCTTTGTACGCAGTGTGTTTATATTTTGTTGCAATGTGACCTTTGCTAATGTGTATATTTTGAGATGATGACCACAACCACCTCTTTTGTCCCTCAGGTACCCCCCAATGTAGTTCAGCCCATTCAACTTGACACCAACTTAGTCAAGGCACAGAGAGAGAGAGAGTAGTCATGCTGTTGCTGTAATTTATGAGGCGGTGTCTTCCCAGCATCACTCACTAATGAGCAATTGCAACTCGATAGTCAGGAGTTTAGTGGTTGAATAGCGGCATTTAGGTCTAAGACTCCGGACAGATGATGAGCTGAAACTCCAGGTCTCTCCCAACCGATGCTCCGACTGGTGTGCGGTCTGTCCAGCAGGTCTACATGGCAACATGGTCTGGCAGCCCCATTCACTAGCACACCAAGGTGTAGGTTTGACCCTTAAGCACTTCCATCTCACTTGGTATTGGCCAGGTATGACAGCAGATGTGCCTGGTATGCTCGAGAATTGTGAGGTGTTCCAGAGAACCAGAGTGGTGGCACTAACACCAGTCTGTTTATTACCTGAGACCATACATTCATCAAGGTTATGACTCAGATCGAAGTTCTGCTAGCTAGAGGTACCAGTCACTGATTGCGCTCTGGCAGAGTGTACCAGTTGTTATTGAAAAAGAAGGACTTCCCCTCAACTGGCGAAGATTAATTATTCTTGAGTTGCCAGCGAGAATTATTCAGACAAGCAGCTGCATTAATAACTTACCAAATTTTTCACTTAGTTAACGACTATTCATCCTGTTCTTTTGTTGGCCAATTGTGTGCATGCATTTGTCAGTTGTTCATTTACATATTTTAACTTTTCCTACTCTATAAATATGGCCGCAATGTGTATGTTAGGGTAGAAATATTTAAGCAGTGGTGGAAAGGTTATTTACCATACTTTCGTGAGCACTCTAGTATACATGGAATTATAGATACTGATTGTGATACTTGTTAATCTGGCAGGTTCCCTTACTAATCTTATAATAAATACAGATTTCACGCGGTAACGATTCCCAGTACTTCTTGGTTGGCGACAGAACAAACACGGCTTTCAACAGAACTATTTGCTGATAGGATCGGACTAAAACCTAAACCTGTGGGAGAGTGTTCTAGTAGGCAGCAGTAAGCATCGTACTGTCAGCGCTATCTCTCTAGTAGTGCTCGGTAAAGGTCGCCAGCAAAATTCTTTACATTGTTTGTGATGGTGTTTCTCCTCTTTCCTAACTTTCTCTTTTTGTGCTCTCTTCTACTCCTTCTCTGCTCTGTCACCTTCCACTCACTTCCCTATTCTACTCATCCTCTGCTCTGTTACCTTCCACTCATCCACCTATTCTATTCATTCTCTGCTCTGTTACCTTCCACTCCCCCCCCCCCCCTATTCTACTCATTCTCTGCTCTGTTACCTTCCACTCATCCACCTATTCTATTCATTCTCTGCTCTGTTACCTTCCACTCCCCCCCCCCCCCCCTATTCTACTCCTTCTCTGCTCTGTTACCTTCCACTCACCTCCCTATTCTACTCCTTCTCTGCTCTGTTACCTTCCACTCACCTCCCTATTCTATTCATTCTCTGCTCTGTTACCTTCCACTCCCCCCCCCCCCCCCCCTATTCTACTCCTTCTCTGCTCTGTTACCTTCCACTCACCTCCCTATTCTACTCCTTCTCTGCTCTGTTACCTTCTACTCACCTCCCTATTCTACTCCTTCTCTGCTCGGTTACCTTCCACTCCCCCCCTATTCTATACATTCTCTGCTCTGTTACCTTCCACTCCCCCCCCCCCCTATTCTACTCCTTCTCTGCTCGGTTACCTTCCACTCCCCCCCCCCCTATTCTACTCCTTCTCTGCTCGGTTACCTTCCACTCCCCCCCCCCCCTATTCTACTCCTTCTCTGCTCGGTTACCTTCCACTCCCCCCCCCCTATTCTACTCCTTCTCTGCTCGGTTACCTTCCACTCACCTCCATATTCTATTCATTCTCTCCCCAACCCTCCTACACAAACTCCTTTTCTTCCCCTGGAGATTATATCCAAATTCAGAAGCCGCCACAGTTTGCATATCAGTTTACACAACAAACTAGTTGCGATGGCCCTAGTGAACCATTCTACTCGTTGCACCCCTCCCAAACCGCCTCAGAGAACCCCCTTAACTTTTCTCAACCTTGACCCACCCACATTTCTCTCAAACAAGAAACGGAAGCCTATAAGTAATGAATACTGTTGAACTTAGTAGTTGGATTCTCCTAGCCCTGTAAAAAAAGTTTTGACTGGTCTGCAAGCAGATTTTGGTTAAACAAAAATGTCTGATATTGAGTGAAATTCTAATTAAACTTTAAAATCTTCTTCATCCTTTCAAGTATGCAACTTCTGTTGAGGCAAAACTTAAATATTGGAATGGATTTCACCGTCCACTACTGGACACAACTACTACCGGCTGTGCAAGGACTTAACTCCTGCCTTGCAAGCCCTGTACAATTCCCTAGCTACCAAGTCAATACTGGCATAACAGGGTAAGATCTGCTCCAAATGTCCTGACAGGTATACAAGCCTGCCAGAGTATTCCAAGTAAACAAAGAATTGTTTGCGAGTATAAAGTTTATTTATTTCTGAGTTCTCTGGCTCCAACATCACAATCTATAACATAGGCATCTCAATACATTATAACATGATCAGCCAAGAGTGCACATAATTAGTCAATGTTATATCTAAAAAAGTTTATTGTCCAATCAATGGAATCGAGGTGATTAGTGGGCGGAGTCTTTGTCACCTCCTTTGTTTACAATGGTCGGTTGTCTGCTCCTTGAATAAGGGTGCACAACTGCTACATCTTGTTGTAGGTGCTCAGGGGCTGAGAACTGCCAAATTCCCCCACAATATTGTGGGAGATTTGTGTAAATCCAGTGACCCCCAGCCCTTTCCCCCTCAGCCCTCCTAACCCTGCACCCCCTGTCACAGCTGAAAGAGTGTGATAGAACCCTTTCCCCTTGACAAAAGGTACCCCGAAGTGTAGAAGTCAAAGTAAACCATCTAGACACTATATCCATCATGTATGCTCAGTATATAGGCTATACCTACTGAGCCTGGGATAAATGGCTGCCTATACCGAGTCTGCCTGGGATAAATGGCTGCCTATATGAGTAATACGGGGATAAATGGCCGCCAAGAGAAGCCTGAGCTAATGACAAATATAGGAGCTTGCTAAAACAACATATGGAGAGAGAGAGAGCACTGGAGCAGAACAAAGGCTAAAGAAGGAGGAGCATTGGACCTATTGACTGATGTGCCATGCGTACACTGTTCTTATTGATTAACTTTGTTTATATTCTTGTATTACTTGAAATAATTGGTCATTGTATTGTAATATTATGCAAGATTGGTTCACCCTAATAAGAGAGCGTGCCTTCCTGATCTCTTCCTATAAAAGGAATTGCTGAAGATCAGGAAGGCAGAAGTTTTGTGGATTGCTTAGAGTACTTGTATATTGCTAAATAGAATGTGTCTGATAAATAATTATTAAGAGGAACACTTGTATCGTTCGTCTGGATGTGGTCTTTGCACTAGTTGCTAAAGTCAGTAGTACATGGATGCCGTTGTGTCCGTGCTGTAAACAGAAAAACACTACAAAATCGCCACTGATTATCCAGTTATCCACCAAAATGGGCAGTTGAAGTGTTGACAAGGAAGCAAAGTGGACACTTCATCAGAAGGTGGACACTTCATCAGAAGGCTTAATGTACCTTATGAACCGGCAAGATGACCCAACTAGGGAAAAAAAACTTTGTTATTGTATATTGGAGTTTTTTTTTGACATTTTATACAACCACTCATGGTGTATATACTCATATATAGATACAACAACAATTGATAGTACTATTTTTTCTAGATGAAATTCTGTACAGCACATCCATACGATACTATAGTAAGCATTAGAGTGTAAATACAAGTGTGTAAGTTTGCTAAATACGTCCCTGTCTATCTGGCTGGTCACTTACAGAGATTGCCGGTGACACAGTAGATTTGCTGAAGAAGCAGATACTTGGTAGTGATCAGTAGAAAACACGGAGAAAGGAGATTCACCCCAAAACTATTCTGAAGTAGAGGTTTTGGCATTTGAAGTGTGCAACAGTTGCTGAAAAGTGTTAGAAGATGGCCGGCATCTAGGAAACTGCCACTACTACTACATACCGCACCCGCGCCAACGCTTGTGTTAGCGCTAGCGCAGGAAGGCTAACAATGTGTAGTTGTGCTGCTAGCAAGGGTAGGCAGGATCTTTTACACTGCTAGTACACTTATGGCATTGTACTGTCATAACAAATAGTGGCTCCATTTGTTGAATAGATTCATACCCAATAGCTTTTGTCCCTTTCAGATGATTTGCTAATGCTCTACTTAATATTGCCTAGTTTACTGCTTGTGAGGGTTGCAATAGTCAGCTTCGTTTTACTATTTCACCAAATGGTTTTAAAACAAACGTTACTTATTGCAAAATCTCTAATCAATAGTCTATATATTGAATGGCACTATCATTGTACATCAGCTGTTTACTCCGCCAAATGGTTTTTGAGAAGGTTCTTTCACTTCCCACCGCTAGCCAGGTGCCTTTTTGATTAAATATTCAATGAATCACACAATGTTTGCCTTTAGACCTCACTTGGAAAAATTGTGAAATGAACTCCAAAAATCAATCCTTAGAATATAGTTTACTATAACAATTGTAACTGCAGGTGGTTTTGTAGCATTAGCCGTCAGGCTAAGCGTTTAGCCGAATAGATTTGTGGTTATTGATATTTTGATACTGTCTTTTCTGCAAACTCATTTTGTGTGGGGTAAATGCATCCATGTTGATCTATCAGATCTACCACATACAATAAATAGGCCTATGTTGTTCTACCAGATCTACCTCATACAATAAATAGGTCTATGTTGATCTACCAGATCTATCACATACAATAAATAGGTCTATGTTGATCTACCAGATCTATCACATACAATAAATAGGCCAATGTTGTTCTGTCAGATCTACTACATACAATAAATAGGTCTATGTTGATCTATCAGATCTATCACATACAATAAATAGGCCAATGTTGATCTATCAGTTCTATCACATACAATAAATAGGTCTATGTTGATCTATCAGATCTATCACATACAATAAATAGGTCTATGTTGATCTATCAGATCTATCACATACAATAAATAGGCCTATGTTGATCTACCAGATCTATCACATACAATAAATAGGCCTATGTTGATCTATCAGATCTACTACATACAATAAATAGGCCAATGTTTTTCTACCAGATCTATCACATACAATAAATAGGCCAATGTTGTTCTGTCAGATCTATCACATACAATAAATAGGTCTATGTTGATCTATCAGATCTATCACATACAATAAATAGGTCTATGTTGATCTATCAGATCTACTACATACAATAAATAGGTCTATG
Organism: Cryptosula pallasiana; assembly: GCA_945261195.1. NCBI lineage: Eukaryota > Metazoa > Bryozoa > Gymnolaemata > Cheilostomatida > Cryptosulidae > Cryptosula > Cryptosula pallasiana. The sequence goes on along the minus strand of OX183130.1, from coordinate 8,305,676 downwards.
TTGTTCTACCAGATCTACCACATACAATAAATAGGCCAATGTTGATCTATCAGATCTACTACATACAATAAATAGGCCAATGTTGTTCTACCAGATCTATCACATACAATAAATAGGTCTATGTTGATCTATCAGATCTATCACATACAATAAATAGGTCTATGTTGATCTATCAGATCTATCACATACAATAAATAGGCCAATGTTGATCTACCAGATCTATCACATACAATAAATAGGCCTATGTTGATCTATCAGATCTATCACATACAATAAATAGGTCTATGTTGATCTATCAGATCTATCACATACAATAAATAGGCCAATGTTGATCTACCAGATCTATCACATACAATAAATAGGCCTATGTTGATCTATCAGATCTACTACATACAATAAATAGGCCAATGTTGTTCTGTCAGATCTATCACATACAATAAATAGGTCTATGTTGATCTACCAGATCTATCACATACAATAAATAGGCCTATGTTGATCTATCAGATCTACTACATACAATAAATAGGCCAATGTTGTTCTACCAGATCTATCACATACAATAAATAGGCCAATGTTGATCTATCAGATCTACTACATACAATAAATAGGCCAATGTTGTTCTACCAGATCTATCACATACAATAAATAGGTCTATGTTGATCTATCAGATCTATCACATACAATAAATAGGCCAATGTTGATCTATCAGATCTACTACATACAATAAATAGGCCAATGTTGTTCTACCAGATCTATCACATACAATAAATAGGTCTATGTTGATCTATCAGATCTATCACATACAATAAATAGGCCAATGTTGATCTACCAGATCTATCACATACAATAAATAGGCCTATGTTGATCTATCAGATCTACTACATACAATAAATAGGCCAATGTTGTTCTGTCAGATCTATCACATACAATAAATAGGTCTATGTTGATCTATCAGATCTATCACATACAATAAATAGGCCTATGTTGATCTATCAGATCTATCACATACAATAAATAGGCCAATGTTGATCTACCAGATCTATCACATACAATAAATAGGCCTATGTTGATCTATCAGATCTATCACATACAATAAATAGGTCTATGTTGTTCTACCAGATCTATCACATACAATAAATAGGCCTATGTTGATCTATCAGATCTATCACATACAATAAATAGGTCTATGTTGTTCTATCAGATCTATCACATACAATAAATAGGCCTATGTTGATCTATCAGATCTACTACATACAATAAATAGGCCAATGTTGTTCTGTCAGATCTATCACATACAATAAATAGGTCTATGTTTTTCTATCAGATCTACCACATACAATAAATAGGTCAATGTTGTTCTACCAGATCTACTACATACAATAAATAGGTCAATGTTGATCTATCAGATCTATCACATACAATAAATAGGTCTATGTTGTTCTATCAGATCTATCACATACAATAAATAGGCCTATGTTGATCTATCAGATCTACTACATACAATAAATAGGCCAATGTTGTTCTGTCAGATCTATCACATACATACAATAAATAGGTCTATGTTGATCTATCAGATCTACCACATACAATAAATAGGCCTATGTTGTTCTACCAGATCTATCACATACAATAAATAGGTCTATGTTGATCTGTCAGATCTATCACATACAATAAATAGGTCTATGTTGTTCTACCAGATCTATCACATACAATAAATAGGTCTATGTTGTTCTATCAGATCTATCACATACAATAAATAGGTCTATATTGTTCTACCAGATCTATCACATACAATAAATAGGTCTATGTTGTTCTACCAGATCTATCACATACAATAAATAGGTCTATATTGTTCTACCAGATCTATCGCATACAATAAATAGGCCTATGTTGATCTATCAGATCTATCACATACAATAAATAGGTCTATATTGTTCTACCAGATCTATCACATACAATAAATAGGCCAATGTTGTTCTATCAGATCTACTACATACAATAAATAGGTCTATATTGTTCTACCAGATCTATCACATACAATAAATAGGCCTATGTTGATCTATCAGATCTATCACATACAATAAATAGGCCAATGTTGTTCTATCAGATCTACTACATACAATAAATAGGTCTATGTTGATCTATCAGATCTACTACATACAATAAATAGGTCTATGTTGATCTATCAGATCTACTACATACAATAAATAGGTCTATGTTGTTCTATCAGATCTATCACATACAATAAATAGGTCTATATTGTTCTACCAGATCTATCACATACAATAAATAGGTCTATGTTGTTCTATCAGATCTACTACATACAATAAATAGGTCTATGTTGATCTATCAGATCTACTACATACAATAAATAGGTCTATGTTGTTCTATCAGATCTATCACATACAATAAATAGGTCTATATTGTTCTACCAGATCTATCGCATACAATAAATAGGTCTATGTTGTTCTATCAGATCTACTACATACAATAAATAGGTCTATGTTGTTCTATCAGATCTACTACATACAATAAATAGGTCTATGTTGTTCTATCAGATCTATCACATACAATAAATAGGTCTATATTGTTCTACCAGATCTATCACATACAATAAATAGGTCTATGTTGTTCTATCAGATCTACTACATACAATAAATAGGTCTATGTTGATCTATCAGATCTACTACATACAATAAATAGGTTTATGTTGTTCTATCAGATCTATCACATACAATAAATAGGTCTATATTGTTTTATCAGACCTATCACATACAATAAATAGGTCTATGTTGATCTACCAGATCTATCACATACAATAAATAGGTCTATGTTGATCTATCAGATCTACTACATACAATAAATAGGCCAATGTTGATCTATCAGACCTATCACATACAATAAATAGGTCAATGTTGATCTATCAGATCTACTACATACAATAAATAGGCCAATGTTGATCTATCAGACCTATCACATACAATAAATAGGTCTATGTTGTTCTATCAGTTCTATCTGTATCTATAAGAGCTTATAGAAGTCTAACTTGTTACACCAGACAGCAGTATTTCATTGGCTCTTGTGTGTAGCACTTATGAGTTCGTTTGTTAACTGAGTGGTCAATCACTTTCGTCTCTTGCCGATGATTTTATAGCTTCTACCAATCAGTGTCAACCTTATAGCTCATTGGTGCTTTCATGATGCATTCAGAAGTGTATTAAAATAATTTGAACTACCATAATTTTTATGACATTAAAACAAAATCGAGGTTTAATATGTATTCAAGAGCTCTGTTGCTGTCTGTGAGATATTTTCTAAACTTGATGGATTTTGAGAAAATCGATCCGATCGCAGTCTCCAGTGCCAACCAGCTTACACTGTGGATTGTTGGATTTTGTTAACCACACGATGCCTGGCTCTAGGCTTCATTTATTATGTAGATTGATCTCGCAGATAACAATTTATAGAATATGAGCAGCTCTGCAGGTCCCTAAGATGTAATATCAGGTGTCTATTTGGAAACACGATGTCTGGAGCTGCGAGTCATCTTTCGTTGACTTGCCATTGAGCAAGCTATTGTTAGTCCTAGAAGCCGGTTTCAAAGTGAATAACAATCAGCAGATATATTCACTGTGAATGTATACCAACTCATGCATACACAGTTGCCTACCAGCTGGTGCTAAAGGTAGTCATTTCTTTGCATTTGCTGTATTGTGTATGTGTAAGCTGGAGTAATAGGTACAACATTGCTGTATTGTGTATGTGTTAGCTGTAGTAATAGGTACAACAGTGCTGTATTGTGTATGTGTAAGCTGTAGTAATAGGTACAACATTGCTGTATTGTGTATGTGTTAGCTGTAGTAATAGATACAACAGTGCTGTATTGTGTATGTGTAAGCTGGAGTAATAGGTACAACAGTGCTGTATTGTGTATGTGTAATCTGTAGTAATAGGTACAACAGTGCTGTATTGTGTATGTGTAAGCTGCAGTAATAGGTACAACAGTGCTGTATTGTGTTTGTGTAAGCTGTAGTAATAGGTACAACAGTGCTGTATTGTGTATGTGTTAGCTGTAGTAATAGATACAACAGTGTTGTATTGTGTATGTGTAAGCTGTAGTAATAGATACAACAGTGCTGTATTATGTATGTGTAAGCTGGAGTAATAGGTACAACATTGCTGTATTGTGTATGTGTAAGCTGTAGTAATAGATACGACAGTGCTGTATTGCGTATGTGTAAGCTGTAGTAATAGGTACAACAGTGCTGTATTGTGTATATGTTAGCTGTAGCAATAGGTACAACAGTGCTGTATTATGTATGTGTTAGCTGTAGTAATAGGTACAACAGTGCTGTATTGTGTATGTGTAAGTTGTAGTAATAGGTACAACAGTGCTGTATTGTGTATGTGTTCGCTGTAGTAATAGGTACAACAATGCTGTATTGTGTATGTGTTAGCTGTGGTAATAGATACAACAGTGCTGTATTGTGTATGTGTAAGCTGTAGTAATAGGTACAACAGTGCTGTATTGTGTATGTGTTCGCTGTAGTAATAGGTACAACCTGCAACCTGCTCACCGAACACCAGTTTGGTTTCAGGTCCAACAAAAACACAACATTAGCTGTAAATGAATTTTTAGAAACTATCTATCAACATCTAGACCAAAGTAAGGCAATTCAAACAATTTTTTTAGACTTTTCAAAAGCGTTTGACACTGTAAATCACCAAATCCTCTTAAAAAAATTGCCATTCTACAATTTTAACGAACCATCTGTTAATCTAGTTCAGTCATACTTGTCAAATAGGAAACAATACGTTAAGATCCAGAATGAAACTTCGGCCATGCAAACTATCAAAATGGGAGTACCCCAGGGGAGTGTTTTAGGGCCACTTTTATTTTTAATCTTTATAAATGACTTAGTAAAAGTTTCACCAGCCTTTAAATACGTACTATTCGCAGACGATACTAACTTACTCAGTCCAAACCCTGAATATACAAAGGATGAGCTCTTGAAAATCGATCGATGGTGCCTGGCAAACAAATTAGTTATAAATTTTAGTAAGACAATGCAAATTATCTTTAGGAATCCGCAAAAAAGGATTGACCGGGAGACTTTTATCTTGCCAACAATAGCTATAGTTAAAGAAACCAAATTCTTAGGAATTGTGCTTGACCAGCATTGTAGTTTTGAATCGCACATAAGAAAAGTAGAGCAGAAAATTTCATTTTTACTGTTAATGTTCCGTCACCTCACAAAAATACTAGATTTAAAAACTATGATTAATTTATACTACTCATTTATTTACCCTCATCTCATCTATGGCATTGAGTTTTGGGGGCATGCTGGCGACCATCTTCTAAATAAATTGCTTATCTGTCAAAAGAGGGCATTAAGAATTATTTTAAAACAGCCGCCTGGCTCTCATGTCTCACATAAATTCCTCAAACTTAAAATTATGCCTATTAAAATGTTATTTAAATTCCGACTCATCATCTTCTATAAAAATCACATACTAAACCAGACTGATAATCGCAATTTAATTATGAGTGACTATAACATTACAACGCGCAAAGCCTTAAACTTTCCCATCAAACTATTAAAAACCAAAACTGAAATAGGGAAAAGATCAATGTTCCATGTCGCTGCGAACCATTTCAGTGTTCTGGCTTGGGACCTGCGGGACCTACCTAGCCATGTCTTCGGGGATCGTCTGGCGGCTCGCCTGTGGGACGATGGTGACCGGGGGTAGTCTGCGCTCTGCTGCGCCCGTGGGGTGGCCTTGCCATCCTTGCTTTGACTGGTTTCTGGACCGGGGCTGTCACATTTCTAGCTTCGAGCTATCTGATTGGCCCCTTTGTATTATTGGTTACCTTTTTATTCTTTTTATACTTAATTTGTAAACAATAAATTTAAAAAAAAAAAAAAAATGCTGTATTGTGTATGTGTAAGCTGTAGTAATAGGTACAACAGTGCTGTATTGTGTATTGTAATGGATTTTAACATAGGTGGCCACTCATTGATTAACGCTATGGCCTAGTATTACTAGCCAATGTATGCTTTGCTTAATAGCATTAGCTGTACGCATAGGAGTATAGACCTAGCTACGCATGACTGCCCTCAGCATGGATACACATGCGTGCCGCAGTGCCTGCTAAGAAGACGCTCTAGGAACTCAAGCTGGGGATTCCCCGCCTTTCTGGATTATTTAACTGTGCGCGTTTTGATTCATTGCTATCACTGTATATACATTTTTATTGCGCCTGTTTGTTTTGCCATTATTCTTGTATGACCTGATGTTCTTTAACCAACCATATTATAGTATTTTTAACTGTTTATTTACATATCCTAGTGCATAAATGTGATGACATGTGGCCCAGTGGGCAAACTTGATTGTGCGCTTGCTAAGAGAACATCTCTGAGTAAGCTTTTGTTTCTTGAAGTGAATAAAGTATTCATTGCTATAACCAGGTGTATTTCGTTGGCAGGTAGCCGAGTATTGATAGTATATCTGCACACGGCACAACACGGAGCTAATTGATACATAGCTCATTAGTAAACACAGCCATCACTACTAAACCAGTAGCGCTATATAGCAATCATTGTTACATTGCTAACCAGGTGCACTTCTCTAGTAGCTGTTCGGTGAAGGTGTGATGAAATCCTTTACATTGGTGGCAGCGGTGGGATTTCTTGTGAACGACAGACACTACTAGAGAAGTTGTACACGGCCAAACACCACCTTTACTCATTCCCCCTTTACCCGAGTATTGCTGTTTTCCTATAACATAACAATTGCCTGGTAGCAGCCAAACTACCACCCCACGGACACTGTTATACCCCTTTACTCTGACCCGGTGGTACCCCCCCACCCAGCAGAACGCCCCCCTCTCCTTGCTGTGTTTGAAAAGAGAGAAGCAGTCACCCTGCGCGGTGAACTCGGTAGTCGCTGTACTGCTCACGCGAGATCGTACAGGCACCTCTTTCGAACCCTGGGTACCCCTCTCCACACAGGGTGCCTCTCTCAGCTCTTGCAGTGTACCCTGCGGAAGCTGTGCCGAGTGATTCAGAAACTGTCCTGCCTTCCTAACGGATACGGCCAGAGTCTCTGACCGTGTGTTTGACACGGCATTGACACAGTGCGCTTTCAGTCATCCACTGTTCATCTGACACACGGAGTTCTCTCCTCCTGTGCTGACAAGTACCCTGCTGATTGTGAAGACTATCCCTTGTATTGATGGCTGCACAGAGAGCCAGGAGTGCTGGGCGGTTGCCAGCAGGCACGGCAGAAGTTGAGGCATTAGACAGACGCACACAGACCCTGCAAAGAATGTTGCGATCCCCTGCACCTCCCCCTGCTCCTACACAGCACTTCAAACCTGTTAAGTTCAACGGGCAGGGTGATGTACAGTATTTCATCACACGGTTCCTGGAGATCGCTGAAGCCAACAAATTGAATGCCCACCAAGCCCTGCTGCATGTGAGAGAGGCACTCCGTGAGGAAGCACTGGAATGTGGTAGACCCAACACCCTCCAAACGGTGTTCACAGCATTCCGTTCTCGCTTCGGCCTTACACGCCGTGAGGCACTACAGAGTGTAGCACACTTGAAAAAGGCATCAAAGACTTCCCTCCAAGAACATGCTAGCGAGGTAGAAAGACTAGTTCGAGTAGCCTATGAAGATTTACCAGACAGACACATAGAACGCATGTTATTAGAGACGTTCACATCCACCCTGCGTCACCTGTATCTGCAACGTCATCTGTTGGCAGTAGATCCACAGAGTCTGGAAGACGCAGTTCATGCTGGAGGTGAGTTCCTCCACATCAAGGCAGTCCCTGACTCAAAACCATCCAGGGTACGAGTTGTAGAAGGTGATGAAGTGAAAGAAGAACCCTGCAAACCTTCCATGAACCCATTCCATCATTCTCAGACTGCTGCCATGGTGTCGCAGGCTCCAGGAGAGGTGGCTCGCCCGTGTCCAGTTACTAACAACTACCCCACAATGAGCTACTCCCCTCCACCCCAATAGCCAGCGCCCGTGTCGGGAGGCGTGATGACTCATCTACTCCAGACAGTGCAGAACATGGCTATGGAGTTACAACAAATGAAGGAGTGGCAACAACCGGTGCATACACCCCCTTCAGTGCCCCTGGGTTCCTTTCCTGTGGGACACACCCCTTCTTCTGTGATGTATGCACCCCCTCCTGGTATGTACACACCCCCTGTTGGTGTGTACCCTGCTCCCGCAGTGATGCAACCTCCTGCCCGGGTACCCCACCACACTCCTAATGTGGTGCACAACCTTTCTCCGGCTACACACACCGTCCGTGCCATGGAACAGAACTTCCCACACACGGTGTCACAGCCTGCTACGGCGCAGTTGGTTCCCCCTCAGTGTTGGGGCTGTGGACAAATAGTCCACTATATTAGAGGCTGTCGTCTCAGCCTAAGATAACCACCGTACCCAGAGAAAAACCCGTGTCGGGAAACGACCGGCGCCCGCAGTAGTCACCACCCCCCTTGACTAGCTGTAACAGGGCACAAAGGTGGAAGAAAGAACTGGAAAGGGTAAAGAGGCACAACCTTGTGTCTCCAACTCCTTCACCCGGGTCCTCTGGACCACCTCCCAGAAAGAAGGTGCCGCCTTCCCCACCTAAGTGGCAGCTGCCTACCTCTAACCGGTATGCAGTGCTACCAGATGACACAGACGGCCCAGAGACTTATAAAACCTCTGCCGCCGTACACTCCTTAATGACCTACCTCCTTTGGAGCCTATAGGTCCCCTGAAGAACCAGCCTGCCCCAGTCCAGAGACATACGCCAGTAATTGCACCAGTCAGCCCCTCAGTGGAGCGCCCTTCACGCCCTAGAAATAGAGTGTCGCGTCCCCCCTCCCGAGCTGCAAAGGTTCAACCTACCCGTCTGTCCTATACTGAGATAGAACGGCCATACCGGGCAAGCTACTTCCTTCCAGGGAAACTTGAAGGCAAGTCCGTCACCCTTCTAGTCGATACCAGCTGCAGCATGAATATCCTATCTAAGCACGTCTTTAACCAGTTACCTGAGTCAGTAAGACAGTCAGTACAGGAGAGTGAGTCCCATGGTATCCTAGCCGATGGCACCCAAATCCCTTTCTATGGCACGATGAGAGCTACCCTCCGTCTCGGTGATGTGAAAACTGAAAGCCACATTTGTTGTCAGTCACATAAACGAGGACGCTATCTTGGGGATGCCCTTCCTCACCAACCATGATTGCCGGATGAGGTTCAGTGAGTGTGCTATTGTCGTAGCAGGAAAAGAGATGCGCTGTACTAACAAGGACGGTACACTGCTAATGAACAATGTTCAGGTCTTTCGTACCACACAGCTACCCCCAGGCATGGAATCTACCATCCTGTGTAAGGTCACCACACAAAGTTACCTACCCCTTGGGTTAGTAGAGTCCCGACCAGGATGTCCTCCTATTGCTGCTAGTCTGAACGAGCCAGACAGCAAAGGGCATGTATTAGTGAACCTGACTGCTCAGCCAGTAGAACTGAAGGCGGGAAGCACGGTAGGCCACTACAGAGGAGTGAGCCCTGAAGAGGTTGAGCAAACCGAGGCGGTTGCCACGCCCGCTTTTACCCCTCCTGTCCAATCTTCTCTTCTCGCTCCCCGGTTTCACCCTCACGTCTCTGAGCTGTATTCAGCTGCTCTTCCCCAGTGTCAGAACAGACGCAAGGCGCAGCAAGTAGCTGGGTTGCTACGACAGTATGCCGCCGTGTTCAGTTCGGGAGTCCATGATGTTGGCCAAACCACCCTGGTCAAGCACAACATCCCTCTCCTCCCGGGTATTTGACCTATTCGTCAACCCCCTCACAGGCTAGGCCCTGAGAAGGAGGTGGAGGCGGAGAGACAGGTGGAACAACTGTTGGAGCGTGGGCTCATAGAACCAGCCTCAGGGGCCTGTAGTTCCCCCGTGGTTCTAGTGAGGAAGAAGGACGGTGTGTGGAGATTCTGTATTGATTACAGAAGGCTAAACGCTGTCACACACCAGGGCGCCTACCCCCTCCCCCGCCTCGATGAGGGTCTAGATGCCTTGTCGGGGAGCAAATTCTTCAGTACTCTGAACTTCGTTAGTGGGTATTGGCAGGTCCCTCTTGATGAAGAGGCCAGTGAACGCTCTCCGTTTACCACCCGTACAGGTCTGTGGAAGTGTGAGGTCCTCCCTTTTGGCCTCGCTTCAGCCCAAGCCGCCTTCCAGCGGTTGATGGAGAAGGTACTCCAAGGTCTCCACTGGAAAACCCTCCTGCTCTACCTCGATGACATTATTGTCATCGCTCCTAACTTTCCCACTCACATCCAGCGCCTGGCTGAAGTCTTTCGGCATCTGCAGCAGGCCAGGTTAAAGCTCAAACAAGTAAGTGTGAGTTACTTAAGCCAGAGGTCCAGTATTTAGGACACGTGGTGAGCAGTGCAGGAGTGGCCACAGACCCAGAGAAGGTTGCTGCCATAGCACACTGGCAGACACCCACAGAGTTAAAGGGTTTACAAGCCTTCCTAGGTACCATAGGGTACTACAGGCAGTACATCCCTGACTTCTCTACAGTGGCACGGCCTCTTACTCAGCTCACGAGTAAACATGCTCCTTGGGAGTGGTCTACAGCCCAGGAGACCGCGTTCCAGCAGCTGAAAGTGGCTATGACCCGTGCCCCTGTTTTTGGTTACCCTGATCCTAAGCCGCAGTACACCTTAGACACTGATGCTAGCAATGCAGGTTTAGGTGCTGTGCTTTCACAGGTGCAGGAAGGTAGTGAGCGAGTAATCGCTTACTACAGTAAGACGCTCAGCCCTCAGGAGCGCAACTATTGTGTGACATGAAGAGAGCTGTTAGAGTAGCGAAGGCTGTTAAGCACTTCCGTCCCTACCTCTATGGGCAGCACTTCCGTCTTCGGACAGACCATGCCTCCCTGTTGTGGCTGTGTTGCCTCCGGGAACCCACCAGTCAGGTGGCTAGGTGGCTTGAGTCCCTCTCTGAGTTCAAGTACACCATTGAACATAGGAGCGGCCCCCGACACGGCAACGCAGACGGCTTGAGCTGCAGGTGTCCCAGAGTGCAGGCAGTGCGGTCACATCCAGGAAAGGGTTGGTGGACCCTCTAAGGTTGAAGTTCAGCAAGAGTTGGCCTCCCCCTTTTAGCCCCAGCTCTTTGCTACTCCAACTCCGACTCGGTTCGAGTCACGGCCACCACCCTCCAGCACAACCACCTTCTCTGGCCCTCAGGTACCCTCCAATGCCGTTCAGCCCGTCCAACCGGATGTCGACCTTGTCCAGGCTCAGAGTGAGGGCAATCACACTGTAGCTGTCATTTATTAGGCAGTGTCTACACAGCGTCCCCTCACTAAGGAGCAGTTGGAGCTTGGCAGCCAAGAGTTGAGATGACTGAACAATTGTATTGGGGCTATGAGACTCTGGACAGATGGTGTGCTGGAACTACAGGTCTCTCCCAACCGCCGTTCCCGTTGGTGTGCGGGCTGCCCAGCAGGTTTACGTGGTCACATGGTCTGGCAGACCCACTCTCTTGCACACCAAGGAGTGAGCAGGACCTTGAAGCGCCTCCAACTCACGTGGTACTGGCCAGGGATGACAGCAGATGTACGCCGTCTGATCAGGAGTTGTGAGGTCTGCCAGAGAGCCAAGAGTGGTGGCACCAAGCCCTGTCCCGGCCGCCAGCGCATGTACGCTGGCCGTTGATTTGGTGGGCCATTTCCCTGAGACAGAGCGTGGCAATGCCTGGACCCTGGTGTTGACTGATCACCTCACCAGGTGGCAAGGCGCTCTGGCCCTGCCAAATGCCACGGCTCCAGTGGTAGCTAGTGCTCTCGACGAGCAGGTCTTCTGCTATATGGGCATCCCTGAGCAGATGCACACGGACCAGGGGGCTCAGTTTGAGTCCCACCTGATGCAGGAGTTGTGTGCTCTGTGGGGTATAGAGAAGACCCGTACCACTCCTTACCACCCACAGGCCAATGGGATCGTCGAGAGAAATAACCGGGTAGTAGGTGATTCCCTGTGGTCCATGCTCCTAAAACGCAGTCCAGGTGACTGGGACTTGCTGCTTCCTCAACTAATGAGGGCCTTCAGAGCCACCCTTCATTCCACTATGGGTGAAACGGCCAACTATATGATGCTGGGCAGGGAACTGCGACTGCCATATCAATTGTCCTACCATCCCCCTCTGACTGATTGCATCCCAGTGCACGAGTACGCCCAGAACCTCAAGTTGAGACTGGAAGAAGTACACGAGGCTCTGAGAGAGCAGCAAATGGAAGTTAGAGCTGAGGAAGGTGAAGAACCCGGTTTATACACGGTTGGAGACCAAGTATGGTTAGAGAACCGTCGTAGACGCCAGGGAGAGAAACCCAAGCTACAGGCCAAATTCATCGGCCCCTTTGAGATCGAGGAGGCGTATAGTAACCACACCTACCTCATAAGTAGGCGAGGCCAGCAGTCCGTACAAAACGAATGCCGCCTTAAACCCTACTATCCCAGTTTTGACCCCATCGTTATGCTGAAATGGACAGAAGTATTGCATTCTCCATGTGTATATAGTAAGACCGAAAGGATGAATGATACGATCAATGCAATTCTAGACAAACATTGTCCATATCAAACATTCAAGACACGGAAAGATCAACCACACACACACACACTACACGCAAAGTTATGAAAGCAAGAGATCAGGCATATCGTGGTAACAAAAAAACTTGGAAGTTCCTCAGCAAACTATCCCGTCAGCTCCTGAGACGCTGAAAATCCGACTATACTAAGCACAAGCTGAATAAAGCCGCAAACTCAACAGAATGGTGGAAAACTGGACGTAAACTAGAAGGTAAACACCAGAACTTGACTGCGATTCATCACCTGATTGATGACAGCTGAATAAGCACTAAGTAGTTTGTGACAAAACTAAACGACCACTTCGTCTCTGTGGGTGGAGAGCGTGATTATGCAAACAAACCTGGAATATCTCCAGCGAAGCTCGACCCAGTGAGTATTGGCATAGTGAAAAACATCTTAAGAATCTAAATACCGGAAAGTCCAACAACTCTAAGGATTTTTCCTCCTGGATCTTTTAGGCAGCTGCTGAGGATCTCTGCATACCGATCACTGACATCATAAATACCAAGCTCGAGACCAACACCTACCCAGCAGTATGGAAGAAAGTTGAGATACGACCCATGAAAAAAGTGAAAAATCCGTCAAGTTTAGGGCAGTACAGACCAATTTATCTACTCTATCATATAGGGAAGATAGCCGAGGAAATCATAATGAAGCTACTGAAGTCAAATGTCAAGAACAAGCTAGTCAAAAACCAGTATGCATATCAGAAAAGTCTCTCAACCACAGATGCTCTACTCCATGCTGTACACGACTGGTGCAAATATCTTGACAGCCCAGGACAAGCCATGTTACAACAGCATTCATAAACATGTCGAAGATTTTTGACCGTTTTGACCCAAACCTGCTCATCAAAAAGCTGAATAAGCTAGACATAATGCAGAGTCAAGATGGTTGAGCAGTCTGAGTACAAACAAATATTGATGGGTACACCCCAGGGCTCAGAACTAGGACCTTGGCTATGGGTAATATACATCAACGATCTCACTGTAAACCCAGAATGTCAAATGATCAAATATGCTGATGATCTGACCCTATATAGATCATTCTCCAAAACTGATCGCAGCAAAACAACCTGTTTCTAAGTCGCACTAGATGAAATCACCAAATGGGCTGTTGATAATAATATGCTTATCAATGCCTCCAAGACCAAAATCCTCCACCTATCACTCTCCAAACCTAAGTATACTCCCTCTTTCAAAATGGATGGACAAATTCTAGAAGTCTCACCTACTGCTAAGTTACTCGGTGTTACAGTAGACCGGAACATCAGTTTCTCCGATCACATTAAAGACGTATGCAGCCGGCTGGCCAGCCTGCTGTATGGTATGAGAGAACTCAAGAGATTGGGTCTAAACAGTGAAGGCCTCAAACTGTATTATACAGCAAATATACAACCTGTTTTGACTTACTCGTGTCCGATGTGGAGTGGTATTGTCACTGATCGTTCCATGGAGATGCTAACTCAGATTGAGAGACGTGCGATGAGAGTTATAAAGAGTAACTTAAGCCGCGAGGAAACTACCATCAAGTACAATCTACCACATTGCTGAGTTCATACACCAGCTCTCTCGAACAACCATGAACAATATATTCAGTGATAACATCCACCCACTGAATCAACTCATAATACGAAAGAGCGGGCGAGTCACACGAGTGTCCCAGTCTACACAGATGCCTAAATCTAGAACAGAAAAGCTGCGAAACTCATTTTCTATAAATTCTCCAACTTTTTAATTTTATTTGCATACCGTATTAGTGCATATCATTTTAATATAATTTTTAGCCTTTTGTATTTGATGAACTTTTTTCTAGTGGAATTACACTCCAGTACGTCACTTTGTTGATTTGAGGAGGTTTTACTAAAACACATATGTATGTATGTATAATCTTCCGCTATCAGTTTCTTCAATAGGCAGTATTCTTCATCCTTCCCTCCATAGGCTTTTGTTCTCATCAGTCTCTTGTCGGATATGTCGGTGAACTCCGTTAGCTCATTGTCGTCTATGTCTGGCATGAATATTTCTATCTTAGATCTTTGTTGGTCTGCTGTTGGGTTGGATTTTTTTATCGGGGCTCTGGATAACATATCAGCAATTATTTGCTCCTTGCTCGGCTAGTAGTTTAGATCAAACCCATATCTCTGAAGAGATAACAGCATATTCTGTAGTCTGAGAGGCGATTTCTCCATCTCCTTCTTAAATATCGATTCCAAGGGCCTGTGGTCTGAGAAAATTTGTAGATCTTTTTTGCCGTAGATATATTGGTCGAACTTGCTGCATGCAAATATCACTGCCAGGCATTCTAACTCTAGGGGATGATACTTCTTCTCTGTGACTGTGAATTATCTCGATGCGTTGCTGATGGGTCTTCCTTCTTGTGTGAGCACCGCACCCAGTCCTTTCATACTTGCATCACATTCAATGACTGCTGGCTTGAATGGGGCGTAGTATCTCAAGAGTGCGTCTTCACTAATGGCTGCTTTCATCTCATTATACGCCTTCTTTTCCTCCTCTTCAAATTGAAACTTTGTGTCTTCTTCCGGCACTTTCCCTGCGTCTCTTAGTTTCTCTGCTGTTGATGACAAGTGTGGAATAAATTTTGCTGGATAATTGACAGTTCCTAGGAATCGTTTGAATTATGTGGGGTCTGTCGGCGCAGGCATGTCTTTGAGACCCTGTAATTTTTTCTTGATCTGGCTTGTTGCCGCTAGTCGTGAGCACATGTCCCATGTACTTAATCTTGGTTAGGTGTAACTTCATTTTCTCCTTGTTGATCTTCATTCCTTTCTCTCTGATTCGGCCCATTAAATTTAATAGCTTTTCGTCATGATTGCTTCTCGCCTCTTCTACCATTTCACCAACCCCATTTATCGGAATGTCATCAGCGATCACCTCTATTCTGTTCAGCCCATCTAACACCAAATGTAGACGTCTTTGGTTTTCCTCTCCACTTGACTACAATCCAATTGGTAGGCGATTCCAGCGGTATCTTCCTAGTGGCGTCCAGAATGTAGTCAGCTTTCAGCAGCTTTCTGTTAACTTTACTTGGAAGAAACCTTCTTTGACATCAAGGAGCAAGAAGCATTTAGCTTTTGTTAATTTTGGCAGTATGTCTTTTAGTGTTGGGATAGGGTAATGGTTTCAAATGATGGCTATAGGCCAGGCGGTTTTTCACTGGCAGCAAACAAAAGCGTGGTCAGGACTGCGTTAGCAATGAAAATAGAGATGCTACCAGTAGTAAACAGCAAGCTAATCTCTCTTAGCTCAATAAATATATATAACTATAAAAAACTATGATAATAATGTACAGGATTTGTGTGTTGTTCGGTAGCTATTCACCTGTTCAGCACCCACTGTGTAAACTAACCACTATAGAGTGCAACGTGCAAACTTTCCAGGTTATTTAATTCGTGGTAGTCAACCAGCGAACCTTGTTCATGCAGTTAGCGTCGGGAGTGCCGAACTGACTGGCGATGGACTTGCCCGCGAAAGTGAGTGCTGAATTATCGATGGCGGCGGCTGTGAGTGTTGAAAGTCAATAATTGACCGAGCATTTTTTCGACGAAATTTTGCTAACGTTGGCAGTCGGTTGAGCCAAAGTTGCGGTAGTCCTTCCTGCTGCTTGTTCTTTATTCTCCAGTGAAGTGTAAGATTCTTCTGAGAGCTAGGGTAACTCTGACTTTATTGTTTGATACATTAATATTTATACAATAGGGTTGCTGAAGATACACAATAAAGCAAGAATATTGCTAGTAACAGGCTACGTCTGCTGGTTGCATAGAACATACAATAGAAAAAAGGGTATTGGCTAGCAACAGATCATGCCTGATTGTTGTCATAACTTGCTGCTTCTATGGAAGTGTTCTAGTAGTGATATTATTCTAGGTTTTGCATGCTTGCTGTTGGCTACAAACTCTGCCCCATCGGCTACTACAGGGCCAATCAAACAAAAAAAGGTGGCAAGCATGCACACAAAAAAATACAATATATAATGGCTCGATGACTGTCTGCTCTTTTAGTGTTATTGTTGTTGTTCGTGCTGGCTCTAGTGGGGTTGTGTCCTCTTAGTAGTTTTGACCAATGTTTAATTTTTGGCAATTTTGGCATCTTCGGCGTTGGTCCAGGGCTGGTATTATTTTCCACCTTCCCTCCTCTGTAGTGTAGCTTCTGCAGCCACTTCTCCGCTTGTCACTGAGCTCTTGTATGGTAGCAACGATAATCTGTGAATTTCACTGGTGGTTTTCTGGCTCGTTGAGGCCTCTGACTTTCATTGGGTTGAGTGGTGCTGCTAGGTAGAGGTGGCCACTCTGTCTCCCGCAGTGGATGGGTTTCAGCTTGCAACTGTGGTGGGTTAGATAACTCCCTTCCTGGATTTGCTTCTCCTTCTGGTTCATGTTCGATCAGCTGTCTCTCTATCTCAGTTGTAGGGGGGTCTCTGTGCCCTTCTTCTGTGATAGTTTTTGTCTTGCTTATCGGTACTTCCCTCATCGGCATTTGTAAGTGGTTCAGAGGTTGTTTCATCCTAGGTTGCCTTCTCATATCATCGACTGGGGCTTGGTCATTGGGTTGTCTCTCCACATTGCTGGTTGGTGGTCTATTCTTATATGCTCCTAGCATATTAGGTCTTATTGCTGGTTCTCTGTTCACATGTGCTCGTCCGACTGGCTCCTGGCATGTCCGGTACTGTTTCAGTCGCCGCCATTTGGGGTGAACCCTTGCCCATTCCTTTTCAGACGATATGTAATGTTGGGGTATGCCTTTGTAATGGTTTACATCCCTACGTAGCTGAGTTGGAGTGTTGCTTGGTTCCTTTCGTCCGCCACTTGTTTTCTATCACCACCAGCTCTCGCTCTTTAAACCTCAGTGGTTCTCCAGTTTCTTCCTGCCGCACATGTTGTTGCTTCTGCCAGAGGTACTCGTGTGCCACTTTCAGATTTTTGTGTACTCGGATGGTGTGTTCTGTTGGGTTTTGAGGGTCTAGAGAATGGGGGGGGGGATGCCGGACAGCTGATCTGGGAGTCTCATCTCTCGTCCCAACACGAGGAGGTTTGGTGTCTCCCCAGTTGTAATTTGATGTTCCGCGGCAAGCACACGTGATCTGGGGGAGTAGTTCATCCCATTCATCTTGTCTCTTGGTCAGTATGAGGGTCCGTAAAGCATTGCCCAGAGTCTAGTTCTGCCACTCCTCTATGCCGTTCTCTTGTGGGTGGTACGGGAGTGGTGCTGGTCTTGCTGACGTTCCATTGGGTGCATAGTTCTTCCAGGAGGGTTGACTCGAATTGAGTCCCTTGGTCGGTGTGCAGCTGAACTGGTAGTCCCCAATAGGCAAAGACTCGCTCATCCAGCTGGTTGGCTACAGTTGGAGTGGTGGCGTCTGGTAGGGCAATAGCGTCTTGCCAATGGGTGAAGCAGTCCGTGAGCACTAACATCCACCAATTCTTCCTCCTTGTGACAAAGAGGGGACTCACCAGATCTACTGCTAGTTTTTGGAAGGGGTGTCCTGCTAACAGCTTCTGGCCACCTGTAGTGTCTGGCTGAGGTCCCTTTTTTGCCACTTGACAGACTTCACTACTCTTTACTAGGCGCCACTCAATGCTGGACACCACAGGCCAGTACCAGTCCAGTAGGAGTTGCTTCCAGGTTCGATGAACTCCTGCATGTGCAATGCTGTGTGTGTCCCACGTTATCTTCTTTTTCATCACGGGTGGACAGATGGCTCATCTTTTGGTTCTCTCTTAGTGCTCGAGTTTCATCACCAAAACTCCATCTGGCTTCTTGTCTGTCAGATAGTATCCGCAGTTCAGTACTGCTTTCCTCCAGCTATTGGCAAGTGAGTGTGCCCTGGCTCATTACTTCAGCATATATCTGTGCCACAGGGTGGTGGCCTGTCTTCTGTGCTTGGGCCAACTTTTTGCTTTGCGGGGTCCGTGATAGTGAGATTGACGGTCTCTTGGCAACTGGGTTCCGGTTTCCCATGCTGCTGTTCCCCCGGTCTCTTCCCCCATTTGTCCTGAACAGGCTTATGTTAAGTTAGCCTGCTCCTGGGTGCTGCTCTGGGCTAGTTTGGCATGGGTTGGTCTACCATCACTCTGTTCTATTGGGTGACACTGTTAACAGTCCAAGCACTGTTCTTGTTGGCTGAGGCCATTGGAGTTACCGTGTTGAGTCCCTGATCGGTGCTTCAGGTGATATTGGAACTCAACCAACATCTCTAACCATCTGTCTATCTGGTTTGCTGACTCCTTGCGGTGACACAACTGGCACAGCGAGGCGTGGTCAGTCCTCAATCTGAACTTCCGACCTTAGAGGTATGGCTCGAAAGTGTGTTACCGCTTTCACTACCGCCAACAGCTCTCTTCTTGTAATACAGTAGTTTTGTTCAGCTGGTGATTGTGTCTTACTGTAGTAGGCTATCACCTTCTCCTTTCCCTCCTGTTCCTGAGAGAGTACAGCAGCTAAGCCAACTGCACTGGCATCGGTGTCTTGGATGTACTGGGCTGTATGATCGGGGTAACTCAGCACGGGGGCCCCCTCAACCCTGCCTTCAGCTGCTCGAACGCTTCCAGTTCTGCTTTTCCCCATCTACAGGGGACTCCTTTGCCCGTTAATACTGTTAGGAGCTTTGCTGTGGTGGCATAGTCAGGGAGGTAATGACAGCAATAGCCGGTTGTCCTGAGGAACGCTTGGAGCGTTTTCACATCTCTGGAGGACTCCCATCGCATCACTGCCTCTACCTTCTCATGGTCTGTTGCCACTCCTTTGGCACTGATGACATGTCCCAGGTACTTCACTTTTTAACGTAATAATTCACACTCTGAGAGTTTAACCTTCAAGTTGGCTTCTTGCAGGCGGTCCAGTACCTCTCTCAGCCTCTGTAGATGTGTCTCGAAATCTGGGGGCGATGATAATCACGTCATCCACATAGTGCAGCAGTGTCTTCCAATGTAGACCTTTCAAAACCTTCTCCGTGAGTCACTGAAAGGTGGCGGGGGTTGACATAAATCCAAATGGCAGTACCTTCCACTTCCATAGTTCGCTCCGGGTCACGAATGTTGCTTTCTCTTGAGCGACTATGTCTAGGGGTACTTGCCAGTACCTGCTGGTGAGGTCCAGAGTGGTAAAATATTTGCATCTGGTTAGGGCATCCAGTGAATTGTCCATTCGGGAATGGGGTAGGCATCTTGTTTGCTAACATTGCTGAGTTTGCGGTAATCTATGCAAAATCTCCAAAAGTCATCCTTCTTCACCAGGACAACTGGGGAGCTCCATGCCCCCAGTGGCTGGCTCAATTAGATCTTTTGTGTCAATCATTCACTTTTGTGCGTTACTATTAGACATTATTTGCTGTTGTTAGTAGTAATAAAACATTGTTACCTCCAACTCTGTGATATCTGTGAGGCCGGTTGCCTGAACACAGTTGCGCCTGCTCTACAGCAGCATCCGGTTTTATCTAGCGCAAGATAAACCACCACGGCTTTGCCACTCTACTGCTACGCTACAATTACAGTAGAAACAAAGCCGGACAATACAGCTCTCTTTGTGTGTACCAGTAACGGTCAACTCCATATACGGGGAAACCCATTACAGTATATACAGTATATATATCTATGTCTGTGTATAATGTGTACATATGATATATCTTTCTACAATGTAATATGTTATATATAAATGCTTGTTGTTATACGTAAACTATTGAATATATATACCTGTTGTTAATTGTTACAGATAACGACAGGAAACAGTGGAATCAGTGATTTCATTCAACCATCTTTGAGTGAGACATTCCGGTGAGTGTATACTCCGTACATGTAATGTACATACTTCAACTCTGCTAGCTTGATGTCGTGTGGATTAAACAGTTCATTAAAGACCACAGGAACAATGATCTCTATAAACCTTCTAAATAGAATTTTAATTAGAGTGCGAATTGAAATACATTTATTGTGATTTTGCATCCGTAACAACTTTGTATTTTTATTTTTTTGATTAAAATATCTAAAAGACTTATCAAAGAAGGGTAGTGTATGTGGTGAGGGTGAAACTGACCAGTCAAAGACATCATGAAACATGAACATACTACTACAAAAATAATGTAAAATACAATCAAACAATCCAAATAGTTGCTATTCTGTCAACTCAATGTCCATACATGTTCAATCACATTTAATAACATATTTCCTCAAACCAAGTAATTGAGTGTTACTTTCAACAGCTCTCATCTCTCCTCTGCTCTTGTCTCACTCACCTTTTTCCTTACCGTCGTATTGCCACACGAACAGAGCTTTCCTCCAACTTTTCTAAATGCATTTCTTATTTGCTGTCCTTCCGACAGCAGTAACTTATCTCTCCCACATTTCTGTTCTTAAAACAACTCGTATGCTCTGTACCTTTGGTGTTTGGCTCATTTTTTCAATTCAATTTGATCCAAAAGCGTTAGGTCTAATTACTTTTGTTTACATGACTAGCCATTCGCACTTGATAGGTGAAAACATCTATTTGAGAGTTTGAACTCCAGCCGACAGGTACTCAGTAGTTTTACTATGTAGGCAATTTAGTGTGAGAAAGAATGAGTTGGGGAGGTTATTGGAAAGACAGCGACTCAAAGACTTTTTAATAAATGTTGTTTTCATCTGAAAATGATTGGTCACTTCTAGTTAAGAATGTTCCAGGAAGTGGAAATGACTTTTTGTGTGAATTAAAGTAGATGGGGGTTGAAAAGTGGGCGTGCCTGTGGTGGTCTTGATTTTCAGAAAAGGGTGTAGATTGTGTTGGCACAATTCAGAATCAATTGCAAAGAAATATAATTTAACTAAACAAAAATAGAAAGCAATGCAGAGAGGTGTCTCCCTGTGCAAACAAATAAATTTCTTTAGTGAGACACGAGAACACTGTCAGTCATTATTGGAGCATTTCACACTCAAATTTCTTTTACCCAAGTTTGTGGAAAATAAAATAGTAGATGATATCTGTTTTAGAAAGACGATGATTCTATCATTTTTGATACTTGCTGATGTCATCTCCAACTTTGTAAAAGTGAGAGCTGCTGAAATATGGAATTACCTCAGAGGTGGTGACAATGAGAGGGAAGCAGATGAATCAGTACCATCAGTGAGTACTCTAATTACCATCAGTTCAATTCTGGCTCTCGCGCATATCAACGTATGACAAAGTACACCATTTACTGTGTTCACAGTCTGTTACAAAACAGATAACTGTGACTGTCGCTCAATTCTTCAAATAGAAGAAAATAACTTACAAAAAGTTATTTAGCTTTTTTGACTCTTTTGCAAAAAGTTCTAATACTTTGGTTAAAAAACACAATTATAGCTAATTTTTTACCATTTTTGTATCAAAAAACTTATCATGAGTTTTGATATGTTTGATACTAATCAAAATTTCTGTGCATTTCGCTATCAAATCTTTTAATGATTAATCTTACAGCAATTATCAGCTGTTCGGTGCGCTTATGGGTAATAATATAGATTACTATAAAACATCTAACTTTTTACTAAATAAGCTGGAAATGTAAAATGCAGCTCTAATCATCCCAAACATTCCAAAAATTGTCTCATTGGTCAAAGTATAGTTGCAAAACTTGAGCATCTCCACCCTCCTCCCACTCCCTCACTCTTCTAATCCTCCTCCCCTTGCCCCCTCCTCCCCGCCTTCCGCTCCTCCCCCTCCCTTCCCCCTCCTCCTACCCCCTCCCCCTCCCCCTCGTCCCCCCTCCTCCCCCCTCCCCCTCCAACCCTCCTTCCCCCTCCCCTCTCCCATCTTCTCCTCGTCTTCCCCCTGCCCTTCCTCCCCCTTCCCCCTTCCCCTCTCCTCCCTCCTTCCCCCTCCCTCTCCCACCTCCCCCACCTCCCCCACTACCCCCAAGTACAGTAGCAATAATATTATCATTTAGACGCGAGAGCCTTTTCTGCTACAATTGTTCAAACCCATATTTATAAATCCTCAGAAATTTCTGAATAAGCTGCTGCCAGAAGGTTTTATTGAATAATTATTGAACATAGCTAGGGTGCTTGAATACATCGCTCCATAGGTTTATTAATGTACCACAGCTATTTTGTTGCTTGCAATAAACAATTGTAGTTATTTTTAACTAACAGCCAGTAATAATTTATTTTACTGGTTGCACATGGATAATGTTGTTTTCACTACCACTATATACAGCTTCTTGAACAGTTTCCATTTGACATACATTCAAGTTAGTGTTACAATATTCATTCTAGTACATTGTATATAAAATATGTTAGTTTCATTTGATACTTTATAAGTAGTAATATATGAGCAGATCTCCCTACCAAGTGTTTTTTTGTGGATTAGATCTTGGGGTTGAGACAATGGGTTACGGCGTTGGATGAATTCGCCGAGTTTATATTGTATTTTACTTGAGGGGTACTTGAGTGGCATTTGAATGGCATTTAAGTGGCATTTGAGTTTTGATTATTTTTTTACTTGATTTGAACTCATATGGCATCTAGATTTTGAATGTATGGCATTCAAGTTTTGATAACTTTTTACATAACTCGAACTCATATGGTATCTTGAGAGAGAGGGGAGAGGAGAGAGGAGAGAGGAGAGATGGGAGATGAGAGAGGAGAGAGAGAGAGGAGAGAGATTTTTTAGTTTTCTATACATTCATGTATATATGGTTAGTTATGTACATATTTATGGCTATATTTATGGGATACATAAAGAGAACATATTAAATATTGTAAGCTTGAAATAGTTCCAATATCATTTCAAATGAAAAAATGGATGATGAGAGATTTTCATCCGATTGTATGTATCTACATATATCTGATTGAAAATGATATAATAATTCAGTAGTCCATTGTATTGAAATCAATTTTTGAGTGAGCTCTTTATTCCACACTTTTCTTTGAATTTTCTTTAAGTAATCATTAATACTGACAGTTTTTGACATTTTTACAACTGTTTGAAAATTGTTTTTAGTCATAAGCTTAAATATTTCTACTGAATTGTCAACGTATTTATGTGTAGTGTATGGTCGGTATTGTATCGGTGAAAGTTCTCCATGTAAAGAAGCTACAGTTAGCAAATGCTGTGTCATACATAATAATATAGCTTGTAATGTCAAGCGATATCCAATCTTTTCCTGTACTTCAACATTTTCTTTAATATAGCTATGATATATCTTTGGAAGGTAGTCTTTGATTGTGTATCTTTTTGAACTCATAATGAACTAAAATAAAATGTTAAGTATTAGTATATGATGATTAAACAGTGTTGTAAAATAATTACATTTTAACTTTTATTAAGTAATTTTTCTATTAATTCTTACCTTATCACCAAGAAATCAGCTGTAGTAGTTGATGAAATCAGTTGTAGCAGTTGATGAATCAGTTGTAGTAGTTGATGAAATCAGCTGTAGTAGTCGATGTTTTATTGCTGGAGAGAATGATTTCTATGCAGAGAGAGCTGTTCTTATATAGTATAAGCCACTCCTACTCATTTAGCTTATAGCCATTAAAAACACTCACGCGAAAACTCTATCAGAATAGTGTTATTCGCGTGAAATATCCCTGTTTTATTCGCGTGAAAATAAAAAATTTCATTCCCGCGAAAGCAACGGTTTCCATTCGCGTGAAAATAAAGTATATATTCCCGCGAAAGCATTGGTTTGTATTCGCGTGAAAATAAAATTTTTATTCCCGCGAAAGCAATGGTTTCCATTCGCGTGAAAATAAAATTATTTATTCCCGCGAAAACATTGGTTTGTATTCGCGTGAAAATAAAATGTTTATTCCCGCGAAAGCATTGGTTTGTATTCGCGTGAAAATAAATTATTTATTCCCGCGAAAACATTGGTTTGTATTCGCGTGAAAATGAAATGTTTATTCCCGCGAAAGCATTGGTTTGTATTCGCGTGAAAATAAATTATTTATTCCCGCGAAAACATTGGTTTGTATTCGTGTGAAAATAAATCATTTATTCCCGCGAAAACATTGGTTTATACTCGCGTGAAAATAAAATGTTTGTTCCCGCGAAAACAACGGTTTCCATTCGTGTGAAAATAATTTATTTATTCCCGCGAAAACATTGGTTTGTATTCGCGTGAAAATAAAATGTTTATTCCCGCGAAAGCAACGGTTTCCATTCGCGTGAAAATAAATTATTTATTCCCGCGAAAACATTGGTTTCTATTCGCGTGAAAATAAAATGTTTATTCCCGCGAAAGCAACGGTTTCCATTCGCGTGAAAATAAATTATTTATTCCCGCGAAAACATTGGTTTGTATTCGCGTGAAAATAAATTATTTATTCCCGCGAAAGCAACGGTTTGTATTCGCGTGAAAATAAAGTATTCATTCCCGCGAAAGCAACAGTTTCCATTCGTGTGAAAATTAAATGTTTATTCCCGCGAAAGCATTGGTTTGTATTCGCGTGAAAATAAAATATTTATTCCCGCGAAAGCAACGGGTTGTATTCGCGTGAAAATAAAGTATTCATTCCCGCAAAAGCAACAGTTTCCATTCGCGTGAAAATTAAATGTTTATTCCCGCGAAAGCATTGGTTTGTATTCGCGTGAAAATAAAATATTTATTCCCGCGAAAGCATTGGGTTGTATTCGCGTGAAAAAATGTTGATTCATAGGATTTAATCAGTGCAACTTTACCTATTTAAGAGCCACTGTTTTCACACAGAAAGCATCCAGTTCTACAACGACTAGCGGAGAAGCAACATCTACTAAATCTTTCATTGCAACAACTAGGAGCTCATCTTCTTTATAAAGGTAAGAGTAAAAATATTTATTTTTTGTTAGCTAACGCTACTAGCTGAAGGTTTATGACCTTTATGATCTTTTAAAATTAATTACGAAAAATTAAACAAAATGTTTTGTTTTTTTAGAATGAATACTCAAGACGAAGGAAGTCAACCGATGAATGAAGAAGCAGGATCCCAGCAAACCCTTTCCCCATCACCTTCTCCTATCTTTGATATGGCAGAAAGTCAATTGGTGGTTGATGAACCAGAATCCCAACAAGATTTTACTTTATTCACATCTCCTACTAACAAGCTGTCTTCAAAAAGAACATCGATGAGGAAACGATCTTTTATTGATTTGACAAAAGATGATAATGAAACCGGCTCGAAGTGCAAAAAACTAGTTTTGACGGATGTTGGAGATGAAAGGCTTTTTCGTCACACCAGAATACCCTTTCAAGATGCTGGAAGTAATGAACTAACCACTCTCACCTACAAGAGCGCTGGGTTAATAAACTCTCTCTCTCCAGATAGTCTAGAAAAACTTGAAGAATCCATGGAAATCCGCGAACTACCTGTACCAACAGTTATGGAGGTGTTGTCTGTTGAATTTCGTGATGAATCAAAGTGCACCGTGATTTACAACTACCGAAAGGATAAGAAGATAACTCGGGTGAAGAGTGATATTTCAACCGAAATAGGACTGCTTGTTAATAAAGCTAAGCAAACACGTCCAATTGTTTTAATTTATATGGGAGAAGGAAAGACAGGAGATGCGATTTTTCGTACTGCTGAATCTCATGGATGTAATCGAAAGATCAACGATCCATTCAACTCATTGTATGGCAAGAGTGTGAGACAAATACAGGCTTATTTCCGTGTTGCTCACCTACACGATTTTCCGACAGGAAGTGTTATAGCTTATGAGAATCCTGGAATGCTAAGAAAATGTGATACTCGTTGGAACAAGACTGCTGATGTTATAGTGGCTAATTACAGATGTATGGTGAAAGGAGAGCTATTGATTGGAGATCTTAGCATCCCTGCTCAAATAGCTTCATCTGTGGTGGCGGAAAAAAGTGGTGTAATCGTATTCAGAGGACTGAAACAAAATACGGACAACATGATTTCCTACGACATCATTCTACTCTCAGCTCTTCAAGCTTTCATTAAAGTCTCAGAACTGTTTGATACTTCGCTGCAGCACACCTGTCTCTCCTACTTTGATGAAAATGAAAAAGAGAATTGTCCAGAACAGCATATCAGAGTCTTAATCGATAACACAAAGGATGTGACTCGTCTTCTATGATGGTAAGTTTCATATCTATTTAAAGAAAGATCTGAAGTATTTTTGTAAAATTAATTCATATAACTATGTATGATAGAGTCATTAGTTACTATGTCTTTTAGATATAACTAAAGAGCGCTCCTGAGGAAGAAAATGAGAAGATCTTATTTACTTCTTGCTTGAAACATTACAAAATAATAGTTTTTATAGGTTCTGTAGTGTTTAGCACAAATAATGAGATAAGTTGTATTTTATTCATTATATTTGTTATATCAAATAAAAATCAATTATAATAATTTATTTTAACAATTTACTTAGTAAATTAGTTCCTTGTATATGTACACCATCTATTCCTTCTACTGTATTATCTTCTATGAACTCGAAGTTAGGATAGGTCTGTATGATAAATCTCCGTATTGAGTGATCTCTCATCTCACTATCTCCTATGTCTCGTAAACTTCTAACAATTTCATCCATACTCCATCCTCTACTTCTCAGTAAACAAAAGTATACACAATAGTCGCCACATACAGTTGACAAAAAATTTTGTAGTTGTGTTTCATTACTTCGTATTGTTTCATATCCTCCATGAATACTTAGTATTTCATTTACATCCGGATAAAAGGAAACAGAACGTCCAAACGAGTCAAAAAAATCCACCTCTGAATCATTAGCGTACACAGCCAACCAATGCTCTCCGGGTTGATGAGAATAATGGGTGTTGAATACGAAACATCCTGTTGGAAAATTGCAAATTTGCTTCCAAAACTGTTCTCTAGCTCCAACATGAATCCCTACGCTTTGACATAAAACGTCTGAAGATAAGATCGAACGAATTTGTATGGTATTCATCTGTAACTTTCTGTTTAAAGCACTGCGTCACCTCCGATAGTTAATTGAAGAATGCTATCCATCTCCAACACACCGTCTTTTACAAAGTATGCTACCAGGGATAATCCATCCGTCGTGTTAGCGCTAAAACGAATTTCCACACTTGTTGTGACATTTTTCATAGAGTGAAAACCTTCTTTAAGAAAATCACCAGTCAAATCAAATCCATAAAGTGTAGTACCATCAAGGTATTGTTCTTTCGTAATACCGAGACTATCGCCTTCAAGCAAAGTTCCGGTAGCGTGTAGAAACTGATGATATTCTCTTCCAAAAATTCCTCTAGCATAATTTGGTTCAAATCTCCTTCCAATTGGACAATCACCAACTCTCAATACAATACTATCAACACTAGCATGCTGCATTCTATATGGATTCAAGGCGAAACGTCCGTTCATTGCGTTGTGATTAACTAAACCTAAATAAATTTGTTTAGGTTTTTGTTTGTTTTCTTCCAAAGTGATGTCGATCTGCGCAACACCAGCACGAATTCCATATAGTTTTATCCGTTTTCGATCAACAGGATAAATGTAGTTGTGACCTTCCAATGCCAAGCTGAGTTGGGAGTTTTGTATTGTAGGATTCACCTTAACTTTACAAAGATGAAGTTCAAATTTATCAATTCTAATCTTTGCTCCTCCATTAGGCGCCTCATCTGCAGCAAACAAAGCTAGTTTGCCAGAGGCACGCTCAAACTCCAGCTGCATAGTAGGACCTGGTATTATTAGTTTTTTCTGCTGAAATAATGCGAGATGAGGTTTTCCAGTTAATTCTATTGTCTTTCCAGCTATGATTAGAGCTCTCCTCTTTTTCTTATCAGCGGTTTTGTGATCAGTAGCGTCTTTGCTAGTTGAATCATCATACAACCATCCTTCCATCTTACCTTGATATTTCTTTCTTTCTGCACTGTTTTCGAGTAGTTGTGAAAAGTAGGAGCGTAAACCGTAGTTGTTAGCGTATTCAACGGTGGTTCCTTCTATCGACATTTTCAACTCACTGAATAATGCATGCATTGAATCCCCCATCCACACAGCTGCATCATCATCATTACCTGAAATATTGGTTCCATCATCTTTAACAACCGTGGCTTCAACTTGCAGAAACGAGTTGTAAAGATCTGTGTAATGTTCAGTGCTCCCTGACAAGGTTAACTCAATACTACCATAAGGATCTAACCTATCAGGTCTGATGACAACATATTCCGATCTTTCTACCGATATGTTTGTTGGTTCCGTAGCAAATACATCCAACGTTGGATTTATGTTGTAGGAAGAACCTTCCAACTTATTACCTGTTGTTCCATTTAGGCTAGCCATCTTTTGCGAGTGATGAATGCTTGAAGCGTTACCGCTTAATGAATATAGATATCGAGCTCAGCTGTCTTTATACCGGATTCTACTGCTATTAAAATATACCACGATTACCAACACCTCTCCTCTTCTTTCCACCTCTTGTTTTTCTCCTTTTCATTCTATCTGGACGAACTGCATTGAGCACATCTCCCCCCAGATCATTCAACTCTGCCAATCCCCTCTTCTTTGCCGACGCTGCAAAACTTTGACCATCGATGACATCACGCGCTACATTTCCACCTACAGACAATGCTCTTTTCCCCAAACTAATTGCTCCTCTTTTCAGCATTGGTGCTGCAGATTTAAGTAAACTTGAAAAAATACTACCAAGTCCATTTCCTCTCATATTAGGCATCACTCGTCGTCCACTATACACTCCAATTCCATTTCCAGCTTGCATCTTGTAGTACTCATCAAAAAAATCTTTTGAATCCTCAGGGGTGTATCGTACCAAACTCATTTTAATTTTTTCTCTCTATAGTGAACCGTCAACACAACCTTTCCACCATCAAATGGTATTCGTCGACCGTCGTCACTCGTTATAAGTACTTTAATCATATCACTATTTAGTGATGAAGCGTCAACATAGTGGGGATTTTTAAATTCTTGATACACAACACTATTCTTCTTTCCTTGAACTGGAACTACTCTCAATAAAGGTACATTCGTATCTCCTACCATTCTATTATCAACAATGTTGGAATAAACATACAGGGATGTTAAACCGGAATTTATATCAGGGGGTGTGATATTATTGTATCTACCACGAGGGTATGTAGTTTTTGATTCAAATCCAAAAATATATGCTATATCTTTGGAAAAGCTTATGGCAGTATCAGGATCACTGTTAGTTAGTAAAGCGGTGTTGGTGATCTTGTTGTAGGAGATGGCGAATTTCTTGTCTAAATCCATTTCATTCATTCTCTTTCGTATAATCTCCTCCAACTCCTCTATACTATCATATCTTCCATTACCGATTAGGATGAAGGACTTTTCGCTTTTACCAGAGACATTAGTCTTTTCTAGATATATTTTCCCTTCGGTAACATTTTTCCAATTATTAGAATAAGTCATATCTAGCAGAGCTAGCTCCCATTTACCGCCATCGATAACCAAATATTTATACAGTCTCACTGTAAATTCGGAATTGTTATTATCAGGAAACTCTTCACCACTAGAGTTTGAGGGTAAAGTTATCAGCATCGACATTTTCCCAACGTATGATGATTATATCAAGCGTTGTTTCCTTATAAACTATTCATCTACCCAGTCATTGAACTTTTCTCCATAACCTAACCACTTAACCAGAATCTGTCTTTTACCTCTTCTCATTCTTCTTCCCAGTATCTTTTCAATTCTGAAAATCGTGGGTTTTTTTACTTTTTGCAACTCTTTTTCGTAAAAGGTACCATCGATCATCTCCTCAGCTAAATCTTTCACCCTATATACAACAGGTTTTTCATCAATAAGTACATCGGTGATTATAAAAATCTCAATCGTCCAATTCGGGGTGTATCCTCTTTCAAACGCTCCTCTTGCCTTACTTATTCTCACATAATCCCCAACCTTTAGTTTTGCTTCTTGAGTTAAACTATGTTCACCTCCTTCATACACACGATTCCATACAAGTTCTTGATTTTGAAAATTCACATCATTTGGTCTCATACCTATAGCACCATGAATTGTGTTGTTGTATGCATTAACCATTTCTGGTAAAACATCAATGTATCTATCATCATCTTTATATGTCAAATATCTATATATCTTCTCTTTTAAAGTTCTGTTAAAACGCTCCACCATCGATGCCTTTATCGTTTCATTTTCGGTTGTAAAGCGCTTGATCTTTTTTTCCGCCAGCAGAGTCTTGACATTGACGTTGTCAAACTCTTTACCTTTATCAGATTGTAAAGCTTTATAGTTTTCCCCTTCTAGTATTCTTCTCAATCCTCTTGCTACTACCGGTCCTGATTTGTTGATGAGCGGCACAGCCCAACCTTTTCTAGATAAAGAATCAATAGCAGTCAGTAAAAATGCTGTATTATTATTTTCATCTCTTCGAGATCGAACATCCATCAAATCTACCTGTAGCTGCTCCCCTATTCCAGCTACAATTGTAGGACGACGCTTAAACTTGGTTACAACTTTTTTATGTAACGTGTAGGCATCCTCACCACTCAACCATTCACGGATTCTTTTTTCTCCCTCTCGTTTTCTACGAGCTTTCAGTAAAGCTCTAGCTCCTCGTAGAGATGTATGTAATGCAGGATTGTAATACAACTCTTTTAGCGTGTCGATGTCCATGAATTAGTACCGGGAACGACCAACTTTTTCTTCTGAGTCTTACGTGTTCGATGCGGGGATTTTCTGACAGTTGTGATTCCTTCATCAGTTAGCAGGCTTTTAAATCTACTGTAATTGGTATTTCCCGATTGTATTTTACCTCCTTCGGTTAGAACGTCTCGTAGTAAAGTTTTGGAAGTCCTAGGATTCAACCAATGTTCTCCAATTTTCAGTCTGTTCTTCTCCGAGTCGTATCTACCAATTTTACTCAGATTATTCAACATTCTGACAGCGATCGTTTGATCACTCTTTTTTGTTGTTAAATCAGCTGCTTTTTTTTCAAAATCTTTTAAATTTCCGCTTTCACTATCGTGCTCATCATCTCCATCAGTAAGAAATGTACTTCCTAGTAAGGTTGTGTCTTCAGTATCAAACAACCTTCCTTTTATTAATTCCATCCCAATATCATCATCATCATCATCAACCACTTTCACTGATTCTAACTCATTGTCTTTATCAACATTTGGTGAAAAGACATTAGGTTTATTATCGATAACTGTGCTATTGGCCAAAGGAAAAGTAGACTCTGTCTTTTTTTTCTTAATGAGATTCCAACTATCCTTTTGTGTCTGGTTTTGGTTATTTTTAATCTTTTTGACATCAGACAAATACCTACGTAGGTTTTCAACATTTTCATCTAACTTTTCGTATGAGGATAAGTCAGAATCATAAGCCGTTTCCAGTAGATCATTTCGCTTTCGCTTCATATTTCTCACTGTTATAGCTTCCATAGGATTATAATACAATGGAGGTCTGGTTTTCTCTTCCTTTACCACTGTTTTATCATCCTTTCTTTCCGTTAATCTATAGTATTCATCTTCAGTGAGTATAAAATTACGTCTGGAGAATGTTAAAGGCTGACGATTCATCTTTTTATTGATGATAAAACAGATACAATAGGTGTTATAATAGCATCCAAAAGATTCCCTCTACCACTCTGAATCAAAATTTTACGCTTATCATCAACTCTCCCTCTACCACTAAGTTTATGTAGCTCCTTCTTGTAACGCTGCAACTCAATAAACTGCTCAGAATCAAGAGGAACATTACCTAATATAATATTTTTAACACTTTCTATCAATGATTGAAACAAATCTGAGTTAGCCTTTTCGACTATAGCGATTTTTCCTTTCTTACTCAGATCATCCAGAGCTAAAATCGCCATTCTATTTCGCATCATTCGTGTTGAGAGTTTCATCTTTATCTTCTCCCTCCGCCTAGCACACTTTTAAGTAACCCAGGAACTATATTGCTGATGATAGGTCCTAGTAGAGCACCTAAAAATCCTCCTTTTTGCAATACAGCTTTCTTATCATCTAACGTTGATTTTCTTACTAAAGCGCTAATATCCTTCACGTTTCGCTGCAACTCATTATACTGAGATGATGTCAATGGTATCGTTCCATTTATAATAGCTTTAGCACATTCCATTAGAGTCATAATAAACTCCTTTTTGGCTTTGGCTATAACAGACTTTTGAATAGCAAAGGTTGTATTGTTGAGCGATAACAACACAGCTGCATTTTTTGTTAATTTTTTCTCCAAAGCTTTAGACATTATAATGCTTTCGTGTTGCGTCGTTGAATAACAAAATACGATTGAGGTGAAGTGAATAGTAATTGTATTTATATCCTTTTACTTGGGTACATATAATATCATAGGGAGAACTGATGTAAAATTTCCCAATAGTCTATATTGATCATTCGTTTGTTGAGTCGTATCTATTCGTAAATAAGAGTATGGTTTCTTTGTCGCATCTTCAAAAGCCTCTTGTACATATTTTATTTTTGATGGAAAACATTGTCGAGCCAAATAGGAAATAGAAGAAGCATCTCTAGGGTTTTTAAAAAGAAAAAAATAATGACTATTCAAGGAAATTGTACGATTTCCTTTTAAAAACAGATTCTGAACAATAAAAAACACACTTATGTTCAAATGATGACTATGTTTTGTATACAAAGCATTAGCATCAGCTTTACCAGAAACTTCATCCATGAGATCATCAATTATCAGCCATCGATTTTTACCATCTCTGGGAAAACTCACTGTTATATCTATCATGCCTTCATGAAAAATCACTCCTGATACATCATCAAAGGCTTTTTGGTAGGCTCCATAACAGTAGTGAATCTCTGTTGGTGGAGGGTGTGCTATAGTCTGACTAGCTTCAATCATTCGAAAAATCGCTTGCGTCTTTCCCGATCCAGTTGGTCCTGCAATCATTGCTGTAAAAGGAGATCGCATCGTCGGGTCATAATCTTCAGGTTTCCCATTCATCATAAAAAGATGTTCATCAATCAACAGTAGTTTCATTTATGATTCCAACAGGAGAGTTTCTCGCTTTTTGTATTTTTTCCATAGCTTCTTCATACATACTAAACTCAGTAACACCTCCAAAAGTGGAAAGCCCTACGACAAATACCAAAATTATCATAATTATCAACGCTTTACGCTTCATACTCGGTAAAACATCTATCATATCACGTTCAGCACCATCAATAGTATCAACTTCATTCATCGGTCTCATCTCAACATCATCCTCCGTCGACATCTTAACTTCCAATAACCATACAATCTTATCACGTTTTCATTTATATACAATGTTAAAACTATCAAAAAAATCAAATGCCATACATGCAAAATCTATATGCCATATAAGTTCAAAATAAGTAAAAAAATAATCAAAAACTCAAATGCCACTTAAATGCCACTCAAATGCCACTCAAGTACCCCTCAAGTAAAATACAATATAAACTCGGCGAATTCATCCAACGTCGTAACCCATTGCATAACCTCCAAGGTCTAATCCACAAAAAAACACTTGGTAGGGAGATCTGCTCATATATTACTACTTTTATAAAATATAAACATTCCTAAAGTTAGAGCAATTCAAGTTGAAGACAGAAACCCAAGATTGATGGAGCAGACCCTCCTGTCCTGGGTTTGTTACTCTTCAGTGTCTATTTTTGTCTATTAATGTAAAATGCACCTCTAATCACCGCAAACATTCCAAAAATTGTCTCATTGGTCAAAGTAATTGTTGCAAAACTTGAACAATTATTCACTAAAATACTATTTCAATTATCGATACAGATGGTGGTTATCCAACAATGTACAATCCTGTATGTATACATCTAAGTCTCTCTATAGGTGGCGGCTGCAGACGACCAACTTCCTATTGAAGATCGAGATGAGGTGAGTGTACGCAAGGGATATAAAGGTACACATGCTATGTTTTTAATGCTTGGAGTTACGTGTCCATGAATGTGTATAAGCAACGGGTAAATAGACAAAAAATTTGGTTATTAAAGTCGTAAACTTTTCAATTTTGAAAACGTGACTAAAACCAAAGATGTTAATATTGCAAGGTTTATTAGAGCTTTTGCTAAACGAAAATAAAAAGAATTGTGCCTAAAATTTTCAGTTGGTGCCTCAATAAACAATTCAGCATTTCCAACAGGTATACCTGTTAAGATGTACAAATAATAAGAAACTTTGAGATTATACAATAGTAATTTGCTTAAGAACTAAAGTCCACAATTGCCACAATTTATTTGACTTCCAGAGTTTCAAATATCAATACGTACCATCAACCTATCATATAGTTGAAAAATGAAAAAAACTTTAAAAATTCTTTTTACAACTCTAAAACTAAAATTTTGGTTGCTAAAATTTGTTTTGTTGACAGAAAGTTCTAAATAAAATCATAATTATGAAAGTAATTATTATTTGCGAACGGTTAGTATATGATTATTCACTTTATTGATATATTTGTTGGTGTGCGATAAAATTGGTTTATCAATCAGATGAACAACCATAGATCTTTTGTACAACAAAAGCAGCAATCTCCTTCTGCAGCAGAAGTTTAATTCAAAGTCTTCTTTAAACTCCACAGTATGTTTGTTGGTTGGCGTAAAAATCTTTCTCGTTAGCGTATTGTAGTAGATTTTGTGGTTCGAACATCTTACGACTCTGCTGTATTTTGACACTTCATTTCCTATAAAAAAAAAATATTTGCAGATGTGTGCTTGTCACAAGATGCTACAAAAGATCCAACTTGTAAAACTGTTAGTTTTCTTGGATGAAGACTCATTTTATTTCTCTGGCACTAGAACATTTTATTTTTCAAGTTTTCTTTGGAAACTGCCAAGTTTTTTTTTTAAAGTAACTAAAATCTATTTTTACCAAGATAAGTTTGGAATGGAATTTGACCCTGAAAATTATGATTTTTATAACTTTAAGTGCTTAATGACATAGTTATCATCACCCGTTCCCCCTTCCATCCTCGTTCCCTGTCCCCTCCCCTTCCCCCTCCTCTCCCCTCTCCCTCCCCCTCTCCTCCCTACCCCTCTCCTCCCTCCCCCTCTCCTCCCTCCCCCTCTCCTCCCTCCCCCCCATTCTTCCCCTCTCCTCTTAAGTTGGTGATACAATATTCGCTCTAATACATTGTAAATAAAATATGCTGGTTTCATTTGATACTTTACAGAATATAAATATTCCTGAAGTTGGACCGATTCAAGTTGAAGACAGAAACCCAAGGTTGATGGAGCAGACCCTCCTGTCCTGGGTTTGTTACTCTTCAGTGTCTATTTTTAAATCAATGCTTAGTGTTTCACACAATGTTATCTACATCAGTAGTAATATATGAGCAGATCTCCCTACCAAGTGTTTTTTTGTGGTTCTGGCCTTGGGGTTGAGACAATGGGTTACGGCGTTGGATGAATTCGCCGAGTTTATATTGTATTTTACTTGAGGGGTACTTGAGTGGCGTTTGAATGGCATTTAAGTGGCATTTGAGTTTTGATTATTTTTTTACTTGATTTGAACTCATATGGCATCTAGATTTTGAATGTATGGCGTTTAAGTTTTGATACTTTTTTCACATAACTCGAACTCATATGGTATCTTGAGAGAGAGGAGAGAGAAGACAGAGAGGAGAGAGGAGAGAGAAAGGAGAGAGGAGTTTTATCTACATTGAATAACTATATTGATCAAAAATGAAACATTTTATGATTATATACATTGATTACATAATAAGTAGGGAAAATCATCCTATATAATATAGCTAGAGTCAGTAAATACTAAGTAATACAAAGCACTACAACTTGTAATGATAATCAATGTATACATACATATGGTATCTTGAGATAAAGAAAGAGAGAGAGGAGAGAGAGAGAGAGAGAGAGAGAGAGAGAGGAGAGAGGAAGAAAGAGAGGAGAGAGGAGAGAAGAGATATATCTACATTGAATAAATATATTGATCAAAAATTAATCATTATATGATTATATACATTTATTACATAATAAGTATGGAAAATCTTCCTATATAATATACCTTTACAATAATGTTTTTGATGTACTGATGTTTGGTAAAAAAACTACATTAGTTAAGTTTTAAATTCATATGAAAAAATTTGTGTCAATTTAGTATCTACTCCCAGGACTGATACTCCCCCTAAAATAACCCATAAGACTCAGCCTAAAAACAAGTTTTAGGGGGTGTTTTTGCGCAAGGTACAATAAAAATAACTCTGTTTGTATATATCTAGAGAGAGTGTTTAGAGGAGAGAGAGGAGACTTGAGCATAAATATCCCTGGTAAATTATTTATTTACAATATTATTTGTAATTATTAGTGAAAGAAATTATGAAATACTGGCGAGTAATTAAGTAATTCAGTAAGGAAATTGGTTGGAAACGTAGTAATATTATTTAAATACAGCATTGCTTTGCAACAATGATTAATAAAAACAATTATGGATGTTGGTGAGTAATTAAGTAATCTAGTAAGGAAAACTGATTGAAAATCACGGTAATATTTGGTAAAAGATACTTGCAACATGTTTTATCAGCGAAAAAATCAAACAATTTTCAAATGTTTACGAGTAACTAAGCGATTTAGCAGGAAAAACCAACTGAAACGCGCAATATCCGTTTTTGAAATATTTACGATAAACACAATTGGGATATTACTGTTATCAAAGAAATCAAGCGAGTATCAAATGTTTACGAGTAACTAAGTGTTTAAGTTGAAAAAAAGCGATTGAGATCATGTGACATCCGTTACAAAATATTTTACGTCAAGTTACCAACGAGAAAATAAATATTTCTTAGAATATCCGCTATAGCGAGTTACGATAATTTTTACGCACCTTGAAGGTTTTCAGTCCATTTTCAGTCAGATCAAAATTTATGCGAGACGTTTTAGGTATTATTTCAGTCGACGTAATGTTACCACGTCATTTTTAAAAAGTAATTAATTATAATATAGCGCAAGTGTCCCGCAAGTGTCATTTTACTAATAAACTCATTCCAGAAAAGACATTAATCATCATCCCGCTTAATCCTATATGTTTTGATCTTTTTAATATCAAGTGTGTCGCTCGAGAAAAGTCATTAGTTACACCTAAGCACTATTTATTATCATGCTATTTCTATTTAAAACAAAAACAACAAACATCCATAGATGATGGAATTATAGGTCGAATTCAACCTAAAAAGGAAGAGAACTTGATTGCATCTATCTCCTGTTTTTTATTGTTTCATTACATATTAGTTAATATAGATACAACCTTCCACCAAAACGGATTTGTGGTTTTACTTTTAATCCTAGCTATCTCTGCTATCATCTAAAAAACATGAGCAAAGCATGACTTTATCCACTTGTTTTATTAGTTAGACTGTTACTTTTTTTAAAATATCTCATTGTTTTTTGTGTGAAATAATAATGTATCAACATACATAGTATATTTTCTATTTTTAGGAAGCTGTTTTGTCTAATAAATCAAGAGTTATATGTTACATATACATATTTAAATGCTATCAGATATCTTTAAAGTGTTTATTACATTCCTAACTCATACTTAATGTTGTAAACTATAATTGGAGCTCTCACATTTTAATTTACTGTCTGATGATATAAAGATGGAGCTACACTACATCATTGTTTTGCTGATGATGTGTCTATATGATTGTTTGTGGTAGTGTGTGTTATAGTAGAGTATATCAATAAACTGCAATTGAACTAGTTATTAAATGTTATCAGTACCTGTAAAGTATTTTATTACATTCCGAACTCATACTTAATGGTGTAAACTATAATTGAAGCTCTCACATATTAATTTACTGTCTGATGATATAAAGATGGAACTACACCGCATCATTGTTTTGCTGTTGATGTGTCTATATGAAAATTGTTGCTATAAAAATATGTTTGAAGGATGTGAGGTGTCATTCAAATGAAATGTAAGTTTCATCCTAGCTAGTTATATTTAAAAGAGGTTGTAAAAATTGTTTATCCAACGCTCTACATTCAAAAATTTTAGCTAGATGGAAAGACAGTTTACAGGAGTGTTTGTGGTGGTTAAGCTTATTAAACTATTTAATCTCTATCTTCCTATTTTTTTTAACCAACTTCCTAATTGTCTTCCACTTTTTTAAAAAAACAATATCATTTATCGTAGTAATAATCAGAAAATCAGTCTACAAATTAATCTTGATAAATGACTTCAATGTTTTGTATATAAGAGAAACTATTTTTTTTAAACAGTATCAGTTTTCATTTATACTTCATTTTAAGTATTACTCTGCAAAACAACAATGGCTAGCAATATCCCTACAACAAATGAGTAAGTTATTTATACTATCTTTTACAATTTTGTTGCAGTTACATTTATAAATTTATACAAATGTATATATATATATATTACTTGTAGGTCTACATCCTCAAATGTTGCATTAGAACTAAATATAGACGAAATAGATTTCAGTGCTATGTAAGTATATTATTGAAACTTTATTATTCAATATTCAACTGTATTATATAGAGTTTTTAAATAATTACAATCTTGATTTATTGTTTTATTAAGTTCTACCGATGAAGAAACACTAAGGTGGTTGGAGGAGTGTTTTGAAGATGAAGAGAAGACGGAAAAGAGCAAAGCCAGCACACATATTGCTATGAGTAAGTTTTTCTGTTTTATGAAAAATGTAAATTTGTCTGTAGGTACAATAATAATGACTTTACATTTACTATGTTATTTTTTTGTAGAAAAAGCATCTTCACGTTTCATAGGAAGCAAGCAGTGTGTTGGGAAGGACGAAAACTTCCTGTGCTATGAACGGAACACATTTGAATGTAAGTATGACGAAAATATTACTTACTATATACTCATTCAATTTATAAAAAATTTTTCGAATTTTTTCAAAAAAATAGCATAACTACATTCGTATTTTCTATTTTAGTTCAAGCAGAGAATCCTGAATTAAGGGAGTATAGAGAATTAAGTCTTTTAGATGGAAATATAAAAGAAGATAGAGAGTGTTTTAAGTGTAAGTGACATGCATTATCTTTATATATATACATATAGCATGCTTAAGAAAGTTATCTATATATGATGAGAATTTGTTTATTTTGTTTGTAGATATTGATAACAAAAGCCCTAGGTATTTCCTTTCAGTGCTCTCATTGCTGTTGATCGCATATGGCACAAAGATGTTGAGTGAAGCACTGAAAGGAAACAAAAACAACGTCTCTTGTATATTTTGTGGTAAGAAGTGGGGCCCCTGGCCTATTTCTGCGACGACCGACGATGGGCATCTGTTAAGTGTGACAGTTCGACAACCCCTCATGCACACACACTCTTAAATGCGAAGATTCGACGACAAGAGGTCCAACAATTGCTAAAATGTGAAGATTCGACGACCATAATAATTCAATAAATTTTGTTTTTCCTTTTATGTTTACATTCAGCGTCCCCTGTTTCCGGTATAAGGAATGTGATATAGGTCGTGTCATTGGCTTGTTATTGGGGAAAAGTTTTGTTACGCAGCACCTAATTGGTCAGCAACAAAATCCCGGTGTTGCAAGGTCACAGGTCAAGATATCACATTACAGCGCCAAACCCTGCGCGGTAGCCGTCAACCATTGTACTAACAGACTACAGCCAACATGGACTGCTTGATTAAAATCTTCTCATCTGCCTCAGCCGAAATGGCAAGATTTAACAATCTTGTTTCTTTACCTTTGCCAGAAGATTTAAAGGAATTAACCGTTATATTAGACACTAAGGTGGCAAACCTGACTTTTAACATGTCTTTGGGAAAACTAAACACAGTGCTTAACATACGATGTGCCAGGATAAAAAAATCGTATGCTATCGACTCGCAGGCAACATATGACCTGGTGAAGACAAAGATGTCAAGCGAAGATGAACAAGGTTATGACATACTATGTGAGTACCAAGTAAATAATCTATCTGGCCCTATCTGTTCAGCTTCCAAGAAAAATTTCTTTTTTATAATAAATAAAAGTAAAAATAAATAAAAAATAAAATAAATTAATATAATTATAATATAATCAATATATAAGTGAAATTACTTACTACTTTACTCACTAATACGTACTACTTACTTAAGCTTTTGACTTTTCTTTAATTTTAGATTCTTGTCATGAGCTGGGGTATACCACTCCATCTGTAATTATCAAACAGCGCAAAAGAGGTATGACTGAGTCGAGGAAAGATGACCTACTGCTAAGGGAAAGTATACGCCGAAGGCAAGAACCCCTCTTGAGAACTGAAACACAGAAAGTACTCTTCCAGACGTTTGCTGACGGTGAGTTCATTATCTGCTTTTTAATTTTAGCTGTTGCAAGATGGCGTTTGTCGTTTGGCCATTACAATCCGTCAAATGGCTCAACAAAGCACTATGGACAATGCTGGTACCCTCCCAATCTACGTATACAACAACACACAGGCAGAAGATTTCCTAGCACTGCCTATGGTGATTGGCCCTGAACCACAAGTAGCCGTCAATGAACACCCTGATGACTTAGAATATGCTACCCAAACAGAGACTATAACCAGATCTGGAAGAAAAACTAAAAAGCGAAAAAATAATGACACTCATTACTACTAGGTAGGTTCTGTTTGTAGCTATAATATGAGCCATATAAACCTGGAAAATACTGCTGTGGCTAGTGGCCAGGCTAATGTTCCCCTAGGACTGTCGCAGCATGGAGTGTTGGATTTAGTATATTATTTGCTGGTAATCCTGAATAAAATATAAACTCATTTATTGAATGTTCTACGAGAAGGGTGCAACAAAGCGAATGTATGAATGTAAAATATAAAACTTACTGGTCCTGAGAAATAAAAACCAAGGTGTTCTTTCTTAGAGCTGTATGTTCAACATTACCATCTACCTCTTGTGTCTGAGAACTGTTTGTGATACAAAACGCAATACAACTTAAGCCTAAGCTTTCTTGGCCATCAGCTTTCTCATGTAATCATAGTAATTACTTAATGCAACGCCGGGTCGCGCACAGCTCGCCAAGCGCAACAACCACCTTAAGTGTGACGGCTTAAGTGTGACGGGCACCTTTCTTAAGTGTGACAACTGTGACAGCCAACTCATGTGCCTAGGGCCCCAGAAGTTTAAATTAGGGGCATTGCATGAGCCTGGCCGAGTTCTTTCAAGACATTTTTGTGCTCACTTGTTTATTTATTATTGTTTATGTGGAAAATCGCATACAACTTTGAGAGATCTTCAGCAACATAGTTGTATTTTAAAAACTAAAATGTTTTTTATTGTTGATATTGCTAGTTACAATAATTTTGTTTTATTTATTAATAGAAAATATTCTGAATTACTTATGGATATTACTTTTCCGAAAAAATTTGCGTTAGTGTATCTCTATCCAATAGAAGGTTATTTTTCTGAAAACATTGTTCTAGATTTTGAATTAGGGAGTAAATGGTTGGCGATAGCTAAAAAACCTGCTGCTGAAGATCGAAAACTTTTGATTAAAAACCAGTGTAAAAAAATGAGAGCACTTATATCTTCAGATTCTGATCTTTCAGAAACTGAAGAAAGTAATAATGACTTAATTTCTGTTGCTAGTTCACAGTGCAGTCCAAAAACCAGTGTTTTAGAATCTAATACTATAACAGTTAAACCTCAAACCCAAGTAGATTTAAAAGAAAGCCAAAAGATTGATGATAAGAAAATTGATTTAACTTCACTTAAATTAATTTTGAATATAAAAGATGGACTGAAAAAAAAGGGTTTTAATGATTGTGTTAAATTTAAATTAGCGTCTATTAGACGAAAAATGCAGAAAAACTCAGACTTTTCTCAAGAAGAAGTTCTTGTACTAACTGCACTCTTAGGTGAGTTTTAAAATTTTTATTTCACTATATTTTTTAATATTATCATGGCTCTGGAATAGGTCTTATGCAACTACCCTATTTTATAATTTCTTACCGCAAAATATATAGTGAATAGGATGTTTTTTTATAAATACTCTCTCTATATATATATATTATATATACAGACAATAGTCTGTGTTTTTATGAATACATTTCATGTAAAAAATGTTCTGTCATTAGTTTACCATAGACTTTATGCAACTATCCTATTTTACAATTTCTTACCACAAAATATATAGTTAATAGGCTGTTTTTTATAAATACTCTCTATATATATTATATATACAGACAATAGTCTGTGTTTTTATGAATACTTTATTCACATGTATACACTTCATGTAAAATTGTTCTGTCATTAGTTTACCCTAATGCATTATTTTTATTTGTTTTGTGGTTGAGAACTCCATATGCTTCATTCTTACTGTATTACTTTGCATAATATTACAAAATAAATATTACATCAACTACCTTCATACTGCATTCAAGTGATGAAACAGTAAATTTCACATCTGTATTACTGAATCTATAGCATTGTTATGAAAAAGACTATAATTACTTAATTATTATGTCATATCGTGACAAACTATCAACACCCAATTCACAAAACTGTAAAACCTAAAGTATAATGCTTGCGGTTGTAAAAAGTCTTCTACTGTTTTGGTTTCTCAAACAAATTATAAAACATTTTTCACAATTTTTTGTGCAAAAGCGGAGTTGTCTTATCATTTTGACACAATGTGCCGACAACTTTTACATATTTTTTCAAAAACGAAGTTTAGAAATTATAAATGGGAGTTGTCTTAACATTTTTGAAAAATGAGACGATAACTTGAAATATTTATTTTTGTGTCGGAACATTGAAATTTTTGTAACATTTTAGAGTTGTAGCCCCGAAAGTTTTACAAATTGGCTAAATAACTAATGTTAAATATGAATAAAATACTTTATTACACTAAATATATACAAATTATTGCACAATACAAATAATATGTAATTTAATATTAATGTTCATGAGTTGTTGCTGATAGATTTTGGCGAGTCGACGGTCATTCACTTGTACACGTATTCTATCTAAAAGCATACATAGATGTCGTTATAACAACTACATTATACTATGGTAAAAAATACGGCTATTAGTAGTTACTTATTACTAGTGAAGATTAACATACCTTAATTAAATTTCCGATATTGAAATCCTGCTAGCTTCGCTTGAAATGTGATTGTCATCATCTTCATTGCTTTTCTCACTATCATTGTCGACAACTTCATCTTTTTCCTCAAATTTGTTGTTCTTAGAGTCATCATCCGTCATATTATCATCTTCTTCATCGGTATAAGCATCGATGTTATCATCGTCATCATCATCATCATCAGCAGCATCATCAGCAGCAACATCATCATCATAACTTTTCATCAGCTCAGCATCATCAAATAGAGAAAGTCTGAAAGCTATTCCTTCTTTTTCACTTGAAGTAGATAGAAGCATCAAAGCTTCTTCAACACTCAGAATCGTGAGAATGTGTTTCTTTGTGCCGCTTTCAGTTGTCATCGTACTTTTATAGTGGATCATACCACATTCATGATTTTTGATCTTCAAAACGTTCTCAGGAGGGACAACAATCTTCCCAGTCATCAAAGATCCGTCATTCATCATGTATCTGTAAGTGACAGTGTGAGTGATACGTGAAGGCGATGTATCTTGTTTTCGTTTTCGCTGCTTCGACTTCAAATTTTTCCAAACTGAAAGTCTAGTGAATGTCAGAAGAGTGTTGACAGGAATATTATCGAAAGTGATGATATCA
Organism: Cryptosula pallasiana; assembly: GCA_945261195.1. Lineage (NCBI taxonomy): Eukaryota > Metazoa > Bryozoa > Gymnolaemata > Cheilostomatida > Cryptosulidae > Cryptosula > Cryptosula pallasiana. Next base: position 8,261,401 of record OX183130.1, on the reverse strand, counting down.
AAGTATGCTTGCAACTGCTTCAATGATTTTTTTCTCAAGATTTTGGCTATAACTCGTTGTTTTAGCCCTTGATGACGATGATTATCTCCTACAATACGTAGATCGGGTTGATTTTCTTCTAGCTTTCCCATGTACACTAGGATTTGTGAAGAGCTGAGATCAAGTTCCTGTAGCTCCACCGTAAGTTCTTTGTCAATCAGTGACTTGACTCGAATTCGATGATTGTTTTTTAAAACATATTCATAGTCCAATATACCATAATCTTCAACGTAATTAACATCGAAAACCTCCAATATCGTAGGAATTGGTAAATCCAACAAACTCACAAAATTTCCGATTTCCAACATTCCTTTCTGCATAGCTCCTGTCATTATTCCAGCCATCTCGAGCAATTCAAACTCTCTAAGTTTGTTTACGGTATTATTCTTGCTGTTGCTGAATAAAAAGGAAATTGAAGCTTGAGATAATGTCACTGTCGGTTTTTTGATATCCTCCGTTCGTTTGACTTCACTGTTCTCATGCAGATATGTGTAGTCCGGTGTGGGACTCAAAGGAGAGTCAGCTGAAACTACATGATGGTTCATTGCTATATCAGCATGAGCATTGGTGTTTGAGCGAGAAGATGTATCATTAAAGGTGTTAGGATTGGATCTTCTATCATCAATGTGAATGCCGTTGGTGGTGGAAATGATGGTTGTAGTGGAAATAGCGTTAGTGTTGTTGGTAGCTGTGATTGGTTCAATATGGAGCTTAGGAAGTGCTTTGGAGTGTGATGTCGTCATACCTGCAAAAAGTAAAAGAACTTAGTTTAATGATGTAAATATACTGAAACTATTGTTTTATTAAAAGATTGTTTTTAAAAACTAAGATTCAAAAACCTAGATGTTTCAATTAATTAAAAACAAATAATTATTTTAGTGCTTCTTACCTTGTTGCTCTCCTAATAGCTGTAGTAGATGTTGCTCCTCTGTTAGTCGCTGTAGAACTGGATGCTTTCTGTGTGAAAACGATGGCTCTTATACAGCTAAAGTTGTACTGATTAAACCCTATGAACACCATCTCGTGTCAATCTCTATGAATCAACATTTGTTCACGCGAAGGAAAGTCAATGGTTTCGCGGGAATAAATGAATTATTTTCACGCGAATACAAACCAATGCTTTCGCGGGAATAACTAAATAATTTTCACGCGAATGGAAACCGTTGCTTTCGCGGGAATAAATATTTTATTTTCACGCGAATAGAAACCAATGCTTTCGCGGGAATAAATGAATTATTTTCACGCGAATACAAACCAATGCTTTCGCGGGAATAAATAAATAATTTTCACGCGAATGGAAACCGTTGCTTTCGCGGGAATAAATATTTTATTTTCACGCGAATAGAAACCAATGCTTTCGCGGGAATAAATAATTTATTTTCACACGAATAGAAACCAATTCTTTCGCGGGAATAAGTACTTTATTTTCACACGAATGCAAACCGTTGCCTTCGCGGGAATAAATGATTTAATTTCCCGCGAATGGAAACCGTTGCTTTCGCGGGAATAAATATTTTATTTTCACGCGAATAGAAACCAATGCTTTCGCGGGAATAAAGGATTTTATTTCCCGCGGATGAAAGTCAATGTTGTCGCGGGAATAAATACTTTATTTTCACGCGAATGGAAACCGTTGTTTTCGCGGGAATAAATACTTTATTTTCACGCGAATACAAACCGTTGCTTTCGCGGGAATAAATACTTTATTTTCACGCGAATAGAAACCAATGTTTTCGCGGGAATAAATATTTTATTTTCACGCGAAAGCAACGGTTTCCATTCGCGTGAAAATAAAGTATTTATTCCCGCGACAACATTGACTTTCATCCGCGGGAAATAAAATTATTTATTCCCGCGAAAGCAACGGTTTCCATTCGCGTGAAAATAGTTTATTTATTCCCGCGAAACCATTGGTTTCTATTCGTGTGAAAATAAATTATTTATTCCCGCGAAAGAATTGGTTTCTATTCGCGTGAAAATAAATTCTTTATTCCCGCGAAAGCATTGGTTTCTATTCGCGTGAAAATAAATTATTTATTCCCGCGAAAGCAACGGTTTCCATTCGCGTGAAAATAGCTTATTTATTCCCGCGAAAGCATTGGTTTGTGTTCGTGTGAAAATTATTTATTTATTCCCGCGAAAGCATTGACTTTCCTTCGCGTGAACAAATGTTGATTCATAGAGATTGACACGAGATGGTGTTCATAGGGTTTAATCAGTACAACTTTAGCTATATAAGAGTCATAGTTTTCACACAGAAAGCATCCAGTTCTACAACAGCTATCAGAGAAGCAACATCTACTACAGCTATTAGAAGAGCATCAAGGTAAAAACTTAATAAATTACAGTTTTTACTCATATATTATTTATTATACTAAAACAACTGAACAAAATTAATCATCTGTTTTTTTTGTTTTTTTCAGATTCAATGACAAAAAATGGAAATAGTTAACAACACAGAATCAGAAACTCAGCCTAAATCTTTGACTCAAGAGGACTTGATACTTCTACAAAACATATGCAATAAGAAAATTGAAGAGAGAGTGCGAATTATCTCAAACAATTGTAAATTCATACAGAAAGACTTGATAGAGCAGCTAAATAGTTTTCGAACTGAATCTTTTCTAACATTAAAGCTCTTAGGGAATGATGTTACGTCAGATATTCAGAGATTACATTATGTATTACAACAACGACAATATCAACTACAACAGGTAAACACACCAATTTCTATCGAGTGTGCTCGTAAAGAACTCGCTCTAAAAAGAAGAAACATGCAGCGACAGTCCGCTCAAAGACAAGCTAGAAGGGTAAGGACTCAACAACGTAAGACACGAAAAGCTACAAAAACATCCGATTAACAGTCAATTTTTGATGATAAGGTAATAATTAATAAAAAAGTACTATTTAGTAAGAGTTTGTAGTTGTTTTAAATTTCTGTTTAACCATTCTATACTAATACATAACTTTTTATTTTAGTTCATTATGGAATCAAAAGTACATAGAACAGAAGTATTCCTTCCTAAGTTTGTATTATTTAATATTTACTGACTCTAGCTATATTGTATGAGATTTTCCCTACTTATTACACAATAAATGTATATATTCACATATTGTTTCATTTTTAATCACTGTATTTATTCAATGTAGATATATCTCCTCTCTCCTCTCTCCTCTTTTTATCTCTCCTCTCTCTCAACATACTCTCTCCTCTACCAAATACTCCTCTCTCCTCTCTTGCAGTTATTTCCCAAATACTGTAGATTTTAACCATCTAGAGGTCTAATTTGGTAATTTTCCAACATATTTTATAGCATTTAATATACTTATTATGTAATAAATGTATATTATTCAATGATGTAAATGTAAATATATCCATAAATATGTACATAATTATCCATATATACATAAATGTATAAAAAACTAAAAAAAATCTCTCCTCTCTCTCCTCTCTCTTCTCTCCTCTCTCATCTCCCCTCTCCCCTCTCTCCCGAAGATTTTCCCTACTTATTATGTAATCAGGTATATAATCATATAATTTTCATTTTTGATCAATATATTTGTTCAATGTAGATATATCTCCTCTCTCTATGTAGATATAAATATAGCCATAAATATGTACATAACTAACCATATATACATGAATGTATAGAAAACTAAAAAATCTCTCTCCTCTCTCTCTCTCCTCTCTCATCTCCCATCTCTCCTCTCTCCTCTCTCCTCTCCCCTCTCTCTCAAGATACCATATGAGTTCGAGTTATGTAAAAAAGTTATCAAAACTTGAATGCCATACATTCAAAATCTATATGCCATATAAGTTCAAATTAAGTAAAAAACTAATCAAAACTCAAATGCCACTTAAATGCCATTCAAATGCCACTCAAGTACCCCTCAAGTAAAATACAATATAAACTCGGCGAATTCATCCAACGCCGTAACCCATTGTCTCAACCCCAAGATCTAATCCACAAAAAAACACTTGGTAGGGAGATCTGCTCATATATTACTACTTACATCAACACTGTGAATCTTGTAAACTGTTAATATGGCTTTGACAATTAGAGTTAGCAGGAAAACCTGGTCCCAAACCCTGCATAGTCAACTGTTATCGCTTAGTGGTTTATCTTACTTTCTAACATTAGTAACGCAACACACTTTCATGCGTAAGCAATAATGGTGACAAAAAGTTACTACATACGTATGTACAAAATAAATATGTGAATAACTGGTGATGTCTAGATCAACGAATGACCCTTTTGCCTGCTCAGGAGTTGTCATGCCTTGAACTATCAAAAGCTGTAGGCAAGAGGCTTGAGCGTTACACACTTATCTAATAAACAAAGCAAAAATGGCAAAGAACTTGTCTTACAGCTGACATCCATACATTTCTGCATAAAGTAAATTAGTAGTGAAGAGAGTGAGTTTGGTGTTATCTTCACCCTTTGGTTATATTTGCGTGTGAGACATTCACGCCTGTGCAAAGCACTAGATCACAACTACAGAAATAGCTAGCTATTCAGTGTATAACCGTAGTTGTCATAATTGCTAACTATTTTGCTTTGAGAATAATAACCCATGCGTAGGCAGTTACTAGCAGTAGTAATATATGAGCAGATCTCCCTACCAAGTGTTTTTTTGTGGTTTAGTTCTTGGGGGTTATGCAATGAGTTACGACGTTGGATGGATTCGCCGAGTTTATATTGTATTTCATTTGAGAGGCATTTGAGTGGCATTTGAGTGGCATTCAAGTGGCATTTGAGTTTTGATTATTTTTTTACTTAATTTGAACTTATATGGTATATAGATTTTGAATGTATGGCATTCAAGTTTTGATAATTTTTTTACATAATTATATACATAACTCTAACTCATAGGGCATCTAGATTTTGAATGTATGGCATTTAAGTTTTGATAACGTTTTTGCAATTCCGACTCATATGATATCTTGAGAGAGAGGAGAGAGAGGAGATATATCTACATTGAATAAATACAGTGATTAAAAATGAAACAATATGTGAATATATACATTTATTGTGTAATAAATAGGGAAAATCTCATATAATATAGCTAGAGTCAGTAAATATTAAATAATACCAAACACTACAACTTGTAATGACAATCAATGCATAAGCTTTTACCAAAAAACTATCTTGAAAACCTTCAAAACATGATCCCAAATGGAAAAAAAAATGGATAAAGTTAGATATTCATCTATTTGTTTACATCTACAAAAAAGAGGTATTTGGTGAAATATTTTTTCATTTTATTCAATTTTCATTAATTTTTTTTGCAAAAATAAATCATCCTCTAAATGGTTAAATTTCATCTAATTGTACAAATTTACAAAAAACAGGGTATTTGGTAAAATATTCTTTCATTTCATTAAATTTTCATTATCTTTTTGCAAAAAAGAAATCACCCTCTAAATGGTTAAATTTTATCTGTTTGTATATCTTTACAAAAAAACAGGGTATTTGGTAAAATATTTCCTTTATTCTATTCAATTTTCATTAATTTTTTCAATAATTGCTTAAATATACATTATTCATTATTTTCTTATTGTTAGGTAAGCAACCTATCATACAAAATTAGTTTCTTGAGTGAGGGTTTTATCCCACATTTTCCTTTTGAATTTTTTTCAAAAATTTACCATTTTTTCAAAACAATCATTTATATATACAATTTCCATTATTTTTTTAAACAGAACAATCTCTATCTCTGAGAGGTTGGAGATATTGGGGTAGAAAACTTAGACATGATGATGAGAAGGCTATGGATTTACCCATTCAAGAACAAACCATTTTCGATGGCAATTTCAATTCTGAAAACTAAATCATAATAATTTTTTTTTTAAAATGCAATCATCAGAAAACTTCTGTCATGATGAGGAGGAGGTAAGGCTGGGCGGTATGGAGTTATCTTCTCATACCGACACCGATAGCAGACAACTCCAAACCGAACCGGATACCGTGCTGTTTCGGTTACTCTCGGTAATAGTACAAAAAATTGCAAAATACCGACCGCACCGTTGTTTTTTGACTAGACCCAGAGCCATTTAATGAGAGAGTTGTGCCATCTCATTTGAAGGGACCATTTTCAATTCCACTATTGCTATAAAATTATGACTCAATGAATGCCGTCTTTGTAGTTGAGCTACTGGTTAATAAAACAATAATAATACTGGTCAATAATGTAACAGTAACAACTACTTACGCACAACAATTAACAGCAGAGAGTGGGATTCCTCGATTGGGAGCTAAGCCACTCATTCAAACCACTGAACTGAGCCTGATTTTATTTTACAAAAATATTATATAATTGAAAAAAAAATACAATAGGTTAACAATATACAGTATAAAGAGTTGGATTCCTCAGTTTTATAGCTATGCCACCATTACACACCAGTTTGTAAAAACAATGTGAATAAATGTATGATAAAAATTCCTTCAGTAACACCATCAAATCGGCAGAAAATTATGCAACTGCAATTGTTCTTAAATATAAAGTTGCTAGAAAAAAATCTACAAGAAAGTTACAATTTTTCTACCAGATAATGTATGGCCATGCTTTTGCATCTTAGTGTCACATTTTAACCTACAGACAGGCGGGACAAAAGTTTTGACACATATTTGGCTTCAAGTTTAGTTATCATAAAGTGACAGTCAGGGAACATGAGACTTGAGAAAAGCTGAGCCTTCATGACATCGGTCAATCGCGATCTGACTAGTGCGACCGAGTTCCTAACCACAAGCTTTAACTCTTGAAACGTCAACGGCAGCATGGCAGATGTTGAACAGATGCCACGTAACCTGAAACACTAGCTAGGTATTTTCTTCATGCTCGTAAGACAGGCGATAGCATCCGTCATGTCAAAATCCTTCGCCTGTACCAGAAAATGTTTCCATAGTTGCAGCTTGCGGATAATTCTCAAGTTTGGTTAGAGAAGTTGAATGCTCCAAAACTTCTTTAACCATGAGGTCTTCTAATTCAGCTTCTGTGGATGCAAACATAATATGTAACCAACTACACATATAGATGTCACACCAAAAATTAAATGTATGTCATGCTTTTTGCTGCATTACCTGCATCACCATAAGGTCTAGATGACTGATCACTTGTATTACAAGAGTAATGTTCATCAGAGGCTAGAGGAGATTTGGTATGGCAATAGTCAGTATGAGCAACTGTCTCCACAAAGACTTGCGTCGAAGGTCCGGTTTTTCATCTCAAACACGTCATCCTCAAAGTGATCCTAACAACACCACAATAAAAAATATAAATCGCAGAGAAATATAACTAACACAACAATAATATGACTACATTTAAAAAGTTTGAGTATATTATTTTTAACATATTTTTGTTTTAAATACCCATTAACACATGAGCATCATGTCAAGAAAGAATAGTGAAATGATCGAAAATGTACATGCTAAACAATAATTCACTTTACATGGATTATATAAACAAAATATTATTTACTACAGAGTGTCTATTCCATCGTTGGTCTCCATTATTATTTTTACAATCAAATACACAAATTGGTTATTTCAACTGTCAAATGTTCATAAATAATTAACTTAGATAAAAAAAACGCTTTACTCCTGTCATCTTCTTCATGAAACCACACCGAAGTATTAGAAAATTGTTATTATGAAATTATTATTAAAACTACAGATTTACATATGAAATTAAGTGATGAGAAAATGCAACCTTTTTGGAATGTTATTCAACCCATTATATAGTAATCCAAAATTTATAATATAATTTTGTAATATATATTGCAATTTTGTCTATAATTTTATCAATTTACCACACAGAGTTGTTACTTATTTCGTCTATATATATATATTTACATATTAATTTTAAAGATATAATCAATTAGTATTATTGTGAATACTAATAATAATGAATTGAATAACGTTGATAATAACAATAACCGCCACCATTAGTAGTTAATCATCATAAATAATGATAACAATTAATAGTAAGATGATGGAAGATTCTTAGAATCATAATGCATTATATTTTATTGTAAGAAGTTGTTGTTACAAATAAATAAAAATAATAATTATTACTACTAATCAATTCATTTTAAATAATAATATAGTAATAATAATCATCATTTGTTATTATTTATAACAGCAACAAATAATAAATTAATGATGATGTGCTTACTAATACTATCATAGTTACAGTAGTAGTAAGTTATCATCATCATCATCATCATCATTCATTTATTAATAATTAATTATTATGTATTCATTCATAATAATAATTGAAAAAATAATAATAAATAATTCATTATAATATATTAATTAATTAATTGTAATAACAATTAATTATAAATAACAATAATAATATATATAATAATAATAATAATAATAGTTAGTAGCACAGGCCTACTGCAGAAAATTTGGTGGAATTTGGACCATTTTTCAGAATTTTATGTTGTGTTTTGTTGTTGGTGTGTTGAAGGTAAGTCATGATTTCACACACCTGTCTTCACGTGCTGGTCTGCTGACTCAAAAATAATTTGGGCAGCACCCCACCAAGAAATCACCAAAAAGTATACCCCCTGGGCTGTCGATACTGACCTTTTTTATTCAAATCTGACCACTACCTGAGAAGCAGCAACCGCGTGTTTCCAAAGTTTTGCTTGCAAAATGGCCTGTCACGCAAAATTTCTTCACATCACCCGAGTTTCCTAAAATAACGATTCGTAACACACGGGGGTGGCGGAAAGTCCTCATCTCAACTTTGCAACTACGGGGTCGCGTATTAACCCGTATTAATATTGTGAGGACCCACAACACATTACTGCCGAAAAAAAAATATAGACGATGCGCCCGGTAATAATTAATCATTTTTATCGCCTCTCAACTGTTCGACAACAGCGCTCGGTCTATGCAACCCATGGATGAAATATATTTCATCCATGATGCAACCAGTGCGTAAAGGCTGTATCGTTTATTTTTTTGGCAAATTCTTGAAGCCCCTCTTGTATATTCTGACAAAAATTCCCGCGGGCTTTTACGAGTTACCAATAATGTTAAAGCTGAGATGAGTGTCCGTGCACCCCCTCGTAAACTAGGACTTGCCAGTTTAGGAGACTCGGGTGACGTGAAGAAATTTTGCGTGACAGGCCATTTGCAAGCAAAACTTTGGAAACACGCGGTTGCTGCTTCTCAGGTAGTGGTCAGATTGGAATACAAAAGGTCAGTATCGACAGCCCAGAGGGTATACTTTTTGGTGATTTCTTGGTGGAGTGCTGCCCAAATTATTTTTGAGTCAGCAGACCAGCACGTGAAGACAGGTGTGTGAAATCATGACTTACCTTCAACACACCAACAACAAAACACAACATAAAATTCTGAAAAATGGTCCAAATTCCACCAAATTTTCTGCAGTAGGCCTGTGGTTAGTAGTAATGAAGAATGAAAAAAGTTAAATCATAACAACAACAACAATTAATAAATAATAATAATAAACAACATAATAATCATTGTTGATTGATGATTATTATTATTAATTATTATTATAACAGTAATAATAATAATAATAATAAATAAATAATTATAATAAATAATAATAATGTGCCATACTAATTATTGTTATCAATCATCAAGTTAATAAATAATAATCTACTTCTACCACTACTACCACCCACTGGCTATAAATGAATAATAATTAATTAATAACTTCATCATCATGATGATGATGATCATCAGTCAGGAGGTTATTATTATTATTATTATTTCATTAATTAATTAATTATTATTATTATTATTATTAATGGTGTCCAGCTTACCATAGTTGAAAAAAGTCAGTTTGAGTTTGCAGCGAATGAATCTTTACTCTGCTCCAGTTTTCAGCATAACATTCCATGGGTCAAATACATGTGTTATCTTCTTATTTATTTCATCCATGTCATCAAATCAAGCACTGCACGCTATGCCAAGGGTGGTTAACACGGGCCTTCGGGGTTCGCCGAAAAAATAATAGAGACGATGCGGCCTGTAATAAAATTATTTCTACTAACCTAGCGTTTTCAATCAATTCCCCCACACACAAAACAGGGTAAGACACACAACACCTATCAAAATAAATTCTAAAATCTATTTGGATAATTTATAGAACTCACCTGGATACTGCTAGTGACAATACTAAGAGAAAACAAAACGCATGCTAACCCCCATATTTATTGACAAATAATTAACAAGTCTGTCAAATCCGGTGGCCTTGCGGCATTACAGTAGGCAAGTGAAATTAATTTCAAATTTTATTTAGGATCGTTTTACCCAATTTTTCTAGTAATTAAATACTAAATAAAGTGTAAATCATAATTTGGCATCAAGTTTTATGTTTTTAAAGTATTTTAAAAGTTTTTATTTTATTTATTGCGTGCTTTGCCGATAACTTTATTGTCGAATCTTGGTCTGCCAAGGCAACAGTGTTACGTACCTACCAACTAACGTGACTGAAGAGGTTGTGGCTCTGCCATTTGGTCCACAGACCCCAAATAACGTATATATTATTTGATAAAAACTTTATAGGGCTATGTGATGCCGGGTTTACTGGCGGCACTTTAAATTTAACATACTCTGGTTTCAACCATAAAATTATTTTCTAGGGGAGATAATTCTATTATGTTTTCGACCAACGCTCAGAGTACCGCCGTTGTCAAACATTGGTCTGCCAATTATCCTAGACTGCAATTCTCAAATGGCACGTACATCCTAGTATGAATCTAAACCAGTGCCAGGCCCAATCAATCTGCCCAAAGTTACAATAACAATTTTAGGCAGCGATAGCTCATTGTTACATTCTTGGATTGTATAGATTGGGTGCTATGTATTGTTTATCTGATAGCATCAAAATAAGGATGGTAATTAAAATTGCCATCAATGGGCCATTGCAGGGTTGGGAATCGCTTTTGCTAATGCTGTTACAAACTAGGGGATAGGGCTTTCCGCTGGTGTCCATGCTAATTTATTTCAAACTAGGGGATACCATCATTTCCGCTGATAACATTTTCAAGTTTTTGATAACTTAGCGTATAATCTTATAACGAAAGAGACTTATACAAACAAGAACAAAATTTTATTACACAGCAAACAGAGTACAAAAAAATTGGCTAAAAACGTATAAGCTTTTAATTACAGGTTAATAATTGACAGAGCAGATTGGGTCAACAGTAGTCTATCTATTTTTTAAGGTGTCAAGGATGCAGCCAGCTGCAGTAATGCTTTAAAGTTATATGCATATACATATGCCTCTATTATGATGAAATTAACTGGCAGGCAAATGCAACGCTTCCAAGATGACTAACATTTTGGCATGCATGAGTGATTTGGGCATTGTTGGCTGATAAATCAGCGATTAAGCGACTAGGCTATTCGCTGAATGTCTAATCAAACTAGGTGATGTGCTACAATCGCTGATGCACGACTAGCGATTAGCGTTTACAACCCGCTATTCCCAACCCTGGGCCATTGTAATAATAGCAAGTGACCCTGCTCATATGCTAGGATGATTGTACTGTACACGAAAATGGGCTACTGCACCAGCTACCAAGATGCTCACCAAATTACAAACCGAACAATAAGTTGTGCATATAACGAAGAAAAACCATCATGTACTATAACAATTTTTAATTCATACTATTAATTTCATTTTAATTGATCCTCATAGAAATAATACTTACCTTAATTACTTTGTGCTTGAAGCTGAAAAACGTAAAGTTGCACAGCAAGAAAACAACTAACAGCAGTACTTGGTCCATACAGTTACAAACACAATGTCACAACAGGAGATACTAGTTGTTTATATAGCCACTAAGATTAGCCTACTGTTAATCCCCCAGACTAGGTAAACTTTCTTAAAGATTACCTATGCTCAGGATAAAGCATAGCTAATGAAGCTGCAGTAACACTGATGAACTGATTATTATTATACTTGACAAAACTGATGGCAGTTAGACATATATCCACGCCTGATGGAGAATTAGTATCTGGTTTGAATGACTGTAGTAAGTGATTGCACTATGCAAAACCTGATCATGGCACATCATTGTTAAACACTGAAATCACCGGATCTGTTTTCTCACCAGTCTATATTCCTTGATTGGTCATGTCGGAACAACTTTCACATGCATTGGCAAGTGATGCAGGACATCAATAGCTAGAGGGGTTGACTGTGTTTGTTGTAACCTCTAGAATGAAATATAACAAATCAGTTATCATAATTAAGCCTAGTTCACATACATATCGTGGATGCTCGGAAGTGATCACAGATCATCATACGATAATCTGCGATACATGTTCACATAAACTTGGCAAACTCACGATCGCAAGAGGCATAATCACTCTCTTTACTGGGAGGTAATAAAATCTCGAAGCCTGTCTTCACTGACCAATGACTATATATATCCTAAATGAATTATCGTTGTTCAATTACATCGACCTATTTATTATTTTTAACAATTTTACTGTATTGTTACTCATTATCATTAAATAGTATTCCATATTTTTCAATTAAATTTATAACTGTTGTTCAATGGTGCATTATTATTTTTTACTATTTCCTAATATATAATTTTTTAATCTCAGTTTATAATGACATACTAATTATGTAATTATGCAACAATTTACAGAAAATATATATATTTATACTTGAAATAAACTATCATAATATTTCATTCAGAAAATTAATAATAAATAGTTAACATTTATAATTAAACAATAATAATTTTCTTATTTATTATAATCTTTTGGTGGCAGTCATGTTTACATGAGTAACCTTGACCTAACTGTGGTTTGTGGGAAAGAAAGTAAGAAAATTGTACACCCTATCATACGACGTCGCAGGAAAGTTTGCTCAGCTGAACTTTCCTACGAGCCTCTGCGACAGCGTGCAAGCCACTGCAAATACAGGTTCACATACATCGCACGAGGATCTGCGATCACTTGCAAGCATCTACGATATGTATGTGAAACAGGCTTCTTTGATTGAAGTAATACCTGACCTCTGCACATCACAGTGAGTACAGTGTCCATGTGCTAAATTATTGACTTCAAGTCCTGGTACAAGTAACCAAGTACTACTAAAACAGGAGACCATGCACTAATTAAAGGCCTATTCATTAGGGCCTTCGTTGGATTTGCACCAACACATGGTGATCTGCTTCACAGGACAAAGATGTGAAACTCTGTGGCAATGGAAAGTGACAAAATAAAACAGATTTTGTTTCAATATGTAAAACTGTGGCTTTATTGTTTAAAATTGTGACAACAAATTTTATGATAAGTCCAGTATCTCAAATTTCAAGTGAGTGAGGAGAGGAACGACTTTTCTAATGTTTTCTTTGTTACCTCTCAATCTAGAATGCATCCTATTCTAAAGCATCAAACAAAAAATATTAATACAACACAGCAGATGTAACAACAGGTAATTTCAAGGAAAATTACACAATGCACGTATAACATATAATATCCATCTAGCAGTAGTAGCAGCATGTTCATTCATCGTGTGTCAGTAAGTGGTTTTCAAATCAACCTGTGAGTAACTAAATCAATGAGTAATGTCACTCATTTCTTATCCATCCACCAAGACATTCAGACAGCCACAAGTAAGGTAAGGCTAACATGAGAAAAAATTTAGATATCTGGAAACGCAAAACTGGAAAACATGTTCGTATGTTTGCTCTATAGAAAGTTCTAATAATAATGAATTGCCTATCTGAAAATAAAAAGAAATTTGAAGGATCTGATACAGTACATGAAAATTAGGCTTTACCAGTGAACTAGCATTACTGAAATTCGTTGTTGATTGACCAACTGAATTGTGCTTGAGCATCTGCTTTTCAGATGTTTTTTGGTCAATCTGTACAACGTAATCAAATGATTTTTGTTGCTAATTACAAATTTTATAACCATCTTTGAATTTTAGAGTAATAGCTGTCTAAAATATTTTTCATTTTACAATTTAATTCTTCATCATCAATTATTTGCTATATAATAATAATAATGTCATCTACCACAGCATTTGTTCTTTTTCATATTCTTTTTGGCTTTTCTCTGCAAAATATAGGTGTAATAAACATGAATAAAAAAGTGGCTAACAATGGTCATTGACAGTCTGCTAATAATATTAATATAACTAATGTTTGCGCATCACACTGTTGGTATATAATAAGTGCCTATGTATGTATTTTATTTATATGAAACAATAGTTTGACCAACACAAACTATTGCACTTTACTTGGTTAGCGGTTTGGGCGATAATGTATAATTATATCTTACGCGAAGAGTAAATTTCTAAAAAAAATGTTTCAAAAGTATGAGCTATGGGAACAAATTTTTTGTGCCATTAAAATGAGCAGAAATTACTCTTTGATTTGGTTTTACTTTAGGACATGTAAATTTTTTTTGTTTTTTGTTAGCACTTGCTATGTAGTAAAATAATAATTAATTGACTCCGTCGTTGATTACTTTCAAAGTAGCAATAGCTGAGCCTGTAAACAAACCATAGCAGTCATATTATTAATACTAACTCTGACTAATGAATAATAAAAATTATTATTTATAAATAGATAACAACAACAATGATTCATTGGTGGTTGGTACTATCATCACTACTACTTACTTACTATTATTATTATTATAATATTATTTATATAGTTAGTATCAGTTATTAATTATTAGTATTGTTTGTTGTATACAATAATAATAATAATAATAATCATTATTATTATTAATTATTATCTATTTAGTAATAAATAATAATGATTATTATTATTATCATTTATTTATTATTATTAATTATTATTATTGTATTAATTATTTATTAACAATAAATAATAATAATTATTATTGCTTGCTAGCAAGCAAGCAAGCAAGCAAGCAAGCAAGCAAGCAAGCAAGCATAATAATATTACTACTAACTAACTATACTATTATTATTTATTTTTTATAAATAATAATAAATAATAGTAGTAATTTATTTATTTATTAATAATTAATAATAATTATTATTATTTATCAAAATTATTATTATTTTATACCGATCTGCCAAACAAAAATAAACTACAAAAACTAATTAATGGATTACATTCGTTAACACACAAAATTTATATAATAATTTGAAGTTTATCAGCAGCTGTTGAGGAAACATTATTGTTGTTACTTGACTTGTGGTCATGATGATGATAATATAGTTGCAGCGGAAAATGTAGCCTTAAGTAAACATGCTCGTCAAAGCACACAATAAATAAAATAAAAACTTTTAAAATACTTGAAAAACATGAAACTTGATGCCAAATTCTGATTTACACTTTGTTTAGTATTTAATTACTAGAAAAATTGGGTAAAACGATCCTAAATAAAATTTGAAATTAATTTCACTTGCCTACTGTAATGCCGCAAGGCCACCGGATTTGACAGACTTGTTAATTATTTGTCAATAAATATGGGGGTTAGCATGCGTTTTGTTTTCTCTTAGTATTGTCACTAGCAGTATCCAGGTGAGTTCTATAAATTATCCAAATAGATTTTAGAATTTATTTTGATAGGTGTTGTGTGTCTTACCCTGTTTTGTGTGTGGGGGAATTGATTGAAAACGCTAGGTTAGTAGAAATAATTTTATTACAGGCCGCATCGTCTCTATTATTTTTTCGGCGAACCCCGAAGGCCCGTGGTGGTTAACCACTGTGCGTGATTCAAGATGGCTGCCCTTAGCAGCGTTATGTTAGTGTTGGTTGTTACAGTTTTAAGTCTATGTACCAATAGGTCTATAACCATAGAACAATTTAAATAGTTCTATGCCAATAGCTTACATCATTATTACGGCGGTGCGGTTATTTATGGGGCAAACTGTTACCGGTTTATAATGAGCGGTGCGGTGAATTTTCAGGAAAGCCAATATCGCACAGACGGTATTATGCCATACCGGGAAAATAACGGTTTTACCGATATACCGCCCAGCCTTAGGAGGAGGTTATGGATTTACCCATTCAAGAACAAACCATTTTCGATGGCGACTTCAATTCTAAAAACAAATTAGAACTGAAGTATGTGGTATTACGTAATCATTTTTTTTTTAAAGAAAAAAAATTGTTTTTCAAAATGCAATCATCAGAAAACTTCTGTCATGATGATGAGGACGTTATGGATTTACCCATTCAAGAACAAACCATTTTCGATAGCAACTTTAATTCTAAAAACTAAATCAGTGTAACTTTTTTATTCTTTGTCTCCCATAAAATTGTTCAAAACGAATTAGAACTCAAGTATGTGGTATTACATAATAATTTTTTTTAAAAGAAAAAAACACATCAAAATCGACAAATTACTCCTCTAGATAGTTCAAGTTTACAATATTTGAGAATTTAATCGCAATAGAAACATTAAGCCTACTTGATAATAAAGAATTTGAGTGTTAAATTTGACTAATTGATTCAATGATATTATATGAATCTTTTGAAAACAAACATTTCAATCAAAACATCATATTTAGTCTTTGACACACTAGAAACCATTTTCCAGTAAATTTCACCAACAATATTTTAGAAATGTTTACTATATATTTACAAGAAAAATGCGGTATTTGGTAAAATATTCTTTTATTCCATTCAATTTTCATTAATTTTTTGAGCGAAGGTTTTATCCTACAGCATCCTTTTTAATTTTTTATGTTTTAAAACAGGGTTTTATTACAAAGTTTTTTTGTTTTTTCAACTTTTAAAAAAAATAATCATTAAAATATATAGTTTTCAATATTTTTTTAAAAAAATAAATATATATAGAGATTTTCACTTTATATTCTTTTATTCCATTCAATTTTCGATAATTTTTTGAGTGAGGATTTTATCCTACACCTTCCTTTTAAATTTTTTATGTTTCACAACAAAGTTTTATTATATGACTTTTTTTCTTTTTTTAACATTTTAAAAATAATCATTGAAATATATAGTTTTCGATATTATTTTAAAAACAATATATATATATATAGAGATTTTCACTTTATATTTACAAAACTTTGGTATTTGGGAAAATATTCTTTCATTTCATTCAATTTTCAATAATTTTTTGAGGGAGAATTTTATCCTACACAATCCTTTTAAATTTTTTTATGTTTCAAAACAGGGCTTTATTACATGGTTTTTTTTGATTTTTTTGAACTTTTTAAAAAATAATCATTGAAATATATAGTTTTCGATATTTTTTTAAAAAATATATATATAGATTTTCACTTTATATTTACAAAATTTTGGTATTTAGGAAAATATTCTTTTTTTCCATTCAATTTGTATTAATTTTTTGAGTGAGAATTTTATCCTACACCTTCCTTTTAAATTTTTTATGTTTCAAAACAGGGTTTTATTACATACCTTTTTTTTAACTTTTTTGTACTTTTAACTTTTTTAAAAACTGTCAAAAATCACCAAATTACCCCTCTAGATGAATAAAATTTACAGGTAAATAATTGTAATAGAAAATACCACATCTAGTTTTTACATTCATAAAACTGTTTTATAGTAAATTTTGTGTAATACAAACTACTATAGCTTACGATATCAATGGTTACAAAGCACTATTCTTGAACAATATCTTCTTTGATGTTCTTCTGATATATTATTAGTCTCAGAGAGGAATTCTTGTATTCCGTAGTCTTTTTGATCCAATAATTGACTAAAATACAAAAGTTATTCATTATATAAATAAATTTTACCGAATTTAAATTTTACTCTTAGCTACATTAGATAGTTTACATTATATATAACAGGAAAATAACTCACTGAGTTACATCATTCAGCTCATTATTTTTTAGGGAAAGTCCTTTACTCTGTTTTCTTTTTACGATATAATGGACTAAAATAAAAAGTGATGTATTAGTATAGCATGATTAAAATTAATGTAAAATAATTATAAACTTTTGTTATTTTTTCAACTTCTATGTAAAAAAATACACTGATTACACACGAAAAAGTCCTTTTTTTCATCTGGATCCGGAATATATAAATATAAAAATATATATATATATATAATTTAAAAATGTCTTACAACAAACGCTCATGAATTATCCATTTATGTGATAAAACGTGTTATTTACGTGAGAAATTAAGCATTTTTGTAGAATAATTATAACCTTTTGTGATTTTTTGTTAACTTCTAGCTAAAAAAATACACTGATTACACAAAAAAGTCCTTTTTTTAATCCGAAATATATATAATTTAAAAATGTTTTACAAAAAATGTTTATGAGTTGATCATTTATGTGAAAAATTAAACATTTTTGTAAAATAATTATCACCTTTTGTTATTTTCCCAACTTTTATGTAAAAAAAATACACTGATTACACTAAAAAGCCCTTTTTTTAATCTGAAATATATATAATTTAAAAATGTTTTACAAAAAATGTTTATGAGTTGATCATTTATGTGAAAAATTAAGTATTTTTTGTAAAATAATTATAATCTTTTGTTATTTTTCCAACTTTTATATAAAAAAATACACTGATGACACAACAAAATCCTTTTTTAATTCGAAATATATATATATATATTTTAAAAATGTTTTACAAAAATGTTCACAAATTTATCATTTTAAGTGGTTTTTCATTGTAAGAATACACAAAATTTTCACAAATCAACTTTTTTAAAATTATGGTAAAACTTAATAAAACTTACCTATAGTGATATGAATCCCTTGAGTTATAGATTAGCTTCTCGAGAGTTTGTTCTCCACAGTGTTCTTTTTCAGCATCATCGAAGTGGTTGAGAAAATCCTCAGATTTTGGATTATCAGTCAGTTCCGAGGCTTGGACGAAGGCTTGATGAGCTGCGAGTACACTGATGTTGTAGAAAATTGAATTGTCCGCGTTTCGACTCAGACCCTTGAACAGAATAACTCCAAATCTTTCCGATGTCACAGCAGAAGCTATTTGATGAGGAATGCGCATATCTCCAATCAGTAATTCTTCATCTACAACACTTCTGTATTGAACTAGAAGAGTCTCTTCATTTCCATTCCATCGCCTGTCAGATTTTGTTATAACTTCAGGGTTTTGGAAACATATGACACTATCTGTTGGGAAATCCTGAAGATTAGCTACCTCGAAATAAGCATTGATTTGTCGCATACTTTTTTCTGGTAATACATCAAACGCATTCTTACACCTCAAAGTAGTTCCTGTTTCTGTAGCAGCACGAAAAATTGCTTTTCCAGTCTTTTCAACACCCATGTAGATCAAAACCAGCGGTCTTATTTGCGAAGCTTCATTAACAAGTAATCCTGCTGCTAATGGAATAGTGCTTGCTCTTCACTCTAATTATCTTTCCATCCTTTTTATAGTTGTAGATGATGGTGCAGTTCGTTTCATCATGGAACTCAACGGTTAACACCTGCATAACTGTAGGTATTGGTAAATCTTCAACTTTGACTATGTTTTCAATGTTTCTTCTGGAAGCTGGAGATACAGTACTTAACAAAGAGGCACTTTTGGTGATGAGAGTTGCCAGAGTATTCAGACTGGCGCTTTGAAAGGGAATCGTAGTGCGTTGAAGAAGTACATTGTCATCAATCACCTTCTTATCTTGTGAAGGTTTTGGTTCTTTATTCTTCAGTTGTTTTGTATTGACATGTGTCGACATTCTAAAAGATAAAGTAAAAATCCTTGTTATGATTTTTTGATTTCTTTTTCAAACCAATTTGAAGATATATATATATATATACATATATATTTACTCAATATCATACTGCTGTTAGTATCTAAATCGATAAAAAATTAAATTTATACGCAATAGTACATGAAGTTGACTTACCTCAAAACAGAAAGTCCTTCTAGCAGTTGTAGTAGATGATGTTGTAGTAGATCTTGCTCCTTCAGTTGCTAATGTTGAAGTGACTGCTTTCTGTGTAAAAACAGTGCTTCTTATATAGCTGAAATCATGCCATTTATCATAAGGTTAAATTAATGAAACATTGTTTTTACGGAAGAACACCAATGCTTTCGCGGGAATAAAAAAATTATTATCACGTGAATGGAAACCGTTGCTTTCGCGGGAATAAACATTTTATTTTCACGCGAATACAAAACAATGCTTTCGCGGGAATAAACATTTTATTTTCACGCGAATGGAAACCGTTGCTTTCGCGGGAATGAATAATTTATTTTCACGCGAATACAAAGCAATGCTTTCGCAGGAATAAATAATTTATTTTCACGCGAATGGAACCCGTTGCTTTCGCGGGAATAAACATTTTATTTTCACGCGAATACAAAACAATGCTTTCGCGGGAATAAACATTTTATTTTCACGCGAATGGAAACCGTTGCTTTCGCGGGAATAAACATTTTATTTTCATGCGAATGGAAACTGTTGCTTTTGCGGGAATGAATAATTTATTTTAACGCGAATACAAAGCAATGCTTTCGCGGGAATAAACATTTTATTTTCACGCGAATACAAACCGTTGCTTTCGCGGGAATAAATGATTTATTTTCACGCAAATGGAAACCATTGCTTTCGCGGGAATGAATAATTTATTTTCACGCGAATACAAACCAATGCTTTCGCGGGAATAAACATTTTATTTTCACGCGAATACAAACCGTTGCTTTCGCGGGAATAAATGATTTATTTTCACGCGAATGGAAGCCATTGCTTTCGCGGGAATGAATAATTTATTTTCACGCAAATACAAACCAATGCTTTAGCGGGAATAAACATTTTATTTTCACGCGAATACAAACCGTTGCTTTCGCGGGAAAAATGATTTATTTTCACGCGAATACAAACCGTTGCTTTCGCGGGAATAAATAATTTATTTTCACGCGAATGGAAACCATTGCTTTCGCGGGAATAAACATTTTATTTTCACGCGAATGGAAACTGTTGCTTTCGCGGGAATAAAAAATTTATTCTCACGCGAATGGAAACCGTTGCTTTCGCGGGAATAACTAATTTATTTTCACTCGAATGGAAACCGTTGCTTTCGCGGGAATAAAAATTTTATTTTCACGCGAATACAAACCAATGCTTTCGCGGGAATAAAATAGTTATTTTCACGCGAATAGAAACCAATGCTTTCGCGGGAATAAAACATTTATTTTCACACATTTACCTATATAAGAGACAACGGTTTCAGACAGAGAGCATCCAGTTCAACAACAGTGAGCAAAGGAGCAACATCTATCTACTACATCTTCCATTGCAACTACTAAGAGTTCTCTCTTCATAAAGGTAAGACTAAAAATACAATTATTTCCGCTAGCTAACACATCTATCTGAAGGCTTTATGACATATCTATCTTTAAATTGATTATAAAGAACTGAACCAATTTTTTTCTGTTTTTCAGAATGAATACTCAAGACGTAGGAAGTCAACCATTGTATCTAAAGTCGGAATCTCAGCCTGATGAAAAGGTAAGAATTAATAAAAAATACTATTTAACACCTGTTGAAAACCTTTAATTATTTTAGTTATCTAATTATCGCTTGTATTTTAGAACAATACAACAACAAATCCAATCTACTTAAAGGACTTCCTTCCAGAAATTTATCATAACTATGTGATAAATAATGATGTTGTTGAAGAAAAAGCTGTAGAACGTTTGACATTTCAAGTTATAATATTCTGTATAACTCAACACAAGATGAGTATGGGGATGTGTTGTAAGAAACATGATATATCTACAGAACTTTTTGATGACATTATAAAAAACGGTTTCGAAACCATTTTGTCAATGGTGGAAGTCGTTAATATTAATGATCTTTTAAAAGAAATTGAAAGAAGTGCTTGGAATCAAATAGTTTTCAAAAAATTATATAACATGAAGTGGAACAAAAAAACTTTTTATAAATTCAGAAAGCATATTTATAATTATGTCCAAATAGATAAAGGTCTATCCTCTTCTGTAGGTATTTTAGAACTAATGTTAGAAGCGTTTCATACATATTTATGAAAAATTTTTAGTTGTTTTTATTATTTTACAATATTTTGTTCAAACTATTATATTTTATTTCTTACCAATTGAGATGTTAAAAGCAGTATGATATTAAGTAAATACATATATATATATATATTTGAACACATCCTTTGTTGTCTGTCTCCACATCCCAATAGTTTAATAAGCACATTTTCTATCTATCATAACTCTATGGTCTTAACTGCTTTTGGCATAAATACATATATATATATATAAGACACTCTAAGTAATAAATACACTCTTAGCCACTCATGCAAATATTACCCTTTTATTTTTAGAATGTTATGGATGCTCTTTCTGAAGAGCTCCTTTGCACAGATCCATATCCAACAGAAAATAAAATGAAAAACGGCAAAACAACTACTAAGAGAAGGAAAACTGCTCCAAAAAAGCGAATAGTAAGGAAACGAAAAAAAATAGTGAGAAAACAAACTACTTCCGTTGATAAGCAAACAATGGAGAGTGCAGCTATAGCTCATTTAACAGTTGAATGTCTCAACGAAAGGAGAGCTAGGGAATTAGAAAAGTCTAAAGGTTCTCAAGTGATTGACTCACCAAAAGTTCCGATTTGCAAAACATTTGAAGATCTTCTTATCCCAAGCATTATGCGAGTGACTGGTGTGATACATCCATCAAGTAAGGAGAAGTGTAGATATTCTCAAGTACGCTACCATGATCCTTCAGATATAAATGAACTCGAACCCAAAATACTTTTCTGTCCAGTTGAAATAGCTAAAAACTTCAACTGTGATAATTACCCCCCTCCATTTAACGTTGTATATTTGGGTAGAAAGGGAAAACCAAAAAATAAAAGTGTTCTTTGGTATGATGTCAGACGTGTTACCAGACATCCTCTAAGCATTAAGAAAGCTGAAGAGGAATCACTATATTTGAGTACATTGACTAAAGGTCAGCTCAAACGCTTCTTGAACATCAACACCCTCAATAGTTTTCAACCCGGTGCTATTTTTCCTTACCAAGATGTTGTTGATAGATTCGTTCCTCATCGATTTAAAGGAGGGCAGTCGAATGTAATTTGTATCCGTTATACCATTGAACAATGTGGAGAAACGCTGTTGAAGACGCTTGCCATACCAGACAAATATGCTTCAGAAGCTAACCAATATACTCAAGGTGTGATGATCTACAAAGGAAAAACAACCCACGGAAAATTTAAGACAGAATACGATCTTTCATTTTGCTCTCCATACAGTCTCAGTCAAATGTATTGGAGACAATATTGTGATCAAGCAAAGCACAACAAAGCAATATTAGAAATTGATGATGATGATGAACTTGAAGATTTTCTACGTGGAGATTTTGATGATTTTGAGACAGGATATGTTGCTGAAAAAGTATGGACATGATTTTGGACATGGCCATGTACATAAATATGAACATAGATATGTACACAAATGGACATGAATATGTACATGAATATGGACATGTACATAAATGGACATGAATATGGACATGTGTATAAATGGACATGAATACGTACATGTACATGAATATGGACATGTGCATGAATGGATATGGATATGTACATAAATTGAAATGAATATGGACGTGGGTGATTTTCCAACATATTTTATAGCATTCAATATACTTATTATGTAATAAATGTATATTATTCAATGTAGATATAAATATATCCATAAATATGTACATAATTATCCATATATACATGAATGTATAGAAAACTAAAAAATCTCTCTCCTCTCTCTCTCCTCTCTTTTCTCTCATCTCTCATCTCTCCTCTCCCCTCTCTCCTCTCTCTCAAGATACCATATGAGTTCGAATTATGTAAGAAAATTATCAAAACTTAAATGTCATATGAGTTAGAATTATGTATAGAATTATCAAAACTTAAATGCCATACATTCAAAATCTATATACCATACAAGTTCAAATTAAGTAAAAAAATAATCAAAACTCAAATGCCACTTAAATGCCACTCAAATGCCACTCAAATGCCCCTCAAATGATATACAATATAAACTCGGCGAATTCATTCAATGCCGTAACCCATTGCATCACCCCAGATTATGACCCCACAAAAAAACACTTGGTAGGGAGATCTGCTCATATATTACTACTACTAGCAATCATTTTTGTTCAGAAAACTTATTTCATAGAGCTTGGCAGCTTCTAGCAAACATTTCTTGGCTTCTTGCTGCTTTTTTGTAATGTTAATCTCAACTAGGGTCTAACCTGCACGGTCATGGGAATATGAATAAAACTAATGCTAAAAAATTATTAAAAAAGAAATAGGGGGAGAAGAGGGCTTGAAGGAATAGAGAACAGGAACCATAGTGGCAGCAATAGCAGCATATATTGGCGTGAAGAGGTAGGATTTAGGGGTTGAACTGAAGGAAAATATCGTTGCTTATGGCAACAGGTCTGACTAACTTCAGTTGGTTTTTGTTGTTTGCAGAGGGCATTGCAGCGGAGATATATTTATATCCGTAGATGTAAACCCATTATTACAGCTCGGTATGCAATATTTGGCATTTGGCGGTTATTGCTAAAATGCCAAAACATTCGTTTTAATATATAACATAACACGCATCAAACTAAACGACTTACACACACACGATGTTTTGTAGATAAGAGATACAAGTCCTGCCCCTCTAACAGATGCTTTAGAGGAAGCTATAGACGCAGCTGTAGAATTTGTTAAATGGTACAGAACTGCTCCACAACGTACAATAATCAGAGACAGCCTAGTTGCACTTGTACAACACTATATTGATGGGGTATGTATCATATAATAAAACCCTGGAGATTTAAGTTTTAGTGAAAGTTCTTAAAGTCAAGCTTTTGTACCACCAATAAATTGATGGCCATGCAGCAACATGAGAATTCCTGGTTCTCTAACCTCAGTTTTTCCAACAATACCGAGGTTTAGTTATGTAATTCTGTAAAAGATTCTTGTCTCGTTACCCAAGATTACTATTAGTCTTCAGTACTCTACTTCTCACCAGAGTGGCACCTCTCTCCGATGCCACTGGTCAATAGACTAACAAGTAGTGTGCAGCCGTGGTTCAGACACACTGGTCTAGTTGTGGTGTACAATACCATTTATTAGCATTCTCTACAGCTCAAGGTGGTAATGCACTAGACTAGAGTATAATGGCGAGTCAAGTGCAGGTGTGAGAAGATCCAGCATTATATAGGCTGGGGCACAGGAAGTTAATGTGATATATAACAATGTGACCTATATATAGTACATACAGGAAGTAAAATGAGCGAGTAATAATACATAGGTAAAAATAACAATGAATGCAGAGTGATTGCAAGTAATTAAATTTAATGGGCGCCCAGGGACAAAGGGCCGGGATCAACGGGTAAATTGTCTGGTGGTATGCTGTTCCATCTCCTTCGAAGTTCTGGGGATTTCTATAGCCTGGTGTCCACTTTTCTCAACGTCTAGAGTTTGCCAAGTCCTGGACTTGACATTCTGAGGCTCCACAGCTATCTTTAGGACCCAAGATTGAAGTAGCCATTTTGTGCCGGCCCTGGGTGACTCATACCAGCCCTGAGAAGCTCAGTCCAAACTTGGTAGGGGTTCATACTGGCCCTGCGAAGCGTTCACTACTGTACCGACAGTGCTGGTTTTTTCAGTGCTAATAACAGGGACTGCCAGTGGCCTGTCACTGGTCTTGCTTGGTACAAGAGGGTCTCTTTAATACGGATACCAAACTGATGCTTATATGAACGATCATCTAAACAGGTATTTTGGTGCCTACCAATACCGAAACGTAGTTGTTACGAATTTTTATGGTATTTCGTAGCATACTAGTGTAAACCCTACTAGTGTAAACCCTACTAGTGTAAACCATACTAGTGTGACCCTACTAGTGTAAACCCAACTAGTGTAAACCACACTAGTGTAAACCCTACTAGTGGAAACCCTACTAGTGTAAACCCTACTAGTGTAAACCCTACTAGTGTAAACCCTACTAGTGTAAACCCTACTAGTGTAAACCATACTAGTGTAAACCCTACTAGTGTAAACCCTACTAGTGTAAACCCTACTAGTGTAAACCCTACTAGTGTAAACCCTACTAGTGTAAACCCTACTAGTGTAAACCCTACTAGTGTAAACCCTACTAGTGTAAACCCTACTAGTGTAAACCCTACTAGTGTAAACCCTACTAGTGTAAACCATACTAGTGTAAAACATACTAGTGTAAACCCTACTAGTGTAAACCCTACTAGTGTAAACCCTACTAGTATAAACCCTACTAGTGTAAACCCTACTAGTGTAAACCCTACTAGTGTAAACCATACTAGTGTAAACCCTACTAGTGTAAACCCTACTAGTGTAAACCCTACTAGTGTAAACCCTACTAGTGTAAACCCTACTAGTGTAAACCCTACTAGTGTAAACCCTACTAGTGTAAACCCTACTAGTGTAAACCCTACTAGTGTAAACGCTACTAGTGCAAACCACACTAGTGTAAACCCTACTAGTGTAAACCCTACTAGTGTAAACCCTACTAGTATAAACCCTACTAGTGTAAACCCTACTAGTATAAACCCTACTAGTGTAAACCCTACTAGTATAAACCCTACTAATGTAAACCCTACTAGTGTGACCCTACTAGTGTAAACCCTACTAGTGTAAACCCTACTAGTGTAAACCCTACTAGTGTAAACCCTACTAATGTAAACCCTACTAGTGTAAACCCTACTAGTATAAACCCTACTAGTATAAACCCTACTAGTGTAAACCCTACTAGTGTAAACCCTACTAGTGTAAACCCTACTAGTGTGACCCTACTAGTGTAAACCCTACTAGTGTAAACCCTACTAATATAAACCCTACTAGTGTAAACCCTACTAGTGTAAACCCTACTAGTGTAAACCCTACTAGTTTAAACCCTACTAGTGTAAACCCTACTAGTATAAACCCTACTAATGTAAACCCTACTAGTGTAAACCCTACTAGTGTAAACCCTACTAGTGTAAACCCTACTAGTGTAAACCCTACTAGTGTAAACCCTACTAGTATAAACCCTACTAGTGTAAACCCTACTAGTGTAAACCCTACTAATGTAAACCCTACTAGTGTAAACCCTACTAGTGTAAACCCTACTAGTGTAAACCCTACTAGTGTAAACCATACTAGTGTAAACCCTACTAGTGTAAACCCTACTAATGTAAACCCTACTAGTGTAAACCCTACTAGTATAAACCCTACTAGTATAAACCCTACTAGTGTAAACCCTACTAGTGTAAACCCTACTAGTGTAAACCCTACTAGTGTGACCCTACTAGTGTAAACCCTACTAGTGTAAACCCTACTAGTATAAACCCTACTAGTGTAAACCCTACTAGTGTAAACCCTACTAGTATAAACCCTACTAGTGTAAACCCTACTAGTGTAAACCCTACTAGTGTAAACCCTACTAGTATAAACCCTACTAGTATAAACCCTACTAGTGTAAAACATACTAGTGTAAACCATACTAGTGTAAACCCTACTAGTGTAAACCCTACTAGTGGAAACCGTACTAGTGGAAACCCTACTAGTGTAAACCCTACTAGTGTAAACCATACTAGTGTAAACCCTACTAGTGTAAAACATACTAGTGTAAACCATACTAGTGCAAACCACACTAGTGTAAACCCTACTAATGTAAACCCTACTAGTGTAAACCCTACTAGTGTAAACCCTACTAGTGTAAACCCTACTAGTGTAAACCATACTAGTGTAAACCCTACTAGTGTAAACCCTACTAGTGGAAACCCTACTAGTGTAAACCCTACTAGTATAAACCCTACTAGTGTAAACCCTACTAGTGTAAACCCTACTAATGTAAACCCTACTAGTGTAAACCATACTAGTGTGACCCTACTAATGTAAACCCTACTAGTGTAAACCCTACTAGTGTAAACCCTACTAGTGTAAACCCTACTAGTGTAAACCCTATTAGTGTAAACCCTACTAGTGTAAACCCTCCTAGTGTAAACCCTACTAGTGTAAACCCTACTAGTGTAAACCCTACTAGTGTAAAACATACTAGTGTAAACCATACTAGTGCAAACCACACTAGTGTAAACCCTACTAGTGTAAACCCTACTAGTGTGACCCTACTAGTATAAACCCTACTAGTGTAAACCCTACTAGTATAAACCCTACTAGTGTAAACCCTACTAGTATAAACCCTACTAATGTAAACCCTACTAGTGTAAACCCTACTAGTGTAAACCCTACTAGTGTAAACCCTACTAGTATAAACCCTACTAATGTAAACCCTACTAGTGTAAACCCTACTAGTGTAAACCCTACTAGTGTAAACCCTACTAGTGTAAACCCTACTAGTGTAAACCCTACTAGTGTAAACCCTACTAGTGTAAACCCTACTAGTGTAAATCCTACTAGTGTAAACCCTACTAGTGCAAACCCTACTAGTGGACACCGAGCATAAGCATTTGTGATACACGTAGGCACTGAAGGTGGTGGCTCTGGGGCTAGGCGCTTCCCATCTAACCAAGGGATGCAGGTTCAAGTCTCCTCCTGAGCAATTCCTTTTTCACAACTATGTGCCCAATTGGCACACAATGTGCAAACATGTCAGATCCTTAATTTCTAGTGCAACTCTTCAGAATACAGTTTGACCCAAAGGTGAGGAGGGGGTCAAATAATTGCAAGCATATGGAGCTGTTACCAGAGGTATGTGACAGTCTAGGATTGTGTTTAGGGAGAGTCTTCTACCAAATCCACTTCAGCACCTACAACTTTGATATTTTAACCTTAAAGTTTTATGTGAAGTTGTCTGTAAATCGACGCAGTAGGTCAATGCCATACGTTGATGCTGTACGTGATGTCATACGTCCGTGTCTCTAACCGTTGATTTGTGTCTACCTGGCACCAAAGTTAGTTAGCCGCAGTAGCTAGCCATTACAGACATACATGTACTTCCTCACTGCAAGACTTTCAACATTATGCCAGCTCTATAATTCTATTAGCTTTGCAAATATTTCAGGTTTTTCGAAGGTGTTTTAGTTGAGTGAACATAACAATTCAGCATTGGTAGGTTTGCTAATATGTGCCCACAGGCATTGATAGGTTTGCTATTATGTACTCACTAGCATTGGTAAATCTGCTATTATGTACACACTGGCATTGGTAAATCTGCTATCATGTACACACTGGCATTGATAGGTTTGCTATTATGTACACACTGGCATTCAGCTGGTACATTATATAACCGTTACCTCCAGAACTAAAGCAATTATACAGTTAACACATGAACTGCAAGTTATTCTGCATATCATAATTAACAGTCTGTTTTTGTGGAGAAAAAACACCAGGTTTGCTTTCCGAGAGTTGCAATCAACAACCAAAATTATTTTCTATTTGAACTGCAAATTATCTGGCTGCAAAAATTGAAGCAACACAAAATAAACATGAAATGTTGCATAATCAATATAAAAATAATCATTCGCTAGTTAATGCTTCTTTTAATAATTTGGGTTGTAAAAAGTAGTGATTTTTACACGAAACAAAAGACGACTACAACAAATGAGTTACATTCAGAATTTTTTCAACCCTTAAAAATCAGAAAAATGAAATGGCCAAACACATTTGTGTGAAGTTATTTTATTATCCTTTTACAATGTACATATTTCTTTTGGTAGCTTTGAGCAAAATTTGTGACTATTAGTTTTGTGCTCAAATACTCAAGTTCTTTCCTACCTGATCTAATTGTTTATTTGAATCATTACTGGTTAGCTAATTACAGCTGTTGATGACGTGACTTTGCTATGCTGGGTGTGCTACTGAAGTATGTCAATCCTATAGTTTATGACTGTATTATTTAGGCCCTACGCTCCCTGCCAGAACTAGCTGAAGATCCAGCAGCACTGAGAGATCCAGCAGTACCAGGAGATCCAGCAGTACCAGGAAATCCAGCAGTACCAGGAGATCCAGCAGTACCAGGAAATCCAGCAGCGAATCAAGAATATCCAGACCAGCGAGTATGTATAGATTGCCACAAAATATCTAAAACCACGGTTAAAATGTACCGGATGCTCTGCTGTTTGTTGCAGACTCAGTTAAAGGGCCTATGACGCCTAATTTGAAGAAGAATTGATTAAATTTAAACTTTCTGAGGTTGAAATGTGTTCAGAAAAATTATCTGGAGTTGCCCTCTCACCAGTAAGACGATTCCTATAGACACAGTCAGTACTTGCCAAGACGCCTTTTTTTC
Organism: Cryptosula pallasiana; assembly: GCA_945261195.1. NCBI lineage: Eukaryota > Metazoa > Bryozoa > Gymnolaemata > Cheilostomatida > Cryptosulidae > Cryptosula > Cryptosula pallasiana. Next base: position 8,231,149 of record OX183130.1, on the reverse strand, counting down.
CCGGAGACGCACCAAGTTATATAGAGCTATAAAGCGAGTTTTCAAAAATTTGGCTTGTTCGTATAGAAATAGGGCGTCCTAAATATTAGTTTTGTGCAGAGACTCTTTTGATTGCAAAAAATGATATTACAACAAATTTTAATCTTTTTGGAGCCGTTTTTCTCAAGTCAGCAATTTGTTTTATCTTTGGTAAGCTCGCTATTATGTATACACTAGCGTTCGCGTGATAGTGTTTGTCATCAAAATAAAAAAAAATAATGAAATTTATTTATCAAAATAATAATTTTCATGTGAAAAATTAATCAAACCATAACATTAGTATACTTTCATAATAATACTAGGTGAAAAAAAAACATTGCCGAAATCGTATTTCTGGCGTTGTTTTTTTTTGCAACAACGATAATAATTAAATCTGAAATACCGGCTATCTTTCCACAAAGAAACTTCAAAAGCACTAAATAATAATAATTAAGATTCTTAAAAAGTAGTTTGGAGCTAAAAAAATAACAAAAATGGTACAAACTACTTGCTGGAATGTACTATATAATATCATAATGCATATAGTCCCTTCTGTCGAATGCGTTGTCATAGACCTCCATAGACTTCTACATACCTATTGCTGTTTTGTTGCCGCAATTGAGTTTTCTCAATAGTACAATGCTTGATGAGAAAACAACTCTACACACAAAGTGAGTCTTGAAAAGCCCGTCGTAAGCCCTTTAACGTTATGACATTATAGTAAGGGTTGTTATAAACTTATCCCTGTTATATCATACAACAGTCCTTGGGTTCTATAAACTTATCCCTGTTATATCATACAGCAGCCCTTGGGTTCTATAAAACTATCCCTGTTATATCGTACAGTAGCTCTTGGATTCTATAAAACTATCCCTGTTATATCATACAACAGTCCTTGGGTTCTATAAACTTATCCCTGTTATATCATACAGCAGCCCTTGGGTTCTATAAAACTATCCCTGTTATATCGTACAGTAGCTCTTGGATTCTATAAAACTATCCCTGTTATATCATACAGCAGCCCTTGGGTTCTATAAAACTATCCCTGTTATATCATACAACAGTCCTTGGGTTCTATAAAATTATCCATGTTATATCATACAACAGCCCTTGGGTTCTATAAAACTATCCCTGTTATATCATACAACAGCCCTTGGGTTCTATAAACCTATCCCTGTTATATCATACAGCAGCCCTTGGGTTCTATAAAACTATCCCTGTTATAACATACAACAGTCCTTGGGTTCTATAAACTTATCCCTGTTATATCATACAGCAGCCCTTGGGTTCTATAAAACTATCCCTGTTATATCGTACAGTAGCTCTTGGATTCTATAAAACTATCCCTGTTATATCATACAGCAGCCCTTGGGTTCTATAAAATTATCCATGTTATATCATACAGCAGCCCTTGGGTTTTATAAAACTATCCCTGTTATATCATACAACAGTCCTTGGGTTCTATAAACTTATTCCTGTTATATCATACAACAGCCCTTGGGTTCTATAAAACTATCCCTGTTATATCATACAACAGCCCTTGGGTTCTATAAAACTATCCCTGTTATATCATACAACAGCCCTTGGGTTCTAAAAACCTATCCCTGTTATATCATACAGCAGCCCTTGGTTCTATTTAACTATCCCTGTTATATCATACAACAGTCCTTGGGTTCTATAAAATTATCCATGTTATATCATACAGCAGCCCTTGGGTTCTATAAAACTATCCCTGTTATATCATACAACAGCCCTTGGGTTCTATAAAACTATCCCTGTTATATCGTACAACAGCCCTTGGGTTCTAAAAACCTATCCCTGTTATATCATACAGCAGCCCTTGGTTCTATTTAACTATCCCTGTTATATCATACAACAGCCCTTGGGTTCTATAAAACTATCCCTGTTATATCATACAACAGCCCTTGGGTTCTATAAACCTATCCCTGTTATATCATACAGCAGCCCTTGGGTTCTATAAAACTATCCCTGTTATATCATACAGCAGCCCTTGGGTTCTAAAAAATGATGATTGAAGTTCCTGAACATAAAGTAACTGAAAAATCTCGCACAGAAAATATACCATCGTTGCCATGCTAATGATGAGAAGTGAAATATTATTTGAAAAATTTTGCATTTCTGAACTACGTTGCTGAGTATACAATTTTTTGTTGTTGTCTAAATTCTCCATTCTCTCTCTTTTGACAATAGGCAGTTTCTCTACTGTCCAGCATCTGCCTTGGTTTGAACTCTTGTAATGGATTCCGGTCTGTTACCACGGACATCCACTAATCTCGAGTATTCTACCTCTCTCCAGAGGGGACACTGTACTGACCGACAGTGACAACTGTATAGGGCAACCGAATTACCCGGTAAGGCAAGAGCCCATGGCTCAGACAAACAGTACCGAGTAGTGTTTGCTATAATGACTTTATTCTCTAAGCTGTCCTGAGGGTAATTATTCCTCTAGGATTTAGCAATATAAGAGTATACGCCATGGCAACATTGTAATGAATGCACAGATTAACAGTGGGAGCTCTCCTTTTATAGGAGAGCTACTGAACACAAAACATATAACAGTCAATGCACAGGAAGTAAATGAACCAATTACATTAACTATATAAATAATCAACCAATCACAATGCAATGCAAAATAACAAAGGGAGGCGCCAAGTGGCTAAGGGCGGAGTCTTTTCTCCTAATTGTCCAATGAAGGCTCCTACAGGGTTCCCAGGCTGTACATAGAATTAGGTCCATGAAGTTGGTACTTTAGGGGTAAGCACTTCCTGTTTACGACCTTGACTAAGTTCTTTGACATCTTTGCAGATCCTCCTCTAAGGCGGCCATCTTGTGCCGGCCCAGTACAGCTGTACCGGGTCGGTAGAGGTCACTACCGACCCTGCAGGGGTCAATACCGGCCCTGCTTACTATGCTACCGGCACAGTAGGACTTCCTACCCAACAGCTATTAACCAAATGCTGTGGGCAGAAGTCTAGCGCATTGCTTCGCAAGGTTTCTAGTGTAAACTACCTGTTTACTACTAGAGTGCACTGAAATCTACCACATACCTCTCTCCATTAAAGTCATAGCCTGGCTTTAATAATAAAATATCAAGAGCAGATATGTGTGGGGGGTAACACTCGTACCCAGGTTATATATTTGATTGCATAACAGATATATATAATAGAACAAGGGTATATATTTAATAGCATATATACATTGTCCGGCGTCTCGTTCAGTAGAGAGTGCTGTGTACTCGGCAGGAGTGCCTCTCATAATGCTGCAGAAGGTGCGTTCTCAGCTGCTGAGTGTTTCGGCCTCGGTAGGTACACTGAATACAAGTGTAGTCCGTGGCCTCCCGCAACAGGTGTTCCACCCGCTCCTCAGTCTCCGAGGTGATCCAGCGCAGCATACGCCATCTGGTGGGATTCCTTCTCCCATCCTCCTTCCACGAGGTGGTTGGCTCGTCGTCCAACGTAGGTGTAACGGGGACCGGCACCTTCTCCTCTGTCTCCTCCGCCTTCTCCTCTGTAGGAGGACTGGGTGCTTGCACCAACCGTATGGTGAGCCTTGGCGTCACGTCCACTTGGGAGCGTGAGTCTACAACAACAGGTGCATGATAAACTTTATGCAACGTGTTAATGGGCTGCCTGTATTGCAGCGGGGCTTGCTCTACCATAGTGTCATGTATGGGTGAGAGCAGTGGCCCTGGAAGTTCTAGCGCCGACAGAACCTTCCGTATCTTACTCCTAGGAGAACGCCGTTCCTTATTTAAGGAAAGCCAGCGCCTTTTCTCCTCTTCCCACTGTACCGTGGGGGTGCAAGCAACATCCCGTGCCGGGGTGTGGTGCACTGTGCTGTGTGGCACTAAGGTTGGTGGTGAAGACGTCGTGGGACGTTCACCCTTAGCTGCCACCACAGGCTTTCTCCTTCGGTAGGCTCTACCAGGGTAATTATTGCCTTGTAACCTCTCAGTCTTTCCTGACTGAATCTCTGGAGGACCCCGGGCCGGTATGGAGGTGCTCCGTGCCGGTAGGGAGTCATCCCGGGCCGGCAGGCAGGCAGCATCAAGTGGTGGGCACTTGATCTCCCGCTCTTTTTTATCTACTGCCCTTCTAAGGGTGTCAGCAGTCCCAACTCGTGGGAGAGCGCATACTCTACTGTCACCAGCACATGGTAAGTCTAGAGGTATAGGTTTAGCATAGCTAGGCGGGCTGCCACTCCGTAGTGCTAACGGATCTCGTGGTGTGCAGTTTTCAAACAACCATTTCGAAAATGCTGCATTTAATTGCTCACCCTCTGTTTTTTTCTTAGCTAGCTGGATCTCCTCCTCCTTCTCCTCAGCTTTCCCTTTCTCAGGCTTGGTGTACAGCTCTGCTGTGGGCATGGTCTCCAGCTCTTTCTCTAACTGGGTAGGTGGATAGTCATCTAAGTCTAGCAGCAGATCCTCTGCGTCGCTCAGTTCCAGACAATGGTTGGACATCTTGTAAGTGAGTGTTACTCCTTTGATGACTTTCGCGGGTATGAGTGGCTTCTTGGAGCTGCAGTGTTGTTCACAACTCTGACTCACTCTGTCTGGCTCCACAGGAAGTGTTTGGGTACTGGGGGTTTTTGGCCACTTCTCCAACTTCTTCCGACGGTCTGCTACAGTGATTCTGTTCACTGGAGGTTGTCGGGGAGCTCCTGGGGATTCTTTTGAAACCAAGCGTGATGTGGTCCTCACCTCCCTTGCAGTCTTTTTGGGTCTGTTTACTGCTTTCCTTGCCTTTCCTCTAGGCGGGTGGTGGGAATTCCCATCTATACACAGTCGAGCGCTCTCATAGCCTGCCTCTGTGTGGTGCTTGCTTGCTTCATCTCTGTATCTTTTAACAGAGGGTTGATAGTCAAAGGGCAGCTGCCTCTCTCCAGCAGCAGGGCTCCCTTCTCCCCAGCGCAGGGGCGTAGCCAGCGGGGGGGGGGGGGGAAACACTGTTTGGCCTATAGCTTCTACAGTTATTGTCCGATCCGGCTCAAATCTTCTGCCATCTACCTGTGGCGGGGGGCTCTTCACAGCCTGATACATTCCACCTGTAGTTCTCTCTACAGCGGGTGGTTGTGTGGGGACGTCCTCTTCTTCAGGGGTGTAAGGGGTGTCTTCCGTCAGCTCTGCTTGCGCTAGACGGACACTGTCATTAAGTGGCCGCCCGTGCTTGTCCGTGCAAGGTAACACATGTCCGTCAATGATGACATGGGAGTCTGGAAACCGTAGGGCACACTCGTGTAAGGTGAGGAACGGCATGCCAATTATGGCATCTTCATTGATGTCACTAATGACGAAGTTAACGCTCGTTCTCAGTTTACGAAGCTGCAAGTTTACTTGCAGGGTACCGTAAAAGGGGATCCTAGACCCGTCAGCCATGAGTCCATGTGCCTCGCTGCGTTGCAGCGTGTCCTTCACTGATTGTGGTAATTGCTGATACAGATGCTTCGACAGCAAGTTGGTGGTGCAGCCTGTGTCAATCAAAAGGGAGGCTGGTCTACCGGCTAACCTTCCAGCCAGGAAGTAGCTGGCCTGGTAAGGTCGCTCCAGCGGTGGCGTTGCCATTTGTGTTCTCCTGGGGGGTTGTCCACTCTCTCCTAGAGTTGCAGGACTGTAAGGGGGTTGACGAGCTCTCCGGCTACTGTCAGTCTGTGTTCTCCTGGGGGGTTGTCCACTCTTCTTCAGAGTTACAGGACTAATGGGGGCTTGTCGAGCTGTCCGGCTGTCCTCAGCGGGCGTCTGTGCCCTCTTGGGGGGTTGTCCACTCTTCTTCAGTGTTCCAGGACTGTACGGGGCATCAGGAGTTGTTTGGCTTGTCCAGCGGTGGTCGGTTGCTGTCGGTTGTATCTTGGGAGGTTGTCCACTCTCTCCTAGAGTTCCAGGACTATAAGGGGTTGTGGGTGTGGTCCGGCTTGCCCAGCTGCAGTCAGCTGCCGGTGGCGCTACTGCGGGCGCCGGCCGTTTCCCGTCTGTCTGGGGTTGTTTGCAAAGTGAACTGCGCGCTGAGTTCGGGGGCAGGTACCCATCATATGGCCTGGTTGTCCGCAGCCCCAACAGCGCGTTGCAGGTGCTGTCTCCAACTGTGGAGGGGGAGCTGCTTGTCTGGCTGCTCTCAGCGACCGTAGCTCTTCTGTCAAGAGCTTTAGGCTGTCCATGACTGTTGTCATAGGATCCGGTATGGCAGGTGTAGGGGTGTGGTGTGTCTGCTGTACGGCAGTAGTGGTGGAGACACGTTGAGACGAGCCCTTGGCAACCGTCCTCATCCATTCCTCTTCCTCCTCGTCGGCATCCTCTTCCAACATCCGTACATGAGCCTGGCGCTCTTCAAACGGTGTCTTTATCTGCATATACTCGTTGCCGGCCCTGACTGCTTCAGCTATGTCAACGGGCTGCATGGCCAACAAGTGCCTTTGCAGGTAAGCATTTCCAACTGTGGTGCTGAAGATGTCCAGCATCATCCTCTGCATGGGTCGGTGAGGTAGATCTGCATACGCAACGCGCACTAGGCGCTCTACTTCACTTGCATGCTCTTGGAGCGACGTCTTGTGTTGGCGGCGTAGGCTGGTCAGCCGGGACATAGCTTCCCTGGGTGTTAGCCCAAAACGTGCTCGTAGTGCAGCAAAGATACCCTGCAGATGTGGAGGCTTTCCACAGTCCAATGCTTTACCTCGTAATGCATCCCTCAGGTATAACATGGCCGTGTTCTCTGGCCACTCATTCATTTCGGCTACCTCAACGAATCTACTGATGAAGTACTCGACGTCTCCTTCGCCGTTGAACTTCGGAGCCTTTAGCCTAGCTGGTGCATTGTCTTGGTTGGGCCTCATCATAGCCGTCAATGCTTCGGTAAATCTATCAATGGCTGTAGCTTCTGGGTTGCCAGCAGGTGCTCGACCAGCGCTGCGTGCTCTCTGGGTGGCCATTCTTTGCAGATAGAGGAGTGATCTCAACTCAAATCTAAGAAATGGTCAGTACAACTGAATCCCGGGCCGGTATAGGTGAGATCCGGGTCGGTAGCTGTGTTTCCAGTGGCTCTAGCAGATCTAGGGGTTGGTCCAATGGATACTGTGGCAGTATCTGGCACTCCGTCGCTTGTAACAACCGTTACGAAACTTCTTGTACTGCTGCAGGGCGGAGCGAAGCTCTACGGGCCTACAGGCAGTAGTGTAGTGACACTGTAAATGGATACAGTGCCGGGGTCACTGTTACCAGCTGAGTAACACTCCAAGCTGAATAACCTCTGGTAGCTGAGTCTGTATAGCTGATACACGACTCTCTCTTCTTTCTGCACAGTGCCGGTATCTTTATGTTCAGGTCGGAGCGAACTCTACGAGCCTGTAGAAGATACGGTAGCGTCTGTACTGGACTGCTGCAAATGGAGCAAGCTCTACGGTTGATGCAGGCAGCCTTTAGTAGTGGATACTGTGCCGGGATAGCTGCTGCAGTTCGGAGCGAACTCAACGAACCTGCAGAGAAATCCGGTAGTATCTTGTGTCAATTGCTTCTTCAGATCTACTACTTTGGTAGATCAGTTTCTTCCCCTCTCTCCAGATCTACACCCGGTAGATCACTTCTCCTTCTTCAGTGGTAGCTGGCCTGCAGTGCATTCGCAGGGCCAGAGGGTAGCGTGAAAGAGCACAGCGTGGGAAGGTACCGTTTATCCCACCACTGCCACCAATATAATGGATTCCGGTCTGTTACCACGGACATCCACTAATCTCGAGTATTCTACCTCTCTCCAGAGGGGACACTGTACTGACCGACAGTGACAACTGTATAGGGCAACCGAATTACCCGGTAAGGCAAGAGCCCATGGCTCAGACAAACAGTACCGAGTAGTGTTTGCTATAATGACTTTATTCTCTAAGCTGTCCTGAGGGTAATTATTCCTCTAGGATTTAGCAATATAAGAGTATACGCCATGGCAACATTGTAATGAATGCACAGATTAACAGTGGGAGCTCTCCTTTTATAGGAGAGCTACTGAACACAAAACATATAACAGTCAATGCACAGGAAGTAAATGAACCAATTACATTAACTATATAAATAATCAACCAATCACAATGCAATGCAAAATAACAAAGGGAGGTGCCAAGTGGCTAAGGGCGGAGTCTTTTCTCCTAATTGTCCAATGAAGGCTCCTACAGGGTTCCCAGGCTGTACATAGAATTAGGTCCATGAAGTTGGTACTTTAGGGGTAAGCACTTCCTGTTTACGACCTTGACTAAGTTCTTTGACATCTTTGCAGATCCTCCTCTAAGGCGGCCATCTTGTACCGGCCCAGTACAGCTGTACCGGGTCAGTAGAGGTCACTACCGACCCTGCAGGGGTCAATACCAGCCCTGCTTACTATGCTACCGGCACAGTAGGACTTCCTACCCAACAGCTATTAACCAAATGCTGTGGGCAGAAGTCTAGCGCATTGCTTCGCAAGGTTTCTAGTGTAAACTATTTGTTTACTACTAGAGTGCACTGAAATCTACCACACTCTTTGCCTAGAGCCAAACTTTTTTGTCTCTACCTTTCTAGAGTAAGCCCTCTAACCTCAGTATGGATATTTGTGTACGGTTTCAGTTTTTGCTGCAGCTATTAAAGTGTAAACAAAAGTACGACAATAGGCACCTTGGGCTAAGTGAAGGCAAAAAACTCTGCTCATTTCTAACAGTTCCCAAAGCTTGATGCACTCAAAACAAGTGGCTGTGAAGATAGCCGGGGCGGCTCTCAAGGGGTGGGGTTAGTAGTTGTGGGCCACCCTGGCTACTGTGAAGAAAAATGAATTTATTGAGTTGTCCTCTCTTACAACAGTTATATGTCGTACAGGCTACAGAACAAAAAATTAATAAACTTACATTTTTCATTATTACTATGATAAATAATTATTTCTACTGAAACTGTGCAGACAAATAAACAAAAACTTTTGGTATCACTTATGTATTGCCACTGCAACACAGATTTTTGACTAATAAATTATTATAATTATTATGGCCAAGGGTGGGAGAAAATGACTTTAAAGTCGAGTCAAGTCAAGTCATGAACTTTGTGAGTCAAGTCAAGTCAAGTCGCAACCATTCTGAGGTTCAGCTGAGTCAAGTCAAGTAAAGTCACAAACATTGTTGAGTCAAGTCGAGTTGAGTAATGAAAAATTTTAAGTCAAGTCAAGTCTGACTCAAATGACTTACAAGTCAAATATCAAGTCACTTAAATATCTCAGAGTCTATTGGTCATAGAGAATTATCAAAGACATCGTCGTGATCGGCTCGCCGAGCAGATTTCAGAGGGGGGTAATTTAGATGTCCAATAGATGACTAATACAAAAATTTCACAAAAATCAGAAGATTTTTATTGAAGAATTTCCCTAACAGCAACAGATGACAAAAATATTGGCAATGATAAATCACTGGTTCAGAACAATAGTCTAGCAGTATAGCATTTGTACTTATGAAAAGCCAGAACCAGTAGAACGTTGCAGCCAATAAAATATTCTGTTTACAGTTCAAGCAGTAGACACTTCACAGTGAGTTAAATGGTTTAACCCTATTCCTTGCACGGCAGTTGTTTTTCCTCCTTCCTTACTTGAAAAGAGGTCACTATTTTATTTTAGTAACTTAATTTTGTCAAATTACTTGTTCTTTGTTCATTTTCTGTTAAAAAAATCTCTGCAGTAAAGTTGTGCAATAAATTTTGAAACACAAGTTCAATAAAGTCAAAAAACATTAGGAATTTTACAAGTTGCAACCAACTTTTTTTTCCAGCAGGGATTTTGATCTACATGCAGTTGACGAGAAGGCGAATTAAAAACAACAATCCTATTGAAAAAAAAGTTTTTCCCCATTTCACAAACTTTCGTAATCAGAGTGCACTAATTATTTTTAATACATTTCTAGTTGACAAAACAAACAGTATTCTGCATATGCACCTTCTTCTTGCCTTTTCATATTTTTAAACAGTAGAAAATAATCAACTATTCTACCTTTTTTTCTGGTAGAAAACATTTGAATGGAAGGCCACCATACTCCAGCAAGCATACAGTTGGCTAACTATTAGCTAGGTTGTGTACTAAATAACACCTCTGCTTCCGATAACCAAACAGGAAATACAAACAGCAATGACACACGGGTATTCCGTTATCTTAGGAAATTGTGGTAGGAGCAGACAACTCTGCGAGATTGACTCCAAATGACTTAGCCGGGGCGGCTCTCAAGGGGTGGGGTTTGTAGTTGTGGGCGGGGTTTGGTTCCCCCCACATCAGAGAGCCACCCTGGCTACAAATGACTTGATGATGACTTTGATAAAGTCATCTGTATTATGAAGTCGAGTCAAGTCAAGTCATGAAACTCTTCAAGTCAAGTCAAGTTGAGTCAGATGAGGCATCAAGTCAGAGTCAAGTCAAGTCACTGCTCAACTAAGTCAAGTCAAGTTATGATCTATGACTTGACTTGACTCTAAGATGACTTGACTTAGTCCGACTTATTCCCACCTCTGATTATGGCCTTGGATCAACGATTGTTGCTTGCATGTTGACTCGATGTATCTAAAACAGGAAGATTCATTGCCATCAAATGGCTCTAATTTTGAAAGTAATACATAAATAAAGAAAAAAAAGTTCTTAATGTTGCAAACCAGCGTTGTTCTCACAAACACCCCGGCTCTAAATTTCTCCCAAAGCCGCACAGTGAAGAAATGTTATGCTGTACTCGCTGAAACAAGATAAATTTGCCCATTCATGGCGACCCTGACTTCAGCCTCACCTAAAAGAGCCTATCCAAAACCACTCTAAAACCTGCCTTGTCGGCTCAGGTGCAAACATTTCCCTTTAATGAAATGGGGCTGCATTCACTCCGAGTAGGCAACTGGTATCAGTAGCCTGTTGTTTACTCAAAACTCCTTACAAAGTCGGTTGCACTTTGAAAATGAACTGCTGTATTATAATGTATTGATTTGACAAGTTTCACTGCTCTGTATATGATAAGCCCATAATGTGTAGATCAGTGACGTGACCAAACGCAATTGATTCTTTAATTGAATCTTAGAATGCGGTATTTTTTCATTTCTTAATTAAGCACTTGAATTTGTATTCACATTTTAAGGTTCCAAAATCAAGGCATTTGATATTGTGGAAAATTTTTGTGCTTAAGTTGATTACAACCCCCACTCCTTTCCACTCCTTGCCTTAGAATCCCCCTACACCCCTTCCCCAGTACAACTTTTATATGGACCCGAAATACCCTTTTATGCTACGTATTAGCTATACCGGGTTAAGGGAATTGGCTATACCCGGTCCTATACCGGGTCTATGTTAACCCTGTACCATCATATAGAGGATATAGGGGCCTATCTCAGGCCAGTATCCTGACTCAGCTTGCTGGATAGCTTTGAAGAGAAAAGCCTGAGGCCCTATGATCCTCCAAACTCATTTATATATCCAAGAGAGCAAGAGTGGTTGGACATGGAACTTGACTAAAAAAGTATGTCCACCTAATAAAGGGTTCCTAGCTTCCCTCTGCCTCTGATTGGTTCAAGAAAGAGCGGGAACTGAGTTGTCTTGTGTGAAGCCTGAGCTAATCATATGATTGGACCTTTATGTTATTGTATGTTTGTATTGCCTTGTCTCATTGTTGTGTTTTATGTATTATTGTGTGTGACTGGCTCAGCCTTAATAAGGGGGTGAGTGTTCCTCTTTACCTCCTGTAAACGGAGCTGTTGTACTGTTTGTCATCAGAGGTTTGGTGGATCTTGTGTAAAACACATATTATATCACTAAATCAAACCGTGGAATAAAGTATTTAATCTCTAAGACCTGTGAGTAGTAATATATGAGCAGATCTCCCTACCAAATCGTGGAATGAAGCCTTCAATATCTAACACATGTGTAATGCGACTGGGTTGTGGATCCGTGGAGTCGTTAATGTCTACTTCTGGGGTAGAGCCCCGGGTGTGTGGAGCAGAAGTGGAGTGTGTGAAAAGATTGCACGCGGAGTGTTGGCCATTGTATCCGTTGTAGAGGGTGCAATCTACTACGGATACTCTATTTGAATTTTAATATTAAAAACTTTAGCTATTTGAATTTATATCTTAGTTTGATTTTTAGCAATTAGAGGTATTTAAATTTTTATTCGAGTTTCAATGTTAGTAACCATATGTATTTAAATATATGTTTGCATTGAAATGTTAGCAGCTACATGTATCCGGATTTTTATTTGACATTGAATTTTAGGAGAGATAAGCATTTGAGTCTGTTTGAATTTGTTGTTGAGATTTGGTCCTATCTCTGTCCAATCCCTGGTTTAGGCTAACCAAACCCCTAAGACTGTCCGTAAGTCTTATAAAATATTACATTAAACGACTGTTAAAAACATGATCATACATTTTTGAGCTTGCCAAGTCATGTCTAACTGAAAACTTGAAGAATAAATCCTAATGACACCCACAGTTAGAGCCTGTGAAGATAAAAATAATATCAAGCTTAGGGATGACTGACACTTAATAATGGATGCAATCGTTATGAAGTTATAGTGAACGCATTATATTGCAAAATGAAACTTGTAATTCTTTCTAGTGTAGTTTAAAGGTGGGTGCTGAGTGCTGTACAATTTTAATGATCCTAAATTATTTGAAGACAAATAATAACGCCACCATTATGAATGTTCTTATCATAAGGCAAAAAGGCTATAAAAAAAAATGTCGGACAACCATTTTTATTTCCAGTTTCTAAAAACATTTACATCTTTTTAATGACATTTTTGGTTGATCTTGAAAGGTTTAAGCAGTTAAAAAATTATGAAACTTATTTTGATGATAAACTAAAAAACTATTACTACAGATAAAATAGATGGAAGGAAACCAAGGTGAAAAGAAAGGAAGGGGGTAAAATCATCTATTGTTGCAACAGGCTACAAGAAGTGGGCAAAATGAGAAAGGAATGGCAAGTGAGTAGACGGAAGTGGGGGGGGGGGGGAAGATGGGGTGGAGGCAAGCGCACGAGTGGCTATATGAGTTGAGAAGACTAATAGTGGACTCACTAGGTATATTCTACGGCTGGGTTGATGAACAGTGGAGTAGGGGTGCTTTCGGATACCCTACGCTTAGGGATTGATGATGGGATCAAATGACACTATTGGGAAACCCCATGTCGGTGGATGCCAAAAAACATGGCGGCAATAGGCGATTTGGGATTAATGATGCGAAGTGACAAACAAGGTAAGTAGCGTTGTTGAGGGCATTAAATTGTCCCCCTAACCGGCAATTTCAACGAGTCAACCTATTATCATTGAGTTCGCTGTATCTTAAACTGGGGCAATATATTATAGCAAATGTAAAAATTATAACAAACCAATTAATTTCTGTTTGTGAAGGAAATAAAGTGGGGTTGCTTTAGCCACATAGAAATAAATATGCCAGTGAAATAAAGCACAAAAAAAGTCTGTTAAATGACACTCATCGATGAGGCCTCAGTGACTATTTAATGACTAGCCTACGTATAGAGTCACAGTGACTATTTAATGACTAGCCTACGTACAGAGTCTCAGTGACTATTTAATGACTAGCCTACGTATAGAGTCACAGTGACTATTTAATGACTAGCCTACGTATAGGGTCACAGTAACTATTTAATGACTAGCCTACGTATAGAGTCTCATTAACTATTTAATGACGAGCCTACGTATAGAGTCACAGTGACTATTTAATGACTAGCCTACATATAGAGTCACAGTAACTATTTAATGACTAGCCTACGTATAGAGTCACAGTGACTATTTAATGACTAGCCTACGTATAGAGTCACAGTGACTATTTAATGACTAGCCTACGTATAGAGTCACAGTGACTATTTAATGACTAGCCTACGTATAGAGTCACAGTAACTATTTAATGACTAGCCTACGTATAGAGTCACAGTGACTATTTAATGACTAGCCTACGTATAGAGTCTCAGTGACTAATTAATGACTAGCAGTAGTAATATATGAGCAGATCTCCCTACCAAGTGTTTTTTTGTGGGGTTAAAATCCGGGGTGAATGCAATGGGTTACGGCGTTGACTAGATTCGCCGAGTTAATATTGTATGGCATTTAAGTGGTATTTGAGTGGCAATTAAGTGGCATTTAAGTTTTGATTATTTTTTTACTTAATTTGAACTTATATGGCATCTAGATTTTGAATGTATGGCATTTAAGTTTTGTTAATTTTTTTACATAATTCTAACTCATATGGCATCTAGATTTTGAATGTATGGCATTTAAGTTTTGATAATTTTTCGATAGCTGTATATATATTTATGTACATTGAACAGAAATTAAACATTGTATGATTGTATATATTAAAGTTTATATTCTTGAAAAAGCCGTAACATAATCTCAAACGAAGCAATAGATGTATATAAACATTCATCTGTTTGAATATAACGTAAAATATTGGGCTTAAACTCACACAGTAGTTCTTCAGTCCATTGGGCTTTAACTAAACTTTGAGTGAGATCTTGATCCCATGCCTTTCTTTTAATTTTTTTTAAAAAATTGTTTATATTCACGATTTTAGACATTTTCAAAACTGTCTCAAGATTGTTTTGATTCGTTAGTTGTAATAATGTTTCTTGATTGTCAGCATTCAGGTGAAATGTATGTGGTTGGTGTTGTATTGGCGATAGTTCTCCATATAATGATGCTAAAGTTAGCGAATGCTGCGTTATACAGAATAACGCAGCTTGTAATGTCAATGGATATTTCGCCTTTTCCTGCAAGGCTACATTTTCTTTAATATACTTGTGATAAATCTCCGGGAGGAAGTCTGTTATTGTATATGACTTTGGACTCATAATGAACTAAAATAAAAAAGTTATGTATTAGTATAGGATGATTAAACAGTGTTGTAAAATAATTACATTTTAACTTCTATTAAACAGTTTTTCTATTAATTCTTACCTTATCACCAAGAAATCAGCTGTAGTAGTTGATGCTCCTGAGGTTATTGCTGGAGAGAATGATTTCTATGCAGAGAGAGCTGTTCTTATATACTATAAGCCACACCTACTCATTTTGCTTATAACCATTAAAAACACTCTGGCGAAAACTCTATCATAATAATGTTATTCGCGTGAAATATTCCTGTTTGATTCGCGTGAAAATAAATGTTTCATTCCGGCGAAGACATTGGTTTTTTATTCGCGTGAAAACAAATTATTGATTCCCGCAAAACCATTGGTTTTTATTCGCGTGAAAATAAACTTTTTATTCCCGCGAAAACAACGGTTTTTATTCGCGTGAAAATAATTGTTTTATTCCCGCGAAAGCATTGGTTCTTATTCGCGTGAAAATAAATTATTTATTCCCGCGAAAGCATTGGTTTTTATTCGCGTGAAAATAAACTTTGTATTCCCGCAAAAACATCAGATTTTATTCGCGTGAAAATAAATTATTTGTTCCCGTGGAAGCATTGGTTTTTATTCGCGTGAAAATAAATTTTTTATTCCCGCGAAAACATTGGCTTCTATTCACGTGAAAATAAATGTTTTATTCCCGCGAAAACAACGGTTTCTATTCGCGTGAAAATAATTGTTTTATTCCCGCGAAAGCATTGGTTTTTATTCGCGTGAAAATAAATTATTTATTCCCGCGAAAGCATTGGTTTTTATTCACGTGAAAATAAATTATTTATTTCCGCGCAAACAACGGTTTCTATTCGCGTGAAAATAATTGTTTTATTCCCGCAAAAAGATTGGTTTTTATCTGCGTGAAAATAAATTATTTATTCCCGCGAAAACAACGGTTTCTATTCGCGTGAAAATAATTGCTTTATTCCCACGAAAGGATTGGTTTTTATTCGCGTGAAAATAAACTATTTATTCCCGCGAAAGCAACGATTTGTATTCGCCTGAAAATAAAATGTTTATTTCCGCGAAAGCAACGGTTTCCATTCGGGTGAAAATAAATTATTTATTCCCACGAAAGCAACGGTTTCCATTCGCGTGAAAATAAAGTATTTATTCCCGCGAAAACATTGTTTTTAATTCACGCGAAAAAACAGTTTATATTCCCGCGAAAGCATTGGAAAAAATGCTGATTCATAGGGTTTTATCAGTGCAACTTTAGCTATTTAAGAGCCACTGTTTTCACACAGAAAGCATCCAGTTCTTCAACAGCAAGCGGAGAAGCATCATCATCATCTATTACAGCTACTGGGAGACCATCTCGCATCAAGGTAAGAAATGCTAAAATAATTATTTGTCTTTAGTTAATTAAATCATCTGGCTCTAAGTCGTGATAAGGTAAAAAATAATCAATAATTATTTAACACTAGTAGAAAGCTGTAATTATTTATTTTTAAAATAAATAATAAATAGTAACTTAACGCTAGTTGAAAAGCTCAACTAGTTGCGATACGGAGTTGTCCTCCATTTTCGCCTCTAGACATAAATTTAACTTTACTTGATAATTTTATACGCACAGTGTCTAAGCTATTCGCTCGCAAGAACGCAAGCTGTGTCATTGACAAATCTGTCTGTTTGTCCAAGCGATTTCAATTATTTATTAATAAAATTATGAAACCTTAACTGGAATTCACTCCTAGGTAATTTATCGTTACTAGATAATTTTATGCTCATAATGTCTAAGCTATTTCTTTGTAAGATCACAGACTTTGACCTTAACAAAATTGTGTGTTTGTCCAAGCTCTAGTAAAGTAGCCGACTCTAATTACTTATTATTAACAAAATAATAAACAATTAATTAATGCTAGTTGAACCTAGATATAAATTTATCTCTACTAGATAGTTTTATACTCACACAAACTTTTTCTTCGCTACTTTATGTAGATAAAGCCAATGAAAATAAATGAATCAATTGAAACAATCAATTTTTTGTATTTTGTAGACACGATGTCTACTTTGGACTCTTGTTTGAGATGAAACGTAGCAGTAGCAAAGACTATAAAACATCTGGTCAAGATCTACCAACACCAACAATAGATGTAACACAACATGACTTTCTCTCCTACTTATATGATACCAAACCAATGAAGACTCAAACTACATGGATTTTGAAGACAGCACACTTCTTCAACACAGCAAGAATTCCTTTTAAGATCTACCACCTACTTAGATGATGCCAAACCAATGAAGACTCAAACTACATGGATTTTGAAGACAGCACACTTCTCCAACACAGCAAGAATTCCTTTCAAGATCTACCACCTACTTAGATGATACCAAACCAATGAAGACTCAAACCACATTGATTTTGAAGACGACACACTTTTCCGACACACCAAGAATCCCTTTAAAGATGTTACACAACATGACTTTCTCTCCTACTTAGATGATGCCAAACCAATGAAGACTCAAACTACATGGATTTTGAAGACAGCACACTTCTCCAACATAGCAAGAATTCCTTTCAAGGTCTACCACCTACTTAGATGATACCAAACCAATGAAGACTCAAACTACATGGATTTTGAAGACAGCACACTTATCCAACACAGCAAGAATTCCTTCCAAGATCTACCACCTACTTAGATGATACCAAACCAATGAAGACTCAAACTACATGGATTTTGAAGACAGCATACTTCTCCAACACAGCAAGAATTCATTTCAAGATCTACCACCTACTTAGATGATACCAAACTACATGGATTTTGAAGACAGCATACTTCTCCAACACAGCAAGAATTCCTTTCAAGATCTACCACCTACTTAGATGATACCAAATCAATGAAGACTCAAACTGCATGGATTTTGAAGACAGCACACTTCTCCAACACACCAAGAATTCCTTTTAAGATCTACCACCTACTTAGATGATACCAAACCAATGAAGACTCAAACTACATGGATTTTGAAGACAGCACACTTCTTCAACACAGCAAGAATTCCTTTTAAGATCTACCACCTACTTAGATGATGCCAAACCAATGAAGACTCAAACTACATAGATTTTGAAGACAGCACACTTCTCCAACACAGCAAGAATTCCTTTCAAGATCTACCACCTACTTAGATGATACCAAACCAATGAAGACTCAAACTACATGGATTTTGAAGACAGCATACTTCTCCAACACAGCAAGAATTCCTTTCAAGATCTACCACCTACTTAGATGATACCAAACCAATGAAGACTCAAACTACATGGATTTTGAAGACCACCTACTTAGATGATACCAAACCAATGAAGACTCAAACTACATGGATTTTGAAGACAGCATACTTCTCCAACACAGCGAGAATTCCTTTCAAGATCTACCGCCTACTTAGATGATACCAAACCAATGAAGACTCAAACTACATGGATTTTGAAGACAGCACACTTCTCCAACATAGCAAGAATTCCTTTCAAGATCTACCACCTACTTAGATGATACCAAACCAATGAAGACTCAAACTACATGAATTTTGAAGACAGCACACTTATCCAACACAGAAAGAATTCCTTTCAAGATCTACCACCTACTTAGATGATACCAAACCAATGAAGACTCAAACTACATGGATTTTGAAGACAGCATACTTCTCCAACACAGCAAGAATTCCTTTCAAGATCTACCACCTACTTAGATGATACCAAACCAATGAAGACTCAAACTACATGGATTTTGAAGACAGCATACTTCTCCAACACAGCAAAAATTCCTTTCAAGATCTACCACCTACTTAGATGATCCCAAACCAATGAAAACTCAAACTACATGGATTTTGAAGACAGCACACTTCTCCAACACAGCAGGAATTTCTTTCAAGATCTACCACCTACTTAGATGATGGCAAACCAATGAAGACTCAAACTACATGGATTTTGAAGACAAGATGATACTAAACCAATGAAGACTCAATGTTACACAACATTACTTTCTCTTCTGCTTAGATGATACCAAACCAATGAAGACTCAAACTACATGGATTCTATTTCGATGATGCTGAAAAAGAAAACTGTCCAGAACAAGAGCTCAAGAAGTTAATCTATAACTCAAGGCAATCATATCACTATAGGTGAGTTTTACTAATTTTTACCATAAATTAAACAAAATGCTGAATATATACATTTTCCAGGTGAAAAAAAGACTTTTTTGGTGAAATTAGTGTATTTTTTACAACAAAATGCTGAATATATACATTTTCCATGTCAAAAAAGGACTTTTTTGATGTAAGTAGTAATATATGAGCAGATCTCCCTACCAAGTGTTTTTTTGTGGATCTGACCTTGGAGTTTAGGCAATGGGTTACGACGTTGGATGAATTCGCCGAGTTTATATTGTATTTTACTTGAGGGGTACTTGAGTGGCATTTGAGTGGCATTTGAGTGGCATTTGAGTTTTGATTAGTTTTTTACTTAATTTGAACTTATATGGCATATAGATTTTGAATGTATGGCATTCAAGTTTTGATAACTTTTTTCATAACTCGAACTCATATGGTATCTTGAGAGAGAGGGGAGAGGAGAGAGGAGAGAGGAGAGATGGGAGATGAGAGAGGAGAGAGAGGAGAGAGATTTTTTAGTTTTCTATACATTCATGTATATATGGTTAGTTATGTACATATTTATGGCTATATTTATATCTACATAGAGAGAGGAGATATATCTACATTGAACAAATATATTGATCAAAAATGCTATAAAATATGTTGGAAAATTATCAAATTAGACCTCTAGATGGTTAAAATCTACAGTATTTGGGAAATAACTGCAAGAGAGGAGAGAGGAGTATTTGGTAGAGGAGAGAGTATGTTGAGAGAGAGGAGAGAGGAAATATATCTACATTGAATAAATACAGTGATTAAAAATGAAACAATATGTGAATATATACATTTATTGTGTAATAAGTAGGGAAAAAATTTAAAATAATTACATGAAATTGAATTATAGCTTTAGTTACATTGGATAGTTTACATTATATAGAAAAGGGAAATGGCTCACCAAGTCACATTGTCCAACTTGTTTTTTGAATTAGAGACTATCCATCGCTAAAACACTCATCATTTTTTTTCAGCAACATATCCTGTCTCAAAATCATCAAAGTCTCCACATAGAAAATCTTCAAGTTCATCATCATCATCAATTTCTAATATTGTTTTGTTGTGCTTTGCTTGATCACAATATTGTTTCCAATACATTCGACCGAGACAGTATGGAGAGCAAAATGAAAGATCGTATTCTGTCTTAAATTTTCCGTGGGTTGTTTTTCCTCTGTAGATCATCACACCTGGATTATATTTGTTAGCTTCTGAAGCATATTTGTCTGGTATGACGAGCGTCTTCAACAGCGTTTCTCCACATTGTTCAATGCTATAACGGATACAAATTACATTCGACTGCCCTCCTTTAAATCGATGAGGAACAAATCTATCAACAACATCTTGGTAAGGAAAAATAGCGCCAGGTTGAAAACTATTGAGGGTGTTGATGTTCAAGAAGCGTTTGAGCTGACATTTAGTCAATGTACTAAAATATAGTGATTCCTCTTCAGCTTTCTTTTTGCTTAGAGGATGTCTGCTAACACGTCTGACATCATACCAAAGAACGTTTTTATTTTTTGGTTTTCCCTTTCTACCCAAATATACAACGTTAAACGGAGGGGGGTAATTATCACAGTTGAAGTTTTTAGCTATTTCAACTGGACAGAGGAGTATTTTGGGTTCGAGTTCATTTATATCTGAAGGATCATGGTAGTGTACTTGAGAATATCTACACTTCTCCTTACTTGATGGATGTATCACACCACTCACTCGCATAATGCTTGGGATAGGAAGATCTTCAAATGTTTTGCAAATCGGAACTTTTGGTGAGTCAATCACTTGAGAACCTTTAGACTTTTCTAATTCCCTAGCTCTCCTTTCGTTGAGACATTCAACTGTTAAATGAGTTATAGCTGCGCTCTCCATTGTTTGCTTATCAACGGAAGTAGTTTGTTTTCTCACTGTTTGTTTTCGTTTCCTTACTATTCGCTTTTTTGGAGCAGTTTTCCTTCTCTTAGGAGTTGTTTTGCCGTTTTTCATTTTATTTTCTGTTGGATATGGATCTGTGCTAAGGAGCTCTTCAGAAAGAGCATCCATAACATTCTAAAAATAAAAGGGTAATATTTGCATGAGTGGCTAAGAGTGTATTTATTACTTAGCGTGTCTTATATATATATATATATGTATTTATGCCAAAAGCAGTTAAGATCATAGAGTTATGGTAGATTGAGAATGTGCTTATTAAACTATTGGGATGTGGAGACAGACAACAAAGGATGCATTCAAATATATATATATATGTATTTACTTAATATCATACCGCTTTTAACATCTAAATTGGTAAGAAATAAAATATAATAGTTTGAACAAAATATTGTAAAATAATAAAAAACAACTAAAAATTTTTCATAAATATGTATGAAACGCTTCCAACATTAATTCTAAAATACCTACAGAAGAGGATAGAGCTTTATCTATTTGGACATAATTATAAATATGCTTTCTGAATTTATAAAAAGTTTTTTTGTTCCATGTCATGTTGTATAATTTTTTGAAAACTATTTGATTCCAAGCACTTCTTTCAATTTCTTTTAAAAAATTATTAATATTAACGACTTCCACCATTGACAAAACGATTTCGAAACCGTTTTTTATAATGTCATCAAAACGTTCTGTAGATATAACACGTTTCTTACAACACATCCCCATACTCATCATGTGTTGAGTTATACAGAATATTATAACTTGAAATGTCAAACGTTCTACAGCTTTTTCTTCAACAACATCATTATTTATCACATATTTATGATACATTTCTGGAAGGAAGTCCTTTAAGTAGATTGGATTTGTTGTTGCATTGTTCTAAAATACAAGCGATAATTAGATAACTAAAATAATTAAAGGTGTTCAACAGGTGTTAAATAGTATTTTTTATTAATTCTTACCTTTTCATCAGGCTGAGATTCCGACTTTAGATACAATGGTTGACTTTCTACGACTTGAGTATTCATTCTGAAAAAAACAGAAAAAATTGGTTCAATTCTTTATAACCAATTTAAAGATAGATATGTCATAAAGCCTTCAGATAGTTGTGTTAGCTAGCGGAAATATTTGAATTTAAGTTTTACCTTTATGAAGAGAGAACTCTTAGTAGTTGCAATGGAAGATGTAGTAGATAGATGTTGCTCCTTTGCTCACTGTTGTTGAACTGGATGCTTTCTGTCTGAAACCGTTGTCTCTTATATAGGTGAATGTGTGAAAATAAATCTTTCATTCCCGCGAAAGCATTGGTTTGTATTCGCGTGAAAATAAATTGTTTATTCCCGCGAAAGCAACGGTTTCCATTCGCGTGAAAATAGCTTATTTATTCCCGCGAAAGCATTGGTTTCTATTCTCGTGAAAATAAATTATTTATTCCCGCGAAAGCAACGGTTTCCATTCGCGTGAAAATAAAATATTTATTCCCGCGAAAGCAACGGTTTCCATTCGCGTGAAAATAAAATATTTATTCCCGCGAAACATTGGTTTGTATTCGCGTGAAAATAAAATATTTATTCCCGCGAAAGCATTGGTTTGTATTCGCGGGAAAATAAAGTATTCATTCCCGCGAAAGCAACAGTTTCCATTCGCGTGAAAATAAAATGTTTATTCCCGCGAAAGCATTGGTTTGTATTCGCGTGAAAATAAAGTATTCATTCCCGCGAAAGCAACAGTTTCCATTCGCGTGAAAATAAAATGTTTATTCCCGCGAAAGCATTGGTTTGTATTCGCGTGAAAATAAAGTATTCATTCCCGCGAAAGAAACAGTTTCCATTCGCGTGAAAATTAAATGTTTATTCCCGCGAAAGCATTGGTTTGTATTCGCGTGAAAATAAAGTATTCATTCCCGCGAAAGCAACAGTTTCCATTCGCGTGAAAATAAAATGTTTATTCCCGCGAAAGCATTGGTTTGTAATCGCGTGAAAATAAAGTATTCATTCCCGCGAAAGCAACAGTTTCCATTCGCGTGAAAATAAAATGTTTATTCCCGCAAAAGCATTGGTTTGTATTCGCGTGAAAATAAAGCATTCATTCCCGCGAAAGCAACAGTTTCCATTCGCGTGAAAATAAAATGTTTATTCCCGCGAAAGCATTGGTTTGTATTCGCGTGAAAATAAAGTATTCATTCCCGCGAAAGAAACAGTTTCCATTCGCGTGAAAATTAAATGTTTATTCCCGCGAAAGCATTGGTTTGTATTCGCGTGAAAATAAAGTATTCATTCCCGCGAAAGCAACAGTTTCCATTCGCGTGAAAATAAAATGTTTATTCCCGCGAAAGCATTGGTTTGTAATCGCGTGAAAATAAAGTATTCATTCCCGCGAAAGCAACAGTTTCCATTCGCGTGAAAATAAAATGTTTATTCCCGCGAAAGCATTGGTTTGTATTCGCGTGAAAATAAAGCATTCATTCCCGCGAAAGCAACAGTTTCCATTCGCGTGAAAATTAAATGTTTATTCCCGCGAAAGCATTGGTTTGTATTCGCGTGAAAATAAAACATTCATTCCCGCGAAAGCAACAGTTTCCATTCGCGTGAAAATTAAATGGTTATTCCCGCGAAAGCATTGGTTTGTATTCGCGTGAAAATAAAGTATTCATTCCCGCGAAAGCAACAGTTTCCATTCGCGTGAAAATTAAATGTTTATTCCCGCGAAAGCATTGGTTTGTATTCGCGTGAAAATAAAGTATTCATTCCCGCGAAAGCAACAGTTTCCATTCGCGTGAAAATAAAATGTTTATTCCCGCGAAAGCATTGGTTTGTATTCGCGTGAAAATAAATTATTTATTCCCGCGAAAGCATTGGTGTTCTTCCGTAAAAACAATGTTTCATTAATTTAACCTTATGATAAATGGCATGATTTCAGCTATATAAGAAGCAGTGTTTTTACACAGAAAGCAGTCACTTCGACATTAGCAACTGAAGGAGCAAGATCTACTACAACATCATCTACTACAACTGCTAGAAGGACTTTTCTGTTTGGAGGTAAGTCAACTTGATTGAGTATAAATTTAATTTTTATCGATTTAGATACTAACAGCGGTATGATATTGAGTATATATATATATATGTATATATATCTTCAAATTGCTTTGAAAAAGAAATCATAACATGGATTTTTACTTTATCTTTTAGAATGTCGACACAAATCAATACAAAACAACTGAAGAATAAAGAACCAAAACCTTCACAAGATAAGGTGATTGATGACAATGTACTTCTTCAACGCACTATGATTCCCTTTCAAAGCGCCAGTCTGAATACTCTGGCAACTCTCATCATCAAAAGCGCCTCTCTGTTAAGTACTCTATCTCCAGCTTCCAGAAGAAACATTGAAAACATAGTCAAAGTTGAAGATTTACCAATACCTACAGTTATGCAGGTGTTAACCGTTGAGCTCCATGATGAAACGAACTGTACCATCATCTACAACTATAAAAAGGATGGAAAGGTAGTTAGAGTGAAGAGCACTATTCCATTAGCAGCAGGATTACTTGTCAATGAAGCTTCGCAAATAAGACCACTGGTTTTGATCTACATGGGTGTTGAAAAGACTGGAAAAGCAATTTTTCGTGCTGCTACACAAACAGGAACTACTTTGAGGTGTAAGAACGCGTTTGATGTATTACCAGAAAAAAGTATGCGACAAATCAATGCTTATTTCGAGGTAGCTAATCTTCAGGATTTCCCAACAGATAGTGTCATATGTTTCCAAAACCCTGAAGTTATAACAAAATCTGACAGGCGATGGAATGGAAATGAAGAGACTCTTCTAGTTCAATACAGAAGTGTTGTAGATGAAGAATTACTGATCGGAGATATGCGCATTCCTCATCAAATAGCTTCTGCTGTGACATCGGAGAGATTTGGAGTGATTTTGTTCAAGGGTCTGAGTCGAAACGCAGACAATTCAATTTTCTACAACATCAGTGTACTCGCAGCTCATCAAGCCTTCGTCCAAGCCTCGGAACTGGCTGATAATCCAAAATCTGAGGATTTTCTCAACCACTTCGATGATGCTGAAAAAGAAGACTGTGGAGAACAAACTCTCGAGAAGCTAATCTATAACTCAAGGGATTCATATCACTATAGGTAAGTTTTATTAATTTTTACCATAATTTTAAAAAAGTTGATTTGTGAAAATTTTGTGGATTCTTACAATGAAAAACCCCTTAAAATGATAAATTTGTGAACATTTTTGTAAAACATTTTTAAGTTATATATATATTTCGAATTAAAAAAGGATTTTGTTGTGTCATCAGTGTATTTTTTTACATGAAAGTTGGAAAAATAACAAAAGGTGATAATTATTTTACAAAAATGTTCAATTTTTCACATAAATGATCAACTCATAACCTTTTTTTGTAAAACATTTTTAAATTATATATATTTCAGATTAAAAAAAGGACTTTTTTGTGTAATCAGTGTATTTTTTTACATAAAAGTTTAAAAAAATAACAAAAGGTTATAATTATTTTGCAAAAATGTTTAGTTTTTCACATAAATGATCAATTCATAAACATTTTTTGTAAAACATTTTTAAATTATATCTATTTCGGATTAAAAAAGGATTTTTTTTGTGCAATCAGTGTATTTTTTTACATAAAAGTTTAAAAAATAACAAAAGGTTATAATTATTTTACAAAAATGTTTAGTTTTTAACATAAATGATCAATTCATAAACATTTTTTGTAAAACATGTTTAAATTATATCTATTTCGAATTAAAAAAAGGACTTTTTTGTGCAATCAGTGTATTTTTTTTACATAAAAGTTTAAAAAATAACAAAAGGTTATAATTATTTTACAAAAATGTTTAGTTTTTAACATAAATGATCAATTCATAAACATTTTTTGTAAAACATGTTTAAATTATATCTATTTCGGATTAAAAAAAAGACTTTTTTGTGCAATCAGTGTATTTTTTTACATAAAAGTTTAAAAAATAACAAAAGGTTATAATTATTTTACAAAAATGTTTAGTTTTTCACATAAATGATCAATTCATAAACATTTTTTGTAAAACATGTTTAAATTATATCTATTTCGGATTAAAAAAAGGACTTTTTTGTGCAATCAGTGTATTTTTTTTACATAAAAGTTTAAAAAATAACAAAAGGTTATAATTATTTTACAAAAATGTTTAGTTTTTCACATAAATGATCAATTCATAAACATTTTTTGTAAAACATTTTTAAATTATATCTATTTCGGATTAAAAAAAGGACTTTTTTGTGCAATCAGTGTATTTTTTTACATAAAAGTTTAAAAAAAATCACAAAAGGTTATAATTATTTTACAAAAATGTCTAATTTTTCACGTAAATAGCATGTTTTATCACATAAATGGCTTATTCATGAGTGTTTGTTGTAAAACATTTTTAAAATTATATGTATATATTTATATTTATACATTCCGAATCCAAATGAAAAAAAGGACTTTTTCGTGTGTAATCAGTGTATTTCTTTTACATAGAAGTTGAAAAAATAACAAAAGTTTATATTTATTTTACAATAATTTTAATCATACTATACTAATACATCATTTTTTATTGTAGTCCATTATATCGTAAAAAGAAAACAGAGTAAAGAACTTTCCCTAAGAAATATTGAGCTGAATGTTGTAACTCAGTGAGTTATTTTCCTGTTATATATAATGTAAACTATCTAATGTAGCTAAGAGTAAAATTTAAATTCGGTAAAATTTATTTATATAATGAATAACTTTTGTATTTTAGTCAATTATTGGATCACAGAGAATACGGAATACAAGAGTTCCTCCCTGAGTCTAATAATATACCAGAAGAATATCGAGAAAGATATTGTTCAAGAAAAGCACTTTGTAACCATTGATATCGTAAACTATAGTAGTTTGTATTACAGAAAATTTACTAAAAAACAGTTTTATGAATGTAAAAACTAGATATGGTATTTTCTATTACAATTATTTACTTGTAAATTTTATTCATCTAGAGAGGTAATTTGGTGATTTTTTGACAGTTTTTAAAAAAGTTAAAAAAGCACAAAAAAATCAAAAAAATATCGAAAACTATATATTTCAATGATTATTTTTTAAAAAGTTCAAAAAAAATGTAATAAAGCTCTGTTTTGAAACATAAAAAATTTAAAAGGATTGTGTAGGATAAAATTCTCACTCAAAAAATTATTGAAAATTGAATGAAATAAAAAATATTTTCCTAAATACCAAAGTTTTGTAAATATAAAGTGAAAAACTCTATATATATATATACATTGTTTTTAAAATAATATCGAAAACTATATATTTCAATGATTATTTTTTAAAAAAATAAAAAAATTTAAAAGGAAGGTGTAGGATAAAATCCTCACTCAAAAAATCATTGAAAATTGAATGGAATAAAAGAATATAAAGTGAAAATCGCTATATATATTTATTTTTTTTAAAAAAATATCGAAAACTATATATTATAATGATTATTTTTTTAAAAAAGTTGAAAAAACAAAAAACTTTGTAATAAAACCTAAAAATTTGAAAAACAAAAAAATTTGTAATAAAACCCTGTTTTAAAACATAAAAAATTAAAAAGGAATGTAATAAAAGAATATTTTACCAAAATACCTCATTTTTTTTGTAAATATCTAGTAAAAATTTCTGAAATATTGTTGGTAAAATTTACTGGAAAATGGTTTCAAGTGTGTCAAAGACTAAATATGATGTTTTCATTGAAATGTTTATTTTCAAAAGATCCAAATAATAACATTGAATCAATTAGTTAAATTTAACAGTCAAATTTTTTTTATCAAGTAGGCTTAATGTTTCTATTGTGATTAATTCTCAAATATTGTAAACTTGAACTATCTAGAGGAGTAATTTGTCGATTTTGATGTGTTTTTTTAAAAAATTATCATGTAATACCACATACTTCAGTTCTAATTCGTTTTGAACAATTTCATGGGAGACAAAGAATAAAAAAGTTACATTGATTTAGTTTTTAGAATTAAAGTTGCTATCAAAAATGGATTGTTCTTCTTTAAAAAAAAATGATTACGTAATACTACATGCTTCAGTTCTAATTCGTTTTTAGAATTGAAGTCGCCATCGAAAATGGTTTGTTCTTGAATGGGTAAATCCATAGCCTCCTCCTCATCATGACAAAAGCTTTCTGATGATTGCGTTTTGAAAAACAAATTGCATTGTTTTAGTTTTCCGAATTGAAATTGCCATCGAAAATGGTTTGTTCTTAAACGGGAAAATCCATAGCCTTCTCATCATCATGTCTAAGTTTTCTACCCCAATATCTCCAACCTCTCAGAGATAGGAATTGTTCTGTTTAAAAAATAATGGAAATTGTATATATAAATGATTGTTTTTGAAAAAAATGGTAAATTTTTGAAAAAAATTCAAAAGGAAAATGCAGGATAAACCCTCACTCAAGAAACTAATTTTGTATGATAGGTTGCTCACCTAATAATAAGAAAATAATGAATGATTTATATTTAAACAATTATTGAAAGAATTAATGAAAATTGAATAGAATAAAGGAAATATTTTACCAAATAGTCTGTTTTTTTGTAAAGATATACAAACAGATAAAATTTAACCATTTAAAGGATGATTTCTTTTTTTGCAAAAAAAATAATGAAGATTTAATGAAATGAAAGAATATTTTACCAACTACCTTGTTTTTTTGTAAATTTATACAATTAGAATAAGAAAATAGTGAATAATGTATATTTAAGCAATTATTGAAAAAATTAATGAAAATTGAATAGAGTAAAGGAAATATTTTACCAAATACCCTGTTTTTTTGTAAAGATATACAAACAGATAAAATTTAACCATTTAAAGGGTGATTTGTTTTTTGCAAAAAAATAATGAACATTTAATGAAATGAAAGAATATTTTACCAAATACCCTGTTTTTTTTGTAAATTTGTACAATTAGATGAAATTTAACCATTTAGAGGATGATTTGTTTTTGTAAAAAATTAATGAAAATTGAATAAATCGAAAAAATATTTCACCAAATACCTCTTAATGGAGCGCTGAATTATTATATCATTTTCAATCAGATATATGTAGATACATACAAACGGATGAAAATCTCTCATCATCCATTTTTTCATTTGAAATGATATTGGAACTATTTCAAGCTTACAATATTTAATATGTTCTCTTTATGTAACCCTACTTATTATACAATAAATGTATATATTCACATATTGTTTCATTTTTAATCAATGTATTTATTCAATGTAGATGTATCTCCTCTCTCCTCTCTCTCCTCTTTTCCTCTCTCCTTTCTCTCAAGATGCCATATGAGTTCGAGTTATGTAAAAAATTATCAAAACTTAAATGCCATACATTCAAAATCTAGATGCCATATGAGTTCAAATCAAGTAAAAAAATAATCAAAACTCAAATGCCACTTAAATGCCATTCAAACGCCACTCAAGTACCCCTCAAGTAAAATACAATATAAACTCGGCGAATTCATCCAACGCCGTAACCCATTGCATAACCCCAGATAATGACCCCACAAAAAAACACTTGGTAGGGAGATCTGCTCATATATTACTACTGATGTAATTAGTGCATTTTTTACAACAAAATGCTGAATATATACATTTTCCAGGTGTAAAAAGGACTTTTTTGATGTAATTAGTGTACATTTTTACAAGAAAATGCTGAATATATACATTTTTCAGGTGAAAAAAAGACTTTTTTGATGTAATTAGTGTATTTTTTACAACAAAATTCTGAATATATACATTTTCCAGGTGAAAAAAGGACTTTTTTGGTGTAAATAATGTATTTTCTACAACAAAATGCTGAATATATACATTTTCCAGGTGAAAAAAGGACTTTTTTGATGTAATTAGTGTATTTTTTTACAACAAAATGCTGAATATATACATTTTCCAGGCGAAAAAAGGACTTTTTTTATGTAATTAGTATATTTTTTTTCACAACAAAGTGCTGAATATATACATTTTTCCAGGTGAAAAAAGGACTTTTTTGGTGTAAATAATGTATTTTTTACAACAAAATGCTGAATATATACATTTTCCAGGTGAAAAAAGGACTTTTTTGATGTAATTAGTATATTTCTTTACAACAAAATGCTGAATATATACATTTTTCAGGTGAAAAAAGGACTTTTTTGGTGTAAATAATGTATTTTTTACAACAAAATGGTGAATATATACATTTTCCAGGTAAAAAAAGGACTTTTTTGGTGTAAATAGTGTATTTTTTACAACAAAATGCTGAATATATACATTTTCAAGGTAAAAAAAAGGACTTTTTTGGTGTAATTAGTGTAGTTTTTACAACAAAATGCTGAATATATACATTTTTACAGGTAAAAAAAAGCACTTTTTTGGTGTAATTAGTGTATTTTTTACAACATATTTATAAAGCAAGTATTTTTTGTTTTGTTTTAGATAGATGAAAGAGAATCAAAAGCACTTGGTGAAAATAATGCTCAAGAAAGAACAAGCTGAACAATGTTACTTGGTGAGTTATTTCCCTTTTCTAATAATGTAAACTATCCAATGTAACTAGAACTATAATTCAAATTCATGTAATTATTTTACATTTTTGCTTAATCATTCGATTTTAATACATAACTTTTTTATTTTAGTTCATTACGAAATTAAAAGCACATAGAACAGAAGTCTCCCTTCCTAAGATATTACATCAGTACATCAAAGACATCATTGTAAAGGAAAAAACTATGCATTAACTGTTATTACTTTGTCTTTATTACAAGTTGTAGTGCTTTGTATTACTTAGTATTTACTGACTCTAGCTATATTATATGGGGAGATTTTCCTTACTTATTATGTAATAAATGTATATAATCATATAATGATTCATTTTTAATCAATGTATTTATTCAATTTAGATATATCTCCTCTCTCCTCTCTCTCTCTATGTAGATATAAATATACCCATAAATATGTACATAATTGACCATATATACATGAATGTATAGAAAACTAAAAGATCTCCCTCTCCTCTCTCTCTTTCTCTCTTTCTCAAGATACCATATGTATGTATGTATGTATGTATGTATGTATGTATGTATGTATGTATGTATGTATGTATGTATGTATGTATGTATGTATGTATGTATGTATGTATGTATGTATGTATGTATGTATGTATGTATGTATGTATGTATGTATGTATGTATGTATGTATGTATGTATGTATGTATGTATGTATGTATGTATGTATGTATGTATGTATGTATGTATGTATGTATGTATGTATGTATGTATGTATGTATGTATGTATGTATGTATGTATGTATGTATGTATGTATGTATGTATGTATGTATGTATGTATGTATGTATGTATGTATGTATGTATGTATGTATGTATGTATGTATGTATGTATGTATGTATGTATGTATGTATGTATGTATGTATGTATGTATGTATGTATGTATGTATGTATGTATGTATGTATGTATGTATGTATGTATGTATGTATGTATGTATGTATGTATGTATGTATGTATGTATGTATGTATGTATGTATGTATGTATGTATGTATGTATGTATGTATGTATGTATGTATGTATGTATGTATGTATGTATGTATGTATGTATGTATGTATGTATGTATGTATGTATGTATGTATGTATGTATGTATGTATGTATGTATGTATGTATGTATGTATGTATGTATGTATGTATGTATGTATGTATGTATGTATGTATGTATGTATGTATGTATGTATGTATGTATGTATGTATGTATGTATGTATGTATGTATGTATGTATGTATGTATGTATGTATGTATGTATGTATGTATGTATGTATGTATGTATGTATGTATGTATGTATGTATGTATGTATGTATGTATGTATGTATGTATGTATGTATGTATGTATGTATGTATGTATGTATGTATGTATGTATGTATGTATGTATGTATGTATGTATGTATGTATGTATGTATGTATGTATGTATGTATGTATGTATGTATGTATGTATGTATGTATGTATGTATGTATGTATGTATGTATGTATGTATGTATGTATGTATGTATGTATGTATGTATGTATGTATGTATGTATGTATGTATGTATGTATGTATGTATGTATGTATGTATGTATGTATGTATGTATGTATGTATGTATGTATGTATGTATGTATGTATGTATGTATGTATGAATGCATTGATTGTCATTACAAGTTGTAGTGCTTTGTATTACTTAGTATTTACTGACTTTAGCTATATTATATAGGAAGATTTTCCCTACTTATTATGTAATCAGGTATGTAATCATATAATGTTTCATTTTTGATCAATATATTTATTCAATGTAGATATATCTCCTCTCTCTCTATGTAGATATAGATATACCCATAAATATGTACATAATTAACCATATATACATGAATGTATAGAAAACTAAAAAATCTCTCTCCTCTCTCTCTCCCTCTCTCCTCTCTCTCTCTCCTCTATCTCTTTCTTTCTCTCAAGATACCATATGTATGTATGTATGAATGCATTGATTGCCATTACAAGTTGTAGTGCTTTGTATTACTTAGTATTTACTGACTCTAGCTATACTATATAGGAAGATTTTCCCTACTTATTATGTAATCAATGTATATAATCATATAATGTTTCATTTTTGATCAATATATTTATTCAATGTAGATAAAACTCTTCTCTCTCTTCTCTCTCCTCTCTCTCTCTTCTCTCTCCTCTCTCTCAAGATGCCATATGAGTTCGAATTATGTAAAAAATTATCAAAACTTAAATGCCATACATTCAAAATCTAGCTGCCATATGAGTTCAAATTAAGTAAAAAAATAATCAAAACTCAAATGCCACTTAAATGCCACTCAAATGCCACTAAAATGCCCCTCAAATGAAATACAATATAAACTCGGCGAATTCATTCAACGCCGTAACCCATTGCCTCAACCCCGAGGTCTGATCCACAAAAAACACTTGGTAGGGAGATCTGCTCATATATTACTACTGATAAGTCTGTATGATAAATCTCCGTATTGAGTGATCTCTCATCTCACTATCTCCTATATCTCGTAAA
Organism: Cryptosula pallasiana; assembly: GCA_945261195.1. Taxonomy (NCBI): domain Eukaryota; kingdom Metazoa; phylum Bryozoa; class Gymnolaemata; order Cheilostomatida; family Cryptosulidae; genus Cryptosula; species Cryptosula pallasiana. Next base: position 8,198,061 of record OX183130.1, on the reverse strand, counting down.
CTTCTAACAATTTCATCCATGGTCCAGCCTCTACTTCTCAGTAAACAAAAGTATACACAATAATCGCCACATACAGTTGACAAAAAATTTTGTAGTTGTGTTTCATTACTTTGTATTGTTTCATATCCTCCGTGAATACTTAGTATTTCATTTACATCCGGGTAAAAGGAAACAGAACGTCCAAACGAGTCGAAAAAATCCACCTCTGAATCATTAGCGTACACAGCCAACCAATGCTCTCCAGGTTGGTGAGAATAATGGGTGTTGAATACGAAACATCCTGTCGGAAAATTGCAAATTTGCTTCCAAAACTGATCTCTAGCTCCAACGTGAATCCCTACACTTGGACATAAAACGTCTGAAAATAAGATCGAACGAATTTGCATGGTATTCATCTCTAGCTTTCTGTTTAAAGCACTGCGTCTCCCGCGATAGCTAATTGAAGAATGCTATCCATCTCCAACACACCATCTTTTACAAAGTATGCTACCAGGGATAATCCATCAGGCGTGTTAGCGCTAAAACGAATTTCCACATTTGTTATGACATTTTTCATAGAGTGAAATCCTTCTTTAAGAAAATCGTCAGTCAAATCAAATCCATAAAGTGTAGTACCATCAAAGTATTGTTCTTTCGTAATGTCAAGACTATCACCATCGAGTAAAGTTCCGGTAGTGGTTAGAAACTGATGATATTCTCTTCCAAAAACCTCTCTAGCATAATCTGGGTCAAATCTCCTTCCAATTGGACAATCACCAACTCTCAATACAATACTATCAACATTAGCGTGTTGCATTCTATATGGATTCAAGGCGAAATGTCCGTTCATTGCGTTGAGATCAATTAAACCTAAATAAATTTGTTTAGGTTTTTGTTTGTTTTCTTCCAAAGTGATGTCAATCTGCACAACACCAGCACGAATTCCATATAGTTTTATCCGTTTTCGATCAACTGGATAAATGTAGTTGTGACCTTCCAACGCCAAACTGAGTTGGGAGTTTTGTATTGTAGGATTCAGCTTAACTTTACAAAGATGAAGTTCAATTTTATTAATTCTAATCTTCGCTCCTCCTGTAGGCGCCTCATCTGCAGCAAAGAAAGCTAGTTTGCTGGAGGCACGCTCAAACTCCAGCTGCATACTAGGCTCAGGGATTATTAGTTTTTTTTGCTGAAATAACGCGAGATGAGGTTTTCCAGTTAATTCTATTACCTTTCCATCTATGATTAGAGCTCTCCTTCTTTTCTTATCTGCAGTTTTGTGATTAGCAGCGTCTTTGCTAGTTGAATCATCATACAACCATCCTTCCATCTTACCTTGATATTTCTTTCTGTCTGCACTGTTTTCGAGTAGTTGTGAAAAGTAGGAGCGTAAACCTTAATTGTTAGCGTATTCAACAGTAGTTCCTTCTATCGACATTTTCAACTCGCTGAATAATGCATGCATTGAATTTCCCATCCACACAGCTGCATCATCATCAGTACCAGCAATATTGGCTCCATCATCTTGAACAGCTGTGGCTTCAACTTGCAGAAACGAGTTGTAGAGATCTGTGTAATGTTCAGTGCTCCCTGACAAGGTTAACTCAATACTACCATAAGGATCTAACCTATCAGGTCTGATGACAATGTATTCCAATCTCTCTACCGATATGTTTGTTGGCTCCGTAGCAAATACATCCAACGATGGATTTATGTTGTAGAAAGAACCTTCCAACTTATTACCTGTTGTCCCATTTAGACTAGCCATCTTTTGTGAGTGATGATTGCTTGAAGCGTTATCGCTTAATGAATATAGATATCAAGCTCTTCTGTCTTTATACCGGATTCTGCTGCTATTAAAATATGGCGCGTTTACCAACACCTCTCATTTTCTTTCCACCTCTTGTTTTTCTCCTTTTCACACTATCTAGGCGGACTGCACTGAGCACATCTCCCCCCAGATCATTCAACTCTGCCAAGCCCCTCTCCTTTGCTGATGCTGCAAAGCTTTGTCCATCGATGACATCTCGCGCTACATTACCACCTACAGACAGTGCTCTCTTCCCCAAACTAATTGCTCCTCTTTTCAGCATTGGTGCTGCAGATTTAAGTATACTTGAAAAAGTACTACCGAGACCATTTCCTCTCATATTAGGCATCACCCGTCGTCCGCTATACACTCCAATTCCATTTCCAGCTTGCATCTTGTAGTACTCATCAAAAAAATTTTTCGAGTCCCCAGGGGTGTATCGTACCAAACTCATTATAATTCTTTCTCTCTATAGTGAACCGTCAACACAACCTTTCCACCATCAAATGGTATTCGCTGGCCGTCGTCACTCGTTATAAGTACTTGAATCAGATCACTATTTAGTGATGAAACGTTGACATAGTGAGGATTTTTAAATTCTTGATACACAACATTATTCTTCTTTCCTTGAACCGGAACTACTCTCAGTAAAGGTACATTCGTATCTCCTACCATTCTATTATCAACAATGTTGGAATAAACATACAGAGATGTTAGACCGGAATTTATATCAAGAGGTGAGACATTATTGTATCTACCATGAGGATACATAGTTTTTGGTTCAAATCCAAAAATATATGCTAGATCTCTGGAAAAGCTTATGGTTGTATCAGGATCGCTGTTAGTTAGTAAAGTGGTGTTGGTGATCTTGTTGTAGGAGATGGTGAATTTTTTGTCGAAATCCATTTCACTCATTCTCTTTCATATAATCTCCTCCAACTCCTCCAAACTATCATACCTTCCATTACCGATTAAGATGAAGGACTTTTCGCTTTTACCCGAGACATTAGTCTTTTCTAGATATATTTTCCCTTCGATTACGTTCTTCCAGTTATTAGAATAACACATATCTAGCAGAGCTACCTCCCATTTACCACCGTTGATAACCAAATATTTATACAGTCTTACTGTAAAATCGGAATTGCTGTTATCAGGAAACTCTTCACCGCTAGAGTTCGAGGGTAAAGTTATCAGCATCGACATTTTCCCAACGTATGATGATTATATCGAACGCTCTTTCCTTATAAACTATTCATCTACCCACTCGTTGAACTTTTCTCCGAAGCCTAACCACTTAACCAGAATCTGTCTTTTACCTCTTCTCGTTCTTCTTCCCAATATCTTTTCAATTCTGAAACTCGTGGGTTTTTTTACTTTTTGCAACTGTTTTTCGTAAAAGGTACCATCGATCATCTCCTCAGCCAAATCTTTTACCCTATATACAACAGGTTTTTCATCAATAAGTACATCAGTGATTATAAAAATCTCAATCGTCCAATTCGGGGTGTATCCTCTTTCAAACGCTCCTCTTGCCTTACTTATTCTCACATAATCCCCAATCTTTAGTTTTGCTTCTTGAGTTAAACTGTGTTCACCTCCTTCATACACACGATTCCATACAAGTTCCTGATTTTGAAAATTCACATCATTTGGTCTCATACCTATAGCACCATGAATTGTGTTGTTGTATGCATTAACCATTTCTGGTAAAACATCAATGTATCTGTCCTCATCTATATATTTCAAATATCTATATATCTTCTCTTTTAAAGTTCTGTTAAAACGCTCCACCATTGATGCCTTTATCGTCTCATTTTCGGTTGTAAAGCGTTTGATTTTTTTCCGCCAGGAGAGTCTTGACATTGACGTTGCCAAACTCTTTACCTTTATCGTATTTTAAAGCTTTATAGTTTTCCCCTTCTAGTATTCTTCTCAATCCTCTGGCTACAACCTGTCCTGATTTGGAGATGAGTGGCACGGCCCATCCTTTTCTAGATAGAGAATCAACAGAAGTCAGTAAAAATGCTGCATTATCATTTTCTTCTTTTCGAGATCGAACATCCATCAAATCTACCTGTAACTATTCCCCTATTCCAGCTACAATTGTAGGAAGACGCTTAAACTTAGTTACAACTCTTTTATGTAACGTGTAGGCATCCTCTCCACTCAACCATTCACGGATTCTTTTTTCTCCCTCTCGTTTTCTACGAGCTTTCAGTAAAGCTCTAGCTCCTCGTAGAGATGTATGTAATGCAGGATTGTAATACAACTCTTTTAGCGTGTCGATATCCATGATTTAGTACCGGGAATGACCAACTTTTTCTTCTGGCTCTCAAGTGTTTGATGTGGGGATTTCCTGACAGTTGTGATTCCTTCATCAGTTAGCAAGCTTTTAAATTTACTGTAATTGGTATTTCCCGATTGTATTTTACCTCCTTCGGTTAGAACATCTCGTAGTAAAGTTTTGGAAGCCTTAGGATTCAACCAACGTTCTCCAATTTTCAGTCTGTTCTTCTCCGAGTCGAATCTACCAATTTTACTCAGATTATTCAACATTCTGACAGCGATCGTTTGATCACTCTTTTTTGTTGTTAAATCGGTTGTTTTTTTTTCAAACTCTTTCAAACGTTTGCTTTCACTATCATACTCGTCTTCTCCATCAGTAACAAATGTATTTCCAAGTAGGGTTGAGTCTTCAGTATCAAACAACCTCGTTTTCACTGATTCTAACCCAATGTCTTCATCGACATTTGGTGAATAGGCATTAGGTTTATCATCAATAACTGTGCTATTGGCCAAAGGAGAAGTAGACTCTATCTTTTTTTTCTTAATGGGGCTCCAACCAACCACTTGTGCCTGATTTTGATTATTTTTAATCTTTTTGACATCAGACAAATACCTACGCAGGTTTTGAACATTTTCATCTAACTTTTCGTGTGAGGATAAGTCAGAATCATAAGCCGTTTCCAGTAGAGCATTTCGCTTTCTCTTCATATCTCTCACTGTTATAGCTTCCATAGGATTATAATACAATGGAGGTCTGGTCTTCTCTTCCTTTACTACTGTTTTATTCTCATTTTTTTCCATTAATCTATAGTATTTGTTTTCAGAGAGTATAAAAATACGTCTGGAGAATGTTAAAGGCTGACGATTCATCTTTTTATTGATGATAAAACAGATACAATAGGGGTTATAATAGCGTCCAAAAGATCCCCTCTGCCAATCTGAATCAAAATTTTACGCTTATCATTAACTGTCCCTCTACCACTTAGTTTATGTAGTTCCTTCTTGTAATGCTGCAACTCAATAAACTGCTCAGAATCAAGAGGAACATTACCTAATATAATATTTTCAACACTTTCTATCTATGATTGAAACATATCTGAGTTGGCCTTTTCGACTATAGCGATTTTCCTTTCTTACTCAGATCATCCAGAGCTAAAATCGCCATTCTATTTCGCATCATTCGTGTTGAGACTTTCATCTTTATCTTCTTGCTCCTCCTAGTCCTCCTAGCACACTTTTCAATATCCCAGGAACTACAGTGCTGATAATAGGTCCTAGTAGAGCAGATGAAAATCCTCCTTTTTGCAATACAAATTTCATATCATCTAACGTTGATCTTCTTACTAAAGCGCTAATATCCTCCGCGTTCCGCTGCAACTGATTATACTGAGATGTTGTCAATGGTATCGTTCCATTTATAATAGCTTTAGCGCATTCCATTAGAGTCATAATAAGCTCCTTTTTGGCTTTGGCTATAACAGACTTTTGAATAGCAAAGGTTGCATTGTTGAGTGATAACAACACAGCAGCATTTCTTTTTAATTTTTTCTCCAAAGCTTTAGTCATTATAACGCTTTCGTGTTGCGTCGTTGAATAACAAAATATGTTTGAGGTGAAACGAATAGTAATTGTATTTATATCCTTTTACTTGGGTACATATAATATCATAGGGAGATCTGATGTAAAGTTTCCCAATAGTATATGTTGATCATTCGTTTGCTGAGTCGTATCTATTCGTAAATAAGAGATTGGTTTTTTTGTTGTGTCTTCAAAAGCCTCTTGTACATATTTTACTCTTGATGGAAAACATTGTCGAGCCAAATAGGAAATAGAACAAGCATCTTTAGGATTTTTAAAAAGAAAAAAATAATGACTATTCAAGGAAATTGTGCGATTTCCTTTTAAAAACAGATTTTGAACAATAAAAAACACACTTATGTTCAAATGATGACTATGTTTTGTATACAAAGCATTGGCATCGGCTTTACCAGAAACTTCATCCATGAGATCATCAATTATCAGCCATCGATTTTGTTCATCTCTGGGAAAACTCACTGTTATATCTATCATGCCTTCATGAAAAATCACTCCTGGTACATCATCAAAGGCTTTTTGATAGGCTCCATAACAGTGGTGAATTTCTGTTGGCGGGGGTGAGCTATAGTCTGACTAGCTTCAGTCATTCGAAAAATCGCTTGTCTCTTTCCCGATCCAGTTGGTCCTGCAATCATTGCCGTAAAAGGAGAACGCATCCTTGGGTCATAATCTTCAGGTTTCATATTCATCATAAAAAGATGTTCATCAACCAACAGTAGTTTCATTTATGATTCCAACAGGAGAGTTTCTCGCTTTTTGTATTCTCCCATAGCTTCTTCATACATACTAAACTCAGTAACACCTCCAAAAGTGGAAAATCCTACGACAAATACCAAAATCATCATAACTATCAATGCTTTACGCATCTCAACATTATCCTCTGTCGACATCTTAACTTCCAATAACAATACAATCATATCAAGCTTCATTTTTATACAATGTAAAAAATATCAAAAAATCAAATGCCATACATTCAAAATCTAGATGCCATATGAGTTCCAATTAAGTAAAAAAACTATCAATACTCAAATGCCACTTAAATGCCACTCAAATGCCACTTAAATGCCACACAATATAAACTCGGCGAATCTATTCAACGCCCTAACCCATTGCATCAACCCCGGAATTCAATCCACAAAAAAACACTTGGTAGGGAGATCTGCTCATATATTACGACTACTAGCCTACGTATAGAGTCTCAGTGACTATTTAATGACTAGACTACGTATAGAGTCACAGTGACTATTTAATGACTAGCCTACGTATAGAGTCTCAGTGACTATTTAATGACTAGCCTACGTATAGGGTATTTGAGGTGGACTTAATAGATATATTTGCACCTTGGGATGATGAACAGCTGCTAATATATATATTTGAGAACAACATCGGTGGCCAGCAAATGCATTGATCTAAGCTTTTACATTTTATTATACAATAATGAGAAGTTATGCCGTTCGATCCGGATCAGTTTGTGAAAACATGAAATTCCCGTATGTGCATTGTAACAAACATAATTATTTTCACATGTGTATGCACTTCATCAACAACGTTTATCATGTCGTTAATTCCTCACTGATGCTATGCAAAGTAGCAGGTAGTGATAGCGAGTCAAAAGATGATTTAATTTTTTCTAGTTGGTTTATTTTGAAGCAACTCGTTTTTGCATAACAATAACAATTATTTTTATAGTTTTAACAAAATAACTCAACTATTTATTATGATAATCAATTAACTTATAGGATATTATGATTATTTTACGTATTAATCATAATTATTAAACACAATAAACAATTCACATAACTTTTTTGATTAATAAATAATTGTAAAATAATGATACGGAAAATAAACTGCTTTCACATAAGCGTCACCCACACGGCTATGTATTATTTTTATGTGATAGATCGGTAAGGTTCATCACCTATGAGCATGCCTCGCAAATAAATTTTATTTTATTTTATTATTGAGGATGGTATTTGCGATCCACTTAAAATATAGCTAGTAACCCATTTGCATTAAATAAATTGCGAGAAATATTGTGCAAGACTTCACTTCCTGTTGGTAGCCTAGTTTCCTGCACCGCCTTGAGAACAACTTCCCAACGTTCCACTGTCGTAGCTGGCTTGAACAAAGCGGCAATTTTTTCACAAAGAAATTCGGTTCCTAGCTATTGCGTTATTTTGACATGACCATGTGGGGGTAGACATAGCTATGTGCTGACTTGCCACTCTGCAAGTTGTTGTGGCCGAACCGCGTTCTGAGTTATTGAAAGTCTGAGGTGACCGACTATGGTTCACAATTAATGCTTTGCACTAATTATAGCTGCCACTATACCGGCAGTGCTTTCTCTGTATTGTTTTGTGCGCAGTGAATTTTTGTGTAAACAATGACTTCTGAGAGCGTCCAAGGTAACTCTGCTTTATTCATACAAATAAGAGCATATTTATGTAATCAGGTAGTTTAGGCAATACGCCTGTACATGTAGTGGCATAGAATAAAATAAGTTAGAGCGTTAGCATACTGGTGTTTCTATGAATGCGCAGTCGCCGTCTGTTACAATATTATTTATCAAATTTATTGTATGGATCAATCCTGCAGGCGAATACAGTTAATGAGGAGACGAAAAAAGCTGGAGCATGGTCTATTTCTGACTACACACATTTGTTGTATAGGGTTGGTAGTGAGACAGCTTGTAGTTGATTTAATTATTATTTGGAGGACAGGCTATTGAGAGATGGATATTGTCGTCTGTAAACAAAATATTGAAGACTGGCAGTAACAAACAGAGCAGCTCATTGTCTGACACTAATGCTACGGCTTTCATGTAAAACTCAAGCAGGTAGCAGCTCGCTCAGGTTATTTCTGGGCGTGACTGGCTTATAAATGACTGAATTTTTTTCTATTTATCTCACAGCACATCATTTGACTGGTAAAGGCGTATTGGCTCATGTCTATTATGCAATTACCCTACAAAATAATCCACTGATGCTTTTAAAAATTAACGTGCCTACCGACATAGGAAGGGGGGAGGAAGGGTCACTGATATTACAAGTATATACCCTACTTCACCCCTCACAATAGCTCATGTGACCCTAAATATTTGTGGACTGTATTGAAATATTGGTTCTAAGAATATTATTTTTATACCCTTGACTTGAAAGTTGACTAATTTTATCTGTAGATTCCCGTCATCCCTGAAGGACGAGAACCATCTGTAGCCACAGTGAGAATAAGAAGGCTAGCTAATGCTTCCATCACATTCTATGCCAGTCAACATCATTACACCCTAGATGAAGCAGATGACAATGTCAGACAGGTGCTACAAGAGTATCAGATAGAAATAGAAAGGATCCTACAAGAATGTCTCTGTGCTTCTCTACACCTTGAGGGAGACGTACAGCTAGCCTACCTGCTAACTAACCTGAGGGTAATCGCCAAGAGAGTTGGTTCACTTGTATCCAAACAAACAGAAGAAAGAGTGAGAGAACTCATCAAGGACAGACAACTCGACAAAGAAGTAGAAGAGATCTTGTCTACAGTGATGTCTTCAGTTTCCGAGGAGGTGCAAGTGTTGACCAGCATCAATAAGAGACAGATGAAGAGTTTTCTAGACGAGGGAAGAGCTGGGACAGTAGACCTAACCATAGTTACCTACTCACCACGTCTGACAGAGATTGAGAGATCTGACAGAGAAAACATCAACAAACTCCTTGCAACATTTCAGTCTCACCCTCACACACATCATGCTTTAGACCAACTGTTTAGTACTGAGGTAACAGTGTGCATGTAATACTTTGTGTAGTTGTGTTCCTAATACAAATGTTTTCCCTTGTATTCAACATGTAACAGTGTCAAACCATGCAGGGAAGTTGGAATTAAAAATAAGTAAGCTTCTGCAAAAAATCTAAAAATATTTCTGTTTTTTTTTCACTGTTGCTGAGTTGAACCATGTATTTCTATTGGCAGAGTAACCAGCCACAGGATGCTACGAAAGACAGAGGGAGTTATCCACTCCTTCATTGGCTCATTAGAAAGGTTGAATCCTACCAACAACAAGGTGGATGGAGAGACCATCTACAAGTTAGTATTGATATCATTATTGGTGGTAGTTACTAGGAAGCAGTAATATGTACTTTGTTTGGACTGCTGCCAAGTGTTTGCTTGTGCTTCCAGAGCTTTTGAGTTTACTACTGATAAGACGACTCTTCACAATTCCTATTATGAACTGGTTGAAATGCTACAAACAACTAAAAATAACTTTTCTAGTAAAATGTTTGTTTTGGTAACACTTGTTTTGTGTGCTGAAGTTGCTTTTTTTCTACAGGAATATCCAACCTTTCCATGAGTGCTAATGAAGTGCCTTCATTTATCCAACATTTCATAGACAAAGTATTTTTGTTTTAGGCTCACGGATTGGCTAACTTTTGTGCAGCAGCGGACCCAACCAACCTCCAACTGACAGAAAATGTGTACAATATAGAGAGGACTGCATATGATGGACAACATCCACTTTCCTTCAGTGAGTACCAGATGGTAAACAACCAACTAAAGCAACAGCTATGGGAATACAGAGAGGAAACCAGGCTAAGCTTTAAAGCCTTAGAGACTGCTGAACGATCTTTAAATGTAGGTGACATATTTAGCCAAAGATCTACTGAAGCAGCCTTGAACTTTACCTCTCAAGTCGTATCAGCTAGTAAAGAGTGCAGTGAAGGATTTGTTAAGTTTACTAGGTCAATTATAGAGTCTAGTGTTCAGGTACTCAGCAAGTCAGGTTTGTCTCCTCCTTGTCCTTTTGTTGTCATTGATCTGGGTACTGTTGCTAGTGGTGGGGCAACTCCATATTCCACTCTCAAGTATGCATTTGTTGTGGAGAATGAGTCTAACTTGGAGTATTTCCATAAACTAGCAATTCAAAGTTATTTCCTCATTACCAACTTGGGAGAGACTCCACTACAACATTTTGGTATCGATGGTCTGTCAGATATTGATATGGTTGTACCTGATGGTTACAGAATAGATGGTATTACTGCCACTTCTGGTAGCATACCAACAGGTAATGGGCTGGTTGGTGGGAAAGTGCTGACTCTATCAATTGAGGGGTTTGGAAAACTGTTCGAAACAGGATCATTGACACTATCTGCTAACACAGTGGAAATTTTGTCTTCTCCGACTCTACTGTACGCTCATGGGGAGGGTGAAGAACTATATAACAGGTTGGTAAAAGAAAGGTTGGCTGTTGAGAAAGAGCTACAAAGCAATCCTTTGGCTCGTGAACAACAACTGAAGCAGATGTCTGCTGCTTTGGATCGTTGCCAATTATTTTCTGGTCAAAGCTACATTCCCTCCCATTGTCACCCAGTCAGCTCTGTGAAGGCTGAATCTTTGAGATATCCTGTTTTGTTAGTGGGAAGCTTACAGTCCTTGCTAGCCTCAAAGGTTGACTCTTCTTGGGATATCTGGGACTTATTAAAAGATAAGGGTGCCCTATCAGACGCCTCCCATAGCTACATGCAGATCTTGTTGGCACTGTCTATCTATATTCATATCACCTCCAGTCTATCCCTCAAGTGTCAGTCAGACCAGCTCGAGCTGAGTATTACATCATCCACAATCTCCTCAGATACCTCCAGTGCTACTCTCTCACCACCATCCTCAGTGCAGGCAGGTAGATATTCTATAAAACATAGTAGTTATATACTACTAGCTAGCCTACTTCTGCATGTACAGAGGTTTATGAGATCTGAGCTAGCTAAAGGATCCAATGTGATGTCATCTCTTGTTAGCAACTTCTCTCTCCCTAAACCCAGTCGTCTGTTGAAAGCTGAAGTTCTGCATGCACTTGGTGACTACAAGTTGTCCTTGCAGCAGCTGTATGAAGTTGTAGGGAAGAGGTACGTGACGTCTGGTTGTGAGATATTTGTAGATATGGTTGGTGAACAACTGAGATGTAAAGTAGAACATCCAGATGTGAGGAGATCTGTAGAATTCTGTGGTAGTCTACTCTATCTCACACAACAGTATCCACTGGCTTTGGACTACTCACAATGGCTGGAGAGTCATAAAACATCAGAACTTGATGGTTTAGAGTGGAAAGTTGTCTCAGCTCAGTGTCTCAGAGCTGTCAGGAAATATCAACAGGCTTGTGATCTTCTTTTTGAGGTTATTTCTGGTGTGAAGGATTGTCTTGGCTTGAAAGAGAAGTCTCACCTGAGAGATGAGGTGCTACTTGCTCTGAGAGATGGGAGAGAACTAGAGAAGGAAAAGTTGATGTTGTATGAGGTTGTAGGTACTACATATGCTATGCTGGGTATTGTATACAATGATATGGCAGAGCAAGTAGAAGCTGAGGAACACATGCTATCTAGTGTCTTAGTCTTCAGTGAGCTGATGAAACGAAATCCTGAGTCCAGGCAAAGACTCCTGAATGTGCTCAAATATTATGAAAGCATTTCTAGTGAATCAAGTTCAAACATTTTTGATCAATTGGAAGAGCTGTATGCCAGAGAGCCAGATCCGCAAGCTTGCCATAATCTAGCCATGTTGTGTTTGAAAAATGAAAACTTCACAAAATCATTGAAGTACTTTGAAATGTCACTTGAGAAGTACAAAAAGCTGCATGGAGAGAACACACCACACAGGGGTATAGCCGTGTGCTGTAACAATATTGGTGTGCTATATGATAGAATGGGTTCTGGCACATTAGCTATAGAATACCACACAAAGTCATTAGAGAAGTATAAATCACTGTAAGGGGCAGACACCAACCACGCAGACATAGCTAGTAGCTACAGACGTATAGGTCGAGTATACAACAGACTAGGTCACTATGATTTAGCTCTGAAGTATCACAATAAATCACTAAAGATGAGCGAGGCACTACATGGTGCTGATAAGGCCCATGCAGACATAGCTCAGAGCAATAGGGAGATAGGGTGCGTGTACGACAGGTTAGGTGAACATGCTCTAGCCTTAGAGTACAAAACAAAGTCCCTAGATATGTATAAAACTCTCTATGGACCAGACACTAACCATACAGATATAGCTAGATGCTATAATGACATTGCTAATTCACACTATGGTATGGGCCAGTATAAAACAGCACTCAAGTATTACTTTAGATCTGTAGAGATGTATAAATCTCTACTTGGTGCAGGCTTCAAACATACCGACATTGCTACCTCCTACAGCAACATCGGGGCTACATATCAGTCTTTGGGTCAGCTAGAGTCAGCTATGCAATATCACACCAAATCACTGGAGATGAGAGAAGCCATCTATGGCATTGAGCCAGGTCACCCTGACATAGCAATGAGCTATGAATGGATTGGTGCAGTATACAGTGAGCTGGGTAGACATATGTTAGCTATAGAATATTACACCAAGTCATTGGATATGCTGAAAGCACTATTTGGTGCAGACAGTAACCATACGGCTATAGCTAGGTGTTACAACAATATCGGTAATGTATACAGAGAGCTGGGTAGGCATATGTTAGCTATAAAATATTACACCAAGTCATTGGATATGCTGAAAGCACTATTTGGTGCAGACAGTAACCATACAGATATAGTTGGGTGTTACAACAATATCGGTAATGTATACAGAGAGCTGGGTAGACATATGTTAGCTATAGAATATTACACCAAGTCATTGGATATGCTGAAAGCACTATTTGGTGCAGACAGTAACCATACAGCTATAGTTGGGTGTTACAACAATATCGGTAATGTATACAGAGAGCTGGGTAGACATATGTTAGCTATAGAATATTACACCAAGTCACTGGATATGCTGAAAGCACTATTTGGTGCAGACAGTAACCATACAGATATAGCTGGGTGTTACAACAATATCGGTGGTGTATACAGTAGAATGGGTCGGCTGGAGTTAGCCTTAGAATGTTACATCAGTGCGCTTGAGATGAGGAGAGCATTCTATGGTACGCAGTCTAACCACATAGACATCGCTACCAGCTACAACAATATCGGTATTGCATACATCGATAAGGGAGAATACAAAATAGCACTAGAATATCTCCACAAGGCAATGGATGTAAGATTAGCTGTTGGTGGACCAGAAACTTCCAATTCTAAACTAGCTGCATACTACGACAACATTGGTTATGTACACTGTATGTTAGGGGACTATACAATGGCTATGGAGTATCACATCAAGTCACTGGAGATGAAGAGAAAAGTGTACGGTCACACAGCTGACAACCTGGATATAGCTGGCAGCTACAACAGCATTGGTCATGTGTACAGAGGACTCAAAATGTACACAACAGCACTACAATACTACACCAAGTGTCTAGCTATAAGGAAGGCTGTATACAAGGATGCACCTAACCAACCAAATATAGCTGCCAGCTATTACTGGATTGGTAAAACCTACAGCTTGATGGGTCAGCATGCATTAGCTTACAAGTTTCTAGAACTTTCCCTTCAGACTTCCCCAGTTGGCGACGTGCCAGTAGACATAGACATCAGTATTACTGCTGCCAGCTGCTGCCTGCACCTGGCACTGTGGCACAAATGTTGGTTGTATCTGTACTCTGCCCTCAACCGCTGCCTCTCCCTCTCTCAAAGTCAGCGACAGCTGTTTCTACTAGCAAAAATTCATTACCACATCAGCCTGTTGTTGTTTCACCTTGGTCTTGTTTCACAATCTCTGGAACATTCTATGTTTTCTCTCAACCTGTCTTGTATACCTCTAGCAGACAAAGAGAACATAACTCCAGAGTATAGAGAGTTGTACAAGGATGTGCAGTGCCAGTTTAGAGTTGGTTAGGGGTTGGTGGACTCAGTTTGGTAGTTTGTAATTGCAGCTTTTGTTCCTGGTTTTGTGTTGGCTGTTTGACTGGGTTTTCTAGAATATTTCCATTTCTACTAGTTGCACAGGCTGCTAACTGTTTATATACAGAACATTAGGTATTGTTCAAGCTGTTGCTTCAGTCACCAGATATTATATTACAGTGGTTATATAATCCGCCATTGACCAATCAGAGGGCATGCTTGCCTTTAACTCTCTTTTTGTTCTTTTAAATTTTTATTACTAATGAATATTTTAGTTTTCATTCCTTCACTAAATATATTGTGTTACGTTGTTTTACCTCTTCTTTACCAACACTGTGTTTGACTTGATTACTTTTTTATTCAAGTTTTACCAAAGCATTACATAACTACGTAATTGTTGCTGTCATTGTGTATTATGCAACAGCAAGTTACATGGTAGTAGTAATATATGAGCAGATCTCCCTACCAAGTGTTTTTTTGTGGATCTGATCTTGGAGTGGGGCAATGGGTTATGGCGTTGAATGAATTCGCCGAGTTTCTATTGTATTTTATTTGAGGGGCATTTGAATGGCATTTGAGTGGCATTTAAGTGGCATTTGAGTTTTGATTATTTTTTTACTTGATTTGAACTTATATGACATATAGATTTTGAATGTATGGCATTCAAGTTTTGATAATTTTTTTACATAACTATATACATATTTGAGAGAAAGAAAGAGATAGAGGAGAGAGAGGGAGGAGAGAGGGAGAGAGAGAGGAGAGAGAGATTTTTTAGTTTTCTATACATTCATGTATATATGGTTAATTATGTACGTATTTATGGGTATATTTATATCTACATAGAGAGAGGAGATATATCTACATTGAATAAATATTTTGATCAAAAATGAAACATTATATGATTATATACCTGATTACATAATAAGTAGGGAAAATCTTCCTATATAATATAGCTAGAGTCAGTAAATACTAAGTTATACAAAGCAATACAACTTGTAATGACAATCAATGCATTCATACATACATACATACATACATATGGTATCTTGAGAGAGAAAGAGAGAGAGGAGAGAGAAATCTTTTAGTTTTCTAGCAATTAATGTATATATGGTCAATTATGTGCATATTTATGGGTATATTTATATCTACATAGAGAGAGAGAAGAGAGGAGATATATCTAAATTGAATTAATACATTGATTAAAAATGAATCATTATATGATTATATACATTTATTACATAATAAGTAAGGAAAATCTCCCCATATAATATAGCTAGAGTCAGTAAATACTAAGTAATACAAAGCACTACAACTTGTAATAAATACAAAGTAGTAACAGTTAATGCATAGTTTGTTCCTTTACAATGATGTCTTTGATGTAGTGATGTTATATCTTAGGAAGGAAGACTTCTGTTCTATGTGCTTTTAATTTCGTAATGAACTAAAATAAAAAAGTTATGCATTAGTATAGAATGATTAAGCGAAAATGTAAAATAATTACATGAATTTGAATTATAGTTCTAGTTACATTGGATAGTTTACATTATTAGAAAAGGGAAATAACTCACCAAGTTACATTGTTCAACTTGTTCTTTCTTGAGCATTATTTTCACCAAGTGTTTTTGATTCTCTTTCATCTATCTAAAACAATTACCATGAAAATGTATATATTCAGCATTTTGTTGTAAAAAATACACTAATTACATCAAAAAAGTCCTTTTTTCACCTAGAAAATGTATATGTTCAGCATTTTTGTTGTAAAAAAATACACTATTTACACCAAAAAAGTCCTTTTTTTCCCTGAAAAATGTATATATTCAGCATTTTGTTGTAAAAAATACACTAATTTCACCAAAAAAGTCCTTTTTTCACTTGTAAAATGTTTATATTCAGCATTTTGTTTAATTTATGGTAAAAATTAGTAAAACTCACCTATAGTGATATGATAGCCTTGAGTTATAGATTAGCTTATTGAGCTCTTGTTCTGGACAGTTTTCTTTTTCAGCATCATCGAAGTAGAATCCATGTAGTTTGAGTCTTCATTGGTTTGGTATCATCTAAGCAGGAGAGAAAGTAATGTTGTGTAACATTGAGTCTTCATTGGTTTGCTATCATCTTATCTTCAAAATCCATGTTATTTGAGTCTTCATTGGTTTGCCATCATCTAAGTAGGTGGTAGATCTTGAAAGGAATTTTTGCTGTGTTGGAGAAGTATGCTGTCTTCAAAACTCATGTAGTTTGAGTCTTCATTGGTTTGGTATCATCTAAGTAGGTGGTAGATCTTGAAAGGAATTCTTGCTGTGTTGGAGAAGTATGCTGTCTTCAAAATTCATGTAGTTTGAGTCTTCATTGGTTTGATATGATCTAAGTAGGTGGTAGATCTTGAAAGGAATTCTTGTGAAAGGAATTTTTGCTGTGTTGGAGAAGTATGCTGTCTTCAAAACTCATGTAGTTTGAGTCTTCATTGGTTTGGTATCATCTAAGTAGGTGGTAGATCTTGAAAGGAATTCTTGCTGTGTTGGAGAAGTATGCTGTCTTCAAAATTCATGTAGTTTGAGTCTTCATTGGTTTGATATCATCTAAGTATGTGGTAGATCTTGAAAGGAATTCTTGCTGTGTTGGAGAAGTGTGCTGTCTTCAAAATTGATGCAGTTTGAGTCTTCATTGGTTTGGCATCATCTAAGTAGGTGGTAGATCTTGAAAGGAATTCTTGCTGTGTTGGAGAAGTATGCTGTCTTCAAAACTCATGTAGTTTGAGTCTTCATTGGTTTGGTATCATCTAAGTAGGTGGTAGATCTTGAAAGGAATTCTTGCTGTGTTGGAGAAGTATGCTGTCTTCAAAATTCATGTAGTTTGAGTCTTCATTGGTTTTCAAAACTCATGTAGTTTGAGTCTTCATTGGTTTGGTATCATCTAAGTAGGTGGTAGATCTTGAAAGGAATTCTTGCTGTGTTGGAGAAGTATGCTGTCTTCAAAATTCATGTAGTTTGAGTCTTCATTGGTTTGATATGATCTAAGTAGGTGGTAGATCTTGAAAGGAATTCTTGCTGTGTTGGAGAAGTGTGCTGTCTTCAAAATTGATGTAGTTTGAGTCTTCATTGGTTTGGCATCATCTAAGTAGGTGGTAGATCTTAAAAGGAATTCTTGCTGTGTTGGAGAAGTATGCTGTCTTCAAAACTCATGTAGTTTGAGTCTTCATTGGTTTGGTATCATCTAAGTAGGTGGTAGATCTTGAAAGGAATTCTTGCTGTGTTGGAGAAGTATGCTGTCTTCAAAATTCATGTAGTTTGAGTCTTCATTGGTTTGATATGATCTAAGTAGGTGGTAGATCTTGAAAGGAATTCTTGCTGTGTTGGAGAAGTGTGCTGTCTTCAAAATTGATGTAGTTTGAGTCTTCACTGGTTTGGCATCATCTAAGTAGGTGGTAGATCTTGAAAGGAATTCTTGCTGTGTTGGAGAAGTATGCTGTCTTCAAAACTTATGTAGTTTGAGTCTTCATTGGTTTGGTATCATCTAAGTAGGTGGTAGATCTTGAAAGGAATTCTTGCTGTGTTGGAGAAGTATGCTGTCTTCAAAATTCATGTAGTTTGAGTCTTCATTGGTTTTCAAAACTCATGTAGTTTGAGTCTTCATTGGTTTGGTATCATCTAAGTAGGTGGTAGATCTTGAAAGGAATTCTTGCTGTGTTGGAGAAGTATGCTGTCTTCAAAATTCATGTAGTTTGAGTCTTCATTGGTTTGATATCATCTAAGTAGGTGGTAGATCTTGAAAGGAATTCTTGCTGTGTTGGAGAAGTGTGCTGTCTGCAAAATTGATGTAGTTTGAGTCTTCATTGGTTTGGCATCATCTAAGTAGGTGGTAGATCTTGAAAGGAATTCTTGTTGTGTTGGAGAAGTATGCTGTCTTCAAAACTCATGTAGTTTGAGTCTTCATTGGTTTGGTATCATCTAAGTAGGTGGTAGATCTTGAAAGGAATTCTTGCTGTGTTGGAGAAGTATGCTGTCTTCAAAATTCATGTAGTTTGAGTCTTCATTGGTTTTCAAAACTCATGTAGTTTGAGTCTTCATTGGTTTGGTATCATCTAAGTAGGTGGTAGATCTTGAAAGGAATTCTTGCTGTGTTGGAGAAGTATGCTGTCTTCAAAATTCATGTAGTTTGAGTCTTCATTGGTTTGATATCATCTAAGTAGGTGGTAGATCTTGAAAGGAATTCTTGCTGTGTTGGAGAAGTGTGCTGTCTTCAAAATTGATGTAGTTTGAGTCTTCATTGGTTTGGCATCATCTAAATAGGTGGTAGATCTTGAAAGGAATTCTTGCTGTGTTGGAGAAGTATGCTGTCTTCAAAACTCATGTAGTTTGAGTCTTCATTGGTTTGGTATCATCTAAATAGGTGGTAGATCTTGAAAGGAATTCTTGCTGTGTTGGAGAAGTATGCTGTCTTCAAAATTCATGTAGTTTGAGTCTTCATTGGTTTTCAAAACTCATGTAGTTTGAGTCTTCATTGGTTTGGTATCATCTAAGTAGGTGGTAGATCTTGAAAGGAATTCTTGCTGTGTTGGAGAAGTATGCTGTCTTCAAAATTCATGTAGTTTGAGTCTTCATTGGTTTTCAAAACTCATGTAGTTTGAGTCTTCATTGGTTTGGTATCATCTAAGTAGGTGGTAGATCTTGAAAGAAATTCTTGCTGTGTTGGAGAAGTGTGCTGTTGGTAGATCTTAACCAGATGTTTTATAGTCTTTGCTACTGATGCATTTCGTCTCAAACAAGAGTCCAAAGTACACATTGTGTCTACAAAATACAAAAAATTGATTGTTACAATTGATTCATTTATTTTCATTGGCTTTATATACAGCGTTTTGTCTCAAACTAGCATAAAATTTAAAAATAAATAATTAGAGCTTTCTACTAGTGTTAAATAATTATTGATATTGATTAGTTTTTACCTTATCACCGCTTAGAGCCAGATGATTTAATTAACTAAAGACAAATAATTATTTTAGCATCTCTTACCTTGATGGTCTCCTAGTAGCTGTAGTAGATGATGCTTCTCCGCTTGCTGTTGAAGAACTGGATGCTTTCTGTGTGAAAACAGTGGCTCTTAAATAGCTAAGGTTGCACTGATAAAACCCTATGAATCAGCATTTTTTCCAATGCTTTCGCGGGAATATAAACTGTTTTTTCGCGTGAATAAAAAACAGTGTTTTCGCGGGAATAAATAATTTATTTTCACGCGAATGGAAACCGTTGCTTTCGCGGGAATACAAATTTTATTTTCACACAAATACAAACCAATGTTTTCGCGGGAATAAATAATTTATTTTCAGGCGAATACAAACCGTTGCTTTCGCGGGAATAAATATTTTATTTTCACACGAATGGAAACTGTTGCTTTCGCGGGAATAAATACTTTATTTTCACGCGAATGGAAACCGTTGCTTTCGCGGGAATAAACATTTTATTTTCAGGCGAATACAAACCATTGCTTTCGCGGGAATAAATAATTTATTTTCAGGCGAATACAAACTGTTGCTTTCGCGGGAATAAACATTTTATGTTCAGACGAATACAAACCGTTGCTTTCGCGGGAATAAACATTTTATTTTCTGGCAAATACAAACCGTTGCTTTCGCGGGAATAAATAATTTATTTTCAGGCAAATACAAACCGTTGCTTTCGCGGGAATAAATAATTTATTTTCACACGAATGGAAACCGTTGCTTTCGCGGGAATAAACATTTTATTTTCAGGCGAATACAAACCGTTGCTTTCGCGGGAATAAATAATTTATTTTCAGGCGAATACAAACCGTTGCTTTTGCCGGAATAAATAATTTATTTTCACACGAATGGAAACCGTTGCTTTCGCGGGAATAAACATTTTATTTTCAGGCGAATACAAACCGTTGCTTTCGCGGGAATAAATAATTTATTTTCAGGCGAATACAAACCGTTGCTTTCGCGGGAATAAACATTTTATGTTCAGACGAATACAAACCGTTGCTTTCGCGGGAATAAACATTTTATTTTCAGGCAAATACAAACCGTTGCTTTCGCGGGAATAAATAATTTATTTTCAGGCGAATACAAACCGTTGCTTTCGCGGGAATAAATAATTTATTTTCACACGAATGGAAACAGTTGCTTTCGCGGGAATAAAAATTTTATTTTCAGGCGAATACAAACCGTTGCTTTCGCGGGAATAAATAATTTATTTTCAGGCGAATACAAACCGTTGCTTTCGCGGGAATAGACATTTTATTTTCAGGCAAATACAAACCGTTGCTTTCGCGGGAATAAATAATTTATTTTCAGGCGAATACAAACCGTTGCTTTCGCGGGAATAAATAATTTATTTTCACACGAATGGAAACCGTTGCTTTCGCGGGAATAAACATTTTATTTTCAGGCGAATACAAACCGTTGCTTTCGCGGGAATAAATAATTTATTTTCAGGCGAATACAAACCGTTGCTTTTGCGGGAATAAACATTTTATGTTCAGGCGATTACAAACCGTTGCTTTCGCGGGAATAAACATTTTATTTTCAGGCAAATACAAACCGTTGCTTTCGCGGGAATAAATAATTTGTTTTCAGGCGAATACAAACCGTTGCTTTCGCGGGAATAAATACTTTATTTTCACACGAATGGAAACCGTTGCTTTCGCGGGAATAAACATTTTATTTTCAGGCGAATACAAACCGTTGCTTTCGCGGGAATAAATGATTTATTTTCAGGCGAATACAAACCGTTGCTTTCGCGGGAATAAATAATTTATTTTCACACGAATGGAAACCGTTGCTTTCGCGGGAATAAACATTTTATTTTCAGGCGAATACAAACCGTTGCTTTCGCGGGAATAAATAATTTATTTTCACACGAATAGAAACCGTTGCTTTCGTGGGAATAAATAATTTATTTTCACGCGAATGGAAACCGTTGCTTTCGCGGGAATAAACAGTTTTTATTCCCGCGAAAGCATTGGAAAAAATGCTGATTCATAGGGTTTAATCAGTGCAACTTTAGCTATTTAAGAGCCACTGTTTTCACATAGAAAGCATCCAGTTCTTCAACAGCAAGCGGAGAAGCATCATCTACTACAGCTACTAGGAGAGCATCAAGGTAAGAAACGCTAAAATAATTATTTGTCTTTAGTTAATTAAATCATCTGGTGATAAGGTAAAAAACAATCAATAATAATTTAACACCAGTAGAAAGCTCTAATTATTTATTTTTAAAATAAATAATAAAAACTTGTGAAAATGAACTGGTAACATTACGTTGACTGAAATAATGCCTAAAACGTCTCGCATAAATTTTGGTCTGACCAAAAATGGACTGAAAACCTTTACCTTTAGAGCGAGTACAAAATTATCGTAACTTGCTATAGCGAATATTCTAAGAAATATTTTATTTTTTCCGTTGCTAACTTAACGTAAATATTTGTAACGGATGTCACATGATCTCAATCGGTTTTTGCCAACTGAATCACTTAGTTACTCGTAAACATTTGATACTCGCTTGATCTTTTGGTTGATAACAGCAATGTCCCAATTTGGTTTATCGTAAATATTTCAAAAACGGATATCGCGTGATTTCTCTTAGTTTTTTCTACTGAATCGCTTAGTTACTCGTAAACATTTGAAAATCGCTTGACTTTTTCGTTGATAAAACCTGTCGCAAGTATCTATTAACAAATATTACCGTGATTTCGATCAGTTTTCCTTACTAGATTACTTAGTTACTCATCAACATTTCATAATCGCTTTCATTAATAGTCGTTGCAAAGCAATGTTGTATTTGAAAAATATTACTACGATTCCAATCAATTTCCTTACTGAATTACTTAATTACTCGCAGTTATTTCATAATTTCTTTCACTAATATTTACAAAGTAATATTGTAAATATATAATGCAGTAGATGCTAAATTGACACAAATTTCATTTATATGATTCTAAAACTTAACTAATGTAGTTTTTTACCAGAAATAATAATAGTTTTTAAACAAAAATCAAAAATTAACGCTGATTACATGTATGGTAAACATAATAAGTGTAAATATATATAACTAAAAGAAATATTTATGCTCTAGATAGTTTCATACTCACACAAACTGTTTCTTCGCTACTTTATGTATATGAAGATAAAGTCAATGAAAATAAATGAATCAATTGTAACAATCAATTTTTTTGTATTTTGTAGACACAATGCCTACTTTTGACTTCTGTTTGAGACAAAACACAGCAGCAGCAAAGACTATAAAACATCTGGATAAGATCCAATTGAAGTAACCGCAGATAACTAAAGGAAAAACATGTGCTACAGCATACAGAGTGAACAAGGTGTGTGTAGATTATTACTCAGTCTCATTACACTACGATTACTAAGAATTATTGTAGGTGTTGGATAAAGGATTGAGCAGTAATGTTAATAAATTCTAACCATTGTAAATAATACTTCAACTCAAATAAAATTAATGAAAATTGAATGGAATAAAAGAATATTTCACCAAATACCCCTGTTTTCTTTTGGATATATACAAATAGATGAATATCTAGCTTCATCTATTTTTTTCATTTGAGTGCAATTATTTCCCCTCCTCTGTCCTCTTTTCCTCTCTCCTTTCTCTCAAGATACCATATGAGTTCGAATTATGTAAAAAACTATCAATACTTAAATGCCATACATTCATAATGTTTTCTATTGTAGTTATTTCCCAAATACTGTAAATTTTAACCATCTAGAGGTCTAATTTGACGATTTTCCAACATATTTTATAGTATTCAATATACTTATTATGTAAATAACTAAAAGAAATATTTACGCTCAAGCCTCCTCTCTCTCCTCTCTCCTCTCTCCTCTACCAAATACTCCTCTCTCCTCTCTTGCAGTTATTTCCCAAATACTGTAAATTTTAACCATCTAGAGGGCTAATTTGGTGATTTTCCAACATATTTTATAGTATTCAATATAGTCATTATGTCATAAATGTATATTATTCAATCTAGATATAAATATATCCATAAATATGTACATAATTATCCATATATACATGGTTGTATAAAAAACTAAAAAATACACTACTATTACTAAGAATTGTTGTAGGTGTTGGATAAAGGATTGAGCAGCAATTTTAATAAATTCTAACCATTGTAAATAATACTTCAATTCAAATAAAATTAATGAAAATTGAATGGAATAAAAGAATACTTCACCAAATACCCTAGTTTTCTTGTGGATATATACAAATAGATGAATATCTAGCTTCATCTATTTTTTTCATTTGAGTGCAATTATTTCCCTCCTCTCTCCTCTTTTCCTGTCTCCTTTTTCTCAAGATACCATATGAGCTCAAATTATGTAAAAAACTAGTAATACTTAAATGCCATACATTCATAATGTTTTCTATTGTAGTTATTTCCCAAATACTGTAAATTTTAACCATCTAGAGGTCTAATTTGACAATTTTCCAAGATATTTATGCTCAAGCCCCCTCTCTCTCCTCTCTCCTCTCTCCTCCCTCCTCTACCAAATACTCCTCTCTCCTCTCTTGCAGTTATTTCCCAAATACTGTAACAGTAGTAATATATGAGCAGATCTCCCTACCAAGTGTTTTTTTGTGGATCTGACCTTGGAGTTGAGACAATGGGTTACGGCGTTGGATGAATTCGCCGAGTTTATATTGTATTTTACTTGAGGGGTACTTGAGTGGCATTTGAGTGGCATTTGAGTTTTGATTAGTTTTTTACTTAATTTGAACTTATATGGCATATAGATTTTGAATGTATGGCATTCAAGTTTTGATAACTTTTTTACATAACTCGAACTCATATGGTATCTTGAGAGAGAGGGGAGAGGAGAGAGGAGAGAGGAGAGATGGGAGATGAGAGAGGAGAGAGATTTTTTAGTTTTCTATACATTCATATATATATGGTTAGTTATGTACATATTTATGGCTATATTTATATCTACATAGAGAGAGGAGATATATCTACATTGAACAAATATATTGATCAAAAATGAAAATTATATGATTATATACCTGATTACATAATAAGTAGGGAGTAACTGTATACATAATTATAACTCATAGGGTATCTAGATTTTGAATGTAAGGCATTTAAGGTTTGATAATTTTCTGTAATTCCGACTCATATGATATCTTGAGAGAGAGGAGATATATCTACATTGAATAAATACAGTGATTAAAAATGAAAGAATATGTGAATATATACATTTATTATGTAATAAGTAGGGAAAATCTCATATAATATAGCTAGAGTCAGTAAATACTAAGTAATAACAATTAATACATAGTCTTTTTTTCATTTCATTCAATTTTCATAAATTTTTTGCAAAAAGAAATCATTCTCTAAATGGTTAAATTTCATCTAATTGTACAAATTTACAAAAAAGGAGAATGTGATAAAATAGATATCATAATAGAGTGTAATAAGTTGAATATATAGAGTTAAAGTCTATAAAAACTTTTTAATTTGTAAAGTATTTGATGACTTTACAAGAAATATCATCACATTCAGGTTCAATGATGATGAGAAGATTTTCTTCAAGCTTAAGTTTACTATTTTCCGATATAGACAGAGAAAGTTTTGAAAAACCTTCCAAATCATTATAAATAAAAACTCTATAAATCGACGGTGTTGAATTTGTAATTGATACTGAATTGTTTTCGCATATGATGTATCTATCACACACACAATCAGAATTGTATATAGTAGAGTTTGTAGGGCTTGGTTGTTCCAAAATTAAATCGACTAAACCCAGAGCTTGTGGAAGAGATGGAATTGATGGTGATAAAGCCGGAACTACTGGCTTGTTTGTAGTGGTTGTCGTCGGGGTTGTTGTCGTCGTTGTCTGTGGAGTTGTGGTGATTGTTGTCGTTGTATGTGGAGTTGCAGTGGATGTTGTTGGAGTTGTTCTTCGAGTCGTAGTTAGTAATCCTTCATCGTATAAACGAATGTAATTTAAAGCTTCGTCGGTTTTGCAAACAAAGTAGTGTTGAGGCCACATATCATAAGTGTCACAGCTTCTACGTAGGTGAGTAGGTTCCATGAAACATGTGAGTCTACGCATACGATATTTTAAGTTTTTTCTTAAAATACGAGTTACTGAATCAACCGCTTCCATATTAAGAATTCCCCGAAAACATCCAGACGCTCTATGAGATAAAGTGAATGGTGTAAACTCTGTTACAAGACAATAACCGCTTAGGATTGGGAATAATAGGAGATAGATGCAATATCTCATTTTTTTTTATTCAGAGAGAGAGACTTTTAACCTAGTTTATGCTTTCATCATCTAGAGTTAACTGTCTTGCATTTCGGTGGTCTTTGGTTAATATGCTTCAACTAAAGCTCTATATTTATAACCTTGGGATTGCATTTGTCTTTGGTATCTCCTTGACATGTGATACTGATGATAATCTTGTTTTGAACAGACTTCAAACTTTCAAAACTCGAAAATGACAAATTTACACCTTCAATACCATTGATGTTAGTGATGATAGTAGCTATTTTCGACTCCCTGTTGGTCAAACGATTGCATTCCACACATGCAAAGTTGGTTGTCTCAAACTCTTCTGTTGGTGGACAAATCAAACGTGAGGTGTTGTATTCAAATACACATAATTCATCATTCCAAAATAGTTTTGTATTTTGAGTAAGACCTTCCGTATTATTTTTAACCCCTATTGCGCATTCCTCCTGATTCAGAGTGTATTTTGTTGGTGTATCACAAGACACAGAATCTGTAGAAGTTATTTCCTTGCAGATCCAAGAAGCGCTTGGAGGGATGAAAAAACCACAATATAATAAGTCGGGAGGGTAGAGTCGCACACAGTTTTTTCCATTTTCATCTTTATATCGTATAGTCCTTTTGAAAGGTGAAAAAAACAAGACATCATTTTTATCCATAGCTCCGGCTATACATTCATCAATTTCGTTGGTATAGAATACTCCACTAACATTGGGAAATGTTAGTGCCAGTAGCAAGATAAATACGCAGCTCATTTTTTTAAATGTTTTCGCTTTCAGTGTTGAAAGTTGAATACTTTCTTTCTTGATGTTTTTTTCTATTTATATGTAAGAGGCTAGCGGCTTGTTCAGCTCTCTCAACCGATTTTGAAGATGTGAAACAATCTCATTAAAGTGGTTACCAAAATGTAAGTATGGTTCCAATCGAGATTGAGACAAAAGAACATGTGTTTCTGTCCAGCGAAATGAAGTCAAACCTCTTAAAATCGAAATATCTATCAAATCACCCAGTTCAGCATCTTTCAAACATTGCTTTATATCAACCAGTTCGATCGCTCTTTTGAGATCTTCAAAATCTATCAACTTGTCTTGCGGACAGCATACTTTTGGATCAAAGCTCCTAGAACAGTTTAAGCATTCGAGAGGATTTGCTCTTGAAATACAATTACAGCTCAAAAGCATGCTTTGTATTGATTTACGAACTAGATTGAATCCTAACACAAAATAAAATACTTCTTCGGTGATGAGTTGAACAAAAAGAGGATTCGAACGCTCTAAAGGAATGTGTTCAAAATGAGTCCTTATGAACTTAGGAACAAAATCAGCCAATGTACCAATTGACTTGAATCCTTGAGTTTTTCCACTCATGTTTCTGCTGTAGTTCAGAGATAAATGAAGCAACTTTTTTTGTAGCAGTTCTTTTATGAGTCTTCAGATATATTTGTCGAATCAATAGTTATTATCGGGTTGACTGAGTCTTCTTTTTCATCAAGAGTGTAAGCATATGGATATCCTTCTGCTATCGCAAGTAATTTATCCTTTAGTCGTTGATAAGCCAGTTTGCTCTGACTAGTAGGTAATAGGTAGGGATTTAATCGTGCTCTCAAATTTGTTAACAAAAAGGGAGACTTCAAATCATCAGTGGAAAGATCCAAAAAAGCATTAATCCATTCATCATGCACCAAAAAACCCATTTTAGCATTTTTCAAAACTTGTCTTCTATCAATCCAGTCGATAGCATCACCCAATTCTTTTTTGGTAGGTGTAGCACCTTCAACCATTTCAGCATATCTTTTACAAGTGATACATTTGTCATCAACGTGTGAACAGTAACAGTTTAGTAGCGATAGATTGGTTGCTTGCTTGTAAAAACTTCCTCCTAGTACACAGTATACACATTCCTCCGTAAAATAAATCCTCAACATTTCATCAGAAACCTCAGCCAAAAAAGTCTTAGGACCTATAGCATCGGAAGCTTCTTGGTGAGCAAAGTCTTCAACACGTAGCATATTTGTTGTTATTCCGTTAAATTACAAAACGCGAATGATACGTTTTCAAATTGAAACATCTATTTAATCATTCATTACTTTTTCTTTTTTTTGAGGTTAATTGTTATGCTAGCTCATGTAGATCTTCATAAATGCTTTAATTTCAACCTGACAACCATCGATTGGGCAAGGTTTTACTTCTGATGAGCATTCAGTAAGCGCTTTTTCCTTACACTCACTACAGTAAATGAGATGACCACACGGAAGAGAGATATGATTTGCAATTACTTTTTTTTCATGCGTCTCAGACACACATTGAGCGAGTTTGCTTTGCTTAGTCTGATCTTTATCTTTTTTTAACGAATCAATTGATTTAGCATCA
Source organism: Cryptosula pallasiana (assembly GCA_945261195.1). Lineage (NCBI taxonomy): Eukaryota > Metazoa > Bryozoa > Gymnolaemata > Cheilostomatida > Cryptosulidae > Cryptosula > Cryptosula pallasiana. The sequence goes on along the minus strand of OX183130.1, from coordinate 8,169,954 downwards.
TTTTTTAACAGCGGATCTTTATCTTTTTTTAACGAATCAATTGATTTAGCATCATTTTTTAACAGTGTTGACGAATTCTCAACAGTTGTAAAATCATTTTCAAAAATATGTAAGGCTTCAATCATAAAACCTATTCGCTCAAAAGGTTTTCCATTTAACACTAAAACTTGTTCGATATCGTTTTGACTGTATCCTAGTTTTTTGCAAATAAGTTTCATTTCTTCGGTGTCATTGTTGCGCGTTATTTGTTTTAATTTTTCTCGATATTTTTCAACCCGTCGCTTACACCTTTTGCCTTTTTCCGTTTGCATGTAAACATCCTCAACATACTCTTCACCTTTACTCCCGAGTAAAAAATAACAGTCTGGGAACCATCGACAGTGTTCCTCCCATGGTAGATCACTCTCTTTCCATTCTTTAAGTTCACCTGAGCAAAAGAAGCATTTCACACTATCCCCGAACTTAGTATAGTAGAAACCTGCATTGGAAAGGAGTTTCATGGAGACTTTACCCTTCCATTGTTTGAAACTGTCTTCTCTAGATGTTTCAGTAGCAAAACGTGGTGTATCAGCACGATCAATTGATATACCTAGAGGTAATACTTCTGCAGTTAAATCTCCTCTTCTGATCTTTTGTTCTTCCATCGTATAACTTTTGACAATTGAGATGTTTTTCATTTCATCTGCAAGTAGTTTCCTAGGTCTATACAGACGATTGTGAGTGTTAAATCCTCTAACAAATCGACAAAACGGAAAACTTTTAGCGTGTTCTTTCATCGGATGTTCATCTTCATCCTTCCAGTTTAGTAATACCCCTTGGCAAAAAACACATCGAACAGCGTTGTCTTTTTCAAGGTTATAGAAACCAGCTGCAGCCATGTTTTCACCACAATGTTTACCTACTCGTCTCCAATTTGTAAGAAATGATTTTCTTCGATAACTTTCATCAAGCATTAAAGTCTCTCTTTCATAAAAAGAGAGTTCATTGTAAATGAACTTGAAAAAGTCCGATGGGGAAAGTTGCGCAATAGTTTTTTGTAATTTTAATGACAAAAGACTACAGTGATTATCCGGATAAGTTGCGACGACATAAGTTATTGCAGTGGTATCAGGAAAAGTTCGTTGTAAAAACAACGATGAAGTAACGAGTAAACTATCATCTATCCATTCAGCGCAGTCTTTAGTATTTTCAAAACAATTTCGAGTTTTTTGCATTTCTCTTTTTTCATTATAAATAGTGTTTGCTACATATCTGTTGTTTGTTACTCGACACATTATTTATATATAATATAAGTAGTAGCTTCAGTTATTACTCAAGTTGAAGTTTTGTTGGAAAGTTCTTTTCCTTTGATCTAGTTCGTTGTTATTCTAAAAAAAATGATAATGCTTTATAGCAAAAAAATAAAAAAAAGACTAAGGTTTCAATTTTTTTTCAATATACTTGAATTGATTACTATTATAATAGAACGTAAATACTTACATCAGAAATGAAGACTTGTCTTTTCTTTTGAATTAAAATGAATGATATTCCTAGTAGTTTGAACTTGAGAGCTGCTTTCTATAAAATTCGGATGAAGGAGTACATTTTTCATTTTGAAGTCCTGAAATAATAAGAATAAACATAATTAAAACTTACATACAACATTTTTTTGATATCTTAAATAGTGAATAATCTTGTTTTTTATTCAGAAAATGTCTTCACGCTTAAATCGATTACAATTAAAACAAAATATAAATACTTACATCACAAATGAAGACTTGTTTTTCTTTAATGAATTATATACATAGTTGTTTGAACTTCATCTGTTTCCTATGTAACTCAAATGATGAAGAAGGAGGGTTGTAGTAGATGATGATGTAGTAGATCTTCTTCCTTCAGTTAGTTTGAACTTGAGAGCTGCTTTCTATAAAATTCGGATGAAGAAGGAGTACTTTTTTCATTTTGAAGCCCTGAAATAATAAGAATAACCATAATTAAAACTTACATACAACATTTTTTGTTATCTTAAATAGTGAATAATCTTGTTTTTTGTTCAGAAAATGTCTTCACGCTTAAATTGATTACAATTAAAACGAAATATAAATACTTACATCATAAATGAAGACTTGTTGTTCTTTGAATTAGATGAATTATATACATAGTTGTTTGAACTTCAGCTGTTTCCTATGTAACTCAAATGATGAAGAAGGAGGGTTGTAGTAGATGATGATGTAGTAGATCTTCTTCCTTCAGTTACTAACGATGAAGTGAATGCTTTCTGTATGAAAACAGTGCTTCTTATATAGCTTAAGTTGCACTGCTATGAATCAGCATTATTTTCACATGAATGGAAACCGTTGCTTTCGCGGGAATAACAAAATTATTTTCACGCGAATACAAACCAATGCTTTCGCGGGAATAAATAATTTATTTTCACACGAATGGAAAGCGTTGCTTTCGCGGGAATAAAAAATTTATTTTCACACGAATACAAACCAATGCTTTCGCGGGAATTAATATTTTATTTTCACGCGAATGGAAACCGTTGCTTTCGCGGGAATAAATATTTTATTTTCACGCGAATACAAACCAATGTTTTCGCGGGAATAGATAACTTATTTTCACGCGAATGGAAAGCGTTGCTTTCGCGGGAATAAAAATTTTATTTTCACGCGAATACAAAGCAATGCTTTCGCGGGAATCAATATTTTATTTTCACACGAATGGAAATCGATGCTTTCGCGGGAATAAATATTTTATTTTCACGCGAATACAAACCAATGCTTTCGCGGGAATAAATAATTTATTTTCACGCGAATAGAAACCGTTGCTTTCGCGGGAATAAAAATTTTATTTTCACGCGAATACAAAGCAATGCTTTCGCGGGAATAAATATTTTATTTTCACGCGAATACAAACCAATGTTTTCGCGGGAATAAATAATTTATTTTCGCACGGATGGAAACCCTTGCTTTCGCGGGAATAGAAATTTTATTTTCCCGCGAATACAAACCAAAGCTTTCGCGGGAATCAAAACTTTATTTTCACGCGAATGGAAACCGTTGCTTTCGCGGGAATCAATACTTTATTTTCACGCGAATGGAAACCGTTGCTTTCGCGGGAATAAATATTTTATTTTCACGCGAATACAAACCAATGTTTTCGCGGGAATAAATAATTTATTTTCACACGGATAGAAACCGTTGTTTTCGCGGGAATAGAAATTTTATTTTCCCGCGAATACAAACCAAAACTTTCGCCAATCAATACTTCATTTTCACGCGAATGGAAACCGTTGCTTTCGCGGGAATAAATATTTTATTTTCACGCGAATACAAACCAATGTTTTCGCGGGAATAAATAATTTATTTTCACACGGATGGAAACCGTTGCTTTCGCGGGAATAGAAATTTTATTTTCCCGCGAATACAAACCAAAGCTTTCGCGGGAATCAATACTTCATTTTCACGCGAATGGAAACCGTTGCTTTCGCGGGAATAAATATTTTATTTTCACGCGAATACAAACCAATGTTTTCGCGGGAATAAATAGTTTATTTTCACGCGAATGGAAACCGTTGCTTTCGCGGGAATAAATATTTTATTTTCACGGGAATACAAACCAATGTTTTCGCGGGAATAAATAGTTTATTTTCACGCGAATAGAAACCATTGCTTTCGCGGGAGTAAAAAAATAATTTTCACGCGAATAAAAAACCAAAGCTTTCGCGGGAATATCGCGTGAAAAAACTGCTGAGTCATAGATATATTATAAAGGTTTCATAGGGTTAATTAGTACAGCTTTAGCTATTTAAGAACCAGTGTTTTCACACAGAAAGCATCCAGTTCTACAATAGCTAGCAAGGAAGCAACATCTACACACCAACTACTACATTTACTTGAAACTCAATAAGGTGAGAATCACTAAATAATTCTTTAACATATACTGATAAAAAACTTCAACTAGTTTTGCTATAATACTTCAGAAAGTTAATTTTATGTTTTAATATTTTGTTCTTATTAATAAAAGATCAAATAGTTTCACCATAACGCATCAGAAAAATTATTATGGTTTTGATTATGTGTTTATTTTATAAATATCTAGTTAGTTTATTCTTTTCAAAATATTTTTCAAATTCCAGCCATTTGTTACATATTTTTTACTCTCTTTTCAGTTCCAACTTCCGACTGAACGCTCTGAATATGAATGAAGACCGTAATACCTCATTTCTCTCAACATTCGAACCATACTCTGATGATAAAGAAAATATCCCTCCTGATTCACATCTAATAAGAAGGAAACTGAACACAATTCGACCAAAGCCATGGGATTCGGATAGAAATAAAACGATTGACTATACTTGGACTTTGAAAGCGCCATCTCCTTCTCATCTTTCCTGCTTGTCAAAAAATGCTGCTAGTTTGCTCAATTCTTGCGATACCAATGACAGAGTAATGATTGGAAGGTTTCAACCACTTCACTTAAATCAAACACCATCACTTCTCGAGATAGTCTCCATCGAACGACCAACTGAGGATGTATATAAAAACTTATGCATTATCCGCTACAATATCGAAACATTTGGCAACAGACGACAAGTGAGGTCTATGGTGAGAAATGAGGATTACAACAAATTAGCTCCAACACAACCGGATGTTCCAAAACTGGTGGTTTTTATGGGATTCGATTCAGACAAGCATCCAATCTTTCACCCTATCAACTTCCCATCCAATATTTCCCTTGAGGAAGCTAAACAGCTAAGTAGATTAATAAAAAAAAAAAACACCTACTCAGTTGATCAGTATGGTTCGTATCGCAACGCTCTCGCAATTTGCTGTTGGAAGTGTAATCAGTTTTGAATCTCCTCAAATATCAACTCAGTTAACATTACCTAATGGAGATGTGGTGATGAATGCGCTACTGGTAAACTACAGATGTTTGCAATATGATGGTTTGATGATGGGAGTTCTATATATACCTGAAAAACACGCTAGCAACGTCAAACAAATTGGAACAGGAGTCATACTTGTAAGAAATCGTGAAGTTAGTAGATTTGGTTATCATCGACATGATATAATCACATTCACAGCATTACAAGCGATAGAAACGGCTCAAAACCTATCCAACAAACTTGATGATTCCAACCAGATGAAGTACTTTACTACAGATGAGGTTGTTGAGAACAAGGTCTTAGTGCTTTCAATGGGAGTGGGAAACACAACTTCTACATCTTTGAGAGAACCAGCGCCCCCTGGTGAAAACTATATTCAAAAAGAGCATGTCAGACAAGACAACATAGTGAGTATTTTTTATTCAATGTAAACTAACTGATATAAGTAATACTTCCAATTAGATAATATTTATTTATAAAGCAATTATTTTTTGTTTTGCTTTAGATAGAAGAGAGAGAATCAAAAACACTTGATGAAAATTATGCTCAAGAAAAAACAAACTGAACAATATAACTTGGTGAGTTACTTCCCTTTACTATATAATGTTAACTAACCAATGTAAAAAGAACTATAATTCAAATTTATGTAATTATTTTACATTTTTGTTTAATCATCCTATACTAATACATAACTTTTGATTTTAGTTCATTATGGAATCAAAAGTACATAGAACAGAAGTCTTCCTTCCTAGTTATAACATCAGTACAACAATGACAACATTGTAAAGAAAAAGACTATCAACCATTGATTGTCATTACAAGTTGTAGTGCTTTGAATTACTTAGTATTTACTAACTCTAGCTATATTATACAAGAATATTTTGCTACTTATTATGTAATAAATGTATATAATCATATATTGATTCAATGTAGTCTCCTCATTCTTCTCTTCTCTCTCAAAATATCATATGAGTTCGAGTTATGTAAAAAAATTATCAAAACTTGAATGTCATGCATTCAAAATGTATATGCCATAAGTTCAAATTAAGTAAAAAAATAATCAAAACTCAGATGCCACTTAAATGCCACTCAAATGCCACTCAAGTACCCCTCATTATGTAATCAGGTATATAAACATATAATTTTCATTTTTGATCAATATATTTGTTCAATGTAGATATATCTCCTCTCTCTATGTAGATATAAATATAGCCATAAATATGTACATAACTAACCATATATACATGAATGTATAGAAAACTAAAAAAATCTCTCTCCTCTCTCTCCTCTCTCATCTCCCATCTCTCCTCTCTCCTCTCTCCTCTCCCCTCTCTCTCAAGATACCATATGAGTTCGAGTTATGTAAAAAAGTTATCAAAACTTGAATGCCATACATTCAAAATCTATATGCCATATAAGTTCAAATTAAGTAAAAAACTAATCAAAACTCAAATGCCACTCAAATGCCACTCAAATGCCACTCAAGTACCCCTCAAGTAAAATACAATATAAACTCGGCGAATTCATCCAACGCCGTAACCCATTGTCTCAACTCCAAGGTCCAATCCACAAAAAAACACTTGGTAGGGAGATCTGCTCATATATTACTACTTGTAACTGTAGATTTTAACCATCTAGAGGTCTAATTTGCTGATTTTCCAACATATTTTATAGCATTTAATATACTTATTATGTAATAAATGTATATTATGCAATGTAAATGTAAATATATCCATAAATATGTACATAATTATCCATATATACATGAATGTATAGAAAACTAAAAAGTCTCTCTCCTCTCTCTCCTCTCTCTCCTCTCTCTTCTCTCCTCTCTCTTCTCTCCTCTCTCATCTCTCCTCTCCCCTCTCCCCTCTCTCCTCTCTCTCTCTCAAGTAACCATATGAATTCGAATTATGTAAAAAAATTATCAAAATGTAAATTTTAACCATCTAGAGGTATAATTTGACAATTTTCCAAGATATTTTATAGTATTCAATATACTTATTATGTAAATAACTAAAATTCAATGTAGATATATCTCCTCTCTCCTCTCTCCTCTCTCTATGTAGATATAAATATAGCCATAAATATGTACATAATTAACCATATATACATGAATGTATAGAAAACTAAAAAAATCTCTCTCCTCTCTCTCTCCTCTCTCTCTTTCTCTCAAGATACCATATGTATGTATGTATGTATGTATGCATTGATTGTCATTACAAGTTGTAGTGCTTTGTATTACTTAGTATTTACTGACTCTAGCTATATTATATAGGAAGATTTTCCCTACTTATTATGTAATCAATGTATATAATCATATTATTTCCCAAATACTGTAGATTTTAACCATCTAGAGGTCTAATTTGGTGATTTTCCAACATATTTTATAGCATTTAATATACTTATTATGTAATAAATGTATATTATGCAGTGTAAATGTAAATATAACCATAAATATGTACATAATTATCCATATATACATGAATGTATAGAAAACTAAAAAGTCTCTCTCCTCTTTCTCCTCTCTCCTCTCTCTTCTCTCCTCTCTCATCTCTCCTCTCCCCTCTCCCCTCTCTCCTTTCTCTCTCTCAAGTAACCATATGAATTTGAATTATGTAAAAAATTATCAAAACTTGAATGCTATATGAGTTAGAATTATGTATAGAATTATCAAAACTTAAATGCCATACATTCAAAATCTATATGCCATATAAGTTTAAGTTAAGTAAAAAAATAATCAAAACTCAAATGCCACTTAAATGCCACTTAAATGCCACTCAAATGCCCCTCAAATAAAAGACAATATAAACTCGGCGAATTCATCCAACGCCGTAACCCATTGCATAACCCCAGATAATGACCCCACAAAAAAACACTTGGTAGGGAGATCTGCTCATATATTACTACTCATGGTGACGCAATTTATGACCTCTTTTGCATAGAGCTGTGTGTTTGGTTTATTATGAAATCGTGTTGTGATATATGTTATATGTAGAAATAAATCTATACATAATACTTTAATCTTCCTAGTTGCGAATTTTTTGTGATAATTTTATTAAGCAAAAACAAAAGCAGAGAGAGCATTCATAGCCATTGCTCCATCTGTTTGGGACTACAACAGTGAGCAGACGCTTTATATGATGTCTTTTCAAAATAACGTTTTATAGCAATGATTGAGCTGACTGTTTTCAGTGAAATGTTAACTATTTGGTTAAGTTTGACAAATTCAGGGAAAGACATTGGTTACAGTTTTTTTAAGTCATGTGACTGCATTCACATCAGTGATGAAGCACTTCTTCTATGTAACCAGTACCTTTAAGTAGCAAGATCATATAGTGATTACCTGATGATTGTGATTAGCGTTAGAAGATTCACCTACTTGTCTATCTGGTGAAATCGATAAGGTAATTGCTGGTATTTTAGGTCTGGTAATCTTTAAGATTGGATCGAGATCGGAACATGACTAGCCACTTTCTTGATCAGCAACAGCAGAATGCAAACTTTATACCACCTCTTCCAATAATCTCATTTCATGACAGACAAGTACTGTCTGAATATCGACCTGAGAACGATCGACGATGAAATGTCTAGCGGCGTGGGCAGAGAGATTAAAGATTACATCAAGCTCAAAATCAGCAATGGAGCTTCTGACGCTTGCAAGGCTTTTGTGTTTTTGGTCAGTGACAAAGCCGTATCATTTTTAAACAACGAACTTGGAACTATAGAACAATAAAATGGACGATTTACTACCAAAACACCCCCACAACGCCCTAATATGTGGGCGTACAAACTCGGGCAAGACATATCACACGCTAAACATTATAGACAGGTATTACTCGGGACGCTTTGATCACGTGTTTATAATCTGCCCGACATTTCACGACAATAAGACTTACGACGACATCAAACACCCTATTTTAAAAACATGTCATGTATACTCCAACGGAGACTTGGTGAACACGCTCAATCATCTCATTAAAATACACTCCAAGGGAGGTAAACTGTCCGGTAAAAATTCGCTAATCATTATTGACGACTGCAGCGCCGAAAAATATCTAAACAAACATCGAACGTCGCTGAGCAAGATCGCTTTTAGTGGTCGACACTCGAACCTCACAACCTGGTTCATAACGCAGAGATACGTATCGGCTCCCAAAGATTTTAGAGAAAATGTACACTGGGTACTGATTACTAAAAACATGTGCAAAAAACCTTTCGAGACTCTCACTAGCGAAAACGACATTATACCTTCCGAGCATCACTACGAGATAAAAAAAGGGTTGGTAAATACATTTATGCTGTTTGTCAACACCGTCAAGGGAGAATTTCTGATATTGAAAAAATGATTGAAAAAATATTCTACTTTACCGGATCAGTCTTCTTCTTTCTGTGCTGCATAATAATCCTCAAGTGTTAATTGACAACGCGGAGGTTTTTGAGGTATAATAAAATGGAGTCGATTATTGTAATTCCGAAACAGTCCGATGGTAATGTCAGTACGTATCGCGAGAGGTTGGTCAAGGCCCGGGTAAATACGGAGGAAGACATTAGTAAAATGTCAGACAACCAAGTCAAAAAAATATACCTAAAACACGAGCAGGGGATAGTGGATGGTGTGCGTGATCAAGTTTGCAAGTTTTTCGCCAAGGGGTGGGTAAAGGCGATCGCTAGGTTTGCACCACTTACCAACGAGGAAGAGTTTGAAAAAACAATAGGTAACGACGTTTTTGTGAAAGCCGCTATTAAAAATTACTTCCCCTCCATATATTATGATTGGGGCGGTTACCTAGCTCCGTTGTCGATATTGGCTACTACTGTGACCAGCATAGATTATGGTACAATAAATGTCAGATCCAAAGATAACCAAGAACCCGAAGAGGACGAAAGTTGCAACAACTCAGGAGGTGGAAGCGAAACCACTCAGTAAGGGTCTCGAAGAAAATTTCAGCGATGAACTAACTCAAACACCAGAGATGCCTAAACAGCTGGTAAAAAAGGATGTAGAAAAAAACTCAGGTATTTGGAAGTACGTGCTCGGAGGGAGCTTTGTTCTCGGTATCGTGTACCTGGTTACAAAAAGGTCAGATCCTAAGATCACAAGAATATCTGTACCCGCATCGCAGTCACAAGCGCAACCACAGCCGCAGCTTCCACAATTACCACAGGCAAATTCCAACAAAAAAAATAGAAAATTTTAGTATAATAAATGGCAAGCGCTAATATAAAAGATATCGGTAACGCGCTGTACAACGGCGCTCTGATGGCAGTGGGAGTAATCGCCACTAGAATGGGACTAAAGGCGATGGGTTTCAGGGATAGACCTCTAGATATGAAACCAGCTAGCGTTGGTATGCTAGCCGGGGAGATTGGTGTTGCCAACTACGCCGTGCAAAAATTTTTACATAATTTTATACATCTAGGTGTATAAAATTACATCTTGTCATACTCCGCCAGTTTCTGTCTGATTTTATTGTATTCATCTACAATTTCATCAAACTCGTCCTCATCTATAAAATTATCAACTAAATGGCGAGATAGTTTTCGGTCTATCTCACTCATACCAACGCGCAATATCGTGTGTTTCTCGTCGTGTTTGAACTTTTTCTTGTTGTATTGCTTGGTAATTGGGGTAAGAGTTAGGGATATCAGTGCAGACACCGCCCCTAAAACAGTAAACACGGTACCTATTGGCATACCTACGACTGTAAAAGTAGTCACTACTCCAGTTGTCGATTGTATCACAGCTAGCGATGAAAATACCGTCGACACGTTTTCTAAATTGCTCACAGCCTTGCCATATTTTCTACAATATTCTTCTCTCTTGACAATTAATGATGAAATATCAGTTCTCATGTCTTTTACCCTCTTATATCTTTGCACACCACCATCGGGTGGGGTTGGAGGATCTTTTTCCATATATTGTAGTTTTAAACCTTCCGTATCCAGTGGTACTACCTGAAGCTGCTCCTTCGTAAACGTTCTCTCTTCAATACCCTGAAGCGTGTACAGAGAAGGTTGATTCTCCCACGAATGTATCTCGTCAATGTCATACACATCTACCGACCAAATCGCATCAGTCGCTCTGTATCGGGTGTCATTATGCTCTTCTCCAGGCTTGTACAGATAGCGTACCAAAGTATCTACAGGGTAAAGCTAAGATACATCATTGTACTCTGGCTGTTTGACGCTTTCGAGTTTTATTGCCTCCGCGGGCTTCATACCAATCATTTTTGTTTCTTGGCCATTTATCGCGGTCACAACGCCAGACAATCTGCTCACCCATTCGCGGTTGGTCTTTTTATCTTTAATCTCTTTATCGTACTGATGCGCAAACAAACGCTCCGCCAACGTTTTATTAAAACGTTCGACAAAGGCTACCTTTTTCTTATTTAGAGATCTTACAATTTTTACATCATGCTTCTTCATCAACTCTGTAAACACACCCATAAATTCACGACCCTTGTCACTCATTATCTCTTTGGGATAGTCAAGTGGTGACCTCTCGTATATATGTTGGATGGCATTGGCAGCGTCAACAGCAGTTTTACTTTTTAATGGCTCGGCCTCTTTATACCTAGAAGCAATGTCTACCACAGTCAACGCATACTTGTATTTGCTATCGACCGGCAGGCTTAAAAGATCGATCTGGTGCGTGTGGTTGGGCTGGTCTTGAGTGTAGTGAGGAAATTTTATGCGCTTAGGTTTTGGTTTATAAATCTGGTAAACTGGTTGACGATCAAGCCAATGTTGAATTTCTTGTTTGGTAAGCTCAGGAACTTTCTTTTTTAATTTTCCAGCAGCCATTGTACCACTCTGGTAACCAGCTGGAGAATAGTATATTTCCTTTAGTTTTTAAAATAGGTTGACGGATTTTTTATTTGGTTAACTGATTTTCTATTTGGTCGACGGATTATTTATTTGGTCAACTGATTTTCTATTTGGTCCACGGATTATTTATTTGGTCTATGGTTTTTTTATTTGGTTAACTGATTTTGTTTGGATGATGGATTTTATAACCAACAAATTGGTTATAAAATATAACGTCAGTTAGGCCCATTTAACATCGTGGTAGGAATGTCCACTACCATCAGTCTTTTTTACTAGTCCGCAGTAAATAAACTGTTTACCCGGCAATGCACATTCAAACACGTACTTGGGAAGGTAAACCTTACATTCTTCATCAGTATCTTCATTAACAACAGTAGCTACAAAGCTTCCATATCTAGTAGGCTTTGGATCCGAGGTTTTGTACATGTGTGGTACTAGCTGTGGCAATTCGCTTAGTTTTTGCACAGCTGCGGGTTGAGCTGCTCCAAAAGTGATTCCATTGATTGTGTGTGGCATTATTTATTATAACAAAATTATCTTTAAGCCTCCATAATTAAAAGTGAGTCTCTTCATGAAAATTTATTTGATGCTTTAAGACATTCCCAAATATCATAGTTTTCCTCACAAATAATTCTCTGTATTTCGATTTGTAAGCTTTCTTCATAAGTCATGTCATCGTCCTCAACCTCGTCTTCCTTGTCTTCCTTGTCTTCATACATGAGAACAGCTATGTCAGACTTTACCTCATATGGATCCCTATCAAATATTTCACTAAGAATCTCATCTTCTAATTCATCATTGCTCATTTCTTTATAGTTATCTATATTTAGCTTCAGAGCCCTCTCCTCATATTCCTCACGAAGCGATTTAGTAGTAGACATTTATGATTATACAAACTCTTTAACTATCTGTCAATCTCAATGTCCTACTTTTTGACCCCGATTGATACTTAAAGAATTTGTTGTATATAATAAAGGAACGGTGTTTTACAACAAGCAAGCTTGACCAGCACATTGTCCTGTAGTCGCGTGTCATATGACAGCCGTATACACCAAACCCCAATGTGTTCTGTTTCTGCATTTTCCACAGTTTACGCTTTGGAAAATACAACTTTTAGAAATTTAATACTGCTAAGAGAAGACAACTCAGGGCAAATATCCGAGGGCGAAAAAACTGAGCCAGAACACCCATTTCACATACTAACTACTATTGAGCCTGCGGTAAAAGTCTGCAAGCGAAAAATGAGAAGATGTTCTTATCCATATCAAGCCTTGTTGCAGTACTGCCATACACCTACAAAATGCTTATCAACCAGCCCCATGGAGAGACTAATTGGGGGTTACACCAGGTCAACTTTACCAACTATCGATACCACGACAGCACAAAAACAAAATAGCCACAAAGAAAAAAAAACAGAAACGGTGTGAAGTTGCAGCAACAACAACTCAAGGTCAGTCAGCCGGTATTGGCACAAGACTATAACAAACACAAAAGCAGTTGGAAGAAAGCTAAAGATATACAACAATTATCTGGAAGATCGTATAGAAAAGAGTTAGATGGAGACATCTTGCGCAGGAACTTCAGCCAATAGGATAAAAGAGGCGAGTTATAGAAAACAAACATGTAGTAAACCATAAACTGTCAATGTAACAGAACTATTCCTTAAAACAACATTACTCCAAACAAACGTATCTTATGGTGTATAACAACAGAGCTGTTCACGAATGACATTTTTCGTAAACCAAATCAAATCATTTGAATTGTGAGTTGAATAAATCCAAATCACAGTCAGCTGCACTGAATCAAATTAACTCAAATCAACAAAATCTAAAATCAAAGTTCCCAGTGTGGTGATTTGTGAATCATAGGCAAATCAATAATCACGCACATTTTTCTAATTGCCCAATCAATAAATTACTCAATTAATTAGCCACCATCTATTGTTCACCACTGGTTATTGAGGCCATTGAAAAACTGGGCCACCACTGATGTACCACTCTTACCACTCTTTCTACGTTCTTCGTCGTTTTTTTTTCAGATATCGCACCACCCACCAGTAAGTGCGTTTTATGTAACAAACAGGCAAGATGGATTCAGCATCAACTGTGCTGTGCTTTCTAAGTCAAAGTTTTATGGCAACTCAGTGGCTGCCATGATGGATGGTGTGAGTAAGCTAACACTACTCAACTTGGGTGAGGAATACTCCATCACTATACCGTATGGCTATGCGAAAGGCATCATTACTGGCTCTCTTACTATGGAACTTGGGGGAAAGGTGACCCTGAGCTGTGACAGAACAGGTTACAAGACAGAGCTGGATATAGTGGTTATTGAAATTTTTTTTTGCCTGAAGTGGAAGTAGGAAACTTAAGTTACAGGTATTCCAGTAGTTCTTTGCTTCTAACATCAAAATCACAGGGTTTTTTCAGTAGATAGATAAATATGCTCTTACTGTGGTAGATTTTAGTGCACACTAGTAGTAAACAGGTCGTTTACACTAGAAACCTTGCGAGACGATGCACTAGACTTTTACCCTCAGCGTTTGGCTAATAGCTGTTGGGCAGAAAGTCCTACTGTGCCGGTGGCATAGTGAGCAGGGCCGGTAGTGACCCCTGCAGGGTCAATAGTGACCCCTACAGGGTCGGTAGTGACCCCTACAGGGTCGGTAGTGACCTCTACCGATCCGGTACAGCTGTACTGGGCCGGCACAAGATGGCCGCCTTAGAGGAGGATCTGCAAAGATGTCTAAGAACTTAGTCAAGGTCGTAAACAGGAAGTACTTACCCCTAAATTACCAACTTCATGGACCTAACTCTACGTACAGCCTGGGAACCCTGTAGGAGCATTCATTGGACAATCAGGAGAAAGGACTCCGCCGTTAGCCACTTGGCACCTCCCTTTATTATTTACATTGCATTGTTGATTGGTTGATTATTTATATAGTTAATGTAATTGGTTAATCTGCTTCCTGTGCATTGACTGTTATATGTTTTGTGCTTGTCAGCTCTCCTATAAAAGGAGAGCACCCACTGTTAATCTTTGCATTCATTACAATGTTGCCATGGCATATACTCTTATATTGCTAAACCCTAGAGGAATAATTACCCTCAGGACAGCTTAGAGAATAAAGCCATTATAACAGACACTACTCGGTACTGTTTGTCTGAGCCATGGGCTCTTGCCTTACCGGGTAATTCGGTTGCCCTATACAGTTGTCACTGTCGGTTAGCACAGTGTCCCCTCTGGAGAGAGGTAGAATACTCGAGATTAGTGGATATCCGTGGTAACAGACCGGAATCCATTACATTACCACCACCAACTTATGATTGCTGGCTACTAATGGAGTAAAAAAATAAGACAAATCTTGCAAAATTTTGTAAAATGTACGCACTCGCCCACTCCTATAAGTTATCTTTCGAAGGAAAAACGTGCTGATCAAACTTTTTGCAAATCAACTTTTTGAGACACTGAAAACACATAATATTTCAAAACCTATTGAAGATCGTGGATGAGAGGTTCATGTTAATAGCTAGTCTCTTGATTTTGTTCATAGTGAAGAATGTCGCACTTCTATGATATATATATAATATATCTATATAATATTCATCTATCAGATGATCTATATAATATTTTGTAAATCTCCCATCTTGCACTGAACACTATTATTTCAAAAATCTAAAATACTACCTATTGATAAATTAAATACCTTCAGATCATGCATCCGGGCCCACTCTGTGGATGCAAGCTTTCCAAATACTAGTTCATATAGAGTGGTTATCTAGATTTGGAATTTGTTATGTCTAGATATAGACCACTGTATCAATGTCTAGAAGTAGTAATATATGAGCAGATCTCCCTACCAAGTGTTTTTTGTGGGGTTGAATTCCGGGGTTGATGCAATGGGTTACGACGTTGACTAGAGTCGCCGAGTTAATATTGTATGGCATTTAAGTTTTGATAACCACTCTTCTGGTGGTAAGAGCCACCACCAGAACATACGTTTGTTTGGAGTTATGTTGTTTTAAGTAATAATTTTGTTACATTGACAGTTTAGGTTTATTACATGTTTATGTTTTTTTAAACTCACCTCTGTTTTTTTACTGGATGTTGGGAACTCGGCTGGTAGCCACTTTTAGCTTTATAAATATATGTAAAGAGAGGCACCTCTACACAGGCGCTTGCTTCCGGCTAGGTTCTATTGGTCGCTAGCTGACATCTAACTCAAAGAGTAATGTTCAAATGCGTTGGCTCAGGCCGTAAATTGACCATTCATACTAACCAAATGCTTAACAAGCTGCTCAGTTTTCCATTTTTATTTACACACTGTATATAATATCGTTTGATTATTATAATAATTATTATTAAGTTGTCAGAAATTCGAAATGATAATTAGTGAAAAACGAAAGGGAAATTTGCAAAAAAAAACCATAATGGTGTATGAATTGATTAAATTAAAAAAGAGGAAAGATATATGAGGAAAGTAAAATATTATCAAAAAATATATAAAGAATGGGAGTTACGAAACTGGTGAACTGCCACTAACCCATACTGCTAACATTTACTTACTCAAAAATTATTACAAAAAAGCGAAATAAAATGGCACAATTTTTCTAATTTATATTGAATTCTCTCAATTCTTCCTCTTTCAAGGGGGTTTCAGGGGAAAGCCACTGAACATCTATTCATAATAGTAATTAATAGTAGTACGCTCTACTCGGCTTTGCCCAGCTCTGAGTTTTTTGTTGGACATTTAGTACCACACAATATGATTTTATTTTATGCCCGTTTCGAGAGAACGGCCTGAGCTTGGATAAGAATAATTTTATCTGTCGGTCTTGAGCATAACAATAACAAAGCCCATCATTGAGTTTGAAATTTGGCTTACTCCTATCCACCAGGTGCCCCTTCTCTCAAACGGGTCTCTTCACATGCCTCATGCCTATCAATGATCTCTGAGAAATGATATTCTACAAACATAGCCTCTGGCCCAAGCACATGTATTAAAACTTTGGCTATGTTTAAAACTCTGCCGTTAGTGCCCCTGACACTATTGTATTTAGCTCACTGTCGTAACACTTCATAAAGATCGGGTTTTCAAGTTGAACGCGTGTCTCCTATTTACATTAACAATAAATGTTATGCACAATCTTCTTTGCAAACAGGTTTCCTGGTTCTATTCGATGTTCTTTTACTTACTTTTACTCAGTACTAACATTCTCTGCTCTTCATTACAGTTGATGAGAATGCCTATCTCAAAACTCAGACAAACGATTTAAAGGAATTGCCTATATCTACTTAGAAAAGTAATCTGCAATCAACAAGTATGATGTTGACTCAAACTCAAAACTTTCAATTCTTGTCCCCTTCAATGGTGTAGTTGCGAAATACTGATGCTCAGTGTTTGCTCCCACTTCTTCTAGTTTCTCCTGTCTCACATGCCCATTGGGACTTGAACTGTAACATCTTGAGCTAGCACTACACATAGTATTTCGATCACTGAAGAAGTGTTTACAGTCAAAAACTGTCCGATTTGTGATGTGACAATGATAGCACTTAACATAAGGGTTTCCTCTAAGTATCTGTGAAAAACTATTGTAGCGCCCTTCTTTGTCTCGTGGAAATCTACAACGAGGTTTACCATACTTGTAGATCAGCTTAGCTAAACTTCTACCCCAATAGTAGCGCCTTTCACAGTCTTTATGATACATCCTGTTCCCGTTATCATTTTCTCTTTGGTTGTTAACACGAGTCTATTTCTATAATCTATTGGCCACCACCGTTCATCCTCACCACTGCTAGATGGTGATTCACTCATTTGTTTACACTTAGTCTCCACTTGCCTTTCACTGCTATGCACTCTAAACATCCAGCTTTTTGAACTAGGCTCACCATACCCTAAATCAAATCGATTCCCACCTGTTTCAGTTTGAGCTTGCTAAATTGTTGTCTCTAGCTTATCAAATAGCTTCTCTACTTTGTCTAGCCAGAACCTGGTCTCTAACATGGTTCTTATCTATCGCAAGTTATTCGATCTCTTGCATGAACTTGATTTTCAACTCCAAATTTTTTAGGCCATTGATAGCAGCAATGACTGATAAATTTAGTCTCACTTCATCATTGTTCGTCAAATCATTATTCCAGGTTATTCTTCAACTCTCAACAAATGATCCAAATCCTTCTCACCGGCTGGTTGGTTGATTGCCGTAACTATTTGGGTTTTAGCGTAAATTGACACCTGATTGTTCAAATTTTCCTTTAAAGTTGCAAGCTTATTTGTCAGTTTGAGTATCATCATCACACCAAAACCTAACGTTTGCAGTGTTTTTCTCTTGCCCTTCCCTATTGCTGTTAGCAGTGCTAAGGTTTTTACTTGCCTGGAAGGCTTGGCTGATTGGTAGCTCTATTTACTGCTCCTGTTCGCGCTGTAGTTTCAATAGCCATCTCTAATTTAGAATACAATCATCCCATGACTTGAACATATCATCTTGATCTATCAACAGTGAAGTAATTTTTTTCAGAACCATTGTCACTCAGTTGTGAATATGAAATTAAAACAGTAAGTCAATATAATAAGTAATCACTGTTCATGGACTGTGAAAAAAGTTGTAGCACAAACAAAAAACCAATTGCTGTTTGGAAGGAAAACAACACTTCAGCAATTAACCCAACACTCCACGCTTAAGAATATTAGCAACCACAAACAACCAGTTCTCAAACAAAAAAGATAGCATAGCCCCAATTTTTATCACAAATGTTTACACTTTACAACTATAACGATATCACTGCACAAATATTATTATAAATAATCATTGCCGCTTGGATATAACACTAACATTACCAACAATAGCATTAACTAAAACTGTAACAAAACACTGACTAACACTTTATTTAACAACAATACACTATCGCTTATCAATATTTGTTTTTTGTCAACAACTCCGCTCACTTTTATGATCTCTAATCACAATGACTGTCTTTCACAACCAACTCGATAATCTACTGGTCCTACTTGTAGTCTACTAGAGTGATTGTGTGCAGCTTGTAGGATGTATGGTATAGCTACATACGCTGGATTGTTGAGTCGATTCACTTGTC
This sequence comes from Cryptosula pallasiana, assembly GCA_945261195.1. Lineage (NCBI taxonomy): Eukaryota > Metazoa > Bryozoa > Gymnolaemata > Cheilostomatida > Cryptosulidae > Cryptosula > Cryptosula pallasiana. Next base: position 8,151,158 of record OX183130.1, on the reverse strand, counting down.
GACGTTGTGCGCGGCTGCAGACTGCGAGGAATATAGCTGTGTACGAGGAGGATAGGAAGGGGGAATGGAAGCACAAGGTGAGGCCAGGATTGTGAAATATCAGTCTATATAATAAATGACATGGGTAGCTGATACCCTCATTGATATACCACCCTCATTGTATTCTGTTGCTTGTCTAGCTATCTCTTGTCTCATTTCTTTATTTTTCTCCTTGTTACTGAACCAGCCATGTTACTTGTCAATCAACCTTTTAGCCAAATACGCCCTATCTAATTTTTTATTTATAACACTTGAACTTGTTTAATGAGACTTCTGTGGTGCAGCATCTGCAATTTTTTTCTTCATCTATCCTTTTTTATCTTCTTTTGTAACATGTGGTTAGCTCTTAAGTTAACCATAAATTCTTGTTGATTTACATAGGCGGCTTTCATGGAAGAAAAACGCAATTGAAAGAGTTTAGTTGAACAGTGATACAGTTTTGACAAACGTCATTCACTGCTTGAAGAAATCTGCGTTTTGGCTTGTTTTCGTTCATTGTAATCATTGCTAAACAATACAATATCCATTTAAAAGACAACTCCCGATGATAGTAAAAAAATTGTGATGTTGTATACCCTTTAGTTTGAGCAACCGAGTCTCTGGCAGAGGACTAAGATGGCCGTTAAGGCACTTCCTGGTGAGTTAGTCAAGTTTGGTGGAGAAGCAAGAGAGCACTTCAAACCGCGGTATTGGGCAATGGAGCATGGCGACTACAAGTATGAGTGGAAGTTGAATAGTCAGAAGGCAATTGATGAGTGGGTGGGTGTAATTTATACCTATCCATTGCATTACTTCTACATATATATTGGTTGGGCTGTCTATATCTAACCATTGCCATTCCTCTCTCTGTGGGCAGTGCCGTCTATACCTAACTGTCCCTTTATCTGTATGCATTGTTGTATATAACTAACCATCGTTCTCTCGCTATCTGTAGGCGGTGTTATCTATGCATAACCATCACTATCCCTCTACCAGTAGCCTCACTGTCTATATCATTCATCACTACTGTACTGTCTATCTTCAGTCATTAAAGCACCCTACATGTATGTTCACACTGAGTGTCTTCTATACCTAGCCACCACTATTCCATTCCCCTATATGTAATTGAAGTATCATTACTAGATTGTGTCCACTGATAATGACATGGACCAAGGCTACAGCACTGGACAGACAACGCTAACCAATCAGAACTGTATGATGTTCCATGGCTTTCTCAATACTCGTGTACCTGACGATGGCAGGACTCGTTATGCTGGATACGTAAATGTTAAATCTCCTGTACAACTGGTTAGTGACGTCAGTCTTCTCATGCACTTGTGATGTAGTCAGACAGGATGTTTTAGAGCAGCCATCTTGTTAATGAGTGCATTGTATTGTAGAAGTCGTTCTCTAGGCTAGTACCATATGATTGGGTTGGCTTCACTCATCTCATCATCAGATGTAGAGGAGATGGTAGGACTTATGACTTGAATGTAAGTTGTCCTCTCTTTTAACTTGCCATAAAGTTGACTTTCACTCTACAGTACTTGAGGTCCTTAACTGTCAAAAGCCATCATATTTGATAGAAGACCACAAGCTAGTTGTTTCCCGTAGCGATCTTACTTCTTACAATCACTTGGCTGTATTACTGAACCAACAACAATAAAGGCCGCTGCAGTAAAGAGTGAATCGGCAGACGCGGTTTCGTGAAAATTTGTGCTAATTTTGCAGGCTGTTAGCAATTTAGCGTGTTAAATATTTCTTCTGTCCCGTCCTTCGTTTCCATGAAATTCTCATCTGTAACTAGTTAACCTCAAACAGCGAGTTGACATAATTTTGGTTTTATTTATGTGTGAAGTGCTTCCCGAAAACTGATAAAAGTATTAGTGATTTGATAAGCTGATGATCGATTGGTCGCAATCAGTGTAGTTAAGTGTGAATAAGGTAAGGATGGCCGATAGTGTCCTGCCTCTTTTACAGAAACGGAGCAAGGGTTAAAACATGGCGCACGTGCAGCGACCTCCACACTGTACTTAAGGCCTCTCCACGCACACCGGTCTAAGACCTCAAATACAGTACTGCGAGAGGAACTTTCCTCCTCTGGTCTGTTGCTGCTCTTTAAATATGGTGGTTGAGTACACGACGGTGCAGCTTGGGTACTCACGACTGAAAAGATCCAAGTAGAGAAAGTCTGTGCAGCAGACCTGCACTGACCATTCAGCGCCAAGGAATGAATCACGACTCATCAAACTGCTGGCTAATATCAAACATGCTTGGTATTCAACGATCGGGCGTACGGGGAAAAAACGATTCGTTCATGGTGAAATAAACAGTCATTTTTTGGTTTTCCGTGATAAAACCTCTGCGTAGGTGGAGAGGCCTTTACTGGTCTCCATTAATAGATCAGCATTAATAATTAACGTCATCAACGTGTGTAAAAGCACTCTTGATTTGTTTTTACTGCGTAATTTTTATCAAATCAATAAATATAATCTTATCTCAGCCCACTTTGATGATATATTTGTGTAGACTCGCTTTAATGTGAGGCTGAGGCATTGTCGCTGTTTTGTATTGCAACTCATTTTGTGGGATTTATTTTTTTCAAACATCAAAGTGTGTTATGTAGTCAATACCAAAAATAATTGAGAATTAATGGATATTTAATGTTTACTAATTTAAAAAAATAGTAATTTTTTATTCTATTTTTGTTTTGGCCATTTTAATTTATTTAGCTTGTACTTCAGACTAGTCAATTACTGCAGTTGTTGTTGAATACTTTTCCTATACAAATAATCAGTTAATCTTGGTTCTTTGATAATTTCAAACTCAAAGTCAAGTTTTTAAATTGTAAACTGTATGATGATATGCGTTGGATTATTATTGATAAATGAATATTTAGACATTTGTGACACGTTTATTGCACAACCGGAAACCAACTGTGTTCTTGCTAGATTATAATGAACCATATTAAAAAACAACATCCCTCTTATCCAGTGAGTTGAGGGTGAGAAAAATGTACACAATAGGCGTTTTCCGCAAAGTTCGCATGAAGAACTGTACGAATTTACAAGTGTTCTCGAAAGTGGATGCACACGAAGCTAGCAGAACATGGTGCCATGCATAGAAACAAATTTATTGAGTTATCTACTCTTGCAACAATTATAGTTCGTACAGGCTTAAAGTTGAAAAATTGATAATAATAAAATAATATTTATTATTATTATTATTAACATAATAAATAATTTTTCCGCTAAAACAAAACTAATAATTAATTGCTCTTAGCACCGCTAATTAATTGTTAATTGTAATGGTTAGATATTTCACATGATAAGTTATTGTAATTATTCTGGCCTTGCATCAACAATAGATGCTCGCATGATGATGACTCGTTGTTATTGTTGCTGTATCCAAACTGGAAATATTGATTGCCATAAAACGGTTCTGTTTTTAATTGGTAAGCATAAATACAGACACGCCAACTCTTGATTTTCAAACCAGCGTTGTTTCTCGCTATCATCTTCGCTTTGAATTTCTTGCGAAACTACAGCGTGAAAAAAATTATATTTTGTACTTGCCAAAACGAGAGAAATTAGCCCATTTATCACTATCGTACCTTTGCCCAAACTTAGCCGGAAACTCCTAATAGCACAAGTGAGTATCGCATCTAAAACAGTCTACAAACTGCATAACCAGCCACAACTGCAGGCGATTCGTCTATTTAAGCTTATGGCTGACTAGGCCATAATATTTGAGTATTGATTGCAAGAGTATTGATTTTTGGCACCACTTAGCATGCTTTGTGTTTGCATGTGAATTGTCCAATAGTATGGTATCATCTTTCAGAATCTAATTTTTTATCTCTGGCATTACATAGTAATCAAACCATTTTGATTTTCTTCACTTTCTATATAGAGCATCAGACCACCCAACATTCGCTGGCTGGCTTTACGACAGGTTAGAGGTGAACCTGAGCCCTCTGTGCCAGCAAGTTAGGTGCCTGCGCTCCATAAGGGTTGGCTTCTTTGTTTGACTTTGGACCAAGCACCTCTGCATCCTTAGAAACCGACAAAGAAACTTTTGATTTAGGCACCATAAAGTCCTTCAATAAAAAATTTACTAACAAAGCTACTTACCGCATAGCAACAATCATAATTGTTTTGGTTGCTATGTAAAATTAGACCACTTCTATCTATGAATTGTGCCCACAATTATGAAAAATAATAGTGCTGCATGAATGCAGTTTATCTGACTTGAGTACCTGTACCATGTCACTTCACCAGACTGTTGCATCTGCCCTGGTGAGATCGCTCCCTGATCTACCATCTCTTTGAGTTTTTTAGGTTTTCTCTCAGAGGTAGTGGTATGTTTCTTGGCGCAAAGATGCAGACGGGCTTGTGGTGCTCTTTCAACGGAATTTGGTAGGAGTAACCTTTGAGCAAATTGAGGCATTTAAATACCCTAAAAAGTCATTGATGATGTCTTTAGTCACCTCCCTGATGTCGCAAGTGACGAGTTAAAGTTTGTCACAAGCGACTCTGCTCAGCAGCCAGGCAATTTTCTTCTGTATGACATAGATGGTCTCTTTGCGCTCCCTCCCTCAATACTTGAGGTTTGCTTGAAAGTTCCTGTGACTGAATCCTCTTGCCACCAAGCCCATAGAGTTGAACTCCTGAATTTTGAAATCTCATCTCTTTTAACCATTGTACCTGATCACTCTGCCACCAGCACGGGGGTGTAATTTGAAACCTGTATTTTGTTCGTTTACTCTAATGTCAGCTTTCCAACCATTGACGATGAGTTGGTTGTATTGGAACTCTCTGGTGAATTAGAATTCTGTTGAGCCCTGTTTGACCTGGACGGACCTCAACTGGCACTGTTTCTGGCTCTACAAATTTGCCACAATTCCTACAATCTGCGTCTTTGGCCATGTAATCTTTTCTATAGTGTGACAGCTCTCTCCCACATCTGGGGCGCTTCACTTGACTGACAATCTTTGGCCCGTCTGCAAAATGAGTCGGGAGGGGGGGGGGCACCTTGATTGCTAGTCTTGCTAGTTTTTGACCTTTGAGTCTTGTGTTGTGGCTCTTGACTGCATCCACAGCTGCAGTTCCAGCACCATTTCTAGTCACTGAATGCATCACGGTAGAGGTAACTCAACTACTCGGACAAATCCTCACTGCTTGAGCTAGTTTCAATGTATTACCATGTGAAATTAGCTTCTTGCACACACCGTCGCCACTCATTCCCAGGCCAGTTTTATCCCTTAACATCACATTGTAAGGTGAACCTCCATTATTGTTACCTGCTGCATCGAGATAATTATATCCGCATTAATCACCTGGTGATCAGGATTCAATATAAAATGCATCAAAACATTCATTAGGCAGTTGATTGCATATGTTGGACCTGTAACATTCATGTACGATGTTTCTCTTACCCACACAGTGTAGTTCTGAGGCTCTTAATATAGCATCTAGTGATTGGTCAGTAATTATAAAGTCCACTGGGATTGGACTGCTTGTGAAGCATTGCCACCCAAAGCATATAACACTAAAAGCACAACGGTATTCTTCTGCAACATTTGAAAACCTAGACAAAACAAAATGACTACCATCTGCTCTTGAAGCATCCATTTATTGAACTCAAGCATGCTATCAAGTTGACCAGGCGGGTATACTCTAGGCGTAAGGTACTGTATATAACAATTGCTGATGTACCATCTCCTCTTCATCACCGATCCCACTGCTGCCACCATGTATGATGGATGATGCGTTGGATTATTATTGCTAGCGGAATATTTAGACAATTTGTGCCGTGTTTATTGCTCAACTGAAAATCAGCTGTGTTTTCGCTAAATTATAGCGAGCTGTATTAAAACACAGCAAACTCTTTTTGGTTTTTTGAATATATTTTGTTGACAAGTAGCAGTTATGGTGATTTTAAACACCTGATCTGTTTTTGTCACATGTTGTCTAATTGTTAGGTCATAGCTCCAAAATCTCAAATAATAGCTCGAGGGAAATAACTTAGATCATTTGAGTAATTCAACCCAAGTGAGCAGCTTCCATGTTATCGCGTTTATAGTTGAGAGTCCATAAATGAAGGATATTGATGATTAGCATATTTTTCTTTGTTGGTCTATTTACTTATTTGAAGTGATCCCTGTAAATATTGCGGAATGGTTTGGTGAGTGATAAGAGTGAAAGGTGATTAGGCCCAGCATGTGGCAGAGAATATGTCCTGGCATGTGGCAGTGGACATGTCCTGGCATGTGGCAGTGGGCATGTCCTGACATGTGGCAGTGAACATATGCCCAAAATTTGAAATTAGTTTGTTAAAAAAAGTTGCAAATGTGTTTCGCTCTGAAATTTTATTAAGAAAATATTTTTTGTCGTACTTTTGAATTTCTTTTTTTTTCTGGTCACAGACACAGATTATCGTCAAACACCCGTTAAAGGAAATGTTGACTCAAGATGATAGTTAAAATCTGATGCAATCTCAATTTGCTGTGAAACTATATGTTTGGTTTGAAATAATTATTAATGTTGTTTATTTTATTTGGTTTTTTATTAATAATGTCATTTGTTACTGCTCTGTTATGATATTTTTCATTCACCATTGCTTATTGTTTCTACTTGCTGCCTTACTGCCGCTATTTGATGCGGCGTATGAACGTTGAAGCTGAAAATCGCAGCCTCAATATAAGTAGCTATACATGTTTTAGCAAACTGAAAAATAGCTGTTGACTGAGGTGGTAATTTTCGAGTCAAGTGTAAAATTGTCCGTTCCATCAATGTCAGGGGAGACAAATTACAATAAAACTTTTTTAGCGGAAAGATGGAACACGGTGAAACATGTGCCAGCACACTGTTTATATGTACTGTGTATATTTTAGTACTGATGTACTTACTGAATGTGTGTACTTACTCCATATATGCACTGTATGTACTTACTGTGTATATGTACTGTATGTGCTTACTGTGTATATGTACTGTATGTGCTTACTCTATGCATGTACTTACTATATGTACTTACTGTATGTATATACTGGCTGTACTTACTGTACATACTCAAGGCCATTTGTTTGTTATAGGTTAATATGGATAATTACTATGATATTCAGTGGAATGACATTTACAGCTTTGCTTTGTACACCAGGGGTGGTCCTTATTGGCAGATTGCCAAGGTGAGCTCTTTACTCCCATCCACTGCTTGTGTCTCTTACCAAGACAGACTCCATGCTGCGACGTGCCCCCCCCCCCCCTCGACAGAAAGTCGACGTGGTTTTCCGCCATGAATACGGCAAAATTAACTTGGTTTTGTCACAGGTATAAGTCGCAGCAAAACGTCGTCGACTTTTGACTGGCGCTATCACATTGTGTGCCAACACACTGCAAATGCTTTCCGATATCAACAACCATGTCTCTCAAGCCTAATCCAATTATAATTAATTAGTAACTGCTGTTTGGCCTCAATTGTATAGTACATGCTCAGTGAGTGTCTGATAACTAATGCTACGTTAATGTGATCACTTAAAATATTCGCAGTGGTTTATTTGAACTTCAAACAATTAAATAATAAATAATTATTGTTATTATTATTATTATTATTTATTTAATGAAATGAATAAATTACCGCATTTAATCATCAGCTTCATTTATGCTGATGATTACAGAATTTTTTAACTGTTATAATAATATTATTTTGTCAAAATAAATTATTTCAATGAAGATAACCATCAATAATAAATAATAAAAACTCATATTATTATTGAATTACTAAAAATTTATTTAATACCTGGATTGTTTATTATTATTATTTATTAATCTCATTTTCACAAAGCAATTTTGGTAAATATTGCATTGTATTATTTTTAGTTGTCAAAATAATAAAAGAAAATACAATAACATTGTTTTTTATTGTTGCTATGCCTCCAAAAGCTCATTGCTCAAGTCGTCGGTGTATTGGACATGTGGTATACATGGACACAGACGGAGCATTAAACAAAGTCGACTTTTCGTCGGAGCAACGTCGCAGCATGGAGACTTGTTTCTTTGTCACGTTAAAATAACGCCAAATTTTTGTGGTTTGGTAGTGCTAATCATTAGCGACAACAGCCTGCAAAAAAACGAAAATTTTATAGGCCATTATTACTTTAGACAAGAAAACGCCACGGAAACAGATGCGATCAAGGTGCTGTTTAGTGCAATACAAACTAGCATTGCTGGCTGTCGATATTTCTGTTATAATATCATTATTAATTTAGTTTCTCATTTTTTTAACCACCACGTGTTGCTGTCAGAGTGAGTAAATGAAAAAAATAAAACCGAGTTGGCTGCTGGCTGGGGAATCTGTGTGATGGCCAGGGATTTCAGTAACACATTGGTTGTTATCATTGAATTAATGATGAGAATAATAATAATAATAGGAAACAAATAAAAAACTTCTCAACAATAATAATAATTATAAATAAATGATAACAATTATTATAATAATGTATCCAAGTTTAGGATGATATACTGTTAATTATTATTTTTATTAAACTGTAAAAATTTGTTATCAGCAGCAAAAGTTAATTAGTTACAATTCAGTTGTACTGCACCATAAACACTTGTATAACAAACCACAAATGATCCTAGTCGGAGTTATCACCACACAGCTTGCTGCCACGCGCTTACCGTATGGATAATTGGCGACTTCCTACTTGATCCCGCATGACTAGTTTTATTGACTGAGCAAAAAATCTTGGCACTTCACTTGTCGCCAAAGAAGTCTCCAAAACTTAGTGGAAAATCTTAGGGCTAAAATTTGGTGACAAGAGTGTTCCCATGACAAACTTTCTTTGGCGCCACACTTATTGGTAGATTTGTCGTGACACGGAAGCATACTAACTGTGTGTATGTCTATGTGTGTGTGTATGTCTATGTGTGTGTGTATCTATGTGTGTGTGTTTGCATGTTTATGTCTATGTGTATGTGTGTGTCTATGATTGTGTCTCTGTGTGTGTCTATACTGGAGTGGGTGGTGATGATTGACGATGATGATTATAACATACGACACAAACTATTGCATTAAAGTTGTTACTAATCTGTTTGAATTTCATTTTAGCATTGTCGAAGGTACCACGTTTTGTAGCTCAGAAGAATTACAATCAACTTTGGTTGCAAAATAATAATTTTTCCAATAATCGTTTTCATATACATGGGGAGATAAATTTTAATTCTCTCGCTGCACTTTGGTTTATTAGACGCAATCAAAGATATCGTTTAAAACCTGATTAAACATTTACATTCGATCCACCGTGTTAAAAATAATGCTAGTTTTTTCCATATACCCCAAGAAATTTATTAATAAGTCATTTCCTACTTGCAGATTCCTTTCTCCAAGTTTTTACTGACCAGTAAAGGTAAAATACAGGACAAACAGCAGCTGGTTCTGTTGGACAGAGTGAGAAATCTGTCTATAACTCTATCAGATGGTGTACAGGGGCCCTTCCAGCTGGAGATAGACTATATAGGTCTCTTGTATGATGCGCATCACACCAATACTTTCTTTTATGAGATGTACGACAATGACCCCTTCCTCACCTGATCCACTTTTTATTTTATTTCTATATTTATGGTGCCCGTAACGCAGTGGCTTGGTTATTGTGACTTTTGTAACAAGAATACATGCAAAGTTAACATTCCTACCCATATATTTGTATTTATAGTTGACTTGGTTCTTACTGTAGGACCGTGGAATGATAGTTTTGACCAGAAGCCATCTTGTAGCTCGTAAAGCGCAGGCCCACTGCAGAAAATTGGCGAGCTTTCGGCCACTTTTAGGAATTTCATGTTGTGTGTTGTTGTTGGTGTTTTAACGCTTAGCCATGGTGTGAAAAATCACATGCTGGCCTGCTGACTCAAATGTAATTTTGGCAGCACTCTTCCAAGAATTTATCACAAAGTACATCCTCTGAGAGTCGATACAAACATCTTTTACTCCTGTCAGTTGACTAGCTGAGAAGCAGCAACAGTATACTTCTAAAATTTGTGCTTGCAAATGATGCGTCACTCAAAACTTTTTTATGATAACCTGGATCTCGTAAGTGGCAAGTCCTGAATTTGTGAAAGAGTACTCATATCCGCTTTGAAATTGCAGACACCTTGTGTTAGCCCACTGTAGGTGCTGTGAGGATATGCGACACGTGTTTACTGAAGGAAATATAGACGATGCGCCCTCTAATAAGTTAACCATACTAACCTGGTGCTTTCAAACTATTCATAGAAAATGCTAGGTTAGTACAATAATTTGATACAGGGCGCATCGTCTTTATTTTTTTTGACAAACTCTTGAGGCCCGTGTCATAGGTCCTCAAAACCCTTACTCCGGGCTATTACGAGCTACCCACAATTGAGATGAGGACTATTCGTTGCCCCCGTAAATCAGGACTTGCTAGTTAGGAGTCTCAGGTTATCATCAGAAACTTCATGTGACGCCTTTTGCAAGCGCAACTTTGGGAAACATGCTGTTGCTGCTTCTCAGGTATTCATCCGGTTTGAGTGACAAAAAGGTTTGTATTGTATAACTTGATCTGATCAATTACATCCTATAACCATCACTATCATTCCATTAGTACATTATACTAAAAAAGATGTCTGTTTCTCCGGGAGACAGTAAATGAGTTAGACCGGTCAAAAGTTGAAACGTTTTTGAAATGTTAATCTCTATCGCTGTGAACTGTGCGTTGTCAGTTATGCTGTATATCAATGGCTGGCGATACATATGCCACCAGGGCATGCCTGTTAAAGATTGCTGTAATCTTACTATGGGTTATCACAAGAAAATGCCATTTTTGTGTTTACCCTTTGAGATAAAACCGCTGCAACACCCACAAGATGAGGCCCATACGAGTGAGTTGAATAGTGGGCCAGTTATCTCTCATGTTTGTTTTGAGATAAATTGAAGTAAACCTTGAAGTCAGGTGGTCACAAAATTCCAATGATGAGCTAATTTTTTCACTCCATACGGACAAAGTTTAACCTAGTTACTTATTTTCACCCAATCTCTGATCAATATCATGGTTGCCAAATATATTGTAAACGTGTGCACAATGGTTTTACTGTAAGAAATCTGCCTGTATTGCTGTTCTTATTCAGTCGAGTACACGGCCAATATCCGCTTGTCAGACCAGCCTGGCTCCATTAATATTTACTCGCGGCTGCCTGCAAGTCGAAGGGGGAGACAACTGAGAGCTTTGAGAGGTAGATGTGCTGGCAGGCTTACATGGGCTGTCGATGATAACTTCATGCATTGTGGACTGTAAGGGCTGCAGTATAAGCGAGCCGATCCAAAGTAGAGTAGCCTCAGTACCTTGTCCACTCCTGAGATCTCAGCCACTTGTGGGTAATGAAGAGATAAGAGGAACGCGTTGCTAGGACCCTGTAGCGTACTAGCTCTATGTTTGTAGTGCAGGCATCTAGTGATAACAGCAGGTGTATATACTTACCGGCAAATGGTCTCTGGTAGATGTTCTCTCTACACCCTCTACACTGGGGATAGGTATGTATATACAGTATATACAGTATATGTATGTCTGTATATAATGTGTAAGGTGTGATATATCTAATAAAGAGATATACCAGTACAGTCTGATCACACCTTGCTGTATATGTTATTGTATTGTATAGAAATACATTAGTAATATGTCACATTTACTTACTGGCTCTCTGTTGTTGTAGGTGATACTCAGTAACATTATATGTACCTTCTCCAGGTAGTAAACAGGTATGTGACTATACGTATACTGTAATATATTATATGTAATATGCCATATATGAAACATTTATTATTAAACTGCTGTTTGAATAGTTATGTTCTCTTTGGCACTCATCAAATTATGATTCCAAATGATTTCCAGTTTATAAGGCTTCCATTTCCATCTTTTTATGTAAAGCCTGGTTCACATACATATCGTAGATGCTCGCAAGTGATCGCGGATCCCTCGTGCGAGCATCTGCGATGTATGTGAACCAGGATTTGTAGTGGCTCGTACGACGTTGCACGCAGTCGTAGAGGCTCGTAAAAAAGTTCAGCTGAACAAACTTTCGTGCGACCGTCGTACGATAGAGAGTAAATTTTCTTACTTTCTTACCCAAAAACCACATTCAGGTCAAGGTTGCTCATGTAAAAACGACTGCCATCAAAAAATTATAATAATAATTAAATTATTATTGTTTAATTATAAATATTGATTATTATTTATTATTAATTTTTTGAGTGAAATATTGCGATAGTTGATTTAAATGTATAAATACATATATTTTCTTTAAATTTTTATATAATAGCATAATTAGCATATTATTATAAATTGAGATTCACAATTTTTCATCAAGAGATGGTAAAAAAGTGATAATTCACCATTGAACAACAGTTGAAAATTTAATTAAAACTATGGAATAACATTTAATGATAATATGAGCAAAAATGTAGTAAATTTTTTTATAATTGTTAAAAATAATAAACTATTTGGTGTAATTGAACGACGATAAATTATTTAGTATGTAGATAGTCGTTGGTCAGTGAAGACGTGTTTCGAAATTTTTTTACCTCCCAGTCGAGAGAGTAATTATACCTCTTGCAATCCTGGGTTTGCCAAGTTTATGTGAACATGTATGGCGGATCCGCCGCACGAGGGATCCGCGATCACATGGGAGCATTTACGATGTATGTGAACCAGGCTTAAGAAAGGTTCTGTGGTTCAGCCATTACCCTTGAGCAAAATAATTGGTTTCTTACCACGCCTCACTGCCAGTTTGGATGTGGACATAAAACATTGCTTAGGTTATTACATTATCCATCGGATGAGCAGTCCCCGTCCACCTCATCAGAAATGAACCAGTTCAACGGGACAGACAACCTGGGGCAGGGATCTGCTCTTATAAGCTTATAGCATAGAATGCTCTCTAGTTAGTGGGATTTTAGATATTTTGTGAAAAAATCGCCATCATATAAATATATTACGTTTTAGTCGCAATTGCAAGATTCTCTGGTCTAATGACATCACATCTGGTGTAAAGCTAATCGGTTTAGAAACAGTAAAACTAGTACAAGCACAAGCCATGCATACTTGACAGTAAGTATATATATATATCAGACACTGTATCTCTGTTAAGTGTATATATATCAGACACTGTATCTCTGTTAGTTGTACAGTTTATAGATTATCTCTATGATGTGGCACTTGTATGCAATAAATAAGCCTTGAATGTGTTACATATAAAACGACTTAGCTCAGTAAGTACACATGTATACTCTATTGTAGAAAACTGTGACAGCGTCAGCAAGATTGGGTGCAACATGTAAGTTGTGTAACTCTATGTACCTGCTTATGCCTGTCCGTATCTGCCTGTACCTATATGTACCTGTATGTATCAATATGTACCTGTATGTACTTGTATGTACCTGTATGTATCAATATGTACCTGTATGTACTTGTATGTACCTATATGTACCTGTATGTACCTGTATGTACTTGTATGTACCTGTATGTACTTGTATGTACCTGTATGTACTTGTATGTACCTGTATGTACTTGTATGTACCTGTATGTACATGTATGTACCTGTATCTACCTGTATGTACTTGTATGTACCTGTATGTACTTGTATGTACCTGTATGTACCTGTATGTACCTGTATGTACTTGTATGTACCAGTATGTACCTGTATGTACCTGTATGTACCTGTATGAACCTGTGTGTACTTGTATGTACCTGTATGTACCTGTATGTACCTGTATGTACCTGTATGTACCTGTATGTACCTGTATGTACTTGTATGTACCAGTATGTACTTGTATGTACCTGTATGTACTTGTATGTATCAGTATGTACCTGTATGTACTTGTATGTACCTGTATGTACCTGTATGTACCTGTATGTACCTGTATGTACCTGTATGTACCTGTATGTACCTGTATGTACCTGTATGTACCTGTATGTACCTGTATGTACCTGTATGTACTTGTATGTACCAGTATGTACTTGTATGTACCTGTATGTACTTGTATGTATCAGTATGTACCTGTATGTACCTGTATGTACTTGTATGTACCTGTATGTACTTGTATGTATCTGTATGTACCTGTATGAACCTGTATGTACCTGTATGTACTTGTATGTACCTGTATGTACCTGTATGTACCTGTATCTACCTGTATGTATCTGTATGTACCTATATGTACCTGTATGTACCTGTATGTACCTTTATGTACCTGTATGTACTTGTATCTACCTGTAAGTGCCTGTATGTACTTATATGTATCTGCCTGTACCTGTATGTACCTGTATGTACTTGTATGTACCAGTATGTACTTGTATGTACCTGTATGTACTTGTATGTATCAGTATGTACCTGTATGTACTTGTATGTACCTGTATGTACCTGTATGTACCTGTATGTACCTGTATGTACCTGTATGTACCTGTATGTATCAGTATGTACCTGTATGTACCTGTATGTACTTGTATGTACCTGTATGTACTTGTATGTACCTATATGTATCTGCCTGTACCTGTATGTACCAGTATGTACCTGTATGTACTTATATGTACCTGTATGTACTTGTATGTACCTGTATGTACCTGTATGTGCCTGTATGTAACAGTATGTACCTGGATGTACCTGTTTGTACCAGACTACTTTTCTATACCTGTTGAAAACTTGTATGTTTTATCTTTCTCTCACAGCCATAAGCATGGATGATAGGGAGAATATATCAACACAAGTGACAACTGGAGCAGGAGATGTTGTTCCTGACAGAGAGAGAGATGTTGGTGCTGACAGAGAGAGAGATGTTGGTGCTGACGCAGAGGGAAATGTTGGTGTTGACTTAGAGAGACTTACTGTGTCTGATGATGGCCATGAAAGTGACGAGCTGACAACTGTGGTAAGTACATTCAAATGATTAACTTATCAGCGCTACAGAATGGACCGTGAGACTGTACCAATGGGCTATCTGTCCTTATTAAGTGAGACTGTCAATCATAAAACAGACAATGCTGACGAGTCATTTTAGACAACTCTACTCGGCATTCTTGATGTCAAAAGATGATAGCTCCGATATAAAAAAGTTTTCTACGCACAGTACGATATAAAAGTTGATAATTTTCTTCTGCCACAAGTTTTCAGTAACAATTAAATGAATGCTTAAAACAAACAGTTTCTTATGTTACAGAATATTTGAGTTGATCGTTTTATTGTGTGTGATTCTTCGACAAAAAAACTTTGCGATGGTCTGATATAAAAAAAAAGAACTCAAATGATAAATTAACAGGACGGGCTGGATGTTATCATCAGCTTACTAAATAATAAACAATAATACAAACTGATTATGTAACCCTTTAGAGCACTCAATTATCACCTTCATCTGTGTTTGTCAGGTACTAGTTTTGTTACCATTTCTATTTTAAGTATCAAGGCAGCTACAGTCATTTTCACCACTAATTAAATTAATGCCATGTTACCAGGCAACAGTAGGTTTTTGGAACTTTGCTTTTTTGACGAAATCCTTTGCTAGCCCTACGTAGATATTATACAACTAAATAAACAAGTGACTCATTTAAATTGACTTTTCTGTCCGTAAAGTGTGAAAGTTCTTTCCAATGATTTTGCGATCGAGCGTAACTCTGCATTGAATTTGACAGTAATGTACATATAAGGACATTGGATGGATGATGGATACAAAACTAACCTTGGCTCTTGTTTTTGTGAAACGCAACCCAGTTTAATTTAGTCTTTTTGTGGGATGATGCATATTTTGATGCATTATCATCATGGAATGTGTTCAAATCGGAAAAAAACTCTGAGTTTTGCAGGAGGTAGAAGGTTATAAGAGCCTGATCTTGGCTCATTTATTTTTTTTCTCGTATTCTTAGAAGTGACACGTTTCTCAGCTGATGAACTACAAACATGTACTCTTATATGTCAGTAAAAGCAACCGGTTACAAAGTTTTGTCTCTCCAACACTGGATATACTTTTGGTATTATTTACTTGTACAGGAGCAGGCTGTAGACTCTGGTCCTCCCGTTCCAGAAACCAATGAAGTGAGTACAGAGTTTATGTATATGTTATATCAAAATCTGAGGTAATGAGGCTAAGTACTCATAAGCTATTGTAGATCAACTGACAATCACTGAAAGTGTGACTACACATGCCAGTGTTTGCCATCAAAAGGCCTTATGGTATTGGCCGATACATCTGCAAATTGAGAGACTTGGTTGTTAGCCAAACCGACATGTTGGTCCACACACTATGCGAAGTGCATATCGGTGGCTTGTGATTGGCTAAACCAAATTATGTTGACAGACTGGACATGTTTAATCTTCAAAACAGACCGGCTATCAAATAGGGTAGATTGGCTCATTTAGCTTCAAATTTAGACAATATACTGGTTCAATAGATCTTGTGTGACATTCCATTTGTACCCAAACTAATGGAATGCAGTCTCTTGGAAGTGAAAGCTTAAAGCATCGGCATTGCTGCTTGGTCGATCTGTATTCAATGCTGTAGTCATATTGGCTGAGTAATAAAGCCCATCTAGCTAGTCTGTTAGCAGCAAGTACTGGGACTCCTTTGTTAGGTCCAAACAGTGCAAGAAGTGGTTTATGGTCTGTTACAGGTCTGCCATAAAAGTACTGGTGGAACTTCTTCAGTGCAAAAATGGCGGATAATGCTCCCTTTTGGATTTGGCTATATTTCTTTTGTGTACTGCTTAGGGTCTCTGATATATTGGAGATTGGTCTTTCTTGTCCATCTGCATCTCCAAAGTCTGAAGCATCACATGAGATTCCTATTTTCAACTTTGGATCAAAATGAGTCAATACTTGATCTGTTGACAACATCTTCTTAATTTGGTTGAAGCTATCCAGTATTTGAGATGCCAAATAAAATACTTACCAAAATAGATAATAGCCACAGAAAGTAGTAATAATAATATCATAATTTCATAACTGACTTTTGTTTTATTGATTTATTAAATACCTGCAAAGCTGTAAGAAATAATAACGATTATTGTTCTTAAAAAATGAACATTTGCTAGTTTATTATAAGTTTTTGATGCGCACTTGTACATTGGCAAACTACATCGGTCTGTGTAGCCACTGGTACATTATAACAACCTGTTGTAACACCCGTTGTATAAGTGCATCGCCATGGTACATCTGTACGGTGTAGCCATCATATACTAGATTTTAATGCAGTCATCATCGATATCGCTCGCTGGATCAGCCATGTTTGACATAGAAACAATGACCTTTCTCAGTCAGAAATGTGTTCTCAAATTAGGTATATTTACTTTTATAAAAAATTTGCATTCGGGAATCTGGACCTGCTGAAGAGACAGAGAGAGACCCAAAAGCCATGGAACAGACTCTCCTTGCCTGGGTTTGTTTCATACGATTTGTTTGTATTTCACACCTGGGTTTGTTATATATGATTTCTTTATATTTCACACCTGGGTTTGTTATATGTGATTTATTTGTATTTCACACCTGGGTTTGTTATATATGATTTCTTTGTATTTCACACCTGGGTTTGTTATATGTGATTTATTTGTATTTCACACCTGGGTTTGTTATATATGATTTCTTTATATTTCACACCTGGGTTTGTTATATATGATTTCTTTGTATTTCACACCTGGGTTTGTTATATATGATTTCTTTATATTTCACACCTGGGTTTGTTATATGTGATTTATTTGTATTTCACACCTGGGTTTGTTATATATGATTTCTTTATATTTCACACCTGGGTTTGTTATATATGACTTCTTTATATTTCACACCTGGGTTTGTTATATATGATTTCTTTGTATTTCACACCTGGGTTTGTTATATATGATTTCTTTATATTTCACAACTGGGTTTGTTATATATGATTTCTTTGTATTTCACACCTGGGTTTGTTATATATGATTTATTTATATTTCACACCTGGGTTTGTTAGATATGATTTATTTGTATTTCACACCTGAGTTTGTTTCATACGATTTGTTTGTATTTCACACCTGGGTTTGTTTCATACGATTTGTTTGTATTTCACACCTGGGTTTGTTTCATACAATTTGTTTGTATTTCACACCTGGGTTTGTTATATATGATTTCTTTATATTTCACACCTGGGTTTGTTATATGTGATTTATTTGTATTTCACACCTGGGTTTGTTATATATGATTTCTTTGTATTTCACACCTGGGTTTGTTATATGTGATTTATTTGTATTTCACACCTGGGTTTGTTATATATGATTTCTTTATATTTCACAACTGGGTTTGTTATATATGATTTCTTTGTATTTCACACCTGGGTTTGTTATATATGATTTCTTTATATTTCACACCTGGGTTTGTTATATGTGATTTATTTGTATTTCACACCTGGGTTTGTTATATATGATTTCTTTATATTTCACACCTGGGTTTGTTATATATGACTTCTTTATATTTCACACCTGGGTTTGTTATATATGATTTCTTTGTATTTCACACCTGGGTTTGTTATATATGATTTCTTTATATTTCACAACTGGGTTTGTTATATATGATTTCTTTGTATTTCACACCTGGGTTTGTTATATATGACTTCTATATATTTCACACCTGGGTTTGTTATATGTGATTTCTTTGTATTTCATACCTGGGTTTGTTATATATGATTTCTTTGTATTTCACACCTGGGTTTGTTATATATGGTTTCTTTGTATTTCACTCCTGGGTTTGTTATATATGATTTCTTTATATCTCACTCCTGGGTTTGTTATATATGACTAGTTCATATTTCAAAGTGTTTTTGTCAAAAATTGAGAAACAATATTAAAACACTTTGAATA
Organism: Cryptosula pallasiana; assembly: GCA_945261195.1. Lineage (NCBI taxonomy): Eukaryota > Metazoa > Bryozoa > Gymnolaemata > Cheilostomatida > Cryptosulidae > Cryptosula > Cryptosula pallasiana. The sequence continues at coordinate 8,132,266 of OX183130.1, read as the reverse complement.
GATAATACTATAACTTCTATGATGTTACATACATGAGTGTCCATGGGATAACATCCAATCACAGTGGAGAGTACAGTGATTTTAGGTGATACGAGTTTACGACCAGTTAAATGGACTTCCTGTTTTGTGCATATAGTATGGACTGCTTGAATATGCATATTTCTCTCCAATTTGTATAACATAAGATTGGATAATATTAATGGAAAGTTAAACAACAACAAAATCTACTACAATATTATAAAACTAGTAACTTACACAAATTGTATTTTGTAGATAAGAGGTACAAGTCCTGTCCCTCTAACAGATGCTTTAGGGGAAGCTATAGATGCAGCTGTAGAATTTGTTGAATGGTACAGAACTGATCCACACCGTATAGTCATCAGAGAGAGCCTGTCTGCACTTGTACAACACTATATTGATGGGGTATGTATATTGTATCAAATGTCAACCAATAGCAGCCATAGCTCCAATATTTATTATTATTGCTGGTGATTGTTGACATCTGCGCCACTGAGCTGTGACTTTTGTTTCAGCCACTTTACCACCCAACCGGATCAACAGCAATTCCAGGAGATGCAGGAGATCCAGATCCAGATCAAACGGTATGTACAGTTATACTTTGTTATGAGCAATAAAATTAGTTTTTAGTGTTTAATGAAGACTTTTAAGCCAAAAGCTCAGTTTGAGGCCAAATTTTCTCAAAAAATCTTTTGTAATTACTCCAAAAAAGTAACTCGGTGCCTTCATTATCAATTTTTACATCAAAAAAGAAACCAGTCAATTCTGGGTCATCCATAAAACTATTTGTTATTGGTTAGATGCTTCTAGTGAGTTATTCTAGCAATAACTTGCCTGTGCTTGTCCACTAGCAGAATCTTGAAGCATTACAAACTTGTATCCACAACAAATAACAACATGGCCTCTTTCCACATTTATTGTTGTTTACCCAGACCACCCACATGTTGTCTGTTCAGTACATAAGGTATGGTATGCCTACAAAACAACCTAGCACACATTTCACCTTGTTAGATCTAACATTAGCCAAAAAGTATATAAAACTTGCTTCTAACAATCCTGCATGAAACATAAAAATAGTTTTGGTATTCTCAATCCACATTTCAAATTGCCGTTGTAATAAAAAACTTATTTGCATTCTGGTTACAACTTTGAGTTAGGACCAGTTTTTGGTAATGTAGAATGCCTTTTTGTAAAAATGCAGTTGTTGCTTTGCTGATTAACTTGCAGTCAAAAAGTTTAAGTTTATAAAACGAACCAGTTTGGGAACACACTAATTAATTTTTTAATTTTGTATTTTTAAGATTTTATAAATTCTTAAAAAGTTGATAAATTAAACTGGAATGAAAATCTGCAGAACTGTTATTACCTTGGTTATTACCGATGTATTGTCTGGTATATTGTAGAAAATTAAGCAATGCACTAAATTTTTAAACTCTCGCTATTTTTGAGCCCGCTTTGGCGTGAACTGACATGCTAACGATGAGCATGCTTTAGCGTGGGGCGTTACCATATCCACCCCTGCTCATGTGCATGTAGCAGTTTCTTGGAAATTTTGCTTAGCGAATTGGAATTTTCTTCCTTCCACATCCTGTGATATCACGGAGGTAAATGATTGCATTTCATTTGAGGTTGTCACCAGGTTCTGATCAAGATCGTATGATTGATAAACACTGATTGGATCAACCAATCACAACACTCCAATTTTATACCTCTGTTTCCAATAATATCATTACACATCCAGCGTCCTGCTCTATCAACGACAATAGATCTTTTGTTGGCTATAGTCGGTTACAGGGAATTTGTGCAGAGTCACTGTCTATTGGATAGTATTAAACAACTTTACAATTTTTGTGAGGACAATTTCCAGCTCAATCACTAAATGTACATGAAGCTTTTGACTGCAAAGACAAAAAGGGATGCAAAAGTTTGACGTTCTACGCAAACTGGGAGAAAACAACATGAATCATAAACTAACATGGAATTACTTATTTGACACTCTAATCATCTGCTATTAGCAAAATGTGATGTTTTTGTTTATCTCCCCTTGCATGCGTCGAAAAACAAAAGCCACAAAAGTGCTGGATTTCTGAGCAAAGTGCTTACATCTTAAGGGGTGGCTATACAGGCTGATGTTTGCCATCTGCACATCGAGAGGTTTGATCGTAAGCTGAACCAATATGTTGGTTTATGCCTAGTTCCTACAGCATACCGGCACCCTGTGAAAACAAACCATGGTTTTACAGGGTGCCGGTAGGAAAACATAGTTTGAATTAGCTAAAACAAACTACGTTCACAAACTCGTCAATTTTAACTATTCGCAGCATGTCTTACGCTAGACAACAAGAGTTATCCATAAACAGGTTTGCTGTTTGCTTCATCAACATTAAACTCTGAAGAACTGTTGATGTTATAGAAATGGTCTATCAATCTCTTTGCACCAAAATTATTTTGATTTTTTGCGGTTGTAGCCGAAAAATTGCATCCTGGTAAAATTGTTTTATATAGTTTTTTATCGTTATAATTGATAATGGTACTTACTTAGCCTTAGCAACTAATAGCAGTAATAGCTACAACAATGAATGATGATCGACAATAATATTCTAACATTTTAATAATGGGTAAATCAAAAACCCTAAAATCGTCATGATGTTTTTCATCGTGAAAAACGAACAAACGTTAAAATAAATAAATAAGTGTTTCGATTATTGTTTTGTTACGACGACAAAAGCTATCATCATCATCATCATCATTAGCAGTCTGTCGGGCCGACGATGACTGTTCTAGGTTACGGTCTCCGAATCACAGTTTTCCTGACATGTCAATCTCGAGCTGCAGCCTGTCAAGTATCTGGTCTTATATCTCTCCACTTCAAACTCCTTTTTATCACATCTCAGTGGCAAATATAGACGCTGCCTAGGTAGTCTGTTTGCATCGAAATGCTTCACCATATAGGTACATCGGCATTAGACATCAGTGCAGTGTAGCCAAGCCTTTAGTGCAGTGTAGCCAAGCATTTAGTGCAGTGTAGCCATGCCTTTAGTGCAGTGTAGCCAAGCCTTTAGTGCAGTGTAGCCAATCCTTTAGTGCAGTGTAGCCAAGCCTTTAGTGCAGTGTAGCCAATCCTTTAGTGCAGTGTAGCCAAGCCTTTAGTGCAGTGTAGCCAAGCCTTTAGTGCAGTGTAGCCAATCCTTTAGTGCAGTGTAGCCAAGCCTTTAGTGCAGTGTAGCCAAGCCTTTAGTGCAGTGTAGCCAAGCCTTTAGTGCAGTGTAGCCAAGCCTTTAGTGCAGTGTAGCCAAGCCTTTAGTGCAGTGTAGCCAATCCTTTAGTGCAGTGTAGCCAAGCCTTTAGTGCAGTGTAGCCAAGCATTTAGTGCAGTGTAGCCAATCCTTTAGTGCAGTGTAGCCAAGCCTTTAGTGCAGTGTAGCCAAGCCTTTAGTGCAGTGTAGCCAAGCCTTTAGTGCTGTGTAGCCAATTCTTTAGTGCAGTGTAGCCAAGCCTTCAGTGCAGTGTAGCCAAGCCTTTAGTGCAGTGTAGCCAAGCCTTTAGTGCAGTGTAGCCAAGCCTTTAGTGCAGTGTAGCCAAGCCTTTAGTGCAGTGTAGCCAAGCCTTTAGTGCAGTGTAGCCAAGCCTTTAGTGCAGTGTAGCCAAGCCTTTAGTGCAGTGTAGCCGAGCCTTCAGTGCAGTGTAGCCAAGTCTTTAGTGCAGTGTAGCCAAGCCTTTAGTGCAGTGTAGCCAAGCCTTTAGTGCAGTGTAGCCGAGCCTTCAGTGCAGTGTAGCCAAGTCTTTAGTGCAGTGTAGCCAAGCCTTTAGTGCAGTGTAGCCAAGCCTTTAGTGCAGTGTAGCCTTTAGTGCAGTGTAGCCAAGTCTTTAGTGCAGTGTAGCCAAGCCTTTAGTGCAGTGTAGCCAAGCCTTTAGTGCAGTGTAGCCAATCCTTTAGTGCAGTGTAGCCAAGCCTTTAGTGCAGTGTAGCCAAGCCTTTAGTGCAGTGTAGCCAAGCCTTTAGTGCAGTGTAGCCAAGCCTTTAGTGCAGTGTAGCCAAGCCTTTAGTGCAGTGTAGCCAAGCCTTCAGTGCAGTATAGCCTTTAGTGCAGTGTAGCCAAGCCTTTAGTGCAGTGTAGCCAAGCCTTTAGTGCAGTATAGCCAATCCTTTAGTGCAGTGTAGCCAAGCCTTTAGTGCAGTGTAGCCTTTAGTGCAGTGTAGCCAAGCCTTTAGTGCAGTGTAGCCAAGCCTTTAGTGCAGTGTAGCCTTTAGTGCAGTGTAGCCATGCCTTTAGTGCAGTGTAGCCAAGCCTTTAGTGCAGTGTAGCCAAGCCTTTAGTGCAGTGTAGCCAAGCCTTTAGTGGTCAAATAATAGTTAATTTATCCGTAGATTCCCGTCATTCCTGAAGGACGAGAACCATCTGTAGCCACAGTGAGAATAAGAAGGCTAGTTAATGCTTCCATCACATTCTATGCCAGTCAACATCATTATACCCTAGATGAGTCCAGTGACAATGTCAGACAGGTGCTACAAGACTATCAGATAGAAATAGAAAGGATCCTACAAGAATGTCTCTGTGCTTCTCTACACCTTGAAGGAGACCTCCAGCTAGCCTACCTGCTAACTAACCTGAGGGTAATCACCAAGAGAGTTGGTTCACTTGTATCCAAACAGACAGAAGACAGGATGAGAGACCTCATCAAGGACAGACAACTCGACAAAGAAGTAGAAAAGATCTTGTCTACTGTGATGTCTTCAGTCTCCGAGGAGGTGCAAGTGTTGACCAGCATCAATAAGAAGCAGATGAAGAGTTTTTTAGACGAGGGAAGAGCTGGGACAGTAGACCTAACCATAGTTACCTACTCACCACGTCTGACAGAGATTGAGAGATCTAACAGAGAGAACATCAACAAACTCCTTGCAACATTTCAGTCTCACACTCATGTACATCATGCCTTACTGCAACTGTTTAGTACTGAGGTAAGTGAGTGCATGTAATACTTTGTGTAGTTGTGTTCCTAATGCAAATGTTTTCCTTTGTATTCAACATGTAACAGTTTCAAACCATGCAGGAATTTGTGGAATTAAAAATTAGTAAACTTCTGCTAAAGATGTTTCTGTTTATTACACTGTTGCTGAGTTGAATCGTGTATTTGGTTTGGCAGTGTCACCAGCCACAGGAAGCTACAAAAGACATAGGGATTTATCCGCTCCTTCATTGGCTCATTAGAAAGGCTGAATCCTACCAACAACAAGGTGGATGGAGAGACCATCTACAAGTTAGTATTGATATCATTATTAGTGCTAGTTACTAGGGAGTAGTACTTTGTACTTTGTTTGAACTGCTGCCAAATGTTTGTTTGTGCTTCCAGAGCTTTTGAGTTTACTACTGAGAAGACGACTCTTCACAATTCCTCGTATGAACTGGTTTAATTGATACAAATGATTAAAAATAACTTTTCTAGTTGAATGTTTGGTTTGGTAACACTTGTTTTGTGTGCTGAAGTTGTTTTCCTCCTGCAGGAATATCCAACCTTTCCATGAGTGCTAATGAAGTGCCTTCATTTACCAATTACTTCATGGACAAAGTATTTTTGTTTTAGGCTCACGGATTGGCTAACTTTTGTACAGCAGCGGACCCAACCAACCTCCTACTGACAGAAAATGTGTACAATATAGAGAGGACTGCATATGATGGACAACATCCACTTTCCTTCAGTGAATACCAGATGTTAAATAACCAACTAAAGCAACAGCTATGGGAATACAGAGAGGAAACCAGGCTAAGCTTTAAAGCCTTAGAGACTGCTGAACGATCTTTAAATGTAGGTGACATATTTAGCCAAAGATCTACTGAAGCAGCCTTGAACTTTACCTCTCAAGTCGTAACAGCTAGTAAAGAGTGCAGTGAAGGGTTTGTCAAGTTTACTAGGTCAGTTATAGAGTCTAGTGTTCAGGTACTTAGCAAGTCAGGTTTGTCTCCTCCTTGTCCTTTTGTTGTCATTGATCTGGATACTGTTGCTAGTGGTGGGGCAACTCCATATTCCACCCTCAAGTATGCATTTGTTGTGGAGAATGAGTCTAACATGGAGTATTTCCATAAACTAGCCATGCAGAGTTACTTCCACATTACCAACTTGGGAGAGACTCCACTACAACATTTTGGTATCGATGGTCTGTCAGATATCATGGTTTTACCAGATGGTTACAGAATAGATGGTATTACTGCCACTTCTGGCAGCATACCAACAGGTAATGAGCTGGTTGGTGGGAAACCATTAATTCTATCTATTGAGGGGTTTGTGAAACTGTTCGAAACAGGATCATTGACACCATCTGCTAACACGGTGGACATTTTGTCTTCTCCGACTCTACTGTACGCTCATGGGGAGGGTGAAGAACTATATAACGGGTTGGTAAAAGAAAGGTTGGCTGTTGAGAAAGAGCTACAAAACAATCCTTTGGCTCTTGAACAAAAACTGAAGCAGATGTCTGCTGTTTTGGATCGTTGCCAATTATTTCCTGGTCAAAGCTATGTTCCCTCCCATTGTCACCCAGTCAGCTCTGTGAAGGCTGAATCATTGAGATATCCTGTTTTGTTAGTGGGAAGCTTACAGTCTTTGCTAGCCTCAGAGGTTGACTCTTCTTGGGAATGTTGGTCTTTGTTGAAAGATAAGGGTGCCCTATCAGACGCCTCCCAAAGCTACATGCAAATCTTGTTGGCCCTGTCTATCTATATTCATATCACCTCCAGTCTATCCCTCAAGTGTCAGTCAGACCACCTTGTGCTGAGTATTACATCATCCACAATCTCCTCAGATACTTCCAGTGCTACTCTCTCACCACCATCCTCAGTGCAGGCAGGTAGATATTCCATAAAACATAGTAGTTATATACTACTAGCTAGCCTACTTCTGCATGTACAGAGGTTTATGAGATCTGAGCTAGCTAAAGGATCCAATGTGATGTCATCTCTTGTTAACAACTTCTCTCTCCCTAAACCCAGTCCTCTGTTGAAAGCTGAAGTTCTGCATGCACTTGGTGACTACAAGTTGTCCTTGCAGCAGCTGTGTGAAGTTGTTGAGAAGAAGTATGTGGAGTCTGGTTGTGAGATATTTGTAGATATGGTTGGTGAACAACTGAGATGCACAGTAGAACATCCAGATGTGAGGAGATCTGTAGAATTCTGTGGTAGTCTACTCTATCTCACACAACAGTATCCAATGGCTTTGGAATACTCACAATGGCTGGAGAGTCATAAAACATCAGAACTTGATGGTTTAGAGTGGAAAGTTGTCTCAGCTCAGTGTCTAAGAGCTATTGGGAAGCATCAACAAGCTTGTGATCTTCTTTTTGAGGTTATTTCTGGTGTGAAGGATTGTCTTGGCTTGAAAGAGAAGTCTCACCTTAGAGATGAGGTGCTACTTGCTCTGAGAGATGAGAGAGAACTAGAGAAGGAAAAGTTGATGTTGTATGAGGTTGTAGGTACTACATATGCCATGCTGGGTATTGTATACAATGATATGGCAGAGCAAGTAGAACCTGAGGAACACATGCTATCTAGTATTTTAGTCTTCAGTGAGCTGATGAAAGGGAATCCTGAGTCCAGGCAAAGACTCCTGAATGTGCTCAAATATTATGAAAGCATTTCTAGTGAATCAAGTTCAAACATTTTCGATGAATTGGAAGAGCTGTATGCCAGAGAGCCAGATCCGCAAGCTTGTGATAATCTAGCCGTGTTGTGTTTTGAAAATGAAAACTTCACAAAATCATTGAAGTACTTTGAAATGTCACTTGAGAAGTATAAAAAGCTGCATGGAGAGAACGCACCACACAAGGATATAGCCCGGTGCTATAACAATATTGGTGTGCTATATGGTAAAATGGGGTCTGACACAGTAGCTATGCAATACCACACAAAGTCACTAGAGATGTATAAAACACTGTATGGGGCAGACACCAACCACACAGACATAGCTAGGAGCTACAGATGTATAGGTCTAGTATACCACAGACAAGGTCACTATGACTTAGCTCTGAAATATCACAATAAATCACTGAAGATGAACGAGGCACTACATGGTGCTGATAAGGCCCATGCAGACATAGCTCAGAGCAATAGGGAGATAGGGGGTGTGTACTATAGGTTAGGTGAACATGCTCTAGCCTTAGAGTACAACACAAAGTCACTAGAGATGTATAAAACACTCTATGGACCAGACACTAACCATAAAGATATAGCTATGTGCTATAATGAGATTGGTAATTCATACCTTGGTCTGGGTCAGTATAAAACAGCACTCAAGTATTACTTTAGATCTCTAGAGATGGATAAATCTCTACTTGGTGCAGGCTTTAAACATACTGACATTGCTACCTCCTACGACAACATCGGGGCTACATATCAGTCTTTAGGTCAGCTAGAGTCAGCTATGCAATATCACACCAAATCACTTGAGATGAGAAAAGCCATCTATGGCATTGACCCAGGTCACCCTGACATAGCATGGAGCTATGAATGGATCGGTGTAGTATACAGTAAGCTGGGTAGGCATATGTTAGCTATAGAATATTACACCAAGTCATTGGATATGCTGAAAGCACTATTTGGTGCAGACAGTAACCACACAGATATAGCTAGGTGTTACAACAATATCGGTGATGTATACAGTGAGCTGGGTAGGCATATGTTAGCTATAGAATATTACACCAAGTCATTGGATATGCTGAAAGCACTATTTGGTGCAGACAGTAACCACACAGATATAGCTAGGTGTTACAACAATATCGGTAATGTATACAGTAGAATGGGTCAGCTGGAGTTAGCCTTAGAATGTTACATCAATGCACTTGAGATGAGGAGAGCACTTTATGGTACACAGTCTAACCACATAGACATCGCTACCAGCTACAACAATATCGGTATTGCATACATCGATAAGGGAGAATACAAAATAGCACTAGAATATCTCCACAAGGCAGTGGATGTAAGATTAGCTGTTGGTGGTCCAGAAGCTTCCAATTCTGCACTGGCCCTATACTACAACAACATTGGTTATGTACACTGTATGTTAGGGGGCTATACAGTGGCAATGGAGTATCACATCAAGTCTCTGGAGATGAAGAGAGGAGTGTACGGTCACACAGCTGACAACCTGGCTATAGCTGGCAGCTACAACAACATCGGTAATGTGTACAGAGGACTCAAAATGTACACAACAGCACTAGAGTACTACACCAAGTGTCTAGCTGTGAGGAAGGCTGTATACAGTGATACACCTAACCAACCAAGTATAGCTGCCATCTACTACCAGCTTGGTAAAACCTACAGCTTGATGGGTCAGCATGCAGTAGCTTACAAGTTTCTCGAACTTTCTCTTCAGACTTCACCAGTTGGCGATTTGCCAATAGACATAGACATCAGTGTTACTGCTGCCAGCTGCTGCCTGCACCTGAAACTGTGGCACAAATGTTGGTTGTATCTGTACTCTGCCCTCAACCGCTGCCTCTCTTTCTCTCAAAGTCAGCAACAGCTCTTTCTGTTAGCAAAAGTTCATTACCACATCAGCCTGTTGTTGCTTCACCTTGGTCTTGTTTCACAGTCTCTAGAAAATTCTATGTTCTCTCTCAACCTATCTTGTATACCTCTAGAAGACAAAGAGAACATAACTCCAGAGTATATAGAGTTGTACCAGGATGTGCAGGTACTCAGTGCCAGTCTAGAGCTGGTTAGGAATTGTTGGACTCAGTTTGGTAGTTTGTGATTGTAGCCTTGGTTCCTGGTTTTATGTTGGTTGTTTGACTGGGTTTTCTAGAATATTTCCACTTCTACTAGTTACACAGGCTACTAACTGTACATATACAGAACATTAGTTATTGTTCAAGCTGCTGCTTCAGTCACCAGATATTGTATTACAGTGGGTATATAATCCACCATTGACCAATCAGAGGGCATGCTTGCCTTGAACTCTCTTTTTGTTCTTTAAATTTTTATTACAAGCGAATATTTTAGTTTTCAATTCAATGCATATTTTGTGTAGTTGTCTCCCTTGTTATGTATCTGCTTTACCCACACTGTGTTTGATTTGATTACATTTTTATTCAAGTTTTACCAAAGCGTTACATAACTACGTAATTGTTGCTGTCATTGTGTATTATGTAACAGCAAGTTACATGGTGACACAATTTATGACCCCTTTTGCATGTTTGTTGAGTCTTAAACAGAGCTGTGTGTTTGGTCTATTATGTAATCGTGTTGTGATATATGCTATATGTAGAAATAAATCTATACATAATACTTTAACCTTCCTAGCTGTGAATTTTTTGTGATAATTTTATTAAGCAAATACAAAAGCAGAGAGAGCATTTATAGGCATGGTTCCATCTGTTTGGGACTACAACAGTGAGCAGACACTTTATATGATGTCTTTTCAAAATAACCTTTTAGAGCAATGATTGAGCTGACTGTTTTCAGTTAAATGCTAACTATTTTATTAAGTTTGACATATTCAGTGGAAGACATTGGTTACGGTTTTTTTAAGTCATGTGACTGCATTCACATCGGTGATGAAGCAATTCTTCTATGTAACCAGTAACTTTAAGTAGCAAGTACATATAGTGATTACCTGATGATTGTGCTTAGCGTTAGAAGATTTACCTACTTCTTTCTCTGGTGAAATCAATGAGTTAATTGCTGGTATTTTATGTCTGGTAATTTTTAAGTTTGGATCGAGATCGGAACATGACTAGCCACTTTCTCGATCAGCAACTACAACATGCAAACTTTATAACACCTCTTCCAATAATCTGATTTCATTCATTTTCCCAGCGATCACAGAAAGACTTGTTGGCTACAGTCTGGACCAACAAGTTTGAGCAGAGTAGCTGAAAAATTGAGAATGTTAAAAACTTGTGCAACTTCTGCAAGGAGTTTCCCCAATCGCTAGGCTCAATCACTATATGTACATGCAGTATTGGTATATTCAAACTAGATGTTGAGTCATCTCCTCTCTTTGTGGACTTGCCTGAAAACTGTAGTTGTCTGCTTTTCTAGTTGGTTTGATCGATTCCTGAAGTTATCTGCTCTTACTGCGGGTTTACTTGAAAGTGGAAGTTGTCTGCTCCTCTATGCAACAGTTAAATGGTGCATAAAATAGCATCAATAATGTTGACCCAAAAAGATTTTAGGGTGTATATAGCTATAGATATGTTATATCTCATCATGGAAGTGCTTTTTGTTTACAAAAAACTGCTTGAACCCTTTTGTACTAAGCAAGAGGCTGCTTCTTTATATTGGAAGTCTCTGGAAAGATGCAATAATCAGCCTGAGGAGCTGGATCTCAGGTGGGCTCGTGACATTCCTTAATAAATATTATTTTGTTGGTTAAGCGGTTTCCTGCCGTAAAACTGCATTTCCTGTCTAGCTAGTGTAGAATTTCTTAAAATTTTTAGCCGTTTCAAAAATTATCTAGATGTTTTTGATATATTTAGCTTACGTGGGAAATACAATCTCTGTGAATTTTTTAAAGATGGCATAAACTATCTGTAAATCATGTGAACTATCCTGAAAATATTAAGGCAGTTAATATAGCGTATGCTTTTTGCACCAATAGCAGTTGTCCCCATTCTTTTACCATCATTACATACAAATACCCCACAGACCAGCTGATCAATAGAAATAAAGTAGTGGCTAGAGCTGTATAAAATAACAGCTGGACCTTACCTCAAAAATCAATTAATAGAGTTCACAAACATGGACGATTTTGTCCGATTATCAGAATTGTTGATACTGGTACTGTAATTAATGGTTCAAATGTTTTTGGTCATTTGATTAGAATTTTCTTAAAAGTTACCAAAATGAAGCAAACTAGAAACTCTGTTTGGGTTTCTGAAATTTACAAACTATTTGGCAAAATTTGGTGGATTCCTGGGAAAATTCGTGCTCACAACCTTTACCCTTCCGAGAGTTTCAAAGCACTGCCACCACCCCTACCTCACTTCTCAAACCTTTATCCACACCAACATCCCCTCCCACCCACATACCCCCAACTTACCAAAGAATACATCACCATATCCACTATCAACCTGAGTCATTAACTTCTTTGAAATTGATTCAAGTTGTTGAAAGCAGTTTTGGAGTTGTCTTCTCCCCTGATGGTACCTCCCAAACTAATACAACAACTCCTTCACGACCCCCCCCCCCCTCCTGTACACTTACCATAAAAAAGCTTTTACCATCTTCCCTACACCATCACTCATTTTTGAACTTACTGAAGGTTGGACTGAAGCAAAGAAAAAAATCGAAATAATGAAAATCTGGAGTTGCTTTCCCTTACCCTTTACTTGCCCAGTTTGAAATGGTTTATGCCAATTAAATAAATTGAATTATGCTTTGATATATAGCTCTAGGCCCTCTCTGTAGCTTTAGGTCCTCTCTATAGCTTTAGGCCCTCTCTATAGCTCTAGGCCCTCTCTATAGCTTTAGGCTCTCTCTATAGCTTTAGGCTCTCTCTACAGCTTTAGGTCCTCTCTAAAGCGTTAGGCCCTCTCTATAGCTTTAGGCCCTCTCTATAGCTTTAGGTCCTCTCTATAGCTTTAGGCTCTCTCTATAGCTTTAGGTCCTCTCTATAGCTTTAGGTCCTCTCTATAGCTTTAGGCTCTCTCTATAGCTTTAGGTCCTCTCTATAGCTTTAGGTCCTCTCTATAGCTTTAGGCTCTCTCTATAGCTTTAGGTCCTCTCTATAGCTTTAGGTCCTCTCTATAGCTTTAGGTCCTCTCTATAGCTTTAGGTCTTCTCTATAGCTTTAGGTCCTCTCTATAACTTTAGGTCCTCTCTATAGCTTTAGGTCCTCACTATAGCTCTAGGCCCTCTCTATAGCTTTAGGCTTTCTCTATAGCTTTAGGCCCTCTTTATAGCTTTAGGCCCTCTCCTGAACTTTCATCAAGGCTGAAATTAAGTATGTGATTTCCTTTTTGATTTTTCAGCAAAAATCACGACAGAAAGAAGATCACTAATTAGTTAGGGATAAGCTGCAGGATCAAACCAAAAAACTTGGCTCGGTGACTCTTTAAAATTGTGGCTTTGGCTCTAATGGCTTGGCCTACTTTTATACATTTTGCGTGTGATTACCGGTATTTTTATCGGTGAGTTTCAAAGGAGTGTGCAGCTCAGACATATATGGCAGTAACTAGAGCTCTCCATGGACACACCTTACTTACTGTGGAAGGTCATGTTACTGCAGCATCAAGTAGGTACATGTATGTCCTCTGTCTACATCAAGTAGGTACATGTCTACCCTATGTCTACATCAAGTAGGTACATGTCTGCCCTATGTCTACATCAAGTAGGTACATGTCTGCCCTATGTCTACATCAAGTAGGTACATGTCTACCCTATGTCTACATCAAGTAGGTACATGTATACCCTATGTCTACACCAAGTAGGTACATGTCTACCCTATGTCTACATCAAGTAGGTACATGTCTGCCCTATGTCTACATCAAGTAGGTACATGTCTACCCTATGTCTACATCAAGTAGGTACATCTCTACCCTATGCCTACATCAAGTAGGTACATGTATGCCCTATGTCTACATTAAGTAGGTACATGTCTACCTTATGTCTACATCAGGTAGGTACATGTCTACCCTATGTCTACATCAAGTAGGTACATGTATACCCTATGTCTACATCAAGTAGGTACATGTATGCCCTATGTCTACATCAAGTAGGTACATGTCTACCCTATGTCTACATCAAGTAGGTACATGTCTACCCTATGTCTACATCAAGTAGGTACATGTATACCCTATGTCTACATCAAGTAGCTACATGTATACTCTATGTCTACATCAAGTAGGTACATGTCTGTCTATGTCTACATCAAGTAGGTACATGTCAGTCTATGTCTACATGATGGTGCATATGGTTGACTCACCTTCAACCATCCCAGTGTGATCTCATGTCTGCTTTTGTGTGCATTCGCTATGCTCATTGATGTTCAGTATTATACGGAGACCTCATTGATGTATAATACTACTCTTGACAACCTTCGCTGCAACTTGAAGCGACAGAAATGGAATACCAAGGAGAACACAACTTTAGCTCTAAAAACATTTTACGGGCTAAGTTAAGTTTTACCGGTTTGAAACTACCCAAACTGGTGAGAGGGTTGAAGACAAGGGAGTGCAAAGTTTTCATGAAAAAAATGAAGAAATCATGATTTTTATCAGTACAAACTGTGGAATTATTAAGTTTCTCATCCACAACTATCTACCGGCTCATGTAAATGTACGTAGGAGGCGTCTTCGATGTGCTCAGCGTTAATGTTAAATACGCCTCATGCATAGACCTATAACCCTTATAGCTCTATGACCTCATGTATCAAATGAGCAGCCATGTTGCTTCCTACTTGTCTATATTGTCACTTGTATAGAATGGCTACATAACTCTTAACAATAGTAACTACTAACTACTAGCTGGTATTATATATGCCAGTGCTGTTTCATCTGCTACTGATATACTTTGTGAGATATGCACTAAATAGATAGATTATATAAGCATTCAGTACACTACAAGTTATACACAGGAGAGATAACTCTATAGCTATAACTTTTATCAGTAAATGATGTCATACGTTTGTCAATCTTATCTGTAGACAACTCTATTGACATGACAGATAGCTAGCATCAACTCGTGATTGCATGAAGTTGTTGTACAAAGGGTGAGTATGAAAGAGGTGTATTCTTTAATACGATTACTAGTTATTGCTTCTACTACTAGTAACTAGTGCTAGTAGTTTTTGGGTGGTCTGTCACTCACTGCATATGCCTATTGTATTGAGTTGATGTGAATGTTGAATAAATCAGATAGTAGTAATGAAGGGGAAGGAAATGTTTGCTAAATCATTTCCAACTATTGTCTCTACTAGAATTGTCTTACTACCTCTCCAGCCACACAGAGATATAAAACCAAGTGCGCAGCTGGTTTGTGGGATCAGGGGATGAATGTAGACAGGAATTAATGATGACTGAGGAAAATGCAGACAGACTTCAAATGAGCATAGACATCTCCTATATTGAATGTTGACAGATCTGGAATATTATGTTGACTAAACGATAAAAAAATGTTCTTCAAACGGCCATTCCAAGAAGTGTCGATATCTGTTCCAATCTATAAAGAAATAAAATAGAGACTTTTTGTACTCCCTACCATTAGCGCAGTTTAAGAGACCTGGAGCTAAGATCGAACGAATGTTTAATAGGTCGCAGCAAGTGAACCTGAAATGTCAAAACTTACAATTATGAATGTTGAGACATCCTTCGTTGTAGCATCGTTGACATATGTTCCAACTTTGTCGGCTTTTGTTCTCAAAGTCTACGTTCAGTCCGGATCTTTCTGCATTTATTCCTGTCGGCATTCATTTCTATTTAAGCTAAACCCAATCCCCAACATGTCGATGGCTCATCAAACTTTGCCAGTAAAAAGTGGAGGTACATTAGTTTAGGTGTGTAACACATGTAACTACAAGACATATCTGTTGCAGGGACCGATGAGATGTAAAGCAACGCTACAACAACATGACAAGTTTGACTAGATATTGTACAATAGCTGGTATCATATTACATAGCCTTGTTACTACATCTGCACAGCAACCTAGCAATAACAGTATTAACAAGTCTTCTCCTTTCTATGATGAATACAAATGCAAGAGTGGATTGTTCATACCAAAATGGCTGCCCTCAGAAAACATTTCTCTTGGAGACAGGATTTCTAGGGCATTGGTCTATTTCTCAGCCTTGTTCTACATGTTTTTGGGAGTTTCCATTATTGCTGAGCGTTTCATGTCATCCATAGAAGTAATTACCTCTAAGGAGAAGGACGTGACCATCAAGAAAGCAAACGGAGAGAAGACAACAGTTAAAGTGAAAATTTGGAATGAAACAGTTTCTAATTTGACCTTAATGGCCCTGGGAAGTTCTGCTCCAGAGATCATGTTGACAGCTATAGAGATTATTGGTAAGTGGGGTTTTGTTAGAATAGTTAGTTTATATGAACTCACCATAAAACTTTTGGTTGCCTTTGCTGAGATAGCTTATGATTGCGATAACTTGTATGCCCCAATGTAAAAACAAAAAGTTTGCTTGAAAATCTAAAATTTAATGTACGTTTTAGGTTTCTAATTGGTTTTGGATCCGTTCTATTAAAATCTGTTTTAAACTATTCTAGTCTGCTCCATTTTTCGAAATGTTTGTTTAACAAACACACTGACGCAAATGCAATGCAATTCATTTTCTAAATTTCATAAAAGTGTATCTTGAACAGCTAAAATTCTAAAACGCTAAAGTCAAGTGACTCACTCTAGCATAGACAACTTCCTAAAGCGTGACTCTGATATATATTGACAGGAAACGACTTCCAGGCTGGAGAGTTGGGTCCAGGTACAATAGTAGGTTCAGCTGCCTTCAACCTCTTTGTTATCATCGGTCTATGTATATACATAATTCCTGATGGTGAAGTGAGAAGAATAAGACATCTCAGAGTGTTCTTTGTGACAGCAACTTGGAGTATTCTAGCATACTTATGGCTCTACCTGATAGTAGCTACTATATCTCCGGGTGTCATCCAGGTATGTGCACATTCACCAACCATTCCCTGACTGAGACTATAAACTAGGTCTTCTATTGGGTTGTCACTTTGATACAGATTTCAGAAGGGTTGGTGACCTTGGCATTGTTTCCTATTACCGTGGGAACGGCATACATAGCTGATAAATACCTGCTG
The DNA here is from genome assembly GCA_945261195.1 of Cryptosula pallasiana. Classification (NCBI taxonomy): domain Eukaryota; kingdom Metazoa; phylum Bryozoa; class Gymnolaemata; order Cheilostomatida; family Cryptosulidae; genus Cryptosula; species Cryptosula pallasiana. Next base: position 8,115,485 of record OX183130.1, on the reverse strand, counting down.
AGCAATAAGAAGAAAGCTAAAATGTACAGAGCCAGCAGATACCACAATGTGTTGATAGAGGCAGAAGGAGAATCTGATATCGAGTCTTCACTTCACAAACATCCACTTGAGCTCAATGGTCTGAGCAAGAGAAACAACCAGGTGCGTTTGGTTAGGATAGAGCAATGAATACCGCCACGAATGGACGTTAGCAGGGATAAATGCAGATACAGCTGGATTGAATGTAGACACTTTCTAGAATGAACGTTGACAGATCGGGTATAAATGTTGATTATGAAATGAAAAAGAAAATTTTCATTTTCATTATGGAAAGTTTCAACCTTCTTTTTGGTCTTAAGATAAATTACAATATTGTAAATCAAAAGCGTAGACTCAGTTCCTTCATTGCTAATACACTGTAAATTTGTAATGTAAAATCTTGTGACAGATGAGACGTAAGCCCCTCTCTGCACAATCGGATAGTGTAAGTATGCTTGGAGCACTGGTAATACATTTTCCATTGATTGTGGACTTCCTTTCACAGTAATAATCAAAGCTAGATTGGCTGCCTTCCAACAATTCTATGTGATGGTCCCTGGGTGGTCTGGCTAGTAGATAGTTTGAAGTTGTGACTGTTGCAACTTCTATATTGTACAAAGGCTTGAACTTGATGTAACCATTGAGTGCACCAAATCAGAAATGAAAAAACTCTTATACAAACCTGCTATAAAGCTGAGGTCTAGGATTATTTTATGGATATTAGCTGATACAATATATAAATAGACTTGGCTCCACTAACACGCACCTTATTTGCTTTTAATCTCAGGTTTTAAAGGGAGAGGGTCAAGATTTGACTGAAGAGATTCTCATGTTTGAAGAACACAGAAACGAATACATAGACATACTCAGAGAGCTGCGTAAGAAAAATCCAAACCTACGAATGACTTCGTTAGAAAACTTGGCTGAGAAAGAGGTTGTAAATAGAGGTCCAAAGAGCCGAGCGTTTTACAGAATACAGGCTACAAGAAAGTTGACGGGGTCGGTGGGGTTTAGTAAACACATGCTGAAATCTCATGAGAAAAAAGCCAAGGGTGAGTGTTCAGTGCAAAAGTTGAGACTTTTGGCGGGCTACCATTTGAATCTTTTAGAAAAATTGTCTACTGTGAAAAAAATGCCTGCAGTTGCTCAGTTGCTTCAAACACCTAATTTACCTACAAGGTAGATTACCAATTTACCTACAAGGTAGATTACCAATTTACCTACAAGGTAGATTACCACTTTACCTACAAGGTAAGTAGTAATATATGAGCAGATCTCCCTACCAAGTGTTTTTTTGTGGATTAGACCTTGGAGGTTATGCAATGGGTTACGACGTTGGATGAATTCGCCGAGTTTATATTGTATTTTACTTGAGGGGTACTTGAGTGGCATTTGAGTGGCATTTAAGTGGCATTTGAGTTTTTGATTATTTTTTTACTTATTTTGAACTTATATGGCATATAGATTTTGCATGTATGGCATTTGATTTTTTTGATAGTTTTAACATTGTATATAAATGAAAACGTGATAAGATTGTATGGTTATTGGAAGTTAAGATGTCGACGGAGGATGATGTTGAGATGAGACCGATGAATGAAGTTGATACTATTGATGGTGCTGAACGTGATATGATAGATGTTTTACCGAGTATGAAGCGTAAAGCGTTGATAATTATGATAATTTTGGTATTTGTCGTAGGGCTTTCCACTTTTGGAGGTGTTACTGAGTTTAGTATGTATGAAGAAGCTATGGAAAAAATACAAAAAGCGAGAAACTCTCCTGTTGGAATCATAAATGAAACTACTGTTGATTGATGAACATCTTTTTATGATGAATGGGAAACCTGAAGATTATGACCCGACGATGCGATCTCCTTTTACAGCAATGATTGCAGGACCAACTGGATCGGGAAAGACGCAAGCGATTTTTCGAATGATTGAAGCTAGTCAGACTATAGCACACCCTCCACCAACAGAGATTCACTACTGTTATGGAGCCTACCAAAAAGCCTTTGATGATGTATCAGGAGTGATTTTTCATGAAGGCATGATAGATATAACAGTGAGTTTTCCCAGAGATGGTAAAAATCGATGGCTGATAATTGATGATCTCATGGATGAAGTTTCTGGTAAAGCTGATGCTAATGCTTTGTATACAAAACATAGTCATCATTTGAACATAAGTGTGTTTTTTATTGTTCAGAATCTGTTTTTAAAAGGAAATCGTACAATTTCCTTGAATAGTCATTATTTTTTTCTTTTTAAAAACCCTAGAGATGCTTCTTCTATTTCCTATTTGGCTCGACAATGTTTTCCATCAAAAATAAAATATGTACAAGAGGCTTTTGAAGATGCAACAAAGAAACCATACTCTTATTTACGAATAGATACGACTCAACAAACGAATGATCAATATAGACTATTGGGAAATTTTACATCAGTTCTCCCTATGATATTATATGTACCCAAGTAAAAGGATATAAATACAATTACTATTCACTTCACCTCAATCGTATTTTGTTATTCAACGACGCAACACGAAAGCATTATAATGTCTAAAGCTTTGGAGAAAAAATTAACAAAAAATGCAGCTGTGTTGTTATCGCTCAACAATACAACCTTTGCTATTCAAAAGTCTGTTATAGCCAAAGCCAAAAAGGAGTTTATTATGACTCTAATGGAATGTGCTAAAGCTATTATAAATGGAACGATACCATTGACATCATCTCAGTATAATGAGTTGCAGCGAAACGTGAAGGATATTAGCGCTTTAGTAAGAAAATCAACGTTAGATGATAAGAAAGCTGTATTGCAAAAAGGAGGATTTTTAGGTGCTCTACTAGGACCTATCATCAGCAATATAGTTCCTGGGTTACTTAAAAGTGTGCTAGGCGGAGGGAGAAGATAAAGATGAAACTCTCAACACGAATGATGCAAAATAGAATGGCGATTTTAGCTCTGGATGATCTGAGTAAGAAAGGAAAAATCGCTATAGTCGAAAAGGCTAACTCAGATTTGTTTCAATCATTGATAGAAAGTGTTAAAAATATTATATTAGGTAATGTTCCTCTTGATTCTGAGCAGTTTATTGAGTTGCAGCGTTACAAGAAGGAGCTACATAAACTTAGTGGTAGAGGGAGAGTTGATGATAAGCGTAAAATTTTGATTCAGAGTGGTAGAGGGAATCTTTTGGATGCTATTATAACACCTATTGTATCTGTTTTATCATCAATAAAAAGATGAATCGTCAGCCTTTAACATTCTCCAGACGTAATTTTATACTCACTGAAGATGAATACTATAGATTAACGGAAAGAAAGGATGATAAAACAGTGGTAAAGGAAGAGAAAACCAGACCTCCATTGTATTATAATCCTATGGAAGCTATAACAGTGAGAAATATGAAGCGAAAGCGAAATGATCTACTGGAAACGGCTTATGATTCTGACTTATCCTCATACGAAAAGTTAGATGAAAATGTTGAAAACCTACGTAGGTATTTGTCTGATGTCAAAAAGATTAAAAATAACCAAAACCAGACACAAAAGGATAGTTGGAATCTCATTAAGAAAAAAAAGACAGAGTCTACTTTTCCTTTGGCCAATAGCACAGTTATCGATAATAAACCTAATGTCTTTTCACCAAATGTTGATAAAGACAATGAGTTAGAATCAGTGAAAGTGGTTGATGATGATGATGATATTGGGATGGAATTAATAAAAGGAAGGTTGTTTGATACTGAAGACACAACCTTACTAGGAAGTACATTTCTTACTGATGGAGATGATGAGCACGATAGTGAAAGCGGAAATTTAAAAGATTTTGAAAAAAAAGCAGCTGATTTAACAACAAAAAAGAGTGATCAAACGATCGCTGTCAGAATGTTGAAAAATCTGAGTAAAATTGGTAGATACGACTCGGAGAAGAACAGACTGAAAATTGGAGAACATTGGTTGAATCCTAGGACTTCCAAAACTTTACTACGAGACGTTCTAACCGAAGGAGGTAAAATACAATCGGGAAATACCAATTACAGTAGATTTAAAAGCCTGCTAACTGATGAAGGAATCACAACTGTCAGAAAATCCCCGCATCGAACACGTAAGACTCAGAAGAAAAAGTTGGTCGTTCCCGGTACTAATTCATGGACATCGACACGCTAAAAGAGTTGTATTACAATCCTGCATTACATACATCTCTACGAGGAGCTAGAGCTTTACTGAAAGCTCGTAGAAAACGAGAGGGAGAAAAAAGAATCCGTGAATGGTTGAGTGGTGAGGATGCCTACACGTTACATAAAAAAGTTGTAACCAAGTTTAAGCGTCGTCCTACAATTGTAGCTGGAATAGGGGAGCAGCTACAGGTAGATTTGATGGATGTTCGATCTCGAAGAGATGAAAATAATAATACAGCATTTTTACTGACTGCTATTGATTCTTTATCTAGAAAAGGTTGGGCTGTGCCACTCATCAACAAATCAGGACCGGTAGTAGCAAGAGGATTGAGAAGAATACTAGAAGGGGAAAACTATAAAGCTTTACAATCTGATAAAGGTAAAGAGTTTGACAACGTCAATGTCAAGACTCTGCTGGCGGAAAAAAAGATCAAGCGCTTTACAACCGAAAATGAAACGATAAAGGCATCGATGGTGGAGCGTTTTAACAGAACTTTAAAAGAGAAGATATATAGATATTTGACATATAAAGATGATGATAGATACATTGATGTTTTACCAGAAATGGTTAATGCATACAACAACACAATTCATGGTGCTATAGGTATGAGACCAAATGATGTGAATTTTCAAAATCAAGAACTTGTATGGAATCGTGTGTATGAAGGAGGTGAACATAGTTTAACTCAAGAAGCAAAACTAAAGGTTGGGGATTATGTGAGAATAAGTAAGGCAAGAGGAGCGTTTGAAAGAGGATACACCCCGAATTGGACGATTGAGATTTTTATAATCACCGATGTACTTATTGATGAAAAACCTGTTGTATATAGGGTGAAAGATTTAGCTGAGGAGATGATCGATGGTACCTTTTACGAAAAAGAGTTGCAAAAAGTAAAAAAACCCACGATTTTCAGAATTGAAAAGATACTGGGAAGAAGAATGAGAAGAGGTAAAAGACAGATTCTGGTTAAGTGGTTAGGTTATGGAGAAAAGTTCAATGACTGGGTAGATGAATAGTTTATAAGGAAACAACGCTTGATATAATCATCATACGTTGGGAAAATGTCGATGCTGATAACTTTACCCTCAAACTCTAGTGGTGAAGAGTTTCCTGATAATAACAATTCCGAATTTACAGTGAGACTGTATAAATATTTGGTTATCGATGGCGGTAAATGGGAGCTAGCTCTACTAGATATGACTTATTCTAATAATTGGAAAAATGTTACCGAAGGGAAAATATATCTAGAAAAGACTAATGTCTCTGGTAAAAGCGAAAAGTCCTTCATCCTAATCGGTAATGGAAGATATGATAGTATAGAGGAGTTGGAGGAGATTATACGAAAGAGAATGAATGAAATGGATTTAGACAAGAAATTCGCCATCTCCTACGACAAGATCACCAACAGCGCTTTACTAACTAACAGTGATCCTGATACTGCCATAAGCTTTTCCAAAGATATAGCATATATTTTTGGATTTGAATCAAAAACTACATACCCTCGTGGTAGATACAATAATATCACACCCCCTGATATAAATTCCGGTTTAACATCCCTGTATGTTTATTCCAACATTGTTGATAATAGAATGGTAGGAGATACGAATGTACCTTTATTGAGAGTAGTTCCAGTTCAAGGAAAGAAGAATAGTGTTGTGTATCAAGAATTTAAAAATCCCCACTATGTTGACGCTTCATCACTAAATAGTGATATGATTAAAGTACTTATAACGAGTGACGACGGTCAACGAATACCATTTGATGGTGGAAAGGTTGTGTTGACGGTTCACTATAGAGAGAAAAAATTAAAATGAGTTTGGTACGATACACCCCTGAGGATTCAAAAGATTTTTTTGATGAGTACTACAAGATGCAAGCTGGAAATGGAATTGGAGTGTATAGTGGACGACGAGTGATGCCTAATATGAGAGGAAATGGACTTGGTAGTATTTTTTCAAGTTTACTTAAATCTGCAGCACCAATGCTGAAAAGAGGAGCAATTAGTTTGGGGAAAAGAGCATTGTCTGTAGGTGGAAATGTAGCGCGTGATGTCATCGATGGTCAAAGTTTTGCAGCGTCAGCAAAGAAGAGGGGATTGGCAGAGTTGAATGATCTGGGAGGAGATGTGCTCAATGCAGTCCGTCCAGATAGAATGAAAAGGAGAAAAACAAGAGGTGGAAAGAAGAGGAGAGGTGTTGGTAATCGTGGTATATTTTAATAGCAGTAGAATCCGGTATAAAGACAGCTGAGCTCGATATCTATATTCATTAAGCGGTAACGCTTCAAGCATTCATCACTCGCAAAAGATGGCTAGCCTAAATGGAACAACAGGTAATAAGTTGGAAGGTTCTTCCTACAACATAAATCCAACGTTGGATGTATTTGCTACGGAACCAACAAACATATCGGTAGAAAGATCGGAATATGTTGTCATCAGACCTGATAGGTTAGATCCTTATGGTAGTATTGAGTTAACCTTGTCAGGGAGCACTGAACATTACACAGATCTCTACAACTCGTTTCTGCAAGTTGAAGCCACGGTTGTTCAAGATGATGGAAGCGATATTGCAGGTAATGATGATGATGCAGTTGTGTGGATGGGGGATTCAATGCATGCATTATTCAGTGAGTTGAAAATGTCGATAGAAGGAACCACCGTTGAATACGCTAACAACTACGGTTTACGCTCCTACTTTTCACAACTACTCGAAAACAGTGCAGAAAGAAAGAAATATCAAGGTAAGATGGAAGGATGGTTGTATGATGATTCAACTAGCAAAGACGCTACTGATCACAAAACCGCTGATAAGAAAAAGAGGAAAGCTCTAATCATAGCTGGAAAGACAATAGAATTAACTGGAAAACCTCATCTCGCATTATTTCAGCAGAAAAAACTAATAATACCAGGTCCTACTATGCAGCTGGAGTTTGAGCGTGCCTCTGGAAAACTAGCTTTGTTTGCTGCAGATGAGTCGCCTAATGGAGGAGCAAAGATTAGAATTGATAAATTTGAACTTCATCTTTGTAAAGTTAAGGTGAATCCTACAATACAAAACTCCCAACTCAGCTTGGCATTGGAAGGTCACAACTACATTTATCCTGTTGATCGAAAACGGATAAAACTATATGGAATTCGTGCTGGTGTTGCGCAGATCGACATCACTTTGGAAGAAAACAAACAAAAACCTAAACAAATTTATTTAGGTTTAGTTAATCACAACGCAATGAACGGACGTTTTGCCTTGAATCCATATAGAATGCAGCATGCTAGTGTTGATAGTATTGTATTGAGAGTTGGTGATTGTCCAATTGGAAGGAGATTTGAACCAAATTATGCTAGAGGAATTTTTGGAAGAGAATATCATCAGTTTCTACACGCTACCGGAACTTTGCTTGAAGGCGATAGTCTCGGTATTACGAAAGAACAATACCTTGATGGTACTACACTTTATGGATTTGATTTGACTGGTGATTTTCTTAAAGAAGGTTTTCACTCTATGAAAAATGTCACAACAAGTGTGGAAATTCGTTTTAGCGCTAACACGACGGATGGATTATCCCTGGTAGCATACTTTGTAAAAGACGGTGTGTTGGAGATGGATAGCATTCTTCAATTAACTATCGGAGGTGACGCAGTGCTTTAAACAGAAAGTTACAGATGAATACCATACAAATTCGTTCGATCTTATCTTCAGACGTTTTATGTCAAAGCGTAGGGATTCATGTTGGAGCTAGAGAACAGTTTTGGAAGCAAATTTGCAATTTTCCAACAGGATGTTTCGTATTCAACACCCATTATTCTCATCAACCCGGAGAGCATTGGTTGGCTGTGTACGCTAATGATTCAGAGGTGGATTTTTTTGACTCGTTTGGACGTTCTGTTTCCTTTTATCCGGATGTAAATGAAATACTAAGTATTCATGGAGGATATGAAACAATACGAAGTAATGAAACACAACTACAAAATTTTTTTTCAACTGTATGTGGCGACTATTGTGTATACTTTTGTTTACTGAGAAGTAGAGGATGGAGTATGGATGAAATTGTTAGAAGTTTACGAGACATAGGAGATAGTGAGATGAGAGATCACTCAATACGGAGATTTATCATACAGACCTATCCTAACTTCGAGTTCATAGAAGATAATACAGTAGAAGGAATAGATGGTGTACATATACAAGGAACTAATTTACTAAGTAAATTGTTAAAATAAATTATTATAATTGATTTTTATTTGATATAACAAATATAATGAATAAAATACAACTTATCTCATTATTTGTGCTAAACACTACAGAACCTATAAAAACTATTATTTTGTAATGTTTCAAGCAAGAAGTAAATAAGATCTTCTCATTTTCTTCCTCAGGAGCGCTCTTTAGTTATATCTAAAAGACATAGTAACTAATGACTCTATCATACATAGTTATATGAATTAATTTTACAAAAATACTTCAGATCTTTCTTTAAATAGATATGAAACTTACCATCATAGAAGACGAGTCACATCCTTTGTGTTATCGATTAAGACTCTGATATGCTGTTCTGGACAATTCTCTTTTTCATTTTCATCAAAGTAGGAGAGACAGGTGTGCTGCAGCGAAGTATCAAACAGTTCTGAGACTTGAATGAAAGCTTGAAGAGCTGAGAGTAGAATGATGTCGTAGGAAATCATGTTGTTCGTATTTTGTTTCAGTCCTCTGAATACGATTACACCACTTTTTTCCGCCACCACAGATGAAGCTATTTGAGCAGGGATGCTAAGATCTCCAATCAATAGCTCTCCTTTCACCATACATCTGTAATTAGCCACTATAACATCGGCAGTCTTGTTCCAACGAGTATCACATTTTCTTAGCATTCCAGGATTCTCATAAGCTATAACACTTCCTGTCGGAAAATCATGTAGGTGAGCAACACTGAAATAAGCCTGTATTTGTCTCACACTCTTGCCATACAATGAGTTGAATGGATCGTTGATCTTTCGATTACATCCATGAGATTCAGCAGTACGAAAAATCGCATCTCCTGTCTTTCCTTCTCCCATATAAATTAAAACAATTGGACGTGTTTGCTTAGCTTTATTAACAAGCAGTCCTATTTCGGTTGAAATATCACTCTTCACCCGAGTTATCTTCTTATCCTTTCGGTAGTTGTAAATCACGGTGCACTTTGATTCATCACGAAATTCAACAGACAACACCTCCATAACTGTTGGTACAGGTAGTTCGCGGATTTCCATGGATTCTTCAAGTTTTTCTAGACTATCTGGAGAGAGAGAGTTTATTAACCCAGCGCTCTTGTAGGTGAGAGTGGTTAGTTCATTACTTCCAGCATCTTGAAAGGGTATTCTGGTGTGACGAAAAAGCCTTTCATCTCCAACATCCGTCAAAACTAGTTTTTTGCACTTCGAGCCAGTTTCATTATCATCTTTTGTCAAATCAATAAAAGATCGTTTCCTCATCGATGTTCTTTTTGAAGACAGCTTGTTAGTAGGAGATGTGAATAAAGTAAAATCTTGTTGAGATTCTGGTTCATCAACCACCAATTGACTTTCTGCCATATCAAAGATAGGAGAAGGTGATGGGGAAAGGGTTTGCTGGGATCCTGCTTCTTCATTCATCGGTTGACTTCCTTCGTCTTGAGTATTCATTCTAAAAAAACAAAACATTTTGTTTAATTTTTCGTAATTAATTTTAAAAGATCATAAAGGTCATAAACCTTCAGGTAGTAGCGTTAGCTAACAAAAAATAAATATTTTTACTCTTACCTTTATAAAGAAGATGAGCTCCTAGTTGTTGCAATGAAAGATTTAGTAGATGTTGCTCCTCCGCTAGTCGTTGTAGAACTGGATGCTTTCTGTGTGAAAACAGTGGCTCTTAAATAGGTAAAGTTGCACTGATTAAATCCTATGAATCAACATTTTTTCACGCGAATACAACCCAATGCTTTCGCGGGAATAAATATTTTATTTTCACGCGAATACAAACCAATGCTTTCGCGGGAATAAACATTTAATTTTCACGCGAATGGAAACTGTTGCTTTCGCGGGAATGAACACTTTATTTTCACGCGAATACAAACCGTTGCTTTCGCGGGAATAAATATTTTATTTTCACGCGAATACAAACCAATGCTTTCGCGGGAATAAATAATTTATTTTCACGCGAATGGAAACCGTTGCTTTCGCGGGAATAAACATTTTATTTTCACGCGAATAGAAACCAATGTTTTCGCGGGAATAAATAATTTATTTTCACGCGAATGGAAACCGTTGCTTTCGCGGGAATAAACATTTTATTTTCACACGAATAGAAACCAATGTTTTCGCGGGAATAAATAATTTATTTTCACGCGAATGGAAACCGTTGCTTTCGCGGGAATAAACATTTTATTTTCACGCGAATACAAACCAATGTTTTCGCGGGAATAAATAAATTATTTTCACACGAATGGAAACCGTTGCTTTCGCGGGAACAAACATTTTATTTTCACGCGAGTATAAACCAATGTTTTCGCGGGAATAAATAATTTATTTTCACGCGAATACAAACCAATGTTTTCGCGGGAATAAATAATTTATTTTCACGCGAATACAAACCAATGCTTTCGCGGGAATAAACATTTTATTTTCACGCGAATACAAACCAATGTTTTCGCGGGAATAAATAATTTTATTTTCACGCGAATGGAAACCATTGCTTTCGCGGGAATAAAAATTTTATTTTCACGCGAATACAAACCAATGCTTTCGCGGGAATATATACTTTATTTTCACGCGAATGGAAACCGTTGCTTTCGCGGGAATGAAATTTTTTATTTTCACGCGAATAAAACAGGGATATTTCACGCGAATAACACTATTCTGATAGAGTTTTCGCGTGAGTGTTTTTAATGGCTATAAACTAAATGAGTAGGAGTGGCTTATACTATATAAGAACAGCTCTCTCTGCATAGAAATCATTCTCTCCAGCAATAAAACATCGACTACTACAGCTGATTTCATCAACTACTACAACTGATTCATCAACTGCTACAACTGATTTCATCAACTACTACAGCTGATTTCTTGGTGATAAGGTAAGAATTAATAGAAAAATTACTTAATAAAAGTTAAAATGTAATTATTTTACAACACTGTTTAATCATCATATACTAATACTTAACATTTTATTTTAGTTCATTATGAGTTCAAAAAGATACACAATCAAAGACTACCTTCCAAAGATATATCATAGCTATATTAAAGAAAATGTTGAAGTACAGGAAAAGATTGGATATCGCTTGACATTACAAGCTATATTATTATGTATGACACAGCATTTGCTAACTGCAGCTTCTTTACATGGAGAACTTTCACCGATACAATACCGACCATACACTACACATAAATACGTTGACAATTCAGTAGAAATATTTAAGCTTATGACTAAAAACAATTTTCAAACAGTTGTAAAAATGTCAAAAACTGTCAGTATTAATGATTACTTAAAGAAAATTCAAAGAAAAGTATGGAATAAAGAGCTCACTCAAAAATTGATTTCAATGCAATGGACTACTGAATTATTATATCATTTTCAATCAGATATATGTAGATACATACAAACGGATGAAAATCTCTCATCATCCATTTTTTCATTTGAAATGATATTGGAACTATTTCAAGCTTACAATATTTAATATGTTCTCTTTATGTATCCCATAAATATAGCCATAAATATGTACATAACTAACCATATATACATGAATGTATAGAAAACTAAAAAATCTCTCTCCTCTCTCTCTCTCTCTCTCTCCTCTCTCATCTCCCATCTCTCCTCTCTCCTCTCTCCTCTCCCCTCTCTCTCAAGATACCATATGAGTTCGAGTTATGTAAAAAGTTATCAAAACTTGAATGCCATACATTCAAAATCTATATGCCATATAAGTTCAAATTAAGTAAAAAACTAATCAAAACTCAAATGCCACTTAAATGCCATTCAAATGCCACTCAAGTACCCCTCAAGTAAAATACAATATAAACTCGGCGAATTCATCCAACGCCGTAACCCATTGTCTCAACTCCAAGATCTAATCCACAAAAAAACACTTGGTAGGGAGATCTGCTCATATATTACTACTAAGGTAGATTACCAATTTACCTACAAGGTAGATTACCACTTTACCTACAAGGTAGATTACCAATTTACCTACAAGGTAGATTACCAATTTACCTACAAGGTAGATTACCAATTTACCTACAAGGTAGATTACCAATTTACCTACAAGGTAGATTACCAATTTACCTACAAGGTAGATTACCAATTTACCTACAAGGTAGATTACCAATTTACCTACAAGGTAGATTACCAATTTACCTACAAGGTAGATTACCAATTTACCTACAAGGTAGATTACCAATTTACCTACAAGGTAGATTACCAATTTACCTACAAGGTAGATTACCAATTTACCTACAAGGTAGATTACCAATTTACCTACAAGGTAGATTACCAATTTACCTACAAGGTAGATTACCACTTTACCTACAAGGTAGATTACCAATTTACCTACAAGGTAGATTACCAATTTACCTACAAGGTAGATTACCAATTTACCTACAAGGTAGATTACCACTTTACCTACAAGGTAGATTATCAATTTACCTACAAGGTAGATTACCAATTTACCTACAAGGTAGATTATCTACAACACAGTTTCTCAACGTCTCATACAACACACCCTATAGAAAACTGAATTTGCTTCAAACTCGTCAGAACCTTTTACTTTCTTAGCATTTTTGAGAACTTCAGTTACCTGCAACCGTGCGCCTTGCGTGGTCAGTCAGTGCCCTGAAATTAGACAAACTGTATGTAGTTAGTCTACAGTCGCTAGTTAGTCTTCAGTCACTAGTCAGTCTACCGTCACTAGTTAGTCTACTGTCACTAGTTAGTCTACTGTCACTAGTTAGTCCACAGTCACTAGTTGGTCTACTGTCACTAGTTAGTCTACTGTCACTAGTTGGTCTACTGTCACTAGTTAGTCCACAGTCACTAGTTGGTCTACTGTCACTAGTTAGTCCACTGTCACTAGTTAGTCTACTGTCACTAGTTAGTCTACTGTCACTAGTTAGTCTACTGTCACTAGATAGTCTACAGTCACTAGTTAGTATACAGTCACTAGTTAGTCTACTGTCACTAGTTAGTCTTCTGTCACTAGTTAGTCTACTGTCACTAGTTAGTCTACCGTCACTAGTTAGTCTAATGTCTCTAGTTAGTCTACTGTCGCTAGTTAGTCTACTGTCACTAGATAGTCTACAGTCACTAGTTAGTCTACTGTCACTAGTTAGTCTACTGTCACTAGATAGTCTACTGTCACTAGTTAGTCTACTGTCACTAGTTAGTCTACTGTCTGTCACTAGTTAGTCTACTGTCTGTCACTAGTTAGTCTACTGTCACTAGTTAGTCTACTGTCACTAGTTAGTCTACTGTCACTAGTTAGTCTACTGTCACTAGTTAGTCTACTGTCACTAGTTAGTCTACTGTCACTAGTTAGTCTACTGTCACTAGTTAGTCTACTGTCACTAGTTAGTCTACTGTCACTAGTTAGTCTACTGTCACTAGTTAGTCTACCTTCACTAGTTAGTCTACTGTCACTAGTTAGTCTACTGTCACTAGTTAGTCTACTGTCACTAGTTAGTCTACTGTCACTAGTTAGTCTACAGTCACTAGTTAGTCTACCGTCACTAGTTAGTCTACTGTCACTAGTTAGTCTACTGTCACTAGTTAGTCTACTGTCACTAGTTAGTCTACTGTCACTAGTTAGTCTACTGTCACTAGTTAGTCTACTGTCACTAGTTAGTCTACTGTCACTAGTTAGTCTACTGTCACTAGTTAGTCTACAGTCACTAGTTAGTCTACTGTCACTAGTTAGTCTACTGTCTGTCACTAGTTAGTCTACTGTCACTAGTTAGTCTACTGTCACTAGTTAGTCTACTGTCACTAGTTAGTCTACAGTCACTAGTTAGTCTACCGTCACTAGTTAGTCTACCGTCACTAGTTAGTCTACTGTCACTAGTTAGTCTACTGTCACTAGTTAGTCTACTGTCACTAGTTAGTCTACTGTCACTAGTTGGTCTACTGTCACTAGTTAGTCTACTGTCACTAGTTAGTCTACTGTCACTAGTGAGTCTACTGTCGCTAGTTAGTCTACTGTCACTAGTTAGTCTACTGTCACTAGTTAGTCCACAGTCACTAATTGGTCTACTGTCACTAGTTAGTCCACAGTCACTAGTTAGTCCACAGTCACTAGTTGGTCTACTGTCACTAGTTAGTCTACTGTCACTAGTTAGTCCACTGTTATTACTTGGTCTACGGTCTGAATTCTTGAGCATTGTATAATTTGTCATTTGCTAATCACCCTTTGTATTTTAACTAACCTTCAACTTCACCATAAAAAAGTTTACAATTAGGTAAGACTTGTGCGAGAGAGTGTTGCACCACAATCAGAATGGTTCAGTTTTGCTGTAATTTATGAAATAATTACCTGAGTCAATTCTTAGCTTTAGGATTCCGACACTGCATGGAGGCTGGAGAACAGTTGATCGTAGTTTGAAAATAGAGAGGTCGAAGTGGGAGGGGAGTGGGAGCCTACTGCGGAATTGTCCTATGTATTCTGAAACCTCTCAACCATCTGTAATCAGTATTCTCACACAAGCTTCTCAAATGCAGATTTTGAAAACAATTTCTTCAAGTTTGTTCCCACAGCCATCTTTTTTGCAAGCTCTTATCGTTGACAAAGTCTTATTTTGACTCATGCAGGTGAAGCCTCTGAGAGTTTGTTAGCTGGTACAATAGTCTTTGAGCCTGCACACTATACAGTGATGGAGAATGTGGGGTCTTTTGACATCACGGTAAAAAGGGTTGGAGGCAACATACAGAACACAGTCTACGTTGATTACAAAACAGAGGATGGAACTGCAAATGCTGAAACAGACTACAAGCCAATAGAGGGTGAGTAAATAATTATTTATTATATAATTCTACTAGCAGTTTACTCGGAAAAGTACAGACTAGCACTTGGTGTACCAATTGAAGACAAGTTAGCCTTCAAGCAATACAAACATGTATATAGATAGTCTGAATGTAAGTTTTCGTGCTATTTTTTACAGGCACTTTAGTCTTCCAGCCTGGAGAGACTCAGAAAACTATCACCGTTAGTATAGTAGATGATGATATCTATGAGGAAGATGAACATTTCTATGTGAAGCTTGGCAATCCCAAGTATACAAAAGATGACTCTGGTAATCAGGACGGCTTTCCATTGCAATAAATAACGCTAGTTAAAATTGGTTGCTATTTAGTATAGCCCATAATGTTGTACATGCAGGTAAAATATATGATGGAGGAGAAGGCAAGGAAGTGAAGCTAGGAACACCTGCTGTAGCCACTATTATGATACTAGACGATGACCATGCAGGAGTGTTTCACTTTGAAGGTATTTCAATCAAACTTCACCTTCTTCCACGTATAAAAGAAAATAATTTTTGAACAAATCTGTAAGTTTGACCGCTTTTGAAAAGTGAAAACTATTTTTCTAGTTATGAATGCCTTTGTTTGCTGAAATCAAGCAAAACCGAACATGCGATTTTTACAGAGGAAGAGCATAAAACCGCTGAATCTGTGGGAGAATGCCATGTGAAGGTGAAAAGGTCAACAGGAGCGAGAGGGACAGTAAAAGTTCGATACAAAACCAAAGATGGAACAGCTAAGGCTGGTGTTGATTACACAGCTGTTGAAGGAGAAATAGTATTTGAGAATGATGAACATAAGTAAGCCGCTGCTAAGAGCAGACGATTTCCTTTAAAACAAACTGACAAATTATATATTTGCTGATTTACAATCGCTGTGTAAAAATAACTTTAATATTCTCCATTTGTAGAAAGTACATACGAGTACCTATAGCTGACAAGGAGGTCTATGAAAAAAATGTCACTTTTTCTATACAACTCAAAGAGCCGGTGTTCGTACAGTCTCATAGAGGTATACCTCGACGAAGTACTGAAATTAATAATGATAATAATAATAATGATAATCATGATAATATATTATTGCTATGAAATATTAGCTGTGCATTAATTGGTATTTAAAACCATATTTATAATAGTAAGTTTATTCTGTGATTAAAAATAATTTTTTGTTTCAGGTTCTGTTGTTTCTGAAGCTAACAATGCCGTAGTGGATCCGAACAACATGACTGAGGAAGAACGAGTGGCAGAGATGGGTAGACCCAGGATTGGAGATGTCTCCAAAATTAACATAAATATAACAGAGAGTGAAGACTTCAGGGTGAGTAGGAAGAGAACCTGAGAATGCCAGGAGAAGTGAAATGTCGTGTCCAAGGCATAGCTCAGTCATGTTTTATACTGAAAAATGATAGATTTATTATGCATTAAATAGGGATTAAATACAATGGTTAGTTGTACCAGGGTTGAAAGGAGCTGGGTAAGCACAAGATGAATGTATTTGACTGCGACCATGTGTTGATCACTGCCACTACATAACATGATGGTGAAATTAAAAACTTAAAATTTGTTTTGAGGGAAGATAGTACGATATTTTCTGGAACCATTATATGCACATATGTTTAGCTGTAGATCTATAAGTTATTGATGATATATATTTGCCTGGCTCTTATATAATAACTAAGTTTCAACTATAAATGCATAAAACTATTCAATTCAGTATTAATAAAACATGGCTTTGGCGATTTAACTAAATAATATTTATCCGTTGCCATCTTTCCATGCTCCAGTCACATGTAATACAAGTGTCTAGGTACCAGTCACATGTAATACAAGTGTCTAGGTACCAGTCACATGTAATACAAGTGTCTAGGTACCAGTCACATGTAATACAAGTGTATAGGTACCAGTCATATGTAATACAAGTGTATAGGTACCAGTCACATGTAATACAAGTGTCCAGGTACCAGTCACATGTAATACAAGTGTCCAGGTACCAGTCACATGTAATACAAGTGTCTAGGTACCAGTCACATGTAATACAAGTGTCTAGGTACCAGTCACATGTAATACAAGTATATAGGTACCAGTCACATGTAATACAAGTGTCTAGGTACCAGTCACATGTAATACAAGTGTATACGTACCAGTCACATGTAATACAAGTGTATAGGTACCAGTCACATGTAATACAAGTGTATAGGTACCAGTCACATGTAATACAAGTGTCTAGGTACCAGTCACATGTAATACAAGTGTCTAGGCACCAGTCACATGTAATACAAGTGTCTAGGTACCAGTCACATGTAATACAAGTGTCTAGGTACCAGTCACATGTAATACAAGTGTATACGTACCAGTCACATGTAATACAAGTGTATACGTACCAGTCACATGTAATACAAGTGTCCAGGTACCAGTCACATGTAATACAGGTGTCTAGGTACCAGTCACATGTAATACAAGTGTCTAGGCACCAGTCACATGTAATACAAGTGTCCAGGAACCAGTCACATGTAATACCAAGTGTCTAGGTACCAGTCACATGTAATACAAGTGTCTAGGTACCAGTCACATGTAATACAAGTGTCTAGGTACCAGTCACATGTAATACAAGTGTCTAGGTACCAGTCACAT
Source organism: Cryptosula pallasiana (assembly GCA_945261195.1). Taxonomy (NCBI): domain Eukaryota; kingdom Metazoa; phylum Bryozoa; class Gymnolaemata; order Cheilostomatida; family Cryptosulidae; genus Cryptosula; species Cryptosula pallasiana. Next base: position 8,097,654 of record OX183130.1, on the reverse strand, counting down.
GTAATACAAGTGTCCAGGTACCCGTCACATGTAATACAAGTGCCTAGGTAGGAGCCTTTGAAAAACTGCGTAGCCTTCACCCAATAACAACAATAGACATGGCCCATTCCCTGACAACAAGAACTTGAGTATTTCCAAGCTCCCTGCGTCACAATCACTGACAACAAGAACTTGAGTATTTCCAAGCTCCCTGTGTCACAATCACTGACAACAAGAACTTGAGTATTTCCAAGCTCCCTGTGTCACAATCACTGACAAAAAAGTATTTATTATTACAGAAAACGGTTGACAAGTTGTTGGACCGGAGATACCTTCAATCTCTGTTTGGTGGGGGTACCTGGGCAGAACAGTTCAAGGAAGCCATTACTGTGGGACCAGGTGAGCTACAGCCAATTGTCAAGCAAAATTGAACCTGCTTCACTCACTATCTGTTGTTAGGGTGCTTTCGGATACCCTATGCATAGGGCAGTCGTTGAACACTCGTTGAGGGCTCAACGATGACTGTCGTTTAACGGAAGTTGTTTGAGCATAAACCATAGACATATTTATTTTCATCAACGTCTATGAAAACTGTATAGCTGGAGCGAGCCCACTTTAGTTTCTTTACAAACAAAAATTAATTACGATGATTTTATCGTCTGATGTATTTTATATATACATTATAATGCATTGTCACGACTTGAAACGGGGAGGAACAGTGATTGATAAAAGCTGACTCGTTAAAACTGTTGGTTAGGTGGAGTCAAGGTCATTCAACGACGCAACCTACCTCGCTTGTCACTTCCATCGTTGAGCCCAAATTGCCCATTGCCGCCATGTTTTTTCTGCCCTCAACGACGGGGTTTCCGAATGGTCTCGTTTAATCCCATCGTTAAGCCCTACGCGTAGGGTATCCGAAAGCACCCTTAGTTACGTCGCCGAGCCGCTCTCTTTATGGGCGGAGATAACAATAGTTTATGGGCGGAGATTACAATAGAAGGCGCATGAATGCATCATTTTAGTTACCATCTCAAATGCGTAGAACCATGTGAACTCATCACGTATCATGACCTTCCCTAAGACAAAGGGCAGATTAAACCGAAGTATGTAAAGGAAGTTCAGTAACATCTGTATTTGAGTTGATGAAAACTGCTTGTTTGTAGCCTGTGAATCCTCATATGGGGAATTGGGAAGTAAGTTGACCCGCTTCTGCAAATTTCATCCACAGATTTGAAGCCATTTGTAGAAAGAGATTTACACAATAACTGCTTCACTGATTCGTTGTGATTCTAGTGCAATGTTAATGTTTAGCTGCTCGTAGTAATTAGTAGTAGTAGTAGTTAGTAGAAGTAGTAGCAGTAGTTAGTAGTGGTAGCAGTAGTTAGTAGTAGTAGTAGTGGTAGTGGTAGTTAGTAGTGGTAGCAGTAGTTAGTAATAGTAGTGGTAGTGGTAGTAGTAGTAGTTAGTAGTAGTTAGTAGTAGTAGTTGGTAGTAGCGTTTGATACGCCGCTGAAGCAACTGCAGCCACAATACATAATTTATAGCGCAGTGATAATACAACGTTTGCAGGAGATGAGGAAGAAGGGGAAGAAGGAGACGATGATACAGAAAAACTACCGAGTTGTGGAGACTTCATTATGCACTATCTGTCTGTCTTCTGGAAGCTTCTGTTTGCCACAGTTCCTCCAGCAGGTACGTCACTCATTCTCAGTAACTGGTTGACTCCACCTGCAGGTTCACCTCCTAGCAGTCAAAGACATCAGCTGCTATCCAATAGAAATGTGATATTGTAGATTATGGAGGAGGTTGGTGGTGCTTTATAGTATCCATTGCTTGGATTGCAATATTAACTGGAGTTATTAACGACTTGGCCAGCTCCTTTGGATGTACGATCCGTCTAAAAGATTCGGTGACAGCTGTCACCTTTGTAGCCTTAGGCACTAGTGTCCCAGGTATGACAATAGCTTCAGTTCTATTTAACATACACGCCTTGCACCACATTGTTGGTTTTAAAATTAAATTTAATTGAATCTTTTAAACCAGATGTTAACCAATGAGAATGCATTTGAGGTTGCTGATGTTGTATTTTATTAAACTTTTAGACACGTTTGCTAGTAAGGTGGCAGCAATAGGAGACAAATACGCTGACAGTTCAATTGGAAACGTTACAGGAAGTAACGCTGTGAATGTCTTTTTGGGTAAGGTCAGAATGTGGCACTGCATTTTTTCAGTTTGAGTAATCTGATCACACACCGTGTGAACTGATTTACCTAACTGACATATGTAGATAAATCAATCCTTATCACTATTTATTAAATCAACTCCTTCCATGCTGTTATCTCGTAATCCGCAATAACAATTGTAATGAATAATATCTGCAGGGATTGGAGTGGCGTGGACACTTGCAGCCGTTGTGAATGCTTTCAGAGGTCAACCTTTTACAATGAAGCCGGGAAACTTGGCCTTCAGTTTGACCGTTTTCTGCGCTTTCGCTTTGTCAGCGATTGTGCTGCTGCTGTTTAGGAGGAGCGAGTTTATAGGTGGGTTTAAAATTTAATTACGGCATCAACTTTACCTCGTTTGGCAACTTCTAAGCAGTCTCAGTGTCGGTAAAATAACAAAGTAGACAGTTTAGCTAGTTAGTGAAACACCAATAACATATTTCTTGGCCATTTACCTGCAAGTTGCCTGTTCAGCTGAAACAAACCGTTTAAATGTTAGTGATTTTTGACAAGTGGCTACTTGATTTGAGCTCCAAATCTCAGCTTTATTGCACGACAGCCTAGCCTAGGGGCATCAACCGTGACACCTATATATATATGTTTTGTCAATGAATGGTACCAGGGGTCTACACCGAATGCACAAAAGACATATATGGCCATCTAGATATATAAAGCAATAAATTTTTGCCATTGAACGCCTGGTAGGTGGAAGGAGCTAATGCGTTTGTTTGTTAATACTAGGTGTAAGCCTTGGCTCTATACACCAGTCAGGGGAGCATTTCTTTTCCCCAGTAGCAGAACAATCAATGCCATGAATGCTATCAACTTATAAACGGAGCAAAACACAAACTAAAAACTAGAAAATGGAATCGGTTAATTGTATTCTACGTAATAAGCCCCTCCTTTGGTTCTATGGCGCTCAAGTTGTTTGGATACTTTCTTTTACAGGAGGGGAACTCGGTGGACCACGTAAAATAAAAATTGCTTCGTCGTCTTACTTGATAGTTTTATGGCTGATGTATATACTTCTGTGTTCGCTGGAGGCTTACGATATAATTCCTGGCTTTTAGCATTGGTATACTAACCAATGGTAAGCAACGACACATTTCAACCAATTGGAAATGACAAAGCGAGTGACTGGTATGACAAGCGGCAGCAGTGATGGATAAAAGCAAACTGTACAATGGAATCTAAACCGAAAAGCTTGTCTCGATTCTTATTCAAATCTCAAGCATACATTAACTATAGCAGCCAAATTGATCTAGATAGTATCAACCTGCTATGGCAATACTCTTGCTACCGTGATCAAATTCTTCGCAAACAAATTATCGAAAAATTGTTTATTTATTTAAAATTTATTTTCTTTGTCAGTATAGCATAGATGTGAGAATTCTAGAATATTCTACAGATACGTGTAAATGTATAAGAAATGTTTTCCACACTAAATGTCAGCAGATATAATGTATAGTGATGCATTGGAGCCTTAGGTCCTTACAGCTACACACTTATGCTGGCCATAAGTTAGTCTGTACTTCCTCATATCTCCAGCCACCTGCCCGGAGATGTCACTACCAGTGAGTACTGCCACCCAAGTCACTCACACCTTGCCAGTGTACTTGTGGTACTTGACATACCGACTCTGCATTGTCTTATACATCTCTCTACTAGCCTCACCCAAGTTGACTTTCAGCATCATGTCGCTGTGTTCATCCATCATGTCAAACAGACCATTTACTGCTAGGTGGAGTGCTTTCTGTAACAGGAAACACAGAGTCTCAGAAATGAATAAACCTGAAATGTTAATTATTTTTAATCATTCACGGATTCAACTGCCAACAATTGAAATATATACTCTAAAACAAGAGCACTTTTAAATATAACCAAGGTCAATCAAAGGTAACTACTTTTAGAAGAGCTCGCTGTTTCCCTTCATACAAAATCCTAAGAACGTTATTAATTATCAGACACAAAAACAATCAAACAACTACCGGGGATGTAGTCTAGGAAATCATTTGGGATGAAAGAAACCTAATTTGCTTCTATTGGCTAGTAAAAAGTTGGTTGTAATCAAAGAAAATCTACGAAAACATTTTTTGTCAAATGAATTTAATTGGAAAATATAATTGTCTAACTATAACTTATAAAGAAAAACAAAAAACGATGACTTCCAAACAGAAAGATAGTTGACAAAAGCGCTGATAAATGCGTGCTTGTATAATCTACATAGAAGAGTGGCCAAACAGCAGTTGGCTTGTGGCAGATTCGGTTGTTGCTATTGTGGTTTCTGAACTGTCAATATTGAATACACTCAAATTACATTTCCCAGAACTACACAAACACTTTAGTATTAAAAATAGATACGAATCGGTCTACAACACAAAGGCCTTTGTTTGCCTCAATGAAAATTCTGAGATATACTATTCCAGAAGCCGTAATCGGGAAAATAATCACAAAAATTTGCTTATTCTCTTTTCAAACCAACTTTTTGCGCATTATAAAGTAAATTTTGAAAATGCCGACAACTATTATCAACAATCAAATATACTGACAGATTCGAATAATGAGTATACAACTCTTGATTTTCCAAAAGGAAGAGTGCACAAATCTGGTTAAAAGATGAATTATTAAAAACTGACAAAATATTTTTTCGTTCTACACTTGCTTGGCAGAGGTAGTGATAATAGACTTGGTACCTTGACATGTCTACTCTTACCTTGACATTAGGGAGTAGAGTGATAGAGTGTAGACTGTGTACCACATCAGCTAATAAAAATGAGGATACTTTGCTAAAGATCTTTGGATAATCCGCCATGGTTGCAAATACTCTGTAACAAAGCAAGGATTCAATTAGACCTTTGAACTTGCTGGCCTTGTGCTTCATCAATAGAGATTAATCTAAGTTTTTGAAGGTTAATATAGATTAACTGGCTGTCAGTGCTGTAGACAGCAGTGACAACAATAGATGGTACCCACTTGTGTAGCTCTTGGCAGCAGGCCAACAGTTCTGTTTCTGTCTCACTGATTGCTGCAGAGTTTTCATGGTCAGAAAGTATACTTTGGTCAGCGAAAGAGATGACAGCGTTTACCAGATGTAGATACGAGAGGTCAAGGAGAAACAGCTGATATTGATGTCAGTTATCTGAATTTGGTCAGAGACTCACAGCGAATCAACATGTGGGTCCATGATTTGTTTCAAGTAACAAAAGCAGTAGTAGCATTTATTATTAACAAAAAAATTAGAAACTTGCTATTTACGATGACAGAAAGTTATTAATTTTTAAGTACTATGAAACTTGTAGTTACTATTCAGCAATCAGATAAAACTAGCAGTTAGTATTCAGTATAAATATAAAATCAATATTTAGTATTCAGCAGTGACTTGAATCATTGTCTATTTTTCAACAAAAATATGAATTCATACTTCATTCTCATCCTCACCCTCCCTACACAAACTTCAGCTTTGTCCCTCCTCTATCCACCACAATAACCCACCGCAGCACCATTCCACCAAAACACTCCTACGCTGCTACAGCTAAGTACCAACATACCCAAAGAGAGGCTCCAAACATAGAACGTAAAGGATATTCATACAGATGGCTGAGAAGACATGCAGGCTATTGTTAGCTGAGTTCTGATGATGTAACAATATGGCTCTGAGCAGTCGTTGAGAAGCAGATATGGGTGCTAGGAGTTGTGTTACCTTGTAGATATCTTTGTTGTATTGTATCAATTGTACACCCAATAGTATGCCGGACACCGCCTGGCTGGTGCACAGCGTCTGCAATATAGCGTACAAGATGTATCATACACATACAATATAGCATACAAGATGTATCATACACATACAATATAGCGTACAAGATGTATCATACACATACAATATAGCGTACAAAAAGTATCAGTATACACAGTATAATACATGCATACACTGAGGCATCTAGGCACACAGTATAATACATGCATACACTGAGGCATCTAGGCACACAGTATAATACATGCATACACTGAGGCATCTAGGCACACAGTATAATACATGTATACACTGAGGCATCTAGGCACACAGTATAATACATGCATACACTGAGGCATCTAGGTACACAGTATAATACATACATACACTCAGGCATCTAGGCACACAGTATAATACATGCATACACTGAGGCATCTAGGCACACAGTATAATACATGCATACACTGAGGCATCTAGGCACACAGTATAATACATGCATACACTGAGGCATCTAGGCATACAGTATAATACATGCATACACTCAGGCATCTAGGCACACAGTATAATACATGCATACACTGAGGCATCTAGGCACACAGTATAATACATGCATACACTGAGGCATCTAGGCACACAGTATAATACATATATACACTGAGGAATCTAGGCACACAGTATAATACATGAATACACTGAGGCATCTAGGCACACAGTATAATACATGCACACACTGAGGCATCTAGGCACACAGTATAATACATACATACACTGAGGCATCTAGGCACACAGTATAATACATGCATACACTGAGGCATCTAGGCACACAATATAATACATGCATACACTGAGGCATCTAGGCACACAGTATAATACATGTATACACTGAGACATCTAGGCACACAGTATAATACATGCATACACTGAGGCATCTAGGCACACAGTATAATACATGCATACACTGAGGCATCTAGGCACACAGTATAATACATACATACACTGAGGCATCTAGGCACACAGTATAATACATGAATACACTGAGGCATCTAGGCACACAGTATAATACATGCATACACTGAGGCATCTAGGCACACAGTATAATACATACATACACTGAGGCATCTAGGCACACAGTATAATACATGAATACACTGAGGCATCTAGGCACACAGTATAATACATGCATACACTGAGGCATCTAGGCACACAGTATAATACATGCATACACTGAGGCATCTAGGCACACAGTATAATACATGCATACACTGAGGCATCTAGGCACACAGTATAATACATTTATACACTGAGACATCTAGGCACACAGTATAATACATGCATACACTGAGGCATCTAGGCACACAGTATAATACATACATACACTGAGACATCTAGGCACACAGTATAATACATGCATACACTGAGGCATCTAGGCACACAGTATAATACATGCATACACTGAGGCATCTAGGCACACAGTATAATACATACATACACTGAGGCATCTAGGCACACAGTATAATACATGAATACACTGAGGCATCTAGGCACACAGTATAATACATGCATACACTGAGGCATCTAGGCACACAGTATAATACATGCATATACTGAGGCATCTAGGCACACAGTATAATACATACATACACTGAGGCATCTAGGCACACAGTATAATACATGCATACACTGAGGCATCTAGGCACACAGTATAATACATGTATACACTGAGGCATCCAGGCACACAGTATAATACATGCATACACTGAGGCATCTAGACACACAGTATAATACATGCATATACTGAGGCATCTAGGCACACAGTATAATACATGTATACACTGAGGCATCCAGGCACACAGTATAATACATGCATACACTGAGGCATCTAGACACACAGTATAATACATGCATATACTGAGGCATCTAGGCACACAGTATAATACATGTATACACTGAGGCATCCAGGCACACAGTATAATACATGCATACACTGAGGCATCTAGACACACAGTATAATACATGCATACACTGAGGCATCTAGGCACATAGTATAATACATGTATACACTGAGGCATCTAGGCACATAGTATAATACATGCATACACTGAGGCATCTAGGCACACAGTATAATACATGTATACACTGAGGCATCCAGGCACACAGTATAATACATGCATACACTGAGGCATCTAGACACACAGTATAATACATGCATACACTGAGGCATCTAGGCACACAGTATAATACATGCATATACTGAGGCATCTAGGCACACAGTATAATACATACATACACTGAGGCATCTAGGCACACAGTATAATACATGCATACACTGAGGCATCTAGGCACACAGTATAATACATGTATACACTGAGGCATCCAGGCACACAGTATAATACATGCATACACTGAGGCATCTAGACACACAGTATAATACATGCATATACTGAGGCATCTAGGCACACAGTATAATACATGTATACACTGAGGCATCCAGGCACACAGTATAATACATGCATACACTGAGGCATCTAGACACACAGTATAATACATGCATACACTGAGGCATCTAGGCACATAGTATAATACATGTATACACTGAGGCATCTAGGCACATAGTATAATACATGCATACACTGAGGCATCTAGACACACAGTATAATACATGCATACACTGAGGCATCTAGGCACATAGTATAATACATGTATACACTGAGGCATCTAGACACACAGTATAATACATGCATACACTGAGGCATCTAGGCACACAGTATAATACATGTATACACTGAGGCATCTAGGCACACAGTATAATACATGCATATACTGAGGCATCTAGGCACACAGTATAATACATGTATACACTGAGGCATCTAGGCACACAGTATAATACATGTATATACTGAGGCATCTAGGCACACAGTATAATACATGCATACACTGAGGCATCCAGGCACACAGTATAATACATACATACACTGAGGCATCTAGGCACACAGTATAATACATGTATACACTGAGGCATCTAGGCACACAGTATAATGCATGCATACACTGAGGCATCTAGGCACACAGTATAATACATGCATACACTGAGGCATCTAGGCACACAGTATAATACATGCATACACTGAGGCATCTAGGCACACAGTATAATACATGTATACACTAAGGCATCTAGGCACACAGTATAATACATGTATACACTGAGGCATCTAGGCACATAGTATAATACATGCATACACTGAGGCATCTAGGCACACAGTATAATATATGCATACACTGAGGCATCTACGCACACAGTATAATACATGTATACACTGAGGCATCTAGGCATACAGTATAATACATGCATACACTGAGGCATCTAGGCACACAGTATAATATATGCATACACTGAGGCATCTAGGCACACAGTATAATATATGCATACACTGAGGCATCTAGGCACACAATATAATATATGCATACACTGAGGCATCTAGGCACACAGTATAATACATGTATACACTGAGGCATCTAGGCACACAGTATAATATATGCATACACTGAGGCATCTAGGCACACAATATAATACATGCATACACTGAGGCATCCAGGCACACAGTATAATACATGCATACACTGAGGCATCTAGGCACACAATATAATACATGAATATACGGACACTAATATAATAGATAAGAGACAGAACTATGTAATGTTATCAGATTAAGATAAGTCCAAGGTCAGCCAAAGGTCACACCTACCTTTCCTTTACTGACAATAACACCAAGCAGGCTGATTAGCTCCGTCAGCTGATTTCTGGTCTGACTGACCTGCTGCAGAGGGTAAACCGACACATCTAGCAGGTCTGTGAGCTGACAGATATAGCTGTGACTGTCACTTACAAACTGCAATGTAAATTTATGTACAGGAAAGTACAGGTATGTAAAGGTGTGTGCAGGTAAGTACACACATCTACAGGTAAGTACAAGACTGTGCAGGTGAGTACAGATGTCTCCAAGGCAGTACAGGTATGTGCAGTTACACACAAGTATGTACAGGTAGGTACAAGCACCTGCTGGCAGTGACGTTCCACTACAGGTAGTTTATCCTTGACCACAGACTCTCCCGCAGAGATGATGCTCCTCCAGACAAGAACTACAGACAGCAACTTCCCCCCTGACTGAGCCGCTGCCTACAACCGGTCATGTGACATGAGTCAGAGGCAGCATTAGGTCAGATAATACAACAGAACTCACACATGTGCATATATTGTATTATAGACTCACCACAGTAGGGCCATGCAGCTGACTGAGACACACAGACAACCTATCCGCATCCATCGCAGTGAGTAGAGAGCAGACAACTTCAGTGATGACATCATTAGCGAGCCCAGTTCTGCTGGCTAGACACATGATGTGTTCCCACAGAGCAGTTAGCTCCAGAGGAAGTGGTTGACCACCGTCAGCGCTGTTGATGGCACAAATTACATAACGTAACAGAAGTTCTGTTCTGTTGTTGGTTGATACAGTCTGTAAACAAATACAACCAACTATTACAAAAGGAGACAACTTCAAGTCAAAGAATCATTTGCAGCAACCACAAAGAGAAATAAAAACTTAGATAATAGGAGCTCAGCTCGAGCAAAACTAACAATACAATAGTCACACTAATTTTTTCTGCGAAAAGTTTTAGCAAAATAACACAACAGCAACATACGCTGAGAGGTCAAAGGTTGAAGTAAACAATATTAGTATTGAGTAAAAAAAAAGAACTAGTACTTTACACACTTCATTGTCTATCTAACCTACTGCATTTGACATACGGCATCACAAAATGGGATGGAACGCAGGCAATCCAACAATATAATTACACACCTACAAGCTATCATTAAAAATAATTGGAGGAAATACCAAGTGGGGAATAAAAAATATTTCGGGGCTTGACAATTAAATAATGTTTATTCATTTTTTGAATGAACATTGATCTCTTCTAAAACGTCAAAGTTGTTATTCAAATCACAGAAGAACACATTCCAGCTATATCGCCATTTGTTTCAGAAGATGTCACACAATTGAAAGTTCTTCCAGGTCTATTCATGTTGTCGTTCATTCCAACATTTAGTGCACTTTGAGCCATTTGAGGAGTTAGAGACTGGTTCGCAAGAGCGGTGCAGGATTGTGAAATAATAAATTAACAATGTAAAGAACATTAAGAATGGCCGCGTCTCAATGATTTCACTTCAATTAAATGGATCTGAGGCTACTTTTGACTCAGGTTACTATTTTCTACGATACAATGCAACCGGTACACCTTGTAGTATTAATTAACTGGTATTAGGTAACATATATTAGAAGGTTCACCTGACCAAGGAAATAGCACTACCTGCACTTTGATGAAAGCAAAGGGTCGGTGTTAGACTAATTACCAACTGCTACCTGCACTGCATTAGTCACAGGAATTTGACAAAAAAATGGCGTACAGGCGCTGCCACACACACAAATAAAATAGACACAAAACTTGTGTCACGAAAATCGTGAGTTGTCTTCTCGATGAATGCACGTGCCACAATGCAATTTTCAACTTATGCGAGTGAAATGTATTCACTGCGGAGTTGCTCTATCAATGGTAATAATTAAATTTTATACCGTGTATGCAAGACTAACTAGCCTGCAAACAGACATTTTTTAGCTCTACTACATTTTTTTCAACCATTTGTTTATAATAATAATTATAATAATAATAGTAATCTGATCAATAATAATAAAAAAGCATGATAATAATTTGTTTCCTTAATAAATAATAGTACTAAAATAAAAAAAATAACTAAGGGGTGTGAGTATTAAAATTAAAAGCATAATTTTATTTAGACTTTATACAATATTCTGGAGTGAGGATTTCTTGCCAATCAGGTGTTGTCATGTAATGAAAAAGTGAAATTGCAGAATAACATTTATCGATGGCTGTGTTCTGTGCTGACAAAGACGTTAGAAAGTGTGAAAATGCTTTAGCTGTGAGTGCTGACGCCGCTCCCGCAAAAAATCGACGGCCAATGACACGGCAGCATTCGTGTATGTCAGCATTCGTGTATGTCAGAGATCAACATTCAAGGCTGTTCGTACTTTGTGAAAAATTGCTTGTAAACACTCGCACGAATGGGCAACTCGAGACTCTACTCGTGTTACTTTAAATGTGTGTGGCAGGGCCTTACAAGTACCGATTAGTGAGATCACAGACAGTACACGGTGAGTGCATGCATGTACTAGTAGGAGACTGACCTCTTCTCTTACAATGACCTCTAGCTCCTTCAGCACAAGTTTTGTCACCTTAAACAATTTATCGACTATATGCAGCTTCCTGTGTGTGGTTGTTGCCAGGCAACACCAGGATAAGAGATGGTCAGGCAGGAACTGATCAGTTGCCCAATGAGAGCTGATGTAACTAAGAAGGTCATTTGATCTCTTCAGAGCCCAGTGTACGACAGGCTCGGCAGGTTTCACTGAGCCAGTCTGTAACAGCAGAAAGCAGACAATGGGAGGGACGTAGGAGGAATAGTAAAGTGTTCACAGCAGCAAAGGTGTCCACAGAATACAAACCTGTAGCACAGCTCTGATGATAGCCAAAGGCAGGGTAATCTTCTGATCAGTCGATGCAGTGTCTGGGGTAAAGAGCTCATCCAGCAACTAAAGGAAGATGAAAATTTCATGGAAAGACAGGCTACTGTTTCAGACTGGGTTATTGTCAGAATGCTCACTGCCAGCAATCAAATAGTGGCTGGGTGAAGATTATCCATTTAGATTAACATTTAATAACAATTAAATTAAATTAGTAGTTTTAAACGTTAATCTAAATGGATAATCTTCACCCAGCCACTAATTTGATTTAAGTCTCATTTATTATTGTTGACTGATAAATATAATTATTACTGGTGTATTTCGTTTAATAAACTTTTGAATTAATCAAGTCCACCAATTTAGCTACATACATTACTAATTTTTTGTAAGAGGAAACAGAAATGTCTAAAAATATTATAATTCGTGTGAAAACAACAAGAGCACACAGACAGAGTCTGCTTGCTGAAAGGAAGACAGAAATATTTATCTCAAAAGTGGTAACTAACTCTGCGCAAAGGAATAACTTCATAGACTTAGATTAGTGAATGTTAATGATTAATTTTGGTAGGTCCTTTAGCTATCTGTTATTTCATCAGTAAAATATAATTCTATATTCCGTAATAGAGTGACAAATCAGATAGTACAGAAAATGTTACATTAGGTCATACATAGAGTGATACATTAGGTAATCCATAGAGTGGTACATTAGGTAATACATAGAGTGATTCATTAGGTAATACATAGAGTGGTACATTAGGTAATACATAGAGTGATTCATAAGGTAGTGCATAGGGTGACACATTAGGTAATACGCAAACAAACATAAGGGCTATTGATATGGAGAAAGCATGTAAAATATATTTTCACTCGTGAAAGGGTCACAAAAATGATTGAAGAAGAAGACAACTCCAATGCTTGTATTTAGATGGGAATGGGACATAGCCCATGTAAGGGCTATTGATATGTAGAAAGCATGTAAAATATATTTTCACTCGTGAAAGGGTCACAAAAATGATTGAAGAAGAAGACAACTCCAATGCTTGTATTTAGATGGGAATGGGACATAGCCCATGTAAGGGCTATTGATATGTAGAAAGCATGTAAAATATATTTTCACTCGTGAAAGGGTCACAAAAATGATTGAAGAAGAAGACAACTCCAATGCTTGTATTTAGATGGGAATGGGACATAGCCCATGTAAGGGCTATTGATATGTAGAAAGCATGTAAAATATATTTTCACTCGTGAAAGGGTCACAAAAATGATTGAAGAAGAAGACAACTCCAATGCTTGTATTTAGATGGGAATGGGACATAGCCCATGTCTGCATGTGGGCGGAGCTTACTACAGACACAGATAGGCTACCTTGTTATTATGCAATAAAAATACTTGATTCTAGCTGGGGAACTGGGACCTATCCGGAGAGAGCGAGTACGAACATTTCACAGCGAGTAGCTTCTACATATGCCAATAAACCGCAGGTATGTATACAGGTAGCTAGTAGCTATGACAGGTGATAACCGTTACCTTATCTAGATATGCCTTGTGCTTGTTAAACACAGCCTGCTGGGTGCACACTAGACTCACAAGCGTGTCCAGTGCCACATCCTTGCAACGCCCCTACAACATATTTATAACACTGTATAAAACCTCACACGTATATTTTATAATATAGCGTGTCATTCACTCAAGGTCACTCAAGGTCACTCACCACTTCTCTTGGCAGCTGCCCAAACAAGCCAGCAAAGATTTCCACATTTAAAAGTTCCACAAGTTTAGATTCACAAGTGATAGACGAGAACAGCTGACAGATTATCAGCATGTGTACCCTTTCAATAGCACATTTATTGCCCTACAACAAGCAAATACAAATAAATGTGTGTACCTACACAACAACGCACCTATGTATGCACAAGCTACAAGATAGATATAGCAGTAAAACTCTACCTGTATATTAGTTGAAGCTGTAAGTAGTTTAACAATTACTAGACTCATGTAAAATATCTTCCTATGAGTAGTGGCATCTATACACCTCAGGGGAACCCTTTGTAACACATCAGTGGCCAGCAGTAGATAAGAGAGGTGTTGACTAGTTAGAGCAACTTCAGGGATGGCCAGCACCTGATTAGTTAACTCAGCTAACCTACAAACGACCGCCATGTTTGTAGCAAACCGGTGAAGAGTCAAAGGAAAAAGGGAAATCATGGAGAAAGAAGGAAAGAAGTGGTGTGCATTGTGAGAGACACATCTAAGGTGTAGATGAGGGGGGGGGGGCTGGACCGATGCATACAATAAATTAAACAAATAATATTTCTCGCAATTTATTTAATGCAAATGGGTCAATAGCATTATTTTAAGTGGATTGCAAAAAAAACCATTCCCACGGAAAAAAATAACTTCATTTGCGAGGCATTCTCATAGGTCACAAACACTATCGACATATCACCCAAAATAATATATACCCATGTGGGTGATGTTTAATTCAAAGCAGTTCATTCTTAGTATTGTTATTTTATCATTATTTATTAACAATGCATATAAATTAAAAGTTGTTTATTATTATTGACTATTCTGATTATCGTGTACAATAATAATATAATGTAAATAAACTGATCATGATAATAAAAAACAGACCCATTTTGTTAAAACCATAAAGATAAATCTTATTGTTAATCAAGAATGAATTGATTTAAAATAAACGTTGTCAACCGGACAAGTGTAAAGTTGTTTATTCTTTGACTCGCTACCACTATCTGCTATTTCCGCTAGCATCGTGCTTTGAGTACCAATGAGGAAGCAACGACACAATAACCGTCGTTGATGAATTACTTACACATGTTAAAATAATTATGCTCGCTACAATGGATGTGGGAATGTTATATCTTCACTATCTGATAAAAAGATATTATTTCTTATTATTATATAATAAAATATAAACGTCTGGATCGATACGTTCGCCACCCATATGGTTCCCAAATATAAATAATGGCAGCTGTTTATTGATCCGACACACAAATACACCTCTAATGGCTGCCGATGAGCCAACATGTAATATAGACTCCAGAGTATAACGGTTATCAATAGACTCTTCATGCCTACTGACCTTCTGGATCTACATATCAAACCTTGGGTTGCAGTAAGGTCATGGCAAAAGAAACAGAATATTGTCAGGATCAAACAATGATCACAGGAAGAACCAAATGATAAACAAAACACTCCGTAATTTCAATACTGCACTCGGCCTAATAAAAAATTGACAATTTTCAAGTTGAAACTTTTTCATAGCAAACCAAACAAAAAATGCTCTATCAGCAACTACCTGTGGTCACAGGTGTAATATTTCTGCGATATATAAATATTATAATATTAACACTGTCTTGCAGTAACTGACCTCTGTGAAGCCTCAGGCTTCTCTTCGAGGGCTTGAAAGAATAGAGCTAATGTTCTATTGATGTCATTTTCTTCCCGATTCACCGCATTCAGTTTCCGCCTTTTAGATCGGGGACTTTCGCTGCAAGAATAGCCTTAGATGAACAGAGAAAGCGCAGAGAGGGGAGGTTGTGATAACGTACATAACATGCAGTATGCTGTATAAAGCTAATGTATAATGTATGTACAACACTCACCTTTCTGGGATATTTACAGAGTCTGTGAATGCAGGAGCAACCTTGGATATTACCTCTTTTACAAGAGAAGCATAAAGCGTGCTATCGCCAGAAGACAAACAAGCAGTGAGTAGAAGTTGGAGTTGTCCATAGCTGCTTACCTGCTCTTTAGACCTGCATATAAGCAATAGATATATACATATCTACATGTCTATGAGAGATCACGTATCTATAGAGCATATAAACAATAGAGTTATACATTCCTGAGAGCCTGACAACACCAGCCAGTGAGACGAGTCTAGGTAAGATACATACCTGCAGACATTTACACACTTCAGAGAATTGTGGGTAGTATTTGGCGCAGAGTCAGCATCTGCTACGGAAATGTGTAAGTCTTCAGGCATGTGGCAGCACCTACAACACAGCACACTGTCAATAACTACAGAAGTCAACAACTTCATCTCAGGACAATGAAGAGAAAGAAACACAAAAAAAATGATTTACGTTATCAAAATACCATAGCAGGTCACAGTTCCAATTCACATGGTATAATTAAGGCTGGGATATGGTTGAGAAATTTAGTTGAGAGTATTCTTATTTTCTTGATTATTCGAAAAAATAATCTCCTGCAGTACCTATATTTAGCTCCAACTCTCCAATATACATATAATTCAGATTTCTCTGCTCTGATTGGAAATTATAAGTATGAAATTGCAACACGGTGGATTGGAATTTATTTTCAGTCATAGAAATGGCAAACTTGAAACATTACAAACCATAATAGTAATAATAAAAAAAAAAAATGCCCTATCGTCACACAAAACTGCAATTGGCCAGTCAAAAAAACCAAAGAAAAAAAAAAATTCTAATGGCAATTAATTAAATCATGGTTTTCGATAGAGTTAACCTCTTGGGGAAATTGTACGCGTTAATCGTAAACCTTAGACATAACATCAAACCAACAAAACGATATCTCCATGATGCATATATTAAAGCGATGTTTTAGTTGTTTCTTCCACAGGCACAGGAAATGACTTAAGATTTATGATGTTGTGGAATTGGTGTATATAATTCTAACGTTATTCAATATGTGACGGACATACACTAGGACTGTTTACTAAACACTTCCTGAGAAGTATTTGTGCTAACCCCACCTACCACTTGGTATCCATCAACCCACCCGTCTCATTTCTACACAACCTTCAATGAACCTAGGCCAAACTAAACTATCGACCAAAATATATCATTTCATTTATTGTTTGTCCTACTTAAATGCTGGTTTGTGAACACCAGCAAACTATGTCAGGGTGCAGTCTATATAGCTGTAAAACTATGTCAGAGTGCAGTCTATATAGCTGTAAAACTATGTCAGAGTGCAGTCTATATAGCTGTAAAACTATGTCAGAGTGCAGTCTATATAGCTGTAAAACTATGTCAGGGTGCAGTCTATATAGCTGTAAAACTATGTCAGACTGCAGTCTATATAGCTGTAAAACTCTGTCAGAGTGCAGTCTATATAGCTGTAAAACTATGTCAGAGTGCAGTCTATATAGCTGTAAAACTATGTCAGGGTGCAGTCTATATAGCTGTAAAACTATGTCAGACTGCAGTCTATATAGCTGTAAAACTCTGTCAGAGTGCAGTCTATATAGCTGTAAAACTCTGTCAGAGTGCAGTCTATATAGCTGTAAAACTATGTCAGGGTGCAGTCTATATAGCTGTACAACTATATCAGAGTGCAGTCTATATAGCTGTAAAACTATGTCAGAGTGCAGTCTATATAGCTGTAAAACTATGTCAGGGTGCAGTCTATATAGCTGTAAAACTATGTCAGACTGCAGTCTATATAGCTGTAAAACTCTGTCAGAGTGCAGTCTATATAGCTGTAAAACTCTGTCAGAGTGCAGTCTATATAGCTGTAAAACTATGTCAGAGTGCAGTCAATATAGCTGTAAAACTATGTCAGGGTGCAGTCTATATAGCTGTAAAACTATGTCAGGGTGCAGTCAATATAGCTGTAAAACTATATCAGAGTGCAGTCTATATAGCTGTAAAACTCTGTCAGAGTGCCGTTTATATAGCTGTAAAACTCTGTCAGAGTGCAGTCAATATAGCTGTAAAACTATGTCAGAGTGCAGTCTATATAGCTGTAAAACTATGTCAGAGTGCAGTCTATATAGCTGTAAAACTATGTCAGAGTGCATTCTATATAGCTGTAAAACTATGTCAGGGTGCAGTCTATATAGCTGTAAAACTCTGTCAGAGTGCAGTCTATATAGCTGTAAAACTATGTCAGGATGCAGTCTATATAGCTGTAAAACTCTGTCAGAGTGCAGTCTATATAGCTGTAAAACTATGTCAGGATGCAGTCTATATAGCTGTAAAACTATGTCAGAGTGCAGTCAATATAGCTGTAAAACTATGTCAGGGTGCAGTCTATATAGCTGTAAAACTATGTCAGAGTGCAGTCTATATAGCTGTAAAACTATGTCAGAGTGCAGTCTATATAGCTGTAAAACTATGTCAGGGTGCAGTCTATATAGCTGTAAAACTATGTCAGAGTGCAGTCTATATAGCTGTAAAACTCTAACATAAGTACTGAAATCCAAGTGCACACTTTTTTCTCACATAGAAAAATGCAAAAAACAGCCAAAAAAATATGCCTTAAAAGTTTTTTGGTAAAAAATAAAAATTTTCCACACAAGGTACGTATGCGCGGCTATGACACCATACTCAATAAGTAGTGGAGATAACTCCAATTCTGGTGGCCAGATTTCAAACGTTGGTGTTGCAAGTGAGCTACATGTGTTATGCACATATGAGATGTATTGTATAACGTACAACGTATCTAATGAGTGCAATAATATCGATAGAGATGTCTGATCACATGGACACTGGAACCATAGAGCCACATACCAAAGTTAAGTTGTTAAAAACAATAAAATAAATAAAACTCAATTATAACGCTTGATTTAAAAAGTTGAAGTATTTAGTAGACATGAGGTGTTTTTGGTGTCTCAACACGTTGATTTGCGAAAGTTTGATCCATGCATTTATCCCTCGAACAATAGCTTATAGGACAAGGCGAGTGCGCACATTTCGCGAAATTTTGCTAGAGTTGTCTTCTTTTTTTATGTGTCGTTAGCTATAATTATAGCCCTGCATAACTTTGTTAGTCTAAAATTTTGGTTTAAAATGTAGTTATTCATTGTGAGGTTTTTGTCATCCAGACAACAACTACATCATCTGCTATTTATGCAATGTTATTAAAACACAGCAAACTACTGAGTACAAATATTATTGACAATGATGATGATAAGAAGAATAATAATGACAACATAAAAAATAATAATCTATGACATTATTAACCTTCGTACTGTCTACTACGAGCAATGTTCGTAGTGGAGTTATCTGTCCACTTTGTCTTCTACGAGCAATGTACGTAGCAAAAACCGTCACGTTTTCGGAAAGGATTGCAAACGTTTGTGTAGACTGACATGAATAATTTTTACACCATCGTGTAGAACAGAGAATTGCCTATTTTCTGGTTTTTGTTTGAAGACTGTAGGACCTTCTAAACGGAAACAGTTCCAAATATCCTTGACCCATCATTTCCTGTTTTCAATTTCGGAATATTTTTGATAATTACGAACAATTTTTTTCTGGAAAGGAGCAAGCACATTGTTTTCTTCTTCTGATTTAGTAAGTTTATTATTATTTTAGCTCGTTAGAGCTCTGTGATAATGGAATTGAAGGTTAGTAAGCTAGTAATTAATCATTTAGATACGGCATTGATAATAAATAATTAATTTTATTTTTTTTTATTATTTTCGAAAAGTTGTTGATTGATGTTGTTCTTTACATCAAAATGTAGATCTAAATGTTCCTAGCTTATTCGTGCACCAATGAGGGCTTTATATTAGCTGATAAAAAAATTATTAATTTTTTTCAGAAAAAGAAATTTCCGAAATTTTCGGTAATCTGTGCAGCCAGTGCTAGATTGTTGTTGCAGTGTTCTAACACTTCTTTTGCAAGTTTTTGCTTCAAATTTTGCTAGTCTTATCAGAATTTTGTCCTCTTTTCAGCTGTGCTATCAGTTTTACAATTAGTGTGTTATTTTTTTGTAACTGGTTGATCTGTTGAGATCATTACTAAAAAATGGTCTCTGAACTAAAAAAATAATAAAAATAGTTTAGACTGGTGGAATCAATATGTCATTAATTCTCCTAAGAGAAGAGAAAGTGCTAATTCATATGAGCATACATATGTTACCATATCATGTATAGATGAATTTTAATAAAATTTTGAAAATTGAACTTTTTTTGCAAAAAGCGGATGACTTATGAGGTAATTTATTGGTCGAAGCGGATGAAATTCAAAGCGTTTTAATACATAAAATACAAACACACAAATTCCTAACGTTTATAATGCCGCAAAAGGGTACAGTGCCGCAATTAGTGAGGGGAGGATTCCTTTAAAAAAAACCAACGCGTTGACTTTTCTAGTCGTTCGCCAGGCAACGCGCACAGTAAACTCGTTGACAAACACAAAAATGAGCGATGATGCACGTTAAAAAAATCTGGCTACAAAGAGGCTGATAATCCTCAACAAAAAAACGCCGTGGAGGATTAAATGGAAACGTTGAGTTCACAGCAAACGCCTATTGAGTATGTCGGGTTCTTCATGAGTCGCACACTTCCACGCTACTCTACAACCTAACGCTACCCATGTATAACCAAGTCTGACAGGAAACCACCGGAAGTTATGCGCAGCACTCATGGGGAGCAAATGTTTTAAAAAGGAGCTAAACACTAACAAAAAAAATGTTTACTTCACAAAAAATATCTCCACTTTAGTCTATTGAAGTGAACAATTCATGGAATACGATAATTATCTATGCCCCAGTGTTTCCTAACCTTACGTAAGAATAAAAATTAAACATTAGTGAGAGTTTGAGATTACATTATCAACTGCAGCTAGAACAAAGTCATTGACAATTATCTACTTCCCGTGCCAAAGAGAAACAAAAAACGGCAGATTGTTTTTAGAAACACTGCCTCGCAACCAAATACTTCCAAACCAAATATGTGACCAAACTCGATAATTAAAATATCGATATTTTTGTTGAAAAAATATTCTCAATCGGTGGTTGTCTATGGAGACAACAGTAGTAATATATGAGCAGATCTCCCTACCAAGTGTTTTTTTGTGGATTTGATCTGGGGGTTGAGGCAATGGGTTACGACGTTGGATGAATTCGCCGAGTTTATATTGTATTTTACTTGAGGGGTACTTGAGTGGCATTTGAATGGCATTTAAGTGGCATTCGAGTTTTGATTATTTTTTTACTTAATTTGAACTTATATGGTATCTAAATTTTGAATGTATGGCATTTAGGTTATGATAATTATTACATAACTGTATACATAATTATAACTCATAGGGTATCTAGATTTTGAATGTAAGGCATTTAAGGTTTGATAATTTTCTGTAATTCCGACTCATATGATATCTTGAGAGAGAGGAGATATATCTACATTGAATAAATACAGTGATTAAAAATGAAAGAATATGTGAATATATACATTTATTGTGTAATAAGTAGGGAAAATCTCATATAATATAGCTAGAGTCAGTAAATACTAAGTAATAACAATTAATACATAGTCTTTTTTTACAATGATGTCTTTGATGTAGTGATGTTATATCTTAAGAAGGGAGACTTCTGTTTTATGTGCTTTTGAATTCGTAATGAACTAAAATAAAAAGTTATGTATTAGTATAGAATGATTAAACAAAAATTTAAAATAATTACATGAAATTGAATTATAGCTTTAGTTACATTGGATAGTTTACATTATATAGAAAAGGGAAATAGCTCACCAAGTCACATTGTCCAACTTGTTTTTTGAATTAGAGACTATCCATCGCTAAAACACTCATCATTTTTTTTCAGCAACATATCCTGTCTCAAAATCATCAAAGTCTCCACATAGAAAATCTTCAAGTTCATCATCATCATCAATTTCTAATATTGTTTTGTTGTGCTTTGCTTGATCACAATATTGTTTCCAATACATTCGACCGAGACGGTATGGAGAGCAAAATGAAAGATCGTATTCTGTCTTAAATTTTCCGTGGGTTGTTTTTCCTCTGTAGATCATCACACCTGGAGTATATTTGTTAGCTTCTGAAGCATATTTGTCTGGTATGGCGAGCGTCTTCAACAGCGTTTCTCCACATTGTTCAATGCTATAACGGATACAAATTACATTCGACTGCCCTCCTTTAAATCGATGAGGAACGAATCTATCAACAACATCTTGGTAAGGAAAAATAGCGCCGGGTTGAAAACTATTGAGGGTGTTGATGTTCAAGAAGCGTTTGAGCTGACATTTAGTCAATGTACTAAAATATAGTGATTCCTCTTCAGCTTTCTTTTTGCTTAGAGGATGTCTGGTAACACGTCTGACATCATACCAAAGAACGTTTTTATTTTTTGGTTTTCCCTTTCTACCCAAATATACAACGTTAAACGGAGGGGGGTAATTATCACAGTTGAAGTTTTTAGCTATTTCAACTGGACAGAGGAGTATTTTGGGTTCGAGTTCATTTATATCTGAAGGATCATGGTAGTGTACTTGAGAATATCTACACTTCTCCTTACTTGATGGATGTATCACACCAGTCACTCGCATAATGCTTGGGATAGGAAGATCTTCAAATGTTTTGCAAATCGGAACTTTTGGTGAGTCAATCACTTGAGAACCTTTAGACTTTTCTAATTCCCTAGCTCTCCTTTCGTTGAGACATTCAACTGTTAAATGAGTTATAGCTGCACTCTCCATTGTTTGCTTATCAACGGAAGTAGTTTGTTTTCTCACTGTTTGTTTTCGTTTCCTTACTATTCGCTTTTTTGGAGCAGTTTTCCTTCTCTTAGGAGTTGTTTTGCCGTTTTTCATTTTATTTTCTGTTGGATATGGATCTGTGCTAAGGAGCTCTTCAGAAAGAGCATCCATAACATTCTAAAAATAAAAGGGTAATATTTGCATGAGTGGCTAAGAGTGTATTTATTACTTAGAGTGTCTTATATATATATATATATGTATTTATGCCAAAAGCAGTTAAGATCATAGAGTTATGGTAGATTGAGAATGTGCTTATTAAACTATTGGGATGTGGAGACAGACAACAAAGGATGCATTCAAATATATATATATATATGTATTTACTTAATATCATACCGCTTTTAACATCTCAATTGGTAAGAAATAAAATATAATAGTTTGAAAATATTGTAAAATAATAAAAAACAACTAAAATTTTTTCATAAATATGTATGAAACGCTTCTAACATTAGTTCTAAAATACCTACAGAAGAGGATAGAGCTTTATCTATTTGGACATAATTATAAATATGCTTTCTGAATTTATAAAAAGTTTTTTTGTTCCATGTCATGTTGTATAATTTTTTGAAAACTATTTGATTCCAAGCACTTCTTTCAATTTCTTTTAAAAAATTATTAATATTAACGACTTCCACCATTGACAAAACGATTTCGAAACCGTTTTTTATAATGTCATCAAAACGTTCTGTAGATATATCACGTTTCTTACAACACATCCCCATACTCATCATGTGTTGAGTTATACAGAATATTATAACTTGAAATGTCAAACGTTCTACAGCTTTTTCTTCAACAACATCATTATTTATCACATAGTTATGATACATTTCTGGAAGGAAGTCCTTTAAGTAGATTGGATTTGTTGTTGCATTGTTCTAAAATACAAGCGATAATTAGATAACTAAAATAATTAAAGGTGTTCAACAGGTGTTAAATAGTATTTTTTATTAATTCTTACCTTTTCATCAGGCTGAGATTCCGACTTTAGATACAATGGTTGACTTTCTACGACTTGAGTATTCATTCTGAAAAAACAGAAAAAATTGGTTCAATTCTTTATAACCAATTTAAAGATAGATATGTCATAAAGCCTTCAGATAGTTGTGTTAGCTAGCGGAAATATTTGAATTTAAGTTTTACCTTTATGAAGAGAGAACTCTTAGTAGTTGCAATGGAAGATGTAGTAGATAGATGTTGCTCCTTTGCTCACTGTTGTTGAACTGGATGCTTTCTGTCTGAAACCGTTGTCTCTTATATAGGTGAATGTGTGAAAATAAATCTTTCATTCCCGCGAAAGCATTGGTTTGTATTCGCGTGAAAATAAATTGTTTATTCCCGCGAAAGCAACGGGTTCCATTCGCGTGAAAATAAATTATTTATTCCCGCGAAAGCATTGGTTTTTATTCGCCTGAAAAAAAAATGTTTATTCCCGCGAAAGCAACAGTTTCCATTCGCGTGAAAATTAAATGTTTACTCCCGCGAAAGCATTGGTTTGTATTCGTGTGAAAATAAAGTGTTCATTCCCGCGAAAGCAACAGTTTCCATTCGCGTGAAAATTAAATGTTTATTCCCGCGAAAGCATTGGTTTGTATTCGCGTGAAAATAAAGTATTCATTCCCGCGAAAGCAACAGTTTCCATTCGCGTGAAAATAAAATGTTTATTCCCGCGAAAGCATTGGTTTGTATTCGCGTGAAAATAAAGTATTCATTCCCGCGAAAGCAACAGTTTCCATTCGCGTGAAAATTAAATGTTTATTCCCGCGAAAGCATTGGTTTGTATTCGCGTGAAAATAAAGTATTCATTCCCGCGAAAGCAACAGTTTCCATTCGCGTGAAAATAAAATGTTTATTCCCGCGAAAGCATTGGTTTGTATTCGCGTGAAAATAAAGTATTCATTCCCGCGAAAGCAACAGTTTCCATTCGCGTGAAAATTAAATGTTTATTCCCGCGAAAGCATTGGTTTGTATTCGCGTGAAAATAAAGTATTCATTCCCGCGAAAGCAACAGTTTCCATTCGCGTGAAAATAAAATGTTTATTCCCGCGAAAGCATTGGTTTGTATTCGTGTGAAAATAAAGTATTCATTCCCGCGAAAGCAACAGTTTCCATTCACGTGAAAATTAAATGTTTATTCCCGCGAAAGCATTGGTTTGTATTCGCGTGAAAATAAAGTATTCATTCCCGCGAAAGCAACAGTTTCCATTCGCGTGAAAATTAAATGTTTATTCCCGCGAAAGCATTGGTTTGTATTCGCGTGAAAATAAAGTATTCATTCCCGCGAAAGCAACAGTTTCCATTCGCGTGAAAATAAAATGTTTATTCCCGCGAAAGCATTGGTTTGTATTCGCGTGAAAATAAATTATTTATTCCCGCGAAAGCATTGGTGTTCTTCCGTAAAAACAATGTTTCATTAATTTAACCTTATGATAAATGGCATGATTTCAGCTATATAAGAAGCACTGTTTTTACACAGAAAGCAGTCACTTCGACATTAGCAACTGAAGGAGCAAGATCTACTACAACATCATCTACTACAACTGCTAGAAGGACTTTTCTGTTTGGAGGTAAGTCAACTTGATTGAGTATAAATTTAATTTTTATCGATTTAGATACTAACAGCGGTATGATATTGAGTAAATATATATATATGTATATATATCTTCAAATTGGTTTGAAAAAGAAATCATAACATGGATTTTTACTTTATCTTTTAGAATGTCGACACAAGTCAATACAAAACAACTGAAGAATAAAGAACCAAAACCTTCACAAGATAAGGTGATTGATGACAATGTACTTCTTCAACGCACTATGATTCCCTTTCAAAGCGCCAGTCTGAATACTCTGGCAACTCTCATCATCAAAAGCGCCTCTCTGTTAAGTACTCTATCTCCAGCTTCCAGAAGAAACATTGAAAACATAGTCAAAGTTGAAGATTTACCAATACCTACAGTTATGCAGGTGTTAACCGTTGAGCTCCATGATGAAACGAACTGCACCATCATATACAACTATAAAAAGGATGGAAAGGTAGTTAGAGTGAAGAGCACTATTCCATTAGCAGCGGGATTACTTGTCAATGAAGCTTCGCAAATAAGACCACTGGTTTTGATCTACATGGGTGTTGAAAAGACTGGAAAAGCAATTTTTCGTGCTGCTACACAAACAGGAACTACTTTGAGGTGTAAGAATGTGTTTGATGTATTACCAGAAAAAAGTATGCGACAAATCAATGCTTATTTCGAGGTAGCTAATCTTCAGGATTTCCCAACAGATAGTGTCATATGTTTCCAAAACCCTGAAGTTATAACAAAGTCTGACAGGCGATGGAATGGAAATGAAGAGACTCTTCTAGTTCAATACAGAAGTGTTGTAGATGAAGAATTACTGATCGGAGATATGCGCATTCCTCATCAAATAGCTTCTGCTGTGACATCGGAGAGATTTGGAGTGATTTTGTTCAAGGGTCTGAGTCGAAACGCAGACAATTCAATTTTCTACAACATCAGTGTACTCGCAGCTCATCAAGCCTTCGTCCAAGCCTCGGAACTGGCTGATAATCCAAAATCTGAGGATTTTCTCAACCACTTCGATGATGCTGAAAAAGAAGACTGTGGAGAACAAACTCTCGAGAAGCTAATCTATAACTCAAGGGATTCATATCACTATAGGTAAGTTTTATTAATTTCTACCATAATTTTGAAAAGTTGATTTGTGAAAATTTTGTGTATTCTTACAATGAAAAACCCCTTAAAATGATAAATTTGTGAACATTTTTGTAAAACATTTTTAAGTTATATATATATATATTTCGAATTAAAAAAGGATTTTGTTGTGTCATCAGTGTATTTTTTTACATAAAAGTTGGAAAAATAACAAAAAGGTGATAATTATTTTACAAAAATGTTCAATTTTTCACATAAATGATCAACTCATAACCTTTTTTTTGTAAAACATTTTTAAATTATATATATTTCGGATTAAAAAAAGGACTTTTTTGTGTAATCAGTGTATTTTTTTACATAAAAGTTTAAAAAATAACAAAAGGTTATAATTATTTTGCAAAAATGTTTAGTTTTTCACATAAATGATCAATTCATAAACATTTTTTGTAAAACATTTTTAAATTATATCTATTTCGGATTAAAAAAAGGATTTTTTTGTGCAATCAGTGTATTTTTTTTACATAAAAGTTTAAAAAATAACAAAAGGTTATAATTATTTTACAAAAATGTTTAGTTTTTCACATAAATGATCAATTCATAAACATTTTTTGTAAAACATGTTTAAATTATATCTATTTCGGATTAAAAAAAGGACTTTTTTGTGCAATCAGTGTATTTTTTTTACATAAAAGTTTAAAAAATAACAAAAGGTTATAATTATTTTACAAAAAATGTTTAGTTTTTCACATAAATGATCAATTCATAAACATTTTTTGTAAAACATTTTTAAATTATATCTATTTCGGATTAAAAAAGGACTTTTTTGTGCAATCAGTGTATTTTTTTACATAAAAGTTTAAAAAATAACAAAAGGTTATAATTATTTTACAAAAATGTTTAGTTTTTCACATAAATGATCAATTCATATACACTTTTTGTAAAACATTTTTAAATTATATATATTTTGGATTAAAAAAAAGGGTTTTTTGTGTAATCAGTGTATTTTTTTAGCTAGAAGTTGAAAAAAAAATCACAAAAGGTTATAATTATTTTACAAAAATGCTTAATTTTTCACGTAAATAACACGTTTTATCACATAAATGGCTTATTCATGAGTGTTTGTTGTAAAACATTTTTAAAATTATATATATATATATATTTATATTTATACATTCCGAATCCAAATGAAAAAAAAGGACTTTTTCGTGTGTAATCAGTGTATTTCTTTTACATAGAAGTTGAAAAAATAACGAAAGTTTATATTTATTTTACATTAATTTTAATCATACTATACTAATACATCATTTTTTATTTTAGTCCATTTTATCGTAAAAAGAAAACAGAGTAAAGAACTTTCCCTAAGAAATATTGAGCTGAATGATGTAACTCAGTGAGTTATTTTCCTGTTATATATAATGTAAACTATCTAATGTAGCTAAGAGTAAAATTTAAATTCGGTAAAATTTATTTATATAATGAATAACTTTTGTATTTTAGTCAATTATTGGATCACAGAGAATACGGAATACAAGAGTTCCTCCCTGGGTCTAATAATATACCAGAAGAATATCGAGAAAGATATTGTTCAAGAAAAGCGCTTTGTAACCATTGATATCGTAAGCTATAGTAGTTTGTATTACAGAAAATTTACTATAAAACAGTTTTATGAATGTAAAAACTAGATATGGTATTTTCTATTACAATTATTTACTTGTAAATTTTATTCATCTAGAGAGGTAATTTGGTGATTTTTTGACAGTTTTTAAAAAAGTTAAAAAGTACAAAAAAAATCAAAAAATATCGAAAACTATATATTTCAATGATTATTTTTTAAAAAAGTTCAAAAAAATGTAATAAAGCTCTGTTTTGAAACATAAAAAATTTAAAAGGATTGTGTAGGATAAAATTCTCACTCAAAAAGTTATTGAAAATTGAATGAAATAAAAAAATATTTTCCCAAATACCAAAGTTTTGTAAATATAAAGTGAAAAACTCTATATATATACATTGTTTTTAAAATATCGAAAACTATATATTTCAATGATTATTTTTTAAAAAAATAAAAAAATTTAAAAGGAAGGTGTAGGATAAAATCCTCACTCAAAAAATTATTGAAAATTGAATGGAATAAAAGAATATAAAAGTGAAAATCTCTATATATATTTATTTTTTTTAAAAAAATATCGAAAACTATATATTATAATGATTATTTTTTTAAAAAGTTGAAAAAACAAAAAAACTTTGTAATAAAACCCTGTTTTAAAACATAAAAAATTAAAAAGGAATGTAATAAAAAAATATTTTACCAAAATACCTCATTTTTCTTGTAAATATCTAGTAAAAATTTCTGAAATATTGTTGGTGAAATTTACTGGAAAATGGTTTCAAGTGTGTCAAAGACTAAATATGATGTTTTCATTGAAATGTTTATTTTCAAAAGATCCAAATAATAACATTGAATCAATTAGTTAAATTTAACAGTCAAATTCTTTTTTATCAAGTAGGCTTAATGTTTCTATTGTGATTAATTCTCAAATATTGTAAACTTGAACTATCTAGAGGAGTAATTTGTCGATTTTGATGTGTTTTTTTAAAAAAATTATCATGTAATACCACATACTTCAGTTCTAATCCGTTTTGAACAATTTCATGGGAGACAAAGAATAAAAAAAAGTTACATTGATTTAGTTTTTAGAATTAAAGTTGCTATCGAAAATGGTTTGTTGTTTTAAAAAAATTATTACGTAATACCACATACTTCAGTTCTAATTCGTTTTTAGAATTGAAGTCGCCATCGAAAATGGTTTGTTCTTGAATGGGTAAATCCATAGCCTCCTCCTCATCATGACAAAAGCTTTCTGATGATTGCATTTTGAAAAACAAATTACATTGTTTTAGTTTTCCGAATTGAAATTGCCATCGAAAATGGTTTGTTCTTAAACGGGAAAATCCATAGCCTTCTCATCATCATGTCTAAGTTTTCTACCCCAATATCTCCAACCTCTCAGAGATAGGAATTGTTCTGTTTAAAAAAATAATGGAAATTGTATATATAAATGATTGTTTTTGAAAAAAATTCAAAAGGAAAATGCAGGATAAAACCCTCACTCAAGAAACTAATTTTGTATGATAGGTTGCTCACCTAATAATAAGAAAATAATGAATAATTTATATTTAAGCAATTATTGAAAAAATTAATGAAAATTGAATCGAATAAAGGAAATATTTTACCAAATAGCCTGTTTTTTTTGTAAAGATATACAAACAGATAAAATTTAACCATTTAAAGGATGATTTCTTTTTTGCAAAAAAAATAATGAAGATTTAATGAAATGAAAGAATATTTTACCAAATACCTTGTTTTTTTGTAAATTTGTACAATTAGAATAAGAAAATAGTGAATAATGTATATTTAAGCAATTATTGAAAAAATTAATGAAAATTGAATAGAATAAAGGAAATATTTTACCAAATACCCTGTTTTTTTTGTAAAGATATACAAACAGATAAAATTTAACCATTTAAAGGGTGATTTCTTTTTTGCAAAAAAATAATGAACATTTAATGAAATGAAAGAATATTTTACCAAATACCCTGTTTTTTTTTTGTAAATTTGTACAATTAGATGAAATTTAACCATTTAGAGGATGATTTGTTTTTGTAAAAAATTAATGAAAATTGAATAAATCGAAAAAATATTTCACCAAATACCTCTTTTTTGTAGGTGTAAACAAATAGATGAATATCTAACTTTATCCATTTTTTTTCCATTTGGGATCATGTTTTGAAGGTTTTCAAGATAGTTTTTAGTAAAAGCTTATGCATTGATTGTCATTACAAGTTGTAGTGTTTGGTATTATTTAATATTTACTGACTCTAGCTATATTATATGAAATTTTCCCTACTTATTGCACAATAAATGTATATATTCACATATTGTTTCATTTTTAATTACTGTATTTATTCAATGTAGATATAATGAGTCGAATTACAAAAAATTATCAAAACTTAAATGCCATACATTCAAAATCTAGATGCTCTATGAGTTAAAGTTATGTATATAATTATGTACAAGATTATCAAAACTTGAATGCCATACATTCAAAATTTATAACTATGAGTTAGAATTATGTATATAACTATGTAAAAAAATTATCAAAAACTTGAATGCCATACATTCAAAATTTAGCTGCCATATGAGTTCAAATTAAGTAAAAAAATAATCAAAACTCAAATGCCACTTAAATGCCATTCAAACGCCACTCAAGTACCCCTCAAATAAAATACAATATAAACTCGGCGAATTCATCCAACGTCGTAACCCATTGCATAACCCCCAAGACCAAAACCACAAAAAAACACTTGGTAGGGAGATCTGCTCATATATTACTACTGACAACCACTGAATGAGAATGGCTTACACCTCTACAATAAGATCCGCTGTTGAAAATAAACTTTTTGTTTTTAATTTTGAAATTATTCGTACAAAAATAAATTGGATGCTAATAAAAAAACTAATCAGCGTTTTAATTTTTCACATTATAAAATAATGTTATAGACGGACTACACGTTGTTCTGCTTGTTATGTTCCTCTATTTACAAACAACATCAATTGTACATCTCAGCACTCCATCAATGGAAATAAAACCAGACTTTATAATTCCACACAAACTGGCTGACACAAGACAAAAATCTTGTATTACCAGCGAAAGACGACTTAGTAATACTAGCATACTCACATGCAGCTCCCAAAGTGATTATATATAGGGCCTCCTGCCTTCACTAGCAGTGAGCTGAATAGATCTTTGTTGGTAGAGTTAGACCGAGAGACATAACACAACATCGCACTGGTGGAAATGAGGCTTAACATGGCGGTGGTGAGGTTAGAGACTCTAACGTCGAGTATCTACAAGTGTCAGAGTAAGTGTCAGAGTAAGTGTCAGAGTAAGTGCATTATACATCAAGGGGAAGAATAGCATGACAGAAACTGCATGATTATCTCCCCTGACACTGTGATACGGTAACGCAATAATAAGAAATAGCAATAAAGAAACGCCACTAAAAACAGCACTGAGATATATTATTTTCCAAGGTATAGCCTTAGAACCATCAACGAGCTGTACATTATACTATGTTTACACTCACAGTGTTGTACCAAGGTTGTAGGGACTGCTCAGATACGCCCCCTTCCCTCCACAAGCCTAAGAACTTGGCTAAACACTCATCAACTTGTGAGCTGATAGCCTTGGCTGTGGGTGGGGGACATAACTCCAGGAATGATAGCCAATGGTAGCAGAGCTTTACCTACAACAGCGATATGTGCTATTGCAAAGCAATAAATGAACCTAATGGAATCATTGGTGGTCAGAGTAGCAACACTGTTACTCCATAGACCAATAACTTAGTAGTAACCTGTACATATGTCACACTAGAAGTACGCCAGTAATTAAATCTATACCTTTGGCTTTCGCCAACCAGTTCTACAACCAACCAAACCATTCACAGTGTAACCATATTGATGGCACAGTATAACAGGTGAGCTCAAAGAAATGTGCCGTTGGTGAAAAATGGAGACTTCTTAAAAAAAAATCTGTAACCCAAACTTTTGACTGAATCCAATTTATCTCTTTTATTATATGATGTAATAAGGAAATTGTTGCGGAGTTGTGCTCTCATTTACTCTATATAAAAGAATATGCACAATAGATGCTGGCCTGAAGGCAAACGGAAGAACAGTTATTGCACAAAGATTAGATAAAAATTAGGATTGCAACTTGCGATTTGATGGAAGTTTTCTACAACGCGTTTTTTATTCCGGGTTAGTAAATCAGCTAAATACTGGTGCAAACACCAACGAACATGCGATTTTTTGCAAGTAAAAAATTAAAAAAAAGCGATAGTCACTTCTAATTGAAAAAACTTTTTCAAGCTTCGAAATATCAAATGACTGACCTGTTTGTGGAGAGAAAAAATATCATCAGCTTTGCATTGTGGTATGGATAGCATTTCATAACAAAAGTAATTATCGCATCTGATTCCAAGGTAATTGACAAAACACAATCGAGGCACCATAAAACAAAAAATAAATAATAATTTTCAAAATTCTGAAAGAAGCATGAGCTCACTTTTAATTATATCTAATATTATGTTATTGGCTATACAGCGCTCTTTGAGACGTGAGGGAAAGACAACTCCAATGCAAGTTGTGTGACAGATCACAGATGCTCTACCTATTCTATTCTACTTACGGAGGAAAATCTAACAAGGCTTTCAGTCTCCTGAGGCAATCGCTGTGCGAGCATAGAGTCAACAAGATCCAGTGCAGGCTCTATGCACAATTGAGGAGATAAATCTATTGTTGTGCTCACATATCGATACAGTAGAGTTGACATGGCAGAACAGCTGTCCAGTAGGAGTAGTAGTACTGGGAGAGACAGCTTCATCTGCAATAAATGTGGGTGATGTTTGAACTTGGAGTTGTCCTCCCTTCACATTGCAAGGCGATCATTATTATTTATGCTGTAAATGTTTTTATTTTCACTCAAGTAGCTAATTTATATTGTAATCTGAAACAACTATCAGATAAATTTACACACAGTTGGAATGTTTCCTGGACTCAACAAACTGGGTCTAATAAATTACTTCGTTATGTTTTATTTACCTAGGCTTAACAGTCTAAAATACAAGAAATATGAGCCCTCATTATTGTCCACCGAAACTCATATACTATTGAAAAAAAGAAAGTAGCAGTGCGTACTACAAAAAAGGCATTTCAAAATCTAATATATAAATGTAAGTCGGTTTTTGCGATGTTAGCTTAAAACTCCGGCGCTACTAAATCAATGTTAATAAAAAATACATATTAAGAGTCGTCATTACATTCTCTAGGTTATAACACTCTTGAATTTTTATTTTGCTAGAGGATCGCAGCAATCTTTCCAATAGAAACCTCATTCTCATCAGTTATGCCAAGTTATATCCGGCCATATTTGTCTGCCTTTCATGACATATTCGGTTTACTTTGATTATATTCCGACATGCTGCAGCCTTTTGATTGGTCAGCAGTGCTACAGCGAGTCAAGTATTGATATCTGTGCGTTAAACAGAATTGTTTTTTTTTTCGGTCTTATAATTGCTTCTCCACCGACTCCTATCAACTGTACTTGCCTTTCACATTCCAAGATTATGTCATTGCTTATGCCAGCCTGATATTGTTGTTTAGCAATTTTCTTGAAGCCCGTGGCTATATTATTAAAATGATTAATATAATGATCACAACAATAATATATAAAAATAAATAATTGTTAGTTTTAATAATAATAATCAAAATAATAATTAATGAACACCATTTCCTCCTGCATTGTTATTTTTATCCTTGAGTAACTGTTGTTATTTTTATTGTTACCAGTAGTATTATTCTTTTTTCATTATTTCTATTATTAATTTTATTATTATTATTTTTATTGTTTTTATGGCTATTTTTGTTGTTGTTTTCATTCCTTTCATTAATTATTATTATTATATACAGTAATAATAAAAGTAATAATAGTAATAAAAGTAGTTCTTATTTATTTAGTAAAATCAAAAGTAACAAAAATACTAATTATTAGTCATTGATTATTATTAATGTTATTATTATTACTGTTATTACTATTTTTATGAATATTATTTTTATCATTGTTGTATAAAAGTAGTTGTTTTTCTTTTTTGCTTAAAAATCATTTTTAGTTAATAACACTGTGGTTGAATACTGCTCATTAATATTAGTACTGCTGCTATATACTCTCATCTCTTCCATATCATTATATTCCTCAATTTAAGCACAAACAACTTTGATACAAATAAATATCATAAGCATTGAAACTTATGGACAAAAACCATAGTCACAGTGTATCATAACAATAATAACAACAATGAATGAACAATACTGGTAATGCATACAAAATAATGATATACGCCGCAATAAAAAGAAAAGTAATCAAAAGGAACCCAATGTATCAGAGTTGTTCTCAATTTCTCCGGCTTTGTTCAGCAGTAGTACTTTTTCTTATTTGTTTTTTTTTTGCTTTTTGAAGTTGTTTACCATGACAAAAAATACTTAATAATTATGAGTAGGTCTACAACAGCAGCGCAAAGCGAGTCTAAGTTTAATGATTTGCAATAATTTTGACTAACGGTTTTTAAGTAGTTTTCATTATTATTACTACTCCTGCATTTAATAATAATTAATCAAACCATCTCTCCACAAGATTGGTAACAATCATCATAGTTGAAATATCGATGTTAGACGGTTGATAACAGATACAAAATAATATACAAAGTTATACAAAAATTGCATAAAGAGAGTGACAAAAAAGTCATTTGAGGAACTTAATCCTTAATTTGTGCAAAATTTGTACACAATTTGTTTATTTTAATGATATTTGAATTTACCTGCTGCTCAGCATGCCATGAAAAAGAACTTGCTCAATAATTCCCAACAGCTTTTCTCCAACTCCACAAGGTTTACGTAAATTCAGAAAAAATAAAACTGATTGTGAATTTTTGTAACAATTGCGTTGCAATTGCCATACTGTGAACAGTGCATGTTTAGCTGATTTACTTACACAGTTGATGCAGCATTCTAAAATACGTTTCCGAAATATTGACCAACGGGTTGCGCAGTCACTAAGCATATGTTTTGATATGGAAATTTAAAATACAAGTACTTGAATATCCACCAGATTCTTTGAGTCGGTTTTTCACTAAATGCACAACTACAGCAAAACCTTGAGTTGACTTTTTGGAAATATGATCCACGCTTTATGACGATCTCCTTTGGTGGGAAGAAAACCTTAAAAAAATGCCTTTTACCTCCTGGAATATCTAGACTCGAGCTATTACGAAAGAGTTGCACGCTCATCTCTTGAAAAACAAAAGTTAACTTTTTTGCAAGTTGTTGTTATGGTTGGTGGTGTGCAATAGGGAGAGCAATGTGTTGCATGGAACAACCATTACACTTTTGCAGATGCTGTGTAATTATGTTCAAAGATTCAATGATGTTATGAAGCAAGAGGAAGTTGGCACACCCATGCGGCCATAAATTTCTAATTAGCGCGAACAAATATTTTCCAAGAACTGTTGGATGCTCTGGCAGCAAATTTCGTAAAAATTTTAACCAGTTACATAATGATTGAAACATGTAGACAAATTTAGCACCCTCAAGCCAACTGGTAAGGCAAAACTTCATAAAAACTCCATAACACTAGCCCCTCTTGGGGTCCCTAACATCATTTCGCACTTTTTATGTTATCTCCACGGGCAACGCCGGGTATTTCTGCTAGTATATAATAAAACAGTATACCGCTCAATACTCATCAAAAACTTTCTTCAGCCCAGTCAAAAACCATAGCCGTTTAGGGTGCTTTTGGGTACACCGGGTGTAGGGTAATTGTTGACACCCATTGGACTTCATCGATGAGTGCCGTTTAACTGAAGATATTTTTTATTTAACCAATGATGTATTGATTGTTTTACAATGTTTGTGGTACGCTGATGCCAAGCAAGGCAACTTTACTGTTTCTTTTAATAAAAATTACAATGATACCGCCGTTAGTTATATTACTTGTAGATGCTTGATGTACTGCCACTATTTATAACTGGGAGCGCACAGTACCAACAGCCTGACTCAGTAAAAGTATATAAATTGCTGCTAGCTGGCACACATCTGTCTCTCAGTGACCCTACCAACCTTGCTCATCGTTGCATATCGTGGAGCCCGAATCGCCTGCTGTCATTACTTTGACACTAAATGACAGGGTTTTTGAATGCTCTTGTTTAATCTCACGTTTAAACCCTTTGAAAGCACCTTTATTAGCAGTTACAAGAATTATCTCCTCAGCGAGGACACAACTCCTAAATTACTTCACAAAACAATTACAGCTATAAATTTTACCTTTTTTGTGTTCTGTTTGCATTTCTGTATTTCTTCACCCAAGTCCCTCTGCATACTGGACAAACTGTCAGCTAGCTAAAACCAAATCGATACGTCAATCTCATCTCATAACACCTGTAGTAGCCTTAGTGGGCATTGTGGGGTGAAATAGCCTAAGTACCTTATTTCTGACAGAGAGGGGAACGTTAGAGTCATACACCTTCATGTGATACATAATGGTATGCAGTATATCTGCACATGCTATACACTTGCTGTTGCCACTTTTGTCACTGAGGCTACGCGCTTGTTCTATAACTTTACTGTATAGACTTAGCCATAAATCATAGCATACAGTTGGTGGGGTGGTAGTGATCAGCTCTCCTAAACTGTAACATTACACAACATGACAAAATACGCCAGATAGAACGTAATTCTTTAAAATCTGATAAAAAGATGATGAATGGACACACAAAGTTGTCTATGACTAAAATAGAGTGCACGAAATGTAAAGTTAGAGCGCGGCAAACTCAACACATTGTACACCAGCACCTAGTAAGAATACCTGAACCACAGGCTTCTAAATACACGACTCTTTGGACGATTTAGATAGATTTGTTTTATCATTTCAACAGTTTGGATTGTACTTCCGCACAAGAAAATCAAAATGGTACATTACAGAACACCGGAGCTACATACACATTACGCAATACCGGAGCTACATACACATTACACAACCTCACAAACTCAAGTAAACACATAATAGTTTTAAAATCAATTGCAAAATAAAATACAAGTAAAAAAACGTGTTCTTATCAGCTGATACTAGTTAAAATGAGCACATCGTCAACATTGTAGTACCAAAAATTTAATTAAAAAAGGGTGTTTTTCAAATTGACCCAACTGTAGAAACTGGCTCTAATATTATTTTGCAATGAACAATCGACACCCTACTGTGAGACATTGCTACCGGTAGCAAGACTTGAAAAAAATTTATTCACTACTTTTAGCAAAGTTTCTAGAAAGTAAAACGCAAGTGGTATGGAGGAAGGTGATGCTCTGTCATCCATCGACAGGTGAATGGGCACAACATATTCAAGATGGCATCAACAATAAGGAATGCTATTAGAAATGCTAGCAAAGTCAGGGCTATTCTATGAATGGAGTTAATGAGAACACAACTCCGCAACAGTTTCTTTGTCACAAAATCTACTGAGAAAGAGAAACCGGATTCGGTCAAAAACCTGTTGCACTACTATTTTAAGAAAGAGAGCAGCTCTTTGGAAGCATTGTTTATAGCTGGGCAATCAATATGTCACACAATGGTATCTTATGTGTTACATGACACCATTTATAGTGATGTTGATATGTAAAGGTAGAGAGAACACAATATTACCTCTTTAGTGCAAGAGCTGGCAACGGTGCAGCGTTGTCATTGGATACAATGCAGTCCACCATAACATTGACTATCTTTGGCAGTTGTCTCAACCTGCTGTAGACTGAAAGCAGGGATGTGAGAAGCTTAGCCTGGGCTTCCTCTGTCTCCCACTCAGTTATCTATTACAACACAAAAAAAACAGGAGGCTATTACAAGATTTTAAATGAAACAAGATTTTAATGTATGGCAAGTGTATAACTGTGAAACTCCAATAAATGTAGCCTAAATCTTTGGCAATCGAAGAAAAATATGTGAATAACAGTAATAAGAATAAAATTGTGGCCATAACTAGCTATTAAATATATATAATATGTAGCACAAACTATGGGCATTTCATGTCAAAAGCAGACAACTCTCCAGATACACGGGGCTGAGAAAAATGCTACTGCGTACTCCCTCTGCGAACTCGTTTTAATTCAAATCCAGCAGAAAAACTATGCGCTGGTTAAAGTGCGAGTAGCGTCGAAGAATGTCATGTACCAAGAGAAAGCAAATTTTTTGCTTTGTTCAGTTGTAAGTAAGAGTTGTCTTTTCTATTTTGTGTTACAACTTGATGCTCCATTTAAAACAAGATTTCAAAATGGAATTGTCTCCACCTTAGCTAACACGGCATGGCTATGGCGATGAGACGCTACCTGCACTTTAATACGATTTTGTATCACAACTGGTTTGTTTGAAAGACTTGATTTTGTACAAACAGTAACAATCACCTTTGCTATCACCACTTTGCTGTATGTATTATAGCTAACACCGTCACTTTTTATTTTGACACAAAAGTCGCTCAATACATTATGTAAAACATGATTAGTTAAATATATAACACTTTAGAGCAATTTAATTTTTAATGCATTTTGCAAAACAATAAATTAATATATATTTATAATATAGACATGTAATACCTTGTGGACACGCTGCCAGCCGACAGCAAGCACCTCGGAGAGTCGTTTCTCTACACATTTGTGGTTAATATCTAAGATGGCAGCGACGCACCGATACCAGGCAGCAGTCGTACTACAACAAGTACTCTGTGTTACCTGGCAGTAAAACAATGATATGATTACATGTGTTACCAGGAAGTAGTAGAGCTAGCACACACCAGCCAAGTGTCAGCAGGTGAGAGATGGTTCTAGAGAATGCCGCTGCCTCTTTCGGTGCCTCCTCGCTGGTTATACCGTGGATGTCAAATTTGGCTGAAAGACAAAGAAAAAATAAATTACAAGGAATCCCAAATAAAATTTTGGTGTCCTAAACATTCAACGTAGGAAAAAGGTTGGAATGATAATAACAGTTAACAAACAATGTTCTAGATGAAGTCAGTATTTTAGAGTTGTGGAAAGAAAACAAACAGTATAGAATAAAGAGCACAACGAATCAAGGTTCAGCTCTCGACACAATCCGAGCACCACAGGAAGTTGTGTAATAGTCAATCACCAGCCAGGGAGAGGAGATCTGCCCATCCCTTTAGCTTGTAAGCTTGAGATTTCACACCAGCTGGCAGTTTCATGAGAGCGTACAACATGCCAACCTTGTCCAACTTGAATGTAGAATCACCGCTACAAGATAATGAAAATACCTCAAAATTGGCCAAGAGGGCAAAGACTGCAGTTGACTGAATTCCTATTTTACACATAAAAGACTTCCCATACAACGGGGTAAGACCTCCCATACAAAGGGGTAAGACAAACCCCCACCCATTCCGTACGCTGTAGCCTAACATCGAAACCCCTACCTGTAGATGTGGCCCCTAGGTAAAGGTGCATCTCTAGTTTGAAATATCTCAAAAACTATTGAGGTATTAAAGAGAAAAAAATTATTTCTAAATCAAATAATATGAATAGGTTTGAATTATTGTAACTGAAAACTTATTCGTGAAAAAAAGATGTAAGGCTTACACTTCCGGCGCCGTTGTCGTAATCAACAACAACAGTTTACAAAATTTAATTGCAAATTGATTGACAGAAAAAATCAGACAATGTAGAGTGTAAGTAAACAATAACTTTCCAACACAATAAAGAAATAGATATGCACAAGTTTGAGAATATTTCTAGTAATTTGGTTATGACTACTCAGCACTCCTTGACACTAAGGAAAGACAACTCCTCTAAAGGCAGGGGTTTCGACTATAAGTAGAGGTTTTTGATGGTAGGGTACGGCGTAGGGTACGGTTAGGGAGTTGTACATTACGCCATACAACGTATATATACCAGAGCTATCATATAACATATATATATAACACACTTATCATATAACATATATATATATATATATATATATATATATATATATATATATATATATATATATATATATACCAGACCTACTATATAACATATATGTATAACAGGCCTACCATATAATATATATATATAACAGACCTACCATATAACATAAATATATAAGACCTACCATATAACCTATATAACAGACCTACCATACAACATGTATATAACAGACCTACCATATAACATATATATAAAACAGACCTACCATATAACATAAATATATAAGACCTACCATATAACCTATATAACAGACCTACCATACAACATGTATATAACAGACCTACCATATAACATATATATATAACAGACCTACCATATAACATATATATATAACAGACCTACCATATAACATATATATATAACAGACCTACCATATAACATATATATATAACAGACCTACCATATAACATATATATATAACAGACCTACCATATAACATATATATATAACAGACCTACCATATAACATATATATATAACAGACCTACCATATAACATATATATATAACAGACCTACCATATAACATATATATATAACAGACCTACCATATAACATTTATATAACAGACCTACCATATAACATATATATAACAGACCTACCATATAGCATATATATATAACAGACCTACCATATAACATATATATATAACAGACCTACCATATAACATTTATATAACAGACCTACCATATAACATATATATAACAGACCTACCATATAGCATATATATATAACAGACCTACCATATAACATATATATAAAACAGACCTACCATATAACATAAATATATAAGACCTACCATATAACCTATATAACAGACCTACCATACAACATGTATATAACAGACCTACCATATAACATATATATATAACAGACCTACCATATAACATATATATATAACAGACCTACCATATAACATATATAACAGACCTACCAAGACACGAGGTATGACTTGTACAGTGTAGAGAGTACATGGAGATGCGCATCCACTACCATTTCCTACAATATAAGACAGACCTGATATCACAGCTAACATTGCTCTAATCTCGTCAAACAATACAAACCAAGCGATGTTTTAGCTCACACAACCGCTGCATTAATGAAATTGATTACCAATGGAAGTTTTTCAACAAAACTGTTCCGTCAGACAAACTTGATCAAAACACATCATTGACCACCCAGGATTTATCATTCAGCCAATTGTTCCAAAAAGAATTGTTACAAATTTTGCATCTTGCTACCAATACAGCCGGGTTACTACAAAGTCTCCCAGTGAATATCCATCTGGCAAGGGGCGCAAACTCGGACTAACTCTGTAGTCTATTCACCTTCTCTGACTGCAGACCTTCTCTGATGTGTCCAAACAAAACTTCTACAAAATTCTCTCTCTTTTGTGCAGACGATGGTTTGCTGTCGGCTGTATTCAGCGGAGGATTCTCCTTTAGGTAGCGTTCATAATGTTTGAGAGTGTCCCTGCAAAAGTAAACTTTGGAACTGAGGCTAGCAGATACTACAGCACTATAAATAGTGCAGGCAATACACATTCACGTAAAAAAAAAGAGAAAAATGGGACGGAGAAGAGTAGGAGAAAGAATGGAAGACACGGAGAAAGAGAAAGGAAATTGGGAAATAGGGGGGGGAGGGGGGAGGGGGGGGAGGGGGGCGGGATTCAACATAACATGCAATAGGGAGAGAGGGGGCAGAAGAAGACAACTCCAATACCTGTGTGTAACAGCACATAGAAGTGTATCCATGAGGAGGTCTGCAATAGGGTCCTTGTGCAAACAGGTGTAAGCTGATACGAGAGGAACAAACAACTTGTTGGCAAACACAGCAATCAACTACAACAAAACAATAAACTGTTTTAAACCCTCAAAGATGAAACTCAATGCATTGATGAGTAAAAGAAATTTCACTCGGTGGTTAGTTACCAACAACTGGTACGGTTAGCGTAGCAGCTTTTGGTTGTGTGACATATGACATAGCCTGAGAGTTGGTATAATAAGGTCACATGATGCGTATTGCCATAGGAAGTCACATGACACGTACCGTCACAGGAAGTGTTCGTTTGCTTGTCGCATCTCTTAGCCGAGTTCCGAGGTTCATGAGTAGAGGTGACCAGTTGCTGTTAGGTGTACTGCCAGTAGCTGGTGTAGAACTAGCAGAGGCTTTGGTGAAACATAAACAGCAGGTGCTCAGCAACTCTACCTGCAGAAACAGTATGTAAACGTATGTAGTAGCACATGCACATAGTAGTACATGGACAGAATAGTACATAGACATAGTAGTACATAGGCATAGTAGTACATAGACATAGTAGTACATAGACATA
This sequence comes from Cryptosula pallasiana, assembly GCA_945261195.1. NCBI lineage: Eukaryota > Metazoa > Bryozoa > Gymnolaemata > Cheilostomatida > Cryptosulidae > Cryptosula > Cryptosula pallasiana. Next base: position 8,054,993 of record OX183130.1, on the reverse strand, counting down.
GTAGTACATGGACACCATAGTACATATACATAGTAGTAAATAGACATAGTAGTACATAGTAGTACATAGACATAGTAGTACATAGACATAGTAGTACACAGACATACGAGTACATACATAGACATACTAGTACATACATAGACATAGCAGCACTTACCAAATGATCTAAAGAAAGGAAAGAAAATGTTTTAAAACATTTCCTGGAGGTGATAGCAAGCAGACAATCAACAATAGGTTTTGTATCGCTTGCTTCCTTCAATGCTTCCTGTATGTCCTGTAACATAGCATCTCACTGTACACATGTACTCTATACATCACTACATTGTGACATCTCATTGTACACATGTACTCTATACATCACCACAGTGTGACATCTCACTGTATACATGCACTCTCTACATCACCACAGTGTGATATCTCACTGTACACATGTACTCTCTATATCACCACAGTGTGACATCTCACTGTATACATGCACTCTCTACATCACCACAGTGTGATATCTCACTGTACACATGTACTCTCTATATCACCACAGTGTGACATCTCACTGTACACATGTACTCTCTACATCACCACAGTGTGACATCTCATTGTACACATGTACTCTCTACATCACTACAGTGTGACATCTCACTGTACACATGTACTCTCTACATCACCACAGTGTGACATCTCACTGTACACATGTACTCTCTACATCACCACAGTGTGACATCTCATTGTACACATGTACTCTCTACATCACCACAGTGTGACATCTCACTGTACACATGTACTCTCTACATCACCACAGTGTGACATCTCACTGTACACATGTACTCTCTACATCACCACAGTGTGACATCTCACTGTACACATGTACTCTCTATATCACCACAGTGTGACATCTCATTGTACACATGTACTCTCTACATCACCACAGTGTGACATCTCATTGTACACATGTACTCTCTATATCACCACAGTGTGACATCTCACTGTACACATGTACTCTCTACATCACCACAGTGTGACATCTCACTGTACACATGTACTCTCTACATCACCACAGTGTGACATCTCATTGTACACATGTACTCTCTACATCACCACAGTGTGACATCTCACTGTACACATGTACTCTCTACATCACCACAGTGTGACATCTCACTGTACACATGTACTCTCTACATCACCACAGTGTGATATCTCCCTGTACACATGTACTCTCTACATCACTACAGTGTGATATCTCACTGTACACATGTACTCTCTATATCACCACAATGTGATATCTCACTGTACACATGTACTCTCTATATCACCACAGTGTGACATCTCACTGTACACATGTACTCTCTACATCACCACAGTGTGACATCTCACTGTACACATGTACTCTCTACATCACCACAGTGTGATATCTCCCTGTACACATGTACTCTCTACATCACTACGGTGTGATATCTCACTGTACACATGTACTCTCTATATCACCACAATGTGATATCTCATGTGCTACAACTCACTGTTTTAGTTGCACAAAGGTTTATGCGACTAAAGCAGTGAGAAACTATGTTGAAACTTGCTGAAACTACGAATTTACTCAATCAAACAATAACCAAACTTCAATAACTATCAGCACCAGCAAACACTCATAAATGAAAAAACCAAAATAAACTCGAACGACCATATATTGCATTAAAAGTTCACACACAACTAATGCAAATGAAAAGAAAGACCCACTAGAAAGGAGTGACTATATCCTAGAGACTAATGAGAGAAAACCAAATCGGAGGGAACATATTTCACATTGAGAGCTTAGAATAACTCCACAAATTTTTGTGTGCGTCGACAGAAAACCATAGTAAACCCAGCTGAGTGGTACAAACGTTAAACAAGGTTGTGAAAATTAGAAAAGGGAGGTTCGACGTTAGATAGATTCAGATTGAAGCGCACCAAACAAAGATACCAAGACTAAAGAACGCCCGAAGTCAATTGTACACACCTACATGGTGTAAACACAACAAGCAGAAAAATTAAATTGACGTAAACACAAACCTTGTAAAACCAGAGAGAGATGTTGATAGTGTCCCCAGCTTCTGAGACTTTAAGAACCTGTTCACTAGAGAGAATTTGGGCTAACACCTCCCAAATGAGTGCCTTCTCAGCAGAGGGCAACGACTCACTAAAAATGGTAGAGATTCGTGTCACATTTTGTATCGAGAAATATAAGATACACACAAAACATAATATATTACTGAGTTGTCAGAGAGCAGCAGTAAACAGTGATATTGGTAAGCTTGGTTACACTGGACCGACATTTTGGTGCCCATGTATCTATACGATGTGCCAGTCCGATATGGTTTGTCGATTTACTGGTACAAATGATATTCAGTTGGCCAATCACCAAGTGCAGATTTATACCTGTTTTATTTTTGGCTAAAAACAATATTATTTCCTATAAAAAGAGTATTATCTTAGCTCATTTAACCATTCAAATAATTAAAAAACCTCACACATTTACTCTTACAATCATGATCGTTAATTTTATTTATTTATTTTTTAAAACCACTTGAAAAATTACAAATAATCAGAATATTATTATTATCATTCATTTATCAATTATTACTACTAACAATGATAATTATTTATTTATATAATTATTCCATGCGTCCTATGAAATAATCTTCCGGACTGCAAATTTTTCTGTCAGCTACACTGCATCAAAATATTTTGGACGCAAGTTGATGGAAACGCAAGCTCTGCATAATATAACATTAAAATTTATTCAAAATTTGAAGTTGATATAATGGTTTTGCAACAATGATTGATATAAAATCGTGGGCTTTTTTGTCTAGCAGAATCATGTTGTAAATGGTTAAAGTTGATGAGCTTGTGAACTTCAATTGGTTTTAGTCAAACAAATGGCGCTGATATACCCTCGGCATAGACCGTATCTTGGTTTGGCTGACAACCAAGCCTCTCGATGTGCAGATGTAACAACTGATCACATGACACATTGTAAAGCCTCCCAATGGCCAACATCCACTTGTGTAGCCATCCCGTAACAGAGGCAGGAGTTGCAGAGATATAACAGTAGCAGTAGTAGCTGGGGAGTCAGTATTAATGGTAGAAGTAACAATAGTACATGTAGTAGTTATAGTAGTAGTAATGGTAGTAGTAGAAATAGTACTAGTATAAGTAATAATAGTAGAAATAATAGTAGCAAAAGCAGTTACAGTAGTAGTGGTAGTAAGCGACATGTATGCACAGACTTGAATATACGATGGGGTCCCGGCAGAGTAGTTTCACTTTAGCGATGCAACCGGAAGTAGCTTAGTCGATTGTTGCACTTATCATTAGAAATCACGACTTGCTGGACAATTATTCTGATATGAGGAAATTTGAGCAAATAATATGACAAAAATGATGTTGTTGAGAGAGCTCAAATAACCAATAAAGCCTTTGAAAGTTCCTTTTAAAAAAAAATTGGGTTAATTCAGTTACAAAAAATTAATTAGATATCATGTTCACGGGTAGAACCATAGTTTTGTATATCAGGTTTAATTGAGCTTGCCAACGCAAACTAATGAAAGCGCGCCCTTGAACAATTACTGTGGTTGGCTTTCACAGTGCCGTTGTAGTTTTACAAATTATGTTGATGGCGCATCGTCAGTATTATATACCCCAAACTTATCAGCCGCCGTGAATCGGAAAAATTTTCTTTAGTAACTGTTAAAATGAAGTGACTTTAGTTAATAGTATTGTTGTTAAAAATCGGACTTCCGGTTTATTTAATGATAGCTCCGCACAAAAATCTGCCGGGACCACATTGTACATCACATGCAGTTTTGCAGATAAAAGAGCAGATCTATGGAAGTATATTATGACACACCTCTTGCTTGTACTGGAATGCAGAGAGAATGTGAGCCAATCAACTATCACTTGCTCCTTGCGCGGCACATACTTCTGTGAACTCCACAAGTTTTTCGCCAGAGATAGTCTCTGTTTCCATGATAATGATTTGTCTTTCAGAGACGAGAGACCCAAGCCTCCTAACATAATAGAGGCAACATCACGATATATCAAAAACTGAACCAAAAGTAAAAAAAAATCGCAAATAATGTTGTAGATGTAAGAATTTTAGGTAGATAGAGAAGACCTACCCAAATCTTTCTTTCCTTTCATAGTTATTCAGTGGGCATTACCTGTAACAAGAACGTATATAAAATAATTACTATACAGTAGTTAGATTCATTTTACCATTCTGTTTGAGGAAGTAAACTATTGTGTGGACAGACTTTGTCAAGTTTCTACTCTTACATACGTGTGACAGGACAAAGCATAAAAGTATTAAAGCACATATAAGGGTGTATTAGCAAAAGCTAAGCTGATGTAAGTGGCTGGTAGAATATATCAAATAATACTTTATATATAAGTAGAATCTGCTAGTTAGTAGAAGCTAGCTATTGTGCAAACTTGATTCTTGCATTGGTGCAATCATCAGATCAAGCAATGTCAAAGTAATCGTTTTTACACCATTAAGCAACAAAAGTAAATTTTAACCTGATTATAATTGTAACTAAACTGTAATGTTTCCAGCTGTTGATGAGCTGGACAATATTACAAAGTATCATCAGAAATTTTATATATTGGCTGTGGTTGCGGCAGCGCCAGATATAACAATGATAATAATAAATATAACATTCAATATATATTATCAATCTGTGTATTGCAACTATGAACATGCAATGTTACCAGTTAATAACCACCTCTATAGATTAAATAGCAGAAAAAATAAACTGCCAAATGCTGCCGTAAATTCACCAATAATAATAAACATATTTATATTTTATACAGCTTACATGCATATATTTGAATGAAAAAATCATATAGAACAAAACAGAACACAATTGAAGACCAAACAATGCATTTCCGCCATCAATGGCAATAAAAAATAAAAAAGAGGCTGCAAGTGCTGTTTCATTAAGAATAACACCCTTGTCTGTAGCTGGCGTGGGTATAAGCTAGGAAGAGCAGGCAATAACTCATTACTACCACGTCCTACATGACCCATCGCCAAGAGAGCCGCCTCCCCTCACCCTTTGCTTCAGCGAGGATTCTTGTTGGTTTGACACCCTTAAACAACGATAGGAACACTGTAAAAGAGAGTGATTTTTTCTTATTCCAATCATTTTGCACATTTTGCTGGTGTTGTACCTCTTCTGCTCTGAATAAAAAAACAATGTCGCAGTCTATGCAGGAAACATTATATCGGTGAATTCTGGCAAAACTGTAAGATCGTAAGCAACAAAAAATATTCATTTAGTTTTGGAGCTTATGCTTTCAATCCACATCATCAAATCGGACACAAAATATGGAAAGCTTATTTGGTAAAAACATGAATTTTGGTGAAATAGGCCAGAGCTGGTAGTGAGTAACTTTGTTCACTATTCTTGGTATCTCAAACAAAATTTTATGTCTCAACACGAATGATGTTTTGATGTTATAAAACCTAAACTTAGTAAAATGCTAGTAGCATTGAAAAAGCTACTTTGGTGGAGGTGCTTAGCTTAGGTAATTTTATAGTATGAAATAATGTATTGCTGGGTTTTTCTAGTGTAAGTATTCCTGTAGTATTAAGTTATAGTAAAGAAAATGGAACACAAACACGATTGCCAACAAGTTCTGAAACATGTCTTGTTCATTTCAGTTTTGTTTATGTTCATTCTTGTGTACATTCATTATTTTATCCCCATGATGATGACGGTGGACTGAAACATGTACTAGACAAATTAGCTGTGAACAGACCAAAAGCATTACGTTTATCAACTTTCTGTGAGCGGATAAAAATCATACATGGTTGATTTTATCATGTACTATATTTATAGTTTAGTACCAGAGTGATAGTCATAGTACTATAGTTAGTTATATTGATCAGCTGGCCCTTTCAATTTATCTAACAACCGAGATTGAGCAGAAAGAAACAAATTTAAAAGTTTAATGTGTGCTCAAAGACTTTTTTGTCGGCTCTGTCTATGAACAGCTTATTATAATAAGCGTCATAAACAATAATAGGCATGAACATACAACTACGAGTAGTAAGCCGGTAGTAGATTTTAAGATCTTGAGCAATAATAATGGATAAACCCAACACTGACAGAATATTCTTATGGCTAATAGATACCAAGGCTTCCAAAAGACTACAAACTACAAAAAATATTCAATTAGAACAATGTTGAAATCAGCTCCGGCGGTATGAAAAATGTTCAAGATGGTCAAATTATGGAGATGTACAACGGCTTACTGGTTACACAATGCTTTTGCTATAAAAAGTTAGTAGGCTGATAGCTACCAGGTACATGGGTAACCAATTAGGCTCAGATTACACTAACTAATTAAGCCGCTAACAACAAAAACATTAGTCAGATGACAGAAGGTTACAGTAGAGTTGTTCAGCCATTTTTTCTTTCGGCTGTTGTAAACCAGATATACATAATTACTGTATTCATTAGTATCCTTAAGACAAGTACGTCTAATAGTTTGTTTCTCAAGCAATTGTTATTTTCTTTGTGTGTTGCTGGTGATGGCTGAACTAAGAGTAAAATTTTACATTGTTATGCATTGTAGACTTTAAGTTTTAACTTTGTTGCGTTTCCCCTGACTGTCTAAAACAAATGCTGTTTGTGTGCTGATGGACTCACACTAAGTGTCGTTTGCTGTCTCATTTGATAGCGGTAAAGTTAAATGGTAGCAGACCAGTTTTGCATTCAAAATTTAAAATAGACCAAATGCACATAAACATAAATAATGCTGAAATATGTAACACAGGATGCAGGCACAGAAGAAGAAAACCTTTACAAAATGATCGGGATGCATAATAATAGTGTCAAGAACCATCAAATGAAAACTCAAACTTTTAAAGAAATCGCCAACAGCTGTAACTGCAGAGACAGAAATCACAAAATCTATTGGTCGATCGATGTCTATGAATATCTAGAGTACATCACAGCGGTGAGCCATATATGACTTAAACTAGTAACAAACTAATCTATTAAATCTATTATATTATTATATATAATATTAAAATTTATTTTTCAGTTTGTTTTTATTGCAACGCTACCAGTTTGTCACTAGTAGTCATACCACAAGTCTACTGAAGAAGATTTGGTGAGTTTTTGAACATTTTTCGGAATTTTATGTTGTTTTGTTGTTGGTTTTTGGAAGGTAAGTCATGACTTGACGCATCTGTCTTCCCGTGCTGGCCTGCAGGCTCAAAAATAATTTGGACAGCACCCAACTAAGAAATTACCAAAAATTAAAACCCGCTGGGGGTGGTTTCAATTAGAAGTTAGTCCTAACTGGTCCTATAACCAATTAGTGACAGTTTTAACACAAATCTAGGCCCAAAGTAATTTTGTTTTAATTAGATGGTCGCTAATTTAGACCGTTGTTAGCTAATAAATAATTACTGCAGATGACCATTGTGTATTAGACCAAAGCATCAGCGATCGCACACAATATGCTTGCTATCACTTGGTCATGTAATTGCACTAAGGCGAGACTGCTGAAACCACTAAGATTTTCCTAGAAACGACCGCACTGAAATTTGATTATTATTATTATAATAGCTTTCAAATAGCCGCTTTTAAAAATTGTTTATTTATTAGCTCATCAAAGTTAATAATTTTTTTAACAATATTTATTGCTGCTATAAATGTTATTGTTGTTTTTGAGATAGTTTGATTGACGAGTTCTAATACAAATGCAAGCTAAACAATACAATTGTTTTTGGAAGAAATGGCCGCAATAAAATTTGGTTTAGATTGTCATGGCTATTTCAAATCATCGTATTTCTTTCATTTTTATTTTCTAACCACAATTATTATTTTATCAGACATCATTTGCCAATATCTCACACGCTTTTTTTATTATAATTTATATGAGATCATTATTACATGCAAATAAATGCTAAAGACCTTTCTGTAACCACGAGTTAGTGGTTATAGGATCGGACCTAAACTAGTCATAAAGAAGTCGTTAGATTTTGTAATTGAAACGGTCTTAAATGCCTACGACAAATAGGTCTGAATTAACGACCAAAACGGCCTTAGGACACTTTTATGACGCTAATTGAAACCACCCCCTGGGCTGTCGATGCAGACCTTTTTTTTCATTTCAATCAAACGACTACCTGAGAAGCAGCAACAACATGTTTCCAAAATTTGTGCTTTCAAATGGCTCGTCAGGCAAAATTTTTGTGATAACCTGGGTCTTATAACTTTGTGATAACCTGGGTCTTATAACTAGCAAGTCCTAGCTTACGGGGGCGACAAAGGGTACTCATTTCAGCTTTAACATTGTGGGTAACTCGTAACAGCCCGCAGTAAATGTGGTGAGGATACACAAGAAAGACTTTGAGAGTTTGCCGAAAAAAGTAAAAACAGTGCAACCTTTAGCTACTGATTGTACTGACCGAGTGCTCTCGTTGAACAGTTGGAAAGCGGTAAAATAATTAATTGTCATTAATTTTTTTCGGCAGTTATGTGTTGTGGGTCCTCCAAACACTAATACGGGTTAATATGAGTGCCGCAGTTTCAAAGCTAAGATGAGGACTTTTCGTCGCCCCCGTGGGTTAGGATTTGCTAGTTTAGAAGATTCAGGTGATTACAAAAAATTTTGCGTGATGGGCCATTTGCAAGCATAAATTTTGGAAACATGCTGTTGCTGCTTCTCAGGTAGTCGTCTGATTGGAATAAAAAAGGTCAATATCGACAGCTCAGAGGGTTTACTTTTTGGTAATTTCTTGGCGGGGTGCTGCCCAAATTATTTTTGAGCCAGCAGACCAGCACATGAAGACAGATGTGTCAAATCATGACGTACCTTCCAAACACCAACAACAAAACATAAAAATTTCCAAAAAAATGGTCCAAAACCCATCAAACTTTTTGCAGTAGACCTGCGAGTCATACACTGTATATATACATAATACATGTTTCACTGATGTGTGTAGCAGAGCAGCTTAACTACTTTTCTACTACTACTACCTACTTACTACTACTGCCCAAAAAATTAAAAATAATTTAAATAATAATAATTAAATTATTATTTATTTATTATTATTTGATAATAATAATAATAATAATAACTTGACATAATAATGATGAATAAATATACTATTATAATAATAATACTCTGTCTAGAGAGTTATTAGACTCTTAAATTCATAAATAACATATATATATATATAATAATAATAATTAAATTAACATTCAATAATTAATAATTATAATAATAATTAATTAATTTAATAATATAATAATAATAATCATATAATAATAATAATAATAATAATTGATTTTTGAAAAATGAGATATGGTAAAAAAACGATAATTAGATAGATATCAGATGTATTATATACTTGTAGGAACCATCATTTACTCCACTGACTGTGTTTCTATCATTCACGAAAGATTCCGCGAACGCTCTATGTTCCGGTGGCTCTATATTCCGGCGGGCCTATGTTCCGGCGATTTTGGCTCTATGTTTAGGTGAATTAGTTTTCATAGAAAAAGACTATCGTGGAGCGTCTTTTACATTTAAATACAATGAAGTTCAAATGGATCGTATTATTTGATTTGGTTCTTGGTTTGAAAAAAACTTTAATGAAAATAGTTTATGATTATGCAACAAGTAATAAATTAATTTTATTAGCATTAAAAACAATGAAAAAACCAAACTTCATTATAAAATAATTTAGTAATAGTTTATTGCGAAAGGTAGCGTCCATTTTTAATAGTGCTCAACAGTAGCATTTTTTTATGAAAAATAATTCACCGAAACATAGACCCAAAATCACCAGAACAAAGACCCACCGGAATATAGAACCACCGGAACATAGAGCTAGACCCAAAGATTCATGTAAAGCCGCATGTACCTTGCATTTATGTCTCCAGCAATTTTGATGACGAATTCGCTTAATAACCGACTTTTTGCTAAAGATACCACTGTAGCCTTTGTTTTGCATGTCTGGTTTAGGGTTAACTGTTTTTAATTCACTCATCCCTGACGTTGATTCGATTATAGACGACAAATATAGCCAACGCAAAAACAGTGGTCCCACTATTTAGTTTTGTTTGTTTCATATTTATTGAGTACTGTAATGCTTGCCCATAAAAGCAGGACCCAACTGCCCTCACAGAGAATTCACAAATGTACGGCAGGCTAAGACAAAATATGTCAGATAGTTCATAGAGCGAAATTGCAGCAACAGTCTAGCTGCAACGATTTTTCACTTTTTTCTTCCTCTTTTTGCACAACAAACAACACATCTTATTATGGGCTTATTATAGTTCGTGTTTTTTTTTCTTAGATATGCTGAAAGCCCAATATGCTCGCTGGTTCTTTAGTAATTTTGAGTGGGTTAACTGTGTAAGGGTGTGCTTATAATAAAGTAACTATAATAAGTAATAATAATAATCTTCTAATAATGATAATAATAACAACAACAATGCGCTCTTCTACTACTACTGCTTCTTACTACATAGATACATACATGATGATGAGTTATACAATAAATGATAAAAATAATTATATTATCATCATTATAATCATTATGATTATTCTTGTAATTCATTACGTAAAAATACTTTTTTCAGCATATATTTTTATTTAGTCATCATCAGTGATTAATTAATAATAAGTGGTATTGTACAGGAGTTTATGTCTGGGTGGTAGTCACCTGTACACTTCCTGTATGTGCTCAGCTTTCAACCAAGGCAGTGTACAATAATTTGTAATTATTATTGCTGGAGAGCTCTTGCTGACTTGTACATTTATGGGTGCGGCCGAATTTGGTGCAGGATGACTTCTGGTAGTCAACAATAATTATTCTATAATTATTGTTTTAGCTTGTTCCGAACTTTGTCATCACCGACAATAATTATGCTATAATTATTGTTTGTCTGCTTCGAAATTTATCATCCGACTTTGGTAGGGGCCGAACTATTAGTGCGCCTGGTGCTTTGCGTCGCACTCCTCACCGTAGTGAGGGAATACGCAGTAAGAGGGCGAACCGTTCTCGCTTTCCGCCAAGCCTCGTGCTTGCCAATAGTCGACCTTATCAGCGCTTGTAGTTTTGTAGCTTATAGCTGTGCTGCTTCTTGTGCAAGAGAATCTTCTGAGAGCTAGGCTAACTCTGAACTTTATTGCTACTGACACAGATATTTATACAGATAGGGCGGGTAAAATCATGTATAAGCCACGCCTTATACTTACATCATAGCACCAAAATGTAGTTTGCTGACGATCTTGGAAAAATGTACTAAATAATAATAATAATTATTTAATTATCTCTTAGCGATTGTAAATAGAATTGTACAATTTGGCAAGCATAGAAAGTACAGGGAGAGTAAATGTAAATATAAATGTAAATGTTCGTAGTAGCTAGGTAAATGTGTAAACGATATGGCGTCTCTCTACCGAAGAGTGCCAGCGTCCCTCACAGTATTTGCAATCATCTTATCAAATCACACAAGCGGTTGACAATATTATCTGGCTGGCAAAGCGCCTGCTAACTGCTATGTCAGATTAGATTAGTAGGATTGGAAAGAATTTCATTACTCAATCATAAATAGCATAATGATAAAAAAATAATGCTCACTAGTGATCACGAGGATGTCTGCTTATATATCTAAGTATGTGTGTACTGTTAGAAATAGTTACCGTTGCAATTAAAAACACTGTTGTTTCACTTTGCTCCTGCCTGGCTACATCCCAGCCCAACTCAATTTATCTTCACTTGCTCTACTTTTTTCCCACTCTACCTGTGCTGTTCTCTGCCCTGCCTTTCTTTACCACCAGTCCGCTTTATCCGCCCAAACTCGCCTTTTCTCATTGCTTTTTTCACTCAGCTTTGCCCTCACCCTTTACTTTACCACCTCATTATTTGGCCAGCCCACACTGCTTGGTTAACCCTTACCCTCCTACCCTAACTCTACCCTTACCCTACACTTCTCTTCCAGGTCCATGCCCAGCTTTATACCCATCCCACTAAACACTTTTTTCCCGCTTCACTGTTGCCCTGCTTTATCCGACCTCTCATTGCGCCGCTCAGTGCCTGCCCTTCTCTTCACTCTTTATCTCTGCCTTTCTCTCTACCCAGCTCAGTTTGATAGAACTCAAAGGAAGCCGATGTACATAACACGTTGAAGTATAGATTTTTTTTCAGGTTTCTAGTTAATTTTTTGTACTCACATTTTGGATCATAACGATTTTTTTTATACTGAAGCTTATATTAGTAATGTTACGTAATAATGTAGTTGTAATGGTGTCATAAACTATTAATAATGTAGTTGTAATGGTTTCATGTCATAAACTATTAATAATAAATACTGAAATAAATGGTTTAATAGTAATAATAGTAGGGTATTTTATGATCACTTGGTTTACACAAGTCACGAGGATATAATAAAAACCACACTGACTGATAAATGATAATAATAATTAATATATTAAGTATTATTCGGTTAAAGGGCTTTGACTGGCGAATCACGATTAGTGAATATTTGGTGTTTTTTTTGGTGTGATCTATTTTTTTACAAGTAACGCAGCTAAAACTATAAATAATAAGATGAAAGTAGGAAAAGTGAGTAGAAAAACTATAATAACTGGTTTAAACCACAAAATAACCTACTTCGGCCGTCTGCTGAATGTGAGTGCTCTCGTTTTGTTTATTTTTCATCTATAAACTGAATCACTTATTGTCTCATAAAAAGAGCCATTCTGATGCAGCATCCCTGAAAAATAAGATGGGGTCATAATTCGGAAACCTTTTGCACTTAGAATGCGTAATTATTTAAATATTGTAATATCTGATAAGTTGTTGAGGCATTAAACCTTTGGCTCAGTTTTTGTTTATTTATCATAATTCTATTGAATTCAAATAAATTTCTGTTAACTAGGTGAAGTGCAAAGCTTCAGCCCTTAAGCTATTCATCCATACTAGTATCAAGACTCAATGACTTGTTTATATTTCAAAGATCTATCCAGTCCAAATGGCTGTGGAGAATCTGAGGCGTTCGCTATCTACTGACAGTGAGCGAAAATACCAACTCATCTCTAAAGCTAGTATTCAATTGTTCGCTGACAGCAAAGGATACTCAGTATCAGATGACGTTGTGAGACTTCTCACTGAAGATGTCAATTACAGACTTAGAGAAATAGTGTCAGTGAGTAGTGCGCTGTAACTTGTGTCTGCCGCTCCTGGCAGTTGGTTAGAGCAACCACCACCAGCTATACTACTTTATCAATTACTTGCAGGAGTCTTCCCAGTATATGAAGAGATCAGTACACAGTTACATGCGAGTGAGTGATGTAAACCATGCTCTCTCTGATGCCAATGTGTCACACATATATCCCTCCACACACACAGACTACACATACCTGCCTTCTCATAAAATATACACTCCCAGTGACGGCAGTGTCGACCTTTCCTCTGTCATCACTTCCGAGCTCACCCCTTCACCTAAATCTTGCTTTTCCCATCAATGTAAGTGTGGCTATTGGTCAATAAAACAGAGCATAGCGTGTCATGCCCAACGTGATATCTTATGTGACATTACATTGCAAGTGTCTCTTATGTGACATTACATTACAGGTGTCTCTTATGTGACAACACATTGCAAGTGTCTCTTATGTGACATTACATTGCAGGTGTCTCTTATGTGACATTGCATTGCAGGTGTCTCTTATGTGACATTACATTGCAAGTGTCTTTTATGTGACATTACATTGCAGGTGTCTCTATACAGCCCACCAATGCCCCCTCTATGGACTCTGTTACCAGGCATGTTCTGTCTCAGTACTTTGCAGCGATCACTGAAGCGGTAGCAGGAAATGACATTCAACTAAGAAAGGTTGTTACCATTAACAGTTGTGCATTCGCTTCATCAAATCTTCTACTAGTTTTTTGTTTGCCATTTTTTAATGAGGCATGTCTTCTGTCCATAATATACATGATTAGTTTAGCCTACAGATACATACGCTATAGAAGTTGTCTGCCCTTCAGGTGGCACTGGCTGACGTGATACATAATACAAAGATAGAACATGTTCAACAGCAGCTAATACTGTTTATACAGAAATGGGTTAGTAATACAAATTTGGGAGTTATTCCCTTTTTAATAGGGAAAACAACTCTCGTTTTGTGATTATTTACATTATTTTAGTGTTATTGAGACAAATTGTTAAATTTTGTTGTAAGTTTGAGAATAATAAAGCTGTGTACATAGATGTCTGAAAGTAATTGGTCATGTATGTGTTAGGTGAATGCCAGTTTGAAGGCAAGGAGATCAATGCATCATCCTCTAGAGCTATTGGATGCATTCACCAATAACAAATCACTCAACTTCTCTCGTTCCCAGGTAATATTTAATGCATCACTTCACCGATATCAATTCAACGACAATATTTAGTGAGTCTCGTAGACTACCTGGCTAAATAGGCCGTTCTCTCATTGGTTACCACTGAAGCTATACATAGATTAAAATGCGTCAGTCCGAAACAAGATGATGTCTTATACCCAACCTTAAAGCTGTGGCTACACACACCCATGTTTGGTTGGTTTGCTGGGAAACGTGTTATTTTTTTTTGCGGGCGAGGTTTTTTTCACAAAAAGACACTCAAATGCGTAGACCAATATGTTGGTCTACGAAAAGGTTTTTTACCTGATGCTTCGGTGATTGGACAATTATTATCGGATAACCACTTTCGATTGGATAAAATATAAGGATAGAATTTGAGGACTCTAGTGAACTTTTTTATATTGCATCTTTACCTGGCCATTACTGATTGGCCCACAGTCTATTCCGTTACTTCTACCAAAGAGGGTATTTTTTATTTAAAGCAATTTATTATTTTTTATAAACAACAAATTATTATGGCTGATAAAATTAAATTAAATACTATAAACTCATGTAATGAATATTTAGTTATTATAATCTATATTTATAATGGTTATTATAATGACAATGTATAATAATACACCTTCTTTGCCTTGCTGGACAATCATTACATTGGGATGATCAAACATCTGTGTGTAGCCACCAGAGCAATGCTATGCAGTATATGTCTCGCCAGATTCCTACCAAACGTAGGTGAGTGTAGCCACCAGTGCAATGCTATGCACTATATGTCTCGCCAGATTCCTACCAAACGCAGGTGAGTGTAGCCACCAGAGCAATGCTATGCAGTATATGTCTCGCCAGATTCCTACCAAACGCAGGTGTGTGTAGCCACCAGAGCAATGCTATGCAATATACGTCTCGCCAGATTCCTACCAAACGCAGGTGAGTGTAGCCACCAGAGCAATGCTATGCAGTATATGTCTCACCAGATTCCTACCAAACGCAGGTGTGTGTAGCCGTGGCTTTAGTCTATCCTAAATAATCCATTCTCAAGTATTTTAGTTTTCCACTTATTTAAAACTGACCCTTTAGTATTGTTTTTCTAAATAAAATGGCTCCGTAGAGTAACCTTAGCAGAAGTTTGTCACCACGTCACATGTCTATGTCACATGTCTATGTCACATGTCTATGTCACATGTCTATGTCACATGTCTATGTCACATGTCTATGTCACATGTCTATGTCACATGTCTATGTCACATGTCTATGTCACATGTCTATGTCACATGTCTATGTCACATGTCTATGTCACACTTCGTACGGCTCATCAAGTTTCTATTGTTATATTCATGATATATGATGTGGTCCTCTTGTGAGGATTCTTGATGATCAAAGCAAGGATGGGCTTTGTATTTGTGCAACCATGAATTGCTAGAAATTATAAGGAGTACTAGCCCTTAGGCGTGTTTGGAAGTTAGTCTAATTCACAGACTATGTGCACCATACATAGACATGTGTACCATACATAGACATGTGTACCATACATAGACATGTGCACCATACATAGACATGTGTACCATACATAGACATGTGTACCATACATAGACATGTGTACCATACATAGACATGTGTACCATACATAGACATGTGTCCCATACATAGACATGTGTACCATACATAGAAATGTGTACCATACATAGACATGTGCACCATACATAGACATGTGTATCATACATAGACATGTGTATCATACATAGACATGTGTACCATACATAGACATGTGTACCATACATAGACATGTGTACCATACATAGACCAGTGTACCATACATAGACCAGTGTACCATACATAGACCGGTGTACCATACATAGACATGTGTACCATACATAGACGTGTGCACCATACATAGACATGTGTACCATACATTGACCAGTGTACCATACATAGACATGTGTACCATACATAGACATGTGTACCATACATAGACATGTGCACCATACATAGACATGTGTACCATACATAGACATGTGTACCATACATAGACTTGTGTACCATACATAGACATGTGTACCATACATAGACATGTGTACCATACATAGACATGTGTACCATACATAGACATGTGTACCATACATAGACATGTGTACCATACATAGACATGTGTACCATACATAGACATGTGTACCATACATAGACATGTGTACCATACATAGACATGTGTACAGCAAGACTTTCTATGTCAAGTATATTGCAGGTTAGCAGTATAGCAGACATACTAGTGAACTCTGTGTGTCTTGGCCAGGCATACGGTGATGTACTGAGTCAGTTAGCTCAGCAGCAGTATGCTTCCTCCATCCTCCGCAAGTGTCTTTGGTAAGTCCCTTTCTCTTGTAGTTGAAATAGCCATTTATTTCTTGAAGATCTTTCAACTAATGCTCTATGTAGAAGACTTTGACTGAGCACACAAATGTCAGTTCCAAAGCGTGTGGTTTAAAAATGACTGTAGTTAAATTTCGCGTTTGTACAAACTCGAAAAAAAAACGTAAGTTGAGACTCGATCCTTTATTTGTATTTCCTGTTATAGATAATACTTGTCATGATTTTCTAAGAATTATGACGATTTTTTTCTTCTAATTTAATTTATTACTAATTAACTGTTGTTGCTATTAAATTATCTTTTATATAACTAAGTCTAACCACACTCATATTGCATATTCGCCTCTTGAAACATTTTTATATTTATTCAACATATTTATTGATTTTGAATGATTATATAGTTATTTTGTATTTTATAATTATTATTTGTAATGTATGATTAATTATATCCAGTAAACTATTAGAGTGCACAGTTTTAGTGAGGTCTAAACCTCAATTTAAAAACACAATCGTTTTTCATCTAGCAATTCTTATTTAAAATTTTTGATTTTCTGTTCATATATCGATTCCCTGTCAGTTGAGTTTTGCGACTAGAAATATCCTGGCAGCACTTTTTGCAAGAAATTTTTGAATATGTTTTTTTTACAAATGCTGTGCAATCAGGCTGTTGTCCACCGGAGTACTATGGGTGCAAATACAGAAATAACAAATACATATTTCCTCCTCGTAATTACACGATGAAATTAATGCAAGTGTGAAATGATGAAATTGAAATACTCCATCATGATTGATGTCTAATGAATCCTTGATATTAGGCCCACAAATACCCTTGAATAAAGTGCAAATAATAATTTTGTGGACCTGCAATGGTCTCTCTCAAGAGTGGTTTGTTGGTGCAAATAGCTCACGCACCACAATGATGCTATTAAATATATATAAAATATTGATTTAGTTTTGCAATAATAAATAGCAGTACTTATTTTTATCCCAATTTGATAAATTATCAAGTTCAACACAGGTTAAAGTTCTTGCTTCAAAATTTTAGTTAAAGGTTTGGTTTGGGGTGGTCTGGCATCAAAAAGCCAGTGCACCATCAGATTCCCCAATGTTTTTTCTAGAAACACCACAAAGTTTAAGCCAGTCTATCCATCACAAGCCCAGAGAGAGACGGGTTTAAGGTAAGGTACCCCAATGTTTGATAGCTGGCTGAAAAACATTCCAATTTATTGCGGTAATATCGTTACAGCACTACTTCCCTCACTACTCAGTATTTTCTTTGGGTAGCCAATGAGTATCAAGCTACTGTGCTGTGATTGGTTAAATTTTGGAAAAGTCTTTTCGATATATTGTTGTGTAATTGAGAATAATTAGCTATTCTCACCTCACAGATACGATTGTTAGGGTGGTAAATAAGGCCTAATCTTTTGATCTAGTTCAACAAACTCAATCTACAATATGAGTTCCATTAGATAATCTGGTTAGTAATACTAGTAGTAGTAGCATTGTTGCACTGCTCTTTCAAAATCTAACCAATCACAGCCTAGTATCTTTATGATCATTGGCTAGCCGAAGAAAATGCAGTGGAACAAAGGAAATAAATACATATTAGTTTTACCATTAATACTAATGTTTTTTCAGCCAGCAATCACACATTGGTGTACAGAACAAGCTACCACAGCGCTTGTGATGAATGGATGACCTAAAATTTGTGGTGGGTACACAAAGGTTGCTGGTGAATCTGATGGTTGTATTCGCTTTGATGTCAGACCACCCCAAAACCAAACCGTGTGTATATTTGACTGAAATAAATGGGTATATCCTACTTTTTGAGTCTGTCATTCAATTCAATGCCTGTCAATTCATTAAGCTCATGTCCCTATGTCACTATTTGGTGACATGTCCATGTGTAATGAAGTACTGTCACTAAATTACCAGGTTTATTACCCAATTAATGAATTATTAGGTCAACTTTAGTATTTAGTGTTGCACAAATTAAATACAAGCTTTTATTCAAATTTATATAATTATTCTATATTACTACATCATGGTGTATGATGAAAAACTAATACTTGATGTACACGATTATTAAAACTTATCAAAATTACTAGAGATATCAATATTCAAATGTTATTGATCATCAACCACTGCCAACGTACTAGCTAGTACTGTGCTAGTTATTATTTCAATAAATTAAGTAAGTATTATTTTATTATAATAATATGATATAATCATATATAAGCTTTCTAGCGATACTAATAATTTTTTACTCTTTAGGGCATGCTGTACGCTTTTTGCTGCATAATTTTGACCTAAAATGGTCAAACTCGACATCATAGCTGCAGTTCTCAAAAGTGAGTTGCAGCTATGAAGTCAATCTTGACGTTTCCGTCATGCCAATCGTTCAAAATAGATATTGGTGATAAATTTGGTGCTGAGCAGTTTCTGTTAAAGTGCCTCTGGCAAGACACCCGCGCTCTTTTATTGACCTTTACCCAAAGCTCGGCATGAAACCATCTCCATTGATGCAACAATCTGTAAATATTAACGTTTATACTCTCCTCTTCTGCCCTACATTTACCTGTAACGGTTGTATTGAAGTGACAGTGCTAGTGGCCAGCATATCAAGACCGAAACCTTAACTAGATGTAAGGGTATTGTACAGCGCAGTGCAAGTAACTGCTCAACCACTACACTTATAGGAGCCTTGGCTATCATAATAGCCCTACAACCCATGGTATGTTTGTTGTTGGATATCTCTGTTTGATCGGTTTCCATCATGATTTTACTGAAATTTTTTTCAGATCTGTCTGTCCCACAGAGTCATCTGTTAATAAAGTCTCTCATGTACATTTTGCAGGCATTGTTAGATCTGCGGACTGCTATAGATAAACTTATTAAAGAATCTTCTAGAAGAACCGATATGCAAACATCTCTAGTGATATCACTGCTTATAGTTAGTATTACTGTATGCTACTGTGTATAATTGTGTCTATGTCTCCTGCATCAATAGAGTCTTGGCTCTCTACCGTCTGCTACTTTTTATGTTCACAATTCACTCGCTGCTCAAACATTTTTGTAGGATGGTCTGAATCGCATGATAAAGCAAGCTGAAGGAGCAGATAAGGAGTTGTCTACTGCTGAAATTAATGGAATACTATTATATGCTACATCCATACAACAACACTTTCCAGATCAGTGTGTTTGCAGACTGCCTCTCTCAGCAGGCGACAAGCAATTGTACGAGTCGCCCCATGTGAAGCCTCCATACCTCAAAAGAACGTTGTCTGGTCAGGCTAACTGTTCATCCATCTCTCTATCGAATTGCTTTGAACTCACCAAACCCGTAGCTAGACGAAGGTCCCTTGATGGGGTCAAATTGAACTATGGTGTCGTTAAGTATA
This sequence comes from Cryptosula pallasiana, assembly GCA_945261195.1. Lineage (NCBI taxonomy): Eukaryota > Metazoa > Bryozoa > Gymnolaemata > Cheilostomatida > Cryptosulidae > Cryptosula > Cryptosula pallasiana. The sequence goes on along the minus strand of OX183130.1, from coordinate 8,034,827 downwards.
ACTTAAAAGGTAAAGCACCTGCTCGTCAATGGTCAGGGCTCACCCATCAGACATTGTCAAGAGGTTCGCAAACATTATACAACGCATGGGAGAAATTTCGGCATCTAAAAGTCACGAAGAGGTCACCGCAAAAGGTTTTTACTTCACAGCCCATGCTTTTTATAACATTGTAGTCGAGTCTCTTGTGCATTATGTAATATGAACCATCTGACTGATTTTTGTGTAAATATATGAGAACTTCTGTTTTACTTTATTTCTTTTTTTGATCTCTTACTTATAAACTGTGTACAGATCAAGTGCTGGCTATATTTTTAGTGACTTTGGCCTGACTTAAGTCATTATGGACACAATAAAATCAATAACAAAAATGGTGAAAAAAGTTACAAACCTTTCCATGAGTTGCAAGTTGCCAATGTTTATTCATACAAATAACAAATAATTCAGCTAAAGCATAATTTAGAAAACATAAACGCTCTGTACGCATAGGAATATCATTGCGAAAAGGATGGATGTCAGCTCTTTGATTGCATATGCGACACCATTTTTACATTAAAAAACTTGCAAATAAACATACATGGCAAAACACATTAGTTATATCTAATTACAAATAAAGGCACTGCCCTAGAATTTTGTTAGAAAACAAGGAAGGCAAACAGTAAATAATCAGTTATGGGAGATAATTGATTTTACTAAAATTTTCAGTCTAATTCATTATCAACATCAGATTAATACTAATATTTACACATACTCGTTTCCAGAGTCAGCAGATAATCAAAAGTAAATTCAAGACACGCACTCTACAATATACATATATACATCCAGAGAGGCAACTAAAACCACATCCTGGAAAACGTCATCCAATGAGGCAGTAGTAAAGAGTGTGGAAGCTTTTGCCCAAAAGCCACCAGGAAACAATACCAAAATGCCATAGGTTGAATCACAAACAAATTATTTTAGGGACTTCGGAACAGAACCAAGATGGAAAAACATGAGTCAGGTATGGTAATTACATGTGGCTGAGAGACAGCTGAGAAAAACAACAGTTATGTTCCAGAGAAAGAAAGGCAGAGAGGAGATGCAACCACCATTTTTGCTACAGTTTCATGTAAAGAAGCAAAAACTTGCATTGATGTTCAGCAACAACTTTGCATGCATGCGTAGTTTCCGCAGGTCATTTCATTGTGGATTGATACGCTTCTAAAATTTTTGTGCCCCACGCAATTTTTTCCTTGCAGGGTTTCCGATAGTGAATATTCAACTCTTACACTCCATCCAAAGCAAAAATGCTCTTTTTCTTGTCACATTGACACTCATGAATGGCTTCATGCCGCATAGGTAATTTGATGGATCGCGTTTGCTGCTTTGTTCTTCAATCATTGACATCAGTTTTTAGCTTTAATGTTTGCTTGTGACATTTGGATTACGCTCTTGTAATCTTCTGATAGCGCAGCCTATGTTTGTATCAACTACCTCGGTGTCTATGCCGCGTTCTTTTTTCATGTGCCAAGACTTTTGAAAAAACTGATATGATTGGGCATACCTTTCCTCACTATAATGCACAACACCGATGTTGTTGTAATTACTTGCGACATCTGCATGACTCTCCGGTGCTTCATGATTAAACAAGTTGATCTCAAGGGACACCTTGTGACACGCCATTGCTTTTGCGTATTCTGTGTTTCTTCTGTGCAGAACACCCATGCGGCTATACAGCTGAGCCATAGACAAGCCTGCCACAGTGCTAACCAGTTTTAGACTAGCACTGAGTACCTGAGCATTCTGGTACAGCTCTATATACTCTGGAGTTATGTTCTCTTCATCTGCTATAGGTATACAAGATAGGTTGAGAGAGAACATAGAATGTTCCAGAGACTGTGAAACAAGACCAAGGTGAAGCAACAAAAGGCTGATATGGTAATGAACTTTTGCTGAGAGAAACAGCTGTCGCTGACTTTGAGAGAAAGAGAGGCAGCGGTTGAGGGCAGAGTACAGATACAACCAACATTTGTGCCACAGTTTCAGGTGCAGGCAGCAGCTGGCAGCAGTAAGACTGATGTCTATGTCTACTGGCACGTCGCCAAGTGGGGAAGTCTGAAAAGAAAGTTCTAGAAACTTGTAAGCTAATGCATGCTGACCCATCAAGCTGTAGGTTTTACCAATATGGTAATAGCTGGCAGCTGTACTTGGTTGGTTAGGTGTATCCTTGTATACAGCCTTCCTCATGGCTAGACACTTAGTGTAGTACTCTAGAGCTATTGTGTACATTTTCAGCTCTCTGTACACATTACCGATGCTATCGTAGTAGTCAGATACACCTGGATGGTCAGATGTACCGCCATACACTTCTGTTCGGGCCTCCAGTGACTTGGTGTGATACTCCATTGCTTCTGTGTGGTCACCTAAAACAAGGTGCACGCAACCAATGTTGTTGAAGTATGCTACCAGTGCGGGATTAGAAGCTCTTGGAGCACCCACAGCTATTGTTGTATCTACTGCCTTGTGGAGGTTTTCCAGTGCCAGTTTAAATTCTCATTGATTAGCATATACAGCACTGATACAGTTGTAGTTGTCAGCGATGTCTGCATGGTAAGACTCTAGATGATTAAGAGCCTTATTCATTGTGAGCGACTCAATGTAATATTTTAGAGCCAGTTTTGTTTGACCCATGTCATTGTGTGCATTAGCCATACAGCTGTAGCATCTAGCTATAGCCATGTGGTTACGCTGTGCACTACGATGCGCTTTCAACATATTCAGTGATTTAGTATGGTATTCCAAGGCTAGTGCGTGCCTACCCAACTGACTGCATGCATTGCCAATGCAATTGTAGGTCAATGCTATATCAGGATGACCTGAATCTGCAACATGGATAGCTTTGTATATTGCTAATGAGTTGCTGTAAAATTCTACAGCTAGCTTGGGAGATCCCATTTTACTATGTAAAATTCCAATATTATGAATTTGCCTGGCTATTTCCTGGTCACTGGCATTTCTTCCACAAGATTGTTTGTACTTTTCAAGCGACATTTCACAGTATTTTAATGACTTGGGAAAATTCTCATTTTCAAAGCACAGTTTAGCTAGGTTATCGTAAGCATGATAGTCTAGCTCTCTGGCATAGAACTCTTCGAACTGATTGCGAATGATCGAACTTGATTCACTAGAAATGCTTTCATAATACTTGAGCACATTCAGGAGTCTTTGCCTGGACTCAGTATTTCGTTTCATCAGCTCACTGAAGACGAAAACACTAGATAGCGTGTGTTCCCCAGCTTCTACTCGCTCCGCCATATCATTGCATACAATACCCAGCATGGCATATGTAGTACCTACAACCTCATACAACATCAACTTTTCCTTCTCTAGTTCTCTCTCATCTCTCAGAGCAAGTAGCAACTCATTTCTAAGGTGAGACTTCTTTTTCAAGCCAAGACAATCCTTCACACCAGAAATAACCTCAAAGAGAAGATCACAAGCCTCTTGATGCTTCCCAACAGCTCTGAGACACTGAGCTGAGACAACTTTCCACTCTAAACCATCAAGTTCTGATGTTTTATGACTCTCCAGCCATTGTGAGTAGTCCAAAGCCAGTGGATACTGTTGTGTGAGATAGAGTAGACTACCACAGAGTTCTACAGATCTCCTCACATCTGGATGTTCTACATTACATCTCAGTTGTTCACCAACCATATCTACAGATATCTCACAACCAGACATCACATACTTCTTCTCTACAACTTCATACAGCTGCTGCAAGGACAACTTGTAGTCACCAAGTGCATGCAGAACTTCAGCTTTCAACAGAGGACTGGGTTTAGGGAGAGAGAAGTTGTTAACAAGAGATGACATCACATTAGATCCTTTAGCTAGCTCAGATCTCATAAACCTCTGTACATGCAGAAGTAGGCTAGCTAGTAGTACATAACTACTATGTTTTATAGAATATTTACCTGCCTGCACTGAGGATGGTGGTGAGAGAGTAGCACTGGAGGTATCTGAGGAGATTGTGGATGATGTAATACTCAGCACAAGGCGGTCTGACTGACACTTGAGAGATAGACTGGAGGTGATATGAATATAGATAGACAGTGCCAACGAGATCTGCATGTAGCTATATGAGTCATTTGATAGGGCACCCTTATCTTTCAACAAAGACCAACATTCCCAAGGAGAGTCAATCTTTGAGGCCAGCAAAGACTGTAAACTTCCAAGTAACAAAGCGGGATATCTCAATGATTCAGCCTTCACAGAGCTGACTGAGTTACAATGGGAGGGAACGTAGCTTTGAGCAGGGAACAATTGGCAACGATCCAAAACAGCAGACATCTGCTTCAGTTGTTGTTCATGAGCCAAAGGATTGCTTTGCAGCTCTTTCTCAACAGCCAACCTTTCTTTTACCAACCTGTTATATAGTTCTTCACCCTCCCCATGAGCGTACAGTAGTGTCGGAGAAGACAAAATGTCCACCGAGTTAGCAGATGGTGTCAACGATTCCATTTCGAACAGTTTCACAAACCCCTTGATAGATAAAATTAACGGTTCCCCACCAACCAGCCCATTATCTGTTGGTATGCTACCAGAAGTGGTAGTTATACCATCTATTCTGTAACCATCTGGTATAAGCATATCAATATCTGACAGACCATCAATGCCGATATATTGTAGTGCAGTCTCCCTCAATTCGGTGCTGAGAAAATAGTTTTGCATGGTTAGTTTGTGGAAATAATCCATGTTAAACTCATTCTCCACAATTATCGCACACTTGAGTGATGAATAGGGAGTTGCCCCACCACTAGCGACAGTACCCATATCAATGACAACAAAAGGACAAGGAGGAGACAAACCTGACTTGTTAAGTACCTGAACACTAGACTCTATAATTGACCTAGTAAACTTAACAAATCCTTCACTGCACTCTTCACTAGCTAATACGACTTGAGAGGTAAAGTTCAAGGTTGCTTCAGTAGATCTTTGGCCAAATACGTCACCTACATTTAAAGCTCGTTCAGCAGTCTCTGAGGCTTTGAATCTTGACTTGGTTTCCTCTCTGTATTCACATAGCTGTTGCTTAAGTTGATTTGTCAACATCTGGTACTCTTTGAAGAAAATTGAGTGTTGTCCATCGCATGCAGCTTTCTCCAAATTTTGCACATTTTCTGCCAGTATGGGATTGATTGGATCTGTTGCAGCACAAATCATGGACAACACACGAGCCTAAAACAAGCAGTTGTAACCATTGTAAAACTTGAGAGTGGAAAGTTACAAATAACTTTTCCAACAAATCCTACTGCTAGAATGGTAAATTATGTAGAGCAACCATTATAAATGATCAATAATGAGTGATAGCTATTATGGATAGAAAATTATTTAGGAAAAAGTGTTCTATTTTTGAAAACAGTTTTGTTTCAATCATTTCTACCTAGAAATAAGTGGACCAGATTGCTGTAGTATGCACTAAAAATGTGACCGGTGCTCCTGACTCGTGCATGTGATCGATTGGCATTGTATAGAAAAAGGAATTATAGCATGGTGTGATGGTGTCAACGTTTTTAATTTAAAAGTTGTTACAAGTTTCAGTTAACAAAAACAACCACGTGGGGCTAGGTTTTGCTAATCACCAGCTATATACTGGTAAAAATTTTTTTTACAATCTTAAGTGAAACTTCTTTCGTTTTTAGTTTTTCCAACGACAGAACTGGATGGGTATAAGCTGTGAAAAACAGCATTCACAAATAATGCGTTATGCAGTTTCAATACATCGCTATCTACCATCCCCAGCCACCCCATTTTTCTTTAGCTCTTTTCCCGCACCCACCAATTTTTTCAGCTCTCCCCCACATTCTCATTTCTTCATTTTTGGCAACTTTTAGATTGTGTACACAGTCAATAACTCCGTATATTACTGTTTTTAAACAACTTTTCTAAAAATCAATTTTTTTTTTCTTTTTTTAGGTTCTTTGTTAATTTTTAATGAAGTTAATGAAGTTATTTGTTTTTGTATTATTGTTTCATGTTGTCATGTCTTAACGACAAAATCGATTTTTGCAAACCCAACAGTTTTATAGATTTGCTGTGTCTGTTCACAATGCTACCAGATAAGTATTTGACAACTCTTCACAAACCTGTAAGATGCCTTGCCAATCACCTCGTTGCTGACAGGACTTGGCCTTTCGAGTAAGCCAATAAAGAAATGGATAAATCCCATTTGTTCTTGTGACCTCTTCCTGTAAGAAATTGGAATACAGTTTGAAAATGTTGCCATCGTGATAGTGTTTAACTTTTTGATCTAATACAATACTTAACTTAATAATTTATCATATAAGCAAAAAATGTAAGAAAAAATTGAATTACAACATACACTGTAGTCTAATACAAGTTGATGGGAGCGTATAAGAAAACATTATGAACCGATAGTCTCATTTTTATCACGATCATCATCAGTTTTTTAGGGCGTATCAAACCTAGCTAATTAAATATGCAAAAAAGAATAGTCTATATATCTTTCAACAAGTTCAAGAAATTGTAATAACAAGATTAATTTGTTCATTAATCGATGTATAGTGCTATATGGTTCATAACAAAATTGCTTGCATTCACACAAAAAAATTCCCTTTTGAAGAGAACAACTCGTATTACCCTCAGTGTTCTGACAATTTAATTTTGCTGGTAAAAACTGTCTAAAAATGTAAAAAATATCTATATAATGTTTATTTACGGTAGATGTTCATGTCTTTTGTGTTCTTTTAAATTTTGTAAATTTTTTATTATGCTATTTTATCAAGCAGTTAAATAATGAGTCCTTTTTCCTGAGGAGATAGACTGAAATTAAAACTTTATATTTATTCAATAGCACTGTAATTTGGCAAAATACTGTTTTATTACAATTTAGTTCTTGTGAAAAGCATGCCCAGGACCCATTCAGTCAGCTGATTTATAGATATGATTACACTTGTTATGGTTATTGTCAGTGGCTCAGATGTGCATATTAATCTTTCCTAAGTACAAGTTTCATTTGTTTTGCATGAAAACCGGAGCACTGAGTGAAAAAATTAGTTATACATGTGTGGAAGGTTTTTCTGTGAAAAATATTATTTCCATTTTGATCAAAAAGAGAACAATCTAGGTTAATAGTCTCTATCATCATGATAATAAACTTTTAGTTAACAGTATATTGTTTCATATGAATGTACTTCGTGTTGAGCTTTTTGATTTGTTCAGTGGCTAATTAGGTTGTGAAATTGAGAGTTGTCTCTCTTTGCACTTTCCACATCCAACCAGAAGTAGCCATCAGTCGTAGCATGTGCCTCATGAAACAGATTCTATTATGATATGTCCCTGGAGAAACCTAAGACAATATTGAAGGATCATCAAATCTACTGGGAAAATAAGAATTTGTAATTCTTATCACTTCTATGAAGGATTATTATTACAATTTTTATAGTAATCATTATGACTATTTTGGCTTTTATTATAATTATTTATAATAATGTTTGTGTCTATGATTATTATTATAGTTATTGATCATATGTAATACCTTCTTTGCCTCACATACACAGGTGTGTGTTGTAGCCAAGGTTTTATTGTCATATCATATACTACTGAGTCAACCATTACATATAATTATTCCTTATTACTACACTAATGTGATTAAAAACTTTTGAAAATTCGATCCGCTATGACCCTGTGAACTCTATGCTTTGACCAATCATATCAATCACATTGTTCTAGCCTGTTAATTGTAGTTGAAACATCGCAACCCTGTATTTGCTATTTCGTTTTATAGAAAACGTTTACTACTTTTGGTTGAATATGCGTCAAGGGAAAACGCCAGTCACGACCCCAAAAACTGTACCAAAACTTGTTTACAATAATGCGCCTTTCGTATAGCGAAGTAGGCTGAGGTGTTGTGGACATTGATCAGTTACTATCTAATGTTTTGGTTGACCCACACCTGCCTAGATGATATTAAGTTGTTCATAATATATTCAACAAATAAAACGTCCGCAGCTGTAGAGCCCACGCGAATATTTCCACCCATTGCATCACTAGTTAGCACATTGCAACAATCGTACTGTTCACTTACCGACATTTCTGCATTTTCCAGGCTGGAATTAACAGCATCTGCAAGCAGGCCAATTGCTGTGTCCTGTTCATTCACTGCGTCCATGTTTCTTGTGAGGTAAGCCACATTACTTATCAGCTGCACATAGAAATTTTACTGATAATGCATTCAACGTTCAGCTGTGTTGCTTGTTTCACCGCTGCAATAATTCACTAACCTTAGTAAGCTTGGTTTTGTCTAGGTGGGCAGCAATAAATGGGGTGGCATAATCAGTACTCTCGTTGTGTATATAATTAGCCCACTGTAATACAAAAAATAGAGTCAGACTAAACCAACTTGATTCCTTGTTGCAGTGTCAAGGTTTGGTTGCGCCGTTTCATGTCAAACCAGAGACGTTTGGGGATTCAATATTTTCCAATTGATAATGGAAAACAACTCTCAAAATAGTTTTATTTGCTATCAGCGCATGGTTAGGCCGTTGAAGTAGCAATGGGGTCCCGGCAGTTTTGTAGGTGGCATCAGTAATGGAGGTACCGGAAGCCCTCTTTCCTTGACTTATACCATTCAAGCGAAAGTCAAATCATTTTAACAAGATAAGCAAATTTCTTTCCCATTTGCGACATTGGATAGGTGTGGGTGTATAATAATTATGATCAACCGTTAACCTAAAACATAACTGTACATTGCCACTGTCGAAGCAAGCCACAGTAACTTAACAAGGGTGCACCCTCATTAGTTTCTGTTGGCAAGCTCAATCAAACCTGAAATACGGAATTATTGCTCTACCCATGAGGATAGTATTAAATATATATTTTTCAAGTGAATAAACCGAAATCTTTAAAAAAAATTGTAAAGGCTATATTCATCTCTTGACTTTTTTCAACTACTTATTTTTTGTCATATCAGTTAATTAAAATGTCACAAATCAGGATAGTAGTCAAGCGAGTTGTGAATTCTAATGATAAGTTAAATGATCCTCTATGATACTTGCGGTTGCATCGCTAAAGTGAAACTACTTTGCTGTGACCCCATTTTGTGTTAGACTGCATAGACTGCAGGTAGAGCAGTATGGAGGGTGAAAAGCAAAGCGAGGTGAATAAAGAGTGAGGTGGAGTGCATGATTGAGAATATGGAGAGCGGGGTTAAAAAGGGCACGAGTAGGCGATGTTTTGAAATATAACGACGCAATGGGTGAGAACTAGAGCTGGGCTTTGGATGAAGCATATTTAAATGCAATAAGTATTGCTGCTGGTGTATATATTATATGTATTTGTGTGGAAAAGTTTGCTGATACTCACTGCAGTGTATGTCTAGAAACTTTTGCTGTAAAAGTCTGCTTCTTTTGTTGAAAGAAGTTGCTGCCCTTGACTGTCTTAATTCACTTGAGTTAAGTTGCCTAGAGCTTTCTCTGCTTGGTGAAAGTACAGAACCTGCAAAATCGCATGATTAAACGACGTTATTGACGACAATAAATATTCCTATAAAATCTCGAAAAACATAAAGCAACTCAATGCCTAAGTCAAAAATACTAGTTGACTTTTGTTGAACAGGACGCTCAAGCTCCCAACTTTTGCTCTTAAACGTTGTACCCTGTAGTTCATTCAAACATAAAGAAAGCTTTGCCATATAAATTGCAGATGTGTCGCAATATTAACTTGTTAATTGTATAGCGAATTCTGAGCAGCTTCTTTGGTAGTTTTAATTGTAAGCAAAGGCTATCAAAAATATAGAGTTCACTTGAACCAAAACTAAAAATTTATCTCGTCACAATTTAGGAATGAAGGCATTACATAAGTGAGTGCTGCTCCATTATGTGATCATAATAAAGTGATTCCCGTCGTCCGCACAACAGAACCACTAACTTTTTCCAACTGCCAAATAATACAGGCAGAGACCCTTCCTGCCCACGCACCAACTCGACAAGCCTCTACAGGTCTGACAACCACTATCTCATCTCAACAGAGAGGGTCCTGGGCCGGTATGGCTCCAGCAAACTGTGATGGAGGAGCATCGCAACCCCACAGCTAATAGTGAGCTCTCAGCTCAGACGTATAACTTTGAGATTTCCAGTTTATACATTTGTTGTCCCAAATCATACCGGTAAAAAGCAATGGTAGCAGTGGCAACAAATGGTAAAGGCAACAGCATCTGGCAAGTGGCAATGAACAAATTTATGGGTCAAGCCACAGGAAGTAGTTGGCGTACGAACGCTATGAGTAGACTGATCAAACATAGTACATATATTATAGTTAAGCAAATAACATCCACTGGTGATTAATACTGGCAAATCAGATGTCATACATAGAGTTAAATGACAATGGTGATAAATAAATTATTAACTACTATAGTAATAATTATAATAAATAGTAATTTAACTTAGTTCAAATAAATTAATTAATAACTATTATAATAAATTATTACTATAATTGAAAATCATAAATTAATAATAAATATGTAACAGTTTCCCAAAGTTTGGGACAATTATCAACCACAATGAATAAGTTGTGATATCATTTTCTTGAATAAAATCTACACTACTTTTTCTAAAACATGTTTTTTGTTTAATTGCTATCCTGCATATGTTACATTCGTGGCTGCTGGATGCCAATTTGTTTAATAAACTGATCCTTCAGTGAAATCTACATGCATTCACGACAGGACCGAAATAAAATTTGTAGAGGTAGTTGTCGACTACGGAAAATTCGCTGGATTCCAGCAAATGAACTAGGAAAGATAATTCCATTGAAACATAGTATCAGCGATACTATACTATCGTTGATACTGCAGTGATTCTAGACATAGACCTACAACTATAAATAAGTCTATCAAGCAAGTTACATCACTGCTGTCTAATAACAACCCCTTGATAGTTTTTTTTGTTGTTGTGGACCCCTACAACGTTGACGTTGGAGTAGCCCAAAATTCCCCCCCCCCCCCCCAAACGTTGAGAATGGAATGGGCCTGGTGCCTATTATTTCAGAGTGCCACCCCTGGGAGTTACCAATAGCAATACAATTAATTAAAAGTAACTGATAAAAGTCCTTTCATTATCATGATTGTAATATGACTATAATACCATAATTATAGTTTAGGTTTTATAGTTTAATACTCAAAATCATTACCTTGGTATACCCGATCTCACGTGTAATCTATTCGGCCACTCATTCTGAAAGTTCGAGCTCGGACACTTACCCGTCCTAGCTCCACTGCAGGGCCGGTAGAGGTCACTGCAGGGCCGGTAGAGCTTGCTGCAGGGCCGGTAGAGTTTGCTGCAAGGCTGTTAAGGTAGTTGCAGGCCTTTTCAGGTATTTATTTATGCTACTATGATTGTGAAGCTTCGTGACAGCACTTGGGCAGGCATGGGTGACTGGTACCATCAGCCAAAGTCACTTCTATAATATTAAATGTATGTGTAGGGTACATCTGTCACTGATAGAGGTAGTTGCAATGACTTTTGATGTTAGTTTTGAAGTTTTGAAGACTTCTGAAGGATGTCGCAGTTGCCATTCTTTGGGGTTATATTCAATACGTTATGAAAAGTATGAAATATTTAGTACGATTGAGTGTATATGGATTAATTAAATTAAAGCAGTATATCACAAATTCACTCACTCCTACAAATCGTGCGACCACAAGTTGTAACTAGTAATCTAACTGTAATTATATACTAACTAGTACTTTACTAACCTACTTCTTCAAACAGTACAATCATAAACTGTAACAGTATCTCACAAACACGACTACAGCAGTTTGCCAGGATATATGGTCGGTGTGTGCTTACTCCCCGCTTTTATTACCTTATGTGTAACAATGGTCTCTTGCCTTTTTTGGTCATCAAGCGAACAAGGCAACAGTCCACGTTGTTTGAATCATCATGCTATGTGACCCATTTCTCCAAAAAAGGAGCTATTAACAGTACCAGGCTGACATTCCATATTAGGTAATGCGCTCGCGCCAATCATACTTGTTCTTTTACATAACTGCGGCCCTGTATCCACCTCACTATCATTTACCATACGCTTGATATGCTATATGGAATTCATCAATTACCAAGTTCAATCTTTAGAAAATAATATTTACTTACCAGGTACGTTAGTCCACTATCACTGTATTGCGACGGTATCTACTAGTTATATATAAAGTCGTCCGATTGTAGGACCTAACATTTATTCTTATCAGTTTGGCTTACTGGGAGAAATGCTAAAAGCTGTCCAAGCAGCTGTATGCAGCTTCACACCAATCCTAGTGCACTTGTTTTCATGCATGACTTTTTTAGTCAATCAAAATGGTCCTAAGCTGTTTAGGTCCACAAAAATAACCAAACTTCATAAAGTACATATGATGTTATAATACAGCAGCAGTACAAAATCATTTTTTCTACATGAACATAGAACTTATTTCCTTTGAATACCGTGTGTCACTGGAGAAGAGTTGTCCTCTCATTATCATTACAGACAACTACAAAACATATCAAAACGTGAACTGATTGAGGCTTTTCAATTATTTTATTATAATCAGCCATCTGCTGCTGGTCACAGGTAATATATAGGACATTACATTTGAAGTTTGGCACTATGGTAGACAATAGCAACAACACAACGACTATTTGTTTGTTATAGCGGTTTGCATATAGAAATGGCTGTAAAAATGTCAGCTTGAATGTTATTTTTTGGAGGAAATGTTTCTCTAAGGTTTTTAGTAGAGGATTATTTGTTACATAATGTGCTGCCAAATACAAATATGTCATCAACCTATCCACTGCCTGCTGTTGTAGCTGTTCAAAAAGTCACTTTTCAACAACTCTTAAAAAAAGTTTTACGTTTAGGCAACTATCCTTGTTGTCAACAGGATAATATTCAGCTGGCTCAATTATTTATAACTATCGCTGAAGTCTACTTGCACATGTGTGGTGGTGCAGATGTTAAAGCTTTCAGCAGTTGTCAGTTGTTAGTTGTCAGTTGTTAATTAGTCTATTGATTTCACTATTTTTTTTTTAAATAGTGAAAACACCAAGTTAATTGACCACCTTCGTCCATAATCGAAAATATAAATTTTTGTATTGTACAAATTTCAGTTGTTTGCTTGCTCCATGCCATCAGGTGTAAACTTCATCATACTAACACATTGGCCCTTGTGTCAGCATTGATAATTGCTGACAGCGAGTATTTCTCGCTGGAAAATAAGGTAGAATAAAATCTGAGTTGAGCATTACAAGACATACTACTCAGAGAAACTAAAAATATAGGAAATTAGTTGAATTAAACTTTTAGAAAATGAGTTTTTTTGTATAAAAATTTATGTAAATAAAGCAGTTATTTTTAGTGATTTATCAGTTTGCATGAAACTGTAGGTAACTGTAGAAAGAGAAGACAAATCAGTTTATGAGACACACAAGCGTTTGATTTGAGAAAAATTAAATATTTTAAACTGCAGCCAAAAATTGAATAGAAATGTATGCGTAGGGTATCCAAAAGTATCCTAATGCAATGCTATCAGGAGGTTAAGTGGTTATAATTTGTAGCTAATTTTAGAACGATGACCAAAAACGAACAAAATTTGTGGTTTCTATTCTATAAAACAATGGCAACTGCATTTACCAAAACACCAAAGTGCAGTACAATTTTGTCCCTCTATAGATCTGATTTCAGTTTTGGAGATTTAATACAATAATTTACTGAGCAAATACCAGACAGCTTTCTTTACAGGCCAAAAATCTGTAAAGGAATAAAAAATAAATATCAGCCACGGGGTACGGACCATTCGAAACTGACGTTTCGAAAATGGACACTTCGAAACTCTTTGGGGATGGGGGTTTGGGATTTGGGGTAGGGGGGTTCAGGTTTAAGAGTTTCGAACAGTTCATTTTCGAAACGTCAGTTTCGAATCATGGCGAAATCATCAGCCACGCACCAAACCTTATTTATTTAATCTGCGAGATTTGGTTATAACCGTATTGTGATGAGTTTTCAGATTTAATATTATTACTTTTATAATCAATTTTATTTATTGCAATAAAAATTATTACTATAAATCCTGTCATATATGTTTTATTATTTCATTAAATTATGCCTTTTAAAAATTATATATATTTACATATTATTTTTAATACATTACTATTAACATAAAGAATTCCTTCCCAGGTAATGTAACTGTCTCTTGCCTGCTGGTCAAATTGTGTGTATAGCTGTAACCTATGGGCCTGGTGCTGATGTGGCTGGGATGGATTGGACCTTTGAACCCTTCTCTATACCAATACCTCTCGTGCAAAGTTGATAGTGTGGAGATTATACAATACTATCTATAATACTATCAGTTTTGTCTAAGTAGGGCTGCTGTAAGCATAAAGAAATAAATTGTTGTAAGCACATGTCAGAGATCTGCTCCTACATTACTACTCGTAAGCACAAAGAGATTGTAGTATGAGTCATACGTACTGTCATAACAGATAGTCATCGGTTGTGATTTGAAATTGCATCAAATCGAGTGAAGCATTCGAGGTATTTAAACATTTAGTTAACTATCTCGATTGTTTGATACTTTATGCACTAGAGTTATTATAAGTGGCTAAAATTGCATGTCACTATATTGTTGCTATATGCCTATACAGGTTCTACGGTTAACTGCATCTGATGTATATGTATGAATTACCGGTCATTTGTTTTTCCATGAAACTATTGTATACAAAGAAGAGGAAGATATGTTATGGATTCACAGACTGATGTTGTTGTTTTTGTCTGTTGACCGGACCTTTTTGTGATATAGCTGTCCAGGCTGCAGGTATTTATCTTCTACAACTTTAGCTGTCTCTATCAAGAAGCAAGTACCTGTAGTCTATGTACTGTTGGACACAGGAGCACCTGTAGTGTACGTACTTTTGGACACTGAAGCAACAATTGTTAGCTTCAGAAAAACATCCTAGGAGCACATCATTTCTTATCAAGTCTATGTTCTACATGGATGAAATATACCAGGGTTGCCAGAAACCCGAACGGGGTGTAGCCAATTTTAGCCAATGGGAAGTCATCCATGGCGCCCATATTGAACTGGTCGTTTGGAGCGGAAACATAAACTACAATAGGAGCACTCAAAATAATCGTAACTATTTTTATTAAGGCAATGTTCTGATTTTTGCCACACGACAAAAGCTTTTTTACCTTCGGAGCGGCAGCTGTGTAAAATCAATATATTTTGAAACGGTATTGTAAGTAACAATACTTGAATCGTCAAAACTAACGAGGTATGCCCACAGCGTGAAATGAGCTTGTAAAAACCAATAAGAAAACGATATTGATTACGAGACCCAAGTGGTCTTGAAAATTTCGGAGCAGTATGGCGGCTCCCACAAACGGCTACATTTGACTCGTCACAAAAGTTTTATTACGCAGCCGCAGCTGGCAATCCTGGTATATTTCATCCATGATGTTCTACTTATATTATGTTCTGTTATTCACTTCCTGCGAACATTAGTCTTTGTAAAGTGTAATCGAAAGAGTGCAGGTTATTTTTTTGTAAAGATCATGGAGTTGTGTTCTCTTTGATTAAGTAAAGGCAGGCAGATGTTACTTTGATGTAGAAGAACATTTTCATCTAGTATACAATGGACAGTAGGCTTTCAGTGGCACTAGCAAACATCCAGTTCATCTCTCAAAATTCTACACTTAAAATATACGCACTGGGCCTTTAATTTATTATCAACTTGTCCTCCCTTTATTGCTTCCTCCCTCCCAACAATTCCAAGTAAGTCAAGTTTATTATTCATTTCTTTCTCCAGGTTTGTTTCATCTTCAATCACTGACAAAAAAGGTTGTGCAAATCTTTACAATTGGCTTAAACCAAAAACGTAAAGACAAGAAATTTATTTCTAGTGAGAATACACTTTATACAGATGAACCGTGGTGTGTTTGGTACGTAAAATTTAGAATTTTGTACAATCGAAAAGAATGTAGTTTGTTACAACAGCAATATAGCGCATTGTTGGACGTAAAGTATGCGCTATGCTTGTAATACAGAGATAAATTTTGAGAGGATATTTTGAAAACATTCAATTCACCCCGAAACCATAGATAACGTTTGATAAAACTTTATAGAGTGCCTAAGGCTAAAAAGTTATCGAGGTATAGTATAAGCCAAGGTTATCCAGTTTACCACTTCTCCGTACCTTTTGTCTATAACATCATGCTAATGCAGGTTTGTTTGCCAGCAGTAGCAGTTTTGATTACAGTGATAAACAATGTTGTCTAAGTGGTACAAACAAACGGTTTAATATTATTCAATTGTTTGTAGATGCATGGCTAGTTG
Organism: Cryptosula pallasiana; assembly: GCA_945261195.1. Classification (NCBI taxonomy): domain Eukaryota; kingdom Metazoa; phylum Bryozoa; class Gymnolaemata; order Cheilostomatida; family Cryptosulidae; genus Cryptosula; species Cryptosula pallasiana. The sequence goes on along the minus strand of OX183130.1, from coordinate 8,018,467 downwards.
TACAAGAAAGTTATGTTGTACGATGGACATTAATGAATGCCCAAGACTAAAAATGAAATTAGGAATCTGCCCTGATGCATGTAGCTTACTTTGGTTCCATACAACAATGAATTACCTGTTGTTATTACTGTACTATGTGCAGGGGTAGCCTCTGCACCCACTGGTGACATGTCAGCTGGTTGTGTAAGGTTTGTATGTTCGACTGAACCTTTGCTGAAAAGATAGTCAGTTTTATTTCATGTGCTTTTTGTGTTAATGTTTGACACGAGTAGTGTAATAGGAGCAGGTCTCAAGTGGGGGCTTCCAGGACATCCAGGTGTTTATGGTCATGGTCAATAGATGTCTCGGAAGCAGCCACAGGCGATCTGCTCTACTACACTACATATGTAAGACTCTTAGCTCCAGAACCAGTCGCTCTTCAAGTGTGTAAATAGAGCCTCTAGTAGCTCCGTGGATACACTGATAAGTCGGAAAAATAATTCAAGCGATGTTTTCAACCATCGATACACACTTAATATTTTCTCTGTATGTGATTGCTACTGGGGATTTGCTTTTTAGGTTCAACAATACTTGTCAGTTCTTAAGATTTAACGAGTAGTAATCAACCGTATAACATAGTGGTCTTCCAAACAAATTCTCATGCTTTTGAATATTGATTCAAGTTTTTCTTTGATTTTAGAAAAGACCATTTTATCTGCAAGCAGGCCGCAGGATGTTTCTGTGACGCACCGCGGAATGTCTGCTACTATCAGGTCCAGTTCTACTCGCCATTTTGTTGAAGGATCTTCTCTCATGAATATAATGCTTTCATCTTCTGCATGATTTGATTGGTCAACCTACATCCTAATTTTTATCTCCAGTCATCAAAACCATTATCTATGGTTTTATGTGCAGTCCATGCTGTATTCTGTTACTAAGTATTGTCACAAACTCATCTCTAGTCATCGAAACCATTCTCTATGGTTTTATGTGCAGTCCTTGCTGTATTCTGTTACTAAGTATTGTCATAAACTTATCTCTAGTCATCGAAACCATTCTCTATGGTTTTATGTGCAGTCCTTGCTGTACTCTGTAACTAAGTATTGTCATAAACTTATCTCTAGTCATCAAAACCATTCTCTATGGTTTTATGCGCAGTCCTTGCTGTATTCTGTAACTAAGTATTGTCATAAACATATCTCTAGTCATCAAAACTATTCTCTATGGTTTTATGTGCAGTCCTTGCTGTATTCTGTAACTAAGTATTGTCATAAACATATCTCTAGTCATCGAAACCAGACACTATGGTTTGAGTACATTCTCTGTTGTGTTCGGTAACCAAATATTGATAGAAATTTACCCATTATCATCAGCAGGTTAACAAAAACAAAATCTAGAACGTTCCTCTGTTATACGGACTATGTAAAATTGATTCTTATTTTGACTGGCTTTTGTGCGTACCATTTTATAAAAGACTGCCAGAAACACGCTGCATGTAGAGTGAGGACAAATCCAGGTTATTATTTATTGCTGATAAACTACAGCTCAATTTACGTTAGACCATCATACAGCTTTCCTCCTTCGATAAAAACAGCCCAATCAGAAGAAAGATCGATATAAATAGTTATAATATTTTATATTTTACACTCAAATATAATTATGTATATGTTTATATAATAAATGTAACGTTTGCGAACACTTCATAATAGCCTATCATGTCATCTACTTGTTGTTACAGATTTTAATCCTTTTTGCAAACCATATTTATTTCATCAGTGAAAGTTGACTTTCTGTCAAGTCGTTTAGATGATTAAACTGTTTATTTCATCACTAAATCTGATAAATTCTCTGTAACGACTTTGAAGTTGTGTTCTCTTTGAGTAAGTGAAGGCACGCAGATACTACATGTATGTAGATAAGATTCCCTTCAAGTATACATGGTACAGCAAGCTTTCAGTGGCACTAGCGCACAAGTTGATATACATCCAGTTTATCTCTCAAAGTTATACACTTTCATACTTGCTGGTTATTTAATCTATCAGTCAACTGACTGTCCTCCCTTTCCTTGCACCTCTCTCTCCTCACTGTTTCATTTCTCTTTTACAATCTCGCTTATGTTTCGCTTTTATTTCTTTTGCCAGGTTTTTGTTCAGCTTTTTATTTATTTTGGTTTAGCCAGATTGCGTCATGTTCAATTGCTAACAAAAAAATTTGTGTAAAGCTCTAAACACGACTTAATCCAAAAATAAATCTAAGAACTGTTTCTGAGTGAGAATAAACTTTTATACATAAGTACAACGGCATCTTTGGTATGCCAATGTTCAAGTATGCACAATGAGAACTATGTATTAGTTGTAACAAAAATTTAGCACATTTTTAGACATAAAATATAAATTATGTACATACTTACAGAAATAAGTTATACGAAGACAATTTAAAAACATTTAATTCAACAAGCAATAATATGCAAAGTATGATAAAAGTTAAACGAGCGGCCGAGGCTGAAAAGATATTGTGGTACGGGACAATCCACATTCAATTTGCCGCTTTTCCAAATCTCCGTTCTGTTTGGTAATGATAGTTTGCGATCAGAGACCTTTACAGATAACAGTTGACCCGATTTTACAACAGAACGAGTGGCAATGGCGGCCTTGACCAAAATAGTACTTGACTGGGCATTGATTGGTGTTTCAGAATATACTGGTGCTAGACGAGTAACTGTTTTTGTCTTTTTTATTGTTCTTGTTTTTGTTGCTCTATCAATGGCGATTGGTGGCAAGGGTAGGGTGGTAGACAGATAGTTCTGTTGGGTGCGAATAAACTCTCTTGCTGATCTAAGTCAACATCAAGTAATGTACAATAATAATATAAACACTAAAGCATGTAAGTAAAGCATTACCAGTACATACTACTACTATACTTACAATGGAATTGGCCGGCGTGTTCTAGGGTCTCCCCAAGGGATGAACTCTTCGCCACGTTCACCTTCTTTTTCTCTGTGCCTGTTGTCAGAGACCTCCGTCTGGGTCCACTCAGCTTCATATGGCTCGTCTTTCTCAAACTCTAGTACTTTCATTATTGTGTTTATTCGTACTCTGCGCTCTCTATTGGTTTCTTCTACTTCCTCGTCATCATCCTCATCGTCATCCTGCATTCAAAATACTGCACTGTGTATAATAATGATTATTATTATGTAACTAAAAAAGTCCACCAATTAAAGTGCTATTGCAAGAAGTAATTATTATCCTTACATGGAAGATGGTGTAGTTGTAGTAGAAAGACATTCCGTGAATCACCTAGCAGTTTGTGAAATAGTAATTACTTGGAAGTTACGATTTTTTATCGCACTCTCAGCTTCCGTGAGACAATTTAGGAACTGATCGGTTAGCGGATTTTGCTGATGTCATCAATGAGCAGCCAATGAAATTCTTTCTGTCATTCATTTATTTTTAGGCATGCGTAAAATATTTAATTCATTTTAAAACCATTCAATTATAACATTGGCTCATAAACTCAGAGCGATATTAAGGAAAATGACTGTGGAAGACCAATAAAAAAAAAGAATGTATATAATAAAAAAATAACCGCCCTGAAATTCAGCAAGGTGAAGCAATATTATATATAACAACATGCGACAGCAATTTGTTACTAAAAGTTTTTTTTTTCCTCAAAATTGATGATATTTGCATATTTCACCCTTTTTTGAAACAATCTTTAGGGCTAGTAGTTTTGCTATTGACAGTACACAGATGTCTCTGGGCTACACCATGAAATGTTTATTTATACTGATTCTACTTGCAAGTTGTTTGCAAGTAGAGCGGATACAGGTCTTTTACCTGCTGCATGATGTGATTGGTCGATATCCTTCTTGCCTGCCAACTCCAGTCGCGCTACTTTGTATTCTACTGCTACTACTGCTACTAGTGTAACTGCTACTACTGCTACTATTGTAACTGCTACTACTACCCCTACAACTACTGCTGTTGTTACTACTACAAGATCCGGCTTGCGTACCTACAAGGTGAGATCTTGTGATGCATACTTTTAACAACTGTGTTGGTCGAAGCTTATTCAATATCACTCCGATTTACAATAACAAAAAACCAAAATCCAGAACATTCTTCTGTTACACGAGTGATTATAGAGATTATAAAACTAACGCTTCTTTCAACGCACTGTTACTAGACGTATGTATTATAAATGACTGAAAGGAAGAAGGCGAAATTACTGCAAGAAATACTACAAGAAAGCTTGTTTATATTTTGATAGTCAGAAACCAGTTCACTTTATGGTGAAATCGCTTGAAGCAGTCAACCATGAAGTACCGAAGATGTACCTTCTGGTTTGTAACTGATGCAATCTTTAATGTCATAGTTCACACAGTGAAAACTTGTTCCCTCCGTAACAAAGTCTAGCGTATGTGGTATATACGAGTCTTTGGATAAAATAGTACAACTTTGTAAGTAGTCACGTACTTGGATGATGTTATATAATATATATCGCAGCAAAAACATAGTTCTCTGACCATAGATGGAGCTGCCTCTTGATATACGAAGCCAGTGTGATCAACAAATACCAAGAAACAAAAAACAAGTTATGTAATAGGTAAGCTAGAGGGACTCTGATTCACTTGACTGGTACAGAACTAAGTTCATATTTTTAGGCAGTTGGGTCTCGAGAAAGAACCATAAAGGGCCTGTTTCTTTGCCACCACCAGAAAACATCAGGGTAATCCAATTTAGGAGCAAAAAGACAGCAAGTAGGAAGCAGACAAACAGCCCGATCAAGTACAACCTGCTGCCACACACACACACGCACACACACACATACGTGGTAACAAATGACAACAACACGCTCAAGCCGTGGCTACACACACCTATGTTTTGTCGGTATGCAGTAAAAACCCGTTTTTTTATTACTCAGGCGGCTATTTTTACAAAAAGACGCTCAATTTTGTAGACCAACATGTTGGTCTACGAGAACATTTTTTACCTGACTCTTCGGTGATTGGACCATTATTGTTAAATAACCACTCTCGATTAGATAAAATATAAGGACGAAACTTGACCATTCCCGTGAACTTCTTTATAATGCAACCTTGACCTGGTCATTACTGATTGGCCTTCGGACCATTAAATTACTTTTATCAAAGAGGGTATTTTTTATTTATAAACAACTTATTCTTATTTATAAAAGTTTATAATTAATTACGGCTAATAGGATTATTTATGTAATATTATGAAGTGATATAACAATTAATTTTTCATTATAATATATATTTAAAATAAATATTCCAGCGACTGGTTATAATAATTATACACTCTTTGCCTCACTGGACACTCCGTAGCGTTGTGGTGATCAATCATATATGTGTGTAGTCACCAGAGCGATGCTACGAAACTAATTTCTCGTCATAATCCTACAACACGTAGGTGTGTGTAACCACGGTTTCATTCATCTGTGACCTGAGTCACAAAACATATCCTCACTTTACCCATTAACTTTCCTTACTCGATAAAAAAAAAACACAAGAGGAAATATAGGCGTGGAATATAAAAATGTAACATATTAGAAATTGTACACTTGTACGTAATTTTGTATATATTTATATATTGAATATATTGTTTGCAAACAATTCATATTATAATCTGTTCCTTCAGATCGTATACCTGTCTTTATAGGCCGGTTTTTTTCCCAATCAAAGTTCATTGGCTAAAGATGGTTGTCCTTTTGACGGGTTTTGTAATCTATTAATATGTGACACCACAAAAGTGGCATACTAGTTAACTTCATAGGATTTTGTGCAAGCGTTTACTTTTGGAGAGTACTTACCTAAGACTGTGATTTATGTTGTTTGTTTGAGCTGATGCTGCTGCTGCTACTACTACTGCTGCTACTGCTGCTGCTGCTGCTGCTGCTACTGCTGCTACTGCTACTACTGCTGCTACTGCTGCTGCTACTGCTACGACCAGTGTTACTACTACTACTACTGCTGCTGCTGCTGCTACTGCTACTACTACTACTACTGCTACTGCTGCTGCTGTTACTACTGTTACTGTTACTACTACTGTTACTGTTACTACTACTGTTACTACTACTGTTACTGTTACTACTGTTACTAGTACTGCTACTGTTACTACTGCTACTACTACTGTTACTACTGCTGCTACTACTGCTACTACTACTGCTACTGCTACTACTACTGTTACTGCTACTACTGCTGCTACTACTGCTACTACTACTACTACGTCTGCTTCTATTACTGTTACTGCTACAATGACTCCTACGACTACTACTGCTGTTGCTACTATTGTTACTACAACTACTGGCACTGGCACTGTCACTACTAAGACTAATGCTATTGCCATGGTTGGTACTAGTACTGCTGCGACTTTGCTAAAACTTGTAAGCGTAAAATGCATAATTCACGTAAAACACGTATCAATACAAGATAGAAGTAACATTGCCCTTCTCGTGCGGTGCTAAGGCTATTGCTGCATAGCCCGTGATTCATTTAGAATTGTATCCACTTTACTGTTTGATGGTAAGGGGTTTCAATATACTTGAAGCTATAAAGACTTAAGTTTTTAAGAGGATGGAGTGAGGGATCTCTCCTCTACCATACAGTTGCTTACTTAGCATTCATCGATCTTCAGGCTCTATCCAAGCTTCAATTTATGGTCAGAATACAAGCCCTGAAAATATGTTTCTTTTATAGATTACAGTTGAATTTATTCATTTAATGCTTGTTGCTTTGCATTACTGTTTATCGGAAGATATGCAGATATTGAAAGCCATGCAATAAGTTATCTATCAAGGAGTCGCTTGTATTCCCGAAGACCAGACGACTCAAACAATATAGTTATCATCCCAAAAGAAGACAACTCTAGATTTATCCTAGGATTTTCCTGCGGAGAGGGAAACTCTGCTAAAGCAGTTGTTATAACATCTAAATCCTGCTAGCAAAAACAGCATAAGAAAAAACTTTTCAAAGCTAAAGGAGTTGTCTGCTCATAAGCAATACATGACGTAGCACCAAAAGTGGCATGATATTATAGCATGCAGCGGTAGCTTACTAGCTGTGTAAGCTATATACAATGGATAAACTAATCAGCTTCTAGATACTACAAAGCAGAGTTTGATGATTATTGTATCATGTGTTTATGCTATAACTTGCTTAGCAACCAAAGATTTGTGGTAACAGTCAACCAGTGTTTTATTACTTGATGGAAAAATTGAATATAAGTGATTCAATCTATGATTCATTTGATCTCAGTCTAATCTACTTAGGTTGAATGGAAATCTAATCTAATCTAGTGCAGTAGAATATGTAGTCACAGAAACATTGCAGCGCTCCACAACAGAGGCGATATACATAGTTCACTATGCAACAATGATTATCATCACCAACAATGTGGTTTATTTGCTACAAAAAAATAAACTCTTTCCATTATTAGAGGAAAACGCGCAACCTGAGAAAGTTTTCAGTGTGGGGAAATCCCTATCGCTGCCCGTCTCGGCCACTCATGGTATAGCCCAAGATTGCCAGGCGCTAGAGCCAATTATTTACAGATTTCTTCCATTGATTTATGTAATTATTCTCAGGTTGCGTTTTTCTCCTTATTGTTCTGAAATAATATCAATATTTTACAAAAAATCTTTGAAGTTGCCTCCTCTTGTTTTGACATGATTCTCTCAGAAAAGGGAGATAACTTTTAATCAAGTACCGCTTGACATGATAAAACAACTTTCGTTATCTATAACATGGATGGAATTCTGACAAGGAATTTCCCGGCGTTATCTCATTGGTTTTCCCCTAGAGAGAAGTCCAAGTGGAGGGAAAGTCCCAATTAACACCGGATGTGACATTTGTAACTACACCCCGGGCTGGCTAATTCTAACATTTGTGTAAAATCACTGAAGGCAGAAAGGTGAGTAGTGCTGCATTGCTGTTGCGGAGAAATAATAAAGCTACTGTTTATGATAGCTCGCCCTACTCATTCTATTAAATAGGTACCAAATAGGACAGAGCTGACTACCCAACTAGCAGGTTATTTATTGATGCACTGAGGTAGAAGTGATGAGAACCTCATTGGGAGGAAGTTGATCAGCAGTAGTAGTAGTTGTTATTAATTATTATTAATAATAATAAAATAAATAACAATTATTATTTAAAATTAAATTTATAGGCCATTAATTATTATTATGATTATTAGTCATCATTTTTTTTTTGATAAATGATAATTAATATCCATAATAATTGATAACTGTTTGTCCGTGATTGTTGTAGAGTGACAGTCATGCAATTCATGATTTGATCTTGATTGTTGAACTATTGCTGAGCAGGTTGTCTCACTCAAATCAAGTCAGTGACTACTTACTACTATTTATTTTTGTTTATTCATCAGTTTCTTTTAGTACCATCATAATTATTATTACGGTACAAAAATGGATTTATCAAGTATTATTTTGGCTTCATAATTATAATAATGACTTTTTAACAATAGCAATAGTAATAAAGACGAACATAGTTTTAGTGTTAGTGGCAATGATAAATAACATAATTTATTGAAATATTTGGATTAAATTGGCAGTCGGATCATATAATAATGTTGATGCCGGTAATTTTTTTGACAAATGTTTTGTTGATGGCACTACTTTTGCTTTCCTTGTTCTGAGTATTACTCGCCATGTCGATACCACAGACTTATAACTTGTGATGTTTATCTATTGCATTTATTATCAGCACCATTGGTTTGGTAGCAGCATTTGCTCTTATCACTAAAATATGGAAATGAATGCTGACTGGGATGAGCGCTGACTGGAAAGAATGCAGATAGACCTAGAATGAATATAGACAAACGTAAAATGGATTGTCAACAGCCCAGGAATGAATTTCTACCAAATGATCTACAAAACTATTTTGGCATTCAATTTAAGAAGTGTTGCCATTCATTCTTGCTGTCTTAAAAGTAATCATTTTGGCATTCATTCCAGAAGTTGTCTACTTATACAAAAACGGGAATTTTGACTTTGCTAATAACGAATTGCTAGGAATGAGCTTTGCACTGTGCTAAGGGTGGTGTTTCAAATACTACCAGGAACGATGGTGAGAATTTCTTGTAAACAAATTTTTTATTTTCAATCTGAGAAGGTGTCTGTGTTTATCCAAGTATGTCTGCATTAATTTCTGTCACTATCCATCCCAATCTCTTATCAGAAAGTACTGATTAGGAGCTGAAGCAGTAGAGGGGTTATAGTAAACGTCATCAGGATTAAATATAAACACATCCTTGGATTTTTTTTTCACTTCCTAGAATGAACGTAGAAATATTCTTCTATATAGCATTGTTAACATTCACACCAGGTACGTCCTGTCAATATTCATTCATATCGATGTTCATTCCAATATTGATTAAAAGCCACATCTAGACTGAAAGAAAACATGCAGAAGCGGTTCTGTGTTTTTAATCTCATAATAACGGAGACTCCCAGTTTTCAAAAGTTATATTATATGTTTTTCCTTTTTGGATCATTGGCTTTGTTCCAGACAATTATGACTCATGGGATGGCCGTTAATGTTAAAAACCGCATTAAGCATTTTTTGTTTACTCTATTTTGTTTGCCAACCCTCGATATTATTGGAATAGCCGTAGGCAGGAATGAATGTAAACATACTTGGAGTTACCGTAGACACAGTCGTATACATACAGTTGAGCAAACAGAGGTGGTTACCAAGGAAACAAGGTCCTAAACAATTACTGCCAATCATATAACTTACCATTAAAAATTGTTGATGTGGTATGAAAAAAACATTGTTTTACCACACAAATACCTGTCATATCTTGCACTCTTTTACAAAAATATGTGCTGAAGAGCCTATTTAACACACCCAATAGCCAATTATATAACTTTTGATTGCTAATACAGAACATTAGCTACTTCGAACAGTGCTAATTTGCATTTTAAGCATGAACGTTATGAAAAATGGGTGTTTGGCTGTCCTATTATTGTGAAAAGTTATTTCCTGTTACTAGCAAGCAAGATCTTTGGTATAGTATTTCAATGGAGAATTTGTTGCTTATGAAATTCTTCAACAGAATGATTTCAACTTCCAGATGCGTCTTTCATCAAAAAAGTTTTATCAAAAATTGACACTTCGATCTGATCATCTTTTCTTAGGCTGCCGATAGAAACTTAAAATTTGTATGCTTTTGTAGCTTTAGAGGTTTTCTTGAATATTTTGTAATCACTGAAAACTCAAAAGCCATGCCAGTTTCTTCAGATAAATTTTTAGTAGGCTCTACAAAATTTGTCCATTGTAGCTTATATAAAAAATAGGCTTCGCCCCTTTGTTTAGGCCCTCAAAATCACTTTTATATAAGCTGCACAATTCGCGTAACTGAGGGTAGACGACTGTGACCATTGACACCTAGAACGAATGTCAGGAGACCTGGAATGGATCTCGACTATGCGACAATGAAAGTGAAAGTATATTGATGTTCATTCTAGTAGGTGGCGACATCTGTTCTAGTTGATAAATAAGTTATCATCTTGAAATTCGTGTCAGAAATTTTCCACTTTTTTCAAAGCGCACAACTCTCGGAATGAGTGGCAAGATGATGTTTTATTTGTATGTGGGGCCAAATGTCAACACTTTCAGGAACAGATAGTTTTCTTTATAGCATGGTAGATATTCATTCCAAGCCTGCCCGCGTTCATTCCTGTAGGTCTTCATTTATGTTGAAGTCACTTTCAAACTCCTGTAATATTTTTTATCAATTTATTTATCATATTATTTATCAAGGCTTCACATGCGATTCGGATGTTTGATGATTTGTAGCCATTTTAGTTTTTGTCATTTGATAGCTATGTCATACATTATGCCCTCAAGGAAGTCTCGGGTTTGTTGTATTTGTCATTTGACACCTTGGTGAAACCAAGCAACCATTTTTGTGGTCAAAGGTTAATACATAAAAATGCAGTGTGATGCATGTCAAGTGAACTAATGCTATGAGTTAGCATTGCTTTTCTGGTAAATATTGTTTACGGATATCCAATCCCACACTGTTGTATTTTGGTCAAAAATTGATTTTCACTACAGCTAACTTCGAAAGTGAGACTTGCATTTTCAATGACCCAAAAACAATAGTATGTAAAGACTAGGCTCTTCCATCATTGCAATCGCACCAGTAAAAATGATACGCTGCAGCATTACTAAGCAAACAAGGAATTTTGAATGAATGTAAACAGGAACGAACGAAGACAGGAATGAACGCAAACATAGCTGGAATGAACGTCGACAGTCCTTGAACAAGTGTCGACTGTGCTACAAGGAAGATAAATTTTGACGTTCATTGTTAAGCCTGGTTCACATACAATCGTAAATGCTTGCAAGCCAGTGCAGAGCGCTGTACGGCTTTGTGTGATACATGTTCACATAAATTATGATCACAAGAAGTATAATCACTCTCTTGACTGGGAGGTAATAAAATCTTGAAACCCGCTTTTACTAAGGAATGATTATATTTACTAGATAAACTATTGTTGTTCAACGACACCGATCTATATATCACTTTTAATTATATTGTTACTCATATTATTACTAAATATAATTTTATAAATTTTATAACCATTGTTCGCTGGTGCATTATTATTTTTTCTACTATCTTCTTCATATATAATTTTTCAACCTCAATTTAGAATAATATAATTATTACGCTATCATATAAACATTTACAAAAAGTATATATATTTATACATTTAAATCAACTATCATAATACTTCATTGGCAAAATTAATAATAAAAAATAATGATTAATAATTATAACAATAATAAATTCATTATTTATTATAATTTTTCGGTGACAATCATGTTTACTTGAATAGCTTTGACCTAATTGTGGTTTTTGAGAAAGAAAGCAAGAAAATTTTACGCTCTGTCGTACAATATTGCAGGAAGGTTTGTCTTGCTAAACTTTCCTGTGCAGTTCTGCCACAACGTGCGCCGTTGTACGAGTTGTACAAATTCTGAGTTCACATACATCGCAAGTGCTCGTAACCTGGCTTGCGAGCACTTATGACATGTATGTGAACCAAGCTTTAAAAGTATTGACATTCATTCCTGGCGGCAAATAATCTTCCATTCCAGTGTTTGTTCAAGAAATAAAAAAACATCAGTTTTTCCCAGAGTAGACAACACCTGGAAAGAAAATCGAAATGATATTTTATAAATAGCCGATGACCAATGTATACACTTCCAGGAATTAATGTGAAAAATTTATTTTTTATACCATAGTTGACATTCGTTTCAGGTATGTTGAAGTTCTTTCTAGGATGTGTCACGTTCATTCCAGATGTGTCTGCATTCATTCCTGTTGATGTTCATCCTGTCTACGTTCGTTCAAATTCCCCTAAGCAAGAATGAATATTAGACGCAGTGCTGTATCAATATATATATTTGTTGTGCCAATGCACAAACATTTTTGATACAGTCATCTCTCTCTCTCTTTTGTGATAACGATCTCAAGTAGCTTTATTGACTCTCATCGATAGGGAAAAATGGCAGGCACCACAACCGATCACCGGAAGATAATTCCAATCAAATAACATCATGCGTGAAATATATTATTAGGAGTTTAGTATGGCAACGATCTGTAACTGATAATGCATTCTTAATGTATTCTGTAAATACAACACACATATAAAAATAACTAGAAGTGTCAGAAATAAAGCCTATCTGAGCTGAAAGTGTGTATAAGAGTTTGTAAAAAAGTTGACAATGATATGGAATTTCATGTTGTATTAGGCAATGATGGAAACAGAGCATTGGATCGTTGAGATGAAATATAATATGATTTTTGTCTTGAAAAGTTCAACAGAATGGGCTTCATTTTTGGCAGCCTGATAAACCTTTTTTCAAACATCTTTTACCCTAAAAAAACAGTTTTCCTCTTAAAAAAGGTAATTTTGGTGAGTTTTTTTTATACTAACAACCTATAAGTCACAGCAAAATGTAACAACCGCTACTGGTAGGGTAATTCCATATTCTATACTATGACTAAAAATATTTATTCTAGTTCTATCATCATGAGATTCAAGCCCGTTAATGAATCAATGCTTTCTTTTCCAGGAGACGAAAACGATTACCGTTATTTTTGGAAGTTAGCAGACACCTCTCGTATGGTCGTTCAGGTATACATACTTTTTTTATCTCTATTTCTTATTCGAGCCGAACTTCTTTCTTGTTAACCTGCTGGTGATTGTAGTTATACAAGTCATACATACTTGAGTCTCAGAGGCTTATTCAACTCTAATAGTAATGTTTTACATTATTTTCCTATTTTTTTATCTTTGCTCCAGGAATGACTTCACACCCATAGGATTCTCGCCTGACATAGCTGCCTGCTGACCTTGACTGGTAAGGTTTTATTTGTTCCCATGATTGCCAATATTGTGACGCTAGCGAATTGCGGTTTGATAATTTTTGATTAACATAAACTTGAGCAGTTTGACGAATTACATTTGTATACCTAGTGGTTTGTGTTTTGTTACTCAAAAAGATAACTTTTCTCAGATTTTAGCCATGGCTGCCAGGGGAAGACTTGGGGAACAGGTGAGACAGGTGGCAAGAGGTATTATTCAGGAAAAAGCCAGAGTTGCTATTGCTGAGCACAAAGCCATCATAGCCGATGTGCCTGCAGGAGACGACCATGATCAGCAGGTAATTTCACTACAAAATCTTTGCCAACAAGTTCTTTAAAATACAGAAATTGTGGTCTGTGCTTGATAAGTTGATTGAAATATAACCTTCTTATTATAATAATAAAATCTTATTAGAAAAACAATATTTTGCTCGAGTTTATGAGAAAAATTGGTTTTGTTTATGTATGTGAAAAGCATTTGCTCTGATCTGCTCAACAAATCTAAAAGTATTTTTCGTTTCAAGTATACTTTGGCTCAAACAACTCAAAGTTGAATAATAAAGATTTGGCCCAAGTACCAGCTTTCAATAGGGCAAATAGGTGGTTTACATATGCCCGTAACAGCCACCTGTTGATTTGAGAGAGTTTTTGCAAATAAAGAATGGGTAAAACTAAAACAAAATTCACCTAATTTGGCAACTTGGGTGAGAAGAAGAATCGTAACTGTAAATCGTTTGATTAGTAAAAGAGAATTTCCAAGATGAAGGAAAGTTTTGGTTGTAACAGCCTAATGAATTAAATTGATTGGTATCACAAGTTTTATCTGAGCCTTGTGATAATGTGCGTTCTAAATGTGGTGAAAAACAGTTTGCTCTGATAAGCGAATAATGCAAAAAGTTTTTTGTTATCACATTTCGCTTCTTTTCTGTGGTCATTTACGATGTTTTCACATCATGAAAAATTGGCGATACTGCCGGCGATAAAGGGAAATTCCTGTTGGAAATACCATTGTTGATAAATTTGTCGTGCGACTTGTCAAAAAACATTTGTCGCTCTCTGAAAGTCAAAAATTGGCAATAAGCCGAATTCCAGATGCTTATTGCTATTGGAAACGCTAATGTCGCCAAAGGCGATAAAACCAGGCATGAGTAATAAAACAGGAAGTCACAAATTATCCATTGTAACCGCATGGCATCGCTAGCTTGTGTGTGTTTATATTTAACTAACGAGGATCGTTTGTGGTTTATTGCACCGTTATTTATAAATCAATGCAACTGATTTGAAACGAACGAATCTTAGCCGCTGGTAATTAATCATTGCGGTAATGAAAAACAAATAGTAGTATTTTTTTAGAAAAAATTCACTCGGTTCTTTTATTATTTATTATTAACTAATAATAATAAATGATATTATTATATTTTATTGAATTATAGCCAATGCGCTAATAAATTTTTTTTTCACCACACAGCTTCCCTAGCTAGCCAACAACTCTGTGATATTTTTTTTTATATATTTATTCGACAGTATAAGAAAATAATACTCAAAACAGCCTGCAACGCTAGTTGGCTAAATTGCACTCAACATCACACTGACTCCAACTGCCTCTGTGGGCGTGGTTAAACCAACGGCGATAAACTTTGAGTCGTGGAAATATATGCCCTTGTCGCCAATAATTGGTGGTAGCAAACCACAAAGATTTGGCAATATTTTTTTCATGATATGGAAACATAGTAAATCAATGCATGGATTGCGTGAAGATGGAGCTCCCTATCTTACATAGATTCTTGCTCAAAAGTATTTTGTTGAAGGGTGTATTTTTTCCACGTTTAATTTGAATTCGCACTGACTTTAAAATGCACCTCCAACATATGCTTCCAATATATATCAAGTCCCAAAAAGATTTTTGTTGTTGTTGTTAGTTGGGGCTATTTCGGGTACTTTTTTAACCGAGTTAGGTGGGAACTTCATTAATTTTTATGTACGGTGTTGGGCAGTTTTTTAATCAACCAACTGAAGCAGTACTGCGTCGATCAGTGATAAAAATGCTTCGGTACCAAAAGAAAGGAAAACTATTTCCTATTATTTTTAAAGTACTTTTGACAATATTTTTAACCGATAAAGATCATACATATTACCTGAGTCTTCATCGACCATTTAATTACTTTATTTTTTTTGCCTTTATAGGTGACAGAGCTTCAGCAACGGCTCCACGTTTTCCAGCAAAGATATGAACAAATGCAAGTTGCTACAGTCAGTGAAGATGTTGATCTCAAAGAAGAGACTTTGAGAATGGCAAGAGAATGTGATCGTTTATCTGCAGGATTGCCGATGTATGCATATCAGCACAATATCATCGAAACCGTGGCTAGGTCACAAGTCAGTATACTAATCGGGGATACTGGGTCGGGTAAAAGCACACAAGTGTGTCAGTACCTCTATGAGCACGGGTTTTACAACGCACAGCAAATGGTAGTCTGCACCCAGCCAAGGAAAGTGGCTGCCACGAGTCTAGCTGAAAGAGTTAGCATGGAGATGAAAACTCCCCTGGGCAAGCTAGTGGGCTATCAAGTGGGCATGAAAAAAAAGACGACAAAGCACACAAAGATACTCTTTTCTACTGACCACTGCTTGCTCAACGAATGTCTCAAAGATCCTTTATTTTCACAGTATTCTGTTTTGGTGATAGATGAAGCTCATGAGCGAAGTATTTACACAGATCTTCTGCTTGGTCTAATAAAAAAATGCCTTCCTCTACGTCCAGATTTGAAAGTGATCATCACTTCGGCTACTATTGATCCCACAGTTTTCCAGAAATATTTTAGAGGCTGTCCTGTTGTAGATGTTCCGGGTAGGATGTATCCTGTTGAGGTCTGCTATGAGCAAACATCTTTTTCTGCTGCGCATGAATATTGTGAAGCTATTATTGCAAAAGTGACTCAAATTCACAAAGACAAGGAGGCTGGGGACATTTTGGCATTTTTGGTTACACCTCTAGATTGTGAGCGTTGTGCAGAAGTGATGAGTGAGTTGGATGGTGCTATCTGCTTTCCTCTCCATGGCCAACTAAACCCTGAGAAGTACAATGAGGTAATGGCACCCATAACTGATGGACGGAGAAAGATCGTTCTTGCCACAAACTGTGCGGAGACTTCTATTACCATACCTGGGATCAAGTATGTAGTAGATTCGGGTCTCGCTAAAGAGAAACAGTTCGATGCTAGAGCAAATATATCTAAGCTTGTTGTGAGTGGAATTAGCAGAAGTTCTGCTGATCAAAGAAAGGGCCGAGCTGGAAGAGTTGAATCCGGAGAGTGTTTCAGATTGTACAGTGAGGAAGAGTATGATAAGATGAACCCTATCGCTGTTCCTGAAATTCTTCGTGTTAATCTTGGTCAAGCTGTGCTGAGTCTTATAGCTTTGGGTATAAACGACCCTTTGTCATTTGATTTTGTCGAAAGCCCAGGTGAAAATAGTCTTGTGAGTGCTTATAACTTGCTTGCTACTTTGGGGGCACTAGATATTGATGGTGGACTCAGCACATTGGGGAAGAGAATGGTTCATTTACCAGTTGATCCAAAGTTTGCAAAATTTATTCTGCTATGTTGTGACGAAGAATTTGGTTATGCTGGGATAGTAATGGCTACCATGTGTATGCAAGGAAATCAAGTCTTTTACCGAGGAACTACTGATGAGGAACGAATTGAGTCTGATGCAAAGAAAGCTAAGTTTCTGGACTCAAGAGGTGATGCATTTACTTTTCTCAAGCTTTTTCAAGATTGGAAGTCTCAACCGGATCATCTTCGTGGCACTTGGTGTTTTGAAAACTCAATCAACTCAAAACTCATGAATAATGCCCATCGCTTAGCCCAAGAAATCCAGGGTTGCTTGAAAAGTAAGTTGAACATCACTATTCACCGAGAGATAGGACCTGATGATGTGTTTATTGTTCAACAGTATTACTTGGCATGCTACTTTCCTGACAATCTTTGCTTTTATTCCGGTAATGATAGAGTTGGCTACTTTGTTCCTCAAATAAATGAATATTGTCCGATTCATCCATCTTGTACACTACAATACTGCGGCGTCTCTCCAAATGTTGTTATTTTCGAAAACATACTAGAGACCAATCGAAAATATTTGATCACGGTCACAGAAGTTAATCAAGTGAATCACAGTTTTGGTGGAGAATGGATACAAAAAACTTACGAAGATCAGTTGGTGAGGCAATATCCATTGTCAACAGCTGGGCCTGCAGTGCAACGTGATCTTTACTACAATCGCCATGGATTGAAAGATATCATTAGCAATGCTTTTGGTGCTTGCATCTTGACACCTCTTTTGCAATGGTCACCAGCTAAAGAGCCTAGCAAATGGGTTAACATTGTGGTTAGACAAAGTGACTATCAAAGGGTAAATGATTACCTCCACACACATTGTGTTGCACCTATTATAGGAAGAATTAGCAAAAAAAGGAAAGAGTTTTCTGTGGGTGGAAGATCTGATGTAAAAGTTCATCTCGGCGCTGGAGCTACAGTCAATTCTTGCATTATGCCAGATGAGTTCACTTCAGTAAGAATCACACTGAACAGACCGTCAGATTATTCCCAATTGAATCTGGAGCAGGTTCAGGAATTGTTGACTCGAATTGGTGAAGTTATGAGCATAAAACAAGTAGAGCAAAGAAGCTCTTTGTGGGGGTTCGCTAATTTTTGCCAACCTTCTTCTGCTGAGCTGGCTATCAAAACAGATTTTCCTCTTTTCAAGTGCGATAGATCATATGCAAAGACAAGCTCTGTTACCGAGAATGATGGTTTCAAGGGAACAATACAGATGGAATGGCTGAGAAGGCCAAGCAAAGAACATGCTTTTGTAAAGTTGCCTCCTGACTTGCTGCTGGAAAACAATTTTAGTTTAAATAGCTTCATGCTGGGATTTACAACATGTATTGCAACAAAAAACAAAAAAGACCCCAATAATTTGTTCCTAAGGCCTGTACCAAAGGATTGTACAGATCGCATGATCAAGGAGAACGGCCCAAGTTTCTTAAAAACATGTAAATGTGACATAATCATACCATCTGAGGCAGCAATGTGCGGTATTCATGATGACCATGAAATGATTAGGAAGCAAATGCTACCTGTGCTTCAAGAATTTGGAGTCTCTGCGGAAAATCTACGGTTTCTGAATGATAGAGAAAGTGCTCGGTTTGTACGATGTTTTATCAACTTCAGTTCTGTGACATCCTGCATGACTACTTTTGATGCTTTTCGCAATCGTCCTTTATCTTATCAAGGTCGATCTTTGAAATTTACTGCAAGATTGAGTTATGTATTCAACTTGTCACAAACTGTGTACAGCTATCTTGAAAAAGATATACTTGAGCTTGCTTCACTCTTCAGCTCCCAAATTCAGTTTGAAAAGCACCACAGACAGAGGGGATTGGGTCGTTTGCGCTGTTCGGCTACTGACTGCGATGAATTGAGAAAGCTACAAACTGAACTGTATAAGATTATAACAGGATTGTCGTTTGAGTGTGTAGGGATGCTTTCTAGAACATTGCTCACTTGCAAACATGACAATGTTCTCAAAGAGGTCATGGAGCAAACAGATACTCTCATTGAAAAGGATGTGAGACAGGATCGCCTTAACATTTATGGCAGCCAAAGGAATGTGAAAGAGGCTGAACTTGCAATCTTCAGGTTTTTAGGAATGCTTGCGGAACAACATAAATGTAATAGTGTGGTTCCATTAAGGGGTACAGACAAGCCTCCTGGACTGTTGAAACTGGTTCTACGAAAATACAAAGCAGATTTACTTGCATTGCAGGACGTGGAGGGTTGCGCTACTGTTAGGCTAGACTTGAGAAACCATGAAATATTATACATGGGTACGCCAGAAGCGTTTTATTTCATTGAGGCTGAAATTGAAAAACTGGTGAAAGAGGCCTTGTCAAAAAAACGTGTCAAGATTGAGACACCTTGCCCAATTTGCTTGGAAGAGGTAGAGGAAGAGAAGTTTCAGCTTTCTTTATGTGGTCACTACTACTGCAAGGAATGCTTCGATGAGTTCATCAAAAGTGCCATTAAAGATAAGAGGTTTCCTCTACGTTGCAGCGCTGACGGCTGTGACCAGCTCCTCTGCATTGATGATGTTGAAACAACGGATGAGCTGGTCAATGCCACTGTGGAATGCTTCGTTTCTAAGAACAATGACTACAGATTCTGTCTGACTCCAGACTGTTGTAACATCTACCGTGCAACCAAAACAGCTAAGACTTACCACTGTTCCCTGTGTCTTAGAGCTGTATGCACCTGCTGCCACAAGGACACTCATTCTGAAGATGACATGTGCTCTGCTGACCCTGACAGCAACTCATTGATCAGATGGATGAAACAAGATCCAGATAACAGAAAAAAATGTCCGCAATGTGGTCAAGGGATTGAGAAGGATGGAGGCTGCCTGCATGTGCACTGCATCAAATGCGATGCTCACATTTGTTGGATATGTGTTAAAGTCTTCCCCACTGCTTCTGGAGTATATGGACACCGCTGTGCTGGGCCACCGTCAATTTAACTATCTACTGAATATTTGTTGTTCATTGGCAACTATTTAAAATTTGTGCAAAAATATTTCTACGCGTGCATTGTCTATTTACGATGAAAAACTTTGATTTTCTGTGCTTATCTTTTATCTTTATATATTGCCCTTACAGTTTGACAAAAATAATCTTATGAAGCTATAGATTTTGATTTGAATAACATTTTAAAAATAAATATTTTTCAAGGCAATTAACCTTGCGCTGAATCGAACTACTGGTAATCGCTGGGATGTGCTAGAGGTGGTCACAAGTGGGTATGCTTCATAAACCAGTAATATTTATGGTTATTTGTAAACCAAGTCGAGAGAAACCTGCAGATCTACAAGACTAATGGTTACAATTATTTGACGATCTCCGAGCTCCTTGCCTTATTCAGAGTAGATCAACCATCCATAACATGGGTTGCTTATGAATGACAAAATTCCATGGTTTTTTGTTACTAAAAGTTATTCTTATCATGAAGATGAAATTTTACAAATGGGTGCAATGAGTTTTACCTGAATGATCACACACTTGCAACTGATAACTAATTACTAGATCGCTGTACCTTACACTAGGCTTTTCCACAGAAACCTGACTAACAGCATGGCATTCATTAATCAACCTTGACTGCTATCGGAAATTGAGAACATCTTTAAAACAAGAACAAATACGCATTAGTATTTCATTTATGATGCAGAAATTAGCATTAATAGCAATTGTTGAATGCTGTTTGCAATTTTGTTCAGTAAATAAATAAAACCATAGGGTATATTGAAAGTAGCAACTCTTGATATTGCACTCTTGACATAAAAAAGTGTTTAAATGGAGTCAAAACTTGGTTTATAATAAAACAGTATAAAGCTATAGTTGGATGCATGTCGCACAATAAACAGAGAGGGAGCACCTTAAAACTGTTAAAGTGTTTCACTAGGCCAACAATCAATGAATGTATAAAAAAGAACATGCACTAGAAAACTAGGTTCCTACAGTCATTTCGTCTGGTATGGTGGCCTCTATATCCACTCGACACATAGGGCACCTCTTGTTGGATGTCAACCATTGGTCCACACAATCTCTATGAAACAAGTGCAGGCAAGGCAACCTCCTGCAAACAGAAATAAAACGATAATACAAGCCCGCTTAAAGAGTGCGTGACAAATCCATTAAGTAGACAATAGACAGTGCATGAACAAAGGCTACGCTCACCCACTCTATGTAGATTTTAGTTGTTTTTTAAGATAAGAAAACACCAACTTTTGTATGCTATATATCAATATTAAAAATTTGTTAGACAAATCACATTTAAATGAAACAATGCAATGTGTAACATGCCATTGGGCCAACGGCCTCACCAACTACACAAAATTAAAGTCGATAGCGTAGCAGAGTATCACAATCAATGAAGTAAAGAACAATATGATGGCCGCTAATGTTAGCCTGAGCATCACGCAATACAAACCAGCCTACCTCACATTTTCGTCCAGTTCATATTCGCTAATACAGATTGTACACTTGTCATCAGAGCTGCCGGTTTTAGCCGCCCCATCATTTTCACAGTTCACCGGTTTTTTGTACTTGTGAGCGAAGGTCGTCCTTTCAATCATTTCTTGAGAAGCGCCAGTGTTACCATTGCTGCTCATCCATGACGACAGTGCTCTCGCTCGATTTGATGGCAGCAGCGGGGGCTGCACAGGGAGTGAGTTGAGGAGGCCTAGAAGGTGATCGTATGAGGCATTGGGGCGCCGACTCATGGGGTAGGCAGATGGATGTCCGGGGGAGGAAATATAAAGTCGCGCAGGATTCTGCCATCGGCCAGCATCTGGAGGATTGTTTGGCTGAAAATGCAAATAGACATGGATTGTATTTTGGTGTCTATGGTACACATATGTGTATAACAATCATAAAAAGCTCATATCATAGACATAATAGTACACACAAGCATAGAGAGCACACATACACATTTAGAGTACATACCACAGGCACAGCAGGGCTAATACTAATATGCATCTGTCCGAGATTGAAGTAACCAATGTGAGGAGGAGGTGGAGGGGGAGGTGGAGGGGGTGGTGCCGGAGGAGTGTGCTCATTAGGTACATTGTCAGTGGGGCTCTCAAACATGGAACGCCTCTGAGCAAAGGAAGGTCTCCGAGCCAACCTACAATGTAAAGGAACATGTAGTCCTCTGTTTTAGATGAGTCTATTATTGAGTCTGAGAGATCACATGACACACTGAGAGATCACATGATACACTGAGAGATCACATGACACACTGAGAGATCACATGACACACTGAGAGATCACATGACACACTGAGAGATCACATGATACACTGAGAGATCACATGATACACTGAGAGATCACATGATACACTGAGAGATCACATGATACACTGAGAGATCACATGATACACTGAGAGATCACATGATACACTGAGAGATCACATGATACACTGAGAGATCACACGATACACTGAGAGATCACATGATACACTGAGAGATCACATGATACACTGAAAAGACCACATGACACTTACCCAGGTTGGTCAGAAGAGTTTCCCCTGCGACGAGCAGCAGAAATGACCCTTTCTGGGTAGTTCTCACGAGTTCTGGCAGAGTCACCCCTAAATAGTACAGAACAATCTGTATAGCACAGCAAACCTCATCATGCCACCAGACCTTTGCAACTCCATTGAACATTACTTGGCATTCCAAAAATACAGAAACCTTCAATCACAGTTTTAATTGAGACTCATAAGGGAACATTACAATAAAGTTGACAAACCCTGCAGGCTCCTGAGCTCGAGTGTACGAATGTTCTATCTCGTATGGAGGCGGCAAGTCAAATGGAAAACTACTTGTAGCATCAATTCTCTCTCTATTCTGGTGTGCTTCAGGGGGTCCAACAAAGCCCCAAGGCCTGGCAAGCTCTGGACCTCTGCCATCCTGTACAGAGCAAACCATGGTCAACGAAACATGTTAACCAATAAATAACGAAAAAAAAGATGGGATCACAGCCAACATACTTGGTGACGTTCTGCTGAAGAGGGATGGGGTAGCGTCTCCTCCCTGTCATATTCTGTATCAGGAGGCATGTCTAACAACTCTGATTGATGCATGGAGCGACGTCTACTTCTGGAGTCACCATGCTTTAATAAAAAAACATGAACTTGGTGCTCGGTTCAATTAAATGACTGCGAGTGGTCATTTCAGCAATGACAGTCATGTGTGCATGTACCATAGACATAGTATTATTATAACAATATTATTATAATAATACTAGGTCTATGGTATGTACTCACCCATGCCGAGGAGTGAGGGATAGGCGTCGGTTCCAGAAGCCTCCTGTTTGGCCGTGGACTGAAGCTGTAGTCAGGGGACATGAGAGGGTATGGTGGGAGAGGGTTAGACGGCGCTACAACAAATAAACATTTTCTGCAATCGTTACACTAGCGCCAGAATGTATCTGAACAAACTAATTCATACATGTGATATTGGCTTGTGAAAAAAGGGAGAAATTTTACACCTGTTGCTTCAGGTCGTCGCAACTGAATTTGAGGGAATAGATGTGGCAATTGTTGTGCAGAGGCGAAGTCAATAATAGTTAATGTATTAGTGTAGAAAGCTAAATGCGCATTTTGATTACAATCTAAATATGGGATGCAGTACGAAAATTGCTATGCCAAACAAATGAAAACCAAGAGTAGAAAGAAAGTGTTCACCCTGAACCATCTTAAAGTCTGCTTTTGCTCAATAGAAAAGTAATGGTAAAGTTTGCTGGAGGTCTTTCGGGAGGATATGGAAATTTCAGAAGACTTAAGGGAGATGGGAAGTTTTCAGAATTAGAGAAAATTTGTAGGTAAAAATCAAGTAAGTCCCTGATAAATCAGGAGACATGACAGGTATGAACTAACTATACAATAAATACAAAACTCAATGCAAAAAAAATTCGTAACTAGCTCAATGAATAAACTGCAGACAAAAATCATTCTATGCGTAAAATGGGCAAGATACAACATACTTTAAACTTCACCCTGATATTTACAGAGCGAAATCATCAAACAATGCGCAAGATTCATATTTGTGCTTATGAGAAAAAGAAGATAACTTCAAATGTAAAGAAAGCTACTTGAAAGGTGATATTCTTACAGTCAATATAGCTGTGGTCATGGTCCTGGTTGGCTCTACAAGGTGGATAATGTGTGTGTTGGCGACGAGGAGATTGCCGGTGAGAAGGTAAGCGTTGCTGAAGGGGGTGGGCAGGATGTTGATGTTGGTGGGGTTGGTACGGGTGATAGGGGGAGGGGAAGAGTTGGGATTGGTAAGGGAATCCTGGAGGTGAATAATGACTGTACGGTGAGTGAGATACGTATGGGTGAGAGTCATACAGGTCCCAGAAATCTGTACGAGAAGGGTGGTGATGAGTCTGTCTACGAGTGCACGTCTGTCTCTCCCCGCACTGACAGGAAGCAGACGTGGTCAGGTCTAACAAGCTCTCGCTGCCCCTGGAACACAGCCAAGTACATAGTAACAAGTCAACAACAGCTTGTGAGAGGGGAAGAGATGCTCTTGAAGCTCCAATATAAGTCCTTTAGTACAATAAAGAATGAAGCAGTCTTGGTGGAAATTTAGGGACAGAGAAGGTGGTCGCATAAAATTAACCACAATTGCTTAACAAGAGCATTTTGTCACAAGATACTTCCATCATTATCTGCATAGCTCATTAACTATCTTTCAGCCAATCACAGCGGCATCACTGTGTCTATAATCTAACTATGTTTATGATACGCACCTAACGGAGGGCATGAGAGAAGGTAGTGGGCTGTTGGTAGACTCCAGTGACGGACTAGTAGGCGTAGTAATGGACTCACAAGCTGAAGCTATAGCTGTTGTAGAGTTGTTGTTGCGCTCTAGCAACTGATCAATGGGAGGGACCAAGGTACATCTGCTGTTGCCGATAGGAGAGTCAGCGGATGGCCGGGGCATATCCTATAACATCAACAGAGGAGTGAAACGCATACCTAACTAACCGAGACAGACATCATAGTTTGATGTAAATCAAAATATACCAAACGACAGCAAACACTGACCGTGCTGTCGGGAGATGATATGCTGGACTCTGCTCTCGTTGGGAGGTCCTGCATCCACCTGTCACTGCTATAGTAGTTTGCTATATCATCCGGTGGTCTGTCAGGTGAACTTATCACATCCTCTAGCAGCTCTAAGTCTGACTGTAATTTAGGAGGTAAACAATCATGTTACCTGCCAACTCTACACTACTTTAAACCTAGCCTCAGAGCTCAGTAGATTAGGTGGACCTGGTATGAATGGAAAAATAGCTGGGCGAAGCTACTAAGAGTATTCGCGACCAGTTCGTCGAACAAAATACAAAAAGTAATAGGTGTTCGTAGTTAAATATGTCGCGTATACAACAGAACATTAGTTGAGAACAACATAAATATTCAATGAAATGTTATAGTTTACCGAACCAATCATAAAGATGATAACTCATAATTTTTAAAATAATCAAGAAAATAATAAAATTTGAACTGCTATAAACTGGAATAGTTGGTACAGCTGCCCTTTAATTTAGTAAATTTTGAACACTTGCAATTATTTAGAATTATTTTTCAAGAATAAAAAACCGGTCTATGAAAAAATCAACTCGCTCGTTATTACTTATTTAGTGTTCAGTTTCATTCGCGACCTACGAACAATATAAATAAGTACTCGTTGATTATCTTTTTTATTCAGTGAGCTACTTTTTGTTAACCCATGAGTTCCGAACAAGATGATTATTTATTGAATAACTTTATTGACGGTCTGTTTATTTTTATTGCAATGTGTTCAGCGAACAGAGGTCGCGAATACCCTAACTGTTTCATTTTCTAGGAAAATTCTTTGTCTAGATTATGGTTGCTGCCATCTCCAATATCCCTTGAATGATAAACAATGGGAACCGACGGCGTGGCTCGCTTTGTAACAAAAATGTTTGATCTATATTACAGGAGCTAGATATTGTCGACTACTTGTAAGTCCATTTATACTAGGTCCACACATCATGATGATACCCCACGTTTACAAGACTAACAATGACATGTCCATAAAGTTTCATTTATCAGGCTCACTAACATTTCTTACAATCATATTTTCATATGGCGACCTAGTTTCCTCGTCAGATGCTGTCAAGTCCACGAGTTCAGCACCGGCAGCAGGGGTTGCAGTAAGATCTACTTGCACCACCGACATATCGCTGTCTCTCCTTCTCCTCCTGCAACACACCACTTGCTGGCTGAACCAAACCAAACTGATTGAGTAGAAACCCCAAACTTATCTTTCAAAAAGGGATCATCTCCTTTTGCTTTGGTGTTCACAAATTCATAAAATATCGTTTGGGAGAAACAATCCATGGCTGAACGAGCATCTTACCTGTTGGAACGACGATTGCGGACTCTGGGAGGAGTTACAGTGACCAAGACTTCAATATCACTGTCTGAGCTATTGCTGCCTGTATCACTGTGGGTGGTCTGCGCCGACAGCACAACATTCTGTCCCACTTGTGAGGATCCATCCGCGGGACAACCTGAGACAGCAATGCATTTTAGACTTGGTATCCTCGAACGCAACATATTCACAGTTTTGAAGAAACAAAGGCTACACACCAAGATCCAGTGACTCAGTAGGCTCAGTTTCTATATCACTCAAGTATCGGTCTGGAGATGCGGGGTTCTGCCTCCACCCCTCAACTTCTACAGTGTCTGTGGCCATCAGTTCCACAGGCTCAGCAGAATGCCAGACCTCTTCCTCCTCAATCATATTCTGTGAATATCCACAAAAACTCGTGTGCATTTGTTCCCGATATGTAAAGGTTATGTAACTATGATGATCTTGTGTGTTTAACAAGCCCCGCCCACTATAGAAATACACGTATAGGCTTTATGCACGGACACAGCTAATGGAGACGAATCTAAATTCAGTCAACTTTCGCACTGATGACCTATGCAGTTAGTAAATGAAATATTTAGCTATTCTAACATATATTAATATCTATATTTGTACAATTACCGATATGCATGTATAAAAAATCGGAAAAAAAAAACAAAACATCACAATTTTGCTAATTACAAAAAGAGACATTTAGTGTAGAAGTGTTACCTGCAGATACAACATTTGCCATGGGAACCAGCCAGCAGCAATAAATTAACAAACATAACAACAGAAGAAGGCCTTTAGAGTTAAAATGTGATAAACCAACAAAGAGTTTGCCTCTCCAACTATACCAGTCTGTCAACGACTAACAACTACAATTAGAGGCTATTGGATTTATGCTCAGCTATTATTTAGCTATCTGGGGAAAGCTTCAAACAAAAGCATTAGCCTAAAAGTATAGCCTAGAAGGCCCGGGTAAACCACCCCCCACCCTTAACAACTAGCCTACAAGTACCTCATAGACTCTCTCTTCACAAATGGCCGGCACAGGTGAGACAGAAAGAGAAGTGGAATCTACAGCATTGCTTGTAACCTCCATTCTATTGTGAGACAGTTGTGTAATGGGCTCACTAGCTGGACAAGGTGGCCTACAGCTCGCTTCTGAAAGGTATTCACGGAAGGCTCCAGGGCTAGCTCTACAAGAAAAGCAAGCTAAGGTCAGGACACAATTACAATTCATGTGAAGTGTTACTGTTGATTTGTGGAGTTGTCCACTCAAGGGTGACATAATACCTACTAGTAATGACTACTCCACCAAACATTGTCGAGGTAACAAGCAAGTTTTGAATGTCTGCAAGTCATGGAACGCCTGTGCAAAACGAGGCATAATTCTTGTGTTTCGCTAAGTGCAAAATCTTTTGGTCGAATGTTCATGATCGAATTATATATAAGTTAAATTTTGTTGAAAAGTTGTGCCAAAACCAATAACTCTTACGTTAACTGTAAGTGCAAGACTGCTGAGGCCTCACAGTTTTATTTCTTAATGTTAAGAATAAACATGGTACTCATTATTATCGTTCATCATAAATTATTGTTGTTAATACTTTTATATACTTATTAATAAACAAATGTAAATAAAAGTTTGTAAAGAGTCTTAAAAAAAACACATTCATAGCTGATTTGTCATAACCAACAAAAAACCTTTCCTGCAATTTATTTCAAAACTATTATTATTATTCTTTGCATCTTTAGGAACAAAAGAACACAACTTTGTATCTAATAAACCAATGTTTATTTCGGAAATAATGTCAGGAAAGACCATGCAAACTGCATTCCGATTTCCTAAACCAAATTGTGCGTTAGCATAGGCCTAGTATGTATGGATACCATACGTAAAACAAATTTGTCGTGTTTATAGAATAAACAGAAATAAATAGTTTGCTTTCTCATTCAACCTCGACAACACAAACACAAAAAAAATTTATAAATCAAGTCAGTTACCTGCTCTAGTTACAAATCGTGTTAAAAAACAGTGGACAAAAAGTTTTGTAGTTTTGTGTTTTGCTGTTTCACTCGACCAAAACTTAGCTAACCGTTATCACAAATTGAATATAGACACATATAAGCGCTCTTTAATCACTTTTTTAACAAAATATTATATATTATTCTTAGGAATGAATAAATGATGAAAGCTAGAAAGGCAATTTTGATAATGAGCTTGTCTTACAAGTAAGGGCGATTTTCTGAGCGCAACATCTACACCTTGGCTGTGTTTGCAATCATTTTCCAACAATGTTTTTGAATCGTCAAAAACACTCCAAAGAAAGGTAAGACAAAACTCCTACACATACTCTACCGTAATGTTGAAACCCCCTACCTCCAGTCGAAGCCCCTACCTCTCGCGGAGTTGTCTTTCTTTAGCGTCAAAGAGTGCTGAATAGTCATAACCAAAATACTAAAAATAATCTTAAACTAGAGCATAATTATTTTGTTATTTTGTATGAAAATTAATATTTATTTACATTCTATAATGCGCAATATTTGTTTTAGTCAAATAATTCGTAATTCAGATTTTATAATTATCACTGTTGTCGATTAAAAACAACGACGCCGGAAATGCCAGGCTCATATTTTTTTCGTCACAAATAAATCGTAAATTACGATAATTTAAATCTGTTGATATCAATAGATCTGAAAATATTCTTTCAACTCCATTATTGCTTGAGTTTATGAGATAGTTGAAATTTTGAAATGCAATTTTAGCAGTGGGTTTTGTCTAGAGGTGGGGGTTTCGACTAAAGGTAAGGGGTTTCAACTAGAGGTAGAGGGTTTCTACTGGAGTAGGGGGTTTTATCTAAAGGTGGGAATTTCGACGGTGGGGTACATCGTAGGGAGTTTTGTCTGAAACTTCCTACTCATAAACTGAAACCCCTAAAAAACATGGATGGAACGTAATCATGGGAGTTTGGAGTTGTCTTTTCATTCTTTCAGCCGGGTTAGAAAACATTTTTTGTGACAAATGAATAGAAATCAATTTACCGTACCTACCGACAGCGCATGAAAGTAGGTTTAGTATATGGAGTAGACACTAGCCACTAAGTAAACACTATGGAGTAGCCCTAATGTCAAACAAAACTGTTCTGTGTGATGTAGTGCGATGTTGTTTGATTGCAAACTAAGTCGCTAAGAATAAATCTATACTTGCCCTAGCCTGGGGGAAATGGGTAGCAGCATTTCAAACACTTTGACTAACAATACCAATAGATTGGGACCTGAGGCTAGAGTCACTATAACAGAGTGCTAAGGCTAGCTGTACTAGTAGGGCTGGCTGTCTAATAGTAGAAATACCTGGAGTTTGGACTAGCAAGATCAGCAGATGAATGAGGGACGGGTGAAGAGGCCACCACACAATTGTCATACGGCGTGGCTACTCTGGGTACACAGGCTGGCCTAGACTCAGTGGATGCTGTGAACATTGATGAGGGGCATAGGGACGCCCCCTCTAGACTCGTGCCCAACAGAGCTACAATACAAGCACATGGTTATGTATGATATCTAAAAATAGAACTGTGTGTACATATAGCAATTGCCTGGTGATTATGCTTAGTGATCGAAGGTAAAATCCAATTCAGGTAAAATCGCTAGAGTATTCACTAGCATTTCATTTGAGGTTATTGCTCAGCTTTGGCTGAGTTAGAAAAACCACCAGAAACTTTCTTAGTATATCAAGACAGTTTCCAAAGATATCATTTCACATGCAGCGTCCCGCTCTATCAACAACCATCTAAAGGTTTATAGGCTATGGTCTACAACAGCCATCGTTAACGGATTCACCGAAGAATTGATATTGTGAATAATTGCGTAACTTCTGCAATGAGAGAATCCTCAATCGCTAGGAAAACGGTGATACGTACATGTAGATCAAGGGTGACACGCGTTGGCAAGTGGCCAATAATTTGTATCAAGATGGCGGAGGTAGGCTTGAGCCAAAATAAAACAGAACCCGACTGAATAAAATAATATAATGATTATGTAATAAGCTCAAGATATTAGCGGTATCCTTTCCTTGACAGCGCCTGCTGTTGATGTTATTTCTATTCAACTGTAGAAAGCAAATACTGTTTACAAAGAAAACTGCTCACTGCTCATGTTAATTCTAGCCATAACTAACAAACTGATGTAGAAACATCGCCTAATTAGCTGCTGGCTAACAAGCTGTACAACAAGATCAATAGAAAGGGGAGATAACTATCACCAAATCTTGTCTTTTCGACAGCGAGTGAAATAAATGCTAAAAATCCATGTAGGACAGACTGAAATGAGTGATAAATGACAACAAGAGACAGGTGAGATCAGTGGCTGTCATCAACTGGCAGCAGCCAAGAGCTCCCACACAGCTGATGCGCTCGTCTCGGCTCGAGTGTCCAATATTTCAGCTCCGAGCTCAGTAAGAACAATGATTCGCTAGACAAACAGAAACCTAAACATGACACCACAGCTTACGTACCTGGTTGTGTATCGGAGTTGTTTGCACATGAGTGAGAGTCTGTGGGCGGAAGACTGAAGTCTAGTGGCTGTGAGGCTGCAATACAAAACTGGCTAAATAACAAATACACTATAAGGTAGTAGACCACACACCTGGCTAGGTAGTAGACCACACAGATACACCTCATGGGGACCAGTGACACCACATACTTAGCTGGGGGTTGACCACCTACACATCATCCAACCTACCTGGGTCATTGCCGGTGCTACAATACTCGTGGTCAGGAACATTTGCTGCTGGATATGGAGATCTGAGCCAAACAGAATTCCTTGCTGGTTCAGAAGATCTCCTACTGGTTGCAGACGCGGGACCTTGCACACATGAGCTCTCCACGTGGTTTATCCATGTGTTGATTCGGCTCCTGAACACCACATTGCGATTAATGTACAGTGACAAAATGGGCTGTCAATATCTGTAAGGCTTGACAATAACGACAGGTACCAGCAGGTAGATGCAGTTTTAACCAATAGCGACCCAGCTAATGTCAACTTCCTGTTGTTTAGGAAGCTGAGTGGTTAAAACGTGGATACATGCAAGGTTTTATGGCCGATAATATAAAACATAAATCGTCCACTACATTCAATTGGAAAAACTGAAAACAAATTTTACAATAAAATAAAACATGACAATGACTAGCAGATCATCAATGATAGGTGTAGCATTTTCATACTAAAATTTTATTTATTACGCACTGATATAATTATCTACAGCATGAACAAACTAAAAATTTGAGGTCAACTTTAAACTTCCACACTCACTCACCCGAGTTAAATTAGCATATTTCAATGTTTAAACATTATGATGTTGTGAATAATTACTACTATTTACTTTATAATGGCAAATAATAATTGAATTAAGCTCGATATTTATTTGAAGGTGGTGAAAGAGCGCTTGCATGCTCTTCAATAATTGTGCATTGGCTCAGGAGAAATCATTTTATACTGATCACTGACAGGATTTGATTGTTGAAGCTCAGAGTGAAACAAAATACTGAAGAACTTGATACTTGATTTACACTGTTGAAAACTTGATGTAGTGACATGTCAGCTGACATAGACACGTAACTTGCTGGCACATGTCAGTCAAACCTGCATTCAACTGCTACTTCCTCGTAAAATGACAGTTGACACTACATAAAACATCGACCTTGTGATATGACAACTCACCTGTCCACAATGTCAGCAGAGCTAACCCTCACTGGCTGTGGCCTGGCAAAGTCTCCACTTTCATTGACTAGAGGGGATGCGACAGGCTGAGGTGGTGACCTTCGACCTCCAACTGGAGCTCGTTGTCTCTCAGACCTTGTAGAGAGTTTGTCACTAGATGGAGCTGGTGAAACTGGAGTATCATTACTACTTCTGTAGGAAGAGTCCTCACCGTAGGTAGCAATTTGACTGCTGCTGAAGCTGGGAGACGCTGCAAGCAAGCCAAACATGTTGTACACTCGCACACCTTCTCATTTTGTATGAAAGACTGCACTTTGAATCAACACAACGTTTTTGATTGCAGAGACATACTTCCTTGTACAGAATAAACAACCACTGATATGCCTTTGTAGTTATGTAGGGGAATTGAATGTGTGTATTATGGTGTGGGCATAGCCTATGTTATTACATTACTTTGAAAAACATGATTAGAGGACTTGGATACAATGTAGTTAGTAGCTAGTAGCTACTACCAAGTATCAAAGACTGGGTGGCGAGACTGTGTTTGATTCAAACTAAAAGCAATGATCGACGTTACAAGTTCACAAGTAGAACATTTTCTATTGATTATGACACTATTGCTATAATCCCGACCATAGCTCTCACTCACTCACTCACTCACTCACTCACTCACTCACTCACTCACTCACTCACTCACTCACTCACTCACTCACTCACTCACTCACTCACTCACTCACTCACTCACTCACTCACTCACTCACTCACTCCGGTACCATTAATCAATAAGCAATCAGTGCTGTAGCCAACAGAAGTACACACGAAAGGACAGCATCATTCGCCAACGGGTGTTGCGATTAGACTAATTTTTAAGAAAAAAGCATTATGAGGTATACAAACGAACCAGTTTCTGACCGGTCCACTGAAATGAGCACAACATAGTCATGACCGTGTCACACTTGGTACCAAAAAAAACGGAGCTTTAGCCTTTCTTACACAAGCAGTTAACGTTTAAAGTTCCAGCAAGCACCATGATTGTTTTTGCGTGTCATGACAGTAAATAAACCTTTCCTCGAACAAACAGGTATGACAAAAGCGTGACTGCATTAGAACACAAAAATGCTATTATAGGCCTTAGGACTTCAGCTTATAAGAGGTAGGGCATCAAACGCTTTGTAATTAAATATAGAAAACAATAAAGATGAAAGCAATTGGTGAGAGATAACAATCGATCATGTACAAGATCACAAGTGAGCTGAGAGTTATTGAAGGCGCATATGCATTCAGATAGTGATCACCGATGAAACTATAGCTATACCTAAGCACTCTAGTCTACTGCTCATGTTTTAGAGACTCCATCTTCACATTCACGCTCAACCACTATTATCACTTACAGCCGTGTAAATTGCTTCGGTTACAACCTCTCATCTCTAGAGTAACTTAGTCTATATTCTATTGATTCAAGGGCAATATATAGACTCATGTGGATAGGTATATGCCTGCAGCGGTATGACTGTACACACTCGCAACCAATACTAGTAGATAGTAATACACTAGTAAGCTAGCGTGTTGGCATATCAGTTGTCGCTTCAGTATTGATAACTAGTTGACAAAACTGGGAGTTGTCCTTTGTTTGAGGTAAACAACTCCAAATAAAATTTTGAAATAAACTTTTGTAATAATAATTAAAAATCAGTCTCACTAGATGAAGACTCAGAACTACTATTGTAATATTGGATATTGCTTCACGCCCGAAGGCTTTGGTCATTTTACATAAACAATGCTAGGAATAACATCAGCAAGAATATGTAAGTACCATAGAGCAGAAATCCAAGTGTTAATTGCAAACTAACAGGGAAAAATTGCGCACGACAGAGATGAAAGCTACAGAAAGCATAGGTGTAAATTTTACAAAACCAAAGCACGACCTGCAGAAATTTTATACATAAACTATAAAAAGCAGAAGTGCAAACTGCAGAAAGTAGTGATCTAAACAAAATAAGCCAGAGGTGTAAACTGCAGAAATCAGAGTTGCAAACTGCAGGAATGAGAGATGTAAACTGCAGAAAACAGAGGTTTAAACTGTAGAAATCAGGGGTTCAAACTAAAGAAATCACAGATGTGAACTCAGAAATCAGAGGTGTAAATTGTCAAAATCGGAAGTGAAATCTGCAGAAAATTAGATCACCTGAAAGAGTAGAATATTCTGGTTCGACAAACTCGCTGTAGCTGAAAGTCACGTGTCTGCTGGGTGGAGGCAGATATGTAGGAGGGTATATAGGCATAGTAGGTAGTGAGAGAGGTGGTGGCATTGGTAAATAGCTGTACTGTTCTGGAATATATCCTTGTGGCTGCTCACCCGGTGCTACAAGAAATATCCGCCATATTTGATACCAACCGCAGCATAAGAAACACTAAATTCTGCGAAACGGAATTGTGTTTCAGAGAATACATGTTTTAACGCACCATTTGACACAAGCATGAAATTAACATGATTACGCAATGTTCGTTGAATCACACCACCCACGTTATAATGCCTGAAAAAGCAACTCTGTATAACTTGATTGGTTTTACTGTTTGTTCTATTTGTTACGACGTTAGGTATAAAAGGTGCAGGACACCTTCAAACTATAGGTAGTATATCCGTTGCTATAGCAACAAACTAATATACTCACCAGCAATGGTTGCTAAGAAAGGGGTATTATCAGTAGAGTCCCTATCAGCCCTTTGTCTTACAGCTGTACACGAGTCCTACAGCACAAAACGTACTACGTTGTACAGTGCATAGGGTAAAGGAAAGAAGAAATGGCCCCTTAGCACAAGGAATGTAGCAATACGTTATTTCCTTTAGCTAGACAATGTTGTGCCACTACAATATCGAGTTTTAGCAATAATTACAGTGATGGGCTGGTGAACGAGTTATTGTTGCACCCTGAATGAAACTATCCATAATGATGTCGACATAAGTATTGGCTAGGACAAAATAATTAATATTTATAATTGTAGTATCATTTCTGCTTTATTAACAATAGATATTTATTGACAATTATACATAGCTATATAGATATTGTCAAACCGAACCGCCATTATGAGTGCTCAATGCGTTATAAATACCCAATCAGCCATGGGCGGAACAGAGAAGTTTTGTGTACGTCAAGTACTTACATCAGCTGTGGACTCCTCTTTGTCCATATCTTACGACGAGTGCTACGCTATAAGACATCCATCTGCAACTATACATATTACATCATCATACGTTAAAGGAAAACGATAGGATGTGTGCGCAGCTGTTACAAACAAGCGTTTACGTAGCATGAAATGTATCTACAATAAACTGTCACATGTTCAACGCTATCAGCCACAGATCCCACCCACAATGCATTATGGTACAACGTTAAGTAGTTAACAAAGCAAATGCAATGGGAGTAATCTGAGAGTCCACTCATGTAGTGTGTAGGTATTGGGCTTTCTCTAGAGTAGCCACTGAAGACTTGCATACACTTTAGCTAGCCATACCACTTGCGTAGATTGTTGTAGAATGCCAGTGTACTACGTTATACATAAACTTTAGATATGTAGATTCACTTTTTACTGATAAAAACAACTCTAGAATGAGTAGAGACCACTCAATTGTCGCCACCGATGCAAATTATTTTTAGTATCACTTTAATTAACTAACACTTGTGGTTTTAGTATAGCCAGCAATTTCATCAGAATAATGATATTGTCAATGCTATTGCCCCCATTTGGTTATGAAATGTCATTACTTGTGCTTTATTCAACACAATCAAGCCAACAGTTTAGAACATTGCAGTGTAGCGGGTCATAACCTGCCCCCAAGTTCACTTTCCTGTTGCAAATCACTCAGTCTTTTCCCACGTGTACAACATAGACTTGATGGTATTAACCTGTCCCAATGGGGCATTTAAATCAGCTAAAACCTACTTTAACGGTGTAACGCCATAACAACAAAATAATTTATACTCTACAAAAGGTTTTAACTGCAGTTGATTAACAACACAAAATAAATAATCATAGCAATTGGACTAGAGACGAATGAAACCAACAGAAATAGCAGCAGAATTGGTAACGTACTAAAATGATTTATCTATTATAGATATGTATGTGATCACTCATGTTTTAGCATTTATCTGGCTAGAACATGTGAGGAAACCAGACTATAAAAAAAGAGTTGAGCGACTAATTTTTCATAATCGACATTTCAAAGCATGACTTCAAATGTCTCTGCAGTTGTAATGGCCAGGCTTCACCCTCCACCTCTTCCTCATCAATTTTTGCAAAATTAACATTTAATTATAACTGCAGCACTTCAAAGGAATCGAAGGTTTTTCATAAAAGGATATGATATCCCACCAGTGTATAGCTTTTTACGGAGTCAATAAAAAAAATTATTTGAGTTTGTTTTGTTATGTAACGCAAATTGCAATGAGAAAGATCTCACTACGAAACTGCTTCACCAGGAAAAGCATGGAGGAGAAGGTTTAGTACTGTTATATGTAACAATGCCTTTGCGGGAACAGAGTGCCATTTGAGATGAGCCCCTATGAATGAAGACTTGAGAACGCCAAAGTTTGCTAGTACGAAAACGATTTCTAGAACTGAGGCATCAGTTACGACTGTTTGGACAAAGAGTTCGGCCAAGTTCGGCTACTTATTGGAAAAAAAGGTAACTTTGACAAAATATAGCAGAATGAAAAAGAAAATCCACCATGACATAAGTTGGAAAAAACTTAAAAATCTTCACTGTCAGTTGTGCGTTTTAGTAAAAAAGAGCCAAGTACTGCATTTAAAAAAGTTTTTTGAGTTTAAGTATATGGTTAATTTGCCAGAATTCCGCTACTCATCTGAAAAGCTGGTAAACTTTGGGTCGCATTCTTCATAATCTATTAAATTGCAATAAAATAACATATATATATAATACTTTATTGGCATCAATATCATTTTATAAAAATGTTTTTCATAAAGTGCCGCTAACATGCAGCTGTTAGTTTCCATGTTAGTGAACTATTGCCAAAGGCAGCAGTAAGCACATGTACATTGTGAGGTATATACAGTATTAGGTGATATACTGTATTGATTCAAAATTGATTCACGGCGTTATCATACTAGTCAGCAAAGCATTAGTTTGTTACTTTTTTTCTACAGGTGAAATCGGAATTATTCGTCTTATATGCTGAGCCCATGTGATTGCACCATGAGATGTTCAAAAATCTATCAGTCTATGAGCTATTTTCCAATTTATATTAACATCAATATCAAATTGAATACTACACGAAACGTAATTGTTGCGAGTAAAGTTTGACTGAGTTTAACGTTTCAGTTATTTTACAGTTTCACTAATAACACTGACACACTGTGTGAAGCAGAATCTAACGGCGAGAAAGAGTTTTTGTTAGTATGTTTTTTTGTGAACTGCTTATTGATGACGAGTAAAAAGGCTAATATTTATTTTATCTGTCGGATCAGCTCATATTGCAGTTTCTGTCATATAAAACTATATCATCCTATACGCCTCACTGAGTGTACAGCGCAAGGAAGTTCAGCGCAAATGCTAATGAGAGAAAATAATGTATTTAACCATCCGAAAAGTTGCTAGAAATATATTGACTGTAATTTTGATGCCTCTTGCACTGTTCACTACTTGCAGGTGCGATAGTGATAGTTCTAATTAATTAGTTGGTCTATCTTAACGTGCTCAAAGATTTGTTGAAGGGTGTGATTTTCATAAGAAGATGATGATCTACCCATAGTATACAAGTTAGACACTGTCTCATGACACAGGCAGCAAACAAAAATAAAAAACACCATAACCTTCTTTCCACCCGGTCTAACACTTTGTAAATAGTTTTCAACAAAGCTTTGATCTTTACTACATAGATCATTATGCTATATTTAATGATGAGCAACTCACAATGGCTATAGCTACAACAGTGTTTCTGTTCAGTTTTAACTTGGGCTCTTCTGATTGTGTGAGAGCAAAGAACTTTTTAACATCCAAGAAATTTCACAAAATGGAGCAGAGGAGGAGCAAAGAGTTACCAATACTGCAACTTTCTGGTATGAGACAAATTATTTAAAACAAGGATTAGTAAGTAGATCAATATATTCATGAGCTTTAAGGAAAAATTGATGGATCATTTATTATTCGCAGCTACAAACCGTAAATTATATGAAATATTATACGAGTCAATAATACAACGAAAATGAAATGTTTTGGGCATTACATCTACTTAAATAATGAAATGAATGTGCAAAGAATAAAGGAGAGTAAATAGGTGGAGGGTAAACAGGGAAAAAGCAAACAAACTTCAAATGAAAATAGACGCTTCCTAGTATAAACGTGAACATATCTGGAACGAATGTTCCCTATGTTGTAAGGGAAATTAATTTGAAGACCATCGTTTAAGTGTCAATACACGTTTCAAGAAACTCATCATATTTAATTTCCAAGTTCACTTCCGAAATGTTTGTTCTCATAAAGATTTATAAATTTGGACATTTATAGCACATCCACAGGAATGATTACTTCAAATAACTAGAATGCAAAAATGTCAAAATACTTTTTCCTACAACATAGCAAACATTCATTCCACACTAGTCAAATCTTTTTTAAAGTATCAATGTTCATTCTAGGAGGGTCAGGCTTGCTCAAAACAGCCCTTAATTTTGTCTGCATTTGTTCTAAACTCCCTATATATACACTACTGTAATCAATAATGAAACCCCCTGATTATTATGGCACTTATTCTACCAGTAGGAATTTGGAAGAGACGTAAACAGGAATGAACGACGACAGGAATGTACGCAGACATAGCTGGAATAAACCAAGACAACTCCTGGAACGAACATCGACAGACCTGAAATGAATTTTGACTATGCTATCAAAAAGAAAATTTTGACAGAAATCCTAGGCAAAGTTGACATTCATTCCTGGCGGCAAATAAACTATCGTTTTGACAATTGTTCTTGGAATAAAAAAAATTGACATTTTTGCCAGAATAGACAACTTCGGGGAAATGATAATTTATATATTGCCGAGAACGAATGTAGACACTTCCGAGAGTGAATGTCAAAAATTTCTTTTTCATAGCTGGTCGATATTCATTCCAGGTCAGCCGACGTTTACTCCAGGATGTGTCTACGCTCATTCCAACTGTGTCTGCATTAATTATGTCCATGTTTTTTTCAATCCCCTATAATAACAACGGAACATGAAAAATGATGATAGTTTTTAATAATAATTATATTTAGTATTTAGTAAGATAAATAAAAACGGGGCTGAAGATGGTGGCAAGATAAAAACTGTTTCTTGTGAAAATTTTACTTAATCTGACCAAGTTAGTAGATATTAGGGAGAGTTTGCCTCAAAATAGTGTGCTAAAATCTGAAAAAGCAACCAGAGAAACCACAATGGCTAGTCAACTGGAAGAAAAAAAAAAGCATGTGGCGAAAGTAACAGGAACCCAAACATCGATAAAGAAAAAATTCAAACCACTGATGATGTCCCATGTGGTGCCTGTGGTAAAATTGAGTGTAGGGGTGATGTTGGCAATAGAAAGAACATGATAATCAGAACAAAGATGATACCATGTGATAGTTGCACCTGTTGGCTTCACGGGTTCTGTGAGGGCCTAGAAAATGACAACATGAATGCAATCAAAAAGCTGAAACAACATGGGGTAAGATGGTATTGTAACAAACGTGTTAAAGAGATATCAGATGGCTCAGCTGCTGTAGGTGCAGGGGATCGTAGTAAGACAATAGCAAAGCTGAACAACTTTGAACAAATGGTGAGTAAGCTGAACAAAACATATGTTGAGGCAACAAAATCAGCTTTGGAAAGAATAGAAAAACTGGAGAGATTGTGTGAGTCAGCGCTCAAAGAAACAACACCTGAAGCAAACTAGTGTAATCAATAAGTCTGCTGAAGCTATGATGGCTAAGAATAAAGAGATAAGCGAGGTTGAAGCAAGAAAATGCAATGCCGTCTTACATGGGATAGAAGAAACCGAAAATGAGACCGCAATGCAGCAAATAAAAAATCTGATGAAAAATGAGTTATACATGCACTGCAAAAAACCAGTCCAAGCTTTTAGGTTTGGATAGAAGTCTGAAAACAAAATTAGGCCGGTAAAACTCAAATTTACCGACGAAGCAGAAAAATAGGCATTCATAAAGCGGGCTATGAACAAAACAATTCGAAAACCTGGGATATTCTGCAAAATAGATGCGAGTAAGAATCTCCTCAAGAATACAAACTCAGCTCCAAATTCAAAAGTCTGAAATAAGACAACAGTGAAACTCAATATAGAATCAGAAACTTGAGAATTGAGAAAAAACAGTAGAGGGGGAATGGACCGTAGTGAGCACGAGCAAAGAGACCAGTATATAAAGCTTCTCCTTGCTAACACAAGATCAGTAATAGAAAAATCCACCGAACTTTTAAAAAACAATTTTTCGCAAATAGATTCGCATGGTGGCAGAGTGTTTATTGCCATCCATCACACATTAAAACCCCATGTAGTAAACATCGAAGCACTAGGTGAAGAGATGATTATTGTGAGATTTGAACCCAAGATAGTTCTCTGCTGTTACTCCAGAATGCATATCCACTTGACGAATATCGATAAAATTGAAACAATCTTACAGGATGTGAACTGTAGGTTTCCACATTCCTGTGTCATATTACTAGGTGACTTTAACTTGCCTGGTATTGACTGGAAAACACATGTAAAAAAAATCATTCCAGCTAAAAACCTCTACATCGCCAATTTCTGAGCACTTATGAATGAAAATGTGTTCACACAACTCATCTATGTGCTACCCATGTTCACGGGAATACGTTAGACCTAATATGTACCAATTCACCCAAATGAATTACGAAATAGATGTCACGAAGCCTGGCCTTAGTGATCATCATTTCCTGACTGCTAAACTCAATATAGTAAAACAGAGAACTATGGACGGATCTGTATTCAGTGTCAAACTGTACAAAAAAGTAAAAACGGAACCCTTCCAGGAGTACATGAAAAACTTAAGTGAACAATTAGCATCGATGAATGATCCAGAGAATATGTGGCATGTCTTCTCCAATATGCTTAAGATAGGTATTGAAAGATTTGTGCTAACAAAAGACCTTAAACCAAAAAACAGAAACCTACCAGACTGATTCGGCGAGAAAGCTAGCAAACTGACCTCCTGACAGCGTAAAACGCCTCATAAGTACAAAGACACAGGGGATCCTTTCTATCTATCGAAATATATGATAGAAAGACGGGAAACAAAAACCGAAATCAAAAAAATTGTAAAAAGATTACCTTGTCGATAAGATATGCGGCCTCCTAGCTCGCGGCAACTCCACATCGTTTTATAAACACCTAAAAAGAATGACCACTCATTAGTATTACTGACAACAAAAACCACACTGCTGAAGGCCCAAGACAATGTGCTGAGGTGCTCAACAACTTTTTCCAGAAGCAATTTTGTAGAGACCAGCAAACAGATGCCATACCACAAACCGATCATTCTGCTGAAGAGATAAATATATCTGACACTGGAATAGTGAAGCTGATAACGTCACTGGGGAATAAAAAGTCTCCTGGTCCCGATGGCATCAGAAAACTGGATCTTATGATAGACTTGCAAAGTACTATTCCATGCCTCACTTGTGTCCGGACGCGTACCGAAACAATGAAAATCAGCAAATGTAACACCCATCCATAAGGGTGGCAACAAAACCTGTACATATAACTACAGGCCTATCTTTCCAACCTCCATACCATGCAAAATATTAAAACATATCACTAAATCAACGGAAAACTTGATAATATCCTCCACAACCGACAACATTTGTTTAGGAAAGGCCTATCATGCGAAACACAGCTTTGCTCAACGTACCATGACTTTGCTAAAACAGCAGAAACACACAAAACTACTCATGCGCTAATATTAGATTTAAAAAAAGCATTTGAGAAAGTACCACATGCTCTACTACTAGAAAAAACTGAGACAGATCCCCGATTCAAATTCAGTTCTGACAAGCCAGATACAAGATTTTCTGACCAAAAGAACGCAG
Organism: Cryptosula pallasiana; assembly: GCA_945261195.1. Classification (NCBI taxonomy): domain Eukaryota; kingdom Metazoa; phylum Bryozoa; class Gymnolaemata; order Cheilostomatida; family Cryptosulidae; genus Cryptosula; species Cryptosula pallasiana. Next base: position 7,976,254 of record OX183130.1, on the reverse strand, counting down.
CGTGTCACACTGAAGGGTGAGTACTCAATCTCATGTGCAGTATACCACAGGGTATACCATAGGGCTTGGTGCTAGGGACGACCCTCTTTTTTCTATACATCAATGACTTACCAGCTGCTGTCAACTGTAGAGTCAGCTTATATGCTGATGACACCTTACTATACCAAGAAGTCAATAATGATGATGGAATGGTAACCTTCCAAGAAAACATCAGTGCCGTAGAAAGGTAGTCACAACGATGGAAAATGCCTTTTAACTCTAATAAGTGTCATGCCATGTGCTTTGGACTAAATCCTAAGCCTCAGTTACATTACAAGCTTGGCTCCTCGCAAATTTCATGGGGAGAGCACCAAATATCTAGGCGTCATCCTTCAACATAATCTACATTTCGACCAACACGTAGCTTTAAAGGGCTGAGGACGGGCTTTTCAAGACGCACTTTGTGTGTAGAGTTGTTTTCTCATCAAGCATTGCAAAACTATTGAGAAAACTCACTCACGTCAACAAAACACCAATAGGTATCATGTAGAGGTCTATGGAGGTCTATGACAATGCGTTCGGCAGAAGGGACTATCTGCATTATGATATTATATAGTATATTACAGCAAGTAGTTTGTACCATTTGTGTTACTTCTTCAGTTCCAAACTACTTTTCAAAAATCTTAATTATTATTATTTAGTGCTTTCAAAGTTTTTTCTTGAAAAGATAGCCGGTATTTCAGATTTAATTATTATCGTTGTTGTAAAAAAAACAACGCCGGAAATACAATTTCGGCAATGTTTTTTTTTTCACCTAGTATTATCATGAAAGTATACTAATGCAATTGTTTGATTAATTTTTCACATGAAAATTATTATTTTGATGAAAAAATTTCGTTATTTTTTTTGATTTTGATGACAAACACTATCACGTGAACGCCAGTGTATACATAATAGCGAGCTTACCAAATATAAAACAAATTGCTGACTTGAGAAAAACAGCTCCAAAAAAATTAAAATTTGTTGCAATATCATTTTTTTGCAATCAAAAGAGTCTCTGCACAAAACTAATATCTAGGACGCCCTATTTCTATGCAAACAAGCCAAATTTTTGAAAACTCTCTTTATAGCTCTATACAACTTGGTGCGTCTTCGAGAAAAAAAGGCGTCTTGGCAAGTGCTGACTGCGTCTATAGGAATCGTCTTACTGGTGAGAGGGCAACTCCAGATAATTTTTCTGAACACATTTCAACCCCAGAAAGTTTAAATTAAATCAAATCATCTTCAAATTAGGCGTCATAGGCCCTTTAAAAACTGAGAAAGGTAGTAAAATCTTGGGTGCAATCAAATATACACTCGGTACCCGCGCCCAAAACCAGCTGACTGCTTGCATACACCAGTATATGTAGACTCATTTTAGAATATGCCGATACAATGTGGGACCCTACCAACAAAGCTATTATAAACTCATTTGAAGGCGTTCAGAGTAGAGTTGTTAGGTTTGTGAGCGGTCTGAAAGGTCGCGACAATGTCAGTGAAGCCAGAGAACAGCTACATCTCCCGACGTTAACCAGGCGCAGGGAAAACCATAGGGTAGCGTTGCTTGCAAAAATCCTCCAAGTCGAGGTACGACACAGTATATTCTCATGCAGTTTTGATGAAATAATCAATAACAGATCTAAATCAACGATAGTCACACGCGCTGCTAGCCGTGGAGAGCTCACTTCCATATATGAAACCTCCAGTATGCTTTAAAACCGATTTTTACCCAGAACTATATAGCGTCTACAAATTGATCATGAAGTATGACGTCACTCGTCAAAAGCATTGACATAAAAATTTGTAGCACCCGGTTTTTTCATTTTTCAAATATTCTGGAATTACTAAATTTTCAATAACTACAGACCACAGGCTGCTAGAAACAAAATTTTAAAAGGGTTTAATAGGATACATTAAACCGGACCAGATTAATTAATCACTGTACTTCTTACATAGCTGGGGGCTTGAAAAAAATGTTTTGAAATCAAGTTGTAAATGAGCATTTTCCAAGTGCGCCGTGGTACCTTAGGATTTTAGTTCATGTTATATCACAAGCCTATCAGATTACCGACCTGTTGATACAATATTTGTTATAGATCATTTACATCTGGAGGTATGAAAATAGATTTAATAATTCCCTCTCCAAATAAAAACTTACAATGAAGTAATTACTAACTAACGGCAAATTAATGACGCGCGCTCGGTCACGCGTCACGGATTTCACTCTAATGTATCAATAATGAGGCGTAAAACTATTCGCTGTGCGTACATAAAACAAAGTAATTTTGGTGCACATAAAAGTCATTTTTAAAACTCATTTTCTCAGTAACTATCAATGAGAGACAAAAAAGTTTACCACTACTACTGTGACTGCAAGATATTATTTTACGCCATGATGTTTTTTAACGCCCCAAGACTGATTTGAAAAATCCATTTGTATTTGCTATACTATACGTGACATGAGAGTACTACCAGAAACCGTATAACCGTTAGACAGCTACATGCTGGTGGAACCATGTATTATTAACACTGTTGTAGCACACTGTTTTCCTCCTGAGGCACTCCACTTGCACCTAGTGATTTAGAGTGTCCTATCGTCACAGAAATAAATACTACTACTACCTAATAGTTTTAATTATTATTACTCATCATCATCATCGATAAGCAACTTCATTTTTTTTTTAAAAGAATAATAATAATCAATCAATGATAATAATGTAATAATCAATGATAATTGATAAATAGTAATTACTATCTATCAATTATTATTATTATTATGAAAAATTAAAATAATTATTATAATAAATAATAAAAAAATTAAATTTAATAATTAATATTTATTATAATAATAATTATAATAAATATTAATTAATTATTAAATTTCATTTTTTTTATTATTATTATTATTATAATAATACATTATTATTATTAATTAATTATTACTTCTTTCTGAAGCATTGGCTCGTATGTTGTTTTGCTTGTGATAAAAAGACACCATCTATTGATTCACAATTCGAATTGGGAACTTTAACAACAATAAACTGGTCATGTATATGTATCAACCAAATCTACCACATAGTCAGTTACTTAGTGAGTGAGTAGCGCTACTACTAGTGGGAATGTACTAATAGTAATGCAAATACCATATCCATAGACATCAAAAACCTTATTCACTCCCTGTTGTTTGATCGCAAAATTCGGATTAAACACGACAACAACTTCGGCGAACAAGGCTGGTTTCACAAATGATAATCTACGTCAAGGAGTGTTTTTGTTTTGACTTGACAAATGCAGGTAAAACTTAATCCGAACTAAATACTGTCAAGTTGATAATCTGCTGTTTGCAAACCAAGACTACTATTACATACAAGAGCCAAAGAGAGTTTGTAAAAGCGAAGAGCCACAGTCTGCTAGTGATTTTTGTCTCTGAATGAATGGTGGTACAGGCTCTTACACTCGCGGCATTTGTTGTTGATGTTTGTTTAATTTATTCACTATGACCTGTTTTATTACAGTTGGAACCACAAAATTTGATGAATTATTGCAAGCAGCTATAGAAAACGCTTTCTTGAAGGTTAGTAGTAGAAAATCATAATAATAATAATATAATAATGATATATTATTATTATTTATTAATTATTATGATAATTAATAATAATAATATTTCATTAATAATAATAATAATATTATAATAATAATCAGGGGTGGGAGAAAATGACTTTAAAGTCGAGTCAAGTCAAGTCATGAACTTTGTGAGTCGAGTCAAGTCAAGTCGCAGCCATTCTGAGGTTCAGCTGAGTCAAGTCAAGTAAAGTCACAAACATTGTTGAGTCAAGTCGAGTTGAGTAATGAAAAATTTTAAGTCAAGTCAAGTCTGACTCAAATGACTTACAAGTCAAATATCAAGTCACTTGAATATCTCAGAGTCTATTGGTCGTATAGCATTATCAAAGACATCATCGTGATCGGTAGATTTCAGAGGGGGTAATTTAGATGTCCAATAGATGACTAATACAAAACTTTCACAGAAATCAGATGATTTTTATTGAAAGATTTCCCTAACAGCAACAGATGACAAAATATTGGCAATGATAAATCAGTGGTTGAGAACAATAGTCTGGCAGTATAGCATTTGTACTTATGGAAAGCCAGAACCAGTAGAATGTTGCAGCCAATAAAATATTCTGTTCACAGTTCAAGCAGTAGACACTTCACAGTGAGTTAAATGGTTTAACCGTATTCCTTGCATGGCAGTTGTTTTTCCTCCTACCCTACTTGAAAAAAAAGTCACCATTTTATTTTAGTAACTTAATTTTGTAAAATTACTTGTTCTTTTTCATTTTCTGTCAAAAGAATCTCTGCAGTAAAGTTGTGCAATAAATTTTGAAACACATGTTTGATAAAGTCAAAAAACATTAGGAATTTTATAAGTTGCAATCAACTTTTTTTTCCAGCAGGGAATTTGACCTACATGCAGTTGACGAGAAGTCGCATTAAAAACAACAGCCCTACTGAAAAAAAAGTCTTCCCCATTTCACAAATTTTCGTAATCAGAGTGCACTAATTATTTTTAGTACATTTCTAGTTGACAAAACAAACAGTATTCTGCATATGCACCTTCTTCTTGTCTTCTTATATTTTTAAACGGTAGAAAATCATCAATTATTCTATCTTTTTTTCTGGTAGAAAACATTTGAATGGAAGGCCTAATGTAATTTTCTGATCACCATACTCCAGCAAGCATACAGTTGGCTAACTATTAGCTGGGTTGTGCACTAAATAACACCTCTGGTACCGATAACCAAACAGGAAATACAAACAGCAATGACACACGGGTATTCCGTTAATTTAGGAAATTGTGGTAGGAGCAGACAACTCTGCGAGATTGACTCCAAATGACTTGATGATGACTGTAATAAAGTCATCTGTATTATGAAGTCGAGTCAAGTCAAGTCATGAAACTTTTCGAGTCAAGTCGAGTCAGATGAGGCATCAAGTCAGAGTCAAGTCAAGTCACTGCTCAACTAAGTCAAGTCAAGTTATGACCTATGACTTGACTTGACTCTAAGATGACTTGACTTAGTCCGACTTATTCCCACCTCTGATAATAATACTAATAATAAATAATAATATACATTTTTATAAACATATATATTAATTATATATATATATATATATATATATATATATATATATATATATATATATATATATATATATATATATATATATATATATATATATATATATATATATATATATATATATAATATATGTATTTGTTATTATTATATAAGTAATTGTGATTGTTAATGATAATTATTATTAGTTAATAATTAAATTAATAGTTTATTAATTTATTACTACTACTGTTATTATTATTATCATTTATTATAATTATTATTATGTGTTATAAAAAATTATATTATTAATTAATAATACAAAAATAATAGTTACTGTTGTTGTGATTATTATTATAATAATAATAATTATTTATTAGTAGCTAATAAATAATTATAATAATTATTATAATAAATGACTAATTTATTTGTTGTTTATTATTATAAAAATACTTATTTTTATTAATTAACAACAACAATTATTTATTTATGTTATGATGAATGAATGTTATGTTGGTCGTATCACTCACTAGGTATTTATTATATAGCAGCTCCAGCACAACACAACCACCACCCAGTGTGGTCACTCCAAAAGTGTCTCCCCAGCCTTATAATCCCCTCGAGCGATCTGCAGTCCTTTAGCTACCCTTAACCTTTACTAATCCAATAGCTACATTATGCACGTATATAACATGCCATTTTTTTCCAAGCTAGCATGATACACAAGACACAAAATCAACAGTTATGGCTAGCTTCAGAGGTGGAACATCATCACAAGCATACGCCAAACCACGCACCCGAAGGTGTTCCACCTTCATTATCTGGCTTTGGGTCAGGACCACACAATTTGCTTTCACCTCCACCTGGCTTCAGATCCGAGTCACCTGATTGACGCTCAGCTTCGCCTACCAGAATCTCACTTAAGTGAGCAACACTATCCACCCCACCAGAGTGAGTAACACATTCCATATTCACACCGGAATGAGGCTTCTGAACAGCCTCCGACGCGAGCTGTTGCCGGGTCACAAGTGACTGCTCAGCAACTACCTCCTGGCTTTCCTCTGCAGGAGCCGAAGCTTCCGCAGACCTAACAGACGACTCCCTCGGGGCTGAAACTAGCTCCTCAGAGTGGGTAGGTCTGTTGGGTGCTTCAAGGGTGCGGTGAGCTCCCCCGCTTTGGCACCACTTGTCGGTTAGGCCACAGGTGGCTCCTCAATCTCCTCCTTGTTTTCCGAAAGAGGTAAACCTCTCCCAGATAGAGGTGCACAGGCCTCGATATTCTGGGCCTCATAAGACAGCTCTTCAGAGTCAACAAACCTTACATGACCAATGTGAACTTCACTCATTCCACTAGCACAACTCCCTTCACTACTACTCGATAACTATACCTATCAGTATGTTTATACCTTTTTTGTAAAGGCAGTACTGTGAAGTATGACCCATACCATCACAAACCCAGTAGTGCACAGCTGGACAAAACCTAGTTTGGTGGCCATCTCTGCCACTGCAAAAACGCTTTCAGTATCATGGAAAGCCAAATAACCTCTGGACTTAGTCCTATTATTTCTTCTATCACTTTCAACCCTGCTCCTACTAGAGTCTTTGCTACGCCATTCAGGCATTAACCTTTCATTGTTAGAATGCGTCGTAGACCTATAACTTCTACAATGAGCAGACCTATAATCATCACAGCTGTGGCCAGCCCCAACTCTTATCTTTCCTGCATATTTCTCACCATATCCACCATGTTTCGCAGCAGATTGACCATTGCAAATGCTACGTACCTTCATACCACTGTAACGCTTTTTATATCAGTTACCTGTGTGGAGTTCAGCTGATTTGCTTTACCCAGCTCCATGATGTTCTCTGAATGTCGACCCAATTTTTTTGCCCTCAGAGTGTCAATTACTCCTTTCCAGTTCAGATTACCTTGTTGCATCAGCTGAATACGCAGTGAAGATTCTCTCAAACCATTCACAACTATAGCTAATACAAACTCTTGCCTAACATTATAATTATTCCCAAAATTTAACGACCGACTAAGTTTTTTAACACGTAGCAGATAATCATTTTCATTCTCCCATACAGACTGATTAACAGTGACAAACTTGAATGTTTTCACATAAACTGTTTCCTCGGAATCATAAACATTTTTTAAATGAGCCATTGTTTGTTCATAACTACTTGCCTCACTTCTCATATCAAATCCAAAAGACTCCAGGGCATCTCTACCCCTTTGACCAATGGCATGCAATAAAGCCAACAGTTTCATTCTCCCCTTGAAAACATATTGTTTTCCCCTATTTACTGTTTCCTTTCCTAGTTTAAAGGTAACCATTTCCACACTAAGCTCAAATTCATCTAACCATGCCTTCCATGATCCGTAAGTGTCATCAAGTTTGATAACTAACTTCGGAAAATCATTAAAATCAAATCCCGAGGCCATACTTCACTAACCTGAAGTGTTTGGCAACACTGACCTTAAAAACTGGTGAAGTAAATGCCAAAACTCCTTTACAAAACTTATAATAACAAATAGTCTTGACTGTATCCTTCAACAACAGCAGTTGTAATGCACCACCACTAAAAAATAATAAACACTCACTTCACCACCACCAACTGGCACCTGTCCTATAACAATGGCGTTAATAAACAATAAATACACACCAACCTTCACTATTACCACAAACCCTTCAATACTCTTTTCACAAAATGATGAAACACAATAGTATACGACAATCCTCCTTTCCTTTTGCATATGACGCAATGTTGTATCACTCACTAGATATATATTTAGCAGCTCCAGCACAACACAACCACCACCTAGTGTGGTCTCTCCAAAAGTGTCTCCCCAGCTTTCTAATCCCCTCGAGCTATCCACAATCCGTTAGCTACCCTTAACCTTCACTAATCCAATAGCTACATTATGCTCGTATATAACAATGTTAGTTTAGTCCTCCTAGACCCCTTGGTATTGGGAAGAGGGAGACGTCATGATGATGTCAGTTGTAAAAGTTAGAAAATATATGAATAAACAACGTCATAAAAAAATAAAATATAAACTAAAATAATAAAATAAGGAAAGCTCAATAGTAGCTAGTATCAGAAGTAGTAGTTTATTTTTTTGTTTGTGCTCTTAACTCTCTGGCACTGCGATAGTAAAAGCTTTGGTGCATGAAACTCGTATTGGAAACTTGCATTGGAGGCACGACCTAACCACTTAACTCGTAAGATGTCTAGATTGGGAGTATATCCGCCATTGGTTGTTTTCAAAGTCAACCCTTAGAAAATAATAATAGTAATAGTAATCGCCGACAATTTTACTAAGCAGCTTATTTACTTTTATTATCGTTAAAAATTAACTTTATAATAATAATGAATGTCAACTGCAGTGTTTTAGTTTTTACTATGACTACTAACTTTAAAGCTAACTATTATTATTTTATAGTAAGACTAAAAAGAACACGCTAGTTGACATTATTATTATATTGTTATTAATTAATACTGTACAGGATTTCGTGTCTGGGTGGTAGCCACCTGTACACTCTCCCGATATGCTCTGTTCGACCCTAAGTCAGCGCTCAATAATGTGCTTATTATTGTTTACAGTGCGTACATTGGCTTGTGCAGTTTTGGGTGCGGCCGAATCTGTTTGCTGGCAGTTTACAATAATTATCTAGTAATTATTGGCTGCGTCCGAACATGTCTATGTCCGACAATAATTGCGCTGTAATTATTGTTTAGTTTATAGTTTGTTGCGAACTGTTGCTAATGACAATACTCGTGCTGAGTGATTGTCTAGTTTATAGTTTGTTTCGAACTGTTGCCACTGACAATAATTGTGCTGGAATTATTTGAGGTCGAATCTGACTCAGTCAAGACCGACGATAATAATTGCACTGTAATTATTGCTTCCTACTTTATCATGAGCCGAACTATTAGGGCACTAGGCGTTGTGTTGTAATCCTCACCTCAGGTGAGGGTATACACAGTGATAGGGCGAACCGTTCTCACTTTCCCCCTAGCTTCGTGCTTGCTAATAGTCGACCAGGTCAGCGCTTGTAGTTTTGGTGCTCCTAGCTGTGCTTGCTTCTGAGAGAGAGAATCATCTGAGAATCAGGCTAACTCTGATTTTTATTATCACAACACAGATATTTATACAGGGAAGGCGGGTACAAGTTACTTAACCCCACCTAGTAAAAATGTTGGTACAAGCCACGCCTTGCCCTTACAGTAGCACCAAAATGCATTTATATAATTATTTCGTGAAAAAAGTGTAAATAGAAAATAGTAATAATTATTATTTGGGCACATCATAGAACTGTTCTAGATAGACACCGTAGCAATAGAACTGGGACAAACATAGACAAACATAAGTGAGTACATATTGAGATCGTACGTAGACAGTGAGTTAATATCTCAGACAATTGCGTAGACAAAGAGAACAAAGGTGAGATGATATTGAGTCAAAGGCTCAGACTAAGTAGGAGTAGATAATAATAAATGTTCGCAAGTACTGGCGTCCCTCACAATACTATAATAAAATCCTTTTTTATGATATTATTAGCAATACATATTCATTGATTTATTATTGGTATTAATTTAGATTATTAACCGTGTGCATGGATAATGATTATTAATAATTGTTGACAGAAATGAATAAAGACATACGTGGAATTAACACATGCATCGTCAGAAATTAATATTGATAGACCTTGAATGGATGTCAACAATGCAACAAAAAAAATATTTTGACGTTTGTTCTAAGATATCAGTTAATTATCACTCCGACATTATTCGTTCGCAAAATATGTTTCCAAATTTGCTTTAAAAAATAACAAGTTTTTATATTTTTATTTGGGTCAACAACCCCTGGAAGAAACAAACGTCAAAATGATATTTTATAAGTTATTTAGATTAAGCGTTGGCATCAAAATATTCTTCTTTATAGGGTAGGCGATAAGCATTTCTGGTCTCTTGTCACTCCTTCTTCAGCAGCCTCCTTTCACTCCAAGTTTGTCTGTTCTCGTTCCTGTCATCATCCAGTTCCCTATAACCATAGAATGTCCATTGGTGAAAAACTTTTTCAAAAATTAGAATGAAAATAGATTTTCGTTCACCAACACCATTAATTTTACTTGTAAAACACCACGATTATATCTGTAGCAAATAATCCTTATGCTTTTGATCGTTTGTTTTTATTTAGTTTTCAGCTGTACATATTTGCCTTTGCTTGCACTCTCAGCCAATGTTGAAATTTTAAAAATTTGAAATTGTAGTGATTTTGCATTAATTTTTTGATTCAAGTGCTTTTGTATTTTTTTCTTTCAATTTCATCTCTTGTGAATGGCAATGAACTAAATACTTTTATAACTCCATTTTTTCCATTTTACAAACCACCACCTATGTCTAGCCAAGATTTCTCAAGCAGAACACCCCCGTTCTTTTGCCTACTAGACATGGAGGAGCGCCCAGATTGGGAAATGATTATAACTTGTATTCATCCTGTTGCGATCTTGTTATATCCGTATTAAAATCATAGTTATAGCAGCTTTTATAGCTATAATATTATTATTATTCCAAATGTTTTTGTGGAAACGCACTTTAAAAAGTTGGGAAAGTTTTTTATTCATCAAAAGCCTAGCTGTTTGATATTTAACATTCTAGAGTTTTCTGCTCATACACAGATGACATTGATGAGTGCGCAACTCCAAGTTAACAAAGTGTCAGCTATTACTCATACAGAATGTGATAGTAGCAAGTCGCATCTTGTAGATTCTAGAAAGAAAAGGGTATAAACATTTACTCATACAAGCCGGGAACAGTTCCATAGATGATGACGTGCTAGATAACCTATCTCACCGCTCCACTCTATCCATAGAATGGTACAGATATAAGCCGAGCATAGTGGATGATATACAAGCGGCTCAGCTGGTGATATCACACGCAGGTAGGATATCGCACGCAGGTAGGATATCGCACGCAGGTAGGATATCACACGCAGGTAGGATATCACACGCAGGTAGGATATCACACGCAGGTAGGATATCACACGCAGGTAGGATATCACACGCAGGTAGGATATCACACGCAGGTAGGATATCACACGCAGCTAGGATATCACACGCAGCTAGGATATCACACGCAGCTAGGATATCACACGCAGGTAGGATATGGTTTATATATATATGTGTGTGAAGGTATTGCCTGCTCAAACTGCATGGTAACCTGGCCATCAACCCATCCACAAAATGTTGCACTATTGTCATATGAAAAACTATTTTTTATATTTATAGTTATTGCCAAGCTACTCACGCTGCAGGAATTCAAACATTTTTCATTAATGCCACCAAAGATTATTATGGGGTTTGAACCTGAAACTTGTGAAGTTACAGTTATACGCTCTAACCACTCTACCACAATGTCTCATGGATGATGCTAGATACTATTATTATTATACAGGGGCTGGAAGTTGTCTGGAGATAATGCACGCTAAAAAGCCTTGTATAGTGGTGGTAAATGACACACTCATGGATAACCACCAGATAGAACTGGCTAGCAAGTTGGCTTCCCTTGGACACGTCAAGTACACTGTACCTAGGTAGTACTCAATCTACATTGTGTGCCTATTCAATGCTAGACATGGCTCAGGTATTTGACTTCACTCAGCCTATAAATGTTTTAGTGAACTTATGGATTCGTTAGAACAGTTTGATCCTGATGAGCTGCTACCTTACGAAGCTGGAGATCCAAAACTGTTATCGAGACATATACATGAGCTGGTGGGGTTATCTTACAGTGACTAGACTATATCTATGATATATATTTATATTTACTCTTTGTATAGATTGTATCTATATTATACATGCTTCTACTCCTGTTACGAAAGCGCTATATTTTTCTTAGTATTCAGATGTTTACTTGCCCACTTACTTCCAGGCTCAATTTTTTTATATTTGTTGAAGCTCACTCCGCTAAATTCATATACTCTTCCAAATAATTTTTTTTTCAAGTTTGCCGAAAAACTCTCTAGTCGAGAGAATAAAATTAAGTGAAATATGTGTTTAATCATTTCTCCATCATTCACCTTTGAACTTCCACTTTTTGCTCAATAGGCATTTTCGGATCGAGAACGTTCATGCCAAAATGGGCGAAATTTTTGTTTTTCGGCGAGTACAAAACCTGTTTTTTGGAACTCTATGCTGAACGGTGGTTTTACCGTTCAGGGGGTCATCCACCCTATGACATTCTTGATCCGAATGCGTAGAGTTCTCCTATAATAAATATTTTTGCAAATAATGAGCCCTTTTATGTTAGTTACAATAACAAGACAAGAGTGATGAGGCCTCAAGTTTCATTTCTAACAATAATAATAAAATAAATAATAACAAGTCTTGAAGCATGTTGATGCTGAAATTATTTTTGGACACATTTACTGAGGATGGTGAATTAAAATAAAATTGTAATAAATAATTATAATATAACAAAAATGTATGATAATCATTATTGACATTACTGTTATTCAAATGATATCATCATTAATATTATTATAAGTTCTTATAGTTTTTTTAATTATTTTATTATACTTTAGTTAGTAAAAAAAAACAATTATTCAAATAGCCAAACATCACCGACTGATAATAAACATTGTTAAAAATGAAAAATAGTAATTAGTAAAACACATAAGTAGCTGGTAATAATTATCAAAATTATTATTTACTCTTTTTTATAATATATAACCAAAAGCTGTCACCTCAGCAGGATGCGTCTTTTACTATTCACTGCGACACTAGAAAAAAAGAAGAAGATAACTCCGATGAAGTGAACTTTTGATTTTGAACGTTCATTCATAGAAATTACGCCAGGGACGAACGTCAAAATTGCATTCGGAAGCGCTTTCCCGTGCCAATTTTTTCAAGGCATGGACGTTCTTGATCCGAAAATGCCTATTCTCTGCTCATAAGAATTGTGCTCTCTCGGAACCACAATTATTCATTATTCATAGACATCAGGGTTGACCTGTTGAGTATAATAACCATATTTGTAAACCTATCTCAGTTTTTAATTCCAAAGTTTCCATTTAAATATTAATTAAAATTATGGATATTTTAATGTTTATTAATGTTTAATGGATAAAAAATTATAAACATTTTATGTTTAGTCTTCCCTGATACACACTGACCCGTCTACTGTTTCGTGTTGGTGCACTTTGTTGTAAGAAGATAAAGAACGCTAGTGTATATTATAGCCAAACGGTTTATTACGTAAAATACTCAGTTAAATAGCCAGTGCAGCTCAGCCAACAATCATGTGATGCGGTAAAAGGATTCATGTATGAAGTTGTCTCCAACGCAGATTTCAAAATGTCCAATTACAGTTTTGTTAATAACTTTGCAACTAATCCACCAATCAGAAAAAAATTTGTTCTCGGAACAGCCGATACAATTTTGTTCCTGATTGTCTGTCAACAGACTTCTGAATTGTGCTCTGCCCACTAATAATTATTCATAAAGGTTACACAACTTTGGCGCAACTGTGCAAATTCCACCGAACATTTAATAATTTTTGTCAATTACAAATGAAACACAAATGTGTTATCTACTTGCTGACATATTGTTTTGCTGATATAATTCAGTATTTCGAATTTATTTCACAAAAACTTACTATGAGTTTGTGAGCCGTTTATAAATACAACGCAGCTCAAAAATATAATTCAGTAAATGCGGGTGCCATCACATACTACCCAATGTTTCGGCCAAATAAGATTGAGGCTGTTTTTAGGCTACAATTTTGCCACAGATTCATAGATATAACAAACCACAATTGTTTCTATTAATTTTTTTATTATTAAAATGTAAATTTAAGCGTTTAAAAAGCCATTTATACTAAGAATTTTTATACCATAGAGATAACCACATCGAGCTCTATAAGTTGGTACTAAAGTTGTTTACTAAAATTCAAATGGAAAAATTGAGCTGCAATGGCTAAAATATATATGTATGTGTGTGCGTGTGTGTGTGCATGCGTGTGTGCGTGTGTGAGTGTGTGTATATATGTAAATAAGAAAACCCTGCGCAATTTGACATGGTATTAAGGAATTTAGATGAACTAAACAAGAATGAATGCTGTCAAATCTGGAGTAACCTAAGAGACCCCTATGAGAAATATTGATAAATCTGGAATGAGATTTAATTATGGTTTAAAAACGAATTTTCAATGTTTGCCGTAAGGATTGTTGACATTTCTATTCGGAAAGATATGAAATATGAATAAAATAATTCCAATATAGTCATTTGTACTTGGCCATCTATGAAATACCATTTCAACATTAGTTCCAAAAAGTTGGCAGTTTTCTATTTTCATTATACGACTTGGTCAAGTTTAATTTCATTCCTGATTGTATATATACTCATGAGTGCTCATTTCAGTACTCATAAGTGATGACAGAATGTTTTACATTGTGCGTGACTCAACATTCTGATTAACAGTTGACATCGTATGAAAACTTTCCCCACTTGCTCCCTACATACTACTTCTGTGAACTGCTACCTACATACTACTCTGTGTATTAATGATTTGATGTAAGTTACACAATGCATATTATCGCTCGTAAGCTCGTTGCGGAGCATCAGAAAAGGCAAGAGAAAAAAGCGGACAAGAAGAGAAGAAAAAAGGAAGAGGAAGACCTCCCTGAACCAGAGAAATACGGGTAAAACCCAGCAGTTCCACCACCATATCACTCTTATTCATGAAAAATTTATTAACCATCGGTCTTTCTTTTTTATTCTATTTGAAATTGCTAATTTTACTTAGCAATTAGAAAACTACCTTGAGAATATTGTGTAGCCAATAATCTCTATCAAATGGGGTCTGCGCTGGTGAAAGTTCATACACAAGGAGGCGCTTTTGTTTCCAGGACCGAATTACAACGGCATTATCTTTCCAAAAGAAGACAACTCTGCTGAAATAATCATTTCTAAATGGAAATTATTATATCTTGTTTCCTGTAAATCCCAAATAAATTCTAGAGTTGAAAAATACAAATTTTTTTCTATAACAAAAATATGCTGTTGGCATCTTGAAATGAGTGTTTGAACTTCACTTTTAACAATTTTTATCAAATGTTTCAATGACAGTTATTGCTATTTAATAAAATAAAACCTAATCAACATTATGTATACATTTCATAGAGTTACGAAATCTTGCAAAATGTTTTCAGGACCAAATGGCCTGTGAGAAAGCTCGACGCAGTCATCATTACGCAAAACGTTTATTTGGATATTTTGAAAATTGGACTCGTAGTCAGAGTTATCTCCCTAGAACTCTTAGCTAAAATTTTAGGAGTTGCCTCCCTTACTTTCTTGCTTTTAAAGCGAAACCATTGTTAGGATTTCAATGGTAGCTCCTTTATTCAACTTGGCCCGAGTTTTACTCAATATAATAGTATGAGATGAACTCTAAGGCAATATTTTAAATGCATTTGATGCGACAAGCTTGTAGCCTAATATTTAGGTTCAGTACGGCTATGTACTACATTATGTATCGGTGAAACCTGGTTTATTGAGATAAAACAGTTATCGGTAATAATTATGTAGGTAGTGTATAAGTTCTAAGTAAACATGATTAATTGAGATCAATATATAGTTAACTGAAAGCTATTTAATAGGTAGTGTATAAGTTTTAAGTAAACATGATTAATTGAGATCAATATATAGTTAACTGAAAGCTATTTAATAGGTAGTGTATAAGTTTTAAGTAAACATGGTTGTTGAAGATGAATTAATGGTATATGAAGTACCGTGGAAGGAACGATTAATTGAGATCAATACGTAGTTAACTGAAGGTTATTTAATAGAAGATTAATCTCGATGCTTCATGCTATAATATTTCAGATTGTGTGATTGCCTGGTCAATACTTGCGGGAAATGTTGTTCTTGTTGTGTGTTCGACCCTGGTAATAAACCAATCCCCAAGTCGGTATGGGGTAGAATGTGGTTTGCTGGGACATATGCTAATCGCAGAGTGCTGGCCATATTTGGTGAGTCGCTTAGGGCAAATCATAAGGAGTGATTGGCTTTTTCCACTTTATTTTGTTAAATAAACTCTTTTTCTCATCTTTTAGGTTTCATTGTGGGAGCTTTGATAACTCTAGTGATGTTTAGCTCTATGATCCTACTCTTCAAATCAGACTTGGTACCGAGTCTAGTGGTTATATTTATTTTGGCTACTATATTGCCATTTGGTGTTGCTTTCTTTCCCAAAGTTAGAGTTGTGCTCTCGCTGGTAATCCCTTCGCTTGCTTCTGGTGAGTATATATTACACAGTAAACCAGTGAGAAAGTTTCTTTATCAATTTATTAACACTCTTTTATAGATTTTTTATAAAATCAAGGCTTTGTTAGCTGCACAGTTTTAGAAACATCAATCATCTCTTCGTAAGCAGTTGTGTAACCTGAAATGCTATACATCAGTTTTGCCTTCACTCAAAGCAAATTTTTCATGATCGAGTCTATGTCATGACACTATTGGGCACAGTTGACGGTCACCGGGCACAACAAGACATCTAGCAAATGATGTCTGCTGTAATACCTTTACTTTCAGAGCAGGGGCAAGCTCTTGTGCTAGCGTACATGCTGATCATCACTACTAGTGGCTCAGTGGAGAACTTCAACTATAACACACAAGTGTTGGCTGTGAGCGCTCTCTGCGCCAATGAGCTCTTGATTGAGTCTTCTAAAGAGTTGGCGAGGTACTCAAAAGCACCGATTGATGGTGAGTGAAAGCACCGGCATAGTAGTAGTACTAGCTGGTAGTACTAACTAGTAGGTATTAGTACTAGCTGACATGTGGTGGTACTAGCTGACATGTGGTGGTACTAGCTGACATGTGGTGGTACTAGATAGTAGACAGCAATATTAGCTCGCATATGGTAGTACCAGCTGATAAGTGGTGGTGCTAGCTAATAGATGTTAGTACTAACTCACATGTGGTAGTACCAGCTGCTAGATAGTCACAGTCGTACTTACTAGCTAATAATATATGATGGTACCTTGACAGCTTTTCTTCTTAGCTGATATTACTTGCTTGCTAGGTGGAATATGGCTAGTTCATATCACTAACTAATTGAGTGGTACCACAGACTAGCTAGTTTGTATTACTAACCACGGATGTACCACTCACTAAATTTAAACTGTCCTAGTTCTACTACTACTGCTACTGCTGTTACTGCTGCTGCTGTTGCTACTACTGCTACGACCGTTCTAATGTTGCAGAGCTGTCAAAAAAAGCAGAAGCTGCCATTCAGGATTTCAAAACGTACGTCGATGATCAGGAAGCGAAACTGGAAGCATTTGCACAAAACTTTGATGGTCTTAGTAAGTTAAATCAAACGTTGTAAAAGCTAATCAAAAAGTCTTTGTTGTTAATTCGATGGTATGTGTGTGAGAAAAAATTGAAAAAAGTCGATGATTATTGTAGTTAAACGGCCGGTTCCATGCATTCCTGCACCAGACTTCCTTACTTGATCAGAAAATCATACAATCTTACTAGTTTACTACTAAATGGAATGCTATCAACTCGTTACTGGTTAAAATTTTTGTAGCCGACGGTTTAAAACGTTTTGAAAACTACTACGAGAAGGTTAAAAATTATTGCAAGGAGAAATATGGAACATCCGAAGAGCTCTGTGAAAGTTCTACTGGTAGAGTCGACCAAGGTCAAATAGTTAGGTAAGCAAGTAGGGCAAGTGCTGAAAATAACATGATGTAATATGTTATGTAATAAGTGAGCAACTCTTTATGAGGCTAGGGAGAATGGTATTATTATTTCTTTTGTAATTTTATAAAATTAAATGTAAAATGACTTTTGGTTTTTCCATATAACACTTAATGACCCTCACTTTGATATTTACAACATTGTTTATCCAGTGATGATATTTTATCTGGTATACCTCATGGCTTTTATTTACCGGCTCTGATAATCAATTACAGGGAAGTGCGAAAAGACGTCGACAACTTAATTCATAAACTTATTGTCGGACCTGTATCAAACTACTTCTTCAAGCAAGTTGACAGCGCACTCTGCGGTGCTAAAGGGAGAGGTATATATGTTACAAGTACTAAATAAATAGCTTTTGGTTTTTTGGTCTTATACAATTGATGTCCCAGAATAGCTTCCTCTTGCGTCTTGTTGCTATGTAGTTGTCTTCCGTATTGCATAATTAGTTTTGAAAGCAACAATTTGCCTAAATAGTTTTTCTAGTTCTGTATAATGCTGTTATTTGATCCGGTTGCGGAAGGCTGTTCTTCAATTATTTTTAAAAATAATAAATAATAATAGTTGAGAATTTTGCTGATTTAAATATGTTTATTATTATTTTAATAATGACTTTTACATTTCATGTTTTTTATTTCAATTTTGATGTTGTATCCAGTTATTATTCTTTCAATTAATTTGTTCATTAAAATTTTTTGAATTTTCAACTGTAATGCATATCTTTCAGAGAGGCAACAAAAAAGCCGTTTGATTTTTGATGGAATTGTCGGGTTCAAAGAGCAAAAAAGCCGCATCCGCTTCAAGATTACGGATGGATTTTTTGGCATTTGGTGGATTACTTAAATCTGACAATAGTTGTATTTCATATAGTATATACTTCACAAGCATATTTCAGCAAAACTTCGCTCGACTTTAAAAAAGTGATTTAGTTTTTTCCGCAAAAAAATCATATTTATTTCTCTTGAGTAGCCTATTTTTGTTGGCCGATATATAATTGCGATGGTGACAAACTAAGAGAATAGAGAATAATTTACTTGGCTCAGATACACGTAATCATAGCTTATATAACATTTGATGGCTTTGAGTAGTAATATAGGAGCAGATGGCTGTGGTATAACGCCGTCATGATTGTGTCTTACAACCAAAGAGCAATTGCCATGCTAACATAATTAAGTGACGTACATAAGGTATAGCATTAGCGCATAGTGAGTAAATGACAGATCTATCAACTTACTGCCCAAAAGTTTTTTAAAAAGTTTAGATTAGGGTTATAAAACACTTCAATATATTTTTGAAGCTTTCAAACAGCTTAAACACTAAACAATTTGAACTGTTTCTAAACCACCTGCATGATTCGCGAATCAACAACATGTTGATTTATCAATTATTATACTAGAAATGTAGATTAATTTCACAAAAAGCCGCATTCTGTTAGGCTAAGTACTAATAAGAGTGTTTGCGACCTGCTAATCAAAATAGATACTTATTGCAATGTGTTCGGTGAGCAGAGGTCGCGAATACTCTTATTGTATTCTTCTATTTAATTTTAGTGGTAACTTGCCATTAGCAAAACAAGCAGATTATTTTAGATGCATTCAGATGATTTTTAAAGCAAAAACACCCACAATCTGTGCTACAGTATTTATATCAAGTCTTTGTTCTCTGTCACAGCCAATGACTTCATTTGTAACACCGACATAGACTTGGGTGTTGATATAAATATCGATACGGAGGCAATAGAGAAGGCCAAGGACAAAGTAAAGGAAGGTTAGTTTCGTATGTCTAGGGATGTTTGGTACAACTCCCAAAATGCATTGTAATCTCATTGCTTTATGTTTGAAATGCAGAGGTAGCTGAGCAGAAAAGAAAAATTGACGAGTTTTTTTATTATGACATTGTATTCAATCGAACATCTGAGATAAATGAAACAGAGTCTACAAATTATACAACAATTATAAAGAACATCAGAGAAGAGTTGTACACCAAAGTTCAATGGGTAACCAACCTGCTCTTTCTCATAGAGTATATTCTGATATTCTTCTCTTTCTTCGTTGTGTTTGTGTAAGTCCATTATCTTTAACTAATTCAATTTTTATTAAGTTTGATATAGTTGAAGTAGAAATGTCACGAGTAGCACTCACTTCTGGGATCTCATGATTAACGGGAAATAGTCATCTTCAAAAAGAAAGCAATTGGAAACTTGTAACAGATCTAACTTTGGTAGAAGTGACCAGTCTGTAATAAAAACGGCGTTCATAAAATACATATATTTTTTTCGGTGAAAAGGATAAAAAGGGGTTTAGAGCCTTCAGAACTGTGAACTCTATATTGTTTTGTACCATCAATCGCATGACTCTTTTGCATTGAGCATTTTCACTTTTATCAATGCATTTCCTTGCAGTAGTATATTAGGAGCAGTACCCTAGCAGATAAACTTCAAACTATTCCATGAGCTGTTTATATCAATCCATGTTGTTTACATTTTTATAAAAATGACCAGACTGGTTATGTATTATATATCTTTGCACTACCTTGGTCCGCAATCTGTCGCTGGAAATGGGTTTTAAGAAATCTTACAAACGACTCGCAATAAAAAACTTCTACCCCGAGTCATTGCTATACAAAGTGCAGCAATTGTGGAAACAAAAATATGGTCCAGAGAAGGTTCAAAGTCATACTATATTCTTTAAATACTTACCAAAACTACTGAGTCCATTGCTCAAGATGGCAGAAACTAATAAACTTCTGTTAGCACTACTTCATATTGAGATGAAATGTATGTTTTGTTATTACAGCGCAAAATATTTTTAGTATTTCTCCCCAATTTGGATAATTTTATTGTTTTTCAGGGCCATGTACTACCTTCATAGGTTCCACAACAAGCTGACGTACGACAATCATTATATCAACAAGTACATAGTGGAACTGGATGAAAGGCGCCAACAAATTCAAGATCGAGAGACCATATTTCCCCTTTCACGAAAGGAAAATAGAAAATACATTAGACCGAGTGAATATGCATATTTGGCCATTTTTAGCTTTTACTTTGAGAATCAAATGTTTTCATAAATAATTTTTTTATCGGCTTAGTGGTAAAAGAACTGTTTTGGTCTATTTTTAGCTGCCTGCAGGTTGACGAAATCAGAGATTTTTAGATCAATAATTAATCTCTTACTCTTTCTACCAGTGGTGATAAACCTGATGCTAATTAACATCTGTGATCTAGGGCTATGGTATGTTTTATCCCTGATCCAGTCTGTGTTTGAACAAGAATATGAAAAAGAAGGTAACGGTTTTATAAACTGTTCTTGTAGAAAATGATAGACTATATAATATATAATTGTTGTTTTTACTCACCTTGCTGGTTTTTGTCACTTTCATTGACTATTTTTAATTGTAAGGTTTAATTTCAAAAAATTCAGGTCAATAAAATCTACGTAGCTTCTCTTATTGTGGCAAAAAATTTAACTTGATGGTATTTTTGGTTGATTCTGCTTTTTTCTCAGAGGCCGGAGTATTTGAAGTTAGCGTAGAAGGAAATGGATCTCTGTCAAAGAGCTATGACAGTATCTTATCTGCTACCAAATCTAAACGAGGAAATGAAGTAATTGATTCCGCTTTGGCCTGTGTACCGCACCCCAGTGAACCTGATTGGGAAAAATACTACACGTTGCGTAAGGGATACTGGTAACATAATGAAATCAAGCTATGAAAAAACCCATGAAGTGTTTTTATTGGACTAGTTTAATTCTATTCTGTAAATAAACTATTTGTTTACGTTTGTAAACTACCATTGCTCCAACTTCAGAGAAATATTTTGCGTGTTTGCAAACTTTATTTTGTTAGTAACAAGTTTTTAAATATAACTCGGAGAAAAAGTTCTTAATTAGCTTGCCAGACGTTTAAAAACAAAAATGATTGCTGCCCTGTCTGGAAGGTCTCCACCCTAGACAAGTGACAGCGGATTGAAGCTGTGCTATAATGAAGAAACTTTTGACGTTTATTTCTGAAAGTGCTTACATTTGTTCTTGGGGATATGTAAAATGCCATTCTAACTTTTATTCCAACTTTCACTGTCTACTTTGACAAAACGGTTAATTTTTATATTTCGGTATCGAACATTGAAACGGTAGTTTATATGTCACCAAAAATAAATAGAAACACTTCCGGGGATGATTGTCAGTTTTTTTCTCTTTCACCTAGTCTACATTCATTCCGGGCTTGTCCACGTTCATTCCAGCTATGTCCACATTCATTCCAGCTATGTCCACAGTCATTCCAGGCTTGTCTACGTTCATTCCAGCTATGTCCACATTCATTCCAGCTATGTCCACATTCATTCCAGCTATGGCCACATTCATTCTAGCTATGCCCACATTCATTCCAGCTATGTCCACATTCACTCCAGCTATGTCCACATTCATTCCAGCTATGTCCACATTCACTCCAGCTATGTCCACATTCACTCCAGCTATGTCCACATTCATTCCAGCTATGGCCACATTCATTCTAGCTATGCCCACATTCATTCCAGCTATGTCCACATTCACTCCAGCTATGTCCACATTCACTCCAGCTATGTCCACATTCACTCCAGCTATGTCCACATTCAGTCCAGCTATGTCCACATTCATTCCAGCTATGTCCACATTCATTTTTATTAGAGTCCATCCAATATTACAGTGCCAAGGGGTCCCCATCTTTCTGATACCAACCACCCACTGACGTGTCCGTAATGCAACCCAAGCAGGTCCCTCTGCTCACCAAGCCACTCTTTGACTTTATTAAGCTATGGGAAAATTTGCACTTGTAACTTTGTAGGTTAATAGAAAATGCAACAATGTAAAATCAGGGCAACAGTAAAACATGCGTGATATATGAATAAGTACTACATCATTTTTTATCTGACAAGTGTTTTTTAAATTATCGATATTTGTAGGTAACTTCCTTATATATCTGTTACTGATGGCAATATTCCAATCCTACATTCTCAGGCTAAGACACATAATATGCTGCAACTTTTACCCCCAGAGAGCCCGAGAGAGGGCTATATTTCTTTACAATGAAATAATAATGCAAAGAAGAACCCTCAAGTCTCTGCTGAGGAGGTCAATACGCCGTAGAAGCGGCGCAAAGACTGTTGGAGATGATGTGAGAAAATACATATTTGTTGTTGCAAGAAATTGAAAAATATTATTTATTATAAATTCACTTACCGACAGCAAATCGATGATCTGTCTTGTGATCAGCATGATGTTTGCTGCAGGACGGATTGGTCACATTGTTAATGTATTACTGCAGATTTACTATTGGTTAAAGTACATAGTCAATGATCATCTATATTATACATAAAACGGGCAAGCATATTTGAGAAAAATACTCCTTCCTTCTAGCAAGTTATTTTTAATATATTAGCGAGCGCACACGCCGTTCACACACATATAGAGTGATTGACTAAAAGTGGGCGCAGTTTGCGTGTTAGCTTGATGTATTTGAATTATTTATAATAGCATAAATTATCGTTGACATAGTTACTTTATCATTTGCTGCAGATAACCCGTGATCTGAAATAAATAATCATTGACCACAAATGTTTAATCCGCTACAGATAATCCTTGGCCACATGGTTATTGTGTTGTCTGCTGCAGATAATCATTGGCCACATGGTTATTGTGTTGTCTGCTGCAGATAACCCTTGGCCACATGGTTATTGTGTTGCCTGTTGCTGATAACCCTTGGCCACATGGTTATTGTGTTGTCTGCTGCTGATAACCCTTGGCCACATGGTTATTGTGTTGTCTGCTGCAGATAATCCTTGGTCACATGGTTATTGTGTTGTCTGCTGCAGATAATCCTTGACCACATGGCTATTGTGTTGTCTGCTGCAGATAATCATTGGCCACATGGTTATTGTGTTGTCTGCTGTAGATAATCATTAGTCCCACTGGCTTTCATTGCTGTAGATATCTATTGGTCACTTAATTGCTGCCTCACTTCCATTGGTGCGACCAATCATGAACAGTCTCGGCTATGCGCAAAAGTACTGCATTGGTTGTGGCGTTGCTGGTAGAGTAAATGACCTTGAGAAGTTTATTCACTGCACCAACTATGGCTGTAAAGGTAGAAGTGTTGTATCTCGGGCTTCCATTAAAAAGCATGCACTATTGGGAGTATGTCAAAACCCACTTTCGATTTTATTTTCTTATGTTTTTACCAAGCGCTAACTCGTTGCTTTCATTATGATTAGCCGTATACTGTAAGACATGCTACAATGACCTCAACAACCTGTGCACGGCTTGCATGCATCCAGTCCAATATGGAGACCCAGGAGACGTCAGTGAGGAAAGAGATTCTAGGTATGTAATAGAGTATAAAATGGTAATTTTCTGTTTTATTTTCTTGCAGCGGATCTCATAAGCTTTGATTAGAGAACAAAGAGACAAATATTATTCTTTGTAAGCTCTCGAATGATAAAAGTCTAAATTTTTGCCACAGCAGCGGATATAGCAAATTATATTTTGAATTTATGGTTAATGTAACTTCACCTCTTTTGGCTAACAATGGCCACCAAAATTTTTTATTTTTGTAGTTCTTCAGAAACATCTTCAAAGTCCTAATAGTACAGTGTACTCCTGATATATCGAATCCTGTTATATCGAAAATCCGGGTATATCAAACAAACTGCATCAGTCCCGGCTGAATGCATTGTAATTACTTACTCCTATATCGAATGATTTCTTACATATCGAACAATAAATTGCAATATTACACACTGTTAGAATGGCTTCCATGGGGGCTGCCATCTTGGAATATGAATGTCAAGGTCTATCATTCCAATTAAACACTCTGTATCGGTGGTATAGTTCCGGTAGGTCGACCCCATATTATTATTGTTGTGATAATTGGTCCTTATTGTAGCTAGAGAGCATGCCCAGGCTATCCTCATTCAGTATGCACATGTTGTTGTTGACTTATTTCAAAATGTGGGGAGAGACATTTCTATCTATTTACAGGATTATTATTGTCACTGTGTGAATTTAGAGCAATAATCATCAAGAAAGGAGTCAGGAAAAGTTTAAGAAGCAGTACACTTACTTACTACTGCTAATAATTTTAACTAGACTACTTAAAACAATTAATTAATTAATTAATACTCACACTCACTGCTTATTATTATTATTATATTATTATTATAATTATTATTACTTCTTAAAAATTTATTATTTATTATCCTATTAATAATGATGTTATTTTTTAGAGAAGCCTTATTTATTATTGTTATAACAACATGATGATTTGTTAATAATTGTTATTAATAATAATGATAACAATAATAACAATGACAACATCAATAACAATAAATAATAATATCATAAATAAATTAAATAATAAGTAACAGGTAGTAGCTGTTACGTTTGTTGTTATAGGTGGTTAGAAGTGATCAAACGAACATAGTCTGACAGCAACTTAACTAATACAATGATATACAACAAGATGTGCTACCAATACCTACATCATCATTGAATAATTGTTGTAATTCTCAGCTGCAGCACCATTAATTAATTAATAATTAACTAAAAACCACAATCACAAAAGACAAAATGCTTAATATCCTAGCTTAAATACATGTAATAGTAACTTATTATGTATACATGAAAAAGTCCGACGGTCATGATTTTATACATCAAACATCTCATATATCAAACAAAATTTTATGGTCCCCTCAGGTTTGATATATCAGGAGTACACTGTATATAGCAGAGAGTCACAAATTGTACAAATTTTAAATTCAGGTATTTGGTATGGTGGCTCATAACGTTAGACGGTTTCGTTTTCAAAGCATATGAACGGATTTGAAATAGTCCAGACGGTTTGCAAAGCGTCTTTTACATTGAAAATAATTGGGTAATTGTAGTAAAATAGCCCAAGAAACTATGTTTAAAAACGTGCTTGTTGGTTATAATAAATTAATGGTCGGCCTCAGCAGCTGCGGGATTAATGCTATAAAACTGTATTTCTTGTCCAACAATTGTAAAATCTGCAAACCGTATAGTTGTCTTGCAAATAACTCAGACGGTTTAAAAATGATCCAGAAAATTACAAACCGTATGGACGCTTTAGAAAGAGTATGAACTATTTACAAACCGTATGAATTATTTTGAAATAGTCTGAACTGTTTTAAAATAGTCTAAACTGTTTTGAAATGGTTGGAAAAGTTTGCAAAGCACATGGCTTTTGAACCAAAAGCGATCGTCATCATTTTATTTATAGCTTCTATATAACTTTATCAACATAGACGTCGATCCAAAGACATAGAGCAAGTTAATTAACCGTATAAAAATGTTGTTGAATATAACCTCTAAAACGATTTTTACATTTACAGTTGGGTTGTGTTTATTATTTGAAATAATTTAAAGCAAATAATATTTAATAAATAAAAAACATTATTTATTTATTTAAAGAAAATTCAACTGTTCAGTGTTTAGGAGAAACATTATCCACCATAAATGGACTGTAGATCTATGATCAATAGAGCGAACCAGCAAATCGGCTCGGATTTTCAAAGCTCACGAACGCTTTCACAAAGCGTTCAGAAGTTTTTCCATAAGTTCAGACTATTTCAAATTCGTTCAAACGGTTTGGAAAGTGTTCAGACGTTTTAAAACACAAAAGGCAAAACGTTCTGAGCCACCATAATTTGCAGTGAGCTGTAGTTGGCATTGTTACCCAGTTCTAGAATATTCTGTTGCTAGCTAAAGCTCATTTGTTGGTATTGTTTACGCAGTGACGATGATGAAGAAGCACTGAAAAAGCCCAGAATGTCTGTATCGGTTGCCGATCCAAAGTTGATTGAGGTACAGCAGAAGGGAGAAGTCATCGTTGACTTATTGAAAAAACTGCATGAGAGAGTGAGTTGTGCCGCTACTAATATACGACCAATCAATGATGGTATTGTATATTGACAGCAGTTGCTGACTTTACTTATATCGTAATATAGGAGCATCCTCTGGCTGCCCCTGAGTCAGACGAATATGAATCTAGTTACTACTATGGACCCGATGGAGACCTGCAGCTGCCAACTAACAACAATGCATATACAAGTGATAACTCTTATTCTGATAGCAGTCAATATATGGTTTAGTCTGTGGCATAGAGCTGCTCATCGCTCTAGTGTTTATTCTAGTTAGCTGCCAAAACTCTACAAATTGAATTATCTTATGCTGAACATAAATAATAGATTTATGAAAACCTTTGGCTATCAGTTACCTGTGTTGATTTCTCCCTCCGCTCATCCCAGGTAAACAGAGAACCTCCCTCTACCTGTTTGAAGTAGTAGCCAGTTGAATGGCAGCATGGGTGGTAATGTGTTGTGACAGGCTTATAGTCATACTGTATACACCATGGTTTACATTCTAATATGCTGATGGGAATGTAAAAACAGAGATCTCTAGTGCTGATGCTGGAACAGCCTGCAACAACTGCCTAGTAATGAAGAGAAAAACTGAACGTGGAGGCTATTTTTGAAAATATATTAATTTATTCCTCTATGGATTAACAGATTTATGAGCTGTTTTATACCAAATAAAGCTGCAGAGTTATATACACTCTAGTGTTTGGTGATGGCAATCTTTTAAACATGCTTTGATGCAATTAATTGTATCATTGTGAGGGTTGTCACCCCTGCTAACCTCTGTACTGCGCTGATGAGGCAACAAATGCCGAAACAGCCGCTGTCCGCAGTTTATTACTAATAGTTTCATGCCTCTCTAGTGAGGGGCAATCATCAGATAAAAGATGTTAGCAACATACAATGTTATATACACGGTTCAGTAACATAATTAGATGGCTATTGCTACAACCAAATGCAATCTCTGCTCCTGGGAAAAATACTACATTTTATGCAAGCCAGAGCTTTCCTCCTTAAAGGTTTGGTTTGGGGGTAGTCGGACATCGAAAATCTAACACAACCATCAGATTCTCCGATGTCTTTTGTGTGCCCATCACAAATTTTAAGTCCATCCATCACAAGCCATGTGGCAGCTTGTTTTGTACAGCAGCAGTTGATAGCTGGTTGAAAAGCATTCTTTTATAATGCAGTGACATCGTGACTGCGTTTTTCCTGTGTACTACTAAAATTTCTGCTATTAGCCAATGAGCATTTAGCTACTGAGCATTTAGCATTTAGTAACCAGTAGTAACCAGTAGCATTTAGCTACTGGTTGAACTTCCGAAAAGCCTTGTCAACATAGTGTTGCATAATTGAGAATAATTAACTATTTATTACTCACAGATGCGATTGAAGGATTGGAATTAGTGAATAAAGCCCTAATACTTTGATACAGCTCATCGAACTCAATCTACAATAACATTTTGACTAGATAATCTGGTTAGTAATACTGTACAGGGTTTTGGGTGTTGTGGTAGTCATGCACCTGTACAACTCCCCACAATTACAGTGCAAAATCTGAGTGGCTTATTCGGCCCTTTCTAAGAGTCAGTCGGTGCTATAGTGGTCGACTTGTCCATGTCGAATATTGTGTGAGGCGAAATGCTTGGCGCCGTACTTCGGCTAGTGGGAATACGCAGCAAGGGGTCGAATTGACCGATCACTTTTTACCAAGGTTTCTACTACACAGATAGTCGATAGTGCAAGTCGTAGTCTGTTATTTGTGCTCTTGCTTGTGCTATCCGCTGTAGTCAGTGTAGTTGTAAACAATATCTGAGAGTCAGAGAAACTCTGCTTTATTTTATCGTTACAAACATTTAAATACAAGAGGTAAACAAAGAGATCGTAAGTCACGCCTTACTTGTTACCAAACAATATTACATTACTATTTCGCATGAACTGGATAAAATAAATAATTAGTAATTCTGAAATATATAATTGTTTGTCTTAAAAATATCTAGAGTAAATAATTCGATAAAAAATATATACATGTATGTGTGGTTGTACATGGGTTGCCTAGTGGCGAGTGTTCGTAATGGCGTCCTCCACAATACAAGTAGTACTAACAGTTTTACACGGCACTTCGGACGTGTAACCAATCACGGCCCAGTAGCCAGATGCTCTTTGGCTAATAACAGAAATTTTAGTAGTACACAGGAATAACGCACGTCACGATATCACTGCAATATAAAAGAAGGTTTTTCAACCAGCTATCAAATGCTGCTGTACAAAACAAGCTGCCACATGGCTTGTGATGGATGGATTGACTTAAAATTTGTCATGGGCACAGAAACGACATTGGAGAATCTGATGGTTGTGTTTGCTTTTTGAGGTCAGACCACCCCCAAACCAAACCTTTAAACAAAAGAAACAAAGTAGTAGTTGCTTGTAGACATTCAGCCAAGTTCTTATTGAGAAGCTCTGTGACTTAAACCACTAATTATAAGCAAAAGCCATCTAATTACATTACTGAATGTGTATATATAAAATTGATTGTATGTTGCTAACATCTTTTATCTGATGATTGCCCCTCATTAGAGAGGCATGAAGCTATTCGTAATAAATTATGTTTTAACTCAAACTTTTAGATTTTATTGAAATAACAATTTTGCTCTGTTTCATACATCGAGCACTCTAGATTTGAGTTCTTCACTTGCATATATATACAAAAGAAGTTAAAACACTCCAAATCTACAAAAAATGTAGAGAGAAAAAGTATTTGATACTAAATAAGTAAAACCCTAATTACTACGGTGTTAAAACAAGTGCTGAAGTACTCACAGAAACAATTAGAACTACATAAAAAGCAACATCAGCTAGAAACCTAGATAGAAAGTGCACTGGGAAAATGACCTAGATCTAATGGTGATATAATCAGATGAAGAGAAGAAAGGCACTCTTGCCATAGCGAAGTATTGTGTAAATTAGTCTAACAAATGTCATTGCACTCACTGGCATTAACTTAAGCAGGGCTGTCATACATATAATACAAAAACAGCAATGCATATTCCAGGTAACTTGCAATCTACTTTTTTCGGTTCCTTTTCTGTGTACTACTTTTGCACTACGCTGAGTAACTGCACGACCTCTCGAGTTACTTTCATAAAAAGAGAGATGGGATAACTGGTGTATCAAAAATATAAAAAAACAACAGAGCGGAGTGAGTTGCTGAGCAATGCTAATTAAGCAATCCCTGTACCAGGATTTGCTCAGACATGCACACAGGGACATGGATCAAGCTTCAAACGGAAGTAAAAAGCAACTTGAAAGTCAAGTACATACACAAGCTGCGAAGAACAAGAATTTAACAGGGATATTTACAAGTAAGGTACAATGAATAGTGGGTTAGGAGCGATATATAAACAGAGAAAGTGGGCTAGGAGTCATATATAAACAGAGAAAGTGGGCTAGGAGTCACATATAAACAGAGAAAGTGGGCTAGGAGTCATATATAAACAGAGAAAGTGGGCTAGGAGTCATATATATACAGAGAAAGTGGGTTAGGAGTCATATATATACAGAGAAAGTGGGCTAGGAGTCATATATATACAGAGAAAGTGGGCTAGGAGTCATATATATACAGAGAAAGTGGGCTAGGAGTCATATATATACAGAGAAAGTGGGCTAGGAGTCATATAAACAGAGAAAGTGGGTTAGGAGTCATATATACAGAGAAAGTGGGCTAGGAGTCATATATACAGAGAAAGTGGGCTAGGAGTCATATATACAGAGAAAGTGGGCTAGGAGTCATATATATACAGAGAAAGTGGGTTAGGAGTCATATATACAGAGAAAGTGGGCTAGGAGTCATATAAACAGAGAAAGTGGGCTAGGAGTCATATATATACAGAGAAAGTGGGTTAGGAGTCATATATACAGAGAAAGTGGGCTAGGAGTCATATAAACAGAGAAAGTGGGCTAGGAGTCATATATATACAGAGAAAGTGGGTTAGGAGTCATATATATACAGAGAAAGTGGGTTAGGAGTCATATATATACAGAGAAAGTGGGCTAGGAGTCATATATATACAGAGAAAGTGGGCTAGGAGTCATATAAACAGAGAAAGTGGGCTAGGAGTCATATATATACAGAGAAAGTGGGTTAGGAGTCATATATATACAGAGAAAGTGGGTTAGGAGTCATATATATACAGAGAAAGTGGGCTAGGAGTCATATATATACAGAGAAAGTGGGCTAGGAGTCATATAAACAGAGAAAGTGGGTTAGGAGTCATATATACAGAGAAAGTGGGCTAGGAGTCATATATATACAGAGAAAGTGGGCTAGGAGTCATATATAAACAGAGAAAATGGGTACGGAGTCATATATAAACAGAGAAAGTGGGTACGGAGTCGAGTTCCAGTGCAATTACTGTGCTTGATAAGCCAGCTACTGACACTTGCATGTCTCACAAAGTCACCCGTGAACGCATGCAGTCACTGGGAAGATAGTGCCAACTAAGAGGAGAGGAGAGTCACTCGCTAAACAGAGCAACTCTTCTACAGTCACCCCCTCCTCTAAACCGCCACTGACTCCGCTGGCAGTGAGAGCTGTCAACAACCAGCCAGTCCCACCGGTACCCATCGAGGACTTGATGCCCTTCCAGCGCAGACAGAGAAGTCAAACTGTGTCTCTGGCGCCAGTGCTTGTTACTCCTCCTGCGCCACTGAAGAAAGATGAGCCTTCTTCTTCAGCCCCTACCCCAGTCATGCTGATAGTAGATGTAGCTGCCTCCCGCCCCTCATCACCCACGGTGACCAAGGAAGTAGTTGCTCCCCACTCTATTGGAAAGAAGCCTCCGATTGCTCGTCGCCTCCTCCAATGGATTGCTCCCTCCACAGAGAAAGCTATCCAAAAGCAGCTCAAAAAGGTACAATGCAACGTCTGCCCTCTTGTAAGTTCCAGGCGAAAAACATGCGACCGCTCTCCGTGCATGTGCACCAACACTCTGTGCGGTACTTCTGCCGCTGCCAATACTCTAGCAGTAGCAGAGATAGTTTTTAGGGGCATCAGAAGAAGAGAGGTGGTCCAGAGGACCCCGACCACGACCAACGGTTAGGGTACATTTATGCTGTGGATGGCGAGAGCTATCCTGTCTTCTGCCAGTACCAGAAGTGGACGGCGCCTTCTGCTTTTGACCCATGTAAGCCTACGCAGACAAGTAAGGTACCACCTAGAGCACCTTCATCAGTCCCTACAGTCATTGCTCCACCCCTGCCGGGACCCTCTACTCCACAGTCTAGAACTGTTTCATTTATGGACATTCCCCTTGCAGGCTACTGGATTCCTAAGAAACCGTGTACGGTGACTGCTCCTTGTCCCGAGGCATGGCTGTAACCCCCAGTGTTCCTTTCCCCTGTCTCTACACCCCTGGTGGTGTCTAGCGTGTCTTCACCCCCTGTTTCTGCTGCACTTTCTTCCATGAAACCTCCACCTAGTGGAGTTGATCTGTCGGTACGCTTCTTGCAAATAGGGCGAGGTGGGTCGCTGCCATCGAAGCGAGGTGTGGCAGAGTTGGAGGCTCAGCTCCAGGACCTCAGGATGAGGGTGGTGTCTGGTGTACTATCAGACATGGAAGTCGCCGAGCTCAGGGCGGAGGCTGAACTCCTGAAGGGAGAAATAGCCAGTCTCAAGGACGCCACTCAAACGGTGAGAGGCCAGCTGTTTTATGGCGGATGCCCTTCCCCCTTCTTCTTTTAGCCGCATTGATTGTGTGCCACACCCCCTCTGTTGTTCATACGGCTGTGTGAATCCCCCTTCCCCCGTTTCAGTAACTACTCTCTTGCCTGGTAATGGGCCCCTCTTTCTTCACTCCCTCTGCCGGTTGTGCAGATAGTGGTTTTCTCTGAATACACATAGTCTTGTGTCAAGGGTCGTGCAATCCGTATGCACCTTTCTTTCTTGCTAATGCACATGGTCTTGTGACAAGGGTCATACGGTTGTACGCACCTCTTCTGGACTGCAGGGTTCTGTAGTCGACAGTCTCTTCTTCTCTCGAGACTCTCCTTATATATATATGTATATCTATTTACTCTCTATATATATTCTCCGGCCCCCTATCTTATCCAGGCCACCCTATGACTTGTTAGCTATCAGTATGGAAGTACATATAGTTTAAGCGGCATGTGTAATGGAATTCGCCTAGTGAGGCCTTGCAGTTAGATAGTGTGCCTACTGGCTTGATTTACTAGTGGTGCACACATGAGTGAGCAGTGGGCTGAGAGCGCTAGCTGGACAAACACAAGCTTGTTTGGTTGAAAGCACAAATACTTTGCACAGATGAAGAAGACGATCCAGGCACCCTTTTTTAGTCAAGATCAAGCGCTGAAGATTACGAGTTACGGACTGATGGTTTGACGTCATTTATCTCCATTTATAATTAACACTTGAATATTGGCGGCTAGCCAATTCTTATTCAGCCAGCTATCTCGTAATTCTTTTATGATTAAGCCAACCCATTATGATTCATCTTTCTGTTTCGCTAGCTATTATTTAAGCCAATCATGTATTACCATTTTTCACTGCTATCCTTTTCTATAAAAAACGAGGCAGTTCTCCCAACGCTCAGAGTTGTTTTAGATTTGCTTCGAGTTAGTCAAAATTAGTTTTAGCTAAGGCTGAGATAGTATCTAGTCTACAAGTGTCAGAAATTGCTTGTACCGTCTTAGTGTTGCCTAAGAGTCAAGTTTTTGTACGCTTGTAAGGAATATTTATCCGGCAAGCTCTTGTGTTCTACTAATACATTATTGTTAATCTGAAACACGTGTATTTAGTGAGGTCGGTTGCCTGTATCACTATTGTTTGCTAAATAACATTCGGATCTGTCTTATATACAGTACCTTCTACAACAAAGAACCTATACTACCATGCCGGTAGCGCTTGATATTCGTATTAATTGCCTTCCACAGAGAGCCTATGCTACCAGTCTGCTAGCCCTCTGTACTACCGTACTGCTATTGCTATACAGTACAGGCACTTTCTAACAGTTGTCGGTGAAGGTTTCTCAGAATCACAGTAAAATCATTTACAATCGCTCAGTTCCATCTTTGAATTTAAACACTTATAAACATGATAGTATTGTAATAAATATAGATATATTGAAAGTGTATAATATATTTACGTTTATAAGAGGAAATTGTAAAATGCATTTTGTCAATCATCAAACAGTAATAATTATGGTATAACTTGTGCTATTGGCTGAAATCTATATACGCAATATTAAGA
This sequence comes from Cryptosula pallasiana, assembly GCA_945261195.1. Classification (NCBI taxonomy): domain Eukaryota; kingdom Metazoa; phylum Bryozoa; class Gymnolaemata; order Cheilostomatida; family Cryptosulidae; genus Cryptosula; species Cryptosula pallasiana. The sequence continues at coordinate 7,942,171 of OX183130.1, read as the reverse complement.
AAACGTCTTCCTGTTTGCCCGTCATTCCAATTGACTAAATACCTAAACTGCTGAAGCAAAAAAACTGCATCTACCATATCGTGGAGGTTGAAATTTGTCATTTGTTCTCAAAATGGAGGTTTTTGCAGAATTAATAATGCGGGTTGTGACAAATCCCAATCGCAACTAGTATGCGATAGTTGGAGTGTCAATCAAGCAATCCTGTTCTGGTTTATAATTTACATCATTTCCTGTCAGTACGTATAGATTTCAACATTCCTTCATAACGTTGTTTTTGTTAGTTAGTTGTCTCATAGTGAATGTTATTCGCCAGCACACTGTTCTACTTGAGTCTCTATGAAGTTAAAAAGCACAGCTAAAGTGGGGCGAAATGGGACAGGAGCAGTTCGGTTGGCATAAATGAGTATTACAGGTAGTTAAATATATATGAGACCATGAGGGTGTACTACCACAGTACTGCCATCAATCACTAGTTTGCTCTGTCACTCACTCATGAAAGTTGTACTACTTGCAGAGTATTTATTGTTTGTCGGTCACTCACACGCAGGAGCATACAGAAGTTGCGTAACTCTGCTACACTACATCACTTTCATTATCAACTATTGTACGCTAGGCTTGAATGAGCCAACATAATATCCTAACAACGATTATATATAATCGTTGATCCTAATCAATGCATGTTTGTTCAAGTTCAGCTATGAGGGTTTTCATGCAAGAGTCTATTAACGCCACTTACTGAGCAGTGTCTGTTAGGTTCTCAGACTATTTCTTACAATAGTTGAATCACATGCGTTTCTATTGCTCACATTCACTCTAGCACTCACTGTGTACAGTAAAGTTTGCTGCAACAGAAGGAATACATTATCAATATGGAGAATCCACGACCGCAATATGTACAACAACAACAACCATCTGTTGTAGAGGTTCCACCTCGTGTTTTGACAGATCAGTTCAAACAGAGTCTTCTATCTCAGATGAGAGTGCTGTCTATCCTTCAGGCTGTCGTTGGATGTTTGTGCATTGTGCTTGGGGGAATGGTGACCGGGCTAACTACTGGCAGCTATCTTTTTATCAATGCTATTACTGCATTTACTGGCGGTGGTATCTGGATAGGCGCTTATTACATCATCGTTGGAGGAATCGGGATCGGAGCTGTAAGATGGAACTCTAAATGTTGGATTGTATCTACAATGGTACTTAACATTCTCGGCTCCTCTTTATGCTGCACCACTCTGGTAGGCTTGTCATCTTCGAGCATAGCAATAATGGTACTTAATGGAAGAGGAAATATTACGGATGGGGATCCAGAATTAATCTCTACGGTTCTCACTTTGAATTGTTTATTGTTGTTGTTGGCCATAGCAGAGTTAGCAATCACCATCTGGAGTGCGGTGTTATGTTGTGGAGCTGTATGTAGATGTTGTAAACCATCTCAGATGAGTCCACAATACTATCCAGCGCAACAGCCAATGATGTATGGTGGAGGACCAGGTGTGGTTGCCTATCAAGGTCAACCAATAGCTGCTCAAGGGCAATACGGCCAACCAATGGCAGCTCAAGTACAGTACATCCAAACAATGGGCGGTAAAGGACAGTACATCCAACCAATGCAAGGTAAAGAACAGCACATCCAACCAATGGGAGGTCAAGGACAGTACATCCAACCAATGGGCGGTAAAGGACAGTACATCCAACCAATGCAAGGTAAAGAACAGCACATCCAACCAATGGGAGGTCAAGGACAGTACATCTAACCAACGGGAAGTCAAGGACAGTACATCTAACCAATGGGAGCTCAAATACAACATGTATAACCAACAATGACTAGCCAGCAGTTTGCTATAAAATTAATCTACAGAAATGTCACAACTTAATTTTTTAACAAATGTTTCACATTTATCACGTCACACAAATGAAACTTGTTTTAAGTGTTTTTTAAGATATACCTCAACAAAAATCAATCTTTTTATTATTTTACATAGCCTTTATACCTAACATAACTTTAGTTATATGTTTAATTATTTGTTATTAGCCATTTCCCGAATAGTTTTTTGTACCTTTCAATATATGTAGAGTTTTTACCGATTTTTCCTGTAATAAATAAAACCACATGGTCAATATTTTGCTGTTAAATCCACATGTAGTCATGAATGGACTCACTGTGTCAAAAATGACCAATGGCAGGCTGTAATAGGAACTAATTGACAACAAATAAAATCCTTGTTGGAATGGACATGATCTTGGACTACCAGTGCCAAGCCTGAGTTTGCAAGCATAAAGACCTGCTGTTACGAGAGTTGAGAAATATTGTTATTGGTTATTGTTACTAACAGTTTCCATTTCAAAAAAGCCTGCATCAAATATTGGCAGAAATTAGAAGTTGTGTTTTCTTGAATAAGGATGACACAACTTCAGCAAAATTTAGATTCTATGGTTTTGATTAAATTTTGGTTACCAAGCATTTTTGTCATCAAGAAATGCTAGGTATGTAATACCATCTGCCATATGTTATACCAAACTATATATCTGCCATATGTAATACCAATAACATATCTGCCATATGTAATACCAATTACATGTCTATCAGATGCAATACCACTTACATACCTGTTAAGCATTCTGATAATTCACCTGTGACCAGTCACATCGATTGGAGTGATGCTCCTCTTCCACTTTTCTGTGGTCTCTCAGAGGTTTGCTGACGAGAACCAGGTAAAAACCACATGAAACCATTGTCTTTGCATACATTCTGTAGAACCACCCAGAATGAGACAGCCCTCTTGCCTGGCATGTCCAACCAATAGGATTCATCTTGATGCCAAGGAGTAGGTACTTGGCTGTGAGGGACTTCAATGGCACAGTTAAGGTAGACTGTAGTCTTTTGTCAATGAGGGAGGGAGACAACTCACATGACTCCTCAATGTCAGCGATCATGAGCGACATCTGACACTTTAAATGTTTTTTTTATTGTGGTAAAAATAAATAATACTAATAAGATGGATGTTTAACGCAGGAGAGCAACACCATAGGCTCTAAAAAAGTGATATCATGAAACGATCATGAAACAAATACAATACAATGATTGATTAAAGTTAATATGAATTACATATTTGACTGATGCTTGGAGATAAAGCATTCATTATTGGTGAAAATGTTTGCATATTTCTATTCTATTGTCAGCGAGTCATTGCGCAAGAGGAAACGACTCCGTGTGAGGGAAATTTAGGATTAATTTTATGGGAAGTTACCTCTACAAGTATTTAGAACAACACAACTGGGTACTGCGGTCGGTAGACTTGCAAAAATGATACAGCTCAATCAAGGTAATTTGAGGTAGACACAAAAACTTCAACAGCATGTATCCGAGTTTTTTTTGTGTTCAATTTGTTGTCAGCAATTTACAATAATATTGAAAATTTATTGTTGTGGCTTTCAATTCTTTTTTCCTGATCTTTTAGAATTAAAAAATTAAAGAATTAAAAAACAAATACGTAGATTTCTACTCCCTCTTCTTACTCACTCTAGTAGGTAATCTATATACAACACTAGCAGTAATGCACGCCTTAATTAAATATGCTCACAGTTGCTTTATTCCTCCTCAGCTAAACTCTTTTTTTACCATGTCCATTTCAATCCCTTCCAGTTTCTTTCTCAGTCAACATAATCAGAGAAAAAGCAGAGGATTATGTTGGCACAAACTTTATTTAGATCTGTGTTAATATTTACTGATTTGTTGTTTTGTGTTATTACTGAAGCCCCTGCTGCAGACAACCAACGTACAAAATGTGTACTCTGAGAGAAAATGGTTTGTGTCATAAACCACAACGTGAACTGTGACCACCAAATCATCTGCAACTAGCAAAATGCGTCTTTTATGATTTCTCTCCCTTGACATTGATGAAAGTACATGAAGACTCAAAAGTTTTCAATTTGAGAGTATTTGTCAGGTTTAAGCTCTTACCATACATATAAGTGGTCTGCTGGAATACTTTTACAGTAGTTGTCATTCCTCTCAACGGAGTGATTTAGACGTATATCATAGTGGAATAACAGACTGTCCGATAGACAAAGAGAGAAAACGATTTTCTTTAAGTTTGTAAGTAGATGGATTAAAGCTACACTAAATGATGTCATTAGACTCGGACAGGTCAATATTTAAGTGTATCAATTTAAACTTATTTACCAAAATATCGATTCAATTATTGAAACATGTTCGCCAATAGCTTTCAGCAGTTGCCAATGCATGTATATATAGAAATATTTACAAAACAGTTGCTAATCAGCATTTGCCAAAAGAAAAGTGAGTGTCGTATCTATTTTTCGTTTCTATGGTTACTGCATTCCTGTAAAGTCACACGCACTGCTTTCTAAGCTCCAGTCAACAGCTAGCTGTGGGTACGTTACTATTTAGACACTGTTGCTATGGAGAACCCATCACAACAACAACAACAACAACAACAACAACAACAACAACAACAACAACAACAACAAAAACAACAACAACAACAACCAACTGATGTAATGGTTCCACCTCAGGTTACAAGAGATCAGTTCAAACAGAGTTCTCTATCGCGGATGAAAGTGCTGTTTATCCTTCAGGTTGTCATTGGATGTCAGGTTGTCATTGGATGTTTGGAATTATGCTGACTTTCTTAACCTTTTTATTCTCTTACGATTATGAATTTATTACGGGCTACTTCAGCGCTGGTATCAGGATTGGTGCTTACTTCATCGTTGTCGCAGGAATTGGAATTGGAGCTGTAAGATGGAACTCTCCATGTTGGATTGCGTCTGCCATGGTGCTTAAGATAATCAGCTCCTCCCTCTTTTGTCCAACTCTGGTTGGCTCATGTTCTCCAAAATTAGACATGAAGGCAATCGATAGAAAAGCAGGCTATGACATATCTGGAGTTATCGCTTTTGTCAGTTTATTGCTGTTGTTGTCCATCGCAGAGTTTACAATCACCATCTGGAGTGCAGTGTTATGTTGTGGAGCTGTATGTAGATGTTGTAAACCATCTCAGATGAGTCCAAAATACTACCCAGTATCTCAATATCATGGGAGACAGGGTTTAGTGGGCTATCACACAGATAGACCAATAGAACTTCAAGTACAGTATGCCCAACCAATGGAAGCTCAGGGAAAAAAAGGACAACCAATGGGAGCTCAAGAACAGCCCACAGTGCAGGATCAATGACTAACTGACAATCATCATCTCTGTCATGTGACTTTCTTACCAAAAGGACATCAATAACTGATTGAGTATCAACAGGATTTCTAGATAATTTCCAACTGATAAAATACCGCAACTATTTCTGCAGAGTTTTCATGTAAGATGTTAGTTTACCTGCAGCTGTGTGTCAACTTGGGTATTTTAATGTAGCATTTAACCATCCTACCAATCAACCTGCTTTTAAACTAGCTTTGTTTGTGCAGTATGAATAACAATAATCTAATGAACATCCACAGAATATGTTATCAAACGACAAACAAAATTAGTGTCATGTCCCCAGAATGAGCAATACTAGGTAACCAACCGTATGCATATTGTAGTGGATTTTACTAGTCACCATAAGTGTCCACTACTTTCTAAGCCCCCCCCCCTCCCCGATAGCCTGTAGGTTTCAGGCATGCCTCCTACTAGCAATTAACAAGTCTGGTATTAATTGCAAGCAACATACCTGCTCATACAAGCAGTAGAACCATTATTTCACTATACCCGCAGAGGGTAATTACTACCCTGGCCCTGGGTAGCTATTCCAGGACGGCAACAAGATGGCTGACATGGCCTGAGGAAACGAATATAGCCTAAGGACCTCTAGGACCCGTACGCAGGAGCTTACAATCCTCAGAAGTGGAGAAACCAGAATCAAAGGCCGTAAAAGACCAGGAACTGCTGGAGAGAGGAATACCAAGCTACTATTGGCTGGAATGCCCATAGACTCCACCAATTACTTTTGGGCACCAGTTTCAATTAACTTATTGGAGTTGTTTTTAGTTTTCACTAAGTCTGCGCACACGTTGCACCACATTCTGACATCCTTATAATAGCCATTAGATGGCCAGAATGACCAAAAACGGCTACACTGAATAGACTAGAACTATACTTATGCCTATACCGGCCCTGTAAAGAGCTATGCCGACCTATACCGACCCTGTATGCAGCTATACCGACCTCACTGGGCCGGCAGGAAGTGAGTCAATGTAGCCTGAGAACTCAAAAGTAGCCTGGTAAAAGTAGGAAGCCATCTACCGGAGATTTTCACCCCTAACCCTTACGAAAGATGGAGCACTAAAGCTAGCAAGACCAAGGACCAAAGGAATGAATGTGATTGGTGCATTAGCCTCTAACTCCACCTACTACTACAGGGCGCTTATTCCCTGTAACCCCATATCATTGTTCTTAGTCGTTATGTATTTATATACTCATATTCATTGGTGCATGTTGTAATGTTATTCTGTGATTGGCTATTCACTTCCTGTGCATCGCCTATAAAAGGCAGAACTGTGTCTGTATTTGTCAGTTGTAATGAGCCCTTTGCTAACTTGTTTTATTCTGGAGAAATAAATGCATATGTACTCGTCAGCACTGAGTTATGCGTCTGAGCCGACGGCTCCCCACTGGTTGTAGAGTTGGAATACTCTATCTGGCATTCGTTCGGTACATCACCGACCCTGTTGTTGCAGTAGGTTAAACTAACCACTGGTGGCAGCACACTACCAACCTCAGCTAGTAATTTTCAGCCCCCAAAATCCACTACATTATTTACTTATCTATTATTGGCTAGTATTTTTATACATATTGTTATTGGTTAACTCTTGTAATTCTTATGCGTGATTGGAGTGTTTGGCAAACTAGGTCAAACACTTCCTGTCCTCCCTTCAGTTCAGTGCAGCACATTACAGGAGCTCATTACATGTAATTGTTGCGTTGCCACTTGTTATTCTTACAAGAATAAATGCTCATACTACTCAAAAGCGCTGAGTGTATGTCTGAGCCACATAGGTGATAAAAAATAGGTAAGTATTACCATAATAACTGCAGTAGAAGATTGAGTATCACTAACATATTGTTTATCATTCACAAAATCTATGTTTGAGAAAAGGTGACCTTTACCATCACTTGCGATATGTTCACTACCACTTCTCTGGTTTTATCATAACCTATTAGAATAAGGTTATCAGTAGCATACGCTATCACTCACTTTCCAACTGCTGCTATCACCTTGACGCGGGGTGTCTATCTAGCGATGTAATGTTTCAAGTAGCCTCAGTTGGGTTTACAGTCTAAGGCTACCTTGTCCCTGTAATGTTTCAGTTATCATATTCTCTTGAGCGCTTGATATGACCAGTACCGTTTAGTAACGCAAATCGGAGTTCGATAAAGGATACTGCCACGATGGAGAACCCATCACTACAATACGTACAACAACAACAACAACAACAACAACAACAACAACAACAACAACAACAACAACAACAACAACAACAACCAACTGTTGTAATGGTTCCACCTCAGGTTAATAGAGATCAGTTCAAACACCGTTCTCTATCTCAGATGAAAGTGCTGTCTATTCTTCAGATTGTTATTGGCGGATTGTGTATTATATTTGGGGCAGCGCTGACTGGATTAAGTTCTGAGAGAGATTTTTTTTATGGCTACTATGGCTCAACTGCGGGGTATGTTGGCGGTGGTATCTGGATAGGTGCATATTACATCATCGTTGGAGGAATCGGGATTGGAGCCGTAAGATGGAACTCTGCGTGTTGGATTATGTCTACAATGGTACTTAACATAATCAGTTCTTCCCTCTTTTGCTCTACGTTGGTTTATCTCGCAGCTGGTGGAATATCCATAGGCGCTTCATCTAGAGTATATAATGACTATGGGTCTAACAATGAACTGGTAACTGCAGATCTGACACTGAATTGCTTATTGTTGTTGTTGGCCATCGCAGAGTTAACAATCACCATCTGGAGTGCAGTGTTATGTTGTGGAGCTGTATGTAGATGTTGTAAACCCTCTCAGATGAGTCCACAATACTATCCAGCGCAACAGCCTATGATGTATGGTGGAGGACCTGGTGCAGTCGCCTATCAAGGTCAACCAATAGCTGTTCAAGGGCAATACGGCCAACCAATGGCAGCTCAAGTACAGTATGTACAACCAATGGGCATTCAACGACAGCCTCCAGTACAAGTTCAACCACAAAGAACGACAAACTAGTGGTTTGCAGACAAGTTGAACCGTCTAAATCATTCCCAATAACTAAGTGCTGGCGTTTGAATACTAAGGTTCTCACTATAAATTAAAAACTAACACTTTGTCAATTTGTTTACTAACAGATCCTGCTAGCTATTAAAGGTTTTGCACAATGTTCAACGTGATTTTTCCTGTTCTTGATCAGCCATCTTATCTAGAATAAATAAAATTTAAACTTAGTATCAAAGAATCTGTTTACCCATATTTTTATGAGGCATGGGGGATATACCAGCAAATAATCATAAAACGAAATAGCTGTAACCCATGCTATTTTTTTGAGATACTTGTTTGCTGTATTTAGTTAATAATTTTAGTTCAAACATTTCCATAAATATCATAAATACAAAATTTGCATTTTTTTTAGTGTCACAAATCTCAAAACCATTCAGTAACATTTCATGCGAGTCAGCTTCTCATTTGAATTCCTCTCTATTGAATGAGTGAGAGACTGCTAGCTATTTCACACTATTACCACAGTACTATGCACTGTTGGCCTCAACTGACTACTTGGACCCGGCATAATCTTCCACAAACTACTGATAACAATGTTCCCTTGAATGATAATTGATTACTTTGGCAGTTGTTTTTCTAGTAGATGCTTCCTGCCTTGACCTACTGCGCCCACTAGTGAGATCAATAATACAGCAATCACGATCTTGGCCAGTTGTTGAGTATATTAGTTTTAAATTAGGCGTAAATGTTTATGTCAACAGTAGCTAAAGGTGTGGATATGGCGGTAAAGAAGGCTATCTAGTCTGGAAATACTTTGGCAACAATGGCTTTCATTACCTCCTAGACAGTCATTCACGCGTATTATTTAAGCTTGCTCTCAGTTATTCAATATAGTATCTATTCATACTGAGTGAAACCTCACCCTCCCTTGCCTCTAATACTCAAACAGTTCATCCCCCTGCCCCCAGTACCCAAACAGTTCACCCTCCCCTGCCCCTAATACCCAAACAGTTCACCCTCCCCTGCCCCTAATACTCAAACAGTTCACCCTCCCCTGCCTCTAATACCCAAACTGTTCACCCTCCCCTGCCCCCAGTACCCAAACAGTTCCCCCTTCCCTGCCCCTAATACCCAAACAGTTCACCCTCCCCTGCCCCTAATACTCAAACAGTTCACCCTCCCCTGCCCCTAGTACCCAAACAGTTCACCCTCCCCTGCCCCTAGTACCCAAACTGTTCACCCTCCCCTGCCCCTAGTACCCAAACTGTTCACCCTCCCCTGCCCCCAGTACCCAAACTGTTCACCCTCCCCTGCCCCCAGTACCCAAACAGTTCACCCTCCCCTGCCCCTAGTACCCAAACAGTTCACCCTCCCCTGCCCCTAGTACCCAAACAGTTCACCCTCCCCTGCCCCCAGTACCCAAACAGTTCACCCTCCCCTGCCCCCAATACCCAAACAGTTCACCCTTCCCTGCCCCTAGTACCCAAACAGTTCACCCTCCCCTGCCCCTAATACTCAAACAGTTCACCCTCCCCTGCCCCTAGTACCCAAACAGTTCACCCTCCCCTGCCCCCAGTACCCAAACAGTTCACCCTCCCCTGCCCCCAATACCCAAACAGTTCACCCTTCCCTGCCCCTAGTACCCAAACAGTTCACCCTCCCCTGCCCCAATACAGTACAGTTAGAGCGAGTGGAAAATCTCTTCATCATTATATTGCTCATCTTCTCCCCACTTTTGGGCACTCCTCTCTAGTTCTCACCCACCACATTGCTCAATCCCTCATTGTTTGACTCTTGCCCCGCTCTACCCTGTTTATCTCTCCCGCTCTCACTTTTTCTTCTTGCTCAATTTTGAAGATGAGACAAGAAGACAGTGTGCTGGGACATTGTGGCCACTATTGCTACAACTAATTTAAAAGCAACGTTATGAAAGAATATGGTAATCGATACATGCTGGGAGAAAATAATGTGATGTATAAACCAAAATGGAATTGGTATTTGTCCCTCAAACCATCTGGTATCGCAATATGTGACTCTTTGGGATTCGTCTCCACCTACATTATTGCAAAACATTATATCTACAACTAACTTCTACTTGAGGCCATTTGCCAAATTGGTCCAATGCACCGTTTGTACAACAGTTTTATTTTTTCTCAGCATTGCGGATTAGGCATCTATCTTTATGTACATGGACAGAGATCACACACAGACACACAGATAGACAGACACACAGACAGACAGACAGACACACAGACAGACAGATGCTTCGCACATTTATATGTTGATATATATTAGAGCTACAATAAATGATGTCTTTAAACCCTGACGAGCCAATATCTAGTTGTGCAGTGCACTAGACATATACATTCTTTTAACACAAAAACAGTTCAATCATTAAAACCATTGGCTGAAAAGTTTTCAGCAATCACCAATGTTATATATATATATATATATAACAAATTTAACATCAAATGGAGAATTCTATTCGATGCCAGAGCATATTCTAACACAGATAAAAATGCCACCTTTGTACGGCTGAAAATTTTTATATCATCTTCCAACCAGAGTTGTCATCCCTCAAGAGCAGGAAAGAAATTGTCACCACTTGCCGACACTCTAATAAATTTACTCTCAGCCAGGCGTAGCTCTATGCCCTTAGTCATTTTCAACGCCCATGCACTTTTACCACTCCATCGAGTAATAAATAACGATCCTTGTGTACTTAACATTTTTAGTCTGAGCTTCTTGTTTCCTGTTCCATACTGCATTTTTGCAGTTGAGAGCCGACCTGATGATTGCGTCTAGAACTCTTATTTTTACACCTTTTTCTAGGCACATGAAACAATTTGTAGTCATCCAATAGTTTTACCATCTTTTACTATTTTACCTCATATATCTATATCTATATATATATATCTATATCTATATATATATCTATATATATATCTATATATATATCTATATCTATATCTATATCTATCTATATCTATATCTATATCTATATATATATCTATCTAATATATATCTATCTAATATATATATATATATATATATATATATATATATATATATATATGAGGTATCATTGCGAGGGTTGTCACCCCTGCTAACCTCTGTACTGCGCTGATGAGGCAACAAATGCTGAAACAGCCGCTGTCGGCAGTTTGAGTATATATATACATATACACATTTAGTACAACGTTACATATACATATCCAGTACAAGGTTATATATATACATATCCAGTACAAGGTTATATATATACATATCTAGTACAAGGTTATATATATACATATCTAGTGCAAGGCTATATATATACATATTTAGTGCAAGGTTACATATATATATATATATATATATATATATATATATATATATATATATATATATATATATATATATATATATATATATATATATATATACATATCTAGTACAAGGTTATATATATACATATCTAGTACAAGGTTATATATATATACATATCTAGTGCAAGGTTATATATATATATACATATCTAGTACAAGGTTATATATATATATATATACATATATATATATATATCTAGTACAAGGTTATATACATATATACATATCTAGTGCAAGGTTATATATATATATATATACATATCTAGTGCAAGGTTATATATATATACATATCTAGTGCAAGGTTATATATATATATATCTAGTACAAGGTTATATATATATATATATATATACATATCTAGTGCAAGGTTATATATATATACATATCTAGTGCAAGGCTATATATATATATATATATATATATATATATATATATATATATATATATATATATATATATATATATATATATATATATATATATATATATATATATGCGTATCTAGTACAAGGCTATATATACATATCTAGTACAAGGTCATATATGTCTAGTACAAGGCTATATATATATATACATATCTAGAGTTGTTAGTGAATGGATTATTTTACTCAGTTAACATAAATCGAACATTAAAAGAAAAGATTTGGAAATGTTTTTACAGGAAGTATTTCTAGTGCTGCCATCCTACCTGCTACAGAAATGCGGTGAAAAGATAAATGCAAACAATAAACTTTAAGACATCAGCAGTTAGTTATGCACAAAGATTAAAAATTAATTGATAATCAACGCATTAAATGAAATTTTCTATAAGACATAATAGGAATACAAACTCGGGGAAGATAATTAATGGTTGCACACAACTGTATAGTGTTGATCTCTTTGCCGCGTCTGTTGAAGTAGGAGTTGTTGTTACTTGTTATGCACAATACAAAAAGGATGGATAACTGCTCAAGTCTATACAATACTAGATAGCATACGTACACTAATACAATAAACCAGTCAAACCGATCATAAATGGAAAAAATGTTAATTTTAATTTTAAACACCCATTACTCTCAGGTTCATCGTTTCTAATCTGTCTTCAGCTGCTCTGAGCTTTGCAGTCAAATCTGTAACAAGAGTGGTGGAGATATTTAGGTTTGGGACAAAGCCATGAAATAAAAACTTGACATTAAATAAAATTATATTTAACTGTAAGCAAACTGAATAACAAAAGAAAATGTGTAGACCGTTATATACGTAATACATGCATTAGACATGATATTTATTTTTATTTTCTGCGACATTACACACGCATATATAATGATTAAATAGAAAGACATTTCTTTTTCATGGATCATTTCTCATTCATAATAACTCCAACAGCTTTTGAACAACTTTTCAAGTTTTTCACACTTTGAAACCAGCTCGACAGTGAATATGTAAAGGATGACGCACGCACAGCTAATGGGTAGAGTGAGAAGGAGAGTTGAGAAACAGCAAAAGGTAGAAATGGCTTTATGGCAGCAGAGTTTGACACCGGTTGGCATCCATAGAACAAGAACGATATGTGACTATGTAGCACTGTTTCATTTTATCGCTTAATTGATTTTAAGGACTTTAACGAACAAAGACACAAATAAATATAGTTATATTAATTTATGACAGTCACCTTTGTTCTCTAGTTTTACTCGTTTGTTTAGCTGTAAGGATGGCTTTTTTGGTTTCTTTCAAGTTTTATACAGTAACAGCTAGTTCATCAATCAATGTTCTATGGTGTTTTTTTTAAAACAGTAGAATCATTTCAAATTGATTCACCATTTATACCAGAACCACCTCAAGTAACTCATTGTACTATCGTACTAACCTTCAATTTGTTGATTTTTTGCTTTCTCCATTTGCTCAAATCTTTGCCGCAGTTGACAGTATTTGACCTTTAGCTCTGTATTACTAAGTTCACCACCTGCACCTGCTGTGATAGAGAGAACTCGGGCTAAACCATTCTTGGACGTGTCATTCATTTTATAACCACAATAAATTATTTTACATCAATTCTGCTGTAAAATAAGATTCTCTGTTGATGTCGGCATATGATAGTTGCTGCCAGTGCATAGCATCATAACCCTTGTACTAGAGTATGGAGATACCTCTTCACAACATCAGTTTGGGAAGAGGTATCTCCATACCCATGATGCGGAAGGGAAGGAAAACTTGAGCTTATGTTCATGTAGCTTCAGAGTGTTTTATTCTTTTCATTTTTTGTGTTGTTGGAACAAACTTGATAAAAAAAGCATGAATCACAAAAGCTTGGTTTCTGTTCAATATTGATTTCGGAAATTGTTTGTAAATAAAAATAAATATATACTCGGATTTTCTTTCTTTACCGGTTTAATTAATGTTTCTTACCTCCTTGGGAACAAACGGATTCAGAGAATGAAAAGTTATCTGCTCTTCCTCCTGGTTGTGCAAAGTTGAGACTTGCTGAACGCTCTAGCATGGCATCTTCATAACTAGGAGGTGCTACAATGGCTAAAGTATACAAGATGCAACTCTTGTTATCGCAGGCGGCGCAAATTCTTTTCAATGTCTATATACATATTTGAATAGGTGAAATGTGTGACTGTCTGTTTATTTGTGCCTTTGTCGCCCAAGAAGGGCGCCTAAACAGCAATGCTTGGTTCACATTGTCACCGATTGCTACGGCGATAGTGGGAATTGTCTTATCGCCGATAATATGATAGATATGAAAACTGCTGTAACTGAGTCATTTATAAATTTAAGTTCTTTTCAATGATGTAGGCAGAGAACAATCACAGCAAGTCAAGTTTTAGTGATACCAGATGATGGCGTGTCGAAAAAGTAGACATATTCATGCTGGTTTATTTTTGTTTTTTGCTGGTTAGTCGTTTCAGTAATGACTGCAATGTGCCAGCACACGTCTTCCTGCGTCATCTTTTACATTGAACTGAAAAACAGACAGGTAGGGATAAATGGAGAGGGTAGGATGAGGCAGAGCTGGATCAGCGTGAGAGTAGAGGAAGGAAATCCGACTCGGGAAGGCGAAACGAGGCTAGAATAAATTGGACAGGCAATGCGGAAGGGCAGACGGCTAGTCAACTTGTACATAAAGTATTAAATCAAACAGAACACTTACTTGTAATACTTTTTAATAAAAGATTTGGTATGGCAGACGAAGCATCATTCCTATTAGCTTGATCAAGCACAGTTTCACCTTCTGAATTCTTCATGTACACCAACCTCTGCCGTTGGTAGATCTCCAGGCCATCCAGTAGATAAGCTATTGTGTCCATCGCTTCTTGATTACTTTTTGTGACGAGATGATGCAGCACAGTGGTTCTGTATGATTCGGTTTGTCTTTCCAGGATTTCGTACTTTTCTGAGGTATTCAAACCATCTACCATACACCTCAACAGCACAGAGTGATACTTGGGGTCCTTGCTGACTGCTGCCTTGTGCGTAGCTAACAAACCGTTTATCATTGTAGACATCAGAAGACGAAATCTTGAATATGGTGAGACGTTTATCAATAGTTTTTTTAATTTTTTATAATCTACCCACGTATAGCTGAGGTAAAATTTGATTTCTGTTCTCAATTGACTAATTTTTTTTTCTGACATCATGAAAGTCAAACAAGTTTAAGTTGAGCGAAACAATAACAGTTTTAGAAATTGTGTTTTGTTGCCAGAAATAAAAATAGTTGTGATTAGCCTAGCTCTTGCCATGAATGATTACACTATTATGCTTCCAA
Organism: Cryptosula pallasiana; assembly: GCA_945261195.1. Lineage (NCBI taxonomy): Eukaryota > Metazoa > Bryozoa > Gymnolaemata > Cheilostomatida > Cryptosulidae > Cryptosula > Cryptosula pallasiana. The sequence goes on along the minus strand of OX183130.1, from coordinate 7,926,839 downwards.
GACAACTACTAGGTAGAAAGCAGCTACCAGTGCAAGCCAAAATATAATCCATTAAGTTAAGAATATAATTGTGGCTTTCCATAGCAGTAAAGCTTATTAGCTTTTCACCTGATCCAAAATTTATTACGATTAGGGGAGCAAAAATTAAATAAAAGATTATGTAACAGCTCTGCGGACAAATCATTGAATCACTAAAAATTTAGACATCTAGAAGTCAACTCAACACCTGCATTCCTTTTGGTTGCTTTACCACCAGAGGGGGTATGGTATGCGTGAACTAGAATTGTAAAAAAATTTTTGATGAACCATGGCTAGTTTAGTTGTAAAGAAATTATGTAGCAAAACTTTTGGGGTCTGACTGAAAGTCCTGCCATATCACACTTCAACAAAGTTATTTTGCTTTATTTCAGTAAGCCACCTTAGCAGGAGTTTTAAACATCATTATTTTGATTGGAAACCACTTGGGTTTGAATGTATAAAGAATCATTGGCAGCAGCTGACTACCACAATCACTGCGTCTATCGCTGACTATCTGGGGATTGTCTTACAAAGCTGTTTGGCCTAAATAAGATATAGATAGCCTCTGACACTGCTAGTTTTAATAGATAGAAGTAATGCAAAACAACATGACTTGATTTAAAGTAACGACAACCTAACTACAATGTACAACATCATGTGTTCTTTGAGACTTTAGCGAATGGAAATGAGAGTTGTCTTTACTTTATGTAAATGAATGCGTAATAGTCTAAAAATAACACTTTACATGTGCATTGATAGGCATCAGAGTGTCCATGTGATACATGAAAGTAAATTGGGAGAAGTAAAGATCTCCTTTATAATAAATGTATTGGGCCATGACAAATCAGTTGCACCAAAATAAGGGAGGCAACTTCCGAAATTATTTGCTCACAGCATCATTTGTGTGAAGTCGTCTTCTTTTGTACTGTGAGCTAACATCTTGCATTACTTTTTTTGTTTTCACCCTTTTTGAAACACGTTTTTTTCAAGTTTACTATCATTTTTTGAATTTTATTTCGCCAGCGCGCGATGTAGCGATAAGGTCCATAATTACCAGCATTGACCTTGAGAGTTATCAGACACCAATGACTGTTGTAAGCATACATTTATTTGGTGCGGTTGTACAGTGGATAAAGCCATCTACCAACATTAATCTGAATAATCTACTATTAAGTGTTACATATTGAACAATGATTTGACTGAATCATCGTATCAGGTCAAATAGAACTTACATGTAAGAATAATTGATAGGGGTGTCTTAACTACCCCCTTACTATGTCATATGATAGCGTCACACAAACTAAGCTATGGGGATTAGCTTTGTCCCTGAGAAGTAGGAACTCCATAGAATTATCTCCCAGTGGTAGAACTCGGCAATTTGTTAACCATGTACAAATGGTGACACGGGCAGATTTTCTTTTAATAACTACTACTTTTACAGTTTTATCCCTTCACAAACAGCATATTTGGTTAAAATCATAAAACCAGTTGTATTAGAGCGGAAATCTTTGCCGATGATACCATTTTTGTAGTGGACAATCATAAACCAGTTGCCCCCACCACCAGCTGTTCATGTTCTATTTAACCAACAGTTAGCACTCTGCAAGGGGAGATAATTCTATGAGTAGGTTTATCGTAATAAAAAATATGGACTAATAAAGATTTAAAACAAATATTTTCTTCAGAGCACATTATGAGAAAATTATAAAAAAAGTTTGTTATCATGACTAGACTGGGTGAAAATAACAAAAAAATTACAAATATTTCAGAAAAGAATGATGCAGCCCATAGAAGGGAATTCAAGGGGAGATAATGACGTATTGCACACAGTTCTGCAAAGCAACCAGATAGATATGTGTTGTAGGTCTATCAGACGGTAGAAGTTGTCTTAGATCTGGTATCCTTGTGGCACACGTACTCTAGTATTTCTAATCTGCAATACACAGAGGGTAGATAACTCCAATAATGGGCAAAGAGCAATACAATAATAAACTAATACAACATTAAACTAACCAATCAGGTGTTGAGAGGGTACATCACTTACCTTTAAACATCGACTCCTAACTGCATCCTTTCTATCTTTTCTTCAGCTGCTTTGAGCTTTGCAGTCAAATCTGTACAAGCAAATTATCGTAAACGCAAGTCATTGAAAAGCACATGGCAGAATGGTGACTAGAGTACATATAATGCACATAGAGCAAACAAAGACATCAGTATTTGTTTTACCAGGTGGAAAAATATCAGTTTATGAGTTATTTGGTAACCTAAATAAATAATTTACTGAAGTTTGCATGAAAACTTATTTTTGTGGAATCTCATTCTTTTTCAATCTTTATGGACATCATCAGGTTTTTGCGACATTAAAAACTGTAAAGTGATCACTAGCAAGTTATTGGACATCATTGACGTTATAGCGCTCCCACTTACACATTTTTATATTTAGTCTCCATTCCAATTTTTAACTAAGAAAGGGTTATGTGCATTATAATATTCATTATTATTATTATTATTAAACACCAAATAATTATTTCACCTTAAGTGGTGAGCTCATTACGAATGTTGTGGAATTTTCCAGAATAGTAACCGAGAAAATACCCATAGGAGTGCTATTGTTAGGTAAACATGCAGCATATGCGGCTCACTTGCCAGCAATGATCTAGTTTATCGACCCTGCAATACGTGATTAAGGCTAGTTTCCTTATCAAGTGATGCAAGTACGTGATGCAAACAGTAATAAACAAGTTGAGGTCACGCGAAGTGTTTTGGTCAATGAATCATTTAGAGGACGTTTAGTAGTTGCTCCACTAGCTATGTCGCGGATCCATGCGTTAGAGACCGCTCACACAATTAAAGGCATTACTGTCACATAATAAATGTAGAAACCAACACCAACCTTTAATTTGTTCATTTTTCTCACTTTCAATCCTGATACACATGTCCTGTAGCTGATTGTATTTAACCTGAAGTTCTGTTAGCCTTTGATCACTACTAGCAGCTGCTACAAAATAAAGATCTTGGGTTAGTTATTGATGAGAACATCAACTAGTTTATTTACAGCTGAACATACACTTCGTAAAGTGGTACCAAGTCTAGCCCAGGGAAGATTTCTGTAAAGGCCACAGAAAGTAGTTTATCATCAACCTTACGAGTCACAGTGCATTTTAAGGTTCCAGAACTTTTGACCTGACCTGCCTGATCTTCATGAGGTACAAACCAGCAATTGCGAACCAATATTAATACATACAAAGTTTTATCATGCAACGTTTGGCGGTTACACTAAATAGTTACGTTTGAATAAATTTAATGAGAATCTTCAATTAATACGAAGTCTACACAGATTTACCCTCTAAATATGGGCTGCTTTCTCTAACATTTTTAATGGACCCCAATAGCAGGTTATACTTCCTAGGGTTTCACAAAGACTAGGATTTTTATGGTGCAAACCAAGACATCTGACAATGTTTCATCAACTCTAAGACACGCACGGCCAATAGGATTCACCTTCAATGGTCTTTTCAGGACAAGCCGGTGCGAAGTTGTCTGCCCTTGGTGGTGGGTGTGTCATTGCTTCGCTTATTGCTTGCTCCAACAGCACAGTTCCATAACTGGGAGGGGCCTCTACAGGTGTAATATACAAAGTATAACTGTATATAGTGTTACTGTTGTATGTATAGACATATAATAACTCTATGCACAGGTAAAAGTCGATACTGAGTTGTCTTACCTGCACCAGGCACTGCTCCACTTCCCCTCGGTGGCGTGATTGCATGATGGAAGTTCTCAGGCTGCTGAGGCAATGCTGGTGGGGCCGATGGGACTTCTATCAAAAAATATCCAATAGATTTTTTATTGTACACAAATCAAACGCGATAAGTGTAAACACTGCAGTAAAGATTTTGAAATTCTTTTATACAAACAAAAAAATTATCAAGAAAGAAGATTAATGAGTAGCTAGGTAACGGTTGAATTTAAAAAGCGCAATGCAAATATTAAAACATTATCGCCAGCTACAGACAAGGCTAATATTTTTTGTTCTTTAGCAACACTGCAATGATCAAAAATCATCTCTCTCCGCCCATTTTCGCTATAGCTCTTTAGCATTTCACTGTTTTTGTATAATTACTATCAATCGGAATCAAGAGGCTTCGGGATTGTTTGAAGCAGCCATCTTGAACTAAGCTTTGGTGATTGTAAGCAGTGACAAGTATACGGATCTTTCCTGAACCATTTAATAAGTACATTTACCTGTTGTTCTTGTCGTTTTTTCTATAAGAAGATTTGGTATTGCAGAAGAAGAAGCATTTTTATAGGCACGATCGAGGACAGTTTCACCAGCTGTATTGTTCATGTACACCAGCCTCTGTCGTAGTTGGATGTCCAAATCATGAAGTAGGTAAGCTATTGTGGCCATTATTTCAGAGCCATCTTTTGTGACAAGGAGGTGCAGAACATTGTTGCCGTAGGGTTCATTCTGTTGCACCAGGAGATTGTACTTCTGCTCTGCAGTCAAATCGTCTAGCATGCACCTCAACAGCACTGAGTGGTGGAAAGATTCCTTCAAGGCTGCAGCTTTGTGCATAGCTAACGCACCATTTTGTCTTGTAGCGACAAGAAGTCCGTACTTTGATTGTGGTGAAACTGATTGCAACAGCTTTTTTAATTTTTTACCACTAGTAAAAGTAGTGTAGATGTAGGATTTTATCTCGGCTCTCAAATCACCGAAAGTTTTTTCAGCCATATCTTCTACAATAAATGAAATCAATCAGTTCAAAACTATAGCACAATACTTATACTTAAACATTATTATCATTGTTTGTATAGTATACCCATTCACTGACTCACCTAACTGATTGATAGTGTAGGAGCGTAGTTAGTTGTAGTTTTGGGAGACGATAAATTGTGATTGTAAGTACTATTAATCGCAGTTTAGTCAATGGCTCGCCAGTTATTACTAGATTACTATTCATATCGCAGCCTTGTTTATGCAAGCGCAGCAACCTTCAAATGATCATCGCTGCTCAAGCGCATCGCCATAGGCTCCGCCTACTTTTGGTACCACAGTTTCTTAGTTTCCATTAAAAGTTTAATTATTTCTAGCTTGGCCAACTTTTTTTGACCAGAGCTCTTCCAGAGCCATTACTTGTCAATATTGAGTATTTTCTGGACAGTCAAACTTTTCATATACATTGGGTGTATGTATCTACAGCAGAAATGTTTGCATTCACTATTAAAAAGTCTTACTGTATGCTAATGTACAGTGCTGTTTGATTTGACACAGACTTTTGTAATTGTTTTAACTTTTGAAAATTCAAGAGGACGGTCTGGGTGAGTAGGTGTTCCAGAAAGGAGTAGAAGACAAAAGAATGAAAAAATTGTTGAGATATATGGATACATTAACATTAAACACAACTCATTGCCGCAACTACTAGAATACCAACGTATGCAATAAACAACTTACATGCAAATGTATGAAAATAAATACTACTAGTGATTAATGGAACGTACTGAGGTACAAATAACACATTCTTAGCAAAGTGCACAAGTGAGTATAACATCAGTTGGTGAGCTCATCTATGTTATACATGCCTATTCTCAATATGCTACGGAGTCGAGAACTGCTGCATCAACAGATGTTGGACATCTTAGTTGTAAGGCGAGAGTTTGTTATTTAGAAGTCTCACTTGCATATAATGATGGGTTTTCAATAACATAAGAAAAAGAAGATACGAAAGCTTTTTGCAAAAAAAGTTTTAATAAAAAACGAACTTTTTAAATAATCAAAGGCCGTAGGTAGGCGGTCCTTATTACACAGATGATAACAATTTGCACTTTTGAGTTCGGCGCACCTTTTTACTGGCAAAGAGTCATTTGAATGATCCCAGCGCACTGCAGGCAGCTCTTATCAGGTAATTTTTCTCAGGGAAGTTACATCTGCTGAACATCTCGCTTGTTTGAACCCTGGATGTGACATCAGAATGCAGAATTCGGGACGAATTATTAACAAAGTCAGGGTGCTTTCGGTTAGTAATCGCATCTACTGATGCGTGGTCAGGCATGACCGTACGCGACGACACCTTCGGCAAGGCGTCGTATAATCCCCCTGCTAATCCATCACATCCGATATTCGACGAAGCGACAGGCCGTCGTATTTGGGCAGGAATGTTTAGAATACGATGGCAGTATGCGTCGCTGTTCGGTGATATGCCCATAGACGTAGGAGTCTATGGCATAGGTGAGCGTAGTCCGAAAGTTGCTCGTGCAGACATATGAAAGGTGAGATGTCCACTATATTCTGATTGCGTCCAATGCAGGCAGCTATGCTGCCTTTCCTTTTCAGATTGGCACAAAACCAAGGGTTTTCTCTTCATTCACTGCCAGTTAACTTAATCCATTTTTAGTACCACGACAATGGCTAACTCACAGGAAAACTTCAGCCCTGATTTGTTTGGTGAGTATGGTGGTGGCATGGTTCCTACAACAGTGGGCTCCGATCCACTGGAAACACTGCTGAGTGGTCAGGAGCCCACTGTGACTGTTGTTCCTACTACTTTTTTGGCATGTTGCTATTGTTGTTGTTGTTGTAGTATCATCATCTTCTTTATTATTATTTGTTATTGCTACTGTACTACTATCATATTATTATTAATAATAATATTATTGATTGTTATTATTAATTAATGCTGTTGCTGCAATAATGCTACGAGTGTTGTTGTTATTATTTTAACAATAATAACACACGTATTAAACAATGCTATTATTATTATTATTTATTACTTTTTTATGATATATATATAATTAAATATATATAATTAATTTAATACTTAATTTAATAATAAAAAAACAGATGTAAATAATAATAATAAATAATATACATACACACACTGTACCTACGTAGTGTGGAACATGGATAGCTCAAACTCAATCATTCGGTTTAGTCCCATCACATTATAATCCGCATGGCATAACTCAAACTCTTATTTAGCTATAATATAAATATAAAAAAAATAATAATAACTGAAATCGAAACTGATTTTAAGTAAACAATGGTCCTACATGCCAACAAAGAGCTACAAAAACCAGCTACCTGATATGATCAACTATGATTTCTCTTTGCACTTCACATGCGCACAACAACAAATCATAACAAAAAACTGTGAACCTGTAAGTTTATTGAAATAAAAATAATAATATTATTATGTTATTATTATTTATTCTTCATCATCATATATAATAATAATATATTTAAAGTAAAATAATTTGTATAATTTAATTAACAACACACACACATTGATAATAGAATTCTGAAAGTGATTTGTATGATCATGGCTCACACGTGCGTACTAACCAAGTATAAAATTTAATAAATTATGAAGGTTTGTTGTACAAAAAAAGGGGTGTCACGAAATAAGAATGTGAAATGTGCTGCTACTTGTGTGGTGTTACCGTGGTCACATTGGAAAAAGGATTGAGACCATAACAGACTGTTTAAAACAATGAAAAACCATGTTTTTTTTTATTTTTACAAATAATTCCCAACACTGAATGAATGAGATATGTATATATTACGTAGTTAGCAATAAAAATTTATAAACATGTATAATACATACACAGCGAATCACTTTGTCAATGTAGAGGGTGTACTGGTGCCTGTTGTCTTGTGCTTGTTTGCATTAGTGTATGCAACGGTGATGTTTAAAAGTATGCTCTTCTCTGTTGCTCGTTAGATGACACTCCGGTAGATACCCAATCTTCCACACACTCATGCCCAGACACGCTAACACATAGAGATGAATCCCAATCATTGTAAGCAACTATCTACTTTCTCGTTCATTTGTGTATATTTTGCTGTGCCCTAATTGTGCACAAAGTGAACCAATTATATTCTTAAAATTTGCAAAATATTTCAACACAGCAATCATATTATTACTATAAAATTTTTATTGCAGATTTTGTAGTACTGGACCGTATCCGTCGGAGCCCAGCCTAATTCACGGTATGTATTGTTTCTGGTAGTTTTGATGAAATCTTATTCACTTGGTTATGAACAGTCTTTCGCTTTTCTCAGACATTTTCTTTGCAACTGAGCGCCTGCAGCTTGAATTCTACAGTTGTGCGACGCTATATGTATAATGTTTGGTGATTTCTAGTCAGTAGGATCATAACTTGCAGATGATTAAATAAAAATGATTCACTTCAGTATTTTTTTAAATAACAAAAGTATTTGTGGGCAAATGGCAAGCACAGTTGAGCTTGAGGAGTCATGCAATGTATACCATGTTGTAATTTGAATAGGCATACCATACTGTAGGGAGTTACAGATTCACTCCCAGCACCCAGGATTTGAACTCAGACAGCTTGCTGTTTGAAAATCAAGAGGGCTATTGTAAGTTGATTAGTCAATATGAATTCTCACTTTTAATGAGAATTGATTTTAACATCCAAAAGAACACATGTCAATATCTATTGTAAGTTATGGAAGAACCAAGTTAATCTTTCTTGGCCTGTACTTGACATCATTTCAGCGATAACTGCATTGTGCCATAGAAACAACATTGTAAATAACTACGGCTGTCTATTAATTGAGTTAACTAGAAGATTAATCAGATTAATTGAAAAGCTATAATGGAGATGAATTATTTAAACCATAATGAAAAATTATCCACTAATGCATCTTGCTATTACTCTTGGATACGACGAAACTGTCCATCTCTTTGGAATGCTTTATTGCAATGTCTTGCAGCAATTGTAACTTGGAAAATGGCCAATACAGCTCCTTCCTTCTAGCACAATTTATCAATTATTGTGTTGGCCATTTATCAATCACTAAGAATGACGTAACATATAAATATTTATATAATTTTGGATCAAGATTAAATATCTAATTAATCAAAAATTTACTGGAACATGTCAACGATTAGTTGTGATCAATATCCTTAATCGTCTAATAGCTTTATAATAAATATGTTGTTAAGGGCAACACTTCGAGAGGATGAATAACAAGGAGTCGACATCTCTTTGTACAGTCGCCACCAAGCCCTCAAGTAAAAGAAAGCGCACTACCACCTCCCCTCTAACGCCCAGTAATACACAGACAGTCACCTCCAAACAGCCAGCAGACGGCGCAAACACGGTAGGTTAACTGTAGTAATGATGACCATAGATGACGATGCTGTAAAGTAGATGCTACATGAATATCTCATGGTTTATTTTCAGGACAGCTGAATATATATTTTTATGAAACATCACTAGTTTTACAATTTGTTTTCACACCACCCAAGTCCTTACTCAATACTTCTTCATACATGTTTTGTGTGTTGGTATTATAGCTCTGTGTTGTGCTATTCTTAGGTGTCAGTGGAGGCCACCAGATACATCCTGCAGTGGTATGCCGAGGAAGGGAAAAGACGAACCACCGAGGCCAGGAACAACGCCCAGAAGAGTGAAGTCTGGCAGCTGGCAGCCACTGCTGTTAATGAGGCCATGAACACCCGGTAAATATTGGGACTGATTTAAATGTTATTTTTGTGTGGAACAGTGTCGCTACTCACCCACATGCATGCTCAAACACTGCCAGTGAGTTTTTTCAATTATCTTCACAGTGCGGTTTCCCATTTTGCAGATACTCAAAGGAAGTTGTGAAAGCAAAATTTCACAACACTAAAAAACAATATAAGGCTGTGCTACGTCACAACAATAAAAGTGGAAGAGAAACGGTAAGAGATTTCCCTATCTGCATGGACACCTTTGGGTGATGTTACTACCCTGCAAGCCTGCACTGACTGGCCTAAAATTTGAAATTTTTAGTGAAATACGTTCGACTGCATGGCTTTTAATTGCTGCTGTTTTCCAGTCTAGAAAATTTATTAATTGCTACCAATCTAAGTTTAATCTTGGATTCATCTTCAGTTAACTGTGTGCTATTTCACATCAACCATCGATACATTGTACTATCATAGCTGTAGGTTTGTGCGATTCAATGTCCGTCGATATTCAGTTTGGCAGTGAGTGATTGATATGCGAGACATCGCTGATCGTATGCATGCAAGTATGTGTATGGTGAGGAGTTCTTACATATGAAATCCAACAGCACTTTGGAACACAAGACGGAAAAATTGTCTCAACTAGTAAAAATTATACATTTTAACTTGAAGATTAGTTGTTGCAATATTTCGTTCAAAATGGTTTTTGTTCCAGAATTTCACTAATTAATGTTGAGGTTACCTCGACTGAACAAGTATGTTATCTGCTTTACTATAAGCTGCCACACATTTCAGTTCATTGTTTGATTCTGTTAAAATGTCTTTTCAAGTTCCTGTTCATGTAATAACTATATTCCAACGCTTGTTGATTATCTTGCAAAACAAAGACACCCACATATATTCAAAGAAATGTTAGCAAACTAAACTGCAATGATGCCCCGCAGTTATTTGTATAGATGCTCTGACACCAATGTAACATTGCACATTTCCAAATCATTGTAGGCTGAATTTGAGCTGATGGAGGAGTGCGCCAAGGCATTTGAGGCAGACTATGACGTGCATCCCCCCTTGCTACTGGACTCTCTACAAGATGAGAACAGCGATCCGGGTGAGCCAACTCCTCTTGCCAAACGCCCCAGACAGAGGCGACAAGAAGCTGCCAGTGCTTTGCAGCAGGAAGCAAGGGAGGAGAGGCAACGGCATCACGAAGCCAGTGAGAAGAGGCATGCTGACCGCCAAGCCTTCCGCAGCCGTCTCCTCGACACCCTGGATCGACTTGTCGATAAGCTATGAGCATGTTACCAGAACTGCAGCATTTATGTGTAGTATTTTGGGACTGTATATATAAAATTTCCAAGTTTTATCTTCTTACCAACTTCAGTATTTAGTATTCTCCAAAAGTTGCATTTTATTATAATTTTGTTATATTTTAACGTCTTGCCTTAACAACTTCCTTCCATTGTGCACGCCAAAGTTTATATCGCATTATCAACTTCCACATATTTCAACATTTTTGCCACAACCACTTCCTTCCATTGTGCACGTCAAAGATTATATTGTGTTATCAACTTCCACAAATTGTAATAGGTTGTCCTCCACAATGGTTTGTTACTGTATTAAATATATATAATATTGTACTACTACTTCCATCACTCCTTGTTACCAAATATTAGATATTACAAAAATAATATATCATCACAAAGTTGAAATATGATGCACGCTTACATAAAAAATAAAGTTACATATTCCAGATTAGTATTACAAGGCTAAGTGTCAATCAGTGGTCCAAGATGTGGGTAGCAATGGCGTGTCTCTTGGATGCAGCGTCATTGAAAATAAGTTCATGATTTCCATTGCAGTTCCTACTTGCTGTTGGAGCGATATCGCCATGTTTGATACAAATATTATGTAGTACACAACACGCTGATATTATTTTGGTTGCCAAGGAAAGTTCACACTTCATTGATTTCAGACGAAGCCACCGATTCTTCAAATCTGTGAAGCTGCGTTCGACAACCATTCGTGTAGAGGAGTGCACATCATTGTGGCGTGTCTTTAGCTCTGAGAGATTCTGCCCAGGAAATGGGCACATCATGCTGGTTGATAGCCCGTAGGCAGCATCACCGATGATATGATATCTACGGGGCACCAGATGATCAATGGCTCGGCCCAGTTTACTCATCTGGAAGATATGTGAGTCATGGCATCTGGCAGAGAAGCCAACGGAAATGTTCATATACCGTTTCTCAGCGTTGCACAACGCCGTTAGGTTTACAGATGTGGTGTGCTTCCTCGTGAAATAGTCCACCTTGTGTTCCTGTGGTACGACCACATTAATAAATGTGCCATCTATAGCACCATACACGTTGGGGTACTTATACTTATAAAAGTTAGTCGCATTTTTCGGTATTTCATCTTCAGTAGGTAATGTTATGATTGTCGGCATGGCAGCAATCAATGCCTCAACAAACTCTTCCACAGAGTCGTGAGCTGTGGAGATGGAGATCCCAAATTGCTGAGAAGTTGTTCTACAAAAGTCAGTAGCATTTCAGTCATAAAATTATTGGAAAACAGACAAGCAATAACGAATGGCCAACGTTGCACTGTCTGTGTGAAACCAACATATCGGATATTTCAATATGAAACGGAAGAGAAATGTGGTTAAACAAATTAAATTACTGGACAAGGCTAATATCTAGAATGGAAAATCCAAAACCATGTTTTGACCACAACGCCTGAGAGCTAAGAATGAAAGCAAAGTTTTTTGGTGACAGATGGATGAATCATTGCATCTCATTGCATCTCATTTGATTCACATTTCATTGCTGTACAGTGCCTGGTGGTGCAAGAGGTTATGCAACGGTGTTGTCTCAGTCCAGACAGCATAAAAAATGCTATACTCACCTATAACTCGAGTCACTCCCCAAGTACCAAAGACCAATGAGTGCTCGCTGTTTGCTCGTCAGTCCATGTGTCCAAGGTGTCATTCTATTTCCTTCCACCAAAGAGACAGTGTATAGGAAAGCTTCTACAAACAACATATAAACAATCAACTCATTTGTTTGCGGATATTGCATTTAGGTGCAGTATCAGAGAACTTCTGACCAACCTTGATTACTTCCGGAGAAATTTCAACTACACGATTTTATTTGGATTTTTTCCTTGGGGAAAAAACCATGTCAAAATTTCTGTGATAGTGCATCTGCCTCAAAGACTTAGCCTATTAACAACCTTGTATTGGAGAAGCATTAAATGTTTGTAGCTGCTTCTTTTTATATATGATTTCCATGTGTTCCATCATTAGAATATATTTAGCTTTTTCATTTATCAAAAACTTTTGAATCAAAGACAACATAACATGCAAGCAATTGCTGCTGCCAAATAGTGATTATACAATATTCATCATTACGATATAGAGAGATTGTAATTCAGCTAAGAGTAGAAGAGCAGAAGATTTTCGTCATTTTCACACAAGCTTCATTTGTTTTGAGTTTTTGTATTTTTAGAATTGTGATTTTGGAACTTTTTTGGTCGAATAACAATATAATAAAGTAAAGCTAACACAATTTTAGGATAATATTAATTCCCTTATTATTTTAGAAGTTTAGAAAAAGTTAACAAACTCAGAACACATACATACAGTAACTGTACCTGATTAGCAACAGCAGTAGTATTAATTTTCAGATTAAAAAATAATTTTGATGACATAAGTTTCATTAATAATAAAAATACTACTAATAATAAATCAATTCATTATTAGTAGTACTACTAGTAATAATTTATTTATTATTATTAGTCTTATTAATATATAATAATACAAGTTGTTCAGCTGTTCTTCTTCTTTGACTCTGCCAATTGTTGTGATTGCACAAGTTTTTTCATCCTATTAATTAATAATGTTATAACATTATATATATATATATACATATATATATTCTTATATACATACATAAACAATAAAAATATTGTTATTATTAATTATGATTTATTAAAAGAAATTATTGTTAATTATATTTTTGTAATGATGATGATGATGTTGTTAATAATTATTATTATAAAAAAATAAATAAAATAATAATTATTACCTACTACTACTGCTACCACTACTAATAAAGAATGGTTGGACTTTATTATTCATCCATTAAATAAAATGATATACATACCATTACTCATTCTGAAGTGGCTGTGGAACTCTGTTTGGTCCATTTGGTCAATCAAATTGAAGAAATGCCTGCTCTTGGGCAGGTCACGAGGTCCAGCTCTTGGCAACTGTTGCACAGCAAAGTAATTATCAACATTCTCATCATCGCTAGAACTGTCGAGTTCTTCCAAAGCAGCCACCACCATTGGGATAATTTCGGCGACTTTGGCTCTCCTAGCTCGGTCATTCTCTCTTTCATGTGCACCAGGACCTTGAGGGCCACCAGACGCCATGCTTAAAAACCATGGGTAACTGTGAAGAATTAGGCGATTCCAACTGAACATTTTAAACAATAGAGTTGACATCCGGTGTGTTATAGAGTGACGATGGATGCGATTTAAAACGCGTTGAGGAGACAACTCGGAAAAATCACCTGTGGCAACCGGACGGCGCCTCGCATCAATGGCCCGTATCCAAAGCCCTAACCCATTTCGATGCGAGATAAGCCCAATCACGCATCCAATACAGTTGCGTCGCATACTAACCGAAAGCACTCTCAATTAACTATTTTGAGAGCCAAGTATATGCCACTCATAAATGCCGCTAACAAAGTCGTAGATTCTTCCTGTTCGAAGAACCTCACAAAAAGCTTTCTTATCTTCCTTTTCCATTGTGTTAACCGAAATCTGTTATTATATGCAAAGGAACCTACTGTACAACAACAACTGCCTGTGGATGGTTGGAGTGCTGAATAAAGTTTTTACTGAAGCTTTACTAGTACACAGCTTTCCTTTTAATATCATTTAGTTGTGTTTGCAGCAGATTTTGCAACATGAATACTTAAAAAATTTTGACACAAATTTCAATGAAACATGTGCCAGAACAATGTCTTATTGCTCCTTCTATCTACTTTTGCGGGGAAGAAAGAGATAAAGTGAAAGATATAGAGGAAATAGCCAAGGTAGGCATGGAACATGTGGGGGTGGGGGGTATTGCGAGATGGAAGGTGAGCAATAGAGCAGGTTGGGAGAGTGCAGAGAAGATCAGATGGGTTTGGGTAACAAGATTGGGGGTGGGGGCGGGTAGAAGTGGGGTGGAGTGGGTTATTATCATTAATACGGTACATATACATCATGCTCAACTTTGCTATAACCTATCTCAGTTTAATGAGTAGACAACTCCATGGTCCCAAAGCTTACATCATGTATGATCAGCCATATTTTGTGTAGAAACATTTATTTAACAGAATGATGCTATGCTAGCATTTGCTGAGAAGTTTGGAAGAAAACACACCGTTGTATCGTAAATAAGCATTTTCATTATTGTAATCAAAATTTGATTTACATTGGAATTTATTCTGCTACCATTCAAGTTGATATTACTCCATTAGACTAGATCATTACATTTCTAAAATGATTCACAATTTAAACACAAAATTTTTAGTTATAAGCTTTGTCATAAACTACTTTTTTTCTTCATCATTGTCACGTATGTTGAATATTTTACCACTGAGGGCGTTTGTAAGGCCTCACAACTAACTCTACATAACAGATGGAAAATGGCTATCTACTGCTGAGGTAAAGTAAGGTAGACTTCGGTGGTTAGAGCACAAGAGCTTCTAACTGCTAACATCGATGTTGCGTCATTGTGTCTTCAAGGTGCTGATTGGATAAACTAACATATAGGTCATTAGGCTGGCTATGATAAGTTAACAAGTTACAGTTAAAAATTAACCATTCAAAATTAACGTGCTTTTGTAATTTTTCTTTTCACTAATGCCATTTACTTTCATTAAATATGAGTTTTCAATAAAATATTACATGTTAATAAAATTATTCAGTATAAAAGATTTATTTAACAGAAATAAACTAGTAGCAGTAATTATTATTTGAAAAAAAATGAACACTGGGAGGGTGCTGTCGAATTGAATCAGTTACTCGTAATACTGCTTAGCAGCGCCGACTCCTTTGCTGTTGATTAATGAACTTATAATTGTAGAAAGTAGAATATCCGTTGAAAGAATGTAAATTTTCCTAAATGGAAGTGCAAGCGATAACTACCGATGAAAAAACGAGGATAGGTACAATTTCGAGGTTGGGCCAAAGCAAAAACTTATGTTTGTTTCAAGGCAACAAGTGTTTGATATAGCGTTATTGAAATGCCACCAAAGCCATCAATTTAACAAAAGCATGGTTACTCAGTTTTTCTGCACGTAGGTACAGTACGTGATTTACTATGGGCATGGATGGTGTAAAGGTAAACTAGAAATAGACGCTAGCCAATTAAAAGACGTTTTGGTTCAGTAGAGACACAAAATAAACCATAATTTATATAAAGTTGTTACTTGGTTGTTACTACAGCCAACTAGACTACTTACCAACGAGTATATCATCTTTCCTACCAGCAACAGTTGGGGTAAGTACATTTATATTGAATTGTGCAAGTTCCGCAAACACAAGCTTTTCGCTATAGTCAGGTGTAAAAAAGCAAAGTTATACTTTGTTAGGATGACTGATAGAAACATTATCAAACTGCGTTCAAAGATAAAGTCGTATATAAAATATAAATGTGCAAGCGGTGTTGAACTTCGAACTCTGCTGCTAACAGCTTCACCAGATACAAGGTATGACCTTCTCCTGACCACAAGAAGTAACGGCGCGACAGCAGTTCAGACAGCTGCATGGCTGAAGGATACATTTCACCATTCGATGTTGCTGAGGTGCATGTTAGATGGAATGACTCTACAACAGAAGTACAATCTACTGAAGCAGCAGAACGTGCCGTATGGAAACAATGTACTGCATCTACTTGTGTCAAAGGACAGCCCAGAAGTGATTAACATGACACATTATCTACTAGATGGCTTGGATATTCGCCAGCAACAGAGTCTGGTTTTTATGGAAAATATAGCAGGTGAAACTGTGATGGATCGTGCCTACAAACGCCTACCTACATGCGCTGTACCACACTTCCTGTTAGAGATTGTCATCGGAACATCTGGTAAGTCTACTGTGTTAAATTAATGGAATGATGTAGAGAAGGCTTGTCATATTTACTTGTCATATGACCAAAGTCGAAAAACAGTCAATGTGTAGTCTAGAAGAGTCTGGAAAATTCTACAAAAAATGAGCGTTGCTTGAAAAAGCCTATGAAGCAGAGTTCTAATTGATTTAGCTTTGTACAAGCTATATTTATTTTTTCTAAGTGATATGGCCTGCTCAGTGAATTTTCTGTTTTTTAATAAGTTTTTTTCCTAACAGATGCTTTGCTCAAAGAAAAGACAAAAATTAGGACAAAAAATTAATGCTTGTTCCTAAATAAATCAGAACAACAATCCATTTCCTTTTTAATTTAGAAGTTTTGAATCCACAGAAGTTCAGAGCAAACTTCTGATTTATGAATAGTTCATAGCTGGCTCACTTTATTTTTGATTACAACGAGTGTCCAGTTCAATTTTGTTAATCAAAAACATATCTATTTCGTTTGAGCTTTTTTCAGCTGATGTAACTATGCTGGTGCCATCTTATTATTTTAATTATGGGGAGTTGCTAACAAACTATCCATCCCATGTTTAAGTGTCACTAAATAGTCTATTTTCAAACGATAAAAAAACATCATAATTCTCTTATCTTAAAAAAATCAACTAGCGGGAAATACATGAATCATTCAGCTCATAACAAACAAACGTGACATGACTTTACACACAAATACATGTAACCTTGTCACTGGTAGGTCATGCAAGGGCCCCACAAGCATTGCATCAGCAAACTCTTGGCGTCAATCCTGTAAACATGCCACTTGGAGGAAGTAGGATGGCCTCTGGTGCCGGTAAGGCAGCTACATATAGACTTACTTGTACATCACACATTGACTTATAGAGTTACTGTACACATACAACATAGACGTATATATACACATACAACATAGACCTATTCATATACATACAACATAGACCTATACATATACATACAACATAGATCTATACATATACATACAACATAGATCTATACATATACATACAACATAGACCTATACATATACATACAACAGAGACATACAACAGAGACATATAACATAGATATACAACATAGACATATACATACAACATAGACATATACATACAACATAGACATATACATACAACATAGACATTTACATGCAACATATACATACAACATAGACATACACATACAACATAGACATACAACGTAGAAATATACATACAACATAGACATTTACATACAACATATACATACAACATAGACATACACATACAACACATAGATACAACATAGACATATAACATAGGCATACATATAAAACAGTAACACTATATAAGGCAGAATATATTTTATGTTGTTTATCTGCAGGAGCTCCTCCCAGTTATAGAACCGTACTGACTGGCCAGTCAGCTGGTCGGAACTTCACAAACTCAAGACAAATGGCTAATAATCTTACCCCTTTTGGTGCTGCCAATTTTGTGCAAGGTTGGTATGCAAAGAACGACAATATAATATCATTTTTTTTCAAGTTAGTCTCTAAATTCTAAATCGTTATAAGTAAGAACTGACAGCTCACCCAAAGACTTGATAAGACAATTATTTTCTAAAAAATCAACGAAAAGTATTTATTAATAGTCATCATTTTCAGGATGAACTTGACTAATTATATGACATGATATATGAAGTATAACTATTAGCTTCTAAACTTACTTTTATAGCCTCAGAAGATAGTTACAAAAGGTTGGAAGGGTTTGAGACCAGACTACATCAAATGGAGGAAAAGTGTACTCGGCTAGAAGCTGGTGAAAGTGAACAAATTAGAGGTTAGACTTAACTGGTAGTAAATACTTGGTTGTACTTTTGTAGTAAATCAAACTTGTACTAGAGTACTTACACCCAATCGCTATTGAGACTGATAGTGTTATAGTAAACTTGTTAGTAATATTTTTGACTCATTTTTATATTTGATATTCGTACAATGGAGACAACCTAGAAAAATGAATAGAAGTACTTAACAATTATTATAATTAAATAATTAGTTACGTTTCTCCAGTACTTTCCGCAATGTTATGACTCTATTACATAACTCATACATCATGCTTGTATGCTGATTTAAATATATACAAGTATTAAGTTAATTACAGTTATATTTTATTCCGTTTCTTCTGAGAGGTTTTCAATGATTTACTTCGTTACAGAACTGACAGCTCAGCTCAGAGCAGCAGAAGATAAAATAGAAAGCATGTCTTTAGAAACATAAATTTAAAAGTAGGAGTTGTATTCTCTCTCTATCTGACTGATTACTTAACTGAGTTGGTTGTTATCCATGTTTATTGTTTAATTTCGCTTTATAGATTGTTGGAGTTATCTATTCTTTATGTGTTGTAGGTATAACAAATTATAAAGTACATTTACTGTAAGAATACCAGATGTAAGACAACTCCTACCGCAGAATACACTACCACAAAGATTAACTCTACACAATTGGTTGCAATCGGTCTTCTACTCTCTTCAAGTTTATCTCTTTTACAAAAGTCGTATTACCATATGGTAAATTATTAATGATTCATCTATTCGTATTTAATTATAATAAAATCTAATAAATCAGTTGCATTTCTGTTGAAGAGGTAACCATGTTTTCCATTGAATAACAAACCACTCACAGGGGTTACTTACATACGCGCAGGCAACACATGTTTCACAGATGAAATGTCTCCATAGCAACAGTAAGATAATGTTTCAGGCCTATAATTGAGAGAGGACAACTCCCTTTTATCAATATTTCATGGATTTGTGCAAATATAGCAGGAGCACTAAGTTTTGTGGTTTTTGATTACTAGTTTTTCTGTGTCATTAAACAGCACATTCTTTTGGCCATGTGCCATATTGCTAAATATTCCAAACGCTTTGGGCTATTTATCAAATGGAAACTGTCAATATTTAGGTCAACATATCGCTAAGGGTGATTATCAGCACAACGAAAGGCAGATTTAAAATTCAAACTCATCCAGCATTGCATACCTGGATAGCAGATTCTCAATCTTACTTTAGAGTATTTAGTATCAATGTAGACATAATAACTGCTTTGCGCTTCGCAATTCAGAAAGCTGTTGTCATTTAAGTGACTAAAAGATCATTTTGTACTTTTTGAAACATTGTCTCCTAGAAATTTTTATGCACCGTAGACCTGTATTTGTGACCAGATTAGGGTGGTACCATCCACTTGTCAGTTGAGTATCATAATGACGAGACCTGGCCAATACTACCCAAAAACAAAATGCTTTAAATCGAAATTAAAATGAAGATGTCCATTATTTACAAAACTTTCTAATAACATTTCTTGCATTCAACAGGATCAAATGTTGTTTTGCTTGAAACAGCTGCTAATAAAGCTTTGGGAGGATAATATTTTATAGCTAGTAAAATATAACTAGCTTGCATAACGGAGGTTCCCCTGATGCATGAAATGCATGTTGTACCATTGCATCGTCTCCATGACAACACTGCAGCTTTGCGCTGATGTTAAGGTGAGATAAGAGAAATAGTTACAGAGTCAAGTAGTGACACATTGAAGGTTTAGCTTTAGAATGCTGAGTAATTTCTTGCAAAAGCCCATGGAATAACATACTGTTAGTTTTAGAGTTAAGTTTTACCTGAGTATTTGATTGTTTGTGTTGCAATAAACAAAGCAAATAGTGTCAGAGTTTGAGCTGTGCAATAATGGATGTCTATGTAGCTCTGTTGTGTACATCACCAGATGTTCATGCAGTTCTATGCGTACAGAGAGGAGAGCCTGCAAAAGCCTACTCCCAGTAGATTGGGCAGCCGTACTATACCATAACCTGTTGATACAGACTTTATCATTAAAGTACATAATGACACCAATATAAAAAAGCTTTGAATAATTTATCGAAATGGTAACACCTAAATCGATTTGAAACCATACTTGTAGATTGTATTTAAAAATTTAGTAGACAAGTGAGGGTTAAGGGATGGAATTTGTTAAGCTGGTTGGGGAAGAAAATAAACCGCTGATTTAATAAAACCAAGGCTTAATAGGTTTCTATGGTTTAAGGTACAGGTACTTGTAACTCAGATTAGTTGATTTATTACAAACTAGTATGGTATAAGTCTATATTATAGATACTGGTTGACCAATTGAAAAAAGTTACGGTTCAGTAGAGACAAGAAAGTGTGATACTTGGTTAGAGCTATACCGCCAACTACTATCGCTAACGTTTATCTCAACTTGTCCACCAACAACAGATACATAAGCATTCTTAACCTTGTGACGTTTAACAAAAGTATACAAACTAACTTTCTATTTGCTAAGGATGTCTGGCGGAAGCGTACATGAGCTAGAGTCAAGGATAAAGTCGTTTATAAAGTATAAGAACTCAAGTTGTATTAAACCATTAGATCTGTTGCGATCAACTCAACCGGATACAAGATATAACCTTCTTCTGAATACAAAGAGAAATGGTGCGACAGCAGTTCAGACGGCTGCATTACTAAAAAATCCTTTCGATCACTCTGTGCTGCTCAAGTGCATGTTAGATGGTTTGACTGCACAACAGAAGTACAATCTACTGAAGCAGCAGAATGAACCTTATGGGAACAATGTTCTACATCTACTTGTGACCAAGAATAGCCCGGAAATAATCAACCTGATACAATATGTGCTCGATGGTTTGAATATCAACCAACGGCAAACACTAATTTACATGAAGAACAAAGCAGGTAAAACAGTGGTTATGCGTGCCAACGAGTGCACGGCTTCTCCTTATATACAAAACTATCTACTAAGAAGTACTACTGAAGCTCCAGGTATTGTATTATTTATTTGGTTAGGTTAACATTGATTATACTTGTCAAATACACAATCACCAAAGTTTATAAGGAGCCCATTGGGCTATTAGGAAAAGCTAGTACTTTGGAATTACTAAAAAGTGTTTATTCTGGTATATTGTTGGAGTTTTTAGCAAAATAACTCAGTTGAACCCCTTTGATCTTTCACCCCTTTCCTCTTACCCCCAATCTCCCCTTATTTTATTCCAATGGGCCCCTCGTTAGCCAATTCAATGTTCCTTCATTATAAAATATATAAGCTATCCTGAATTAAGAACCTGTTTATTATCATAAATCGGTTTCCACATTTGGGGTCCATCGTATAAAGGTGCCATAACAACAGTCTAACAGATGTGAATGAGGCCCTTTGAAGTAGGAATCCTTTGTTGCCTCCCTCATTTATGAGCTAGGACGACATATTGCAGAACATTATTACCTTAAAAGGAGTGACTGGTCCCGCTTATTCCTGATTTGACTAGGACTCCCACTGAGCAAATAAACCATGTGTTAACAACCTGATTAGTTGTTATTGTTTACATTTTTATGTATTACCTGTTTCTATTTGTATATTCATTGTATTGTATTGCATGATTGACTCATTTTCAATAAGAGAATGAATATTGTTTCCGTCTCCTATAAAATAAGCTACACTGCCTTTAGAAGGCAGAAGTCTTGTGGATACGGTATGATCTACTTGTGTATTGCTAAATGAAACTGTGGAATAAGTTATTAATCATTAATCTGAACACTGTAGTAGTTTATCTAAGCCTGGGATTCAATATTGTTTGGTAACATCTGTAGTTCAGGAAAGACACTGGACATGAGGAGTGTCTGGTGACTTTGGAGCTGTTGTGTCCGTAGTAATTGGTGTAAAATTATTACGATATTGCAAATCTTTGCTGAACGAACCTGCATGTACCAAAGTGGTTTTAATATTTCACTTTTAGAAGCTTTCCAAACTTCTTCTATTAAATGACAAGTGAATCTACGCATTTTACTCTTGAGTAGTGTTTTGGCACATTGCCATCACTTTCTAACACTAAATAATTAACCAACGAAAAATACACGAGTTATGCAGCTAATAAGAACCATTCTGGGTTTGTCTACAATAAGTATATGTGGACTTTTCTCTGGTAGGACATGCAAGACCCCAACCAGCCTCACATCAGCAAGCAAGCACTTTGAATCATGTAAATATTCTACTGCCAGGAAATAGGATGGCCTCTGGTGCAGGTAAGACAACTCCGTATAGTCTGTACATCACACATTGACTAATAGAGTTAATATATATCTATACATGCAATAGTAACACTATATAAAGTTGTACGTTTTGTACATTATACAGAGTTAACGCCAAGAAAGTGTTAATGATACCTAAAAAACGTGACATGGTACTACCTGACCAAATTATTTGACAGTAACTCTCTGCAAAAGACGTCACATTTACCTATAAAAAATTACTTCGGTGTAGAAAAATGACAGGAGTGCATATTTTTCAATTTGTGTAACTGGTTCTTTATGTTGGAAATTTTTTTTGATTCCTTTGTACATGTTAACTGGCGTTGTGTAACTCAGGGTAAATTTTACCAAAGAAATAATATTATTTATTTTTTAATTATTTATTTCTTATTAAAAGAAATTTATTGACAATACAATCATTCACAATCATAAATATTATTCAGTGGCTCTCTGGAGAGCTAAAAATGGTTGTTTATAAATAATAATAATGTTTGCCATGGCAGCTAGGCGTTTTAAAACCAACTCAATCTATAGACGGTTATTGTTTCTATTTATACAGTTTTATTATTATTATTATTTATTATCATTATTTTATTTATATAATTTATGAACTCGTTTAATTTAATTTTATTTTTTGCCTCATTTTACTATGAAAGTCATGCATTTTCTGGCGTTGCTTGCAGAGTAAAAGAATTATATGTTTGCATAAATAACTGGAATTGATGCCTTGAAGATAAAAAATATTCCGACTTTGAAAATTGCAAATCTACTCATTTGTATTCAAACTCTGTTGTACCTGTAGAAGCACCTCCCAGTTATGGAGCTGCAATCTCAGCACAGCCAAGGGAAGACAACTTCACAGGCCCTGCACAACATGCAGCAGATAACCGCCAGAGGTTTGCAGACATTGAGACCAGACTCCACCAACTGGAGGAAAAGTGTACTCGACTAGAAGCTGGTGAAAGTGAACAAATTAGAGGTTAGATTTGGCTGGTAGTAAATACTTGGTTGGTTGTACTTTTGTAGTAAATCAAACTTGTACTAGAGTACTTACAGTCGATTGTTATTGAGACTGATAGTCATTGTTTAATAGTAAACTTGCTAGTAATATTCTTGGTTCTATATCTGATAAACTTAAAATAAAGGCAACATAAAGAAATGAATAAAACAGTATAACAAGAAAGCCATTACATAATTGCACATTAACAGTAAAAAACTTATGTCCACCAAGGACACTCTTCTATGTTATGACTTGTTATCCAACAAATAAAGCAAACACTTAAGTCTATGTTTGCTGTGTGTACGTGTTATATAACTCTACTAAAGTATGCTGGCATGCTGATATAAATATTCATTTCATCTATGCTTCAGTTTGTGTATTCTGATGAGTTTTCAATGATTTACTTGTTACAGAACTGACAGCTCAGCTCAGAGCAGCAGAAGCTAAAATAGAAAGATTGTCTTTAGAAACATAAATTTAAAAGTAGGAGTTGTATTCTCTCTCTTTCTGACTGGTTAGTTAACTGAGTTGGTTGTTATACATGTTTATCTGCTAATTTTACTCTATAGATTGTTGGAGTTATCTACTCTTTATGTGTTGTAGATATAACTAATAATAAAGTACATTTAATGTAAGAATATCAGTTGTAAGACAACTCCTACGTTATAATACACTACCACAAAAATTAACTCCACATAATTAGTTGCAATCAGTCATTTACTCTCTTCAAGATTATCTCTTTTACAAAAGCCGTATTATCATTCGATATATTATTAATGATTTATCTATTTGTATTTAATTATAATAAAATCTAGTAAATCAGTTGCATTTCTGTTGGAGAGGTAACCATGTTTTCTATTGAGAATTAAACCACTCACAGGGGTTACTTTCATACTTTCACAAATTTCACAAATGATATTGTGGGCAAATTCTGTACTCAAGATGATCAGAATCCCCACCCCCATCCGACCCTTGCCTAAGAGTTTCGTACACCCCCTTCCTTCATCCCCCAGCGCCACTTTTACATTGACCTGAGATTCCCCCTTTATGCTATACGTAAGCTATTCCAGGTTAAGGTAGCTGGCTAAACCGGATCTTATCCCAGGTTTTATCCCGGGTCTATGTTAACCCTGGATCCCACATATAAAACATAGAGGACCTATCCTGGTCCGGGATCCATGTTTAGTTAGCAAGAATAGCTGGAAAAGGTAGCCTGAAGCCCAAAGGACTGGATAACTACCTACAAAAGATGAAGACAAAAGTTGAAAAGCATGGAACAAAGACAGAGGAACCTGGAACACCATATACCGACCAGCTACTTCCATCAACCTTATGAGTGACGGGAAAGCAATCAGGAGTTGCTCTACCATGTGCAAGTGTTATGATTGGGTAGCATTGTTATTGTGTATTGTATTGTAATTTGTGCCTTATTTGTTTTGTTGTGTATGATTTGCTCAACCTTAATAAAAACAGGGCTTATATAAACCCAAAAGACCGGGCTTACATAAACCAAGCGTTAAAATCGTAAAATCTCCGTTATTAATTGGGGTTTTGACATCATTTGAAAACTGGTCTGGTTAACCCCAGAATCCACTGGACTCAAGTCATGCCACTTGTACCGTGACTTACCAACTAAAAGAGGGCCTTCTGCTCAGAAGTATTAGCCCGGTTGAGATTGATGCAGTAACATATATTTATATTTGGTACAGCTTAACAGTGGCAATACACTAGATTATAATAATGGCAAGAGCTGTAAATAAAGCAAGTGCAAGAGAAATGAACAAGGTAAAACCTAGCGTTATTATAGCTTAAATATAAGTAGTTTATGGCCAAAGTAGTAATACAACTAATAATATGTACAAGGAGTAGATACATCAAATAATAATGCAAGGTTACAAATCCTAGCAAACTGAGTAATCTTACAAAACAACGAATAAAAGAGGTGCCTAGTGGCAAGTAGGCAGAGTCAATGGCTGGTTACATATCAGTGTCTCTCTCTCTCTCTCTTCTCCTAAGTAAGTCCTGCGGGTATCTGTAGCTTAGGATCCATCAATAAGTCTCACCATCTGGAGGTAGTATAGCCTTGGATACGGTCTTCTGAAGCACTTGGGCTATTCTTGTAGTTCTGTAATAAGGTATTCATCTTATACTGGCATTACCGGTGCTGCAAGGAGCAATACTAGCCCTGCAGGGGTCAATACTGGTGCTGCAGGGTCAATATCGAACAGGCAACATCTAGTGCTAGCACTGCTTGATACTCAATGCCGGGCTAGCAATATTGGTTATAAAACACCGACCGTAGGGACAACTAGGCGTAGTGCTAATTAGTGCAGGAGGGTCTCTCTGAACCACAGAGACAGCCACTTACCAAGTGAGAGCATGGGTATGAGTTTCCTCACGGTCCTGTCTACATAAATCTACCAGAATGTACCTTTGTTTTATAGATCAGCACATAGTTCTACAGTTGTATGTGTACAGGGACAAAGATCTGCATTATGCCATAAACCAGATGGTACAGAAGTTACAATTCGAGTGCGCAGTGACACTTTGGTTCTAACAATTTATCCAAGTCAAAAAGTCTAAACTGATTCAAAACTATATTTGTATATCTATATAGATGAACCTGAAAAACTTCTGACCATGAAGATTTCTTTGGATTTGTTTGTCTGCAATCCCACTTGAAAATACACCTAAATCATTTTGCAAGTAAAAATATTGTGGTAGATGTTGGTGGAGTTCTGTCATGGCCAGTGTACCAGAAAGGTGCTCCTGATAGTTACTTGGCATCAGAGAGACTTGGCATTAACACTAGCACAAGCCACGGAATGAGTCGGCGAAGCTATGGCTTATTATATTAAATATTTACCTATATCAGCAAAGTAACGGCACAATACCAAACCTAAGAAGGTATACAATGCCTGCGTCAAGATTGCTGCCATAGTCAGAAGATCTAAGAGTAGCCCAAGGACCACAGGAGCCTCTATAAAAATCCCTGTTGCTCCAGATGCCAGTATTTTGGGACCCAAGTTCATACAAAGACCAAGAACCTAGCCAAGAACACAGAGACTTCTAGCAGTGCTTTGTACTGGCTAAGAACCCAGTAACTCGACCATCTACTTCTGGGTCCCATTCATGTTTAACCTTATGCTTATTACCTTATTTAACTGTGTATATATCTTACGATTGTATTCGCTAACCTATATATTGTGCCAATGACTTCCTGTAAACTTCTTGTCACTTGGACAATAAAAAGCTAAGCTTTCCCGTGTTCATTGTCACATGCCATTCCCTTTGCCACTTGTTGCCACTTGTTACCATTGTTCTCATACTGGAATTGTATGAGATAATAAACGAATAGACTTGAGAGCACCGAGTTATACTTCTGAGCTGAGAGCTCACCTTTGGTTGTGGATTTGGGTAACTCCTCTACAGCTGTTTGCTGAAGCCATATTGGCAGGTACCTTCTCCTGTCAGAGAAGATAGTTGTTGTCAAGCCTTTAGAGGCTGACTGAGTGCCTGTGCTGGCAGACAGCGTCTGCCCGTATTTAGCAGTCAGTGGATAAGTTAGTGGTTACGCCGTGTGGACTGCGGAATCCACCACTACAATGTAAACAGTGGTAACAACATTGTAATGCATTAATTTGATATATGGTAGAGGTTTAAACTAGCTATTGGTTCTAAAACTGGAGATAATTGTCGATTAATCCCAAAAATTTAATTTTGCTGATTTTGGATGGTTGGAGTGTCAACTGTATGTTGGTTTATGGCTAACAATATTTCTTTCCAGCACTCATAGACTGTAACATTCTCTGATAATATTACTTTTGCAAGTCGTGGTCTCACTAGTGACTGCAGTGTGCTAGCACACCATCTTTTTGTGTCATCTTTTGAATTGAATGGAGAGAGAGAGGAAGGGAGAGAGAGAGAGAATAGAGTGGGACAAAAATGCAACAGGTCCGAGGTAGAAGGTGAGAAGTAGAACGGGATGAGTGAAACGCAGAGTGACGAGGATAAAATCTGGATGAGAATAGAGTGGGCTTGGGGATTTTTGGATACAGCAGGTAATATTAGCAGTTACATTTAAGAACTTAATAGACAGATGAGGGTTCAAGGAAGAAATGTGATAAACCCATGAGAGATAAATCTCACCTTGTCCCTCACCATTGCCAAGGCATCTCTAACACTTAAATGCTACTGAAAGCGCGGGTAAAACCATTACAATTGGATATATATAACAAGTAAAAAATGGATTTTCTACTGATGGGTTGAAGTAAGGTAGATGTTATATATAAATATTTATTTGTCAACCATTGGTCATGCGCAATGCTATTAAGAAAAGTGCTAGCCCTTATAGGTTTTTAGCACAGTAGTCTAAAAATCTATGGCAGCCTGAGTCGAAAAAAAAGAAAAAGAGCGAGTAATTAATAAAAGATTCAGTATTATGAATAATAAAATTTACTTAGAGTACTTCAAACAACCTTGATTTCCATACTTGAGAAAAACAGAGGAGCCTTGGAGTTTGGTGAGGAAGGCTAAAGATGTAGCAATACGGCTTCTAATGTCCCCCACAATGTTACATCACTGTGTGCTCAAGGTATTGGTGGACTAAACTAGCACTCTATGTTCTGCTTGGTTAGGGGAGAGGGAAAAAAAACAACTTTTGATGTAGTAAAACATGGTTTCTCGCACGTATGTGTAACTCATAATCTTTGATTTATTACAAACTGGCATGACAATAATCTGCATTATAAATACCTCTTGCCCTATTAAAAGAAGTTACAGTTCGATAGAGACAAGAAATAAGTAATAATGTATTTAGTATCGTGTGTTACTTGATTAGAGCTACTGCCAACTAAATTACAAGTGCTAACGTTTATCTCAACCTGTCTCCTGCCAAAAGTTTTAGTGAGTACAATGATATACAAGTATTCTTAACTTTGTGATGTTTATCACAACTGTACAATATACTTTTTTATTCACTAGGGATGTCTGACAGAAACGTTATTGGGCTGCAGTCAAAGATAAAGTCGTTTATAAAGTATAACAACTCGAATTGCATTAAACTCTTTGATCTGTTGCGATCAACTCAACCAGATACGAGGTATGACCTTCTTCTGACCACAGAGAGTAACGGTGCAACAGCAGTTCAGACAGCGGCTTGGTTAAAAGATACCTTCCATCATTCAACGCTGCTGAGGAGTATGTTAGATGGAATGACTACACAACAGAAGTACAATCTACTGAAGCAGCAGAATGTACCGTATGGCAACAATGTACTACATCTACTTGTGTCAAAGAACAGCCCAGAAGTGATTAACATGATACATTATCTACTAGATGGCTTGGATAGCAACCAACGACGAACACTAATATATATGAACAATACGGCGGGTGAAACAGTGGTTATCCGTGCCAACAACCGGACTGCTTCTCCTGATATACAAAACTGTCTACTATGGAATGCTCACCAATTGACAGGTAAATGCATCGTATTGTTTATTTAGTATGGTTCCTTGTAAGATTGATTATATTATCCCAATTAACGGTCACCAGAACTTAAAGGCAGTACATACGAAGTCTAGTGATTACTAGAAATTACTCAAACACTTACAGCGCTTGAAGCAGTTTGTTGATTGGTTCACTATTGTACAAATTATATTTTTACACTGTTGTAATGCTTTCTGCCCGGTTAAATGGCCTAAATGACGACTCCTGTTTCTAACTTTATGCACTATCATTTATATAAACATAAAAAAGTGCATAATTATTCCATGTTTGTTACCCAATGCTTAAGTTACAATAATTGAACTTTTCTTTTTTTTATAAGAAACCAAATATGAGTTAGCAAGTTCTTTCAGTAGGGTATTCCTCAAATACCCATTAGACCAATCAACTATTTCTAAACAAAAAAAGAAGATGGATTATCTTAAGCCAAATAATTCTGAAGCTGTCCACCACAGTTGATCTATTTTTGCTTTTCGCATAAATACTGTGAATGAAGAATTTGCCCACTTTACGAACACAACCAACGTGTTACAAAGCAATAACAGCAACACAATCCTTCTGCTATGCACAAGCTAAACCGATAACTTATTCCAACTGTTCTTCTCTCCTGCTACTCTCCAAGCTCACAGCTGCCAGCTGTTACGAAAGCTTATTATTGAGATTACATTCAGTAGCTCTCCTTGTCCTCCTACTACTACTCACCCTCCTAGCAGCAGCCAACAGGCCAGACAGACTCCACTTTGCTGTAGTGATAAATAGGGTTTATTCCTCCATGATACAATCAGGTAAGTATTCTTACTGAGGCTTAAAGGTGCTCTGCCTGGCCGTACAAATTGGCCAGGGTTTTATAAAATCCCCCTAGGATGCTATGCCACCAAATATAGGCATAGCCAATTACATAACGCAATAATAATTGTACAGCAATAAAAATAATACAAGATATGTTTACAAACCAAAATAACATGGTAGCTAACAAATAATCTTCCCTCTTTATCTTTAGGCCCAGCCTCTCTTCCATTAAATCAACCATCCTTAGCTTGTGCTCTTCTCTTTACCTGCCTGGCACTTTTGTTTTTGTTAGTCCTGACTCCTCAGTATTGGCGGGAAGTGGCTCCATCTTATGGTTGATGTCATACAGCTCGGGGTCGCTCGGGGTAACTCGGGGTAATTGCCTAAAAGAGAAAGAGATATTTCTTATGGTAAAAAAACAGATCAAAATCGGTCCATTATTTACCCGGCGACTTCTCCTTCAAGTGTAAAGGGCAGATGAACAGTGGACCAAAAGGGATCAACAGATTAAGAGGACCAAGGTGATCAGGAATCCGGGGTTCTGTATTCTCTACGCAACAGTCAGCTACGCAGTCTAAGCTAGGACACTAGGGGTTGGGAAAGAGGGGGTGTATGTACATGGCGGTGGGGAAAGATGGGGGTAGGTCCAAGGGGTGGATGTAGGTATTAGAATAGATACACCCAACATTTCTCCACAATACTATATATACACTATTTTATTGCATTGTGTAGTATTCCAGGCCAGTTTAGAACTTCGAAAATCGAAATCTTGTCCGTTCTGGTATTTACAATTTTTCTGAATGAAATAAGATATAACGAAATGGTTTTGATATTTCACTTTTAGAAACTTACGAAACCTTATTTATCCAATGAGAGGTGGCACCTGGTGTTTTAATTTTTAATTAGTTTGTAGCTTCTTCAACATAAATAGTAACCAACCAGAAATACTTAAACTGTGCAGTTAATAACAAACCATCGTGTATATTTGTCTACAATAAGTATATGTGGACTTTTCTCTTGTAGGACATACAATATCCCAACCAGCCTCACATCAGCAAGCAAGCACTTTGAATCATGTAAATATTCTACTGCCAGGAAATAGGATGGCCTCTGGTGCAGGTAAGACAACTCCGTATAAACTGTACGTCACACATTGACTAATAGAGTTATCATATATCTATACATGCAATAGTAACACTATATAAAGTTGAATGATTTGTACATTATAAAACATTTGTGAACACTCAACGAAAAAATAATGTTTACCTAAAAAGAGGTCATGCGGTACCACCTGACCAAATTATCTGAGATCAACTCTCTACAGAGGGCTTTATGGTTACGCAAAAAATAGACTTGGATTGAAAAAATTACAGACGTACGTATTTTTCCAATTTACACCGCCAACTATTTAGCTTGGAAAACAGTTTTAGTGGCTCGTTGTGCGTGTGTTATCTGGTGTCGTCCAATCAATACCCAAACTAATGTTTCCCATTATATTGTTAGATCTTTCTGCTCTACCTTTGTCAAATGTAAAGCTTTAAAAATTCAGTAGGTCATTGCTTGGTTTTATAGTAACACTCCTCTAAGCCTGTAACTTCATAGTTATTGCGTCTCTAGGCCAGTAGAGTTATAGTTATTACGCCTCTAGGCCAGCAGAGTTATACTTATTACATCTCTAGGCCAGCAGAGTTATAGTTATTACGTCTCTAGGCCAGCAGAGTTATAGTTATTGCGTCTCTAGGCCAGCAGAGTTATAGTTATTACGTCTCTAGGCCAGCAGAGTTATAGTTATTGCGTCTCTAGGCCAGCAGAGTTATAGTTATTGCGTCTCTAGGCCAGCAGAGTTATAGTTATTACGTCTCTAGGCCAGCAGAGTTATAGTTATTGCATCTCTAGGCCAGCAGAGTTATAGTTATTGCGTCTCTAGGCCAGCAGAGTTATATTTATTACGTCTCTAGGCCGGCAGAGTTACAAAGTCCACTGTCTTTTGTAACTACTTGGCTTAAGCAAGCTGTCTCCTCAGGAGATGATTAATGCATATTCCCTTTATACTCCAGCTGTTAGTGGTACGCTGTACAGTTTCATCACAATGTTATTTATTTCTTATCAATAAAAACTTCCACACAGTACCAATATTCACAGTCTTAAACTTTTTTCAGTGAATCTCTGTGAAGTCAAAACCTTTGGTAATGGATAATTACTATAATAATAGCAATGGTTAGGCACTCAAAGTTTCACTAGACTTGTCAACTGCAACTGTATTACTTATACAGTGATGAATATGTTCAACTTACTTTTATTGTAGTACCAAGAAAACGCTCTTTGAGTCATACACGCATCGGCATTGTTGAATTTACTGTTTCGATAATGAACTTTTTGAGATTTTTACTTTGGTCCCAAGACAAAAC
Organism: Cryptosula pallasiana; assembly: GCA_945261195.1. Taxonomy (NCBI): domain Eukaryota; kingdom Metazoa; phylum Bryozoa; class Gymnolaemata; order Cheilostomatida; family Cryptosulidae; genus Cryptosula; species Cryptosula pallasiana. The sequence continues at coordinate 7,894,410 of OX183130.1, read as the reverse complement.
TATAACTATTTCGATACTTATTTTTCCTCAGACAATTAGTCATCACTTGCACTTCCTCTTACGAATAAATCCCACTCTTTTACAGACAGCATAAACTATTTTATTGCAATTTTATTCATCAACCACCAAAGAGTCAGCGCCGTTAGACATTATCTTAAATGATTGGTTTACCGACACACTTTTGGTGTTCACCTTGTTTAAATAATAATGAATAATAAATTTCTAAGGTTTGTAACTAAATAAAATTTTGTAAGTTTTTGGTTAATATAAATAAAACCAGCGAATGAATGGTACTTTTGAAAAAAAATTTCAGTTTTAGTGGAAAATCAAACAAAAAATGGCCATTTTGGAAAAAAAGTCAACTTTTTCCATCTAGTTATTTCAAAGCATCCATTCTGGAGACGCTCGCACCCCGGCATTGTTTGCTACTCGAAAGAGATTATGTTACTACCTAATAATCAAAACTCGAATGTGGGTTGCGATGCCTTTCAGGTTAACAACACTTTGGCTTTAGACTTTGCAAATCTACCCGTTTGTATTCAAACTCTGTTGTACCTGTAGAGGCACCTCCCAGTTATGGAGCTGCAATCTCAGCACAGCCAAGGGAAGGCAACTTCACAGGCCCTGCACAGCAGGCAGTAGATATTTACAGGAAGGTGGCAGACATGGAAACCAGACTCCACCAACTGGAGGAAAAGTGTACTCGGCTAGAAGCTGGTGAAAGTGAGCAAATTAGAGGTTAGATTTAACTGCTAGTAAATACTTGGTTGTACTTTTGTAGTAAATCAAACTTGTACTAGAGTACTTACAGTCGATTGTTATTGAGACTGATAGTCATTGTGTTATAGTACACTTGCTAGTAATATTCTTGGTTCTATATCTGATAAACTTAAACTAAAGGCAATATAAAGAAATGAATAAAACAGTTTAACAAGAAAGCCATTACATAATTGCACATTAACAGTAAAACACTATGTTTGTGTCCGCCAAGGACATTTTGCTATGTTATGTGACCCGACAAATAAAACAAACACTTAAGTCTATGTTTATTAAATGTACATAGTGCATACTTTCCTATCCTTGTATGTTAATATGAATATTCATTTAATTATTTTTTATGTTATTTTGTAACTTCTGAAAAGATCTCAATGAATTGCTTATTATTACAGAACTGACAGCAAAGCTCAGAGCAGCAGAAGAGAAAATAGAAAGAATGACCTTGAGAGCAGATGTTTAAAGAATAAATATGTGTTCTGTCTGTGTGTACATCTGATTGGTTTGTACACTGAAATGGCCCCCATCATTTTGTAGGGGTATATAATATCAAGTATTGCTTTATACTGGAGTTGTCTATCCTTTATGTATTAATAGATATACCAAGTAATACAATAAAATGCATCTACTGTTAATAAGGACAGCAGATGTGAGACAGACCCTACTATGCTATCTATTACAATGATCTACTCTACACAACTGAGTCTGATTGGCTATTGTCTCCTCTTGGATTTATTTCAACTTTGCGCTAAAGCTGTATAACATTTATTATGTTTTTACCTATTTATCTGTTGGTATATAGAGTTTATTTCTCAATGTACATCCATTATATGTTTTAATGATAGAATGTTGTTCATAGCATCAACGAGTTGTTCTTCAAAGAGTGAAGCTGAGAGGGGAAAACTCCTTCTCAGTTGCCAAAAGGAGTAACATTTGAGAGAGAAACTTTTTCAATTTTTTTAAATAACTTTTGCACTGAATGATTTTTGCCTTCTCTAAAGACACAGATATTCACCCTATCCTAGATATTCTCTCCTGACTGCAACTATTACTGCACTAATTTACCTCACAATCATGCTCCACAATACTATCGGACTGCAACAACCATCTGTTTGAATACTTACCAAAAGATGCCCTGACAAAGCTACAAGCTGTTTCTGAACCCCTATTCAAGGTTTTACACAAAAAGAGATCTACTTTTCCAAGATATGTCCACTGTTAAATCAACCCTACAGCTCCGGAGATAGCCAACTAGTTCCACAGCTATTGGGTGTAAAAGTTTTCAAAAGTATCCCAACAAAGTTCTTTAACTTTGAAACTATCCAAATGCAAGTTTGAGACAATTTTTTGGATGGCGCTAATCAATTAGGTTTCTATAATATGCAAACGAGAAAATCTTAATGTATTTATACCATATCAGTGAATATTAATAGTAAACATAGCAAACCTGAGCATACGGAATTAAATGAATAACTGCCTCCTGCCTCCTCACAAATGGGGTGTTATATAGGCTCTCTAGTTGCCTCCCCTTCTGTTGTAGCTTCCTTCAATAGGTACTCAGTATATTATCCTTTTTATGTTTTTTTCTATGCACTTCTTGCGGGCGATAAAAGTACTATTGTCATTGGGTCAAGGTAGCTTATATAATATGGAAACTACACACTCCACTCACTCGATATTGAGTGCTCACTAACGCAAGGTGGCTACTAGATTCGATTGATAAAATTTAAGCATATTCCGGACTCAGCTATTTCCAATGAATATCAAAAGAGACATGCGAGTCTGCTGTACAGTGAGGGTATCCTCCAGAACTTGGAGAAGGAATAAGAATGGCTCATTTAAGTTTCACTTGTGACCTTAAGTGGCCAGTTATTTTGGAGTAACTCTTTCTACTCCCAAAAAGGAAAACTAAGGCAAGTTGGGAACCCTTTTGGTAGTTATGAGTAGTAATATATGAGCAGATCTCCCTACCAAGTGTTTTTTTGTGGATTTGATCTTGGAGTTTAGGCAATGGGTTACGACGTTGGATGAATTCGCCGAGTTTATATTGTATTTTACTTGAGGGGTATTTGAGTGGCATTTGAATGGCATTTAAGTGGCATTTGAGTTTTGATTATTTTTTTACTTAATTTGAACTTATAAATTTTGAATGTATGGCATTCAAGTTTTGATAATCTTGTACATAATTATATACATAACTTTAACTCATAGAGCATCTAGATTTTGAATGTATGGCATTTAAGTTTTGATATTTTTTTTTGTAATTCGACTCATTATATCTACATTGAATAAATACAGTAATTAAAAAAATGAAACAATATGTGAATATATACATTTATTGTGCAATAAGTAGGGAAAATTTCATATAATATAGCTAGAGTCAGTAAATATTAAATAATACCAAACACTACAACTTGTAATGACAATCAATGCATAAGCTTTTACTAAAAACTATCTTGAAAACCTTCAAAACATGATCCCAAATGGAAAAAAAATGGATAAAGTTAGATATTCATCTATTTGTTTACATCTACAAAAAAGAGGTATTTGGTGAAATATTTTTTCGATTTATTCAATTTTCATTAATTTTTTACAAAAACAAATCATCCTCTAAATGGTTAAATTTCATCTAATTGTACAAATTTACAAAAAAACAGGGTATTTGGTAAAATATTCTTTCATTTCATTAAATCTTCATTATTTTTTTGCAAAAAAAGAAATCACCCTTTAAATGGTTAAATTTTATGTGTTTGTATATCTTTACAAAAAAACAGGGTATTTGGTAAAATATTTCCTTTATTCTATTCAATTTTCATTAATTTTTTCAATAATTGCTTAAATATACATTATTCACTATTTTCTTATTCTAATTGTACAAATTTACAAAAAAACAAGGTATTTGGTAAAATATTCTTTCATTTCATTTCATTAAATCTTCATTATTTTTTTTGCAAAAAAAGAAATCATCCTTTAAATGGTTAAATTTTATCTGTTTGTATATCTTTACAAAAAAACAGACTATTTGGTAAAATATTTCCTTTATTCTATTCAATTTTCATTAATTCTTTCAATAATTGTTTAAATATAAATTATTCATTATTTTCTTATTATTAGGTGAGCAACCCATCATACAAAATTAGTTTCTTGAGTGAGGGTTTTATCCTGCATTTTCCTTTTGAATTTTTTTCAAAAATTTACCATTTTTTTTCAAAAACAATCATTTATATATACAATTTCCATTATTTTTTAAACAGAACAATTCCTATCTCTGAGAGGTTGGAGATATTGGGGTAGAAAACTTAGACATGATGATGAGAAGGCTATGGATTTTCCCGTTTAAGAACAAACCATTTTCGATGGCAATTTCAATTCGGAAAACTAAAACAATGTAATTTGTTTTTCAAAATGCAATCATCAGAAAGCTTTTGTCATGATGAGGAGGAGGCTATGGATTTACCCATTCAAGAACAAACCATTTTTGATGGCGACTTCAATTCTAAAAACGAATTAGAACTGAAGTATGTGGTATTACGTAATCATTTTTTTAAACAAGAACAATCCATTTTTGATAGCAACTTTAATTCTAAAAACTAAATCAATGTAACTTTTTTTATTCTTTGTCTCCCATGAAATTGTTCAAAACGAATTAGAACTGAAGTATGTGGTATTACATGATAATTTTTTTAAAAAAACACATCAAAATCGACAAATTACTCCTCTAGATAGTTCAAGTTTACAATATTTGAGAATTAATCACAATAGAAACATTAAGCCTACTTGATAAAAAAGAATTTGACTGTTAAATTTAACTAATTGATTCAATGTTATTATTTGGATCTTTTGAAAATAAACATTTCAATGAAAACATCATATTTAGTCTTTGACACACTTGAAACCATTTTCCAGTAAATTTTACCAACATTATTTCAGAAACTCTTACTAGATATTTACAAAAAAAAATGAGGTATTTTGGTAAAATATTCTTTTATTACATTCCTTTTTAATTTTTTATGTTTTAAAACAGGGTTTTATTACAAAGTTTTTTTGTTTTTTCAACTTTTTAAAAAAATAATCATTATAATATATAGTTTTCGATATTTTTCTAAAAAAAATAAATATATATAGAGATTTTCACTTTATATTCTTTTATTTCATTCAATTTTCAATAATTTTTTGAGTGAGGATTTTATCCTACACCTTCCTTTTAAATTTTTTTATTTTTTTAAAAAATAATCATTGAAATATATAGTTTTCGATATTATTTTAAAAACAATGTATATATATATATATAGAGTTTTTCACTTTATATTTACAAAACTTTGGTATTTGGGAAAATATTTTTTTATTTCATTCAATTTTCAATAATTTTTTGAGTGAGAATTTTATCCTACACAATCCTTTTAAATTTTTTATGTTTCAAAACAGAGCTTTATTACATTTTTTTGAACTTTTTAAAAAATAATCATTGAAATATATAGTTTTCGATATTTTTTGATTTTTTTGTACTTTTTTAACTTTTTTAAAAACTGTCAAAAAATCACCAAATTACCTCTCTAGATGAATAAAATTTACAAGTAAATAATTGTAATAGAAAATACCATATCTAGTTTTTACATTCATAAAACTGTTTTATAGTAAATTTTCTGTAATACAAACTACTATAGTTTACGATATCAATGGTTACAAAGCGCTTTTCTTGAACAATATCTTCCTCGATATTCTTCTGGTATATTATTAGACCCAGGGAGGAACTCTTGTATTCCGTATTCTCTGTGATCCAATAATTGACTAAAATACAAAAGTTATTCATTATATAAATAAATTTTACCGAATTTAAATTTTACTCTTAGCTACATTAGATAGTTTACATTATATATAACAGGAAAATAACTCACTGAGTTACATCATTCAGCTCAATATTTCTTAGGGAAAGTTCTTTACTCTGTTTTCTTTTTACGATATAATGGACTAAAATAAAAAATGATGTATTAGTATAGTATGATTAAAATTAATGTAAAATAAATATAAACTTTTGTTATTTTTTCAACTTCTATGTAAAAGAAATACACTGATTACACACGAAAAAGTCCTTTTTTTCATTTGGATTCGGAATGTATAAATATAAATATATATATATATATATAATTTTAAAAATGTTTTACAACAAACACTCATGAATAAGCCATTTATGTGATAAAACGTGTTATTTACGTGAAAAATTAGACATTTTTGTAAAATAATTATAACCTTTTGTGATTTTTTTTTAAACTTTTATGTAAAAAAATACACTGATTGCACAAAAAAGTCCTTTTTTAATCCGAAATAGATATAATTTAAAAATGTTTTACAAAAAATGTTTATGAATTGATCATTTATGTGAAAAACTAAACATTTTTGTAAAATAATTATAACCTTTTGTTATTTTTTAAACTTTTATGTAAAAAAAATACACTGATTGCACAAAAAAGTCCTTTTTTTAATCCGAAATAGATATAATTTAAACATGTTTTACAAAAAATGTTTATGAATTGATCATTTATGTGAAAAACTAAACATTTTTGTAAAATAATTATAACCTTTTGTTATTTTTTAATATTTTATGTAAAAAAAATACACTGATTGCACAAAAAAGTCCTTTTTTTAATCCGAAATAGATATAATTTAAACATGTTTTACAAAAAATGTTTATGAATTGATCATTTATGTTAAAAACTAAACATTTTTGTAAAATAATTATAACATTTTGTTATTTTTTAAACTTTTATGTAAAAAAATACACTGATTGCACAAAAAAAATCCTTTTTTAATCCGAAATAGATATAATTTAAAAATGTTTTACAAAAAATGTTTATGAATTGATCATTTATGTGAAAAACTAAACATTTTTGCAAAATAATTATAACCTTTTGTTATTTTTTTAAACTTTTATGTAAAAAAATACACTGATTACACAAAAAAGTCCTTTTTTTAATCTGAAATATATATAATTTAAAAATGTTTTACAAAAAAAGGTTATGAGTTGATCATTTATGTGAAAAATTGAACATTTTTGTAAAATAATTATCACCTTTTGTTATTTTTCCAACTTTTATGTAAAAAAATACACTGATGACACAACAAAATCCTTTTTTAATTCGAAATATGTATATATATAACTTGAAAATGTTTTACAAAAATGTTCACAAATTTATCATTTTAAGGGGTTTTTCATTGTAAGAATCCACAAAATTTTCACAAATCAACTTTTTAAAATTATGGTAAAAATTAATAAAACTTACCTATAGTGATATGAATCCCTTGAGTTATAGATTAGCTTCTCGAGAGTTTGTTCTCCACAGTCTTCTTTTTCAGCATCATCGAAGTGGTTGAGAAAATCCTCAGACTTTGGATTATCAGCCAGTTCCGAGGCTTGGACGAAGGCTTGATGAGCTGCGAGTACACTGATGTTGTAGAAAATTGAATTGTCTGCGTTTCGACTCAGACCCTTGAACAAAATCACTCCAAATCTCTCCGATGTCACAGCAGAAGCTATTTGATGAGGAATGCGCATATCTCCGATCAGTAATTCTTCATCTACAACACTTCTGTATTGAACTAGAAGAGTCTCTTCATTTCCATTCCATCGCCTGTCAGATTTTGTTATAACTTCAGGGTTTTGGAAACATATGACACTATCTGTTGGGAAATCCTGAAGATTAGCTACCTCGAAATAAGCATTGATTTGTCGCATACTTTTTTCTGGTAATACATCAAACGCATTCTTACACCTCAAAGTAGTTCCTGTTTGTGTAGCAGCACGAAAAATTGCTTTTCCAGTCTTTTCAACACCCATGTAGATCAAAACCAGTGGTCTTATTTGCGAAGCTTCATTGACAAGTAATCCTGCTGCTAATGGAATAGTGCTCTTCACTCTAACTACCTTTCCATCCTTTTTATAGTTGTAGATGATGGTACAGTTCGTTTCATCATGGAGCTCAACGGTTAACACCTGCATAACTGTAGGTATTGGTAAATCTTCAACTTTGACTATGTTTTCAATGTTTCTTCTGGAAGCTGGAGATAGAGTACTTAACAGAGAGGCGCTTTTGATGATGAGAGTTGCCAGAGTATTCAGACTGGCGCTTTGAAAGGGAATCATAGTGCGTTGAAGAAGTACATTGTCATCAATCACCTTATCTTGTGAAGGTTTTGGTTCTTTATTCTTCAGTTGTTTTGTATTGATTTGTGTCGACATTCTAAAAGATAAAGTAAAAATCCATGTTATGATTTCTTTTTCAAACCAATTTGAAGGAGAAAGCCATCACATTCAACATAGACTGGAAAATACCCCAAAGAGCATCTGCTTACAACCCATCAGCTCGGAGTTGTAATCTCTGCTTAACAGAAAAATACCTCATTATGTGCAAAAGCTACTTAGGAACGCTAAACAAAAGAAACGAGCTAGCGTCCTCATGCAGACATTTCAATAAGTTCCTCTTATCCAATTTTAAGTCAAAATAGCCAAGGGATCAACAAACTCTGACATAGAGTTCTTCACTTGTATTTTATACCTGAAGATTGGTACACACATTTTAGTTTAGTACCATGAAACAATTTTGTAGTATAATACAAGTCACTTTTTAGTCAGCACTACACTTTTCCAAGTGATTTTATCTACCCAATAGCTCATATTTCACAATATTAGAGCACTTTAGTAAAACGCTTCTTATACCTGACTGTACATATATATATATATATTTACTCAATATCATACCGCTGTTAGTATCTAAATCGATAAAAATTAAATTTATACTCAATCAAGTTGACTTACCTCCAAACAGAAAAGTCCTTCTAGCAGTTGTAGTAGATGATGTTGTAGTAGATCTTGCTCCTTCAGTTGCTAATGTCGAAGTGACTGCTTTCTGTGTAAAAACAGTGCTTCTTATATAGCTGAAATCATGCCATTTATCATAAGGTTAAATTAATGAAACATTGTTTTTACGGAAGAACACCAATGCTTTCGCGGGAATAAATAATTTATTTTCACGCGAATACAAACCAATGCTTTCGCGGGAATAAACATTTTATTTTCACGCGAATGGAAACTGTTGCTTTCGCGGGAATGAATACTTTATTTTCACGCGAATACAAACCAATGCTTTCGCGGGAATAAACATTTAATTTTCACGCGAATGGAAACTGTTGCTTTCGCGGGAATGAATACTTTATTTTCACGCGAATACAAACCAATGCTTTCGCGGGAATAAACATTTAATTTTCACGCGAATGGAAACTGTTGTTTTCGCGGGAATGAATACTTTATTTTCACGCGATTACAAACCAATGCTTTTGCGGGAATAAACATTTTATTTTCACGCGAATGGAAACTGTTGCTTTCGCGGGAATGAATACTTTATTTTCACGTGATTACAAACCAATGCTTTCGCGGGAATAAACATTTAATTTTCACACGAATGGAAACTGTTGCTTTCGCGGGAATGAATACTTTATTTTCGCGCGAATACAAATCAATGTTTTCGCGGGAATAAACATTTAATTTTCACGCGAATGGAAACTGTTGCTTTCGCGGGAATGAATACTTTATTTTCACGCGAATATAAACCAATGCTTTCGCGGGAATAAACATTTAATTTTCACGCGAATGGAAACTGTTGCTTTCGCGGGAATGAATACTTTATTTTCACGCGAATACAAACCAATGCTTTCGCGGGAATAAACATTTAATTTTCACGCGAATGGGAACTGTTGCTTTCGCGGGAATGAATACTTTATTTTCACGCGAATACAAACCAATGCTTTCGCGGGAATAAACATTTTTTTTCACGCGAATGGAAACTGTTGCTTTCGCGGGAATGAACACTTTATTTTCACACGAATACAAACCAATGCTTTCGCGGGAATAAACATTTAATTTTCACGCGAATGGAAACTGTTGCTTTCGCGGGAATGAATACTTTATTTTCACGCGAATACAAACCAATGCTTTCGCGGGAATAAACCTTTAATTTTCACGCGAATGGAAACTGTTGCTTTCGCGGGAATAAACATTTTTTTTTCAGGCGAATAAAAACCAATGCTTTCGCCGGAATAAACCTTTAATTTTCACGCGAATGGAAACTGTAGCTTTCGCGGGAATAAACATTTTTTTTCAGGCGAATAAAAACCAATGCTTTCGCGGGAATAAATAATTTATTTTCACGCGAATGGAACCCGTTGCTTTCGCGGGAATAAACAATTTATTTTCACGCGAATACAAACCAATGCTTTCGCGGGAATAAAAGATTTATTTTCACGCATTCACCTATATAAGAGACAACGGTTTCAGACAGAAAGCATCCAGTTCAACAACAGTGAGCAAAGGAGCAACATCTATCTACTACATCTTCCATTGCAACTACTAAGAGTTCTCTCTTCATAAAGGTAAAACTTAAATTCAAATATTTCCGCTAGCTAACACAACTATCTGAAGGCTTTATGACATATCTATCTTTAAATTGGTTATAAAGAATTGAACCAATTTTTTCTGTTTTTTCAGAATGAATACTCAAGTCGTAGAAAGTCAACCATTGTATCTAAAGTCGGAATCTCAGCTTGATGAAAAGGTAAGAATTAATAAAAAATACTATTTAACACCTGTTGAACACCTTTAATTATTTTAGTTATCTAATTATCGCTTGTATTTTAGAACAATGCAACAACAAATCCAATCTACTTAAAGGACTTCCTTCCAGAAATGTATCATAACTATGTGATAAATAATGATGTTGTTGAAGAAAAAGTTGTAGAACGTTTGACATTTCAAGTTATAATATTCTGTATAACTCAACACATGATGAGTATGGGGATGTGTTGTAAGAAACGTGATATATCTACAGAACGTTTTGATGACATTATAAAAAACGGTTTCGAAATCGTTTTGTCAATGGTGGAAGTCGTTAATATTAATAATTTTTTAAAAGAAATTGAAAGAAGTGCTTGGAATCAAATAGTTTTCAAAAAATTATACAACATGACATGGAACAAAAAAACTTTTTATAAATTCAGAAAGCATATTTATAATTATGTCCAAATAGATAAAGCTCTATCCTCTTCTGTAGGTATTTTAGAACTAATGTTAGAAGCGTTTCATACATATTTATGAAAAATTTTTAGTTGTTTTTTATTATGTTACAATATTTTGTTCAAACTATTATATTTTATTTCTTACCAATTTAGATGTTAAAAGCGGTATGATATTAAGTAAATACATATATATATATTTGAATGCATCCTTTGTTGTCTGTCTCCACATCCCAATAGTTTAATAAGCACATTCTCAATCTACCATAACTCTATGATCTTAACTGCTTTTGGCATAAATACATATATATATATATAAGACACTCTAAGTAATAAATACACTCTTAGCCACTCATGCAAATATTACCCTTTTATTTTTAGAATGTTATGGATGCTCTTTCTGAAGAGCTCCTTAGCACAGATCCATATCCAACAGAAAATAAAATGAAAAACGGCAAAACAACTCCTAAGAGAAGGAAAACTGCTCCAAAAAAGCGAATAGTAAGGAAACGAAAACAAATAGTGAGAAAACAAACTACTTCCGTTGATAAGCAAACAATGGAGAGTGCAGCTATAACTCATTTAACAGTTGAATGTCTCAACGAAAGGAGAGCTAGGGAATTAGAAAAGTCTAAAGGTTCTCAAGTGATTGACTCACCAAAAGTTCCGATTTGCAAAACATTTGAAGATCTTCCTATCCCAAGCATTATGCGAGTGACTGGTGTGATACATCCATCAAGTAAGGAGAAGTGTAGATATTCTCAAGTACACTACCATGATCCTTCAGATATAAATGAACTCGAACCCAAAATACTCCTCTGTCCAGTTGAAATTGCTAAAAACTTCAACTGTGATAATTACCCCCCTCCGTTTAACGTTGTATATTTGGGTAGAAAGGGAAAACCAAAAAATAAAAGCGTTCTTTGGTATGATGTCAGACGTGTTAGCAGACATCCTCTAAGCAAAAAGAAAGCTGAAGAGGAATCACTATATTTTAGTACATTGACTAAAGGTCAGCTCAAACGCTTCTTGAACATCAACACCCTCAATAGTTTTCAACCTGGCGCTATTTTTCCTTACCAAGATGTTGTTGATAGATTCGTTCCTCATCGATTTAAAGGAGGGCAGTCGAATGTAATTTGTATCCGTTATAGCATTGAACAATGTGGAGAAACGCTGTTGAAGACGCTTGTCATACCAGACAAATATGCTTCAGAAGCTAACAAATATACTCCAGGTGTGATGATCTACAGAGGAAAAACAACCCACGGAAAATTTAAGACAGAATACGATCTTTCATTTTGCTCTCCATACTGTCTCGGTCGAATGTATTGGAAACAATATTGTGATCAAGCAAAGCACAACAAAACAATATTAGAAATCGATGATGATAATGAACTTGAAGATTTTCTACGTGGAGACTTTGATGATTTTGAGACAGGATATGTTGCTGAAAAAAAAATGATGAGTGTTTTAGCGATGGATAGTCTCTAATTCAAAAAACAAGTTGGACAATGTGACTTGGTGAGCTATTTCCCTTTTCTATATAATGTAAACTATCCAATGTAACTAAAGTTATAATTCAATTTCATGTAATTATTTTAAATTTTTGTTTAATCATTCTATACTAATACATAACTTTTTATTTTAGTTCATTACGAATTCAAAAGCACGTAAAACAGAAGTCTCCCTTCTTAAGATATAACATCACTACATCAAAGACATCATTGTATTAATTGTTATTACTTAGTATTTACTGACTCTAGCTATACTATATGGAGAGATTTTCCCTACTTATTACACAATAAATGTATATATTCACATATTGTTTCATTTTTAATCACTGTATTTATTCAATGTAGATATATCTCCTCTCTCTCAAGATATCATATGAGTCGGAATTACAGAAAATTATCAAACCTTAAATGCCTTACATTCAAAAATCTAGATACCCTATGAGTTATAATTATGTATACAGTTATGTAATAATTATCATAACCTAAATGCCATACATTCAAAATTTAGATGCCATATGAGTTCAAATCAAGTAAAAAAATTATCAAAACTCAAATGCCACTTAAATGCCATTCAAATACCACTCAAATACCCCTCAAGTAAAATACAATATAAACTCGGCGAATCCATCCAACGCCGTAACCCATTGCATCACCCCAGATTATGACCCCACAAAAAAACACTTGGTAGGGAGATCTGCTCATATATTACTACTGTTATGCTGAGTAACTGTGGACAGGGATAGGTTCTGCTACGTGGAAACTGAGACACACTGATAATGGACTCGGTAAAAGCTTGTATAGATATAAATCATAGCTGCAGTGTTTCCTGATTTGTCAGAGACCCACCTGATTTGTAGGTACAAACTTTCCCTACTCCTGAAACAGCCTCTCTCTAAAACTACTAAAATTTTGTCACTCACCCAATAGCCTCCTGCAAAACTTACTTTTCTTTTTCCTTTTTGATCAAAAACCTAGACTTTGAGATCGCTTGAGGTTTACATTGTTTTTACACTCTACTTATATACGTAGCTGTAGTTTGTTCAACTACAAGTTAGTAAATTTTGTGCCGCATCCAATAATTAGGTTGCATTGATCTCAACAATTGACTTTCTGAACTAAAAAATGACTTATCATCTTCCTTTGCATCTACACAATTACTCATACTATATCCTCGAATTCAGTTAAAGCCACCGGAAGCAACAGGCTCAAAATATCTCCGTCTTTTTTCATCACAAGTCAACAGGACAGGTATAGATTTACTAACTTGCTCTATAATGCCACGTCTTTGTAGGAAGGGCAGTTTAAATTTCATATTTGAGCAAATTGACGATTAAATTAACTGTTGGTCTGGAAAGAAAATAAAATAATGTGGTAGGTCACACTTTTGTGATTATCTATCACGGTACTTTGATATTCTATTGCCTCTACAACTTTTGTACAGGTGGATGTTAACTTAATTGTTACAAGTTTTCAGGGATTCATTAACTGAATCACAATGTGATTAAACTTGTCTAGAAAAGGCCCACATACATCGCAATTGCATAAAGTGTTTGGTATGTTCTATGTCACAGACTAGATCATGCAGTGGCTAATATAATTAGAAAAACAAACAATTGTATATGCATTGTTTGTTGCTAGCAATCTAACAGAGTTCAAACAGACAGTTTGCTGTAGACAGTTTTATTTCCTTCAAAGAGCAACATTAATCTAACTCAGAACATTGTAAAAATCAAGTAATTGCTTTTTCCTACTAGTGACAACGGAGAATCTACATCCACATTTAGATATCACTAATATCGAGTCATTCATAGACGTGTTTTTCTTTTACAGTCCTCCTAAACTTCTTGCCTGCAGAGACATAAAGTTCCATAGGTGTAAAACCAAAACAATATAAAAGGGCGAAACTTCATGTAAGTGTGAAATCACAAGCTGTTCCACAAAAGAAATGGCAATTGTGTAAATATAGGCACAAATGGTTAGACAAAAGTGAAGACAAAAGTGGTATTAAAAATTGTGTAAAAGGAAATGAAGGCAAGGGGACATAACCACAGATTTCACACAGTTTTGTAAAATAAATATTTGTGGTATTATATTGCAGGGTGAGGGTCTTACGTCTGGTATGCTTACAGTAAATATGTTTTATCGTCTGGTAAATCTGCAAAGGATAGATAACTCCAATGATATGTATTCACTATGATATAACATGAATATATGGTGTTCAAACCAATCATATAACCAAAGATATCATACCTTTAAGTATCTACTGTTATGTTCATTCTTTCTAACTTTTCTTCAACTGCCCTGAGCTTTGCAGTCAGATCTGCAGCGAGAAAAATAAATATCAAATATATTAAGTAAATGTGCTTCAGCAGATAAGAGAAGAATGGATTTGCTCTATTTCAGTTAAATAACTGCTAAGTAAAATAGTCATTATTTATGAAGCAAACACAGACATCCGTATTTGCTTTACTTTATTGGTATATCTTGTTGTGAACAGCATGCAAAAGATTTCTAGCTCATGGAAGGAAGTTGCCAGATCAATAATACATGTGCTTCCGCTTTATTGGAGATTGGAACAAACCTAGACGGGAATTAGCATCGACAGGAATGAACGCAGACATACATAGAATGAACATAAACACATCCTCGAATGAACGCAAACACCTCCTAGAATGAATATAGACAGCTCCTGGAGTGGACGTGGGCATCTACTGGATCTGGTATGAACGAATTCAGAACCGGAAAAAAATTTTGACTATGCTATGGAGAAAATTTTTTTTAAAATTTATTTGCAGAAATGTCAACCTTCGTTAGAGACTACATATAAAATATAATTTTGCACTAATTCCAGGAGTTGTCTACTTGTATAAAAACATGAAGATACTAAACTCCTAGAGCGAAATGCAAAACATTAGTTTATAGGACACCCGAAGTGAATATCACCACTTCTCGGAATGGACTCCAAAATTGTTCACTGTATAGCCGTATAGCATAGTCAACATCCATTCAAAGTCTGTAGACTTTCGCACCAGGTTATGTCTACATTTATTCCAGGAAGTGCTTGCATTCATTTCAGGAGGTGTGTGTGTTCACTCCAGGTATGTCTGCATTCAGTTATGTCGACGCTCAATCCGTCTACGTTCATTCAAATGTTCTTATAATCAATATTACTTTAGACAAGCAATATACTAAAGCAAGTCTCCACTGATATGATTCAGGGTGCTTTCGGATACCCTACGCGTTGGGCACTCGCTGAACACTCGCTGAGGGCTCAACGATGACTGTCGTTTAACGGAAGTTGGTTGTGCTTAAACCATAGACATCTTTATTTTGATCAACATCTATAAAAACTGTATAGCTAAAGCGAGCCCACTGTAGTTTCTTAACAAACAAAAATTATTACGATGATGTTATCGTCTACTGTACTTTTTATATACGTTATAATGCACTGTCACGGCTTAAAACAGGGAGAAACAGTGAATAATAAGTTGACTCGTTAAAATTATTGGTTAGGTGGAGTTTAGGTCAGTCAACGGCGCTACCTACCTCGCTTGTCACTTCCATCGTTGAGCCCAAATTGCCCATTGCCGCCATGTTTTTTCTGCCCTCAACGATGGGGTTTCCGAATGGTCTCGTTTAATATCATTGCTAAGCCCTACCTACGGGTAGGGTATCTAAAAGCACCCTCAATCAACTGATCAATGGCAAGTATACAATTTATTTATAAGAGCTATTTGGTGTGATAATATCTAGACCATTAATCGATGGTAGATTGATTGCTCTGGAAGTTTGCCAACATAGGTTATATTAGGCTCATAGCTTAAGAAATTGGCACATTAAATTTAAAGTACTCAATACGAGACTAGATACTACTCAGGGGTACACAGACTATAAATAGAACACATCAACGCATGAATAATAAACCACTTAAACTCAGTCAAATCCAGTTCTAATAGGATACTATAACAATATCAACTTTTTACTAGTTACTAACCAACCTTGAATCTGTTCATCTTTCTCTTTCTCCATCCTGGTATATAATTCCTGTAGCTGATTGTATTTAACCTCATGCTCTGTTAGCCTGTGATCACTACTTGGCATGGCTACAAAATTAAGATCCCTGGCAATTCTATCACATTCCATTTTCTTACAATCGGAGTAAAATAATATTTTATTTAAAAATCTTCTAAATTTGGGATTGATCTATGAATTTGTAAACTTGATTTTCAAACAAGTTAAATGTCATTGAAACTTGAAGGAAACCTACTGTATCACATCGTACTTAGTGCTCTTCTGCTTATATAGTGAAGTATACTTGCTATTTAGGCTCGGTTTACACTAGTACGCTACGAAACACGGTAAAAAATCGTAACAGCTACGGTCCTGTACTGGTCCGCACCAAAGTGCCTGTTTAGACAATCGTTAGTCTAGCGCATTAGTTCTGTATTCGTGTAAAAACACCATGGGCCCCGTTTCAGTTTTGAGGCGATACAGAACCGGTATTGGTGCGAACCTATCTGAACAGCTGGTGTTTTCGCTGCGAACTTCAGCAGTCACATTTGTACGAAGTGCGCATAGCGTACTAGTGGGCCTTATTCAAGCTCTATAAAATAGCTCACAGGCCATGAAATTCCAACAATTGTTGAGAAGCTCTTTACATGTCAGTCTTACTTTGAGGTAAAAGCTCAGTTGAGCTCGGGTAAAATGTTTATTTTTCTTCAACTTGTGAGATTATTTTAATCTTTGTTTAGTTCCAACACATCCATTGCAAGAATGTAAGAAAGCAGCACAAGAGCAAAAGTGTTGGTTTTGTCCAAAGAGATTTCTAAAATGAGGGAGGAAGAATATTCTAATTCTGAAAGAGCTTCTTATCCGTGTCTATTTTTTACATACCTTGTATAAATGGAACAGTCTCATCGAGTGGAGACATATCTCTACTCTCAGGTTGTACAAAGGCTAGATTCGTTGATGGTTCTAACATTGTAGCTTCATAGCTGGGAGGTGCTTCCATCGCTAAAGCAACAGAATACAAGCCCAAACATTGATGACTATGGAGTTTTAATGGACGCAAGAAACGGTAAACACCACAAGTTTTATTTGTACCAAGAACAAATACTAGAGTCCATTTACCTGATGCTCCTCTAACACTCTCTATTAGCAGATTAGGTATAGCAGATGTGGTATCACTTCTTTGGGCTCGGTCAATCACAGTTTCATCCGCTGTATTTCTCATGTACACCAGACTCTGTCGTTGCTCAATATTCAAACCATCGAGTAGATAAACTATTGTGTTAGGTACTTCTGGGCTATTCTTGGTCACAAGAAGATGTAGAACATTGTTCCCGTAAGGCTCATTCTGCTGCTGAAGGAGACTGTACTTCTGCTGTGTAGTCAAACCATCTAACATACATCTCAGTACTATAGCATGATGTCTGGGATCCTTCAAAGCTGCTGCTTTAAGTGTGGCTGTTCTACCATCAGCCCTCATAGACAACAGAAGTGTGTACCTTGATTGAGGTGAAACCGATGCTAACATTTTCTTCAATTTTTTATGATCTGACCAAGCTGGACTAAGGTAGAGATTTAACTCTGTTCTCAATCTACCAACTGTTTTGTCAGCCATTCCTACAGTAAATGAACCAGTAGCATCAAACAACACTTGTATGCTACAACCCCAGCTAATTCACCTGCTTCTTACCCAGTGAGAGGGAAGATAGGAGAGAGAGTCTGTACAGTGTGTTATAGCTGAACTTTACTTTTATACCCAAGCTGTAACCACGCTTGACTGATGTTACTCAAGGTTAAGTCCCGCCCACCTCATTAGCAGTTGACCAGAATGCAAAGTGATATACTCGGAAACATTTATTATTATAAATGTAAGTTTTGACCATTTTAGGAAGCAATGTGAGAAAGACTCGATGGAGCCTACATTGAAGCCAAAGTCAGATTGAACATAATTTTAAAGTCGCGTTAATAAAAAACTAACTGAAGAAGCTGAAATGATCATAAAGTGTTTTTTCTTTCAAACCAGCCAGACATCTATTATTGTTTATTCTGATTGACTGAATTAATATTTTTCCCCACATCAACAATTGATATTGGTATAAAAAAACACCATAGTAAAAGCATTGAAAAGCTTCTAGTCTTTTTACTAGTAAGTCATTTATTTTTATTGGGAGTCACTCTAGCACTGATTGGTCAAATATGGTCAGTTCTCTAAATAAATTATACTCTCTATGGACTATATCAGATATGAAGTCAGAACAGTAAAACCTAACTATTTGCTTCTTCCAAAAAGTAGCTGAAAAAATGATCGGTAGTTTTTGTCATGAAGCCCATCAGATATTGGTCACCTAAATAGCTATAAAACACCTGAGCAAACTCAATTTTTGGCATCAAGTCATAAACAACCCCTACCAAAACTATCGAACAACTTGTCCTAATATGGCTGAACTGTAAAAATAGGTCTTTTTGTTAGTTAATGAATGGCTTACTACCTGGATCGCAAGCTAACTAGAGATAGCTACAGATCGGAAACTTTGAAAATCAGCCCATGCTACTTTCCTAATAGCAAGAAAGTTTTTACCTCAAACCCTAAAGAGCACTAGCACTATAACTCTCCAATACTCTATGCAACCTGGTAACTACCAGCTACGTAGTATTATATGTTACATCGGGTTGTGAAGAAGATTTAGCACCTGCATGGACACATCTTCCTTTCCTCTTCAACCGTTTATAAATCCTCCATAAAAATACATCAAGGAATAGTCATAAGCACGAGATACTGAAAATAGTGCTAAGAGAAAACGGACTGAAATCCACATGTGACTAAAACGGAGAGTTCATGTCATTCAATAGGTATCGAGTCTTCAAATAAGGGCAAATATAAAACAGCTGTCAAACCTAAACAGTGGCGATCTATTGAATATTGGTTCTGGTTGAGCTGGTACAAACATGTGAAGAGCTATAAATATCTGGCGTAACATACGAGTTATTTGTGGAGTTACCTAGATCATAAATCACTGATAGGATCTGGTTTTTGTAAAGCGGCCAAAACTAGTTACAACAAGTTCACCAGTTGATGTAAGAATACAGGCGTGTCTAATGAAGGTTTTATCTCATGACCAGCATTTAAGAGTTAACGCTATGTCACAAGGAAAGTGTAGCTGTTTGTTGTTTAATTAATCACCAACCACTCAAAACCAGTTGAATGCTGTTTTGTCAAGTGTTTTCTACAAAATGACTCATATTTCACAAAAGTGATACTGATTAGACTTATACCTAAACCACAAATCTATAGACCTTTGGTCACTGCTTTCTACAGTTATAACTACCAGACTCTGAGCTAAATAGTAACTTCTACCAGATGACTTGTTAGTGGTACAACTACAGCACACTTCGGTGAGTGAGTTATAAGTTTATTGCATACACTCGTTAGACATCGCATTTTGGTTTTGACAGTGAGTAGAGCCTCTGAGGGGGGGTGTAGGATCAGAGGCTTTTCCAAGTAGAAACTCATTTTTTTTTAAATAAAGATGGCAAAAACACTTATTCAAAAATAGTACAATAATACGGTACTTTACCGATAATTTTCTCTTCTAAGAAAAAAACAGCTAAGAATTAACTAAGAAAATGAGGACAGAGGAACGAATATGAGCGGAAAGCAAAGGCAGGAAAAAGGATTGGAAATGTGAGAAGAAAATGATAGAAGGGCGGGAGGATCGAGACAGGGTAGTTTAGAAGAAAACTAAACTTTTTGGTGTTTTCCTCTTAAAAATTGCATTTTATTTATTAAGAACTATTCTTACAAGCTTATTGTATTAATTTATTGCTATTATACATATACATTATTACATAGGCCTACATTACATCATACATATATAAGAATGACGGTAATATGAAAAATGATCAGGTAAGTTATTATAAACACTATAGTAGTAAGTAACCGCATTGTTTTTCAGAACCCTGCTACATATTGTATTGGATTCTACATTGCATAGCCGCCACTCCGCTCCGATACATGCAAGTGATACTTGCTGCTTTGAGACTCCATTCAATCTAGTACAACTTTTGATTGGACACATAATGAATCATCTGAGCGCTCTAGTTAGCAAATTTGCCCAAAGCAGGCAACTGCAATGAAGTAGACATTACCAGGAAATTCCCTCTAATTACAGAACTCATAACGTCGACTTTGACTTCAAAATCGTATGAACGCTTTAGAAATAGCATAAACTATTTACAGCCCGGAACTGTAAAATAACCTGAGCTATATTGAAACAGTTTGAAAGGTTTGCAAAGCAATGGCTTTCGAACCAAAGACCATTGTGCTCATTTTCTTCATATCTCTACAATAATTATCGAACAAGGACGTAGATCAATAGACAAAGAGCAAAATATTTAGCTATATAAACAATTGTTGAATAACTCTAAAATTGTTTTTTTCAAAGCACAAATTTGAAGTAATTATGCTTATATATATTAAAACATTTCTTTTTAATTTATTTTATTGAAAAGACATTTGCATTGTTTAATAATAAAAATAGTTTCGGTCATGAGTAGATGAAAGATATACCATGAGTAAAGCAAGAAAGGATGATTTAAGAAAGCGCTCGGAAAGTTTGCAAAATATGCGACATCTTTGAATGTGTTCAGACAATTTAGAAAGCAAACACACATTTTAAAATGCAAAACACCAAATGCTTTGAGCTACAGTAGTAGAAGTTGTTTGTTAGTTATCAATGATTAAGTTTCTTAGCAAAATATCTATCATGTTTTATAATAATTATATGCATTCTTTCTCGAGGGCATGATCTACCATCATAATTATACTACTCATCTGTCTTATTCCCAGAAAACTTTGCAGCTCTAGCTTAATCAATAATGTGATATGTTTTGTTAGTTGCAGTAACCTGAAAGGTATGTTACTCTGTGCACTGAGTTTTGGATGATGAGTGCAGTGACCTCAAATTAATTGTGTGCCAACCAGGAATCTGTTACCTCAATTGAGACTGAGTGTAAAATAACTGAGGTGCCTAAATATGCATAAAATTTCTCTCGTTCTAGAAACAAGTGCCCAGACACACACGGGGTAACATTACAAGTGCTTATCGGCGCAGGGCATCGCATGAGGTAAACTGCATCGCTGGTTATAGCCAACTTGAGTCCATAACAACGGTCTTTCCTGCTAAACAGACAAAAATTCACTACAATACTACAGATCTGATAAATACTTGCTATCACAGAAAATATATATGAAAGCCAGCCTAAAAGACCAATTACAATTAACATTTAAATAGTTGGTACAGATAGCCAGGTTTAATTTTTAATTAGAAGTTAAAGATTGTATTTGAAATACTGTAGTAAATTGGATCCTCTCCACCGACACAACGGCATCCACTCTGTGTACCTCCTGTACACTTCCTCTCTTTCCCCAACACTTCGGGGTCCACCCCGAATAGACGTAAGCAACTCCTACAGGGTCCACTACCCAGACACACTACACCAGAGGCTACAAGAATAATTAGTTTATTATACAAAATCCGTTTAACAATATAAGATGTATTCTAAGCACAATGCACAAAACTTCTGCTTTGAACGCAACACAGAGTCTCCTTTTATGGGAGAGGAGCACTCATCCCCCATATTAGGAGTGAGCCAATGGCACATGACAATACAAGTAAATAACCAATAGAAAAATAAAATGCAAACATATAAACAAGATAAGCCAATGACAAAAGTGAACGCATGGCAAAGCAGCTCTAGACTGCTTTTCCGCTCTTTTAAATCAGTGGAAATCTTACATCCCTTATTTGGTGTCCTGGTATCCTGGGGCTCAGCTCCATAATACTGGTATTTAAGCTTTCATCTTCTATGGGTAGGCAATCACTGGCTTGGATCCTAGGCTATGCATTCCAGTCATGTTTATTTGTTGGGCTGGTATACTGAACCAGGGTAACCCGGGGTAGATTCTGTATCTCACATGTGTAGGATACAGGGTTGATACCCGGTTGATACTGGCTAGTAACAGACTCGGGAGAGCCGGTATCCTTAACCCGGGATAGTTCTTATACATTATAAAGGAAGATTCCGGGTCCATTTAAAGCTAGTACTAGGAGGTAGGCATGAGTATAGGGGTGGGGGTGGGGGGGGGTGTAGGGAAAGTTTAAGATAAGGGGAAGGTGGGGACAGGGGACTGGATGTCTCTTATCATAAAAATCTCCCACAATACTCATTGTGGGTTGAAATGAAAAAACTAAAAATATTGTAGAACAAAACTTTTGTAAGGAAACGAAATCCTGAGGAGATAATGACAATTTGCAGACTGTTCTGCAGAGTGGATAATACTTATAGCAAGTTCTCGTGAATTTATTCACACTTTAAGCTGATCATAAGTTATGTGTAGAAAAAGTCAAGTTGATATTTCACCTTGTCCACGGAACGTAGATGAAGTATTTTTGCATGGCAAACTGTGCTTTTTGAATAGTAGTAGAAAGCTGTTATATCATTGTATTAGCAATTAACTCATACAATTAGTTAATAAAATAATTACTAACAAATAAAATTCAATTTTCTGTAGAAAAATTTAAAAAAAATTAGTTACGCTTTTTCACCTACCCTGCACTTTCCCACCTACGCTGCCCCTCCCACTCTCCTTGTTCTTTTCCTTCCACACTCCGTCACTTTTCCTGCCTTTACCTACCATTCATTTTTGTTCTTGAGTTCTCCTTCCTGTCCTCCTTATCCTTACCTCTTGTTGTCTTATAGGAGAAAATGTTCCACCCAAGTAGGCCTCACGACTGCGTGAAAGAGAGTACTTATGACTATGAGTGAAGTCATACATTTAGGTACAGTATCGGGGGTTATTGCGATCATGCTCTTTGGCATGTGAGGTAGGTGTTTTAGCTAGTTAAATATGAACATCTATTGGGCTATTTTTTGATGCTGCACCTGCGTACAGATTTCACACTCTACCAAAACCAAAAAGCGATGTCGATCTAGTGTATGAAATAAAACTTATATGAACTCACTAAGTTTTACTGTTTTCATACAACTAACCAGTCATCTGCTAGAACTTACAACTCAGCTCACAAGCAATTAGTTATAACTTTAGAAAGCAGTGACCAGAGGTCTATAGATTTGTGGCTCGAGTGCAATCAGTATCAGTTCGGCAAGTTGTGCGTCATTTTGTAGAAAACACTTGACAAAACAGCATTCAACTGGTTTTGAGTGGTTGGTGATTAATTAAACAACAAACAGTTACACGTTTCCTTGTGACATAGCGTTAACTCTTAAATGCTGGTCACGAGATAAAACCTGAATTAGACACGCCTGCATACTTACTATCAACTGGTGAACTTGTTGTAACTAGTTTTGGCCGATTTACAAAAACCAGATCCTATCAGTGACTTACGACCTAGATAGGACTGGATAACTCCACAAATAACACATATATTACGCCAGACATTTATAGCTCTTCAGATGTTTGTACCAGCTCAACCAAAACCAATATTCAATAGATAGCCACTGCTTGGGTTTGACAGCTGTTTTATATCTACCCTTACTTGAAGACTCGATACCTATTGAATGACATGAACTCCATTCCCAGTTTCTGTCACATGTGTATTTCAGTCAGTTTTCTCTTATCACTATTTTCGATATCTTCAGTTTCTGACTATTTTCTCGGAGTTCTCCATTAGCACACTTATCGATGTCCGTGTAGCAAAGAAAGTTGCGCCCATGCAGGTGCCAACTATCCTTTACAAGGCGATACAGCAAATAATACTGTGCAGATAGTAGCTAGCCCAGGGCTAGATACTGAACTTGTTGATTAACAACTAAAAATATTTGTCTTTAATCTTAAAGTGTTTGATATCTTTAGTAGTGGCTATATACAACTTAATGTGACAAAACTAACTTACTTCAAGTAGTTTTTGTGTATCTAGGTAAGCAGTGTTTTATGGGCTTCATAACAATAACTAAATAACCATTTTTGAGTCACTGTTTGGAAGAAGTAAAATATTAGCTAACTGTTCTGACTCTATATCTGTTATAGAGAGTACAGCTAGTTCTCAGAGCTCCTCACCCTCAATCCATATTTGACCAATCAGCGCAAGAGTATTAACTTAAGAAATCCCAAGATGAAGTATTGACTAGATAACTTTAGCAGCAAAACTGCAAGCTGTTCTACTTGTGATGCTTTTGAAACCCATATCAATTAGTTATTTGGGAGAAAAATATTTCTAGTCAAACAGAATAATGATGGCAAACGTCTTGCTGGTTGCAAAGCTCAAAAATGGTTCTTGATTACCTGAGCTGTTTCTCTAACTACTAGTTCCTCTAATTACTAGTTCCCTAAACTACCAGTTCCTTTAACAATCTGATCGATCTGACTTTGGCTTTCATGTGGACTCTATAGAATCTTTCTCACATTCCTTCATAAAGTGGTTGAAATTTACATTTATTTGCATAAATGTTTCTTAGCATATCACTTTGCGCATTGATCAATTGGTAATGAGGTGGGCGGGGCTTAAGCTTCAGTAACTTCAGTCAAGCGTAGTGCAGCATTGTGTTTATATATAAAGTTGAGCTACAACAAACTGTACTGACTCTTTACCTGCCTTCCCCTCATCAATAACTCAGGTAAGTAGACAGGTATGTAACAGGTGAGTTAGCTTGTAGTTATACCATACAAGTGTTTTTTGATGCTACTGGTTCATTTACTGTAGAAATGGCTGACAAAACAGTTGGTAGGTTGAGAACAGAGCTAAATCTCTACCTTAGTCCAGCTTGGTCTGATCATAAAAAGTTGAAGAAAATGTTAGCATCGGTTTCACCTCAATCAAGGTACACACTTCTGTTGTCTATGAGGGCTGATGGTAGAACAGCCACACTTAGAGCAGCAGCTTTGAAGGATCCCAGGCATCATGCTATAGTACTGAGATGTATGTTAGATGGTTTGACTACACAGCAGAAGTACAGTCTCCTTCAGCAGCAGAATGAACCTTATGGAAACAATGTTCTACATCTTCTTGTGACCAAGAATAGCCCAGAAGTAACTGACACAATAGTTTATCTACTCGATGGTTTGAATATTGAGCAACGACAGAGTCTGGTGTACATGAGAAATACAGCGGATGAAACTGTGATTGACCGAGCCCAAAGAAGTGATACCACATCTGCTATACCTAATCTGCTAATAGAGAGTGTTAGAGGAGCATCAGGTAAATGGACTCTAGTATTTGTTGTAGATACAAAACTTGTGGTGTTTAGAGTTTCTTGCATCCATTAAAACTCCATAGTCATCAATGTGTATGCTTGTATTCTGTTGCTTTAGCGATAGAAGCACCTCCCAGCTATGAAGCTACAATGTTAGGATCATCAATGAATCTTACCTTTACACAACTTCACAGTAGAGATAACTCTCCACTCAATGAGACGGTTCCATTTATACAAGGTATGTGAAAGAAATAGACAGGAAAATTATTTTATCATTTCTCCCTCATTTTTGAAAACTTTTAAGACAAAAGAAAAGATTATATTAAATGTGTTTGAACAGAATAGAGATTTAATACGATCCCGCAACTTGTAGACATATAAACATTTCACTTGAGCTCAACTGAGTTTTTACCCCAAAGTAGGATGGGTATGTAGAGAGCCTCCCAACTATTGCTGGAAATCAATGAGCTGTGAGGTATTCTATAGAGCTTGAATAAGCAGCAAGTGTACATCGCTAAATAAATAGAACACCATAAATGAAAATCGATGTGATACAGAAATTTTTTTAACTTTCAACAAAACTTAACTTGATTGAAAATCAAGTTTACAAATTCATTGTTCAAACTCAGTTCTAGAGGAATTTCCAAAGTAAATATTATTTTACTTTTTTTGTAACAAAAATAAAATATGTCTCAACTGCCTAACATCCTAATTTTGTAGCCATGACAAGTAGTGATCAAAGGCTAACAGAGCATGAGGTAAAATACAATCAGCTACAGGAATTATATACCAGGATGGAGAAAGAGAAAGATGAACAGATTCAAGGTCAGTTAGTAACTAGTAAAAAGTTGATATTGTTATAGTATCTTATTAGAACTGGATTTGACTGAGTTTAAGTGGTTTATTATTCATGCGTTGGTGTGTTCTATTTATAGACTGTGTACCCCAGAGTGGTATCTAGTCTTTTATTGAGTACTTTAAAGTTAATGTACCTATTACTAAGGCTATGAACCGGATATAACTAATGTTGGCGAACTTCCAGAACAATCCGTGTACCTTTGATTAATGGCCTACATATTGTCACACCAAATAGCTCTTATACATAAATTGTATACTTGCGGTTGATCATTTGATGGGAGAATCTCAGATGGGACTTCCTCTAATTTATTGCCAGTTGGTAATGGATGTGATTGAAATGAAATGTATTATTGAATTGACTTAGCCAACTAACTGCATCTATTAGTGCAAAGTGTTTTGATATACTGTCAATGGTAACGTGATTTATTATCCAACAAGTATAATAAACACTGTTGTCTATGTTTACTCTATGGATGTATTACTTTGCTTCTCTCGGCTTTAGTCTATGTGGGATCAAACAATATTTTGTTTTACATTCCTGATTGCATTTAATAATGGTTTGCTTGTTACAGATTTGACTGCAAAGCTCAGAGCAGCTGAAGAAAAAATAGAAAAAATGAACTTGAGAGAAATAGATGTTGAAAATTAAGATATATTCCTTGCATTTACAAACAGTTAGTTGAGTGAGTTATTATGTTCCCTATGTGTGTATGTAGTTAAAAGAAGTGATAAGATTAGGCGCATGTAATTATAAGAAGCTGCAACAAGAATTCCAAATAAACATGCGAAGGTATTTTTGTACTTATGGTAAGATTTAGTTTTATTCGTTTGACGTTACTTATTGACCATGTAAAATTGACGTAATCAATTTTTTATCCATTTTGTAAAGCAGAAACAACAGATGTGGTATAAAGACATTTGATGTAATACAATTTTTACTGGGTTATATAATACAACAGAGATCTGCTTTACACATCTGTGTGCAATATATGGCTATGTCCTCAATTTTTATTTATTTTTACATATTTTTTATTACTTTCACTTCAGCTCTTTTCAGCTAATATTTGGAATTTATATTGATGTATTTGCCATAATTTGTTTTTGCTAAAATAAATTATTGATACGCTAGGCTTACAGAACTCTGTAGTTCTTTTTATGGTTTTGTTTTTTACATAAAGAATGTTATAAATCGCCACAGATGAAAGATATAATAAAACTATATAAAAGGGAAACATGTCTATGGATGACCAGATTTTATTGACATCTAAATGTAAGTGCAGACTCTCAGTTTTCTCTTGTAGCTTACTGCTACAGCTGCCACACGCAGCAATAGCAACAAAAGTGTGTTCTCAGTGAATGATTATTGTTTCCAAAATCCAATTCTCTATACAATTTTTTTACTGAGAGTAAACATTCTTTTTGCAGATGGGCAAAGCATTAACAAACCTAACTTTTTAATGTTGATATTATATCTAAGGTAGAACTAACCATCAAGTAAAGTCATAGCTATATCAAAACCATCTTCACCTTTATCTTTATCTGGTAAATCAAAAACCCTTTGATCTGTTTGTTCCTTCCCCACTGCCTACGTCACTCAACTAGAAGGGGTTCCTGTCTTTCCCCACTCAACTGCTATCTCATTTCTACCGCATTTGCTTTACCCAAGCTCAAAGATGTAACCTCACCAGGTACTCAAACTCGATATCCAAGGCAGCATTAATACCTTTGAAGTTTCAGCTTCGGAACTGATGAGAAGAGTTCCACTCATCGCTGACATCTGACAGCTGACAGTATTTTTGTACCAAAATGTCATTAAAACAATAATCACAGTAACACTTTCATTACCAAATCACAGAAATTACTTCTTTGCTCGGACAACGCATGTTTTACAGATGAAATGTCTGAATAGCAACAGTAATGCATTGGTTCAGGCATTTAGTTGAGAGAGGAAAACTCCCCTTTATCAATCACGCCCGTGTTTAAAGACATAACAGCTGCAACGGTAGTGAGAGGAACATTTTTGAATTTAACCTTTGAGAGTGAGCTGAGCATTAAAAATTAAGGATATTTTATTGTTAGATTCTCTGCTTCTTTTAGCGATACAGTTACTTGACCATGTGTTCCTTTTTCTAAATATTTCATATAGACTCCAGCCTATACCTTACATGGGAAACTGTTGGTCGATTGGAAGCTGTCCATCCTATTATTGTCTCTACATATCCGTACTTAATGGATAGGTCTCTGAACAATCGGAGACAATTTCAAATTTAAAAGCCTTCGACCACTGCATAAATAGATGAGAAATTGTAATTCTAGAAACTTTGATATTACTTGGTCTACCTGTTTATTGTATATCATACAGACAAACATTTAGCCAGTGCAAACCAATTAACAAATATCCGGTTGCCATAGTGACATAGCTGTCATGTTGGCTTAGAAGACAAATGGAGATGTTAAAGTTGGTTGAATTGAGCTGAAAACAATGCATTTTCATTATTACGATATTTCCATATCATGACAAATCAGCGATACTGCCGACGATAAAGGGAAATTTCTGTTTGAAACACAATTGTCAATAAATTTGTCGTGAGACTTGTCAAAAAACATTTGTCGCTCTCTGAAAGCAAAAAATTGACAATAAGCCAAATTATTGCTATTGGACACGCTAATGTCGCCAAAGACGATAAAACCAGGCACAAGCAATAAAATAAGAAGCAACAAATTATCCAACGTTACAGCATGGCATCGTTAACTTGGGTGTGTTTATATTACCAACGATGTTCATTTGTCGTTTATTGCACAGTTATTTATAAAACAATACAACTGATCTGAAACGAAGGAGTCTTTGATGCTGATAATTAATTATTAGAGTAACAAAAAATAAATTGTGGTATTTTTTTTAACGAAAATTTACTTGGCTCTTTTTATTATTACTAAATAATGATAAATAATAATCATTTAATGGATGATAGCCAATGTGCTACTAAAATCCTTTGTCCCCTCACAGCTTTCTTCGCCAGCCAACCACTCTGTGATATTTTTTTATTTTTTTTATTCTTCCGCAATATAAAAAAATAACAATAAATCATCCAGCAATGCTAATAGGCTAAATTGCACTTAACACATTGACTACAACTGTCTCCGTCGCGTGGCGATAAACCTTTAGTTGTGGCAATACATGTCGTTGTCACCAATGATTAGTGGTTGCACACCTCAGAGATTTGGTGATAATTTGTCATGATATGGAAACATAGTAGTAATAAGTATGTTACCTGAATGAAGAGGAAACTACATTACATATTTATGTTTATTTTAAAATCAATCATCTCGTAATGACAAGTTGAAAAGTTTACCCGCTGATGTAGTACAATGTGACACAACATGCCAAAGTTGTACTTGTTGTAAAGTACATGATTTCTTACTGCTACATTAATAGATAGTTGAACATGGTGATACAATGCTATGGAATGGGTGAGATTATTACTTGCAACCTTTTGTGAATGAACAAATAAACAATGAACCAATGCCTGCAGTTGAGCTTGGAAAACCACTGACAAAACATTCAAGTTCAATGTGTTTGTTTTTAACATCTCCATGTCTAGTATCTTTGATATCTCTCACTGATACTGTTTGACAGTGACGTTATTGCTTTCAATAAGCTCACTGTGGGACATAGTCCAAGAAAACTGATAGAGCGTGCAATAAAGTTATTGTTAAAAGACATAGATGAAATAAACCGGGATTGCCAGAAAACCAAACCGGATTTAGGCAAAATTAGCCATGAAAATGCTACTCTTATATTGTGATAGGTGATGGTTATTTGAATGCGGTTTGTTTAGGTTGTGGATGAAACAGGGGGGACAACTCTATATATATCAGTTATTATCAGTTTAATTATAATAATACTGTTTCTTTAGTATCAGGCAGGTAGCTAAGTGAATGCAGCAGTAATCTATCATACTTTTGCTTGGCTACACATAATGTAATGGTATGTATCGCTGTGGAAAACATGGCATCTGTGTGATGTGGCAATTTCAGCACACGAAATAAAGTTAATAACAATAATTATCGTAATAATAATAATAAATATCATGATCTTGTGTAACAATAGTAATATTCAACATAAACCAATCATTATGATAATGTGAAGCCAGATTCGTCTTGTCAAATATTTGAAAGAATATAGTATTTGTATACACTTATTGGTAATAATTATATATAGAGTTATCTCCTCTATCACATTTACAACCCAGACGAGTAGGAGTAAGGAGCCACTGTGGGGTAAATGTAACAATAATCATCAAAGCATGAATGTAAATTACAGCTTCTGCCATTTGAGTGACGATTACATAATAGTTGACACGGTGAGTTGCAAAACTAGAACGAGCGGAAATTTTGTAAAATCATGACATCATGGCAACTATAAATGGTTACATTTAAATTGCGGTTTGAATTATGGTTTGAATTGTGATTAAAGTTATATTAAGCAGCTGCAGGTATATTTCATCTGTGTTGAAAGATGATGCAGAAACTGATGTCTTGAGTAAGCATTGAACAATAAAAGCAATACAATTTTTTTCTGCACTCAACAAACATTCATTATTTCTGGCTGAACTAACTTAAAATAAATAACAACTGCAGGAGATTCTAGTGAGATTATTCAAATTCCTGGAGGTTTTAGCCAGTCCAGTAATTTTCAAGAATTGGCTAAACAAATCATTAAATCCAGAGGATGTGCCAGGAAACTGGTAAACATGGCAAGTATGCGTAGTACATTGAAGCACGGAGATTTCACTCTTTTACAAAAAATTTTTATGACCATTTATTTCATCATGTCTCATACAAAATAAAATTCTTATTATGTTCACATATTCGAGTTACTAAAGCTGGGAATAGACAGTATTTAGTAGTAAGAAAAAATAACTAGCATGCTTCGTGTATCGCAGTGTTTCCTTCCTGGTAAATGACATGGAGATTGTGTCGTTGCACCGTATCCATAGCAACACTAAGACATTCTTGTGATGTTGAGATGTAAAAGGAAAAAAAAACGAAGGTCCAGAATGCTGAGTAAGTTATTAGACAAGTTCTCTAAATAAGATACGTGAGTTTTTAGAGTTGAGTTTTACTCCAGTAGTTGATTGTTTGTATTGCAATAAACAAAGCAAATAGTGTCAGAGTTTGAGCTGTGCCCTAATGGATGTCAATATATAGCTGTTGCGTGTGTGTACATCACCGGATGTTAACACAGTTGTTTGTGGACAGAGAGGTGTGTCTACAAAAGTCTTCTCGTATTTGAAAGGGCAGACGTTCTGTGCCATAACCGAAACAAGCTTTGCCATCAAAGTGCCAATGACACTTGTATAAAAATTGTACTTTGTTTCAAGCAATCTACCCAACTCAATACAACTAAATGGAGTTAAAAACCATTCCTGTAAATTGTATATAAAAACCTGAGAGACAGGTGAAGGTTAAATGATGGAGTGCGATAATGCCATGGGAGATAACTCTCACTTTGTACTTCACCATTGCTAAGGCATCTGTAACAAGTCATCACCACTGGGGGCATTTGTAAGGGCATCACTACTGGTTGAAGTGGATTCCCTGGATAGTAGATGTTGGTAGTGACTGTCTAAAAGTGTAGCCAGAAGGTTTTCAACATTCTACACAATATGACATAATTGTTTCCTTATGGTGCTCATTGGTTAGAATTAACACTGCTCACTGGCTGATTAGGGGAGAAAGAAAAAACCCGTGATTCAATCAAAATGTGATAAAGCTGTCTCTCTGCGTCTACGTGTAACTTGTAATACTTGATCTATTACTAACTAGCTGGCTTGCCCGTTGTAATAAAATGTAAGAGGAAGTACTCAGATACGTGGTTGCCATCCTCCCCAGCCCTTTATCCTTAACTTCTTCCGCTTGTGGTAGGCTCCTCCAGTGGTAAGACCCCTACCGATCCGGTATGGTGACACAGGGCCGGTCGGAGATTGCTGCCATAATACAAAGTGGTATATTTAGAAAGTGGCGACACCGAAGATTTGGACGCCATTTTGAAGATAATGAGTGGGATTGCCCATTATAAATTATATGCAATCTGGTGATTTGTAAGTTCAAATAAGAGCATTTCTGAATGATTTATGAGTGTTTTCTTGCCATATATACATTGGCACACATGTATGGCTCAAATAAATGTACTAATTTGATAAAGTGTACTGCTCAAGTTGGTGCAACGAGAAATGAATTTGTGCCAAATGTATGAGTTTTCCCATCAAATAGTATATAAATAAACATTGCATTTCAGTAGAAGCATGTAGTTCTGCAACAATTGTTCACATACTATCACCAAATGTATGTTGTGTAACAGACAAGCGTAGACTGTATTTACACTAATCATACATGCCACAAGTAGCAGATAGTATGTTGGCATAGTCATATTTTACAATAGAAACAGATGGTAGTATATGATACTCTTTGATGTAATGATAAAACATATTGCAGCTAACATCAGAATGCAACAAGCTCTGAATTGCCATCAATATTTACTGGTGCTCGGCTCTCCAATGCTTGCTTTCGCATAGCTGAACACCGCTAAATCTTAATGGGATTCAGATAGGTTGCTTGTGCTATCTTTAGCTACATAATGCTATGAGTGACAAGTATATACACATGTACATGCATAATTGTCTCGCAATGTGAGTCCATGGAGCTACCTCTGTGTCAATGCCTCTTGTTGACCGACTTGACCATGGACCTCATCGCCATACTTTTGCTTGACAAGATGATTTTCTCAGCTTTACTGCCCTTAGTTAGTTTCCTATACAAAATTTTAATGCGTACTGCAATAAAACCTTTTGACAACCACCGCTGTATACTGATGGCACGCTGTGGAATATATATCCGTGAGACGCGCTGCAACCACCCGTGTTTGTTAACAGCAAAAGGAATTACACTGTCCTACCACTAGGGTACTTCTTTAATACTAACTTTTGATTTTACCGCTGCACCGCATACAAACAAGATGGTGCCTACATGGTTCAATGTCAATATCCACTCCTTACACTTTCTCGGAATCCCATATTATCTGTCAATGCTATAATGAAGAGCTATGAAAATGGAAACTTTAACGCCATCTTCACTCTCAAACCATCACCCAATCAAATTGCCTGAATTTCTTAAAGGAGTTGTCCTCTTTTGGGGAAGACAACCCCACAAATAGGCATTTTTTATCATATTGAGCCATCCAATGTTTATAAAAGTAATCAAATATGTCACTCAATATCCGATGCTAGTATACAAGTAGTCATTTTTGCTGACAAAGGTAGTGGGGCGACTCAAAATGAAAATTCATAAAATTCATCGATTGTACCTTATATAGATGAGCTTCGGGTTTCGCTTCAAAATGGTGCCCATCGGGTTCAAGGTCAAAGGTCAGTGTCGCCACTTTCTAAATATACTACTTTGCCATAATAGGAGGACCTTTGAAAGCATCTAGGATACTGCTCTAGAACAGGAACAGGAAGTACCCTTCCTTTAAGTAACAAATACTATAACCACAAGCTAGCTGTAGCCTTGGAGCCCTGCAGAGAACACCTATGGGACAATAGGAGATAGGACTCCGCTTTTAGCCCCTTGCGCCCTTTACATTTAACCCTTATTCACTGCATGATTTGTCTACTATTTATTTATGTGTTCTCATTGGCCTAATTACTTCTTGTGCCTTTACCTTTATATAATATTATGTTAATAACTTCCTGCCAGCTATCTATAAAAGGGCTGGAATCATATACGTTGTTTGCACTCATTCATAGTGTATTGCCAATCACCCTAGTGGATAGCCAACCCTAGGACTTTGGTTACTAATGAATAAAGCCATTATTCAATCCGGGCTCTGTGTAGTTTGTCTGAGTGTGGGCTCTGTGCTTGCCAACTGATTCGGCAGTAACTACCTAAGTTGTCACTTCCATACGGCACAGTGTCCCCTCTGGAGAGAGGTAGAATGTTCGAGACAAGAGGAATTTCGTGGTAACAAGGCCCAAATCCATTGCAATACTTTGTTACATTACATGAGTATTACTTGGTCATTTGTTCATTAGTATTCAATCTAGAGATCGCAGTAAATAGCTTCTGGATTGCTGACAAAAACTGGTTATCGAGCATTGTCATACATCAGTTTGAAGCTCTCAGCTTTTCTTTTTTAGTAAAATTCCTAAAATATCTATATTTAGCAACAACACTAAAAATATAGCTCAAAAATTTGCTTTCAAGTGTTGACTGTGCATATGATTTGGGTATTGACTGTACGCTCAGCTAATCAAATCACTGAAGTGTTTCAACAATCAGAATCAAAATGAAGGCTTCGTGCTCACGGTACCTAATCATTGTCCATATAGCAGGAGGCAACTTCACGCACCATGCCAAACGCTCATAAATAAAGTAGTTTTTGGGCGAGTGAAATACATAAAAACACTATTATGGTTGAGACGAATTTTTGAGGTTATGTTTTGACAAAATACTTCACCATCCCATCAAAAATTGTTTAATTCTGTGACTAAGAAATTGTTTATGCACGAAAGCGTTAAATAATAATGATACAATGACAATATGATGGTTACCATTATCTATCCTTTTTTGATATAGCAAAATTGTCAAACAGTGATGGTTACACATGTTAGTGGTGGCAAATTTTGTCGAGATCGTATTTGTCAATTTTAACAGTGCTTTCATAAACTAAGTTACTAAATCATGAATCATAAAAGAAAGCAACAGCGGCAGTAGCTGTTACTATGTAGATATATAAATTAGTTGACGGTAAAAAACATTTTGATAATAATGCCTGAGCATCTGAGCGTGTTAAACCATCTAACCTGCTCAGAGGCTCAGGCAACGCTACTAAGCTATTGTAGACTACCAAGAGAGAGCTTAAGAGACCATGCTCATACAGTAGAATGCCTTGTTCAGGCAGCCCATAACAATTTCCTCAAGCAGGACAAAGAGGAACTGACTTTACAGATATCCCATAGTACATTGAAAAAGGACTACTTACTGCAAAATCTGTTGGCTGTCCGACCTCAAAGTCTGCAAGAGGCCATATGAGCAGGCAATGAATTTCTACAAATCCGACAGCAACCGCTGAGAGCAGCATATAGCTCATTCTCAGGACTTTTTGCCAAGTCCCCTGGTTACACTACACAACTGTTTGTAATATGGACATTACTGCTCACCCACACCACCAAACAGTGTTCATCAGCAGGCCAGGACAGGCCACAAAGGCAGAATGCTCAGTCCTCGTAGTGGAAGGAACCACACCCATCCACTGTCCAACACACTATCTTGGACGAGCGAAGGAGGCCTAAAGAGGGGCAAGTGAAAAAATCTTTAGGAAAGAACTTCATCAAGCAGGTTGATTAGGCCTGGAGCGCTCCTGTTGTACTGGAGAAAAATAAGGGCAACTCCTGATGATTCTGTTTACAGAAAATTACAGAAAAATAAACGATTTGACAAAGCAAAATGTGAGCTTTTTAGTGATGTCCGAAGTATTTCACCTGTTTCTATAGAAGTTCACATTTGAATGGCTTTCCTTTGACGTTTGCTTGCTGCAACCTACCCAGAACCATGCCAATGTTCTGTAAATGAGTTTGAAAGTCTGGAGCAATGTCACATGTCTCTGGTGGCAACTGAACCAGAGAAAGTGGAAAGAAATGGGAGGCACCCAAGAAAGTCAAGGGCCTGCAAGTTTTTTTTTGGACTGTAAGGTATTATCGGCAGTATCTACCTGGTTATGTCATCATTGCAAAATCACTTAATTGTCCTGACAGGCAAAGGAAGCTTGAAATGAGAGCACAAAGAGCGCACCGTGTTCAGTAAGCTGAAAACAGGTCTGGACCAAGCCCCTGTTTTCGAATATCCAGACCCCACACTGCTCTATGCATTGGACATGAATGCTGATTTGTTTGGTGTGTTGTTTGAGTTGTGCCTCAAGGGCAACTCCAAAGACAAGTCTCATAAGCTTGTAGCTTGTGTGAGCAGCACCCTATACCCATGCCCGCCGTTAAACCGGTTACTCTTCCAAAAAAGCAGAGGGGGTCTTTTATCAGCATGACTCCATAGATTATGGAGAGTGCAAGCAAGCAAGGGCCCGCATAATGTTTATCCCCATATCCGACCAGGCAGAGAATATAGTGAGTACAGACAGAGTAGTAGTATTACTCTCTAAAAGGCGGGTCATCGCCTATTAAAGTAGAACTCTGGCACCTGCAAAGAGAAACTACTGCATCACCAGGAGAGGCAGTCATTCGGGTGGTTAAACATTTCTGTCCTTACCTTTGTTGATGAGAATTCTGGTTGAAGACAGACCATGCCTCCTTGCTTTTGCTATGCTGATGCAAGAAGCTCCTACATAGAGAGCCGATGGCTAATAATGCAGGATAACATGGTTTGAATTGTAGTTAAGACAAGCCAAGCTCAATGTACATCATGCAATTTTTGAGACTATAGGGAATAAAAATGGGAATTGTCAATGGCTTGTGCATAAACAGTGTAATTGATGGGAAAAAACACTATATATATGCTTTGATACGCATCAGAGTGTCCATGTGATCAATGAAAGTAAATTGGGAGAAGTAAAGATTTCCTTTATAATAATTGTATTGGGCTATGACAAGTCAGTTGCAACAAAACTAAGGCTAAGGGAGGCAACTTCAGAAATTATTTGATCACTGGCTAGAGTGCAAGTATTTTATTGAGCCAGTACAACTCTACAACTTGGTGATTTTGATGTTGTATCACTAAAACTTGGTATATCACCCTAATTATGTCATGTTATGGAAAGATTAAACATAAATCTACAATTTTCCTTTGTAATGCAATCAACATATACTAGGGAAGCTTTATAGACTACCTTCATGGATATGATCGCAGTAGTTCTACAATCTTTCTTGAATAATCGTTCACTCTCCCCATCTAGGAATAGTAATCTACCAGCTTGCTTGCAGTATCATGTGTCGAATTCATCTTCTTTTGTGTTGTAATCTAACATTTTGCTTCGCTTTTGCTGTTTCTATATTTTTTGGAACAAGTTTCTATAAGTTCACCATTACTCTTTAAACAATATTTTTCCGAGGAAGTTTTCCAGGGAAGTTTGTATTCACCTGAAGTAACTCTTAGATATATTATATTATGCAACAACAAAGATTGTAAGTAACCATTTAGTTTAGTGCTTTTGTACTGTGGATCAATCAATAAGATTATCTACTTATGCAAAGAATCTCTAATATGTCTTTTGTGGTGACTAGTGATTTGCATAAATCATCGTATCAGTTCAAATAGTAACTTATATATAAGAATAATTGATAGGGCTGGCTCAACTACCCCCTCTCTATGTCATATGGATGTGTCACGCCTAGCTACAGGGAACTAGTTTTGTCCCTGACAAGTAAGTCTATAGAATCATCACCTAACGGTTGAGCTCGGCGATTTTATAACCACCCAGAAATTGTGTGACAAACTATATTTCCCTTATTATTATTGTTTTAATTGTTTTCTTTTTTGCAGAGCAGTATATTTGGTGGCAATCATAAAACTGGTTGCAACAGTGGTGAAAGTTTCGCTTACGATACAATTTTCTCAGGGTCATGAACAATGCTATAGATTGCTTACTTATGATACCAGCCACTCAGGTTCTATTCAATCAACAGGTATCTTTCTGGAAAAAGAGATAATTCTTTGAGTAGGTCTATCATAACAAAAATTTCGTAGGCTTCAAAACAAAAAAAATTCTTTCAGATAAAATAATAAAAAAAATTACTGAAAGAGCTCATAACCATGACTAGATTGTCTAAAAATGATAAAAAAGCTAAAATTATCTTAGAAAAGAATGAAGTAGTCTATAAAAGAGAACTCCAGGGGAGATAATGACGAATTGTACATACAATAAAACTTGCATACAACAGCATTGTATAGTTCAATATTTTGGTTGATTCAATGTGAAAATCAAGGACCTAACAAGAAGTTTGATTAGGAGGTTGAACACGTGATCAATACAATTATTTTACGTACGATATGTGCTGCAATCGGCTTACAATACAAATTTGGTTGACACTTCTGAAGATTTCTGATTATTACAAACAAAGCCTAGGTATATATTAAGGATGTTGAGCCGCCTTATTATTGTTCTAATAAAATTAGAATGCTTTCAGCTTCATTACACCACTCAAAAACATATTTTGAAATTACCGTTGTTCTGAGAGATACGTCACCGTAGTTACAACAAGCTATCAAATAACTCTGTTTTATTATTAAATTGTTGTAATGTCAAAAAATAAAAACTCTGGTGTCAAAAAACTTGCTGCTAAATGCAAGAAATTATTTTCATTGGTGCACTAAGGCATATCAAGTGATGACAGAGTGAGCAGGAATAAATTTTTTCAATTATTTTAAAATAAAAAACGGGTTGATCAGCGAAAAACTGACAACTTGGGGAAAAGTAAACAGCTTTTTGCGTCCAGGCCTGCTGAAAATAGTTTTTTACAAACATACTGGTCTTAAAATTGTAACAGTAGTAGTTTCTGTTTCACCTGTTTCTCCAGCATTTTATGTAAATTGATTATACATTGGCTATATTACCTACTTACCTTATTGATAGTTGTAGTGGATTTTACCAGTCACCATAAGTGACCACTACTTTCTAAGCCCCCCCCCCCCCCTGATAGCCGATAGACCTCAGGCATGCCTCCAGTAGTCAATT
Source organism: Cryptosula pallasiana (assembly GCA_945261195.1). NCBI lineage: Eukaryota > Metazoa > Bryozoa > Gymnolaemata > Cheilostomatida > Cryptosulidae > Cryptosula > Cryptosula pallasiana. Next base: position 7,855,242 of record OX183130.1, on the reverse strand, counting down.
AACAAGTCCGGTATTAATTGCAAGTCACCTATTTTCTCATACAAGCAATAGAAGCATTACTTAGCTATCCTGGCACAGGGTAATCACAATTCCGATCCTGGGTAGCTATTCCGAGCCGGCAACAAAATGGCTGCCATAGCCTGAGAAAGGAAACATAGCCTAAGGTTCAATTCAATGCAGTTCAATACATGTCATTGTTATGTTGCCACCTTTGTATTCTGGATAGGAATAAATGCTTATACTACTCAAAAGCGCTGAGTGTATGTCTGAGCCGTGGGCTCATTGCTTAAGTCAGGGTTCTCTTTCACAGTTAGTTGCTAGTACCCTTCCGGCACAGAGTTACCTCTGGGAGAGGTTGACGGTTTATTGCCAGGCCTTGATAGGCTGACTGTCTTGTTGTGCAGGCAGACAGCAGTTTGCCTGATGACAACGTTAGTGGAGAAGTAGCAAGATGCCAAAGTCTGCTACATGAGCTCAGACAAATATTTTATCTAAACCAAGCTTCAGCCGAAAATATCGATTTAGGGAGTTTATTGTTGCCATGATTCTTGCACCAGATCAGTATGTTTGTTGGTTGTCCCAATTTATTCAAATTAAACACAGGAGAAATTATTATTTGATAATCATTTAATTTATGCGAGTATTGCTCGAGGTTTTAAAGAGTTCTAACACCTAATACCAAAAGAAAGTTATCGGCCCATCAATTAAGTGAAAGCAAATAGAAATTACACCACAATATCGCATAGAAGAGTTGAGTATACACTTCTACCGTGTAGGACATATATATAACTTGCATTGTGGCATGACATGTATTGTAATGTGAATTTAAGCAGCTTTTTGTATTAGCACTGATAAAATATCTTATTATACTTCATAAAATAAATGACAATAATAATTCTTTAATATTTGTTGTATTTCTATATTCGCACAAAAAACTCTTTACTTAACAAAAAACATATGTATGAAAGTTGAGAGCAACGGTTCCGGACATCTAACGTTTATTACCATGTGACCAACCTCCTTCTAAAAAAGCTCCTTGGTCCCAACTATCAGTTATTGAAAATGGCTTTACTCAATTCAATGTTGTTACCTCTAATTCAATGTAGAAGTTTGCAGTTTTCCATACTAAAATAGACTTATGGCTGATCTGATTATACATGCCTTGGGCAATGCTTTATTTGACCATCGTAGTTTTATATTGTAAACGTATAGAAACACTCAAATAGTGATAAAAATCCCTGAAAGCTAGTTGATTAGGTTTTTAAGTCTTCTAAGGGTAAGCCTGATACACTGTTGTAGTCTGTAAAGTGCTGGAAAAAGTATTTGAAAAAAGAAATAAATAAACCTTCATAATTTAAATTTTCGATTGTTTTGGGTGTAAAAAAATGGACATCACAACATCAGTAACAGCAGACAAGGAAAAACACTGTATTTTACTGTAATAACAACATACAAAAGCAAAGATGTGTCAACTTATAACTCATATTAGGTGAGATGTATTTTTGATAAAAATAGTTAATGGATAATTTGAGATCTGGTAGGAAAGTATTCACTTGAACACAATTTATTGAACCTTTGATTATATCTACTAAATATTTATAGGCCCGAAAATCTTCAGTAAGTTTGGGTAAACCAATACTATCCGCAATTCAATGTAGCTTTTTCATCCCTTCAACGTTGAATAATGCAGGTTTCACTGTAGTTTTGCTGAGTGAATTGTTGTTACAATGAACTCTAGAGCAGGAGTTGCCATACTTCTAGTATCTCTACTGCAGATGGGTTTTATTAATTTTGGACCTGCAATGCATAAAAGACAGACAACTCCAATATTTTATACACATCAGTTTAATATATTACATGTATATATACTGTATTAATCAATTACTTACCTCTAAACATAAAGTACTAGATTCTTCTTTTTCATGTTGCCTTCAGCAGCTCTGAGCTTTGCAGTCAGCTCTATAACAAGCCAACTATTGTAATCAAAGTAATAGAAACGGGAGTGACCAGAGTAAATAAAATGCGCATAAAGCAAACATAGACATCAGTATCATCGTTTTACCAGGTCAATACCAAACCACTGGACAAGTAAAAATATCGGTTTATGGGTTGAGTTGTTCTTATTCACTAGTTTTAATTATTTGTTGGCTGTAATGAATAATTTATTTTTCTAGTTAAAGCGTTCATGATTGAATATTTATTCTTTTCCGGACTCTCAACGTTTTCAGTCTTTAGATGTCATCAGGTGTAAAGTGACCACTAGCACATTATTGTCATTATAGTGCTCCCATCACCGGATACTGTATTCAGTGCTAGTTATAGTGCTCCCATCACCGGATACTGTATTCAGTGCTAGTTATAGCGCTCCCATCACCGGATTCTGTATTCAGTCTTAATTTTTATTTTTAACCCAGGAAGGTTTATGTTTATAATAATATTTATTCTTATTATTCCACACCAAATAAATACTTCACTTTATAAGGGAACAACGCATAACTTGAGAAAGTTTTCGAACAGTGAAGAAACCCAATTATTTGCTGAGAATTTTGAGATTTCTTCCATTTATTTATATATACACGCAACCCAGCCAAAGTTTTTTTTGGGTTTCCTCACTATTTGAAAACTTTATCAGGTTGCACCTTTTTCCCAAATGTATTGTGCTCATGATGAATGTTGTGGAATTTTCCAGAATATTAAGCAAGGAAATACCCATACAGGTAAGTTATAGTTAGATGAACAAGCAGACGGTGAGGTGCACTGGCCAACAATATGTAGTTTATCATCCTGCAATATGTGATTAAAGGTTGGTTTTCCTCATGAAGTTATGCAAGTAGGTGATGCGAACAGTAATAAGCGAAACGAGGTCACATGAAAGGTTTAGGTCAATGAATCATGAATTACTCAAGGTAAGTTGATGCAGTTGCTCTACTAATCATGTCACACATCCATGATGGACGTAAACAGATCTAATCATATTCTATGGAATGGATTACCTTTAATTTGTTCATTTTTCTCACTTTCAATCCTGATACACATGTCCTGTAGCTGATTGTATTTAACCTGAAGTTCTGTTAGCCTTTGATCACTACTAGCAGCTGCTACAAAATAAAGATCTTGGGTTAGTTATTGATGAGAACATCAACTAGTTTATTTAAAGCTAAACATACACTTCATAAAGTGGTACCAAGTCTAGCCCAGGGAAGATTTCTATCGCGTAGTCTAAGAAGTAACTTATCACAAACAATGCGAGTCGTGACAAAGTTCAAGGTCACACAACTTTTAGCTATTTGCCTTACCCGCATGAGGTGCAAGCCAACAAATGGAAAACTAGCATTAACAATGAAGTTTCATCATGTGACTGGTTACAATTTTACTGGACAGTTGCATTTGAATAAATCAAGTAAGACAGTTTCCACTAACACAAAACTAGTACAGTTTTGCCAACTGAATGCTGATACTCTCCCCAATAGTTTATCAATGGAGACCAGTAGCAGGTTATACTTGCTAACGCTTGAGATGATTTTTATCTTGCTCCGACTATACATCATTATGACGCAGACCATGACAACTGACTATGTTTCATCAGCTCTAAGACATGCATGGCTAATAACATTTACCTTTGACAGACCTCTCAGTGCAAGGAGGTGCGAAGCTGTCTACCCTTTGTGGTGGGTATGTCGTTACTACACTCATTGCTTGCTCCAACAGCACAGTTTCATAACTGGGAGGGGCCTCTACAAATATAGCTTACAAAGTACCTCTGTATATAGTGTTACTGTTGAATGTATAGATATATATAATTACTCAATAAGTCAATGTGTGATGTACAGGTAAGTCTATAAGTAGCAGTCTTACCTGCAGCAGGCACTGTCCTACTTTCTACAGGTGGCATGTTTAAAGGATTGAAGTTGTCAAGCTGCTGAGGTGATGCTGGTGGGGCCGATGGAAGTACTATAAAAAAAAAATATTGATGAACTTATTTCATCGTGCGCAAGGTACGTGTGATAAATTTAAACATCACAGTGAAGATCGTGGAAAAAAATATATAAGCAAACATATTATCAACAAAGATTAGATGAGCAATGCTTGGCCCATTTGTTTTGGATTTCAAAAGCACAATAAAAGTATCAAAGTATAATCACCACAAAGAAGGCCAATATAATGTAGTTATTCTTAGCCTGATTAAACATCGTCTCTTCCTTCCCTCTTCTTTTTCTTTAGCTCTAAACATTTGCTAAATCTATTTTTGTCTCTTTACTATCAATCGGAATAAAGAAGCTTCTGGATTTTTTGAGCAGCCATCTTGAACTAAACTTTGGTGATTGTAAGCAATGACAAGTATACGGATCTTCCCTGCACCATCTAATAAAAAGTCGACTTACCTGTTGTTCTTGCAACTTTTTCTATAAGAAGATTTGGTATAGCAGAAGAGGAAGTATTTTTATGGGCACGGTCAAGCACAGTTTCTCCAGCTGTATTTTTCATGTACACCAGCCTCTGTCGTTGGTCGATTTCCAAATCATCAAGTAGGTAAGCTATTGTGGCCATTATTTCAGAGCCATTTTTTGTGACAAGAAGATGTAGAACATTGTTGCCATAAGGTTCATTCTGCTGCTTCAGTAGATTGTATTTCTGCTCTGGAGTCAAACCATTCATCATACACCTCAACAGCACTGAGTGGTGGAAAGATTCCTTCAGGGTTGCAGCTTTGTGCATAGCTAATGCACCATTTTGTTTTGTGGCAATGAGAAGTTCGTACTTAAACTGTGGTGTAACGGATTGCAACAGCTTTTTTAAATTTTTACCGCTAGTAAATGTAAAGGACATGTAAATGTAGGATTTGATCGCGGATCTAAATTCACTGAAAAAATTTTCAGCCATATCTACAATAAAAGAACATTAGTTTAAAACAATAGCTGAATGCTTGCTTATACTCAAACAGTTTTATTGTTGTGTTCCTATATTATAACACTCACCTAGTTGATTGAGTAGTTTCGAGAGAGGGTGATAAAGTGTGGCTTCATGTTAGTCCAGTTACTACTAAAATACTGTTTATCTATATGAAAGCCCTGTTTATTCAAGCTGAACAAGCTTCAAATGGTTATCGTCGCTCAGGCGTGGAGCTACAGGCTCCGCCTACTTTTGGATTAACAGTTTTTAAACTTCCACTTTAACTTGGTCCAATTACTTTTTATGGTTTCCAGTACATAAGGGTGGTAGCTTCGCTACTACGCTGAGGACCCAAACCCTTCGTTGTGTTGACTTGTTTTTCCATATTGTTGCCCTTTTGTATTTTGTTTCACTACATAGTATTTGGGTAAAATAAAATCAAGTGTGTTCAGTGGTTTAGAAGAGCGGTTGAGCTTCTGATTCAAGAGTCCCACTCTCTAATAACTGTTTGTGTATGAGCAAACATGTTTATGTTGCATCAATAACATCAAAGATCCTCTAAAATAATTGCCTAGTATCAAAACTAGCTAATTATTTCCATCACCTAGCTTGATGACTATGATTGAGTCATAATTGCTATAGCGACACCTGGATTAAAAATGACGTGTTGAAGTGAGATGATACAACTCTCCCAGTATATGGCTCTGGGATCAACCTGCCCAGCTCTCCCCTACAACTTTCCTAATCGAAGTATTGCTGTTTGTAGCAGGCTTTACTGAGACTCGGATGGCAATAGTGTGTTCTTTCAGAACCCCTTGAGTCATTTTACCTTGTTCTATATCTAAAACAAAACAAAAATACTTGGTAAACAAACCATTGCAACTAACTTGAGATGAAACATCAAACTACGTTTGATAAAAGGTTACATTTTACAAAAAAAATCAATCACCCATCAAGCTGTAACGGATGTCTTGAACTCATCGACTGCTACGCTTGTCTTGTAGATTAGGATATTCCAACTGGGTAGAAACGATATTTCCTGTTGAAAGCAACAGCACGTAGTCCTTGACAATTTCATCTGTGCCAAATTATTTCAAATTCTCAAACTCGAAGGGGGGTTTGCTGTTCCTATTTTGCACTTCGTCTAATGCCTACAGTGGTGAGAATACGATGATGTCATGTCGGGCGTGTCCAAATCTACTAAGTTTTCGATTACGTGAAAGAATAACGCAGATTTCAATTTTTTTTACGTCAGCAGCATTTTGTTCGGGTATGTACAAATAAAGAGTGCATCACTAAACCGTCATGGTTGAAGGAGGCAACATTTCTCTACAAAATACAAAAATCAATGGTTACGATTGATTCATTTGTTTTTAGTGATATGATCTACATGAAACAAAATAATGACGTACTAATGTTTACCTTATTATTTTCAAGAGCCCTAATTGCTGCTGTAGTAGATGTTGTTCCTTCAGTCATCTGCACTTACTTTGATATGATCATGTCCAGATTTTTTAAAGCATTGTAGGTGTAGGGGTTGTGAGTTGAGAAAGAAATTTCTATGTCTCTGGCGCATCAAACATCAGTTGAGTTTTACTTATTTCAATATCCATTCTAAAAAATAAAGGTTACTTATTTTATGTTTAATCATAAAATAGGAAGCAACAAATTATCCACAGTAACAGCATGACATCGTTAACTTGGGTGTGTTTATATTACCAACAATGCTCATTTGTGGTTTATTGCACAGTTATTGATGAAACAATACAACTGATTAGAAACGAAGGAATCTTTGCTGCTGATAATTAATTATTAGAGCAACAACAAAATTGTAGTATTTTTTTTAACAAAAATTCACTTTGTTCTTTTTTATTATTACTAACTAATAATAAACATTATCATTTATTGAATGATAGCCAATGCGCTACTGAAATCCCTGTTCAACACAGCTTTCCTTGCCAGCCAACAACTCTGTGATACTTTTTCATCTATTTATTCTTACACAATATAAGAAAATAAGTATGAAAACAGCCAGCGACGCTAGTCGGCTAAATTGCACTTAACACATTGACTGCAGCTGCCTCCGTGGCGTGGCGATAAACCTTTAGTTGTGGCGATACATGCTGTTGTCACCAATGATTAGTGGTAGCAAACCTCAGAGATTTGGTGATAAGTTGTCATGATATGGAAACATAGTAATAAGTATGTTACCTAAATGAAGAGGAAATTATATTACATATTTATGTTTATTTTAAAATCAATCATCTCGTAATGACAAGTGGAAAATTTTACACCCTGATGTAATACAGTGTGACACAACACGCCAAAGTTGTACTTGTTGTAAAGTACATGATCTCTTACTGCTACATTAATAGATCGTTGAACATGGTGATACAATGCTATGGAATGGGTGAGATTATTACTTGCAACCTTTTGTGAATGAACAAATAAACTGAGCTTGGAAAAACCACTGACAAATTATTCATATTTGATGTTTTTGTGTTTTAACATCTCTACATCCATGTATCTTTGATATATCTCACTGATACTGTTTGACAGTGATGTTATTGTTTTCAATAAGCTCAGTGTGGGACATAGTCCAAGAAAACTGATAGAGCGTGCAATAAAGTTATTGTTAAAAGGCATAGATGAAATAAACCAGGATTGCCGGGAAACCAAACCGGATTTAGCCAAAATTAGCCACGAAAATGCTACAATTATATTGTGATAGGTGATGGTTATTTCAAAGCAGTTTGTTTAGGTTGTGGATGAAACAGAGGGGACAACTCTATATATACATTAGTTATTATCAGCTTAATTATAATAATGTCGTTTCTTTAGTATCAGGCAGGTAGCAAAGTGATTGCAGCAGTAATCTATCATACTTTTGCTTGGCTACACATAATATAATGGTATGTATCACTGTGGAAAACATGACATCTTTGTGATGTGACAATTTTACCACACTAAATAAAGTTAATAACAATAATTATCGTAATAATAATAAATATCATGATCATGTGCAACAATAGTAATACTATATATAAACCGATCATTATGGCAATTTGAAGCCAGATTCGTGTTGTTTAATAATTAAAAAAGTATAGTATATAGTATATAAACTTATTAGTAGTAATTATATATAGAGTTATCTCCTCTGTCACATTTACAACCCAGACGAGTAGGAGTAAGGAGCCACTGTGGGGTAAATGTAACAATAATCATCAAATCATGAATGTAAATTACAGCTTCTGTACTTTGAGTGACGATTACATAATAGTTGACACGATGAGTTGCAAAACGAGAGCGGAAATTTCGTAAAATCATGACATCATGGCAACTATAAATGGTTACATTTAAATCATGGTTTGAATTGTGATTAAAGTCATATTAAGCAGCTGCAGCAAGCAACCCTGGTATATCTCATCTGTGTTGAAAGATGATGCGAAAATTGTTGTCCTGAGTACGCATTGAACAATAAAAACAATACAACTTTTGCCCGCACTCAACAAACATTCATTATTTCTGGCAGAACTAACTTAAAATAAATAACAACTACATTGAGAGAGATGTTGCTGCCGACACTCATCTGAGCTAGCATTGAGAGAGATGTTGCTGCTGACACTCACCTGAGCTAGCGTTGAGGGAGGTGTTGCTGCCGACACTCACGTGAGCTAGCGTTGAGAGAGATATCGCTGCTGACACTCACCTGAGCTAGTACTGAGAGAGATGTACAGTTAAATGTTTGCAGATGACTAAAGTTAGCTGTACTAACTTTGGTTGGTTTTTCTACAAGGATAGAGTGTCACCTTATATTAACTGGATATTGACTGTTATATTACTTTACACAGCATAACGAAGGATAATAATCATGTGCATAAAGACAATTTGTCAATTGGAAGTTGTCTGCCCTAATTTGGCTCTGCATTATAATGGATAGTACATGAGGTGACAACTTCATACTTTGACATATGCTAAACATAGATCTTGTAAGTGCTAATTGGTGTTACCATACAGTTTAATGATTGCTTTACTTGTTTTCGTAGGTCTAATGCATTTAGGCCTCAAATCTGTTTCAAAAATATAGAACTTCCTGTAGTTGCATCATACATAATATAAAACAATTATAGTTGAACACTTTTTTCCAGTTCATTGATAAAAGTCATGTAACTAATTTCCATTACAAAACCAAATAATATGCTAGTACGATGGTTTTTAGTTAATCTTTAAAGAGGTTTTACAGAAAAAAAGTACTCAAGAAAAAAATAGCTACACTACCATAAATTTGAACATTTAATTGGAAAAGATTGTTATCTTATCGTATGAGCTAGTAAAAATCTTTTAAAACTTAAATTAACGTTTTTCATCGCAAGCATGAGACTACAGCCTATAATGAAAGTGTATGTATAATAGTCCTTCAGGTGTTACCAGATTACTGTAGATATGTGGTTTATTAGTTTATTGAGTACCATAGAAACAAGTTTTTGTGCCATATTAGCAAACAGACTGTTTTATGATAACCACAGTAAAACATGGAGATTTCACACTTTCACAAAAGTTCATACCCATTTATTGCAATCTGTCTTCTACCGAATCAAATGCTGATCATGTTTTTACACCTAAATTATTAAGCTTTGGGTAGATAATATTTTGTAGCAATAAGAAATAACTAGCATGCATCACAGAGTTTCCTTCCTGTTATATGACAAGAAGATTGTATCGTTGCACCATCTCCGTGGCAACAGACATCAAAAGACATGATACGAAAAAGGAAAACGAACATACTAGAGTGACTGTGGAGTTACAGTAGATGTACCTGTTGTCTATGATAATACTCCATGCATAGAAAAGTATAATTTTTGCTATTTAAATATTTCTCAATAAAGTATTATAATTATTAAATTAATATCTTCCTTTGCTCAAAAATACTGAGAAGTGGATGTCCAGATGTAAGACTTTGTTTCAGGTTTGGGCAGATACCCAGAAGGAAACTTTGGTTAGTTAAAAAGACTATCGGAACCACTTTGAGTCGATGTAACCAGACAGAATCTAAAAGTAAATAACAAAGTATTCCGCATCGTAGAGCAAAATTGTTGCTGTGCATAATACAGTAGGAGTTGTCTTACATCTGATAGGTTCATTTTACTATTTGTTATATCATCATCATATTACAAAAAACGAAGGGTGTCCGTACTTCCGTCCATCCATCCGTCCTTCCTTCCGTCACGGGCGTCGCCCACTTCCGGTGGGAAACGGGTGTCTCACACTTCCGGTAGGAACCGGGGTCAACAGGTCGAACGGCTGGTATATACGATACAATGCTGACGGTCCGGATCTCGGCCCCAGGGCTCCGGTGGCGGGTTCCCGGCATTGCGGCCAGTGGGCCGTAGCCCCAGGTCCTCGGCGCCCCCACCCTGGGCGGGGTGGGTACTCTACCCGCCCTGCCCCAACTGGCCGGTGTTGGAACTCGGGCAACGTCGGCGGGGCCGTAGCCTCGGGCCTTCAATTTCCAAACTGAGGCGGGGTGAGTACCTGAACCACACCTCCCCACGCGATATTGTCAGAACTCGGGCTACAATGCATTGGGCTTGCTTCCCGGACCTGGAGTTGTCTCCTCAATACAAAGGAGCACGACTCCTGATGGAATTACCAAACATGACCTCACCAACAGAGGTCATGCACATGGTGCATGACCCTGATTCAATAAATCATGCGCGAGCAAATACTGCAATGAGACTTGCGTCGCAGACCAAGCCCAAAGGGGTTGTTATCTACAATGTATATATGATAGATAATTCCTATGATACATACAAAATATACCAGCCACAGTGAATCTCAAGTTGGAGTGAGACGGATGGTTGTTGTTTGATGACACGAATTGCAACAACAGTTGCTTCAGAAAGAGCGTTGGATATTTATTGCTCAACATTCAGTGATTGAGTTCTTTTCATACGAAGCAGTAATGATGTGGTCTGTGAGCCTGCAATACATGCCTGTTTCCCTATCTATCAAGTGATGCAAGAACGTGACACGACGGTAATAAACAACACGATGAAACATGATATGCTCTTGGTTAATGAATCATAAATCACTCAGAGCTGACAGAGTGGAATTCATGAGATCAGTTGTTTGCTAGTTTATCCACACATTCTGACCTGCTAGTACCAACCATGCATGGAATTTATAAGAATTGCCAGCTGCGGCTAGTTGTACAATTGTATATTTTTGTAACCATTTGTGTTAGTCACCATTATGACCTATTTTAACATCATTTCCGGATCTCAACTTATAAAACGTCATGTCAATGAATATATATATATCATTGTTGGTCATACCAGCCTCTAATAACAATAGAGTTGTCTTCTCACTTGAAAAGAAAACTACGAATGTTGATAAGAAGCGAACCCACCCCCCCCCCCCTCCCTTTGCCATAACTTGTATATGATTCATTAGAGAGAGTCACCATTATAGTCTATGTTTGCTCAATCCCAATGCAATGTAATATGGCTAGTTTTGGCTACAGTGGATCCAGCTTTCTGGCAATTCTGCTATATTCCAGCCATAGTATAAACCAATAATACAGAATTCGCCAAACATAAACGCCTTAATTTAGCTGTAGATTAATAAAATATTCTCAAAATTAATAGATTTATTAACTATCAAACACCAACAATGGAGCCTGATTGAAATACATTTAGAGTTGCTAAGCATAAAAATAAAGGAAGAACATGTGAATGCAGCCATTTTGAAGCATGAGTTGGTAGGGGTAGATGAGGTCATCCCATTTCCTGTCTCATGTGGCATAAAAACTAAATTATAGGGAACTTCTTTCATTCCCAACATTCAAGTGAATCTGCAATAACAACCAAACATAAACATGAATTGAAAAACACAAAGCAGTCAATAGACTTCAAATCCAATAATTTTTTGAGACAAAATAATAAAAAAAAAATTATTGATAGAGCTCATGAAATAAAAAACGATTGCCATTATGTTATGAATAATCTAAAATAGTATAAAACTGTTGCGAGAAAAACGCTTGTCAATCATTATAACCGATTGCACACAGTTGAGTAAATTAGATCTCTTTTGTAGCAAATCTTAAAATAAAAGCTGCCTTACATCTGGTGTCTATGCAGTAGATGTCTTCTGTTATTTCCTCCATCTACAACGCATAAAGGATAGGTTACTCCAAAAGTACATACACTGCTATCTATCTATCTGTCTGTCTATCTATATGTCTGTATGTCTGTCTGTCTGTCTATTTGTCTATCTGTCTAACTGTCTATCTGTCTATCCGTCTATCCATCCATCCATCCATCCATCTATCATGTACAGTAAACTGTTGCATCGTTTGCACACGGAAAACATTTCTTACCGTTAAACATCAACTCCCAAGTTCATTCTTTCTATTTTTTCTTCAGCTGTTTTAAGCTTTGCTGTTAGACTCGTCGCCACTTTAAATAGTGAAAACATTATAAATCACTTTCACATGTGACATCCATCAGAATATCATGTGACATCCATCAGAATATCATGTGACATCCATCAGAATATTTTACATTTCACATAAAAGAGTACAGCAAACGATGAATAAAATATTTATAACACTGGATGTTGTAGACAACTTGATTTCTCCATTTCATCTTTGCAGCCGTACTGATGAAGTACACTGCATCAATTTATATAAATGAGACTACGAAACTAGATTTGAGATTTAAAATGATTTTCATTCACCTAAAATCTTCATTTTGGAAGGGTAAAAAATTTAAATTTTTATACACTTGCTATTGTTTATCGTCTCTGATGAGTAAATGCTGAAGAATTCATGTTTTTCTCTTTATGGATTTCATGTTTTAGATAAATAAAATCAATCTATTTTGTGCACACTTATACAGTTTTGTATGTTACTGAAATACAGACGATAATATAAATAATTCTCTGGTTCAACTGAATCTAAATGCCAACTAACTTTGGGTTTGCTCAATGTTTTCTCTCTCCAGTCTAGCACACCTCTCCTGTAGCTGATTGCATCTAGCCTCCAGTTCTGCAAACCTCTGTTCACCGCCTCCAAGGGCTAAAAAAGTAAGATTTTGGGCTACAAGTTTTCGCTGCTCTCCAGAAAAAGAGAATAGCAAAATATCTGATTGGACAACGATCTTGTTTAATTGATTACAAGAAACGTATGGATTTCTTTTGCTAAGCAACTTGGCTAAAAAAAATATACTGTTGACAAACGTTAAAGAAAGAAAAAATAACAGAGTAGCAAGTAACAACTTGTAGAATATTTATTCACTATTTGATGGATTTATAACAGCGAAAGCCGTCAAACCAAAATTTCAAACATCTTGTTTCTTAGCATCAAGTAAATTGATCACATCATGATATTCATTTCTGGTTAATTTTGTTTGCAGCATGAAAATAATATTTTATTTTTTGTCACTTTTGTTGATAATTGTCTTTGAACAAAACCGTTATTTTTCAATCAAGTTTATTCACTACGTTAGACAACACACTCTAAATACTAATGTTAATAGATTACTTTATATCTTAAAATTCTTAATGGTGTTGCTCAGCTTTTTTCAGAAGTTGCGACCAGCTAACTGAAAAATAAACCTACAATGTTGGTTATAACTAAAATAGCAAACTTTTTGCATGTTCGTGAAATGTTAGATTTAGTTCAAACAAACGTGATATTGATGAAATTCACAGCGCAGAAATGCTATTTCGCGAGATTAAAAAAACTCAAGCAATAACAACTCCCTACGAAAACGAGAAGCGATGCAAATAATCACCATTTTATACTCATCCATTCAACAGTGAGTAGTAGTACTTAATTTATAACTTGGGCCAAATTCATGTAACGTTACCTTCTAGAGATTTTGCAGCACCAACAGCTGTGGAGTTGTTGGCCCTTTGTGCTGGGTTTGTCACCACTTCACTCATTGATTGCTCCACTAGTAGAGTTTCATAACTGGGAGGGGCCTCTACAAATATAGCGTACAAGCAATGCTGATAATCATTTTCATGAAGACTTCTACATTCGAGTTTAGCTCCATGCTTTGCCACTGTCTGGACTAATTTTCCATGTGATAAAAACCCAGTGCGCTTTCACACGCTTCACTGAGCTACAGGCTTCCGTCGTTAGCTAAAACTGAACTTTCTTCGTGTTTTCTATTGAAAATGATGCAATCAACTTTTGTACTTATGTTATTTAGAATGAACACTCTAGTCAACATCAGTTCTACTGTTTTTATAAAACATAATAATTGTATTGCGTTTCAAACTAGCAGCTATAGCTACTTCAGTACAGATTAGATCTACTAGCCAGGGCCAAGTCTGTCAAATTCTCACACACAAATTTCTCATAGAAAATACGTAGCTCGTAAATGAGCAGTAAAAACTACAATAGCTGATGTTAAAGCAAATGTCAAAAATAATGATTACAAAACGAGAGAAACTCATCCACTGCCAGTACAACTGAAACCCATCAGTGATCGGCCCGCACCACTCAAGCTATCTCCCCATAGCGCTTATTCCACAATCTGTGTTTGATTTTATATTTTGTCAAGAGTCGACTCAGACGATTAAATCGAAAAGGTGTGAATCTTCTTATTTTAGCTTTTACTGATGAAATTGGCATTAAAACTTTGCCATACCACTCTGTGGTTTATAATTTATACTTTTGCCAAACTTTGAATCCTTGCCTGGGCTAGCGAGTCTCAACATGGGCTAGATGAGTGACTGCATGAAAACTGTCAGTCTACAGGAAATGCAACTGTTTGGGAAAAAAAAAGAAATTATAAAGTATTATCACGTTACCGGCGCCAGGGACGATTCTGTTTCCTTCCAGTGGATTATTGACCAAACTTGGTCTGTAATTTTGCTGTGGCCATGCATTTGCTGCCACTTCCTTTCCTGTCAAAAGTACACTAGCATAAACTGGTCATTCTTGCGCGTTAGATAAGGAACAGCTTTAGGAGCAAACAAGTGACATGCAGGTAAGTCCTTAATTGAGCTATTGTCTTACCTACAGGTGGAGCCAGTCCATTTCCCGCTGGTGGCATATTGGCCACTAGTACCACATACGGTTGCTGTTGCAACACCGGTACTGCCATTACACGCTCTACTAAGTATAGGAATATTCAAGTCAATACCTGAAAGGTTTCACAGTTCATTCTTACTGTGATATCTAAATAAACTTGACATCAACTTGATAGTAAATGAGTGAGTTGGTATGTGTTGAATCACTTATAAACATAACATCATAATAACAGTGGAGTTGGATTTGCCAACTGAGAATCATAAAGCTAACAATAGTTTACTAGCAAACGACTGTTATTATTATTATCAACTTTATTTAATGTGGTTAAATTATCATGTCATACAGATGTCATGTTTTCCATAGAATACCGCAGTCAAAAGAAGTAGTAACCAGAAAAAAATCAAGGAAAAATTTTACAGTAAAACTTGAATCAAGGAAAGAAATTAGTAACTATGTCCATACCATTTTGTCTGTACCAGGAGACAATGTTATTAATGTCTTGTTGAGTGTTTGAAATTAGATTTTGAGTAGATAAATTGGAACCGTAGAAAATGGTGTCATCAGCATGAGCATGAGATTTTAGCAATTGAATATTGAGAACAGAGTGGGGGAGAGGACAGACCCTTGAGGAACGCCGGCATTAATCTGTTTAAAGCTTGAAAGTGTGCCATAAGTTCTAACTTATTGTGTGCGATTATGAAGAAAATCTGCCAGAAGTTGTATAGCCGAACCACTGATACCTAGGCGTACAAGCTTTTGGTGTAGCGGTAAGTGCGGAACGGAGTCAAAGGCTTTGCGAAAGTCAATGAAGAGGAGAATTTGCGCTTGTTTCTTACCAGTGTTCAGCCAATCAGAGTATAATTTGTACATCATTGTCGTGCAGGAGTGGTTTGATTTAAAACCTGATTGGTTCTGGCTGAGAAGGTTAAATTTTGAAAGGTGTTGGTTAAGGTAACCCAGGATATGTTTTTCAATTACTTTGGAGAGAAGAGATAAAATTGAAATAGGTCGATACTTGTTTGGATTGTTCGTTGCACCTTTTTGTAAATAGGTGTGATGATGGCGTGTTTCCAAGATGTTGGAAATAATTTTTGGGATATGGCTCGGTTCATTGCGTCACACAGTGGCAAAAGTATATCGGGGAGGGCTAGACGGAATATTTTTGAACTATTGCCATCACTTCCAGTAGCTTTGTTTAAAGGAATAGAGTTTATAAGTTTTGCCAGCTTTTGAGGGGTTATAGGTGGAAATGTAGTAAGGTTGTCCGAGAGTTGTAGAGAATTTTTCATGTTGAATTGTTCATTTTTATACATTGTGTTTCCAAATTTTTCCAACTTTTTTTAAACATTTTGTAGTCAACTAGCAGTTCTTTTCCATCTTCGCCTACTATATTTTTTTTTATTAGTACACATACATATATATATTATATATTAATAATATAAATAATTTTTTATTACAATAATTATTAAAAATTTTACCAGTTTTTTTAATATTATTATTATTATTGCCACCACAGAATGTTGAGATTCGCGTAATACCACCAGTTTTCTATCATCATCGCTGGCGATCCGCCATCCCAACAGTAAACATGATTATGACTACCGCTCAATGTCTTTTTTAGGAGTTACTTTCTTATGGAAGCAACTCCACATAAAACAGTTTTCTGGTTATGTAACAATTATTAATCAATTTAAACTATTATTGAATTTTTTGAAACAAAAGACTTTGTGTTTGCATTCAAAATGCAACAAACAAAGAATTCAACTTTGCCTTAGTCACATTTTACAGCCTCAACACAAAAGCGAAGAGCGGAGATAATAGTTTGACGACAAACAACCATAAGCTCCGCCCTAGATTTCTATTTTGAGTAAATCATTGATTCAATCGAGTTTCATTGGAGTAGTTGACCCATGCGGAAAAACAGCTGTAAAATTGAGCTATCTGCCACCTATTCAAAAACTACATACTACACTCTCTAGATGTTTTGATGACTCTACACGAATAGCTTCCAACTTAGTGACTACACAATTGCTCTTGATATCACGTAGCTTGTATAAACCAGCTAATAAATACTGCAAAACATTTACCTGGTGGTTCAGAAACAGTTTGTAGTACAAAATTAGATATAGCAGAAGACGCACGATTGTGGGCTCGGTCAAACACAGTTTCACCTCCTTTGTTCTTCATGTACACCAGTCTCTGTTGTTGCTCAATATTCAAACCATCTAGTAGATAAACTATCATGTTGATCACTTCTGAACTGTTCTTTGAAACGAGAAGATGTAGTACATTGTTTCCATAAGGTACATTCTGTTGCTCCAGGAGATTGCACTTGTGTTGTGCAGTCAAACCATCTAACATGCACTTGAGCAGCACAGAGTGATGAAAGGTATCTCTCTTAGATGCGGCTACGTGCACTGCTAACGAATTGTCGCTTTTAGCTTTCATGTTTAGAAGAAGGACATATTTTGACGATAGTGGAGCTGTGGCCAACAGTTTCTTCAACTGTTTGCCTGAGGACCAGTTACTGTCCACATAAGATTGTATTTCTGATTGTAATTTAGCAAAGTTTATGTTATGTACATCATCTACGGTGCTTTGCTGGTTCATACCTACAATAGTAGTAGTGAGGGAGTAGTGAGCCACCACAGTACTTCCACTATATATATAATGTAGAATCCATAGTTAGTTACTTACCTAGCTTATTGCCAAGACTAGACAAATTGAAGGAGATGAGTTATTTATTAGTTCTGCTCTACAACTACCCTGATTTATACTAGTATACTAAAGCGTGGCTTTCGTTCGATCTCAACAGCTTGTCTCCACTGAACCGTAGCATATTTTTCATAGGCCACTAGGTTATGTTTATTTCCTAGCAGTTCATTTAGGTCTTGGATGAGAGGAAATAACTCCATATATATAATTATTATCAGTTGTTTTATATTATTACTATTCATTTTTACTGTTAATAAACAAAACGGAACTGCTTTTATATTGTCATACCGGTCAGTTTATTTATAATAATGCTAATATTGCACATGATTATGATATCTATTGTCTAAACTGTTCAATTATTGTCGATTAACTGTTGTGGTGAAATTGTCATGTCACACAGATGTCATGTCACACAAATGTCGTGTCACACAAATGTCATTGTCACACAAATGTCATCATGTCACACAGATGTCATGTTTTCCATAACAATATATATCATTATACTATGTGTAGCCAAACAGAAATTATTCTAGAATACTGCTGCAACTGCTTTGATAGCTACCTGATACTAAAAATTCAATAAATCAACCATCAATTATAAATATATATGGAGTTATTTCCTCTTTTCCCTCCAAAATCTAAATGAACTACATTTCTAGATATAATTGTGTACAAGGATGTATAATGGGGACTGTGACCATTGAAATGTACCTCCTCAGTATGCATCACCCATTCCAAGCAAAGTATGTTTCAGTGACTGCGATGATCTTTCTCAAATTTTGTTTGGACCTAGAAACAGCAACCAGACCAAAGTGGCGCCATTAAATATTTATAAAAAGTTGTTTTCATTGTACTAAATTGAAGAGTAATATTTGCCAATAAATTAGTTTGTTAAAAATGAATTTTTTATCGCCAAATACCAACACCAAAAGTTTGGTTTTAGGTAAAAAAATTATACTTTCCCAACCCTAGAAGTACTTACTAACTTGGTAGCAATTTACCAGAAACAGCTATACTCTATAATTACAGCGTTAATAATTATTTTGACTGAGTTGTCTGCTTTTGAGGAAACAACTCCATAAGTTTAGACATTTGGTCTTGGAAAGTCTAGCAACTCCTGGCGCGTGTACTCTTATGAGTGCTGCCCCATTAGAGCAACGTTCTGTCATCTGTGAGTTGAACTTGTTGAGCAAAGAGTCAATCACTCAACCAACTATTTGTGATGGAAGAAGTCATCTAATAATACATGATGTACTTGTAGTTGAGCAGCTGTTGATGAAACATAATCAAACATCAGACAATAATTGTATAATGTTAAATATAGAGGCTCATAACAAGATGGTCTTTGAAGTAGTCTGAATGCTATGCGAAACATCGTATCACATTGATGATATAGGGGCCAGTGCTGGTAAGAGTACAAAGGCATTAAGTGGCTAGTATTTATATAGATTAAATGACTTGAGCAAAATAATTATTTTCTCAAAAGAAGACAACACCAAGTTTTTAACAGAGTTATCTTCCGTAGAAAAGACAACTCTGCTAAAATATTGATTTCTGTTGTAATTATGACCTATAATATATTTTGATAATAAAAATAATAAATAATAAAGTAATAAATAATAAAAATTAAAAAATGCTGGGGTTGTAAAAGAATGATTTTTCCTTCTATATCAAAATTTTTGCTATTGGCATTTTGAGATGAGTGTTGTGTTACAATTTTAGTCTTAATAACTTTTTTATATGGTTCATGATAACCATGACTATTTGTTATAATAAAATCTAATCAACATTTTATATAGATTTAATGGCGCTACCAAGTTTCGAGAGCTGTTTCCAGGACCAAAGACTGTCACAATTCCCATTGGGTATACACATCAAATTGCCAAATAAAATGCTAGTCAAAACATCCTTAGTGTTTGGTAGTTGTGGAGTTTCGCGCAATGAAAGTGTGTCCCTGTCTAACACCCGTAAAAATTCTCACACGGTATAGTTATTTTTCAAGTAATCTAGATGACCTCAAAATGATTCAGATGATTTCAAGAGTAACAAATCTAATTAATGCTCTAGGAAGAGCATAAACATAGTACAACTTGCATGATTTGTTGTTTTCAAAAAGTGTGAAAGGCGTGCAAATACATGGTTGTTGAACCAAAAACAGTTGCTTTCATTTGTTTATAACCTCGATGCATAATGTAGAACATATTAATAAATAGACATGAACAGATTGTTTGAGCATGTAAAAATTTGAGAGATATAGCCTCCAAAACTAATTTTAAGAATATCTATTCAATTTTTATTGGTAGTTCGTAAAAGTAACAGTAAAATAATAGAAACAATTGTTCTGATTGACAGAGTTAAAAGCTCTCTGTTTAGTTTGTAGCAAAACAGATATCATTCAAAAGCGGACTTAACAAATATTATTATTAAATCAGACCAGCGAATCTGTGAACAATTTCACAAAGCGCTCAGAAGTTTTTGCAAATATTAGGATATCTTTAAAAATGCTTCGACAGTTTGGAAAGCAATTATATGTTTTAAAATACAAATCACAAATTTTCGCAGCCATTATTTATATTTGGTTTAAAATAAAACTGAAATCCTTAGGGTCTGTGTACTAGTTTAATACATCCAAGCTGTGGGGAGAAAATTTTTTTAACTTTCTTATTTCTCATTTATTGCTATATTCAAGCTAAGTTATTGTAAACTAAAATTTACAATAACTTAGAGCCTTTTTGTTGCCTCCAGGAGGTAAGTTTCTCACATTTTTTTATTTTCTTTTATTCTTGTTTTATTGGCTAGTCAAGCAGGTCAACGAGAGGTCAACCAACTGTTCCTTTAGACAGCCAATCTTATAAGCAGCTCTGAAATTTTGAAAAAAAATTCATTGGTGAAATTCATTTGGTGAGAAAAAATTGTGCAGACTGTTTAATTTTACCCCCACACTTTGTATAAATCCTCTCATCACCTGATAATGTGCAGTTTTGTCACAGTTGTTAGAAACTAACAGAACTTTACTACAAAAATGTCAGATATCGTAAAACTGCAAGTATTTTGTGCTTTTGCGAGTTCATTTACATCACAATGCAGCAGTCTTTGGTAGTATTGATCCAAGAGCCAAAATTTATTCTCACTGTACTAAACTTGCTTGTGCTAGTTCGGTGCTTTGTATAAGTGATATTTGCTTTGAGATAAACAAAGCATCCTAATAAAGTCCCGCAGGTACTTAGCAGGTGAGAATACTGACCCATAGCTTATTACAGAGTGGCCTTAAGTGTAATCTGTATTACTCTATGACAATGTAACAGAGAGTTGCCTTCTCTCTAATAACAATACTTCAGTTCCTTCCTCTGTGGCATGTTTTGCCGCGCAAACTACGCTGGCAAACTACCCTCTGCGCTTAAAATAAAGGCATAAATGCTGAAGATTTAAAGTTTGTTTGATATTTTGCAAAATAAATTCTGATTAGCGTATGAAAACTCAATCACAGACAGAAAATTAAATTATATTTCTTTTGCATTTTCATCCAAAAAAAGTCTTTTAGCACGAGTATGCTCATCAAATGTGATGCTGAGTCAAAATAGAGAATTGCCATGTCTTTATGGTTTTGCTCATGTACACATATACTTCAACAATAGTTGAAAAGATACAGTAACTGTTTTAAATGTGAACATTGGTTAGATTGGTTAATTATATTCATTCAAAGTACCATTGCGCATACTACCAATGTCCCCCTACCCCCTGCCTCCACTGACACATTACCACTGTATATTTGTGTAACTACTCTTACATCAATGAATCAAAATTTGCTCTTTGCATTTTATTATTGCTGTTTCTATTGTCAATGGAAATTTATATATATATATATATTGGAAAGAGTACTACCTTAGTTCAAAGTAAAGTTAGAGTTATCTACTCTCTGAGTGTAGATAACTCTCACTGTATCCACAGCCACTTTCATGAGTGCAGATAAAGCAGCAGAATACAGCTTCGTTGGAGGTTAAATTATCGTTCTGAGCACATTTTGCTTTCAGCGTGTTTTGCCTGCAAGGTTGCAGTCAGAACACTAATTTGATCAAAATAAAAAACTTTTCAATAAGGCGTGTAGCGCATTATAAATTGTCTAAGCAATAATACTAAAACACTTTTTAAAACATGATTGCAAGATTGTTATATGATAGATCCTGCACTGTTACATCTCAACACATTTTACAAATGTGCTCATTTACTTGTTTATTTGAGACAAATCTATTAGACAAAGAGAAGACAACTTCTGCAATTAAGACCCATAAGAAGGTATAAAAATAGCCGCTGGTAGATAATTTAAATATATTCCCGGGAATAAAGTACAACAAGAATAATACAAAATATATTTTATATTATTGCAAAACATAACATTAAATAAGATAAAGCATTTTTATCCTAAACGCTTATCAATAACCCTTTACTGATGTTTTGGCATTGTCTAGGAATGCTGAAAACAAAACGGCTGACACAATGAAAATTACCAAAAACTTCATCAATGGCTTTTGGGCCTTAGTCTACTTGATAAAAGTCGGAGACAAGTTTAGCAGGTACAAGAGCGTTTATTTGTGGGTGTTTGAGGTGTCGATGTAACATCCTCGCCGTGGCTCCCTTACTGTCCTTCCAATATGTCAGCACCTGCTCCATGGGATTCTTTAAATTGAGTCTTTTCCAAAACTGTATAGTCTCAGTGGAAACACCTATACGTTGTGCAAAAGCTCTCCAATCCCCACCTAAAGTAAAATAAGCCCTCGGTCTATGAAGCGTTACATAACTATCAGAACATTAGTAATTCATTTGAATTACTTTCCCCGCTAGAATTGACTTCAAAGTTCAGTATGAATGAAAGCAATTGAAAAGTTCAATAAATAAATTCAAAAACGATTTAAGCGGAGCGAATACCGATACTTCTTTGATGATAATGGATTTCAATTTGATTTAATGTTTGCTTTGTGTATTGAAAGCAAACATTTAGTTCATATAAACAATGGAATGAATGAAAACCTCCTGTACTTTTCAATGGGGGTTGACTGTGCCATTGGAGGCAGCCGTGAAGATCACTGAAAATTGCTATGATACAGTCAATTGTTGCCTCTAGTCAGCGCGTAAAGCGGCAGCAACGTACTACTAGCAACCTTTTTCAGGTGGCGGTCATCAACTGGCTTTTTAATCCACCAGATAGAGAGATAGTTTATGTGCGACGTCATGAGAACTTTACTTGTTTGTACGCCGCGGCCATCAATTGGAGCTACTTAGCTTTCCTGCTAGATAAAAATACTCAAGAACAATGAAGTATCAGAAATAATTCTCTATTTTCTCCATTTCATGATAAAATTACATCTTCTGTGAGAAAGGATTAAAAATTATTAATTTTTCTTTTTAATTACTTCTTTGAACAAAAATTGTATCTATTTATTCATAATTAATGTGTCCATCCTTTTCCAAGCTACTTTGGTTAATGTTTAGCTAATTTTAGGATTCTTTGACACTGTCTATAAACAGGAAATTTCATAATGGCTGAAGAGTTTGAGACATGGCACAATGTGTGAGTTGTTTGACAAGTGGATAACAACGCTTCGTATAGCGTGTAAAATCATTAAACTATCTCTTTTTGAGTTCAATATGAAGTGAAATGACTAGCGCCATTGGTGAGTGTCAGGGAACTCGCCGTAATGAAGATGATTTTCAATTCTTCCGAGAAAATATTCAGAAAAATTCAGTGAAAAAAATGCCAGCCATTCATTGGCTAACCCATCTTTATGGTTTGTAGCTTTTTCTAAATTGATGTTAGATTGTATTCCATTATACCCAATAGACTTGTGAGAACTTCTCTATGCACACAAACACATGTATATTAGTTACCTACCTGTGTATTTTTCAAGGCTGAGTTCATTACAAACTGCTTGTTTAATTTCAGGCAATAAGTAACGGATATGTGTTTCTCCGCACTGCTTTCTTAAAGGCTACAAAAGGTAACATAAGAACAAGGTATAAGGTTCAACTCCATAGAGTAAAATCAACAAACAGAGCTCTTACATAAATGTAAATATTTACATCAAGGATTAAGGAGGTAGTAATGTTTCAGCTGTCATTATGTTTACACTGCCCTCATGCCACACTAATTAGTGATAAAACAAGAAACAGGCTCTTAGACAATCAATTCTAAATTATAATAATTTAATCTCAGTTTGAAGCTTTGTTCAACTAGTTTTCAACCCGCAATTAATTAATTAAACAGAAAAGTTGTTTTTAAAACATGTTTGGTAAGAGCCCAAAACATCATGCTGTTCCACATAACTCAGAGACATACCTTTGGAAGTGGAAAGGGAGTGGCTTCCATTTCCTGTATAATATCCATTGTATGACTAGACCTTGAGGGACGGGTGTATACCTCCCCATTTTGTGAACCTCTCAGTTTTGACTGGGACAAGGGCTTTTCTGTAAAATGACAATGACCTCTTACGCTAAAAGTTTCACCAGTTTTAGTTGGACTGGCAATGTAGTGGTTTTTAGTAATCATTGAGTTGAGTGAAATTCTTACCAATTAAATCATGATCACAGAAAAAAACATGGCTGGTATATAAAAATACAATTTTTGTCGTTACGAAGAAAGACAAAATCTTGTTTCCAGAGTGCAGAGCATAGATGCGCTATTACCGATTGACTGCGGTTGACGTATTGTGATTGGTAAACAGGCAATTAGTTTAAAATATCCATTGTCAACATACTCAGGCCAAACTCACTGCGATTCAATGCAGCATTGAGTTGTTGACAGCGGATGTAATGAATAGCAGCCACTCTGTAGATTACAGAGCTGAACATTGAATAGTTTTAATGGAATTGAAATTCTCAAACCTGAATCGTTGAGCAAAACAGTATTTTTCAATTTTTTGATTCGAAGCAAACGCTATCAATATCCTGGAATAAAAAATCTACCAATAGTTTGAACGTTTACAGAGAACGGAAAATTTTAATCAGAATTATTCAATCGACTGGAAATTGAAAAGTGTTAATGTGTGTTTAGTTCCAGCAATGCAAAGAACATTTAGGTGGAGCTCAAACGAGCAGTCGAACAACAATATGCTGCGGAGAATAATTAACTCAATGATTATTAAGAATTTGTTGTTAAGATGTATGATGGCAGTAAAAACTGATAACTTGTTTTTTCCTTTGAATAATTAGATAAAAATTTTGACTTGGTTTTATACCAATTTAGTTAAGCATAATTAATTCACATGGTTGGCTGCCATCTTGAAATTGGCAAAAAACTAGTATTTTTATGATTCAAAAGAGGAGTAAAAGATGCGCGTTGCTCACTTAAATAAAAACTATGTTTATGAAGCGTTAAAATACAATTACAAAGAAGTTTAAATCACTAAATTCCTCTGATAACTTTAAACCAGCAACCTTTAAAATTTGGCTTTGATTTCTGCTGTTGGTTATTGGTGTAAAAGTGCCATGACAAGGTTTGATATTTGTGCGTAACACCCGCCTATATATGTATTATAGGTACATAACACATACGTGTAAGTATGGTACATGTCATGTACCTATACCATACAGTATAGGTATGTGAAACGTACGATAAGTATGGTACATGTACCTTGCATTTACCTATTAGTAATTCTTGTTTCAAACTCCGCAATATTCTCTGCAGATCTGTTGGATTCTTAGCTTCCAGTGCTTCTTCTATACTTGCCATGCATGACAAGTTCTTTCTAACAATATTCTGTAAAATTTAACCACCGTCTTGTAGGATCGGTGAGATCACAACACCAGGAAACCTTTTGTCTTGCCAAACTACAAGTACCAAACTTAGTACATTTGCACCGAGATAGCCAACCTGGTAATTTAGACTTTGCTCCGTTACTCTAGTCTCTAAATCTTCTATTCTCTGCTCAACCATAGAACGCTTGTCTCTTCGTACGTAGAGATCATCAACTAGCATGTATATCATCTCTCTTATATACTCTGCTTCTATGTCTATGTATTTAAAATCAATAGAGTTAACTCACAGAGCATCAGACGTCAAATGCTTTATAAATAATTGATAAATGCTAACGATCAAGTCACCAATAATATAAAAAGTTACATCATGCTATCAAGCAAAAGACTAACCTATAGGATCGTCCACAGGTTCCAACGGGAACTTTTCCCTATCTCTATGGGAGAGTATCTCGGGAAGGATTGTATGCAGTTTCTTTCTCAATCTCTCAACTTCCACTATCCTCTCATCTAGTTGTTCCCTCAGCTGCCGCAACTCTTCTGTCAGCTCCTCTATCTGTACCTGTTTTTTGGCTGCCTCCTCCTTGGCCATGTCAAGGGGAGACAACTTTTTAGCAGACTTACTTCTACCTCCTGGTGGCATCCTGTGATAAAGCAAATAAGCTATTAGCTAATCAAATGTGTTGTAAGACCATGTAAAACTTTTGCTTTTTCTTGCAAGCTCATGAGTAAAAGCAGCAAGAAACATGAACATATTAAATGAAGATGGTAGATTAAAATTAGTAAAAAAAATGGGGAATCAAAAAAACTGTTGTCAATTGGTGGTGAGATCTTACAACCTTGTGTGTTCACAACTTTTGTGCAAGCTTTGGCTAAAGCATACTTTTGTCAAATTGCAACAATTTCTACAGCATGATAACGGATTAATATTTGAATATTTTTTCGGTTGTCAAAAAGTTGGAGAAGTTTTTGTTCTATCTGTATTTATACAACATATTCTTATCGGTGTGAACATCTGCAGCTTGCTGATAAGTATTCAAGATGGTAGAATGGTCAAGCTTCTAACACACCACCACCATCACCCCAACAATTCATAGCTCTACGGGGACGTCTGATCAAACAGTGATCAGCTCACAGGTTGCCTTAAAAATGTATCAGCAGGGAGACCATCATTCATTCATTCATTCATCGATGGCTGGCAGTAGTTAGTTAACTAGTAGAAATACCAACTACTGGTAGTGTGCCAGCACCATGGCACGTGTGGTCTAGTGGTTGAAGTGCTTGCACTTCAATCCTGGATCTGGGGTTCGATTCCCAGCACGGTTATCTGTGAGCAAGATATTTGGCTTCCTATATGCTCTGCCTGGTCGGATATGGGCATAAAAATAACGTGGTCCTTAGTTTGATTGCACTCCCCATAATAACTATGGAGTCATGCTAGTAAAACATCCCCTTCTGCTATTTCGGAAGAGTAGCCGGTGTACCGGCGGGCATGGGTATAGGGTGCTGCTCATACAAGCTCTGCTTATGACACCCGTCTTTAGGGTTGCCCACGAGGCACAGCTGAAAACAAACCCTTAAACCACACTTTACCTACCTGTCAGATTTGAAGTAAAGAGTCCGCTACTAGCTCCGTTCTGTGTAACTCACTCACTAACAATAGAACTAGGCACTTGCAAATACTAGCAGCGCACTTACAACAGTACAGCCAACAGCATGTGTACCGCACGGCTATGCGTATACCAGTAGCCTAGTAACAATCACCTGCAGTGCCCTATCACACTTCAATAATCAAATATCAGGTTAGACTTATGGGTCTTTTATTAATGCAATTGTTTGAGGCGTGCGCTATTTAATAGCCTTCAGACTTTGTCTATGGAATTATTCAAGCCATTGAATGATTTATTGAAGTTTTAATTTATATTTTTCCACGCCAATGTGCAGCTATATTTATACTCAATATACACTACAACGATGCCCACATCCGGGCAATTGAGTGCTCCGCAATTAAATATATTTGATCAGACATGATTATTTCATAAACAGCCCACAAAAGTGAACAACACAGCACCTAACTTACTACTAAATGCATGCTCCACAATTCCAAGTGAAATAAGCAGCTGCCACCATAAATTGTAGCAAACAGATCGAAGTCTCACACCCCTGATCTAGCCAGGATGACATTCTAGCGGAAGGGGATGACAATAGAATTATCTCCCCTTCTAAAATGCTAAATGTAGGCACAAAAAATCATGAGCTGCGGTAACAGACGGAAGCAGTCAATTTGCATGGTTTACACTCACAATAAAATGATGTAGGAGAACAAGCTACTTCCTCCATTACAATTGGTTTTATTACCCAAACCAAAAACACTGCTTAGCACATGCCCAAGTAATTTTCCATACTCAAGCGACGAAATGTGAAATGGTAAAACGATTGAAATGAGGGAAAAGGGTCTGACACATCATTTATATGATATCACCAAACACTACCACTGGTAAGCATTTTAGGAGAGATGGTCACATGCTGCTGTTGAAGAATGTAATATGTTGGACGTTTTTTTCTCTATCTTTTGCTACTTCACTCGCTTAGTGAGAATTTTGTAACCAGTGATCAAAACAATTCTTGGAGTTATGCTCTCACCACTTAGCCATATCAGCAAAAGCAGCATTGCTTTGATAAGGACAGTCAAAGATTTAACTCATGAATACATGGCAAGGCAAATAACGCTCAGGTGCGCATTTGGTGTTGTAGCAGCGGAAAATAGTAAAGAAAGCCCATAACGTAGTGGAAAACATCACCACCTGGTTAAATAGAATAATCGCTAGCACAAATTGACACCTAGTAATTATGTATCGCGTTCTCCACTGAGTTGAAGGCCAGTCCTTGGATGTAATATATATTATATTCATATAAATAAAGATATAAAACTGTGGTCTAGTGATTTGGAAGCATTGTCCTAACAGGCTGGGCAATGCTAGAATAACATGACAATCTAGCTGTTTACGTTACGTCACAGTACCATCAACGGCCTTACAAGCTAATGTTACATAACACAATGCATATATAAGTTCTGAATCATCGAGCTACTGTGGGGCTGGCAATGTGCCCACTGGTAACTTGAAGCAATGCAATCATTGAGGACCCAATAAAACTGGAGACATGTCAGTAATTCTAAAGAGCTTACAAAATGTGATAAATTAACATAATCGGGGCAAGTAAAAATACAAAAAAATTAGAACAAGTTGCAGGCAGTCAGCTGGGGTATTGTCTCAGCTGACTGTTGTGTTGTTTAGTAAATGCCTAAGACAGCAAGCGTATGGAAGAGTCAATCACAGGTGTGTGGACCTTTGCCGGCAGCTGTCAGGAATCATACATGAATGGTACCTGCAATGAGACGTCACAATGTATAACACAGCAGAGGCAAGTAAATGGTCAGTTGTATTGGAGCAATCGCTTGCGTGGAAACGTTCAAAAGCAGGGATAGGTTTACAGCAGACGAACAGGGCCACCCCAAACTCGCCTAGATTATCCTTTACTGTGGTGCATTTCATCTAGTTGCTGGAGACGAGCTGCCCCACTCAAGTTTCAACTTATGGCGTGGTTCGTCTACAGCAACTAGACGAACTGTGCCACAAGATATAGAAAGATGGGCGGGTTTTGCAGAGCTCAATTTGGCTGTCGTAGGAGGTCTGTTATTGGCCACCATGTGGATTCATATATATACACCATTAGACTACAGACAAATGCCATTGTTGCAGAAGTTCTATTTTTTTATTTATAAAAGCTATAATCGATATCAAATTGACAGTCTTGAAGCACTGAGCACGAAAAAGTTGGTTGTATAAAATTCATGTTTTTGGGAGAAAACTTCAAATTTTTGTTTGAAAATCATCTCAAACCTTGTGTTCTGCACCAAATATAATTTTGTATCAAATGAAAGGTGTTTATGGGAGCTTTCCATTGATATACAGTTTGATATACATTACATAAGCGGGTAACATTTCAAAGCAGTTTTTCCTCATTACTTGTAGTTTATTAATGGAAATCAATCAAGAATATACATTATTGTTGGACCATATGCCAGGTAAACAGATGCTTTGGCATTTATCAATTTAACCACTTCTGAAAGCCGCTAGCTGATCAGGAACATCAGCACGAGCCAATGCACACAATTTCTTTTTCCGAAATGTGCAGGCACTTGATCTGCATTGGCTGCTGCGAGGTCCACAAGTTATCAGAGAGATCACGTTTTTTGGAGCTGGATCTTTCCCACTGTATATGACTGTGGAGGCTATTGGAGTTATCTTCTGGCCATGCTGCCCTACTGATGGTTGGTAGGGATAGCACAGGCATGTCTTCATGCTGTAAGGTTGATAATTTTCATGCTTGAGATGTAATAGGAAAGTTCTCCATTCCAAAGAGTTTTCCTGAGAACTGAATGTATAGTGGAACATATCTGTGAAGAGGAACAAATCTTTCCTTGATCTCGGTTCCAGTATGAATTCACAGTTGAACCAATAACTGCAACTTCTTTAGAAAATACATCTGTATCTGATGAATTGTTGGTATCCTACTCCATGTTGTGCCTCCTCGTGGTCACTTGCTGGAGCGTCCCAGGGCCGACACTCGCCGTTGGTGATGATGATGCATACTGTCGCATCAGCTACGCCATAAGCGATATAGAATTTTTGGTTCACAGGAATCATCTTGCCATGCTGGTTGAGATAAACAACTAGATATCTACATCGACAGATCTTATTCTTCTGGTTCATTAAAAAAACTCTTCCAGTTTGGGATAGGCATGTCGTCATGATTTATGATGAATTCTCCTGTATCTTGTACAGGACCTCGTTTTTTGACTTTTTGAGCTTCTTATAGATTTGTCTCCATCATATCAATAAAAAACCAAGTCTATATGATTGTATTCTCTGCGTCGAGCTTTGATGTAAGCCAGGAGGATTATAGTGTATTGACCAAAGCTACCCACCCAGTGCATATCATTGATTACGTATGCAAGGAAATCTTTTATTTCTTGATTGATCATTACAGCATTGACTGCCAATTTATTCTCCTAACTTTTCAAACAAAATGCTCTTGGTTGACTTCTTCACAAAACCGCCTGTGTCTGCAACCATTTGCAAGAAGGAAGTCGATAGCATCATCATGTGCTAACCAATAAACATTACAAAAAGTAAAACGGGCCAATTAACATAACACAGATAAAACAATGCATACACTAGTGCACAAGATTGTATATACATAATGCCTAGTGGCAAGGAATACAGCTGCAAATAAGTTTCTTAGTCTTTGGCAGCGTCAGGTCCATGACTGGTAAGATATAAAGTTAGGTAGGTCCTGGATCTGTCTTTTTGAGGCGACGTAAGCTATTTCAGTAACTCTAGCTATGGCGGCCATCTTGTTAGCGACCTGGTATAGCACTGCAGGGCCAGTATAGAAAGCTGCAGGGTGGTATAGCATCAGCAGGGCCGCCAGGGTTTCCTCTTTTTCTTCTGCAGTGATGACATTCGGTGGGATCACTTAGAGAGGCCTGTCTGAATGGATCCCTCAGCCAGTGTCACCCCTATGATAGCTTGTGTGCGCAGGACATGTGTGTCGCTAAAATCCACCAAAATAGCTGATCTACCAGTTTGTTTGCTTTTTACTTCTACGCTGTCAGCGTTTGTTCGTCCAGGCACATCCTCATTGTGCTTTTCTTTGGATGATGCACTGCAGTGAGCCATTTTAGCAAGTTGGCTAACTATTATAGTTTTTGTCCGGCGAGTCAGAAACCATCTGTCTCGAGCTGCATTTCTTTTTGTGATTTCTTTGAGTCCACTAGTACACTTCACATCGCAGTTAACAGACTGCTCTATCGCCAGGTCAGTCTAAAAACTGCAGCTTCTGTAGTGCTTGAACCGATTAATGTTCCGCTAATTTGTGTCCCGCTAAATTGTTGTTCGGCTACGCTGAACATTAAAGTGCATAATTTTGAAGATTCAGCATATCCATAATATACATATATAGAAAAACATTGTAAATAATTTTTCAATCAAAGGCATAAAAATATACACACATCACCTTGACACAGCTCAAATGTAACTGCCAATCTTGTGAGTGTTCGGCATTAATGAATGCCAGCATTAGGTCAACAGCACCCACATATCTGAACCAGTAATTCGTGAATCATGATTTCTCACAAATTTGTGTTGCGAACTCATGGTACAGATGATCGATATTGTGCAGCTGACTGAGGACAGACTCGGAGGCATCTGTGATATCTCTCCCTTCCGTACCAAGCTCTGCTGCGTGTTCAGTGGAAGTTGTAAGTAGAAGTTCCAAGTAGAAGTAATATCGCCGCGGTGTATTTTTCACTTAGCATTGCTTCAGATTCTACCCATTCACATATTCCAGTCGCATCCCTGAATAGCTTATGCCCACGAACACCTTATTCATAGTTTTCTTTTTATAACTACTATAGCTGTTGTTTATGAGTACACCACTGTCTGAAAGTAATTCTACAACCCCAGAACCATCCACCATCTTTCCAACAGTTCTCATGAAGTTGAGAAGAATGTGGAAGCCCTGGATGCTCTGACATGGACCATGTGCTGTGATGAGTTGGATTAGTTGTTAACCCTGGTTCACACACATCGCAGATCGTTGTGTGAGGATGTGCAATCACTTGCGAGGATCGACGATATGTATGTGAACCAGGCTTTATGACGACAAATGATGAGTCATAAATGTAGTCATAGTCTTGTTGCTAGTCTATTTTTAGTTACAAAGTTGCAATACAGTGATTCTTGACAAAACGAGACAACTGCAAACTGGAATGGTATTGAACAAAAACTATTTCTGAGAGATGTAATTATCGGGTTAATATAAACTTCGGGAAATGTCCTTTTGACATGCCAAGGGCTTCCTATGAGGATTTTGGTGGGTTTTGTAATACCAGAGCGAAATTGGCACATTATGAAACGCGAAATCCTCAAAAAATTGTTTTGCCCTTGAAAAAACAATGTTTGCTTTAAGGTAGGATCATCAGATAATTTCTCTTTGAACAAGGAGGGAAAGAAAATGTTGTTCCAGCATCGATTTTACAACTTTATGGGCTTGAAGTGCAATTTACACAGTCGCCCATCATATTAAGTTTTATACAACCAGCATATTGTAGTGGATTTTGGGGGCTTGCCAGAATACCACCAACAATACCCCACTTCCCAGAGGTTATCTCTTAATCTACTTCAAAGGAGGAGTATCCCAACTCCACAACCGTAACAGAGCCCACGGCTCAAACTCACAACTCAGTGTTTTTGAGTATCAATCATAATATATTATTCTACAACAATCTAGTGCAGTATAATAATGGCAAAGTATCTAGCTGCTTGGAGTAATCACAAACAGAATGCTGCTACAAGTACAATGTTTATAAGTAAAGCTTTGCCTTTTATAGGCAGAGGTACAAGAAATAAATGACTTAGTATAGGTTTGGCAAATCAAAAGTAACAGGAAGTAAATACACGAATAATAGAACAAGATATAAATAGTACAACATCGAAGTGGATAAAAGGAAGTTAAATATGCAAGGCGCAAGAAGTAGAGGACGGAGCTTCAAGAGTCATAAATGCTGAGTCAGTCAGGGAGTGATGGTGTAATCGTAGTCCTGGGGGTGGTTTCAATTAGCGTCATAAAAGCGTCCTAAGGCTGTTTTGCTCGTTAAGTTAGGCCTAATTGGTCGTAGGCATTTAGGACCGTTTCAATTACAAAATCTAACGACTGCTTTATGACTAGTTTAGGTCCGATCCTATAACCACACACTCGTGGTTATAAAAAGGTCCTTGGCATTTATTTGCATGTAATAATGATCTCATATAAATTATAATAAAAAATTGTGCGAGATATTGAAAAATAATGTCTGGTAAAATAATGGTTGTGGTTAGAAAATAAAAATGAAAGAAATACGATGATTTGAAATAGTCACGACAATCTAAACCAAATTTTATTGCGGCCATTTCTTCCAAAAACAATTATATACTCGTACTAATACTCGTAAATCAAATTATCTCAAAAAGCAACAACAACATTTATAACAGCAATATATATTGTTTAAAAATGATTAACTTTGATAAACTAATACATAAACAATTTTCAAAGGTGGCTATTTGAAAGTTATAATAATAATCAAATCAAATTTCAGTGCGGCCGTTTCTAAAAAAATCTTAGTGGTTTCAATGGTCTCGCCTTAGTGTAACTACATGACCAAGTGATAGCAAGCATATTGTGTGCGATAGCTTATGCTTCGGTCTAATACACAATGATCATCTGCAGCAATTATTTATTAGCTAACGACTGTCTAAATCAGCGACCACCTAATTGAAACAAGATTACCTTGGGCCTAGGCTTGTCTTAAGATTGTCACTAATTGGTTATAGGAACAGTTAGGACCAATTTCTAATCTAATTGAAACCACCCCCAGGCTCTTGACTGATACGGCTTGTGGTTCATAAGTTTTGATGTACTGGCGCTGGTTAGGCAGCAAACCCAGGCTCCTGTATCTGTTGGTACTAGTTTGGGTCCTCAGACTATAGCCATTCTTGCCTCCCGATGCAGTATAGGGCGTAGTGATACTGCAGGGCCGGTAGTGACTGAACAAGGGCCGGTAGTGATTGCTGCAGGGCCAGTAGTGATACTGCAGAGTCGGTAGTGACTGCTCCGCGGCCGGTAGTGATTGCTGCAAGGCCGGTAGTGTCGGTATCATTCCTCTACACAAGTATTCTGGCAGTGCAAGTCTCAAGAAACGCATGCCTGACACTCCGCAGTTGTCAGGGGGACCTTGCGCACACTTAGTGGTCATAAAAATCCACTACAGTATTTTTAATTAGTGGCTTGTTGGCCTCGAATTGATACAAAACTTATCTTTTATAAACAAAAAAATAGAACTAAAAACCAAGCATTTTTTTTAACATCTGTCCAAAGTCTACATGTACTGGTGATTGCCCTTGTATGGGCGGCACAGAACCTAGTGTAGGGCAAATACTGCCAGAGAACAATTACTGATAATTGTGCTAATCAGCCGCACACATACTAGACAGATATATTTATTTCATACACACAATAGACATATATATTGCATACACCAGAAGCAGATATAATACATACACCAGAAGCAGATATAATACATACACTAGACATAGATACAGTACATACACTAGACATAGATATAGTACATACACTAGACATAGATATAATATATACACTAGACATAGACATAATACATACACTAGACATAGATATAATACATACACTAGACATAGATATAATACATCCACTAGACATAGATATAGTACATACACTAGACATAGATATAATACATACACTAGACATAGATATAACACATACACTAGACATAGATATAATACATTCACTAGACGTAGATATAATACATACACTAGACATAGATATAATACATACACTAGACATAGATATAATACATACACTAGACATAGATATAATACATACACTAGACATAGATATAATACATACACTAGACATAGATATAACACATACACTAGACATAGATATAATATATACACTAGACATAGATATAATATATACACTAGACATAGATATAATACATACACTAGACATAGATATAATACATACACTACACATAGATATAATATATACACTAGACATAGATATAATACATCCACTAGACATAGATATAGTACATACATTAGACATAGATATAATACATACACTAGACATAGACATAATACATACACTAGACATAGATATAATACATACACTAGACATAGATATAATACATCCACTAGACATAGATATAATATATACACTAGACATAGATATAATACATACACTAGACATAGATATAATACATACACTAGACATAGATATAATACATACACTAGACATAGATATAATACATACACTAGACATAGATATAATATATACACTAGACATAGATATAATACATACACTAGGCATAGATATAGTACATACACTAGACATAGATATAATACATACACTAGACATTGATATAATACATACACTAGACATAGATATAATACATACACTAGGCATAGATATAATATATACACTAGACATAGATATAATACATACACTAGACATAGATATAATACATACACTAGACATAGATATAATACATTCACTAGACATAGATATAGTACATACACTAGACATAGATATAATACATACACTAGACATAGATATAATACATACACTAGACATAGATATAATATATACACTAGACATAGATATAATACATACACTAGACATAGATATAATACATACACTAGACATAGATATAATACATACACTAGACATAGATATAGTACATACACTAGACATAGATATAATACATACACTAGACATAGATATAATACATACACTAGACATAGATATAATACATACACTAGACATAGATATAATATATACACTAGACATAGATATAATACATACACTAGACATAGATATAATACATACACTAGACATAGATATAATACATACACTAGACATAGATACAGTACATACACTAGACATAGATATAATACATTCACTAGACGTAGATATAGTACACACACAATAGACATAGAGATAACACACACAATAGACATAGATATAATACACAATAGACATAAATATAACATACACAATGGACATAGAGATAACACACACACAATAGACATAACACACACAATAGACATAGAGATAACACACACAATAGATATAGAGATAACACACACAATAGACATAGAGATAACACACACAATAGACATAGAGATAACACACACAATAGACATAACGCACAAACAATAGACATAGAGATAACACACACAACAGACATAGAGATAACACACAAACAATAGACATAACGCACACAATAATACATAGGCATGACATAGATGGACTCACTAGTACTTGTGATACAAAAGGGCCAGAGTGCGAGAAGAAAAAGAATTATTTGACACCGAGTTTCTCAAGGCACTTGAGGCCCTTCTCGTTGTACTCCTCCTTAGATATCCAAAAGGACTCCTTGTCCTTCATAATATCCGCCAGCACGGCACCACCCAGGAACACCATGTGCTTCCTCCTCGGTGGATCTTCTATTCTAATTTTAAATTTCTACAAGCAGACGTTATGTACACACTGAGAGAGCCATGAAATACACCAGACATGCAGTGAGCTATTCAATGTAGGCACTACGCTCACCACAAACTGTTTCATATATCAATAAAAAAAACGCATAGAAACAAAACAACTGATAAAAAGGACCAAAAAAGCTTCACTATGCCATATTTCAAACACCAACAAGCCACTACCATGGTATCAATACATCATTTAGGTGGGAGGCAACAATCATTCTTTGATAACAGCATCATATCCATAGACAGGACGCGTATGTTGCCTATATTTCACATTAAACAACATCATCTATTGAACGGACACACAATCAAAAAACCCCATACCCTACTGTCAAAACCCCCCACCTCCAGTTGAAACCCCCACCTCCAGTTGAAACCCACTACCTCTAAAGGAGTTGCCTTTTTCTAGAGTCAAAGAGTGCTGAATAGTCATAACCAAAATACTAAAAATAATCCTAAACTATCGCATAATTATTTTTTAATTTGCTTTAAACTATTTATTTACATTCTACAATTCTGCAATGTTTTTTAGTCAAACAACTTTTAATTCAGATTTGAAAGTTATCGTTGCAGTTAATTTAAAACAACGATGCCAGAAATGCGAGGCTGATTTTTTTATCACAAATAAATTGTAAATTATGACATTTTAAGCCTGTTGACATTACTCGATTTAAAAATATTTTTTCTAACTCCATTATTGCTTCAATTCAGTTCATGAGATATTCAACACTTTGAAAATGCACTTTTAGTAGGAGTTTTCGACTAGAGGTGGGGTTTCGACTAGAGGTGGGATATGGCATAGGGTATGGGGTTTCGTCTGACCCGAACAATTTAAGTTTTGTAAAAGGTTTGCAGTTCTTTTCTTTACAGCTCAGACATAAGAGGGGAAGACAACTCCCACATATGTACTTACAGATAGTTTTTCAGTGTTACCCTTTAGCACTCTCTCTAGGTAAAGCTGCTTAATCTCTCTCTCCAGCCGAGAGGGGAGGCCAGGGTACATGGTGGAGCCACCCGAAAGCACTATGTGTTTGTAGAATTCAGGTCTACAACAATTATCGATGTCCGTCAGCTCTAAGTCAGTACATAGCAAGTAGTGTAGAACAGGAGTGTAAAACAGTAGTGTAGAACAGTAGTGTAGAACAGGAGTGTAAAACAGTAGTGTAGAACAATAGTAGTGTAGAACAATAGTAGTGTAGAACAATAGTGTAGAACAGTAGTGTAGAACAATAGTGTAGAACAGTAGTGTAGAACAATAGTGTAGAACAGTAGTGTAGAACAATAGTGTAGAACAGTAGTGTAGAACAATAGTGTAGAACAGTAGTGTAGAACAATAGTGTAGAACAATAGTGTAGAACAATAGTGTAGAACAATAGTGTAGAACAGTAGTGTAGAACAATAGTGTAGAACAGTAGTGTAGAACAGGAGTGTAGAACAGGAGTGTAGAACAGTAGTGTAGAACAGTAGTGTAGAACAGTAGCGTAGAACAGTAGTGTAGAACAGTAGTGTAGAACAGTAGTGTAGAACAGGAGTGTAGAACAGTAGTGTAGAACAGGAGTGTAGAACAGGAGTGTAGAACAGTAGCGTAGAACAGTAGTGTAGAACAGTAGTGTAGAACAGTAGTGTAGAACAGTAGTGTAGAACAGTAGTGTACAACAGGAGTGTAGAACAGTAGTGTAGAACAGGAGTGTAAAACAGTAGTGTAGAACAGTAGTGTAGAACAGTAGCGTAGAACAGTTGTGTAGAACAGGAGTGTAGAGGAGTTGCGTAGAACAGTTGCGTAGAACAGTAGTGTAGAACAGTTGTGTAGAACAGTTGTGTAGAACAGGAGTGTAGAACAGTAGTGTAGAACAGGAGTGTAGAACAGGAGTGTAGAGGAGTAGTGTAGAACAGGAGTGTAGAACAGTAGTGTAGAACATTAGTGTATTCATGAATGCTCGAACTGGACAGACATTCACTTATGAATTCGTTCACGTTTCTAATGGGGTCCGCACAGATTGGAACGCATTGGCAAGACAACACAAGTACTACCATGACCGAACAACCAACATGTGAAAAGTAGTTTCCTCAAAAGAACACAAATCCAGTTTCAAAGAGATTATTTCTCGGTAAAATAGTCAGTACCACTAGAGAATAGTCATCGCTGAAATAATGATAATGTAAAATTGAGGTGCAGGAGCTGTTTCTAGTACTGAATTACTTATGAGGAAGACAGCTGCAGTCTTTACTGGATGGATTTTTTGAATAAATTTGGACACCAAACTTAGCTGGGAAACCCTTCCATAATATAAACACCGAAAAGAACAGAGTGCACTCAAACATAGACATGTGAACGAATGAGGATACAAGCATCAACCGACCTTGTGTCTATGTCTGCTGCCTGTATAGTGTTGAATAGAAGCTCAGCGATGCCCACGCTGTCCACGTTGATCAAATGGGGCTGGAAGAGTGCTTCTGGAGCTCCAAATCTTTCTCCACCAACTTTGATTGTTCTACCGTCTGGCAGCTGAACAGAGAAGACGAGATGTATCACATTACCAATGTCAAGGACAAAGAGTATTATGAACAGACATCCCTCTATCGTTCATCCCGGATTGTGAACTAATTTAGGTTGGGTGACTAGCAAGTTGAATGACTTGTACAGCAACTGAGAAAGGCAAATGACTGATAAAGCACCATCTCCCCTTCCCTTCCTTTGCCCATAATATAGTAAGACCACTCACAGTGTAAGATTCTACTAGTACTGTGGTCTCTAAGGCTAGCCTTTCCTCTTGTTCTGGATCATAGGCTACGTATGCCAGCTGCTCCTTCATCATCCTGATAGTCTCAAAGTCAGCCGAGTGGTTGAATGCGTACCCTCTTAGTAACAGCAGCTACAACGCAACCAAAACTGTCTAGTTTACCACAAGGACGTGGGTCGGCGAGAGACGTATTCTACCACCACATAGAAGATGTTATTACAACGAGAGTGATAGTTTACCTTTATCAGGTATCTGGTGATGTCCCTACCAGCTATGTCTAGTCTTCTGGTGAGATGAGGCAGGGCAAATCCTTCGTACACAGGGCAGATGTGGGTGACGCCATCCCCGCTGTCTACCACCACCCCAGTCAGCAGTCCTTGTGCATACAGAGTTAACACTGCCTGTATAGCTATGTACACACCAGAAAACCCATACTTTTCAAACATCACCTACAATACAACACACAGTGATACAACACACAGCTATACAACACACAGCGATACAACAGACAGCGATACAACACACAGAGATACAACACACAGCGATACAACACACAGCGATACAACACACAGCGATACAACACACAGAGATACAACACACAGCGATACAACACACAGCGATACAACACACAGCGATACAACACACAGAGATACAACACACAGCGATACAACACACAGCGATACAACACACAGAGATACAACACACAGCGATACAACACACAGAGATACAACACACAGCGATACAACACACAGAGATACAACACACAGAGATACAACACACAGAGATACAACACACAGCGATACAACACACAGCGATACAACACACAGAGATACAACACACAGAGATACAACACACAGCGATACAACACACAGAGATACGACACACAGCGATACAACACACAGAGATACAACACACAGAGATACAACACACAGCGATACAACACACAGAGATACAACACACAGCGATACAACACACAGAGATACAACACACAGCTATACATCACACAGAGATACAACACACAGAGATACAACACACAGCGATACAACACATAGAGATACAACACACAGCGATACAACACACAGCATTATCCCTCAATTATACAATAATATAACAAACTCAGGAAATTTTTCTTTTTATCGGTTAGCGATTGGTAGACAAGTGGACAAAATCTATTATCACCACAGACATGTAGATAAAAGCTACTGCCATATACATTTGGGTACTGCCACAGACATGTGGATAAATGGTAACACCATACAGGCATAATAAGTGATGGCTAGCACCTTAGATGTGTGGGTAAAAGTTACTGACATAAACATGCAGGTGAACGACTTACCTCTATCATCTTCTCTCTATTCTTGTTGGGGTTCATGGGAGGCTCAGTAAGAAGGATTTTGGAACTTTTAGGGTCAATGTTAAGCTTCTCCTCACCGAAAGTGTAGTCCCAGATGTGTAGCATGTCCTCCCAACTCCTCACTATTCCATTGTCCATTGGGTAATTGACCTAAAGCAAGCAGATGCAGTGATATATCAACAAAATGGCTGCATCAACCAACCAGATGTCATTACAATCATATAATACATCCCAGGCTTTGAAGACAAAGATAACACTTTTTGCAATATCAATGGCATGAAAACATAATTTTATTGTACTGTCAACAGACGCAAGTTTTACAAGGTATTATCCTTGACACTAATGAAAAAAACTCGTATCAGAATCAGGTAAAGCTGGTGAAAACATCTGCCGAAGAAAGAGAGCAAAAGGTTTGTGAGACCAAATTTGATTGTGGTATTATAACATACCTTCCCATCGGTAAAAATGAAAATGGGGGAAAATTATGACAACTGTTGATGATATGTGAATCCATTCTTTTTTACCTCAAAAGCAAGCACTTATAGCTCCATATTTACGTCAGATCATTTTTTGAAATTAAGGAATTACCGAGCTGGCAACAAAATTTGAAAATGTGCCCAAAGGTTTGTTATGACACAAATGCTTATGGATTCCCCCACCACCATAATATAAAAACATGCGGGAGTAGTAAATATTGTAAGGTTGCATCTTCCAAAAACTTACTAAATTGGAAGCAGATGAGCGGGTCCATTCAGCGAATTAAACTGGGGAATGTTTTGATTACATATTCATACAAGTGACCAAAACTGTTTCAGTTGTGACTCTCGATTTTAATTTGACTTAACAAAACTTTCAAGATACAATATTTTCCGAATCCAATGTAACTAAATTAGATTGACTACTGCTAGAAACCAAGTTCAATTAATTTAGACTGCCCTGATTTGATAAGAATTGTAAAACAAGACATACCTCCAACATAGATCGCAGCTTTGATGCATCGTCGCCAACCATGAGATCTTTGATCTGTATATCTCCCACTTTTGTGGTGGATCTGATTACTGGCCTACCCACCAATGAGGGAAATATATGTGCTGGAAAGTTGGACCCAGCAAATCCACATTTCACAAACTGCAACAAAAAAGATGCGCATAAGTCACCAACTTCTTTCTTTTCCATAAAACAAAGGCCCGCTGATTATAGATCAGATTTGAAACGCTGAAAAAAATATTAGTCAAACGTGCAGAGAAATTTCTAAGGCGTTTGGACGCTTATATTTTAAATAAAATAGTGGCACTGAGCAAAAATTGATACAATTGGTGAACTCTCCACCAACAAGTAACATTTGTTTTAACTATGCGCTAACTAGCTAATCTTTATTCGATTTTTTTTAAAAATATTCGGTTCAAGTAGTCTTTACATACAAACTATGTTTTCGTATCATGACAAACTATCGATAATCATGACGATAAAGAAAAAATTCAGTTGGAAACGGCACTATTGCTAAACTTGCCACAAGTTTTTGGAAATAGTTTGGCGATAATTGAAGTAAACAAACTGGCGATAAGCCAAATGCCAATTTACAATGGGAAACGCAAATGTCGTCAACAGCAATCAAGATTGTTTTGTGTTCTATTACACAATTATTCGTGGTAAAATACAACCGATTTGGAACAAATGAATTCTTGCTGCAGATAATCAGTTGTTGCAGTAAAAATAAAGGATAAGATTTCAGCAAAAAACTTGGTCTCATTTTATTAAAGATATTTATTGTTATCTTCATCAGACATTGATTGACTATCAATATGCCACTTAAATCCTTGTCACCACATAGTTTTTCCTTGCCAGCAAGCAAATTTATTATAAGTTAATTATTTATTTACTTTTACAGATATTATTATGAAATGACAAAATAAATCAGCCAACAATGCTAGTCGGCTAAATTACACGAAACAGCACCTTGACTGCAACTGTTTCTGTGGTGTAACCAGAGGTAATAGAACTTATAGTTATGGAAATGCATCCTTGTCGCTAATTGCTAGTAACAAAAAACCACAGAAATTTTTGGAGATAATTTTACTGATGTGGAAGCACAGCAATGGTGACTTGAATGCTCAATCATAGTAAAAAAAAATGGTAGAAACAAAAATGCGTCAATAAACTTAAAAGAGCGGAATTAAACTTTAATCTACATTATGATTTACTTTTTATTACTACTAAAAGGTGTGTAACTATTAACTTCTCTCACTTGTATCAATGAAA
Source organism: Cryptosula pallasiana (assembly GCA_945261195.1). Classification (NCBI taxonomy): domain Eukaryota; kingdom Metazoa; phylum Bryozoa; class Gymnolaemata; order Cheilostomatida; family Cryptosulidae; genus Cryptosula; species Cryptosula pallasiana. The sequence goes on along the minus strand of OX183130.1, from coordinate 7,812,303 downwards.
GATAGTGAAATGAACATAGACGGGAATGAACATTGACATGAGCAAATGGAGATCTGCCATGAAGTTTTCTTATTATTGTGCAATAACGATTAAGAAGAGTATGCTGTTGTTTGTTTAAAGAAATGTGGGCATTCATTCATAGAAAAAAGTGATACACCATAGCAAGCTTAGATTTAGAAATGGTTCGTTTATAAATATAATAAACAACTCCCGAAAAACTTTCATTATAATCATAATGTTTATTTCAAGTGTGAACAAGAATAAAAATCAACAGTTCTGCGAGCGAAATATTCTTTATTTTACATTGTATACTAATACTGTAGACGTTCTTTCCAGGATATCACGACATTCATTTTATTTGATATCTTCCAAAAACTATACTTACTCAAGAAGATAGATCTGCGCGCGTTCATGTCGGCCACAAAAACAAGTCCACTACTACTACTACTAGCTACAGGTAACGAATGAAGATGCGCGTATTCGTTTTATCTGTATGGGTCGTAATTGATATTGCTGCTAACCTTATCCAATTCATGTCACATCTATCTAGTTGAAAACTACTAACTACTATTATATTTTTCTTTTTGCTAATCTAATTCTTCTGTGACAACAACAGACAGACAATCATCCTGCGGACTGATTGGTGTATAATCACCATTTTTGTTTGTCATGATTAGAAATTATATAAATAGAGTGAGTCAGTAGTGTGTTGTAGATTACATAAACAACATCAATAAATCCCAAAGTTGACTTTCAAGCTTAATGTTAATATTATACGAAAATAATGTTCACTTCCTAGTTGGCAGAAGATTATACTTAGCACAGAGAACAGCTAATAACTTTAAGTACTTTAAGACAGTGAAGATGCCTCGACACACCAAAATTTTTCCAAAATGACAGCAATCACATACCCCAGTTCCATTATCACACACTACAATCTTTTTTCCTTGGCTATCCATACCGATGATGACTGATTAACTACCAGGATATTAATAATTTTTGTGCAAAGTTTATTTGTTGCACGACCTTGACATTGTAGTAGCCAGATGTGCCCGCTGCCGGAAACAGTAAGCTTATTAAGATGACACAGAAAACCCCCAAGTAAGAGTCTTGCGGAGTAACTAGGACTCAAGCTACAGTTAAACCCAACAAGAAGCGCGCAGGTTATAAACTTTTTTCACACTCTCTTTGAAGTTTAGTAACCAAATATAATATAGCACCTTCCTAAACTGGTAATTATTAGTTAAACGGTATTTGGTTACTGAAACTAATAAAAAACCGCAGCAACACAGTTTGTCTCACCTCATTCGATAAAAGCTATAGTAAATTTATATAATTAATAATAATAATAATCATTATTATTATTATTATATAATAATTATTATTATTATTATTTAATAATTTATATAAATTAAATTTACTATAGCTTTTATTTATTATAATGATAATTAAATAATATATAAATAATAATTATCATAATAATTATTATTATTTATTTTATAATTATTATAACAAATTATAATAATAATAATATAATAATAATAAATAATAACAATAATTGGTTGGTGGTAATGCTAAAAAAGTTTACATCATAATTAATAATAATTATTATATTATTATTATTATTTATATGTAAGTAGTATTAAAATAATAATTGGTATTATTATTATAATAATTATTATGCATTGTAACTGTTGTTGTTGCTATTATTATTATTATATTATTATTAATTATCGTTCGTTAAAAATTTTTCCTATAATAATAATAATAATAATAATGAATAAAAATAATAATCATAATGATGATAATCACCATCAATCATCATTACCATTATTATTGTTATAGTAGTTAAAATTATTATGGTGGTTATTGTTATATATATATTATAATAATATAAAATAGTTAGTGCAAAAATAATTTCAAGTTGTTGAATTGGTCTGAAAATTTTTAAAATAGTTTTAGAGTCACAGTGTAGAGTATCATTATGGTGGCTCATAACATTAGATGCTTTCGATGCGGATGAATGGTTTTGAAATAGTCTAGATAAGATGGTTTGCAAAGCGTCTTCTACATTGAAAATGATTGGTAATATTTTTTGTAGTAAAGTAGCTTAAAAAACTATATATATATATATATATATATATATATATATATGGGCTGGTTAATTATAATAAATGAATTAGCAGTTAGCAGTTGCAGGATTTCATGCAATGAAGCTGTATTTCTTGTCTAACAACCGCAAGTTTTGCAAAGCATATATATAGTAGTTTTGCAAATAATTCAAATGATTTAAAAATGATTCAGATGATTTAGAAAATTACCAACCATGTGAATCACAATTACAGGCCTACTGCCGGAAATTTGGTGAGTTCTGGGCCACTTTTTGGCAATTTATGTCGTGTATTGTTGTTGGTGTTTGGAAGGTAAGTCATGGTTTGACAAATCTGTCTTCACGTGCTAGCCTGCTGACTCAAAAATAATTTGAGCAACACTCCACCAAGAAATAACCAACAAATAAACCCTCTGGGCTGTCGATATCGACCTTTTTTATTCAAATCAGTTGACTACCTGAGGAGCATATTTCCAAAGTTTGTGCTTGCAAATGGTGTGTCAGGCAAAATTTATTGTGATCACCTGAGTCTCCTAACTAGCAAGTCCTAACTCATGGAGGCGAGGAAGAGTCATCTCGACTTTGAACCTACGAGCTTTCGCATTAGCACTTATGAGTGTTATGAAGATCCGCAACCCATTCTTGCCGAAGAAAGCAAAGAAGATTTTCGTTGTAACAACTAATTATTCTAAAGCTTTCGAACTGTTCGATAAAAATGCTCGGTTAGTACAATAGTTTTCTACAGGCTGCATTGGCTTTAATTTTTTTGACAAACTCTTGAAACCTCTCTCGTGAATCCTCACAAGGTTTTACCGCGGGCTGATACAAGTTACCCACAATGTTAAAGCTGAGATGAGTACCTTATGTTGTCTCCATAAACTATGACTTGCTGGTTAGGAGACTCTGGTAATAACAAGGAATTTTGCTTGACATGCCATTTGCAAGTACAAATTTTGGGAACACGCTGTTGGTGTTTCTCATGTAGTCATCTAATTGGAATAAAAATGGTCAGTATTAACGGCCCAGAGAGTCTACTATTTGGTAATTTTTTGGTGGAGTGCTGGCCAAATTGCTTTTTGAGCCAGCGGGCCAGCACATGAATATAGATTTGTCAGACCATAACTTACCTTCCAAACACCAAGTGGCTAACTAGCTACGCTACTACTGTGGGCTATTACCTCAACTAAGATAATGTAACTCCTCAATGCAACTTAGTTTAATGCACAAAACTTGCGTTCGTGTAGCACCTAGCTGTTGGTGAGTCAAAATTGCACAATGTATAGCGCACAAAATTTGGCGCTCGTGTAGCCCAGGTTGAACAATCATAAATTTTACTAAGCGTATAGTTGTTTTACAGATGGTTCAAACAGATTGGAAATAATTTAGATGGTTTAGAAACTTACAAACCGTATGAACGCATTAGAAATAGTATGAATTATTTACAAACCATATGAACTACTTTGAAACATTCTGAATTGTTTTAAAATAATCTAGACTATTTTAAAATAGTTTGAAAGGTTTGCAATGCGCATGGCTTTCACACAAAAAATGATCACCATCATTTTCTTCATAGCCTCTATGCAACTTTACTGACATAGACATGGATCAATAGACATGTAGTAAATTAAGTAACGGTATAAACAAATGTTGAACAAAATCTCTAAAATCAGTTTTTACAACATAGTTAGGTTGTATATATCATTTAAAATAATATAGAACAATTATTGTATAATGACCAAAATCAATTTTTATTTATTCAAATGAAATTCAACTGTTCGGTGTTTAATAACAACATCATCAATTGTAAATGAACTAGAGATCTATGATCACTAGAGCGAATCAGCAAATAAACTGATTTTTTAAAGCGTATGAATGATTTCGCGAAGCCTTCAGGAGATTTTGCAAAACTCCAGACCATTTCAAAAGCGCTCAGTTGATTTGGAAATCGTTCAGACATTTTAAACCGTAAAACACAAAACATTCTGAGCCACTATAGTAGAGAGTAATAAATGTGATGTGGGTAGAATGACACAAAATTTGCTAATGTCACATCAATAATTAAGTGTTAAAACAAGTTTTGCAAAATGTACTTTTAGTTAGAAAAGTGCTTTGTCCACTGTCTCATTTCCAGACAATTAGCTATGTTCAGTGACGCATGAAGGTACGTGTATATATATATGATATTATATAATTATATATTATATAATTCTTTGCGTTTACCGCTCAATTGTATAATAATTTTTGTAGAAGTAAACTGAAATAGCAGCGATTGGATTACATAAAAAATGATTCCAAATCATTAAACGCTGTACCGTGGTTGTTATAAAAGACCAGAGTCATCGTCATCAGAATAATCAATTATTAATAATATTAATTAATAATAATGTTGGGGACGCCACCGATCGTAACGACACAATAACAATCCTATCATTATTATTTCTAGCAATTCTATGTCACATCTTATATTATTTTTGTCTGTAAACATTATTGTAAACATGTGCATGCATCTCTGTGCAACCAACCATGCTACTAGGGACAGCCCACAAGACATTCTATTAGCCAATTCTAGCCAATCAACCAGGCCAGGCGTGGCCTGCCTTTGTTACATTTTATATTCTACTCAGTCCTTTGTAGACATATTGTATAAATATTTGTGCAGATACATGATAAAATCAGAGTTAACCTGACTCTCACTTGCTGCTGATGACTCTCACCTCACACAGATAAAAGCTAACCGAACTCAAGTGAAAGATAATAAAGACAACAACCTGGTCAAGTCGGTTAATCAGTGCGGGCAACCTTTAGCTTAAAGTGAATTGTCACATCGACCTTAACTTCACACGGTCATGACCTGTGATGCTAGATCTTGTTTCCTCTGATAAGTTCGGCGATTCACAGATACTCCTTTCGGACGGAAAATCAGTGTAAAGTGTGGCAGTTGATTTGACTCCTCACTGTGTATCGCTTGCGAGCATACAACGCTGCAAATTTCGACCGCTAGGTACATCTGCCAACCCTGTTGCCTGCAAAACATAACGAAAACAACCAGCTAAAACTGCACCGAACAAGTCACATTTGTGGGAAACTGTACAGGTGGAAAGCTACCACAGTTCGACCCCAAATTCCTGTACAATAATAATGCTTGATCGCATTGCCTTCTGACATATGTTTATTATCACTAGCAGCCATTCAATGATGCTATGTTAGACTAACCAATATAATATTTTTAAAAAAGTTATCATTAACCAAAGTTTTATAATTTGTATAAATTAAAATACTAAGCACTATTGTTAAAAAATAAATGACCATATTATATACTATTTGTGACACTAATGATTATTCGTCATATTTGTCGTATTCCCATCATATACATGAAACACTGGACGCATATAATAAGCCCACGCTGCCTTTGCATTGGTTGTGGCAAGGCTAACTCGCAAATGACTAGAAAGAAAAACAGTTTTAGTGTGGAGTGTCTTTGAAAAACCTAGCATTGAAATAAACGAATCACACTGCAATAAATTATACCTCATTTGAATCCTTACACCACAGTCTGTTTTATTGCCCTATAACAATATGTTGATGCCCTTCGGAGACTTTGGAAATTTGATGAAAAAATTAAACTTAAAAAGCGTTTTCTCGAGTCTATTTATGAAATGAAAAACAGGTCCATGGCCATATTTATGTTTGGTAGATTTTGCTATCAAATTCAATTTGATTTATAGCTCTATGAGCTTAAGTTCAAAAAAAAAACATGAGAAAAGTGACTTTTTGGGAAACCAAAGCTCGGCAATTCTTGGAGACTAATTCTTATGTGAATGTTTCCGCTCGTTTCACGCCACGATGGTGACGCTTTTGCCCTAAAATAATTAATTTCAACATTATGCTACATTGCCCTACCTATCTAATGGTTGATGAAACTACTACTGTTGCCAATGCTTTACTCTACCTCACAATAAAAAGTTATCCGTATCCCTCTGGATCATGGCCCCAAAAAGAAAAAAAGCCATCGCAACTATAAAAGTAATGATATTAGTACTGGAAAGTGGGCTCTCATGAGCGTAATAAGTCGCGCGTGGTTTTTGGCATAAAAATATTATTGAAACAATATTCAACTACCACTTTGCTCCTGACTTTGCTGATGTTCGCTGTAAAATTTCATTGCTTGTAGAAGAAGCAAGTTCATCAATGCTTGGTGGTTTGCATTGGTATCTAAAATTGTGAGGCATTGTTTTGGTTTTTGCAGATTGTCCTGCGCTCATCAAAAATTAATTTTTTAGCCTCTCATTTTTACTAATACTCAGATTCCATTAAAATTGAGTGTCAATTTGAATGCTTTGCGCTTACCATCTCAGTTTCAACTACATTTCCTTCAAAAATTGGCCCTAAGTTATTCCAAAACTGGCTGACGTGTGTTTGTACGAACGAGTTGAACCTCTACAAGTGCTGTTCATAACGTGTTTATGATTATGCTCACCAACCCAGCACTGATGTCAACTGGACAATATTGTGTTAAGCACATTTTACTCAAAACATTAACATTTTCTCACAAATGTAACACCACATTTAGATGCAATAAATAAATCATTATCACATTAGGCGTGTTCGGTGTGCTCAACGTTTACATTTAATCCTCAACGGCAGTTTTTTGTTGAGGGATTATCAGCCCATTTGTAGCAAGTTTTTTTCAACGTGTATCAATGCTCATTTTTGCGTTTGTCAGCGAGTTTACTGTGCACGTTGGCCAGCGAACACCTATAAAAGTCAACGCGTTGGTTCTCCAAAGGAGTCGTCTTCTCACTAATTACGGCTCTGTACCCTTTTGCGGCATTATAACAACAAAGTGCAACCAAAAGTTATGATTTTTTTTCTTGTTTTTACTGGATGTATTATTACTTATTATTGATGTCAAAAATTATTATTTTTAGCACTGTCATTATTATTAATGCTATCACTATTGGCAATAATAATAATATAACTTTCATTAATTCCATTTTTTATTATCTTTTTCTGATAAATTTTATTATTTTATAACAGTGAATAATCAGCACACCATTATTATTAATTAATAATTAATGTTTTTGCTTGTTGCTGTCATTATTATTCATCATTGTCATTATTATTCTTATCACCATCATTATCAATAACAATACAATTTGTACTTGGCGGTTTGCTGAGTTTTAATAACACTGTGTGTAAATAGCTGATGATGCAGTTGTTGTCAGGGCAACAAAAATCTCGCAATGAACAGCTACTTTTTAACCCAAAAATTTAGGCTAACAAACTTACGATTGCGGGCTATATTTATGACTGAAGACACAAAAAAGAAGACAACTTGCAAAATTTTGTAAATTGTATTCACTCGCCTACTCCTATAAGTTATTGTTCGAGGGATAAACGCGTTGATCAAATTTTTTCCAACCAACGCGTTGAGACGCCGAAAACGCCTATTAAGTGAGAGAATATTAGAAAAAAATTATTTTGTGCTATTTGCTTCATAAGGCTTAGTGATGATGGCGTTGGTGGACGCAGCGAGTCGCCTGGAACAGTTAACGGACGATTGGTGTGTGTTCATGGATTTGGGTGTTCACTATTCGCACATGTCTCAGGTTACTAGTCAATTACAACAGCGTAGTTATTAGCCCATCTATGTATAACCTGAACCTAACTGTCACAAGTTCTTTTCTATCATAGATGAGCTCCTATAGCCATTTTGAATATTACAAGTTATTTTCTCATGAAACTTCATTTTATTGACTCGTCCTAATATTATTGTTCAGGTACTTTAAAGTGCAATTAGTACCTTTGAGTTTTCTGCATAAGTTACATGCTCCTTAGGCAGTGATTAAACCGTTCCCATTCTTAAAATTGACTTACAGTAAATTATTTGGATATATGCTTGGACATTTGGATCATATGGCTCGTATGTTTTGATATTGTCAAGTTGTCTTCTCTTCAATTTAGATTGGGACGGTTGGAAAAACAACTTCTCTGTATTAACTGTAGCCCTAACATCCTTTTCGCATTGTGTAGCGCTATTATTAATGCCTAGCTCCCAATATAGATAGCAGACTATAAACAAGTTGCCATCAAATCTACAGTAGCGACCCTGTAGTAGGATCACAAATCTACCGCATTGCAGCTACCTATGTGGTAGTATTTAAATTTTGGGTGTTTATTGCTTCTGAAGCACTGAGAGCATCAGTTGAAATGTTGCTTCTTTGTGATTGCATCTTTCACGCCAAAAAAGTTTTAAGAAATATTGGAAAAAAAACAAAAGAAACAAACCTATATATAGTTTCCATCCCCTATTCATTGTCTGCGCAGTGAGTCACAAGAAGCTGTCCTAGTGTATTGAATGCAGCTGCAATCGTAAATTTTTTTATGATAGGTAGTACATGAGATAAATGGCAGAGTTTGTCTCATAAAAAACAACCAAACTAAAAGATGTATCAGTTCTCTAAATTGGTAAATAATCAGTTGTTACTCTATCTATTGATCAACATGTGGCACTGATATTTTAGATAGATGGGATATTTTTGTGTATCAAATGTTTTGTTTACTCATGGTTTTTTTCATTCTCAAGCACCAGATAATTTTTAGTACTGAATAGTTCTTCAGCATCTGAGTGTATCATACGATAATAATGGGGATAATGATGATAAAAGTAAATACGCCAGGAGTCGCTAAAGTTTCAAGGTAACCTCCAAAAAAGCCTAATTACTGTTTGAAAAAAGTGAAACAAAGAGTATGTGGTTACAATACTAGCTAAATTTATCAGCCCCAAGTCCTGGTCTGTTGATTAACAAAATTATAATCATAGAATAAATTTTTCTGCTAAATAAGTGTCATTTATTTATAACGGTAAAACCAAATGGTAATTATGGGTGAATAAAAGACAAGTGTTGAATTAGGCGCAACCTTGTCTTTAGCTCATAGTCAAAAGTTGAGCATTAAAACTTGTGGTCGTTTTCATACATCCGCACATTTCCAAAAAGTGCACTTTTAAAGCATGATAGATTCAAGCAGTTGGATGTGTCATCAGCTGGTAGTAACTAGTATTTTTCATCAGACTAAAATCTTTAATATGGCAAATGAATTGGCAGAAGAAACAAAACTCCATGCAAGAATAGGCTGGTGAACCACCATACAAACAATCTGTAGACCCAAGCCAAATGAAAATAATCTGAAAAATCGCTGACCACCAATTACACTGGGCATTATTTGATATATTCCACGAGACTTCTTTCCTCATTTCAGCACTATGTACAGTAGTAAAAAAGTGCAGTTAATGTTGTGTATGTATGACTGAGAGCTGGAGTTGGTTTTCTTCCTTTTGAAATCGTCACTTTGCAAGGTCATGATTATCTCATAGCTAATGAATATAAATAGATCATTGCGGTGTTCAACTGATAGGCTATATTATTTTCATGAGCTCGCTCCAAAACCAAGAGTAGACAACTCTGACTTTCAATTAATTTTAAGTTCTAGAATCGCTGCCGTTTCTTAAAAAAATGGCATCAGTTAAAAACAACTCTAATATTATCACCAGACTCACCATGTTTCAATCCATACACCGACATTTCTAGCTGGAAGGTGCTACTTGCACTTTAAAGTTAGTGTGCATCATGTCATGATTTAATTTTCTTTATCGTGTATCATTTTATTTTTATCAGTGTTATTTCCTCATTCTATTCACCGCCATCTTTCTCACCTGGTTACGTTAGAAATGATTACTACATTAGGTATGCCTTGGCAGGAGTTACTCATAGAGTTGGTAAAGGACCGGCCTTGTCTGTACGACAAACAACACAAAGGTTACCATGATAGTAGAGGAGTTAGAGCTGACAGTTGGGACGAGATAGTTAAAGGCATGGATGAAGGAGGTTACGGCCATATCATACCTAGTGAGTTACAGCCAACTTTTGTTGTCATTATTTAAATGCTTCGGCACTCTGTGAAATTTTAAAATTGTTTACGATTTCTGAAGGAAAAATGAACCATAACGAAGTTGGCCACTTTTTTGATGCTGAATGCGTACGCCTAAAATATGACATAGACGTAGCTTTACATATTATAAAGCAATTAGTTGTAAATCTAGATTCTCCTTGATTGATTTTTGTATTGCTGGATGGTATGATGATATTTATAATTCGTATTAGTTTATCTTCATTTGTCGTGTTAACTGGTCGCATGCATCATATTGCCTGCTTTACAAAGATGTTAAGGTATGAATGAAATATTACCGATGTCATTACAATTATAAAGTGTGAGACAAACTTAGTAATGCCTAGTTTTGATAATTTAAGCAAAGTTCAGATAAATATTGCCGACAAAAATTAGATAATCCGATTGCGGTTGCGTTCTTTCTAGGCTAGATTTTCAACTGCGCTAAATTTTATCTGGGAACAGCGTACATTATCCTATCTAGCTTGTTCAGTCAAGTATTGATCAGTTGACTAAGATCAATCTTTCAAACAGTTTGATTTCTTGCTGCTTATGTGTCGCCGAGTCTTTCTCGTAAACTTATAAAACGAAGCGTATATAAAAAGTCTGGTTAGTCCGTTAATTTTTTTTATTATTTGTTTGTGATAAATAATAAGAGTACTCGCGACCTCTGTTCACCAAACAAATTGCAATAAAAATAATTAGGCCAACAATAAGTTTAATCAATAAATAATCTTCTTTTGGAACTCATGGGTCAACAAAATGTAACTCACTGGGTAAAAATAATCAACGAGCATTTATTTATATCGTTCGTAGGTCGTGAATGAAACTGAACACTAAATAAATTATAACAAGTGAGTTTATTTTTCTATTTTCATAGACCGATTTTATATCCTTAAATAAGAATGAAAAATCATTAAATCGTCCAAAATTGACCAAATTACTAGGGCAGTTTTACAAACTAGTTCACTTTATTTTATTCTTTTTTAATTCTATTTTTCTTGGTTATTTTAAAAATTGGGAGTTATCGTCTTTATGATTTTTTCAGTACTCTATAACGATTCATTTAATAAATATGATGTTCAATACTAATTTTCCATTCCATTCGCGGCGTATTGAATTACAAACCTATTATTTTTTGTACTTTTTTCCACGAACGGGTTGCGAATACTCTTATTATGTCTGTTGGTTGATGCGTTGGTATGTTTTAGGCACGACAGTTGCTATGGATAAATGGACTAATATAAGAGATGGATTTGTGCGAGCAAAGCGTAAGTTTGAAACCCAATACAGCGATGGAGACGCTCCCTTGACTGCCCCAACTTACATTTACTGGAAAAATCTACAGTGGCTACTCCCGTACTACCATTGCAAGTCAGACCCCAACTCTAGCGCGGCTAGTGCGCTATTAGAGGCAACTGCCAACCAGCACACTCCAGCTGTCGCTCCAGCTCGTAAGAGGAAAAAACTTCAGAGTCCTCTAAACTTTGACAGTCAAATCAACAGTTTTAACTCGGCTTTGACTCGGATGATAAACGTAAAAGATGGCGATGAACATGACATTTTCGGAAAAATGGTTGCGCATGAGATACGTAAGATAACTGATGAAGCAAGATTGTTGGATGCAAAGCTAGATATACTGTCGGCCATTAAACGAGCTAGGTATCCTCCTAGCCGACCAGACCATCATTGTACTGAACAGACTATATCTCTAGCTGAGTTGAGTGAACACAGCAATTAGATAATGTTTTATTTTTTACAATTGTGACTTTCAGGGCTGCAACTACGTGCATGATCTCTTATTTATGTATATATGTATATACTCTGTACACTACTAGTACTAAATACTGGACAATTTTTCACTACAGACCCAGTAGTAGCTTCATTTCAAGCATTTAAAAAGTCACTTAACTTGCGACAAATACGTGAAATTCACAATATATATCGAGTTTAATGTGCATGAATAAAACAGAGGAATCTACTACATACATTATAAACAGAAAATACAACGGACCAACAACCAATTATCGCGGAATTGTCAAATATTGGATTATGTAAGGGTATGACAACTCCCATGTTGCCAGGGTGTGTTGCAAGATACATTCCACATTTCAAATGTGCCCTAGGTTATCTGTTAGAGGACTTCTCCAGGATGAGTTTCTACTATGTCTGCTATACTTAAGTATTGGTGTCGATAAACACAAAAAAGTGTATACAATCATTATTGTTGCTGCCACAGAATTATCTCCTTTCCTAGAACGCTAATCATGAAATTGACAAAAATTTGAAGGAATAATAGTGTAGATGCGGCTTTTAATAGTTCCAAATGTCACCAGCTGCTATCAGCTGGTTAGCGTTGTAGGAGGGGAGATAATCCGATGGTTGCTTCCCTCTCAAAGCTCTAGCTATTAATACAAAGTGACAGTAGAGGCTTTGATTAAAAAATACATATAGTTCATGCTAATAGGTGTTCATCAACTATGTCAAAGCTTCTACACATTTGTTGCGTGTTGTGCATTATCTGTAGTCTGTACTAGTGACCCTGTGACCCTACAGGGTCACTGGTCTGTACTATACATGAACAACTATCAAAATGGGACAGTTTTGTGATCGTTCAATTAGCCAGGCTCTGTAACTTGGAGTTGTCTTCTACAACGCAGACCGCAATACTCATCAATCAATGTCATGAAGGTGGGCGGAGCCTAATGGACATAGTTATAATCTCTTCAGCAGTGATAATCAGTTGTTCCAGTGACACTGAATAGATTACACTGTACCTCAAGCTTTCTCTGTTAGTTCTCATCAAACTGATCTCTACCTATCCATGAATGTGTCTTCTAACCATGTGGTGATTAGGTGAGGTAGATGTAAAATAATGTGTAGTGATGTCATTATAATTATAAATTCTGTATAAATAATTTGTTACATGGATGGTGAACAAATATCACTCAGAATTAGCTTTTTTGCTTTTGTAGTTAATTTATAATTTGGAGAGATCAACTTGCCAGGAACAAATATTGGATATTGCCTTTCTACCTTCGTCAACTGCTGCATGAGCTCTAATCTTCGTATTATTACACACAAGGTGAGAGAAAAAAATGTAAGATGACATTGATGTAGGCACCTTACCAGGTTGTCAAACAATTATCTTACATATTATTATCTATACAACATAATTTTCAATGAGTATTTTGACAAAATTATTCATTTCGGAAAACATTAGTCGTCAAATCAAATTATGTATCACAAGAAATGCCCTAAAAGTTCATCAACAATTCAATAGTCAAGTTTTTCACACTATGGTGGTGAGAGCAGCTTATATTGCTGATAGAATGGCAACGGTTGCTAGCATGTTTTTCTCATGTTATGTAAAATGTATATTTTCTATTGTGTAATTTGATAGATTTATTAGGGAGTGTTTTAATGGAGACCCTGACCATGTTTCTAGAACCTCATTTCATCCTGAAACCAGCTCGCAAAACTCCTTAGCTCCTTAGTTGTCCAGCATAAAATTTTTAAATAGGTAATATTATAGTAGATAACAATGGTTGTCACTGAAACATGTGAATCAATTATTAAAACTAAAGATAAAACACTCTTCTTGAAAAGCCAATAACAAGCTTTCTGTCATAGAAGAAAAGTTTTTGCAACTCTAGATGTTGTTGATAATTCGCAATTAGTTTACCCAAAAACTGTTATAATTACAACAGAAACAACTACTGTAGCAGAATAGTTTTCTACAGACGATAACTCTGTTATAAAAAATTGGTGTCGTCTTTTTTTGGGGGAATAATTATGTTGCTCAGGTCCTTCGGTCCCACTGAGAAACTTTAGCAATTCTTTTCGTTAGTACTACTAGCCATTCTGATTGGCTTTTTATCAAAGCTTACATTATAATAAATCAATTATTTATAGACGTGAGAACGTAATATCACACATACCCACAGCAATTGCTCGGCGATAGAGTTTAGTGATAGCAAATTTTCGCTCTTCTCTTTCACAAAAAATCAGTGAGGTGATTGCTTTGGTTCTATATGAGGTTGTCGACAGGTTTTGGTTAATTTCAGAAAATTGGTAGCCACTCTTTTGATTGACAACCCAGAATTGATCGTTTCCATTAATGTCATATCTCGTGTAACATCCCGATCTATCAATGATTACAGAAAGAGTTGAAAGCTGTTGGCCGGAGTTGCTGAATAACGGACTAGAAGAAATTGAGCAAATTTTGTGAGAACTTTGCTTATGTGTATACCTCCATTATTGGAAATTTATTTCAACAGCATTTGACTAATATATTGATTTTATTAGATCTAAAAACATATCATTGATAAGATGAGACTCTGATGGGTTTATTTGTTATTATATTATTAACTGCACTCTGGTCTGGTAAAAAATGGTATTTTTGGAGGTTTACAGGAATTGAATTGTATTAATATTTAAATGCGACCTGCCACTGTATTAATCTATCCAAACAAATTTTTTCTTGCTGTAATAAATAATTGTACTCATAGTAGTATAAGTTAATATTGGTAGCAATATTTTTAGTAACCATAAGCTTTCTGTGCGCAAAAATCCCAATTTTATTTTACCATTCACCCAGTGACTGAATATTCTTAACATAAATAAGCAAACATATTCTAAAACCCTTGTCATTATTGTCCTTGGACTCCATGCCAGAGATCTGCTCCTACATTACTACTCCTAGACGTTCTTGGAAAAAAAATGGCGTCTTAAAAACTTTGCACTTACACTTCCCCTTAACCTCCAATTCTTAAATTTTTGCGCTCAAATTCTGTTCAATGAGTAACTGAAATGATCACCATTAAAAAATTTAATTTGTTTCGCAAAAACCTGATAAAAAAAGTTGCAGTTGGAACTGGTATCACTAAACGCTTTTTCAAAAACTAGTTATAACTGAAACGAGAAAGTTTTTCATGTTATCAATATAAAAACTACTGGGTAATTATTTCGAAGAGCAGCTTGCAAATGCACACAGAAGAAGTAACTCCTGTCAATTACTAATCATAGCTATTATCAAACGCATAATTTCTCAAACATGTTGACCAGCACCTGCTTGCGGTGCTTCACTTTATATAAGACTAGCTACAATATACCATAAGTTTGACTGCTCCCACTCATCATAGTCCTACCTCGCTCTAACCCTTTCCCGAAAATCGCTCTCTCACCAACCCTTCGATGTTTGCGCGCCCTGTTTTTTGTCAGCCATGGCCTACTTCTCTTCCTTTACCCTGCTCCGCTCTAACCCTCCATCTCTCTCCCGCTCAATATGCTAGATGGCATAATAAAACTGTGTACTCGCACGTGACCGATTAATTGTAGTGTGTCGATAGGGTCCCGGCAGATTTTTGTGCAGAGCTATTATTAAAAAAATCGGAAGCCTGCCTTCCATCAACAATACTATTAAAACGAAAGTCACTTCATTGTAACAATGAATAAAGAAACATATTTTTATTCACGGCGACGGCTGAGTTTGGGGTGTATAATACTGACGATGCGCCATCCACATAAATTGTAAAACTACAACGGCATTGTGAAAGCAAACTACAGTAATTGTTCAAGGGCGCGCTTTCATTAGTTTACATTGGCAAGCTCAATTCAACCCGAAATATGAAACCATGGTTCTTCCCGTGAACATGATACTTAATTATTGTTTTTTAAATGAATAAACCAACTTTTTTTCAAAAAATAACTTCCAATGGCTATATTGATTCTTCGAGCTTTCTCAACAACAACATTTTTGTCATATTATTTGCTCAAATTTCCTCACACCAGAACAATAGTCAAGCAAGTTGTGATTTCTAATGATAAGTTCAACAATCGACTAAGCTACTTTCGGTTGCATCGCTAAAGTGAAACTACTCTGCCGGGACCCCATTGCTACAGCCAGCTATCACAGACACGACTAACTTACAAAAACGAAAAGCTATAAAAGAAATGGTGCGTCTATACCTACTGGACGAAAATATTATGAGTCATAAACCAACATGGAATTACTTAATTGACGCTAAAATCATCCAGTATCAACCAAATGTCATTTTTTGTGATTTATCTCAATCATTTCTTTTTGCACCAATAAATGGCTAAAGCAAACCCTGAAGTCTGTACTAAGTGGTCGAATAGACTCCTCATACTACATTTTCAACTCTTAAATTGTAAGGTCAGGGATATATGGCAGAGGGCGTGATACTATATACTAGCAGTATTACTGTCGCATTCAAATAGCATTGTCGTGGCTCGCTTTATTTTAACCCTGCTCTTCCCTCTCCTTCCGTACCCTTTGCCAGCCCCGCCATCTCTACCTCACTCTATCTCCTGCTGTTTCCCCCTTTCTGCCATCCATCCATCTCTCTTTCATGCTGCACTCCCTCTCCCCCTCCCTCTCCCTCTCCGTCCCTCTCTCTCACAATGCAGGCACTAACAAACTAAAAAATTTACAAAAACGATGTGACGAAAGAATGCTGCGATAAATACGTACTGGGAGGAAATATCATGGGTTATAGACCAGCGTGGGATTGTTTGATTGACACTCCAACCACTGCATATTAGTCATTTGTAACTGTTTGTGGTTCGTCTCCATCTACATTATTGAACAATGCTAATACTTAATTTGCAAATATCCGTAGTTTGAAAACGGTTTTCATTTCTTTCGCCGTAGCTCGTGTTAGGTGTATATCGATATTTGACGCATTTGGTACTTAATGCTACATGTACATCTACCAATTACGTACCGATTTGCCCTTACCGATTGGAGATGACGTCTGGAGTTTCCCTTACTTTTTTCTCTACTTGCCATTCTCACGCAATACCGGTGAAACTCGCTACATTTTTGCCATAGTTAGGGATAAAGTGCTTTTAAACAGCAATTACAAGACGCTCAAAAACGATTCTTCATCTATAAAAAATTGCACTTGAGAAACAGTTTTGTTGGAAACATTAAAACTGTGAACAGTGATGTGGTTGGTCAAATCACGAATTGTCTACCAATTTTTTGACCACGAGCAAAACCTACCGATAGCCTCAAATAAAATGCTTCAGATTATTTCGTTGCGTCACACCGGAAACAGATGCAAGGAAATCCTCAATCGGTAAGGCAAATCGGGAGCTAATCGGTAGATGTACATGGAGTATAAATTATCAAGCCATGATTGCCTTCACCTACGTACATGACTATGAAAAAACTAAATGAATCTACAACATTTTTTGTTTTGAGAACAAGTAGCAAAGTGAAACTCCCGCCATATGTCAGATTAAGTCCAATGTAATGGTTTTACAGCAGTTTATATTTCTCAACGTAACGGTTTAGGCATCCATAAACCTGGAATGACGGACGTGTAGATGAACAGACAGGCACTTTTCATATTTATGTATTTAAATAGCTATTCAAATACAGGTTCGACACAAGCTGCAAACTTAATGGAATCAGTAGTTATAGCTGACGCCCTAAGGTAGGGGCTTACCAAATGGAATCAGTAGTTATAGCTGACCCCCTAGGGTAGAGACTTAACAAATAGAATCAGTAGTTATAGCTGGCCCCCTAGGGTAGAGACTTACCAAATGGAATCAGTAGTTATAGCTGACGTCCTAGGGTAGAGACTTACCAAAACATTTTATCTTAAACAAAACTAATAACTTTTGTGTTTGCATATCTACATCAGTTTCATTTCAGGCTCTGTACTTTTGATGAGGTCGGCATATAATAAACCAACTAGAAAATCGTATAAAGTTTTTGAGTTGCAAAATTCTTCTTTAAATCAGTGATATTAGCAAATTGGATTCTGATACCAAAATTTGATGCTTTACAGATAAATGTGGGTGTGAATAAATCACAGGCTAAGACATGGAGTGAGCTGATATTTGAATGCCAATGTGAGTATGTGATTAACCTTGACATTTCGTTAATCGAACTGAATAGATTAAACGTGGTTGTGCTGCTTTGACTTCATTTGTTTTTTCTTGCAGGATACTTTGCCAATCCCTACACCTAATTGAGCTGGTTCCCTACGGATCATTCCATTACGTGTATTTCTCTGTTAATGTTCTTCAATTTAAACGTTTAGTGGAAAAGTGACTGTAAAATGAGTGATTTTCTAGACTCTGCTTTGGTGGAATATGCTTGTGAAGTCGATCAACTCAACAAGTACTCCAGAATCAAAAATGGCCATGCTGTCAGTGTTGCCAGGTCACGTGGACACTATCTGTCAAAAGTACCTATCATTTTCGAGTTTTGTAAAAAAAAATTGAATATTGATGTTCACATACAAGAAGTTCAGAGAATGTGGGAAGCGTTTACTCGCCTGGCTAAAAGTGCTGGGCCTGCAAAGAAACGTGGTAAGCAAAAATTGATAGAATTTTTTGCTACTGAATTTTATTATCAGCCATATGATCCAGAAGTTGGGCGGCTTGAAGCAATAGAAGAAGAAGAAAAACTTTTCAGCAAGAGAACGATGGAAGCGTTGCAAAGGTACAATGAGAGGCTTTATACAGAGATCCAGAATCTTAAAAGCTCTTTGATAAAGTCTCAGCTTTCCAAAACCAGATTTAACAAGTATGTAAAACGGTGGCAACGAGCCTCCACAAAAAATGACAAGCTTTCCCATGAAATCTGTTTGTTAAAACGAGAAAATAAGTCCCTAAAAAGGCGACTTTCCACACTCTCAGCACGAGAAGCATACAAGCGCGGGTGTTTTCAAGAAGAAGAAAGACTGAAACGTGCTACTGTTAATAAGCGTGCCGTAAAATTAAAAGAGAAGCTACATCAATATGACATGCGAATTTGTGATTTTAATGAGAAAATCGAGGAAATGAGAGAAATGAAAGAAGCTGAGAATGAAAAAATAGAAACTAAAGAAGGCGCCAGATACAGTGATGCAATCCGAGAATGTGTTTATCTTTGCGCTAGGAGACAGGTGCCTGTGCACAGTATCAGTATGGTAATCAGTGAAATTGGGAGAAAAATTTTTGGCAAAGAGCTTAGCCCATTGCCGTCCAGCACTACAACTTGCAACATGATAGCAGAGATGGGAGTTCTTGCATTAGTGCAGTCGGTTCAGGCTATTATGGATTCAAAGTATGTGAACTTGTGCTGGGATGCTACATCGGTTAACACGCGCCATATAAATGAAGTGCATGTAAATACAGATCACGGCTCCTTTGTCCTCAGTGTCCAGCAAATAGCAGGAGGGACAACCCGAGACTATGTTGACCACATAATATCCTCATTAGAGAATGCTGCTGAAGTATATGCGTCAGCAAAAAAGATCGACTACGACATTGTACTATTGGAAATCAAAAAACGAATCACGTCTACTTTAAGTGACCGTGCTGCAGTGAATCAATGTGTTTCTAAGTCGCTATCTGAGTATGTTGGCCATGACATTCTGGATCTAAATTGCAATGTTCATCCGTTAGATAGTCTAGCAATTGCTTTTCGAAGGTTGGCTAAGGAGTTTGAGAGTGAAAACAAGATTGATAGCCACCTTCCAGGTGCAGAATCTGCTTTTGTGAAGGTCATTCAAAATATATCTAAGATGCGGTACAAGTCAAAAGGAGACCCAATTGGCTTGAACTCCTTTC
Organism: Cryptosula pallasiana; assembly: GCA_945261195.1. Taxonomy (NCBI): domain Eukaryota; kingdom Metazoa; phylum Bryozoa; class Gymnolaemata; order Cheilostomatida; family Cryptosulidae; genus Cryptosula; species Cryptosula pallasiana. The sequence continues at coordinate 7,792,652 of OX183130.1, read as the reverse complement.
TTCAAATGGCAAACTTAGATCGCAAACTGTTGATGCGGTATGTTGGCAACAGATTTCATGTGCTTTTTGAGCTCAGTGGGAATATCTATTACATGAGGAAAGAATTATGTACCTATTTACAATCGGTGTGCTCCAAGGATGATGAATGGCAAGCGGCGATACACCATGACTTGACCATGGGCATTGTTGAGCAGGAGCTTATTGTTTGTGGGTTGCTAGGCAAAGTGCTAACGGGGCCATGGATGACATGCATATATCGAAAGGCAGAGCTTTCAAACCTTGATACGTGTCAGCATATGGCATTCCTTGTGGAGAAACTGAAGATGCTCATAGAAAAACCTCTTCTTTTATGGGACAAAACATTTTGTTGCTTTAATATAGCAAACCATGAAAAGTCGGCTCTTTCAAACACTGTCCATGAAGCTCTCTGCAGTGTCCCTCCTGATGAAACGCTTCTTGCACTTGCAAGACAAGCTGGAGAAGAATTTTTGAAAGTTATCGAAAAGCAGGCTGAGAGATATCTACCTGGAGGTGAGCTGGCTGAGCTTGAACCAGAAATGGTTATTCTAGGAACAAATGCTCCTGCAGACAACATGGTTGCTGAAAGCATACTTGGACTTACTGACAATATGATGAGAAAGTGTCCAAGTGCTAGTGGTGCTTATTTGACATCGAAAGCATCGTTCAGTATCAATAAAACATATGACTGGCTGCCAGCGATGGAAAAATCAGACCGAATTCCAAAAGCAATAATACAAGCTCGAAGTTTCAGACGAAAACACATGGTAAACACTGAGACCGTCATGGGGGACATCGCGCAGCGGTTAAAGGATAAATCAAAGACACGAGTAACACTCAAAAGAAAGCGGTTGAGAATCAATATTGCAAGAATTATCCAAGATCCTGCGACTGTGGAAGAAGCTGTTCTCGGCATAGATGGCACCATTTCTAAAGAATGCATCACAACAGCTCTTGATTTCATCGAGTACCCGTCACTCCTAGAAGGAAAAGATCTGGCATGGAATAAAGAGAAAGAGAATACTGTGCTACATTATCGTGTACTTGAGACAGTGATAGAAGAAGAAAAGAAGTATTATCAAGCGCTGTGCTGGAGCTCTGGTGAAACCATTGATGACTCATTGGAGACTGAGTTTCTTTTCCAGGAATTTATTGCAGGCATCCTTCTGGAGGACATTTGGCTGATCTAATAAAAGCAACTTTGAATGAGGTTTTCCTTTCTCGTTACCTGGCATAGCAACAATTAGGGATATCATTTATTAAGAACCCCATTCTTACACAACGGGCTGTTAGCTTTTTGTTTAAAAATTTCATAATTGACAATGCCTTCTTAACAATTCTCAGAGCGCATTTTGCATATCTTATCATTTTGCCCAATAGTTTTGTTTTTAACTGTAGTTTAGTCTGCTATACATTATCAAATGCTTCTTTTCATGTTTTCTTTCTATTGGTGACAGGTCTATGTTATACAGTTGTTAACAGATATTATTATTCAGGCAGTAAACACAGAACGAAGAAACCTCTGAAAATTTTTTATCAATAAACAGATTACAAATGTAGGATTTTCTCTCTGGTGATTTTTTGTTAACTTTTCATTGCCTTGATGACGCTGACTCCGATATCTGTTTTGGCATGTACCAGCTCACAGTGGTTAACAGGATAATAATTATTACGCATGTTACATAACATCAGAGAATTATGGAATCTCAGTCATAAACATTAGAGAGAATCCCATTCTCAGAGTTTTTTAGAGAAAAGTTCTAAGAAATAACCAGTAAACATTCATTTCCATGGAAAAAATTTGATACTGCGACCTGTTTTAATTGAAGCTTCCCACGTGGTTTAGCGAATCACCTCGGATTTTCTGCATTTACTTTTGTAAACTATATATCAATTAACATCAGTTCTAAGCAACCATAAAACACACAAACTTGAAAAATATTTCCATTGCACCAGAACAAAAACTCTTATTCTTATGTTTACTCAATGTCATGTTCCAGGGCCAATAACAAGCGTGGTAGGCAACTGTTTCAACCATAATGCTGCAGGCAGCTAAGATTACTTGTATTTCATCATACCACAGAAAAATCATGCAAATAAATAGTAAATAAAAATCAATCAAAATTCACTTAAGCGTTGATATTCCATAAAAATTGAGAAGGTCCTCTATTACATTCACATTGACATCAAAGATTGTATTTCCAAATTATTATACTGGACATTTTTATGGCGCACTTTTTTTGGGAAACATTCAATTAAATGGCCATGCACAAGCGTCTGTCTGGGGCAATTTTTAGCAACTGGTTGAAAATGGCTGCCGCTGGGCTGAGAAATGAAAAGGAATTCCTGGGTTACAAAATTCCGCAATTGCATTATTGATATAACATGTCCATTGACCTCTAGCCAATTGGCCCACTGTGAAAATATATTAAACGCTCTCTGAACCAGATCGGACTGTTCAGTATAAAGGTGGGGTCACAGTTTGACAATATTGCTATGAAACGTATAACAAAACTTATAAATTTTATTGGCAAGAGCTCTCATTGACATTCGGCAAGACCTGTCAGCGTTAGGTTGCTAACTATATTGACAGCATACTATTGGTTGAATCGAGAATTCTGCGATGTTATCGGCCACAAAATGATTCCCTTGTCAGTAGCAAACCTCACGTATGAATGAACAGACACTAATATTTGCTCGCTAGTAGACTAGCATCTCAGTTACGGTATCGGCGTCGTCATATGTTTTATTGCTATATGGTCAAAGTGTAACCTAGCCTTAGTAGACAGATCCATAGAGATATTTCACTTTTGTCTTTTAAAATTTCCGTATTAATAAATATATTTGAAATATATTTATTAATACGGAAATTTATTCAACGGAAATTCTATTGAAATTTCCATATTTACAAACATATTTCACTCATTTCCATTGGAGTTTCATATCCATTATAATTAAGGATATATTTATGTTTATTCATGTTTAATGGCTACCAAAACATAACCATATTATGTTTAGTCTTCTGTGCTCTGAGCCGCACCAATAAGCCTCCAATAAATGTAAGTTTTATGTTATTGCCAGTAAAACCTTGGCTTTTATTGATGCTCCCTGTACAGGGTGAAGTGAGTCCCGCCCTCCACCAATCTCCCCCCCCCAGTTTTCACATTACTGTATGACTCACTCAGTCATCAGAAGCGCTTCAGCCGAAAACCCCCTACACCGTACCCTACCATCAAAACCCCCTACACCGTACCCTACCATCAAAACCCCCTACCGCAAGAGGAGTTATCTTATCTTAGAGTCGAAGAGTGCTGAATAGTCATAACCAATGTACCAAAAATAATCTTTAACTTGCGCATTTTTCGTTTTGTTTTAAAATTATTATTTGCTTTTATTCTACTATGTTCGATAATTTTTTTTAGTCCAAAAACTTGTGTTTCAGATTTAAAAATTATAGTACTTTTTGGTCGAAACTGAGAGTCGGATCTAATCTAATCAATTTCTTTATTTAAAAGGAAAACGCCGGAAATGCGAGGCTGATATTTTTTTATCACAAATAAGTTGTAAATTATGATCATTTAAATCAGTTTATATTACTAGAGTGAAAAATAATTTCTTCAACTTTGATTTTTCTTTGGTGTATGAGATAGTTAAAATTTTTAAATGCACTTGTAGTAGGGGCTTTCATCTAGAGGTAAAGGGCTTTGACTAAAAGTTGGGATTTCGACTAGGGTAAGGAGTTTAGACTGTGGGGTATGGCATAGGGTGTAGATCGGGGGTTTCATCTGGCCCATCAAATACACCTCCCTGTCTGACTGCAGAGTATCCTGCCCCATACAATGCTCTCAGATAGCTTACTGCCCCATACAATGCTCTCAGATAGCTTACTGCTAATTCAGCAGTTTTGCAGGAACTCCCAGCAGGGACAGAGTGGTAGCGATTGTACAGGTTAGACACAGACATGCATTATGAGTGCCACAAGAAATAACTATACTACATACATATGAATGTGTCCACAACAATGTGCATTGGTTCTTTAAATATCTCATTACGCAACCTTAAACAACTATAGCGATTACACAACAGTAGCCAATCAAATAAAAATTACAAGTGAGCGAGCCATTTGTGTGGGATTGTAGTCAGTGAAGATTAAATAAAGGACCTTTGGATCAATCATTATTGCTGCTGTCTTATCAAAGCTTATTATACTAGTAGAATGCAACATATAAGCTCACTACCAGAGGTTTGTTGTATCGGTAATCTTCATCGTTTGGTGAACTACAAGAGCTTTGTAAGGTTTTGTAGCCCAAGACTAATTATCGAACGTGAAGCAGACGTTATACAACATTTGCTGACATGCTGCATCAGCAAGTGGCTGCTAAAGTGAGTGCTAGCGACTAACTAGCTGGCAATGAAATTTGACTTTTATTTAAAAATGAACGTAGCGGTATAGAAAAAATATTTACTTGAGATTTGAATGAACTCAGTTCATGGACCAAAGTTCTTTATGTGCCATATTATGTACAATATCCAACCATTAGAAGAGGTGTGCTGGACAGTGCTCTCTGTAATTTGAAGTTGTCTTCTTATTAAGCAATGTTTTCTCATTTGTCAATATCAGTAAAGGTGGGTGGAGCCTAATTGACACGAACAAAGCCCCTTCTGTACTGATATCGTCAGTTGTTCCAGTAACACCGAGCAGATTACACCTCAAGCTGTCTGTGCTAGTTCTCATTAACCCGATGTTTATCTCCATCAACGAGTCTGACTTCTAACCGCCTTACCATCATTCAAGACGTGAGTAAAAGTTTACATAATACAGTTATTACTAAAACAAACAGTGAGAACAATTTTGACAGCTAGAAAAATATTCAATTTTATTTTAGTTACTGCTTTAGTTAATTTATAATTCTATAGGACACAACTGCCAGTTCGTACTTGCCAAAAACAGACACTGGACATTCTTTCTCTACCTACCATCAACAGTTGCATGGGCTCTGATCTGTTTACAGTTCCAACCAAGGTAGGAGAGATAAAAGATTAGTTGACGTTGTATATTGCTAGTTAGTCTAATCACTTAGGTTACATGAGATTGTCCATTCACAATTTTTTCATAAAACATGTTAGACAAAAAAACATTGGATACATGGTACCAGCTGAGTCAGCAGGGTGCGATAGTGATAGAGTTGTAAATGCTTTTTTCCAGCGCACACTTTCGCTGTGTAGTTTTATATAACATTATTTTGATATTATTAGTTTGGCTTTTTCGTAAAGTACTGAAGATCACAGTGTTTTTGTGATGCTTTCAACTCTTGTTTGGCATAAATAAACAATTTACAAGCCTGTCAAAATATCCATAGACTAGGAATTGTTTCCTCGTGCTAGAGTGCTACATGAAGCACAATTGAACTGCGCAGAAACTGCAAAAGAAGGACAATGATGTTAATGAGGGTGTACAACGGAATTATGCAACTGTGTTATGTAACCAGCCCCCTTTCCGAAGCTAAGCGTTCTTGCATCATGCCTTTTTAAAATAAAGAATGTTATTAATCTATGCTACGCCGAGTTGGCCGAGCTGGCCGAGCTGGTAACTGTTCCATATCATTCTTTGACTCAAAATAACCTGACAGTCAGCAATCTTATTGCAGATTTAACATTTGATGAATTCAAATATGGTTATAAAATAAAAACTTTTTGCATCAACTTGCTGCTGAGAAATTGGTTTGATTGAGACGCAAGCAGTGTTATTGATGAAATAATTTGTTCTGAAACCGTTGTTTGGGTGCAAGTCAATAACTCTGAATTTTTTGTTACGAGCTGGTTGGAAAAAGAATTATTGTAAACCAACGTGTATCATATTATACTGTAAACTTTTGTGGCTACATTTGCATATAATTGGTTTTTCATATTAAAATTTTATATTTTACAGAGAAATGTGGACATAATTATATCACAAGCCAGGATGTGGAATGAGCACTGATATTTGACTGCCTATGTAGGTATGTGATGAATCTGATATTTTCCATCAAACACCAAACTTAGTGCGGTTTTGCTGTTTTATGTAAACTCGAAAAATAAATAATTAATAATCTGAATGTTTTGCAAGGGGTTTTTAAAAAAAATTCGATTTTTGCAAACCATCTAAAGACTTTGCCAAATATTTTATACGCTTAAAATGTAGGTTTGCTGACTCCGTATTAATTATGACATTTCTTTGGTGTGCCTTTGTGAGCAAATAAACTTTTCACTAAACGCTGATCAGAGAAACCTTTAATACACTAAATTTATTCTATCATATTACCAAAAGTTTATCGAAATTATGTATATTCATGAACGTTATTTTTTAAGACCATACGGCGCCCACCAGCCATTTATATAGTTATATCATTATTTTATGTCTATTGGTAATCAAGTCTGTGTTATAAATCTTACAGAGAGCTTACGAAGAAAATGAGAACGGCTCTTTTGGTTTGAAATGAAAACTATTTCTGTTGTAAACTTTTTAAGCCTTGACGAAAAACTTCTCATAAATTCACAACAGCTCGGACTACTTCACAAAACTTCATATAGGTTCTAAATAATTTATTTTAGTTAGAGGCATTTAAACAGTTTATATTGTTTTTAAATCGTCTGAACCATTTGCAAAATATCTACCCATGTTCACTTTCTTTATTGTTGTTAGACAGAAACTACACTTCTGTTGCATGAAATTCCACGACTGCCTAGGTTGAAGTAATTAATTGTTAGCACTAGGGGGCACACTAGGACTGCCTCGATGTAAGGTTCATCATCTAAAGGCCTTGCCTCACGGGTGCAAATTAGTATCACGGTTCGCAAACAAGCCACACTCAAGGCTATTAAGTGCTTGAGAGTTATTCTCTCACAACACAAAACAACTCGGTCACAAACAATGTTATTTTCCGAGCAGTACTGATGAATCATACTATGTACAGCATTCAGTGAGTCCTACTACAGTCTTGTGGAATTAAATAAATAAACGTCATCTGAATAGTTATTAGGTATATTCGCGACCAAGATCGATCCTTACCATAAATTTAATAAATAATTTTTTTGGCAATTTATTTAATGCAAATGGGTTGGTAGCAATATTTTTAATGGATCGCAAAATACCATCGCCACAAGCAACAAAATATTAATTTGCGAGGCATACTCATAGGCCGCGAACACTACCGATCCATAACATAAAAATTAATATATACCCACGTGGGTGACGTTTGGTTTAAAGCAGTTCATTCTCGGCATCATTTATTATTATTTTATCGTTATATATTATTAATTATTATATATGTTGTTTATTATTATTAATTATTACGATTTCCATGTACAATATTGATATTATTACCAGTTATTTTATTGTAATAAATCAAATATAATAATAATCAATCTTATAGTCCACTCTAGCTCACTCACAACTCAGTTCACTTCAGCTAGCTATTGACACCATTATTGACACAAATAGTATTTATATAAATATATACATACGGTAAATACTAAATCGTTTCTGCTACACAAACAATGATAATTTATTTAATTGTTGACACAAGAATCAGCTGAGCTACTGTAATCAATGATTATTTATCTATAATCTTTCATCAACTTTTGCGTTGTGGAACATAACAAATTGGTTTCGCTGTTTGTAAATGTGTTTGACCCATAGAGATTAAGCGCGAATGCGAAATTGCTGTTCATGCTCAGCGATGAATAATCGTTGGTATTTGCGAGGAAAAATTGCAGCGGGCAGACAATTGCGATTTTGCTGGCATCACCGCTCTCGTGTGGCAAGGCCTTAAGAAACTTGACTATTTTAAAACTGTTCAGATGCATTAAGGGTGCTTTCGGATACCCACTCGCTGAACGCTCATTGAGGGCTCAACGATGACTGTCGTTTAACGGAAGTGGTTTGTGCTTAAACCATAGACTTTTTATTTCCATCTACGTCTATGAAACTGTGTAGCTAAAGCGAGCCCACTTTGGTTTCTTTACAAACAAAAATTAATTACGATGACGTTATCTTCAGATGCAATTTTTTTATATATACGTTATAATGGATTGTCACGACTTTAAACGGGGAGAAACATTGATTAATAAGCTGACTCGTTAAAATTGTTGGTTAGGTGAAGACAAGTCTATGCCATCAACGACGCTACCTACCTTGCTTATCACTTCCATCGGTGAGCCCAAATTGCCCATTGCCGCCATGTTTTTATTGCCCTCAACAATGGGGTTTCCAAATGGTCTCATTAAATCCCAGCGTTAAGCCCTACGCATAGGGTATCCTAAAGCACCCTTAATGAAGAACAATAAATTATGAGTCATCCCCGAACCAACACATTGTTTTGACTTTATTTTTGTCTTCTTTTGCAGGATACTTTGCCAGTCTCTCCCCCCTTACTTGAGCGACGTTGCGACTGGATGATTTTTTATGATTATTTTTTTTCGTTACTGTTGTTCAGTTTAGTTAAGAAGTGAATTTAAAATGAGTGATTTCTTAGACTCCGCCTTGGTTGAATATGCTGGTGAAGTAGATCAACTTACTAAGTACTCCAGAATAAAAAATGGTCACATTGTTAGTGTTGCCAGGTCACATGGGCCCCATCCGTCAAAAGTACCTGTCATCTTCAAGTTCTGTGAAAAGAAACTTAAACTTGATATTCACATACGGGAAGTTCAAAGAATGTGGGACGTGTATAATCGTTTGGCAAAAAGTTCAGGGCCTTCACGCAAACTTGGTTGGCAAAACTTGAAAGATTTCTTTGCAGCTGAATTTTATTATCAGCCGTATAATCCAGAAACTGAGCAGCTTGAATCAGTAGAGCATAAAGAGCATGAGGAGGAGATTATAAGCAGGAGATCAATGGGATTTTTGCGCAGGTACAATACGAGGCTTTATACAGAGAATCAGAAGCTTAAGAACGCTTTGAACAGGCTTGAAAGAATTGAACTTAAATATAAGAGAACTACTCATCGTTGTTGGCGGGCTTCAAAAAAACTTGAAGAGCTAAAAATTAAGAACAAAGACTTGGAACGAGCAAACAAATCTCTGAATAGGAAACTTTCAACACTCTCCAAGCGAGATACTTACAAGCGACTATGTTTTCAAGAGGAAGAGAAAAAGAAACGAGGAACCATTAATAAAAATGTTCAAGAACTCAAAGAACAGCTTTGTGACTATGATCGTAAAATCTGTGATTTGAATGAGGAAATCGAAAAATTAAAAAACGCTAAGGATGAGGAAATAGCAACAAAAGAAGGTTCCAGATACAGTGATGCAATCAGAGAATGTGTTTACCTTTGCGCAAGGCGACAGGTGCCATTGCACAGTATCAGCACTGTAATCAGTGAAATTGGGAAAAAAATTTTCGGGAAAGAGCTTAGTCCACTACCGTCTACCTCTACAACTGGTAACATGATAGCAGAGATGGGAGTTCTTGCATTAGTGCAGTCGGTTCAGGCTATTATGGATTCAAAGTATGTAAACTTGTGCTGGGATGCTACGTCGGTTAACACGCGCCATATAAATGAAGTGCATGTAAATACAGATCATGGCTCCTTTGTCCTCAGCGTCCAGCAAATAGCCGGAGGAATGACTCGAGACTATGTTGACCACATAATATCCTCATTGGAGCATGCCGCTGAAGTATATGCGTCAACAAAAAAGCTGGACTACAACACTGTACTATCAGAAATCAAAACACGAATAACATCCACCTTAAGTGACCGTGCTGCAGTGAATCAATGCGTTTCCAGGTCGCTATCTGAGTATGTGGGCCATGATATTCTGGATCTAAATTGCAACGTACATCCGTTAGATAGTTTAGCAATTGCTTTTCGAAGGTTAGCTAAGGAGTTTGAGAATGAAAACCAAATCGATAGCCAGCTTCCAGGGTCAGAGTCCTCTTTTGTTAAGGTCATTCAAAATATATCAAAGATGCGGTACAAGTCAAAAGGAGACCCAAGTGGCTTGAATTCCTTTCTTCAAATGAGAAACTTGGATCGCAAACTGTTGATGCGGTATGTTGGCAACAGATTTCATGTGCTTTTTGAGCTCAGTGGGAATATCTATTACATGAGAAAAGAACTATGCACTTATTTTCAATCAGTATGCTCCAAAGATGATGAATGGCAAGCAGCAATACACCATGACTTGACCATGGGCATTGTTGAGCAGGAGCTTATTGTTTGTGGATTGCTAGGCAAAGTGCTAACAGGGCCATGGATGACGTGCATATATCGAAAGGCAGAGCTTTCAAACCTTGATACATGTCAACATATGGCATTCCTTGTGGAGAAACTGAAGATGCTCATAGAAAAACCTCTTCTTTTATGGGACAAAACCTTTTGTTGCTTTAATATCGCAAACCATGAAAAGTCGGCTCTTTCAAACACTGTCCATGAAGCTCTCTGCAGTGTCCCTCCTAATGAAACGCTTCTTGAACTTGCAAGACAAGCAGCAGAAGAGTTTTTGAACGTCATCGAAAAGCAAGCTGAGAGATATCTACCTGGAGGTGAGCTGGCTGAGCTTGAACCAGAAATGGTTATTCTGGGAACAAATGCTCCTGCAGACAACATGGTTGCTGAAAGCATACTTGGACTTACTGACAATATGATGAGAAAGTGTCCGAGTGCTAGTGGTGCTTATTTGACATCGAAAGCATCGTTCAGTATCAATAAAACTTATGACTGGCTGCCAGCAATGGAAAAATCAGACCGAATTCCCAAAGCAATAATGCAAGCCCGCAGTTTCAGACAAAAACACATGGTAAACACTGAGACCGTCATGGGGGACATCGCACAGCGGTTAAAAGATAGATCAAAGACACGAGTAACACTCAAAAGAAAGCGGTTAAGAATCAATATTGCAAGAATCATCCAAGAACCTGCGACTGTGGAAGAAGCTGTTCTCAGCATAGATAACACCATTTCTAAGGAATGCATCACAACAGCTCTTGATTTCATTGAGTACCCGTCACTCCTAGAAGGAAAAGATCTGGCATGGAATAAAGAGAAGGAGAATACTGTGCTACATTATCGTGTACTTGAGACAGTGATAGAAGAAGAAAAGAAGTATTATCAAGCGCTGTGCTGGAGCTCTTGTGAAACGGTTGATGACTCATTGGAGACTGAGTTTCTCTTCCAGGAGTTCATTGCAGGCATACTGCTGGGTGACATTTGGCTCATCTAATAGAACCAAATTTGATTTAGGCTCTTTTTATCATTACCAAACTAATACCAGTCAGGAGATCTCTTTGTCACTGGTTTCATTTCCATACTGAGGGCCTTGACTTTTCTTGTTTAAACAAAACATTTATGTATGTGCTTTCTTTTACAGTTTCTAGATCTCTCTTTCTCTATCCATAGATTAACTTTCTATGCAATATTTCAATACCATATTTTTTGTCTGCTATGTCATTAAAAAATCTGTGCGGAAAACTTGAAGTATATTATTGTCAAGACAATACAGCTACTTATCTTGTCAGTTAGTCACACTTAAGACATAAACAAGATCAAAGCCCAAAACCATTAATATAATTGCACTGCCCAACGACCTTGTGCAATCCCCATCTTAACCCAATGTCTAGTCTAGACTATTCATGACCGATAATGGACATGAGAAATTCTAGTTGAGCAATAAGACTGAAGTCAGCTGAGATAACCTTGGTTTTAAATAGCCTTATAAAACCCATGAGAAAAAAATGAAAACATTACCCCGAATAATTAGAGAGAGTCCTCTACTAGGTTTGCACCCACCTTAAAGAACACAACATACAACTATCAATTATACTGCGAGACCTCAGACACGGCAGCCTGGACAGTTTAGGGAGCGGAATGGAAATGGTTGCTACTCTTCTGAAAAAATAAAGTTATAATAATTTTGGATCACAAAATTCTGCTATTGCGTTGTTGATATTACATAACCTTGAACATGCTTTCACATCGGACAAAACGGTCCACCATCAAAACACGTCAAACAGTTTCAGAAAAAGTCTGTGGTAAACGCAAGCTTCATGAACCTTTAAAATATGTGTTCCATGTTTATGTCAGTAAAACCTTGATTTTTACACAATTTTTAACCCTGTTCAAAGGGAAGTAAAATGAATTCCAACCTCCACCGTCAGGCCCTACCTTTTACACATCACCATGACCCCTTCAGTCGTCAATTGCATATCTCTGACTGGTTGCTGAGTATCTTGCTTCAAGATGACACATATAATGTCCTCACATATCTTAAACCTGTAATGGATTTCCGTCTGGTTACCACGAAATTCCAATAATCTCATGTATTCTACCTCTCTCCAGAGGGGACACTGTGCCGGTATGACAGTGACAACCAATGATCAGTTACTGCCTGATCAGTTGGCAAGCACAGAGCCCACGATTCAGACAAACTACACAGAGTGCTGTTTGAATAATGGCTTTATTCATTAAAAGCCAAAGTTCTAGGGTGGCTATCCACTAGGGTGATTGGCAGGACACAATAAATGAATGCAATGAGTATGAGCAGAATCAGCCCTTTTATAGGCAGGCTGACAGGAAACTATTTGCATAATACTTATGAGATTATATGCACAGGAAGTATATGGACCAATTAAAACATTTATATAAATAGTAAACAAATCATGCAATGAAGAAGGGTCAAAGGTAAATGATGCCAAGTGGCTCAAGGGCCGAGTCCTGTCTCCTTTGTTCAATCATAAGCTCTGCAGGGCACAAGGCTATATCTAGCTTGCGGTCATCATATCTGCCATTCCAAGGAAGGGTACTTCCGGTTCCTGTACTAGAGTAAGTTCCTAGGTGGTTTTACGGATCCTCAGCTATGGCGGCCATCTTGTACCGGCCCAGTATCACTATACCGGGTTAGTAATGGGTCAATAGCGGCCCTGCATGCTGTGCCAATGGTACAGTAAGGCATTTCACCTATACAGCACCGTTACGATGGCTTTCAGTGGAATACTAGCGAAGAGATGTGGATGTTTGAGTGACAAACAACCAGTTTACCTCTGACATTCACCAAAATCTACCACAAATCTCACTTAAAACTCTGTGAACTCCCTCACACAGGTTCAATAATCATCTGAGCCAATAAGAGTTAATACAGAAGAAGTTGCAAAAGTTTTAGTTAATTGATTTTATTAGTTACACGCAGATACAAATTGACTAAAAAGTTTAAATTATTTTTTAAACATAACCCCTCACATCAAAGGTCCCTGTGTCTGGGGATGCGTTCTTTTTTCGAAAATACAAAATATTTTGCAAACTTTGTATCGCTAAAAGCTGCAAGTTTTAAATTCGGTAGCAAGTTTTTTAGAAATTTAATTTTGAAAGCATAATGCTGCATAAAATTTTATATGCATTTTAAAGCCATTAGACTAATATACAAGGACTAATTGAATAGCAAACCATCATTATCGTTGTATTGGCCTTCTACATCGCCTCGCTGGACAATGTAAAGTTTATAATTATTTGAGCCGAGTGAGAAAGTCAGTTGCTTTCCCCATTCTACGAAGGAATAAACATCAGGTGTATAGATAGTCTCAGTTTGTGTACTAACCACTTCTGTAATATTTTTTTGTGTGCTGTACATAACCGGCGCAATAGATAGAAAAAAATCAACCATTGGACAAGGTTTTGATAGTGTTCTTTCTAACTTGGAGTTGTCTTTTATACCATAGCTCACAATAAGTTTTCATTCACAGAAGTGGGCGGAGCCTAATAGACAAGGAGACAATTCAGGGATGAAGAATATTTCACTCATTACACCATCACACCTGTAGTTAGTATCACCAGTAGCAGTGGCATGGAATAGATTACACCTCACTTCAAGCTTTGTGTGGTAGTTCTCATTAGGCTGATGTGTACCTTCATCAATGAGCCTGCCTTCTATTACGTCATTATCAGGTAAGGTAGAAATAATATAAAGATATATGTAAGATCTTAAACTGTGAGAAAAAGTTAGTGACATCACTGTTACTATACAATAAAATAGTATTCAAAATATTATTTTTTTGCTGTTTTAGCGAAGTTATACTTTGAAAGAATACGATAATTGTCAATAATTGTCAGTAACAGATATTACACATTTCTTCTCTACCCGATGGCAACCGTGGCATGAGCTCTAATACGTTACAGTCCCAACAAAGGTAGGAGATTAGAAACAGTTTGCCTGGTTCACGTTACACGATTTTATCCATTCGATATAGCTTTCAGTAAACATGTTTGACAAAGAACATATTGTTTACGGATATGTTGATTTCGTGGAAATTTTACGAAGTATGAATGCGATAAAGTTTCTAAAGTTTCCACCAATGCTCACTTGCACTGGTTGGCTTCGTTTACATTAATTTTCATATTATTGAATATTGACAAATGTTGATTTGGATCTTTAGTTAATTATTTAAGGCAGCATAATTATTATGTTTTTTATAGTTGGCTGACAATAATATATACATATTATCTCTGTTACTTCAACATCATAATCACTGTGATATGTGACGCCAATTACATACAAAAAAATCACAAAAGTCTTACTAATGAAAACCCCAAATTATTCAAATTCAGCCCACAACAGGAAAATTCCTTGAGGCTTGATAACTAGTTTTCCTAATAAAGCTCACAATGTTGGTGCAATCACTTCATGGTTGTAAATAGCTACAACAGTTCAAGCTACATAAGTTAGATGAGCGCTACATCTGTAAAGTAACTTTTTTATAGCTCTGAAATATCTGGAGGCATATGCTTTCGACAACTTTATGGTGTAAAACTCGTTGAGTAGAAAACAATATAAAATATTTGATCAGTTGTTGATTTTGAATGCAGCGCAATAACATGAGATTAAAAAACTGCTAAACAAATTTCAAACTTCATATTTTACAGATAAATGTGGACATGATTATATCACAAACCAGGATTTGGAATGAGCACTCATATTTGACTGCCTATGTAGGTATGTGATCAATGTGGCATTTTCCATCAAACGCCAAACTTAGTGCGGTTTCACGGTTGTACGTTTTACTAAGAATGTTTACAACAACTTTCAAAAGTAAACAACTTGATTTCACAAATTCACTAAATGCTCAATCAATTACTTCATAACCTTCAAACACCCAAGTCGATTGGCTGGTCGGTTTCGAACTTGATGAATCTGCGATCCGCTTAAAATGTTTTTAGTAAAACACTGATCAGCGAAACTTTATTGGATTGAGTATAAAGAGTTGTTTAAATTATTTAGCTGATTATTATTATTAAAAATTCAATCAAAAGTATGCATAAACTACAAACAATTATGTGTTTATACAAACCTAATATGGCTATCGATCAGTACATTTACCGGAAACATCGTACTTTGATATTATAAATGAAATCAAAAAGCGACAGGTTTTGTTATGAGAGCTCGGCTCCTCGTAAGCTTTTCGAACTTTTTGAAACTAGCTCAGGTTGTTTTGGAGTACTTCATTCGATTTGTACTCTTCTGAACTGTCTGACACATCTTAAAACTGCATGGATTATTTGCACTAAACTACACTGCTCAAATTTGCTATTGTGTTGAATAGGAAATTTTGTCAAAAATGTTCCGCATGAAATTCCACAACTATCCAGCTGATGTAAATTTTTCATCAACACGAAGCTCGTTTTAATATGCAATTCATCTGACAGTTTTTTGCACTTTTCCAATTACTTTTAAAAAAAGAATGCTTTGCAAAGAGGTTAGTTTATTGGAAAATTGTCTCGACATTTTTTAAAAGAAAAATGATAAGTTATGAAGCATCACACTGTGGTGACTTCATTTGTTTTCTTTTGTAGGATAACTTTCCCGTCAGTGCACCAACTCAAGCTGCCTTCCTATCGGATGGAAATTCTTATAACTGTTTTATCGATTGTTGTAGTTTAGATTAGAGAAAACTCTAAAATGGGTGATTTTATAGACTCCGCCTTGATCAAATATGCTTGTGAAGCAAATCACCTTACCAAATACTCCAGAATCAAAAATGGCCATGTTGTCAGCGTTGCCAGGTCACATGGACCATATCACTCTAAGGTTCCCATCATCTTGAAGTTTTGTGAAGAAAAATTGAAACTTGATATTCATGTACGAGAAGTTCAAAGAATGTGGGATATATATACTAGTTTGGCGAAAAGTGCGAGGCCATCTCGTAAGCTCGATTCAAAAAAATTGAAAGACTTCTTTGCAGCTGAATTCTATTATCAGCCGTATAATCCAGAAACTGAGCAGCTTGAATCGGTAGACCATGAGGAGGAGATTATAAGCAGAAGATCAATGGGACTTTTGCGCAGGTACAACACGAGGCTTTATACAGAAAATCAGAATCTCAAAAAAGTTTTCCGTGAACTTCAAAGGGCAAAGACTAGATGTGGAAAATATTCAAAGCGTTGGCGACGCGCTATAAAACAAAACGCTGAGTTGAAGGCAGAGAAGAAAAAATTAGCACGAGTAAACGGGTCTCTGGCTTGGAGACTTTCTACATTATCCAAGCGAGAGACTTACAAGAGACAATCTCTTCAGGATGAAGAAAAACGGAAACGTGGAATTATTAATAAACAAGTCCAAGAACTGAAAGCACAGCTTTGTCAATACGATCGAAAAATCTGTGATTTAAATGAGGAAATAGATGGTTTGAAAAAAAAAGACGTTGGAAAAGTTGAAACAAAAGATGGTTTGAGATATAATCATGCAATCAGAGAATGTGTTTACCTTTGTGCTAGGCGCCAAGTGCCTGTGCACAGTATCAGTACGGTAATCAGTGAAATTGGGCAAAAAATTTTCGGGAAAAAGCTTAGCCCATTGCCATGTACCAGTACAACTTGCAACATGATAACAGAGATGGGAGTTCTTGCATTAGTGCAGTCGGTTCAGGCTATTATGGATTCAAAGTATGTGAACTTGTGCTGGGATGCTACATCGGTTAACACGCGCCATATAAATGAAGTGCATGTAAATACAGATCACGGCTCCTTTGTCCTCAGTGTCCAGCAAATAGCAGGAGGGATGACTCGAGACTATGTTGACAACATAATTTCCTCACTGGAGCACGCTGCTGAAGTATACGCCTCAATGAAAAAGCTCGAATACGAGTCTGTACTATTGGAAATCAAAAAACGAATAACATCCACCTTAAGTGACCGTGCTGCAGTGAATCATTGCGTTTCCAGGTCGCTATCTGAGTATGTTGGCCATGATATTCTGGATCTGAATTGCAACGTGCATCCGTTGGATAGTTTAGCAATCGCTTTCCGAAGATTAGCGAAAGAATTTGAAAGTGAAAATGAGATTGATAGTCAGCTTCCAGGTACGGAATCAGCTTTTGTAAAGGTCATTCAAAACATTTCTAAGTTGCGGTACAAGTCGAAAGGAGACCCAATTGGTTTGAATTCGTTTCTTCAAATGGCAAACTTAGATCGAAAACTGTTGACGCGGTATGTTGGCAACAGATTTCATGTGCTTTTTGAGCTCAGTGGGAATATTTATTACATGAGGAAAGAATTATGTACCTATTTACAATCGGTGTGTTCCAAGGATGATGAATGGCAAGAGGCAATACACCATGACTTGACCATGGGCATTGTTGAGCAGGAGCTTATCGTTTGTGGGTTGCTAGGCAAAGTGCTAACAGGGCCATGGATGACATGCATATATCGAAAGGCAGAGCTTTCAAACCTTGATACATGTCAGCATATGGCATTCCTTGTGGAGAAACTGAAGATGCTCATAGAAAAACCTCTTATTTTATGGGACAAAACCTTTTGCTGCTTTAATATAGCAAACCATGAAAAATCGGCTCTTTCAAACACTGTACATGAAGCTCTCTGCAGTGTCACTCCTGATGAAACGCTTCTTGCACTTGCGAGACAAGCTGCAGAAGAGTTTTTGAAAGTTATCGAAAAGCAAGCTGAGAGATATCTACCTGGAGGTGAGCTGGCTAAGCTTGAACCAGAAATGGTTATTCTGGGAACAAATGCTCCTGCAGACAACATGGTTGCTGAAAGCATACTTGGACTTACTGACAATATGATGAGAAAGTGTCCGAGTGCTAGTGGTGCTTATTTGACATCGAAAGCATCGTTCAGTATCAATAAAACATATGACTGGCTGCCAGCGATGGAAAAATCCGACCGAATTCCTAAAGCAATAATGCAAGCCCGCAGTTTCAAACAAAAGCACATGGTAAACACCCAAACCGTCGGGGAGGACATCGCACAGCGGTTAAAGGATAAATCAAAGACACGAGTAACACTCAAAAGAAAGCGGTTGAGAATCAATATCGCAAGAATCATCCAAGATCCTGAGACTGTGGAAAAAGCTATTCTTAGCATAGATGACACCATATCTAAAGAATGCATCACAACAGCTCTTGATTTCATCGAGTACCCGTCACTCCTAGAAGGAAAAGATCTGGCATGGAATAAAGAGAAAGAGAATACTGTGCTACACTATCGTGTACTTGAGACAGTGATAGAAGAAGAAAAGAAGTATTATCAAGCGCTGTGCTGGAGCTCTGGTGAAACCATTGAGGACTCATTGGAGACTGAGTTTCTCTTCCAGGAGTTCATTGCAGGCATACTGCTGGGTGACATTTGGCTCATCTAATAGAATCAACTTTGATTTAGGCTCTTTGTATCATTAGCAAACTAATAGTAGTTGGGAAACTTTCTATTACCGGGTTTATTCTTATAGGGCTTTGACTTTTCTTGCTTAAACAAAACTGTCATATTACTGATTTCTCGTACACTTCCAATAGAACTAACAATCTGTTACAGGAATGTTGCAAATACCATGTAATCTAAGTTGCTCTTTGCACAAGATCCTATCCTTTTGTCAAGTAGCTTCGCATCTATCTGTAGATCAACTTGCTATACACTATTTCATTATGATACTTTTTATTTTATGTTTGCTCTGTAACATCGAAAAGTTTTAGCCATTGGCTGTTTAAAGTGTATTATTGTCAAAAAAATAAAGCCGAAAGTTAATAGTTCTGGGAAAAGTTGAGTTCATTTAAGAATTACAAACATAGGATGGATTCCTTCAAGTACATTCTCTTGAATTTAAACTTTTTTCATTGCATAGATGAAGCTTACAGAAACACTTGTTTTCACACAGGCAGTAACCTGTTTTTTGGTACATAACAGTGGACAATGATTGAATGTCTGTTACAAGCATTGGTAAAATTTCAATTCAAGCAGTGTTTTGCCAAAGAACAGTCTAAAGCACTATCCAATGAGCAGTCATTTTCATGGGAAGAATTTTATTTGCAGCTTTTTACATGATTCTGCGAGGTGAGGTACCTAGCTCTGTAAAATATTTGTGATTTACAGGGTTTTATCCAAAATTAAAGTACGAAACCATTAATATAACTGCATTGCGCTACGGCCTTGTAATTCCCATGTTAATTGAATGCTTGGTCTTCAGGAGCCATAGTGGAATATTCTAGAGGTCTAGCTGGCTGGTCGGATTTTGTGGCATTCCACTATCAAACACCCACCATAGTGAGTGTTTGATAGCAAAGTGCTACAAAATCCTACAAATAATGGACATGAAAAGTCGTAACTTAACAGTAATGCTGAAGTCAACAGAAACAACCTTGATTTTATGATAGCCCCATAAAACTAACAAAAGAAAATGTTACTCCAAACTGAATGCCAGAGCTAATTTGAGATAACCCTTTATTAGACTCGCATCCATGTCAAAGAATACAACTCCCTTCTAACTACTTTACTGTGTGACTTCCGGCTCAGTAACTGGTGAGAATCTTTAGGAGTGGAATAAAACTGGCTGCTACTGCGTTTAGAACTAAAAAACAAAAATAACTTCGGGATCACAAAATTCTGCTATCACATCTAGAAAGATGGTCGATACCCAAAACATCTCAAATTTTTTTCTGAGCCTAACCAAAGTCTCTAATTAATGCAGGCTTCATGAGTGCAGGCCTTACAAATACACATTTTATAGTCTTGTCAGAAGAACCCTGGTTTTTATTGTTGATCCCTGCCCAGTGAGCAGTAAACTAGATTTGAGTCTACAACATTGTTCCCCACTTCTCATATCACTTCATGACTCTCCCAATCTCCTTATCCACCTCTCTATCTGGTTCCTGAGTATGCTATACCAAGATAACCTAAACAAAGCACTCAAAAACCTCCCAGTAACTTCAAAGCTCTGCTTGGCTCTTTACCTCAAGTGCAGTATCCATCTACTATGAACAGTGCACCTGAAAAATTTAGTCCAATGTGATTTTCATAACAAGAAAATTATTCCAACTCACTCTAAGTAATATTAAGAGTTTGCTTTGATGTTAACCAAAAATGGCTCACATTCTAGTGGAGCACCGACATTCACATTTAAAAGAGATGTTCTACACAAATTTTACATTTCCAGAGACGTTCTACACAAATTTCACATTTCCAGAGACGTTCTACACAAATGTCACATCTCCAGAAACGTTCTACACAAATGTCACATCTCCAGAAATGTTCTACACAAATGTCACATCTCCAGAAATGTTCTACACAAATTTCAAATTTCCAGAGACGTTCTACACAAATGTCACATTTCCAGAAATGTTCTACTCAAATGTCACATCTCAAAGATGTTCTACACAAATGTCACATTTCCAGAGATGTTCTACACAAATGTCACATCTCCAGAAATGTTCTACTCAAGTGTCACATCTCAAAGATGTTCTACACAAATGTCGCATCTCCAGAGATGTTCTACACAAATTTCACATCTCCAGAGATGTTCTAAACAAATGTCACATCTCCAGAGATGTTCTACACAAATATCACATCTCCAGAGATGTTCTACACAAATGCCAGATCTCCAGAGATGTTCTACACAAATGCCAGATCTCCAGAGATGCTCTACACAAATGTCACATCTCCAGAGATGTTCGACATAAATCCCAGACCTCCAGAGACGTTCTACACAAATGCCAGATCTCCAGAGATGCTCTACACAAATGTCACACCTCCAGAGATGTTCTACACAAATGTCGCATCTCCAGAGATGTTCTACACAAATTTCACATCTCCAGAGATGTTCTAAACAAATGTCACATCTCCAGAGATGTTCTACACAAATATCACATCTCCAGAGATGTTTTACACAAATGTCACATCTTCAAAGATGTTCTACACAAATGCCAGATCTCCAGATTTTTCAGGGGCCCACCAGTTTTTTCAACTTTGAAACCATTCAAAATTATTAAAACACAAGTGGATGTGTAGGTGGGACTGTTTTTAGTGCTACTGACGAGGATAAACAGAAACTTGGTCAATATATCTGCATTGCTGCTGTCCTATTAAAGCTCAAAGCTCTAACCTGGTGGGAAATACATGACGGCTACAACAACCTTTTGGTACTAAAAATCTTTACTATTTGGCAAATCACAGGAACTTTATAAGGTTTTGTAGCCCTAAACCAAATGCTAAACATAAAACAGTTATCATAGAAGACTCACTGACTCTGTGCTAAGGTCAATGTTATATCTTTCCTTAAACGACTAGCTGGCAAAGCATGTAATGGTGATAGTACTAATAACAATATAGACGCAAAAACTTTCATGAGTTTCGGTTAACTAACTTTAGTGGCTCCAGATATACACGGATAAACTGAAAAATTTCAAGTGATTTGAAAAATAGTGCGCCAAATGGTCATCAAGGGTCCCTGTGTCAAGAGGTATGTGTGTTTTTATTCTTCAAAATTGGCAGGTTTGTCAATTTTGAATCACTGAAAGCTGCGGGTTTGAACTCAGTGGCAAGTTGTTTTTGCATCATTTTTAATTAAAGCAGATAAGCAAATATGCAAGAGCTTATTGAATAGCAAACCATCATTACCGTTGTATGGCCTTCTCCGTCGCCTCGCCAAACAATGGAAAGTTTATAATTATTGGAGCCGAGTGAGAAAGTCAGTTGCTTTCCCCATTCTACGAAGGAATAAACACCAGGTGTATAGATAGTCTCACACAGAACTTTACCATATGTACAAATTCAATCAACCATAAGACAGGGTTTGATAGTGTTGTCTGTAACTTGGAGTTGTCTTTTATGATATAGACTGCAACATTTTCTCATTCATTGCCTACAGAAGTGGGCGGAACCTATTGGATATGCACAAATACCTTACTGTGTAGTGATCATCACTAGTAGCAGTGACACGGGATAGATTACACCTCACTTTAAGCTTTCTGTGGTAGTTCTCATTAGGTTAGGCTGAGCTGCAAATCCATCGATGAGCCTGCCTTCTGTTATGTCATGATCAGGTAAGGTAGAAGTAATTTAATATATCTAATATTTTTAACTGTCAGAAAAAATTAATCATGTGATTGCTACTATGTAATGGATGTTATTCCAAATCATATTGTTTTGCTGTTTTAGCCGAGTCATTCTTATGAAAGAATAATATCTTACCGGTCAATAATTGTCAGTAACAGATATTACACATTCCTGCTCCACCCGCCGCCAACAGCGTTACTTGAGCTCTAATATGTTACAGTTCCAACAAAGGTAGGAGATTAGAAACATTACAAATATTCAGACATTATAGTTTTCGGTAAGCGTGTTTGACAGAAAAGATATTTTTTGTCGGTGTGTGGATTTCTGAAAAAAATTATGTTATATGAAAGCGGGAACGTTTCAGATGATTACACTTGTGCTCAGCAGCGCTGCGTAGTGTAATATACAATAATTTCCACATGAATGAATATTGGCAAATTTTAATCTGTAACTAATTATTTGAAGCAACAAAATTTTTATATTCCCAATTATTGTTTGAGAATAACGTACGTATGTTACTTCAACGTGGTGGTCACTGTGATACATGTGGCCAATTACATACAATAACAACCACAAAAATCTCAGAATATTTAAATATAGTCAGCAATAGGGGGGGGGGGGGGGGGGGGGAGGTTAATTTCCTGAAAATTTTCTTGAGACTTGGCAATTTGTTTTTCAAATAAACTCACAATGGTTATGAATTACTGATAATGATATAATAGGTTCAACTGGTTGAATTCAAAATAAATAATTTAGATGAGCTCTGCAGTTGCAAAATATCAGCAAGCTGGAAGGATGTTTTTGAGAACCTTTTGGTGCAACACTCATTAAGTAGAAAACAATATAAAATATTAGATCAGTTGTTGACGCTGACACTGAATGCAGCGCAATAACATGAGGTTGAAAAAATTCATAGCAACATTTAGTCTTTATATTTTACAGGGAAATGTGGATCTAATTATTTCACAAGCAAAAATACGGAGTGAGCATTGACTTTTAACTGCCAATGTAAGTATGTAATCGACCTGACATTTTTAATCAAATTTATCAAATTCAGTTTGGTTTTACTGTTTTACGATTCAGAATGCTTTATGTTTAGCATATAAAAGTGTCTGAACTCTGCATCGTTTTCAAAAGTGTTCATCTCTATTGCAAACTGACTGAACGCTTTGTCAAATATTTCATACCCTTTAAACACTCAAGTGATTTTGCTGGTTGGCCTGGAACTTGATGAATCTGTAATCAGCTTAAAACCACGATTGGTTTTATTAAACACCGCGAAACGTTATTGAATTGAGTATAAGAAATGGCCACCATTGCTTGATTAGTTAGTATTTTTCTTACTGTTACTGTTACTATTACTATTATTGTTATTATGATTATACCCCGCAAACTTGAATGGGGTTATTGGAATCTTATTTGATTATTGATCAATACATTTGCATGAAATATTTTACGTAAACATTATAAACAGAAAATGAGAGCGGCGAGTCATGGTTTGAAAACTATGCTTCCTTGCTAACATTTCAAGCCAACTCAAACTATTTTAAAATATTTCATGAAAAGTACTCTTCTAAACTGTCTGCATCTTTTTAAAACTGTCAATTATTTGCGAAAAAACTCCACTGTTAGGAATTTTTCACTACCGTATGGCAGGAAATAGTCTCTAACGTGTCCTGCATAAAACCACACAATCAACAAGCAAGTATATGATCATTATCAACAACAAGCTCATTTTGAGATGCAGTTCTTTCAGCTATTTGCTGTATTGCGTCAACGAGTTTCAATGCAAAAAAAAACTCTACGAAGGGTTCGGATTATTGCCAAGTTGTTCAGACACTTTCTATAACAAGAATGGTGAGTAATAAAATATCACACGGCTTGACTTTGATTCGTTTTTATTTTAGGATAAGTAGCCAGTGACTGCACCTACTTCAACTGCCTTGCTGCTACCGGACAATCTTTTTCAGAATTCCCCTATTCGTTATTGTTATTCAGTTTAGTTGAAAGGTAATTTTACAATGGGTGATTTCATAGACACTGCCTTGGCTGAATATGCTTTTGAAGCAGATTTTCTAACCAAATACTCCAGAATTAAAAATGGCCACGTTGTCAGCGTTGCTAGGTCGCAAGGACACTATCCGTCAAAAGTTCCTATCATCTTTAAGTTCTGCCGGAAAAAACTGAAAATTGATATTCACATACGAGAAGTTGAAAGAATGTGGGGTGTGTATAGTCGTTTGGCAAGAAGTGCGGGACCAAAGCATAAGCTTGGTTGCCAAAAGTTGAAAGATTTCTTTGCAGATGAATTCTATTATCAGCCGTATGATCCAGAAACTGAGCAGCTTGAATCGGTAGAGCATGAAGAGGAGATTGTAAGCAGAAGATCAATGGGAGACTTGCGCAGATACAATACGAGGCTTTATACAGAGAATCAGAAGCTTAAGAAAGCTTTGCTTAATTTTGAAAGCGCGAAAGTTAGATGTAGAAAATTCGCAAAACGTTGGGAACGTGCTAAGAAAAAAATTGCTGAGCTTAAAGCAGAGAAAAAAGCATTGGCTCGAGCAAACAGTTCTTTGACTTCGCGACTTTCTACACTATCCGAGCGAGAGACTTACAAGCGATCATGTTTCCAAGAGGAAGAGAAAAAGAAGCGAGGAATTATCAACAAACACGTTCAAGAACTGAAAGAGCAGCTTTGTGATTATGATCGTAAAATCATTGATTTGAATGAGGTAATCAAAGACTTAAAAAACGTGAAGGTTGAGAAAATTGCAACAAAAGAAGCTTCCAGATACAGTGAAGCAATCAGAGAATGTGTTTACCTTTGTGCAAGGCGACAGGTGCCTGTGCACAGTATCAGCACTGTAATCAGTGAAATTGGGAAGAAAATTTTTGGGAAAGAGCTTAGCCCATTGCCATGTACCAGTACAACTTGCAACATGATAGCAGAGATGGGAGTTCTTGCATTAGTGCAGTCGGTTCAGGCTATTATGGATTCAAAGTATGTGAACTTGTGCTGGGATGCTACATCGGTTAACACGCGCCATATAAATGAAGTGCATGTAAATACAGATCACGGCTCCTTTGTCCTCAGTGTCCAGCAAATAGCAGGAGGGATGACTCGAGACTATGTTGACCACATAATCTCCTCACTGGAGCACGCTGCTGAAGTATACGCCTCAATGAAAAAGCTCGAATACGATACTGTACTATTGGAAATCAAAAAACGAATAACATCCACCTTAAGTGACCGTGCTGCAGTGAATCATTGTGTTTCCAGGTCGCTATCTGAGTATGTTGGTCATGATATTCTGGATCTGAATTGCAATGTTCATCCTTTAGACAGTTTAGCAATTGCTTTTCGAAGATTAGCGAAAGAGTTTGAGAGGGAAAATGAAATTGATAGTCAGCTTCCAGGTGTGGAATCCGCTTTTGTAAAAGTCATCCAAAATATATCCAAATTGCGTTACAAGTCGAAAGGAGACCCAATTGGTTTGAATGCGTTTCTTCAAATGGCAAACTTAGATCGCAAACTGTTGATGCGGTATGTTGGCAACAGATTTCATGTGCTCTTTGAGCTCAGTGGGAATATTTATTACATGAGGAAAGAATTATGTACCTATTTACAATCAGTGTGCTCCAAGGATGATGAATGGCAAGTGGCAATACACCATGACTTGACCATGGGCATTGTTGAGCAGGAGCTTATTGTTTGTGGGTTGCTAGGCAAAGTGCTAACAGGGCCATGGATGACATGCATATATCGAAAGGCAGAGCTTTCAAACCTTGATACATGTCAACACATGGCATTCCTTGTGGAGAAACTGAAGATGCTTATAGAAAAGCCTCTTCTTTTATGGGACAAAACCTTTTGTTGCTTTAATATAGCAAACCACGAAAAGTCGATTCTTTCAAACACTGTACATGAAGCTCTCTGCAGTGTCGCTCCTGATGAAACGCTTCTTGAACTTGCGAAACTAGCAGCAGAAGAGTTTTTAAAGGTTATCGAGAAACAGGCCGAGAGATATCTACCTGGAGGTGAGCTGGCTGAGCTTGAACCAGAAATGGTTATTCTGGGAACCAATGCTCCTGCAGACAACATGGTTGCTGAAAGCATACTTGGACTTACTGACAATATGATGAGAAAGTGTCCGAGTGCCAGTGGTGCTTATTTGACATCGAAAGCATCGTTCAGTATCAATAAAACATATGACTGGCTGCCAGCGATGGAAAAATCAGACCGAATTCCTAAAGCAATAATACAAGCTCGTAGTTTCAGACGAAAACACATGGTAAACACTGAGACCGTCATGGAGGACATCGCGCAGCGGTTAAAGGATAAATCAAAGACACGAGTAACACTCAAAAGAAAGCGGTTAAGAATCAATATTGCAAGAATCATCCAAGATCCTGCGACTGTGGAAAAAGCTGTTCTCAGCATAGATGGCACCATATCTAAAGAATGCATCACAACAGCTCTTGATTTCATTGAGTACCCGTCACTCCTAGAAGGAAAAGATCTGGCATGGAATAAAGAGAAAGAGAATACTGTGCTACACTATCGTGTACTTGAGACAGTGATTGAAGAAGAAAAGAAGTATTATCAAGCGCTGTGCTGGAGTTCTGGTGAAACCATTGATGACTCATTGGAGACTGAGTTTCTCTTCCAGGAATTTATTGCAGGCATACTCCTGGAGGACATTTGGCTGATCTAATAAAAGCAACTTTGAGTGAGGTTTTCCTTTTATTACAAACCCAATTATTATACAGCGAGGCTGTGTTAGCTTTTTGTTTAAAATAATCTTAAATGGCAATGCCTCCCTTGACAACTCTCTGTTACATATCTTATGATGATGAATGGCAACGTTGATTACTGGCTTCACACTTACATGGCAAACTTTTATGTTTCTAATCGAAACGAAACTTTTTTTGCAGTCCTCATAAACCAACAACTCTGCTACGGTGACTTCGCAAAAGTCTGACTGACGCATATTGACAAACAGCGTGCGTTGTTTGTCAACCAGTCAACCTTGTTTCTATTTGTATATAAACCCACTTGTTATAATTTTTAGCATCATATTTTCCAATTCACTCTTTAATACTGTTTCGTGAAAATGTTTCCTAACGATAAAACTGTTAAAGTATTTTATTGTAAACACAATAAAGCAAACGCAGATCTAAGCTTCAAAGTTTTTTTTGTCATGAAAGATAACAATTGAAATGTCTAATATAACATTTGCTCACATTTTCAGACTTGAATTGAGCTTACGCAAAAAATTGAAATGCAGTTAAAACTTAATTGAGCATGTACCCAATGCTGAAAGTGGACAAGAGAAAGATTGCTATGTTGTGACATCACATAGGGTAACAAATAAATAGCCTTTCAATTCACAGCAGTTTATGGTCAAAAAAGTTTGATTTAGATTTAATTCATTATACATTTCTTTACTGCTGGTTGTTTAATCACAAAACAGTACATTAATGAATAAGGTACCAAGTTGATTGATAGTCGTGAATGTTTGAGTTGGACTAGCTCATGTAATAGACAAAACTATTGTGGCTCTTTCATTTGATTGTGGTTACTGCTGCCTAAAACAAGTCTACAGAAAGAACACGCCCTGAATTTGTTGAAATGATCCCAAGTTCAAGAATTATCAAGTAAACACTCTTTTTTACTGGAAATCGTTAATGTTGAAAGTATTTCAGTTAAAGCTTTTCACATAACATTTCTCCTTCGTTTTTTCATAGTCAAATTACATCAATCATATGTAGGTTATCAATATTAGATAACTGGAGACTTACTCAAAGCTAATGATAATAGCACACACTTGTTTCATTGAAACACAAAGTACGAAACAAACTTGACATACGTTCAACAGTGATGTTTCCCGATTTGCTAAAGATCTTTTGATTTTGTAAAACCTCTGAAATTTCCTGGATTTGCGTGAAAATATTTCGGCCACCATTTGGCTCTATATAAGAAGTTGACTTTGTTTGGTGGCTTCATTGATTTGTATTACATTGACAAAAATCTTATGGTTTACGAGCATCGTTCTACAAGTTAATTTATCACCATCTCAATGTGGGCAATATTTTGTGCTTCTGACCAGATGTGTCACTGCAAACCTCTGCTCAATACACTAAAGTCTACACTTGGCTCTCATAAAGCAAAAAAATGCGTATGCAGAATAATTTTGAAGCTCTTTACCTATGACGTTGATTGATTTAGAGTTTTGGAGAGTAATGTGACTATCCTTTGAAATCAGTTTTGATGCTGTGCCTGCCAAACTTGGTCTACAATGTCTTCAACCAAAGGGGATGTGACATTGAAAGTTTATCCTCTCTGCACGTTTTGCGTCCAACCAGAAGTTAACTTAAACCATGAATCTAGTATGAATGGACTTATAAATGGGCAAAGTTTTTGTTTTCCTTCAACAGAAAAAACATGAAATTGTGGTAATTTCTTGTGACTGGAATAGAAATTGTAGCAAAACGTCACTATGAATATATCGTATTCTATATTGCAAATTATGAGGTTTCTAATGTTTATTTGTTACTACGTTTGTCTCTTGCGGAAGTGCTCGATGCAAAACACAACTGTTCGGGAAAACTAGGTGCTTTCTTTGGTTCAAAAAGTTAACTTCCATTGTTCGATCTCATTGGATAAATCCAATTGCAGATATTGTGTTATCAATAATTATTTTAATATCAGTCATCATACCGAGAAAAATTATAGTTCTGCACTGTCAATGAGTCATAGTGCTGTACCAGAGTTGTGAAAACTCACGATTTTCATGACTCAAATCAAATCATCTGAATTTTCCTTCAAATCAAATTTTTACAAGTGAGTAAAAAAGTCAAACTACGTCAAGTCATGCGTTGTTCCAAATAAATAAAAGTATTTAGAGCGTCCTTTGCAGCAAATTTTTCAAATCATCGCTGAAACTATTAGAAATAAAATGAAAACGAAACTTCAGCTTTTAATAGGCTGCTTGAACCAATTGACCCAAATTTAGATCACAATGTGTGGTTAGCTGGCCTCTAGAAAACAATATTCCAACTTCATTACTTTTGCAAACTTGCATTTTTCTTTGTACACTTTCGAGTGGTATACCGACATATATATATTATCATTTAAATTCCAAACTGATGCTTAGACTAGCCTAATGAATTAGCCAGTTCCATGCAATAGATAAAATGTACACCCAGTAAACAAAACAATCAACCACCATAGGTTATACCTTTCTAAAACTCTTTCATTGCCAAAAAAAAACTGTCATTGTGTTAGCCTATTGCTAATAGTACAAGCAATACTTGATAATTGATAAATAATAGCAAACACTGAGCATTAGTTTGTATATGTAACAAAGCAGTTATCATTATAGTACATCATCAACTAAGGCATTTCCCACTGCTGATAAGTAAATAACCTGGTTCGCCATTCATAAACACTTTCAGCTCACCACATTCACGTCAAAAAAGAAAGTAGTGAACTGATAATTCAACTTTTGCTGATGAAAACTTATACATAAAAGAAAAGGCAGCATAGTTTTCCATGATCCTTGATTACTATAGGCTAATAATTAGGTAGCTTCATTTCTTTTCACTGCATTTATTTATTTGCTACAATCAGGGTTGGGAATTTCTGGTTGTTAAACTAGGGATTAAATCGCTTTCGCTAATGCTGTTACAAACTAGGGAATAGGGCTTTTCGCTGGTGACAATGCCAAGTTATTTCAAACTAGGGGATACCATCATTTCCACTGATGAAACCGCTGATAACATTTTCAAGTTTTTGATAACTTTGTATATAATCTCATAACAATGAAGACCAAAATAAACACGAACCATGTTTTATTACATGGCAAACAGGATATGAAAAGTTGGCTAAAAACATATAAATAAACCTTCAATTACAGGTTATTAATGGCAGAGCAGATTGGATCAACACAACAGTAGTCTATTTATTTATTAAGGTGTCAGTGATTCATCTAGCAGCAGTAATGCTTCAAAGTTTTATGCATATATGTAATGTACATATGCCTTTGTGATATAATAAACTGGCAGACAAATGCAACACTTCCAGATGACTAACATTTTTGCATGCATGAGTGATTAGGCCCCATTAGGCATTGTTGGTAGATAAATCAGCAACTTGCTTCAGCGATTACTAGTACTTAGATTAGGCTATTCACTGAACGTCAAACAAGAAAAAATCAAACAAGGGGATGTGCAGATGCATGACTAGCGATTAGCGTTGACAAACCGCTATTCCCAACCCTGGCTACAATTGAACACTATGATTCATGGCAATCTCAAGTCAATTACAAGCATTAAAAAAGCTGCAAACATTATCACTGTTTTTTTTGATGATTTGCTAGATTTTTTGCAAATATTTGGTCAAATCCTGTGGAAAGAACAAATCAAATAACGTTGAAAGTAACCAAATCACCAGTAGTTGTATCAAATATTTGAGTCACCAAAACCAAATATTTGAATCACGGTGATTTGGTCACAGCTCTCTGTGCCATACTATCGATGAGTCATAGCATACAGCACTATGACCCGTATAGCCTAAGTTTTCGGGCAACATTTGAGGTATATGTATGGATGAAATATAATATATATTACATTTCATCCATGGGTATACTGTATGTGTATTTTGCTTGGAATGTGTTGTGCGTTTTTTTATTGGGAGTTGTATTCCCCATTGTTATCTTGGCAACTTTGAAATGGATTTCTTTGGATGATTGGTTTATTGGGCGAGTTTTTGTGTTGGTTTGTTGCACACATGGATGAAATATACCAGGATTGCCAGAAACCCGAACGGGGTGTAGCCAATTTTGGCCAATGGGAAGTCATCCATGGCGCCCAAATTGAATTGGTTGTTCGGAGCGGAAACATGAAGTACTATAGCAGCTTGCAAAATAATCGTAAATATTTCTATCAAGGCGATGTTCTGACTTTTTAGCTAGGGATCGGAAGCTGCGTAAAATCAATAAATTGTTAAACAAGTTTGCCACATACCAAAGATTACATATATGTCATCGTTGGCATATACAATTTTGGGGGTACGGACCATTCGAAACTGACGTTTCGAAAATGGACACTTTGAAACTCTTTGGGGATGGGGGTATGGGATTTGGGGTTGGGGGGGTCAGGTTTAAGAGTTTCGAACAGTTCATTTTCGAAACGTCAGTTTCGAATCATGGCGGAATCACAATTTTGTTCTCAGAGAGGATATGGTATTGTAAGTAACAATACTTGAATCGTCAAAACTAACGCAGTAGGCCCACGGCGTGAAATGAATGTGTAAAAATTAATAAGAAAACGATATTGATTACGAGATCCAAGTGGTCTTGAGAATTTCGGAGCAGTATGGCGGTTACCACAAACGGCTACATTTGGCTCGTCACAAAATTTCTATTACGCAGCCGCAGCTGGCAATCCTGGTATATTTCATCCATGGTTACACAGCTTCGGCGACCAAATCAACGATTATATATATAGAATCGTTGACCAAATGGTCGCCGGGGCAAAGATTGTAGTAAAAATTCATTACCCTCTTTGGCCCATAGCTTGATCAGCCATGTTTTGCTTTGAACTTTTTATCAGACCTCAGTTTATTTTTGGCTTTTCTTATTAATGATATTATTATCAGTTAATAATTATTTTGGAACTATTACCAACAAAGACAGGTTTAAAAATTACAAAAGTTATTATTATTTTGTATAATATTATTTTCACCATAATAATTATTAATTATTCTCAGGAGTTACTGTTGATCAGATTATCCTTATCCCATTATTTGTTTATGTTTTACTTTGTATTCCCCATACAATACAAATAATTTTTTTTTGCTTTGTGATTCTTCATATCCATTACCAACAATAACTCCTGACCATATAAATTATAATAATTATTATTATGGGTGTGAATAACAATAAATAAATATTATACAAAAAGTAATCTATTAAATACGTTGTTGTTTTAAAAACCTTTCTACTGTATTTTTGTTCAGTAGAGTAAGTAAATGAGGCAGCCAGAAAACCTATTTGATTTTATTTCTGGTCCAACAAAACTTTGAAACAACTTGATAAGGTTTCCTCGAAAATATTTTGATGATAAAGGTTTTCCACACTAATAACTTTTTTTCACATGGTAATCGTGGGACACTCCAGGCCGGAACCCAAAGCAGCTGTATTTTTAGCACACAATAATTTCAGCCATGGAAATATTTCATCCATGCATGGGATTCACCAAATACCCCTACTATGGCTGCCATTCACACCTCTTTCATTAATTTATGTGTGCTGAGGTAAAGTCCATAGACATCGCAAACGATATTATCGCTACGGAAATTGTCAAGCTCTATATTAGACCTTAACAATAACAATTTTTTAAGTCTTCAAACCTGTCTTTGTTGGTGCTGGCTACAAAACTAATTAATAACTGATAATAATAATAATAAATATCATTAATAAGAAAAGCCGAAAATAAACCGAGGTCTAATAAAAAGTTCAAACCAAAACATAGCTGATCACGCTATGGGCCAACGATGGTAGTTAATTTTTACTACAATCTTTGGTACGGCGACCGTTTGGTCGCCGAAGCTGTCCCTTTAACTTAGGCCAACAAACCAGCAGAAAAAACCCCGCCCACTGAACCAATCATCCAATGAAATCCATTCACAGGCCACCATCATCACGCAGGAACATACAACTCCCAATCAATAACACAACATATTGACAGCAAAATAAACAGATATTGCCTCAAATGTTGGCCTAAAGCCTTGAGCACACTATAGCGTTTTTACATGCGTTTGTCAAGCGCGACCAGTGAAGCGTTACTAACGCACTGACGCAATAGGCCTACGCTTCGCATCCACTACAGATGGGTTGGTTGCGTATGCGCTGTAATCCCATTGGTCAAATGTAAAATGTCAATGACCGAAAAATGTAAACAAACCAGCAGATGAGGTTGAGAATCAGTATCATTGCCTGCCACTGTCAATACAATAACAGTCATGAATCCAAACAATGCCAATACAAAACTTGAAACTTGTGAATGTAATGAAGAAGTATTGATAAATCTAGTAAGAGAAAAAGATTACCTCTACAATATAAGATCTACAAACTATAAAAATGAAGTCATGAAGAACAACTGTTGGCAAGAGATTGGCAGTCATCTCCTTGACAACAAAAGTGACTGTGGTAAGTGAGAAATGTGTTTTTAAAGCAAGTAAACCCATGGCAAAGATTCTTTGGAATCAATCAAACTAAAATATTTTATAAGGTACCAAAACGTAATTTTTTATGGTAGCATATGTGGTTAAAAAGAAGTGGAAATATCTCAGAGACACCTTCGTCCGAAAAAGAACTGAGTATGCTAAAAAGAACCATTCTGGAGCTGGTGCCAACCCAACACCAAGCTGGAGGCACTGGAACCAAATGCAGGGGATAGTTCCATATTTAGCCAGAACCAATACCACAAGCAACCTTGTAGTGACCCCGAAGCCATCAATGTCCAGTCTAGACAAGGAAGATCTTGCCGATGTGCAAGATGATGCACCAATTCTAATAACAGACAGCCCACCAACCCCATAACACTTGATCTAATCAAAAAAGAGAATCTTACACCAACTGAACCACAGAAAAAAGGCCAACGCTTATCGAATATTGTACCCACAAAATCTGATGAATTTGAAGCACTTTTAGTAAAAGAGCTTGCATCATGTAGCAAGGAGGAAGATGAATGCTCTAGGATTGGTAGGGAGGTGTCCCAGGATCTGCGTACAATAACTGACCCATTCTAACGTGCAATTACTATAAGAGCCATTAGAAATGTTATATTTAATGCTAGATTTTCATCAGAAGAAATTTTTCACTCAACTAAAAAAAGTGTAGACAACTCCAACTCTTCTGTCACATACACTGAACTGTAAATAGGAGTTGATGTGTAGCCCAAACAGTGGCAATAAAAAAAGTTTATTATATATTGTAATGCAATTCTATGTAAGCTAAAAATGAATTGTAATCATAATGTAAATAAAATCAGTTAGTTTGTTCGGCGAACCCAAACATCTTGCCATGCAACTGCTCCAGGGCCGTTAACATACACAACTAAATTCCACACGGCCTCAAACTCTTCAGAAATTCTTTTCCACTCTTCCTTGCTGTTTGGTGTCTTCAAGTGAACACGCCTCCCAAATTCCCATAAAGCATTGCATGTTTAAAATACAATTGCTCTCACTGTTGAGCATCCTAATCTAAATAACAACGCTAAAGTTTTAAATGAGTCACCTATGGCCAAATAATACAATTTAACTCCCAATCTTTGCTCTGGTGAAATGGCACTTCTAAAGAAGGTATCTCGCTTTTTGATAGAATCAACTATGTAACCTAAAAGCTCACTAAATGTTTCTACATCCATCCTAAATGCTTCTCTATGTCTTTGTGGAAATTTTTCTCTCATCAAAGCTATGCATGTGCTCCATGCTCCTTGCGTAGGTCAGGTATGATTGAGAGGATGCACCCAATATCTTCTTTTTTTCTGTTGTTGATCATTATTTTTTATTATCCTCCATTCTTTTCCAGTACAAATAGCCTAAAGCAACTAACTTTAATCTATTTCTATCACAGTCAAGCTTGGAGTGAGTTGGCATGATGTTTAAATGGTGCTACTAAATATTTAGTTTAAAAAAAACAAGTTTGTCTAACATTAAAAGTATATATTCAATAGGTATAATGGGTTATTTACAACAATCACTCCAGTAACTAGTGATTTCCTGTAACCTCAGCGCAGGCCAGATCGTCGACTGTGATTGGCTTATTACTAATACTAGCGCAGGCCAACACTTTGTACTAGCGCAATAGTGTGCTCACATCTGGTAAGCGCTAATGCTTCACGCTTGACGTGGCGCAACTGAAAAACGGTATAGTGTGCTCAAGGCTTAAAACTTAGGCTAGGTATAGGGGGGGTTGCTTTCACAGCTACTTGAAATCCTTGTGGCTGAATCTCCTAGGAGCTGCGAGTTGATGCCGGAAACGGCCCTTCGCAGTATACGACGTAAATCTAGGAACCAAAAGTTATCGAGCCCATTCCAAGCTTTTTAAAAATCGCTCAGCTTTCTTTTACCCCGGCTACTATTTGAAGTTGCACGCAAATTGAGTTGAAATTTGAGAAACTCGCAATACAGCGTGATCATGTCAATTAAAGTTATACATACACAAACAACCAAACTAACGTATTTTTTTGTGAAGCTCACTCAAACCTGGTAAATGATGATGATAAATAAATGCAGCTGCAGCAAAAACACCAGTCCACTGCCACACACAACACACTACTACTAACTAAAAAACCTGCTTATTATTATTATTATTAAATAAATTATAATTATTTATTACTATTATTATTATTAAATTATATTATTATTATTATTAATAATAATTATTGTTATCAATTAAGTTAATTGATTATTATTATTGATTATCATTATCAAACTTATTATTATTAATATTATTTTTGGTTGTTAATAATAATAGTTACTAGTAGTTGTAGTATTAATAGTTATTACATTATTATTATAATTATTATTGTTACTTAACTTATTACTACTGTCCATCACGATGCGAAAGAAGAATGTTTTATTATTATTCTATTATTAATTAATTGTTCCACTGCCCTTATATCAGAACTAGGGTGGGAGCATCTCCTGGAGAGAAGAGAGGGAGGAAGACTGGGTTTCTTCCGGGCGATGCACTTCGGGGAGGTCGCGACCAGTGTTGAGGACTTCCTCGACAGGCACATCCCAACTTTCGGCTACTCAGGACGCCATGACCAGCAGTACACGATCCCCCTACTGCAACTCGAAATCACACCAAAAGAGCCTCTTCGTTGCTACAGCTAAAGTAGTCTGGAATTCCTTGCCCTCAGTAGCTCACTGCTACATAGTCCCCCGGTGGCTGGCTAGGTCCCATGACTGGCAATCCCATGATTTCCCGTTGACTACACTGGACTGATTACCGACAGACGGCTTGCCACATTGCCGGGACCTTCAGCATTGAAGTTGGCGATCATCCTAGAAGTAAGAAGTAAGTTGTTGTTATTATTATTAAAAATTATCACAATTTAATATTAAAATAATAATTATTGTTGTTACTAATTAGCTAGCACAAAAAATGTTTAAGCTTTTAAAAATAGCACCAGAGTGTGTAGCAGCTAAGCATGACATTGTCTTGGCACCAGAATGCTACCCAAATTTTCAGTGTAGCATTATTATTTTAATTTTAAACCACAAAAATCAATTTTAAAAAACCTTACAGGACAATTTTTTTTTAATTCCATGTAGTTTTGAAAGGCACGCGGATCAGTCGAGCGTGACGCTATATAACAAAGCGTATGGGCCTTGTTTAGTTGTTGTGTATTACGAATAATAATAATTGAAATAATCTGTCACAGAAATATTATTTATTATTATACTTACATATTTTACAGAACAATATAGAGATCAAGAAAAGTGCATTAACATGATAATTGTAAATCGTATCGTTATTTTGAACTGTTTATTTGAACTGACTTTACTCTCTAGCAATGTAGGTAATATAATAAAGCATATAAACCCTGGCAATAGCATAGTAATTATATGTACTGACAATACAAACAACAAAATTACATTTAGCAACACTTCCACTTAATTTTGATTTAGTACAGATTCAACACATCCTCTGACACTACCCTGACGCTGCTGCACTATGCCCATCGCCGCTTTCATTTTTTCGTATTGTTGCTTAGACAAAGGCTTAGTCATAGTGTCCGCGCTACCATCTGCGCTGTAGGACAGTATTAAATGTCAGTTTCTCTATTTTCTTTTGCCTCTCGCACATAATGAAACTTTACATCTATGTGCTTAGTACGAGCACGAGCAACTGGATTTGAAGACATAACAATTGGTCCCCGATTGTCCTGAAAAATAGTTGCTGGTTTTTTATCACTACTGCCACATTTAGGTTGTACATTTTTTTATAGCCTTTTGAACCAAACAGCTTCCTGAGTAGCAGAGTATAGTGCTATATACTCTGCCTCAGTGGTAGATGAGGCCACCACAGGTTGTTTTTTTCTTAACCAAGTAATTGCTCCTCCAGCTAACATTAACACTTTTCTAGATGTAGAATGTCGATCGTCAGTGTCACCAGCATAGCCAGCATCGGAAAAACTCAACATTTTACTACCAGTTGACTTATTGTACTGTAGTTTATGGTTAATTGTTCCTTTCAGATAGCGAAATATTCTCTTTACTGCGATCAGGTGTGAACCGTTTGGATTTGAGTTGAATCTTGTGACTACTAGCAGCTTGAGCTATGTCTGGTCTTGTTCCTAATGTTACGTACAGCAGACTTCCTGTCATTGACTTATATAGTTTGGTATCTACTTCTTTGCTAATTCCATCATTTTTACACGATGTCACATTAGTATCTTCGGGTGTTGACACAGTGTAGGGCTTGCCTAGTTTGTACTTGTTGATTATTTGTTGTATATATTGTTTTTGATGCATTTCCAGTATACCATCTTTCTTGGTGATTTTTATGCCAATACAGTAATGTATGTCACCTATGTCTTTCCTTGTGGATCTTGCCTTGAAGCTCTCTTTTAGCTGAGACATATCCTCTTCGGTTTTGCTCACTAATATCAAGTCATCCACATATACAGCAACTATGGCTTCCGTGATTTTGTTCGTTTATACACACAAATCTGCTTCACTATTTGAATCCAATTTCTTCAACGAACGTGTTCGATGTATGATTCAAGCATCGAGGAGATTGCTTTAGCCCGTACAGTGACCTCTTAAGCTTGCAGACCATGTTCTCCTTACCTGGCTGCTCGAATCCTTCCGACTGAACCATATATGCATCTTCATTCAATGCTCCATTCAGAAACGCTGTTTCTACATCCATCTGATGCACAAACCAGTCATTCTCAACAGCATTAGCAGGGATAGCTCGTATTGAGGAGTAACGTACTAATGGCTCAAATGTTTCATCATAGTCTACTCCTTGTCTCTGAGCATAACCGTTAGCTACCAGTCGTGCATTAAATCACTCAACTGTGTTCCATCGCTAGAGTGTTTGACTTTAAACATCCATTTGCTACCAATAACTTTTTCACCGTTCGGTAATTTCACTAGGTTCCATGTGTTATTGGTCACTAATGATTGAAACTCCTTAACTGCTGCCGCTTTCCACTGAGTTGCATGTTTACTGTTACAGGCTTCCGCAAAGCTGTTAGGTTCTTTGATATCACTGGCAATAGGGGCTGTATATCTCTCACCGCTCTCTGAAGCTACCGCGGTAACAAACTCGTCAATATTATATAGAACTGGAGGGCGCCTTTCACGGACTGAGTAGCGGTTTTGGTCATGTGCAGCAGCGTAACGTGCGTCAGGATTTATGTCAGATAGGTCCGAAATTTACAATAACTGTCTGATCTTTATCAACAGGTTTACTGCAACAGATATCAGCACATTGAAAATCAGTTTCATTGAACACAACATCCCGACTTGTAAAAAATATATTTCTACTTTCATCTAACAGTCTATAGCTTTTTGACTGTTTACTATAACCTAACAACTTGGCTTTGATAGCTTTGCTGTCCAACTTTTGTCTTAGATTGCTAGCAACATGAGCATATCCAACACAGCCAAATACTCACAAATTTTTAACATTAGATTTTGTAGTTGTTACTCATTTATGTGGCCTAAACGTTGATGCCACAGATGAGTGTTGTTGTTGGCCATACAAGCTGCATGGCTTTCATTAGTATTAACGGAAGATGGTGTGCAGCTCAGTACATAAAGTTTGTTTTCTGCATAACCCACGCTGCGCAACTGTCCATCACGACAATATATCCAACATCTGTTATTTCCAAACTTGACAGTGCTACCCTTATCGACTGATGCACGGACTGAAAACAGATTGCATGCAAGATTTGGTACAAAACACACTTGTTATCGTAACAGGCTTTGGATTGCTAACTTTAAACATCATTTGCAGATGAATATCTCCATATCCCACTGCTTTCACTGCTCTGCCATCTCCCAGCTTTACCAATTCTGGCTGCTCAAACTCCTTCTGATTAGTAATATGTGACGATGCTCCAGAGTCTATTAACCACTGTCTATTGTTGTCCAAAGATGTTGTATTGGCTGTGAATAACCATTCAGTATTCTCTGGGTTGTATTGGTTAGTGTCTCCACTTGCGCTTTAGCTGCATTGGCTCTATGGTTACTCCTACATTTCACAGTTTGTCGAGGACATTGTAACTTCAGGTGTGACGGAGAGTTGCACACGAAGCATCTACGCTGTCTCACTCCACTGTTCTCACGTTGATAACTTTGTGTGCTTACTAGTGCTGGGCCGATATTGATGAGCTCTCTCGGCTTAGGTACCTTTGCCTTAGTGTGCGATATTGCAGGTTTCGGTTTTCCGGTATTACAATTCCAGTACCTGTTTCTGAAGGCCGGTACCTGCACTGTCCGGTATCGCATAGTCGGTATTGCCGGTATTGGATTGTCGGTATAAGGTTTTCACTAGGATTCAGTGATCAAATGACACATTACTTGCGTTGCTATTTCTGATTCCATTTCGATATCACAAAATCTGGTTGATTTGCATACTCTGAACCTGTGATCTAATAGCTATTCATTTATTTGCTTGTTAGTTACTACTGTACTGTTTAGTTTGTTCCGTTGTTACTCTGGCTGGGAACACCACACACATGTATCAACATAATGACATCCATTACTAACAATACCAGCACAGGAACCAAATGGAGTACAACAACAATTTGAATTTATAATGGGAAATATTATTTGCCAATGCTAAAATATTCCTGCATGTTTGCATGTATTATACATTATTGTAATTGTACAATACGACAACATTATGCATATTTTAAAAGAATTTATCAATCATATTTTGCATTTCAATATCAAATACACACAACACAACAATACTTATACTGCTCAAGCCATTAGTTTGACAAATTGATTTGTTTGAGGTTTGCAGCCAAAAAACACAGTTCATATTATTATTATTTATTATATTATTATTAATTTTTATTATTAATAAATTATAATGCTTGCTGACAATGACTGATATTAATTGTAATCACTCCGCTGCACTTGTGTAAAGGAGCCATGTTGCATAGCCTTCAGACCTGTGCAATCTTACAATAACTTTTACCAACGGAGAGCAGAAGCAAGCAACCAGTATCAATTCTTTACAAATCACAGGCTACAACAAATGTAATCTGGATCATGAACAACAAGAAAAATGTTTTATGCAGCGAAATAGCCTAGGATCTGTATGTATGATGAACTGTATATAAATTAAGGGCGCCACGTATTGCCTCACATACATCATCAGATTCAACTTTTTGATGGTTGGTTGTCTAGTTTGCAAAGTTACCTTGACCGATGTAGCAGATGGGAGAACAAAATCGTGTGATGAAATGAAACTAATAATAAATAACCAAGTATGATCTAATTTGAATATCATGACTGGTCTTTTGGTTGTTTGTTTGATCTCTCTGTTCAAACCAACTGGTGTGTGATATTTTATGCTTACTTATAATAAAATTATCATGTGACAGTAAGATTTATTAAATGTTTCTAGGTCCAATCAGTATCATTATTATCTTGTTCTGCAACCATGCTAATACCGTAACCGACCGATATTGACAAACCGGAAACAACGAGGTACCGGACCGGAAATATGATTACCGAAAGTACAAAGGTACCGAAGTAATAATATCCTGCAGTGCCGGTAAAGCCGGTATTACCAATATCGGCCCAGCACTAGTGCTTACCATACCAGCGTTATCCTTCGTTTCCTTTTGAGGCGCAGTGATGTCATTTAGTTTTTGTTCCTAATTTAGCAGTGCTTGCTGAACAAAACTTAAACTCAGATCATCTACACGGGCTTCCAATGTTGTCACTGTAGTGAGAATTAATATCCGGTAAACTTTCCAAAATGGTTACTACCTGATCCTCAATTTCAATGGGGGAGCCAATAGCATCTAACTTATCTGTCATTTCGTTCATTCTCTTGAGGTAGTCTGTCATAGATGTACCTTCTAGCATCTGAGTTCGAAAGTATTGTTTCTTGAGGAACAGTTTGTTTGCTAAATTATCACGGTCAAAGTGCTGACATAAAGTATTCCACACATCCTTTGGTGTCTCATTAGAAGTTATTAGATAAAAATGAGATGTGCTAATGGTCATGACAATCGAAGCAAATGCTCTCTGTGACTCATTTGGAAATGGCTCTCCAGTAAATTTATGTTTTGTCTGCAC
Organism: Cryptosula pallasiana; assembly: GCA_945261195.1. Classification (NCBI taxonomy): domain Eukaryota; kingdom Metazoa; phylum Bryozoa; class Gymnolaemata; order Cheilostomatida; family Cryptosulidae; genus Cryptosula; species Cryptosula pallasiana. The sequence goes on along the minus strand of OX183130.1, from coordinate 7,750,975 downwards.
AATGTAATTGCTCTATGATGAAAGGTATACCACTATGTCTGCAAAGTAGCAGAAAATTTAAATGACATATACTGAAATTCTAAAGACCCATGGCGCAATAACAATTTGTCGATTTACAGTGCATTGTCAAACAATTTTTTTGCCTCCACAGCTATGTAGGCAGTGCAATAATTGACTAAACCAAAGCAGAATATTGTTTTCTTTTTATATCTTTTTGAATTTGTTTTTAGCTGGCTCTGAATTATTGAAGAATTACTCAAGCAAGAATATTTGAAAAAAATCAAAAACCTTGTGGGACAAAATTAAATACAGATGCTTTGTCTTAATAGGGGGCTTCCTGCACATGAAGCTGTCTTCGGAATCTTCGAACTTAACAACTCAATCTTCAATTCTTCAGTCTTAAGCAATGAAAAATTCTCTAGTCTAATCGCTGTAAAAACTTACAATAAGGATTGGTATATTTTGGTGTTATATGACAGCTCAAAACGAAAATTGAAAAAAATAACTGCGAAGTAACGGTAAAAGTTAGGCAATGTTGAAGCAAAGGCTTGCGTTATTGTGATATTAATATTATTGTGATTTTGATCTGCCAAGTTTATTCGCAAGGGAATGTGGAAAAAAATAGGTCAAAAGCTTTTCACTGCAGTGCGTTCAGATGTTGTGGCATTAAATTATCCAGCACACGTAATGTAATGCCTCTAAATTCAAGCGCATCGCAGTAAAAAGCTCTTAAAGTAGGAGGGGGAGGATAAAGCGGAAACAGGTCTGACGTTGCAAAAACCCTTGTGGGTTTAAAAATACTTATCAATATGTTTTCGGAGGGTTTTAGGTTCCAACCTGAGAATGTTTCCTAATTGTGGACCATACATGTCATGTCCTTTGATTTCTCAGGGATACAGATGATTTTCAAATACTAATTTTCTCTACTCCTGAAAACTGCTTGAAAACCCCTGTAATTTGAATCTCCTCCTTGAAACCTCCTGCAAACTTTACTAGTATTTTTATATTGAGCAAAGAGTAGACTTTCAGCTGGCTCAGTATGGACATAGTTTTTACACTATCCTTCTACATAATAGCTTTAATTTGTTCGACATGTAGGTTTTGTCCGCATACCAAATTTAAGTTACATTTACCTCAGCGGTAGCTGTTGGATTTCTGAACTAATAAACAGACTAAATTATTGACTTGAGGTCTACACAATCACCTTATATTTCTATACTCTCAAACCTAGTGGTTACGATCTGAAGCAAGAATTCCAATATTTTATTTCCTTTTTTTCAAGCCAACACTTCAGGTATGTTGTCTACTATAATCCTTTTATAAGCTACAACTTCATTACATACAATGCAAAACTAATCACCAACACCTAGACTTTCAAGGTCCTAGTTAACCAAAATTTAAATGGCTTACAACTGGCTTTGCAAGGCGCACTTAGTCTATAGAGTTGTTCTGTCATCAAGCATTGTGAAACTGTGGGGAAAACTCACTTGCACCAACAGAAGTGCAAGAGGTTTGTAGAGATCTATGGAGGTCTATGACAACGCTGTCGATATACGGAGATATCTGCAAGCCGCAGTTCCATTATGATATTATAGAGTATATTCCAACAAATGTTTTGTACTATTTTAATTAGGTTTTCAATTTAAAATGACCTTCTAAAAATCTTAATTATTATTACTTGGTGTTTTTTTAATTTTTTTCTTGGAAAGATAGCCAGTATTTCAGATTTAATTATTCTTGGTCGCCAGTGCAAAGACTAGTATGCATTAACTATCCTCTTTGGCCTATAGCTTGATCGGCTGTTTTGCTTTCAAATTTTTATTAGACAGTTTATTTTCGGCTCCTTTTGTTATTGATAATTATTTGCACCATTTGGTCGCTGAAGCAATCCCTTCAACTTAGGCCAACAAACCCAACACAAAAAACCCTTCCCACTGAATCAATCATTGAATGAGATCTGTTCAAAATTTGCTAAAATATCATAGGGGCATGTAAAGCTGTAAGGCCCTGGTACTCGCTAATATACTAATTATACATCGATGCGTGCATGTTTATGTGACAATACCATATTATTCACTTCATTTATCTCCCTTAGTCAAACACCCATTGCCAAACGCACAGCTGCTGAGCAATATTGGAAGTTGCCTCCCCTTAGCCTATGCTTATGTTTATACAACTGACTAGAATGGATAAACAGCTATCCTCCACCAAGCTCTATCATATTGAGGCAGTCATACAAGGGAAATGCTATCAAAAATTGAATAAAAAAATGTATTTTTTAAGTCAAGTGTTATTTCTTTACAATGTAATGATCACTACATTTAAAATGTCGTATGAGTTTCTTATTTGTATATAACCTCTCTCCAAAAAATAGCTGTGTGATTAGTTAAACGGCGTTATCTCATTATTGAGCTATTTGCTGTTTGCTATCAACCGTCATAAAAAACAGCTTAGATATGGTTTCGGCTCCCATGTGGATGACGTTTTTTTCGAACTGTGACAATAATAACATTGAAATTTTTATTGTGCCAGTACACTCCGAGCTTGGCATCAATATGTTTACCTGATTGAAAATATAGTGCTGTAATTGATCTAAGTTGTAGTGTAGTATATGATTTGCTTCTACTGTTTGTTATTTTATCTGACGGTGACACACTACACATTGATAGAGGAGGTATTGCTCCGCAGGTTGGGGGTGTCACTGTTGATACTGCTCCTTACAATCTTTATTTAATTGACTTGAAATGCTCTTTGAATAATGGGGATAGTGATGGTCTTTAACAATCGCTTCAATTACCGAAAACAGTTTTTCGCTAGATAGAATTATATACCAGTGTATGCTTCATATTTGTTATTTAATTTGTTCGTAAATCCTTTTTTATTTGTGTAAAATGCATCCAGAAGAAAGAAAACATTTCATCAGTGGAAATATAAAAATAACATTTCAAAAGGGTTAAATTAGCAATTGGAACTATTAAAAAAGTGACAATATTTTCTGCGTTTTTAAAAAATGAAAACACATATCCCTAGATATCATAACCATAGACTTTGAAATTTATCAATATTTGTGTAATTGTAACGTAAAAGCCAAAGATGGTAGTTTATGTAAACTACACTCTCTGTCATCTTAAAAATAAATGTCACCCATGGGCTCGGGTATGTTTCTTTGCCAGTATTTGTTCCGGGCGGCCCACTTAAGAACTGCCATCGGTCCTCAGCCTTTTTTCATTTTTAGCCACTAGAATCAATTACCATGAACCTCTAGCGGTTCCTGGTGTATGTACACTTATCGTCAGTATTCCTGTCGTAACAGTGCCCACAATCTTGTGGTTTTCTGGCAGTTTTTACTACTGAAAGATGACAACTCCTAGTTCACAAATCATGGGTCATAGAAGACGACTAATGCTAAAACTAGCTACTTTTCATAATGGAGTACTTTCTGCAGCTAGCAAATTATTTTGTTTTTGTCTCTGATTTCGATTTATTAGTAAACTTTAAAGTTTTTTCATTTTCTGTACTAATGATGCCTGAGCAAGAAAACGGATTTGTAGCTACTTTGATTTTAGCTGACATCAGATTGTTTGTCAACTTGGACAAACCTTGTTGCTTTGCCCATTGGCAACAAGTATTGTGACTACTGGATTCAGAAGTTATTTGGTTTTACAAACTCAAATATTTTATTTTGATCAACTTCAATGTCCGCATTTAGTTTTATCTGGTAGGTCATTTAGAGATGTATCAAACTGTTTAGAGATTATGAGATGTAGTTTTAAGCTGCACCCGCAACAAAATGTTTTTTGCAGTCATGTCTTGGCCAGCTTGTAGTGTGTGAATGCGTTACCGGTTGGTTGGAAGCCTCATGAAGTAATCTATCCAATGAGTTAATAGTATGCATGTGTCAGGTTGTCACACGATCAATAAACAAGCGGCAAAATTGCTGTAATTTTAATTTGGAATGTTTATGTGTTGATGAACACCTTCATTTGCATCAGCAGTAACAGCTGCAACCTATTAAATGTTTATTAAACAGCGTAATAGCAGACCTCATTGTCTTAGTTATGAGCTGTTGTCTACTAACCATTTCTTTTTATTAGCTGCCAAGTAAATGCACCGAACACTGCTCTGTACTTTTGTATTACTACGAACTGATCAGTTATTTTGCGGCAGCTCTCCTTACCTCTCTACGTATGAATGCTGTTGCACTCGCTACAATATTCAGAGATGCCACAGTTACTAGGCTGGTCTGAATGTTCTGTTTTAAATTGGTAATATTTGTAAACATCTCGTGGCTTGGATATATAATTATACCGTTTCACATCGAGACAAAGTTCTTGGATGTGGTCAACAATTTTTATTTGGAAATATTATTGGTATCAATCAACCTTAAAGAATGACTCCGGCCATTTCTATATTTATCTGATATGTCATTGATATGTCCTTATGGGGTGCTTCAAATACCAACTTTGTCAAAATTCAATTTATTTCTATGTTTTCTTAACAAAATTAATAACAAGCATGTTGTGAGTGTTGTCTCCCCTTCAAAGTCTTTTGGGAAAACCTCTGACGTACGCGAGTGTTTTAGCGAACGCTAAACTTTTGTTTAGATCGCCGAAACAGTACAAGTGGCCTGGCTCATTGATTGGTATAACTAGTAGCGATACGGCAGGGTTAGTAGTAAAAACAAAAGTTTAGCGTCGCTAAAACACTTGCGTACATCATAAGTTTTCCCAAAAGATTTCGAAGGGGAGACAACACTCACAACATGCTTGTTATTAATGTTGTTAAGAAAACATAGAAATAAATTAAATTTTGACAAATTTGCTACTTGAAGCACCTCATAAGGACATATCAATGACATATCAGATAAATATGGAAGTGGCCGGAACCATTCTTTAATTGTTCATGTTTGAAATTGTTAACCAGTTACATCAACATTTCCATTAATATTGGCTTCATTAATCAAATTATTATTTTTCTAATTTTAGACACGGAACATGGATGTAGTTGTGGTGGGCAGTTGCAACGTTGATCTTATCAGGTAAAATTTAGAATTATCATCTCTCCTGTTCTGTAGTATCTTCATGCGAATAATTGTTGTACGCCAATGTTACTTAATACACATTGTACGTTTTGTTAGTGGTAATTGTTTGCTTCTCGTATGTGTATATCTATCTTTGATTTTAGCTACATTCCCAAACTGCCACAGAAAGGAGAGACCATTCATGGCTCCAAGTTCAAAATGGGGTTTGGAGGAAAGGGTGCTAATCAATGCGTCGCTGCTGCCAAACTTGGAGCAAAAACTGCAATGGTTGCCAAGGTACATCACTCGCTTACCGTAGAATTGTTGGTCTCCATTTTTGTTTTAACAACCAAACCGTTAACAGCTTTGTACATCTTTTTTTTATTTTCATCATTTGATGACGTTAGTAGAAAACGCGTAGTTAGTGTGATATATCGAAAAAAATTATAAAATGAAAGTAGTTTTTGATATTTCGACTTTATAAAATGTTATTAATAAAATAATGAGCAAAAAACGTTCAAACTATTTCCGGATTGTATCTATCAACATAATATGTTCATACCCTGTTATTACCAGATGTCATGATCAATAGTACCGATGTGTATGTATTACTCGTTGTTATGTATAGTTAAAAATGAAAGTAGAATTAAGATTAAGTCGGTGTTATGAAGTCAGTCGTTGCTATGAGAGGTCGTGTGATGATGTGCTGAAATACTGGATACCGAGCGATTGTAAAATGTCAAAAGTTGGTGCCTTGAGGTTTACTTCCACGATTAATTTTTCTGCACCCAACTTTGGTCTTGGATAGCCAATAGAAAATTTTATTGAAATTTATTCGTAGAAATAAGTTTTGATTTAATCTTTTCGAGGTTAAGATTTGTTTAAAAAACTTACTTGGAGTTGCCCTCTTGCCAGAAAAACAATTTTTATAGATGCAATCAGTGCTGAGCTCGATGCAATTTTTCCTCAAAGATGCAACAAGTGATATAGAGCTAGTTATAAACCAAGTTTTGAAAAGTTTGATTTGTACAGAAGTAGGGCCAACTAAATATTAGCACCGTGCAGAGACTTTTGTAATTGCAAAAATGACATGGTAACAAATTTTAAATTTTTTGAAACTGTTTTTCTAAAGTCGCCAATTTTTTCATGGCTAATGCAGTCACCATTATGTATGTGCCTTCACATGACATTGTTTTGTGATTAACATCAGACAAACTAATGAAATATTTTTTATCTAAAAACTAATTTATGTGATAGAAAAAGGAACATTGTCGAAAATATATTTTTGGAGATAATAAGTAAGTATGAAATACTTGCTATCTTCTTTAGGAAAAAATTGAAGTGTTAAATAAAATTGCGGGTTTTTAGAAATTAATTTAAAACTGGCATTTTTATGAAACTGATACAATTACTTGTTTAAAGTAATGCTAATGTAACATCGTTCTGTTGTAATATAAAATGTTACAATAGAACTGCTGCTAGCAGATAGTCCCCTTCTGTTGACGATGCAGTCATAGACATCTACTAACTTATTGCATTTCTGTTGTTGCAAGTAATTTTCTCAATAATTTTCTATTGCTCAATGAGAGAACAACTCTTAATCAAGAGTGCGTCTCGCAAAGCATGTTTCAGGCCCTTCAAGGAACAAAACATCATTTGAAATACAATTTAAAAATGTAGTAAAAAAGTAAAATGAAAAAGGGATGTGCTGTTTCCTTACTTTGACCATATTCTATTGTTTGATAAAAGAATCTTTTGATGCTTTGAGAGAAAAATAGTACCTGTATAATTAATGCTATATTACATAATGTTTACTGTATGATGTGCAGCAGATGCTTCATTCTCTTTTGTGCATGTTTGTGCAGGTGGGCAAGGACACCTATGGACAGTCGTTTATAGATGAGTTCAAGCGTCTACAGGTGACCACAGGTGCTCTGTCATATCACTTACATCTTGTGTATTTATTATGTCAAGCATTGTGCAATACCCAGCGTCTCTCTACTGACCACTACAGCGATATAATTTATGTCTATATCTAAATGTATCACTGTACAGACCACAGACATCAATTCTATAGCCATCCATCACAGGTTTGGTCACCTGCATCACCTGTTCACACACAGCCACCAGATGCCAATCTTGTTGTGGCGGTTTTGGAATTTCTTCATTTTATCTCATCAAATGTTCCCGCCTTTCATCATTCTTCTTACCTGATAGTGATTATGATATTACGTAATGCAATAGCCTATGGTTTAGGGTTTGTTATGTAATATCATTTACCGATGCTACCCTGGATCTGTAAATAACAAAATCCAATCTGGAGATAAACTGCGGATTTTATGTAACCCAAGTGTATGTAGTATTCACTGCCTCATCTATTCATTGCTCCAACTATTGTATTCGTGAAGAATCCTGCAATTTGGTGACAGATTTGTAAGAATTCATGCAATCAGGCTTGTTTGAATGCTTTCAGTTATCTTTATACATAGAGATATAAACATGTAATTAGCGCCAACTCTTTGTGTTCAGACCAGTTTATATTCCGTTAACCTACATGCATAATAGTTTATAATAATTGCAAAATTTTAGACAATTTAAAGAGTTTATTCTAATAAAATATACAAATTGCTCTTTTTTAAGAAAAACCATTTTTGATGTAATTTAAAAAAAAATGCTAGCCTCTGATTAAGATATATATACGATTTATTTCAAACTACTCTATATTAAATTAAGAATTTTTTCTTTGATAGTTGTCACGGTTTTCGGGGCTCCAACAGGCGTTTGTAGCTATCTGACTCGATTTATTGATTGTAGACGATTTTTATGATTAGAAAGTTTTATGGCAATGTTGCTTTCTCGTTTAGGCAGGGCATACAATTACACATTTAGGTTTTCTGCGCTGAAAGTATTTATTTTTTTCAATGTTTACAATTGCTTTGACGTCGGTCAACGATCTTGCCAAGCATGGAGCCGTTTCCTTGCTTATTTTTCTTTAGATCGACCTAATTGATAATTACATTTTTTATATCAGATGAACTCTATTATTAAACAATGAAAGAAACCAAATTCTAAGTCGTTAGCTCATAGATGCAACTGATATATGTGTCTATGCAACAACTGTTCGTTGATTTGTTGATGACCAGAATATTTTGAGCAGTAAATGATGAAATGTGGAGTTATCCTCTCAGTCCTTTAATAGCAATCTAACGCTCGGGCTCCATCCATACATACATACATTGATGCATATGTCAATGGGTTGTAGACTGGATCCTTTCCACAGACGAAGCGTCCACAGGAGTAGCCCCTTGTCTGGTGGGACAGAATGGGGAGAGCGCAATAGTAATAGTCAGTGGTGCCAACCTACTTCTTACGGCTGAGGAGGTGAACGCTGCCGAGGAGCTGATTAAGAGTGCAAAGGTTGTTATATGTCAGCTGGAGGTCACAGCAGAGGCCACCGCCGCAGCATTGGCCCTAGCTAAGAAACACGGAGGTGAGTAGCTACAACTTGCATTGGTTGGAGTTGTGTTCTCTTTTCTCTTGTTCAATTATATAAGGTAACGATGCTAGCAGACCTGCAACGGGTTCCATGCAAATCAGTAACATTATGTGGCATGTATCCCATTTGAAAAAAGTTTTACACCAAGTATGTCAGCTTATTTCATAGCTAGTTGTCATCTTTATGATAGCTGTATGTGTTTTGGCGGCAAACATGTATTAAGCTCGCACAGCTTATGTCTCCTGAGCACAGAACTCAAAACTAAAAGCGTACTCTACATTTGATTGCTGTAGTATTTAGTTTAGTGCTTATTTGTTTATTGAAAGTTCACTCATTTGGCTCTGTTGACACTCGAGTCAATTCAAAGTTATCTACTCTTGAAATGAATTCTGGGTAATAATCTGTTAAAATTATAGGAAGCACATCCAAAACTTCATGATTTGAAAACTTCATTGAATATTTATTCTGAATCAAAGTGGTTGTAGTCGGTAAATCGATCCTAAATTCACTTCATTGCTCAAAACTGAAGAAGAGAAAGTTTGACTTGAAAACTTTACAGACTGTTTGCAATATTGCTTACCTGCGACCGGCCTTTCAGCCAGAATATACAGTTCGGAGGGCGGAGTTTTATGTAAACTTTCATCTAGTATGAAGCATTCTAAAGTCGGTAGTTTTTATTTGGCTACACATACTATAATGATATGTATTGTTATGGAGACATCTGTGTGACATCTGTGTGACATCTGTGTGACATCTGTGTGACATCTGTGTGACATCTGTGTGACATCTGTGTGTCATCTGTGTGACATCTGTGTGACATCTGTGTGACATCTGTGTGTCATCTGTGTGACATCTGTGTGACATCTGTGTGACATCTGTGTGGCATCTGTGTGACATCTGTGTGTCATCTGTGTGACATATGTGTGACATCTGTGTGACATCTGTGTGTCATCTGTGTGTCATCTGTGTGACATGACAATTTCACTGCATTAAATGGCAATTCGATAACAAGTCGAAAATAAAGATTTATTTTAATAATAATTATAAATATCTTGATCATGTGCATTAATAGTAATATTATAAACGAGTTATCATGATGACAACATGAAATCAGATTCGTTCTGTTCAATAATAAAAAAGATTATGATATTTTTTTTATAAATGAATGTTTATTTAGAGATTTATATGTAGTTGTCTCCTCTCTTTCATCCAAACTCCAAATGAACTGCTTGTAAATAAACGTCACCGTTTTCAGCTTTATAACGCTTATATCAACCAAGGCAGCGGCATATTACATCTCGTTTATATGGTTTAACAAGCACAATAATGTGACTTTGTTATCATTGAGCTGAAAAGCTGGCTGGCTTTCAGCTTTGAATAGCTGAGATTTGAGGAGATTTCAATGGTTTTCCCTTTCATAACTGAGAAAAGCTTAACAATACTTTTAGTATAAAACCAGTGCAGCTTTCATATGGAACTGAACTCACCCAGCCAGCCAGCTGCACGGTACAGGTAAACATTCAGTTAGTAAGATTGGGCTTTAGCACTTAAAAATTTTATGTATTTATAATTTATGAGGTTTTTGCTATGGTGTTGCATCCATTTTGGATATAGTTGTAGAAAGGACACCACACTTAGAAATTTTCCATACTTGTCATCAGTTTGAAGCATACAGCTAAGAATTCCACTCCAACACCAGCAGCTGTCTTTACACTGATTTTGTAATTAATGGTAAATTCCACTCCAGAAAACTCTAGCATGCATTGTTAGGCCATTATTTATTTCACTGCTTTTGTCTTGTCAATATATCGACCTATATCAATATATAAGAATCAATATATTATTTATTTATTTACTACGTTTGCAATTATTATTGCTATTTGTTTCATAAAAACGTACATAGTCAATTGGAGATCATGGTTATCGATTAAATAATCGTAAGGGTAATGAGCTTATATCTTACTCGTTAATAATGTATTAATATTACTAGTTGGTAGCAGTTATTTGTTATTATAGTTTTTTACTATTATTATTTACAGTTTATTCCTATAGCTTGGTCTCCTTGACCTGGCCAAAAAGGCATAGAGTGAATAGGCATGTATATATGAACAAATAATTTTGATCATTATCTTAGAATTACTAAAAAAGATTTTCTGCTTGTTTTTTTAGCGCAAAGAATTTGATCCACTCTTTGGACACTTCCATTTCATATGCTGCATGTTTGTTGTTTATGTTCTTGGGATGTGTATATGTGGTCAATTATTGTGCTGGAGCGATTGTTTTTTTTCTGACAGGCTGATCAATTAATTGAAACAAGTGTAAACTTGAGATGAGAGATTATGCTGATTGGATGGTACAACTTCTGTCATAACAATCCATTTTTTTTATTTAATTTTAGTGGTAGAAGTAACGGTATTATATAATATCCTGATATATTATAGTATCATTGGTAGAAGTATTATTTGTAACGCCATCTATTATACAACAGTAGTAATAATATAAATAATAATAAATAAGCGTCACAATGTGTTACACTGAAATGTTAGTAAATCCAGTAAGAGAAAAGCAGTGCATATTATGATTGATCACCAGAGACTATAAACAAGCAGGGCTATCTGCTCCCTGTGAGTAACTGCATTCAATGTGCTTTTACTGCTCATTGCAAGTGGCTTTGTTGGTGGGCAGTAGCAACAGTAGACCGCTACTGTCGTTCTAGAAAAACATTTGTCCCGGAAACCTCGAAGATTATGATAGATTGTGCAACAAACATCTAAAAAAATTGGCTTGATACTATTACAGTGAGCAGCGATATCTATCTTTCATTCAATTTGATTATCTATCCTAACGAAAATTTGCGATACTTGCGTCAGAATGTCAAAATCGCAACTGTTGTTGGAAATAAACTTGTACTTTTACACACTAAAAATTTTTGCCACTGTTTATTGTTTACTCGATACATATAAGTTAGTAGAGTTATCTACTCTCTATGAGTTGATAACTCTGACTGTAACTGCCAACTTTGGTTTCACAACATGGGGGCAAGTGCAGGGGCAGCTGGCTTCGTTGGTGGTAAAATGTTTTGTTCTTAGAGTGTATGAAAGTGTGAGTAGTAAATTTTTAAAGATAAATAACTGCACCATCGAAAGCGCTCGTTTACATTTGGTGTGTATTATCAAGTCTCAATGCCGCTATTGAAATCACTGCTTTGAGTTTTATAACAAACCAGGGAGAATACGGATGGCCAGCAAGCTCGACCATTTAAAATGCTACACATTCGAGTATCAATCATTCAGTGAGATAAAAGTGGCTTCAATTTTTTAAAAGGAGGATTGGTGATATCCAACCTAGTCTTTACAATACAACAACAGCCATAGCTAGTTGAAAAGTTTGCGATTTATAACAGATTACTGAAATAGTCTTTGTAATTATTTATATAGTTGGTTGTTTTTGATAATAAACTGAGTGAAGTAAAAAACGAGTGTTAACAATATGTATTCACTAAATCGTAAGTCTCAATGTGCAAAAAAAATCTTGAGCTCATCTTCCTGGCTTTAATTATCTGATTAAATTCACCAATGGTGCCTTGTCCTTTTTTTTAATGGCGATTCAACTTGTTGTTTTTTTAGTTAAAACAATATTCAATCCGGCCCCAAAAGCAGACCATCTTGATGAAGGAATATTTGCGCTATGTGACATCTTTTGCCCCAATGAAACTGAGGTTGGTCTTAATCATTTATTTTTAATATTGATTAGAAACACATTTTTGTTAACTGCTTTATTCTACCAAAAAGCTTTGGACTTTTAAGTGTTGCATGCACGTCAATTCATCTGTATCAACCCGCACACTATCGTTATGCTAATCCCTCCCGGACCTAGCTGGTATACTGGAGCTCGCCGGTATACTGACCGGTACACTGGACCTCGCTGGTATACTGACCGGTACACTGGACCCTGCTGGAGGTCTGCCGCTTATGCTGTTTTGTTTTTGTGTTAGGTGGCTGATTCCCCAGTGACTACGATAGAAGAAGCCGGTGCTGCTGCAATATCATACCTAGATAAAGGCTGTGGAATTGTGATAGTTACTCTGGGTGATAAAGGCTGTGTCTACGTAACCCAAGATGATAAAACTGTTCGGCACGTGGTTTGCGAAAAAGTGAATGCCATCGACACCACAGTGAGTGTGTTCAGTCAAGTCCTTTTTGTACATGTAATCCCTGTCAAGAAATGCCAGGGTTAGATTTCCATGATTCATGGCGATGGTAGTTTTTGAACAGCATAGAGTTCCTGAAATGTTTTAAAAGCTCACTTCTGTGACCCAAGATTGTGCCCAAAAAGAAATAAAAATACAAAATTGAGCTTATAATTTTTTACGTGAAATGTTCTTGTTAATGCAAAAGTTATATAGATTGTTCACATTTTTATTCCAAAGTAGCTTGATATGAAAAACCAAAAAGTTGTGTGATGCTAACTACGATTTATATTGCATGGTAAGTGACATAGTTTTCGCATCTGGTTCACATTTCATATAAATCGGTCCTATGCCTCATGAAAATGTTGAGCATGATTTGAATTTTTTAGAGGTGGGAGTAAGTCGGACTAAGTCAAGTCGTCTTAGAGTCAAGTCATAGGTCATAACTTGACTTGACTTAGTTGACCAGTGACTTGACTCTGACTCGATGCCTCATCTGACTCGACTTGAAAAGTTTCATGACTTGACTTGAATACGTACGACTTCATAATACGTATGACTTTATTAAAGTCATCAAGTCATTTGGAGTCAATCTCGCAGAGTTGTCTGCTCCTACCACAATTTCCTAAGATAACAGAATACCCATGTGTCATTGCTGTTTGTATTTCCTGTTTGGTTATCGGAACCAGAGGTGTCATTTAGTGCACAACGTAGCTAATAGTTAGCCAACTGTATGCTTGCTGGAGTATGGTGATCAGAAAATAATTGCCTTTACATTAGGCGCTTTGCTTCGTTTCAAATGTTTCCTACCAGAAAAAAGGTAGAATAGTTGATGTTTTTCTACTGTTTAAAAATATAAAAAGACAAAAAGAAGGTGCATATGCAGAATACTGTTTGTTTTGTCAACTAGAAATGTATTAAAAATAATTAGTGCACTCTGATTACGAAAGTTTGTGAAATGGGGAAGACTTTTTTTCGATAGGGTTGTTGTTTTTAATGCGTCAGCGACATGTAGGTCAAATTCCCTGCTGGAAAAAAAAGTTGATTGCAGCTTGTAAAATTCCCAATGTTTTTTAACTTTATTAAACATGTGTTTCAAAATTTTTATGCACAACTTTACTGCAGAGGTTTTTTCAACAGAAAATAAACAGAGAACAAGTAATTTTACAAAATTAAGTTACTAAAATGAAATAGTGACCTTTTTCATGGAAGGAAGGAGGAAAAACAACTGCCATGCAAGGAGTAGGGTTAAACCATTTAATTCACTGTGAAGTGTCTACTGCTTGAACTGTAAACAGAATATTTTATTCGCTGCAAAATTCTACTGGTTCTGGCTTTCCATAAGTACAAATGCTATACTGCCAGCCAGACTATTTTCCTGAACCACTGATTTATCATTGCCAATATTTTTGTCATCCGTTGCTGTTAGAGAAATCCTTCAATAAAAATATTCTGATTTCTGTGAAAGTTTTGTATTAGTCATCTATTGGACATCTAAATTACCCCCCTCTGAAATCTGCTCGGCGAGCCGATCACGATGATGTCTTTGATAATGCTCTACGACCAATAGACTCTGAGATATTGCTAATGACTTAATATTTGACTTGTAAGTCATTTGAGTCAGACTTGACTTGAAATTTTTCATGACTCAACTCGACTTGACTCAACAATGTTTGTGACTTGACTTGACTCAGCTGAACCTCAGACTGGCTGCGACTTGACTTGACTCAAAGTTCATGACTTGACATTGATATCATTTTCTCCCACCCCTGGAATTTTTTGAGGACCCCATTGATGAGCAATGGTTTTTGTGATGACTTTGATTGTGCACCCCTGTATGTTAAGCCTGGTTTCCGTACATGTCTTAAGCGCTCGTACGCTGTTGCAAGTAGTGCGCAGAAGCTTCTGCCACAATCTGCGGCTTATGGAAACCGTGATTACGCAATGTGCCGCGATTCCCTGCGATGTTGCTGCGGCGTCCCATGGAAGTTGTTTGCAATGTACTTTTCTGCGACTCACCCACGATCGGGAACAACTGGCGATCGCCAAAGATCTATGGAGACCGTAAACATGCGACCAAACATAGCTTCTGAAGATTCAATAAAATAATAATATTGGAAAGCAAATGAACTCATTTAAATTTATTATTAATTATTATTATTGGAACTTTGAAAAAAATATCTTAAAAAATTCACACAAACAATGAAAAATACCTAATTTTTGCTGATAACTGATTAAAATAATACAATACTGCAATTTGTAATTATTTTTGGACTGATAACATGCATTACTAGCTGTAAAGTGCAAAATCGACCTGTAGTTCAAGATATTATTATCTACCAACACTACTTTCTACTAACCGGATATATTTCTCACATTGAATTTTTCGGAGTCGAACTTTCTTATCTCCAATCACAAAGAAATCGTAGCACGGTCGCAGTCAAATGCTAGTATGGAAACCAGGGGATCGCAACTCCTCGTGAGTCTTCAGTGCTCGCGGACGCACAACTCCCGATGGCGCGATTAGTTGGGAAATGTATGGAAACTAAGCTTTATACACATTGCAACAATTGAGGTCTTTACAAGGTCACATGTATTCTTGGATATTTGACTGTTCTGTCACCTGGCTGGGAAGCCACCTCTCCTATATATATAATATATATTGCTGTTCAGCTGTCCACTTCTATTATAGGGTGCTGGAGATTGCTTTGTTGGTTCTCTGGCGTATTTAATGGCTAGACAAGCCGAGCTACCTATCCATGAGATGATTAGGAGAGCTAGTCATGTGGCTTCCATATCCGTACAACATGAGGGGACCCAACGCAGCTACCCGACAGCTGAAGAGCTACCAGAATGGATCTTTTCGTCAAGGGCTTAGCCACTCAGGTTAGTTAATCTCTATAACATTTGTAACAGCTGTGTCTTTTATTGCTCATTTTGTTTCTTTGGCATTAGAAATTTTTTCTTATTAAAGTGTTGTTTTGCTGTGATGTTGATTGGTCTCGGTATAATTGGTGAATAATCTCTTTTTTGACAGATGCTTATGCTCTTGCTATTCAATTTTTTGCTTGGAATGCTTTCATCCGGTTTTTGAACCTTGTTTAGATATTTTTGTTCCCTGTTTTTTTGTTGTTGATCCATTTGTCGGTGATCGATTGATCTTAGTTTTTTTTTTTATTGTGTCTTGTTGAATTGTCGAGTGTTGGCTGCTACTGACTAGTGAGTAGGTGCTGCTCATTAAGACCATTCGCTTTTGCATCGTCAGGTTTCGGGATTCTTTCCTCTTTTACTTGCTTAGTAAACACGTCTCAGTCTTTTTGCATGTGATGAAACCTTTTGATGGATGTTGTTGACATGCTGTGAGACTAAAAGCTACTGGAATTTTTTTTCACATTTTTCTCTCCACCAGTTTGGAAGTTTAACTATGACAATATAGTCTCATTTCAGCGTTTGGCATCCTACCAGCGTTTGGTATCCTACCAGCGTTTGGTATCCTACCAGCGTTTGGTATCCTACTAGCGTTTGGTATCCTACCAGCGTTTGGCATCCTACCAGCGTTTGGTATCCTACCAGCGTTTGGTATCCTACCAGCGTTTGGCATCCTACCAGCGTTTGGTATCCTACCAGCGTTTGGTATCCTACCAGCGTTTGGTATCCTACCAGCGTTTGGTATCCTACCAGCGTTTGGTATCCTACCAGCGTTTGGTATCCTACCAGCGTTTGGTATCCTACCAGCGTTTGGCATCCTACCAGCGTTTGGCATCCTACCAGCGTTTGATATTCTACCAGCGTTTGGTATCCTACCAGCGTTTGGTATTTGACTTTACGCTCATATATTTGGCGAGGTTCCTGTGACAATTGACACCATCAAGGGGTTATGGCAAATCTAAAACGTATTGTTGATTTTGTAACTAGGAAATGCAATGATTCGATATCAGTTTTCTGTGATGATGAGCTGTTAACATCTGGTGAAATGTCCAATTCAATTGGATTATTAGTTGACAAGGTCACAGTTTTTGTTGAGAGGCATCTTTACTTTTTTGTTATGTTCACCGATTTTGAACTGCTAGATAGAATAATTAAAAAAGCTCACATTGATTTACATTTGCGGAAGTGTATATCTATGGTTGACTCAGATTTAAACCTGCAGCAGTGTATATCTATGGTTGACTCAGATTTAGATTAGAGCTGCAGAAGTGTATATCTATGGTTTGCTCAGATTTAGATTAATGCTGCAGAAGTGTGTATTTATGGTTGACTCAGATTAAGATTAGAGCTGTGTGTAGAGAAACTCAACTCTTCTATGACATATTATTTTGGTCATGCAGCGCCAAAGTGCCTTGTAATCACATCTTTTGCCTTTTTATTAGGTTTTTACCGGTGTTTTACATACGTTGAATATGTATGTAGAGCTGTTTAGTATCCGATAGTTGTATGCGGTTATTATGATTTGTTCCATTATTCATTTTATCAAATTGAGCAAAACAGGATTCTATGGCTCCGCTGTTGAACACACATTATGCAATCAAGTTTCATGTTTTCATATTAAACAATTGGTAAGACCTCTTCCAGCCCTGAATTTTTGTCGGGAATGTGCCACGGAGAACGAAAAATGACATTTCATTTTGCCATGGAGGTCTTCAATTTGTCAGTTTGTCGTGACCGTCTACAATAAAGCTTGTTTGATTTTTGCTGACTGGCACACTTTATTGATTCATTCCTCCATGCTGATTGGTACATGTAGATCTCTTGTTATGGACTTCAGCTGCTTGGATTTTCCCAAGATTCCTGATCCAAACATGCACGATGAATTGTTTATTCAGCTCCCTCCTTGAGTGCAAAACTTCATGATCAAAGTTCTTTTTCATATAATTACCATCAGCTCATTTTGATGATTATTTTAACGTCACAAACAATTTCAAATAAAGACACACCAAAACAAGACCAACATACAAAGATGCGAAAGTGGTAATCTAATCTATCTGCTGCTCTGTCATTTGATACCTCCCAACTGTCGTCAACTGCATTGGGCGTACTGGAAGAGGATGGTTTGTGCTAAGAGATCGGATGAAGATGGCTATAGTGATATATCGACGATATCGATGGTGGTATGTGACGTCGAGTGCTGAATGTTGATGAAGGTCGTAGGGCATGTGGAGGTGGTGGAACATGTGGTGGTGAAGCAAAAGAGGATGGTGGAGCATGCAAAGTTGGAGCATGAGAAGGTGGCATTTGGTGACCAGTTGCTGGAATGTTAAATGAATGTCTAGCTTCGATCACACTGTAAAAATGGCTCATGAATGAGCTTTGTTGTACTTGTAATTGCTAGATCTTTCCTAAAACCTCATTTGAATGTCTCTCCATTGAATCTAGCATAGCCCTCTGAAATACTGTCCATTCCCTATTAGCACCTTGCCCAGGTTCATTATCATGGTTAAATGGATTAGTTATCTTTGAACGGCGTACGAGAAGACTTTAGAGGCTTTTTGGTGCTGGATAAGATGTTGCTTGTGACTGGTGGGTTGCTACTGATGGTTATTATGGTGGTAGTTGTAGATAGCGTAGTGGTGGGGTTTGCCGGTAATGATGGTGCTAGGGGTGATGATGTAGTTGTAGTCAGGGTCAAAGATGCAAAGGTGATTGGTGGTGTTGATGAAGACGTTCCGAGTGATTCTGTGGAATTCTTAACACACTACCCAGTGCTGGTACTGGCACCTACAAGATTAACAAACTATTCACGGGACTCACCAAGTGGAGCAGATGGAGACAGTTGAAAATGCTGCTGAATTTGTAATCATTACAACTGCATTTAACGATTTGTTTCAACACAACCTGACAGTGTTTTGACTATTTTAATTCTAAAATTGAGGTGATAACATTGGTGATGTGGTTTGTGACTTAACCAGCAATAAAAATACAAGGCATATTTGTGAGCATACATTAGTTTCGTTGAAAAAATAACTAAACTCTCACCCGTCAATTCATTTTTAACTCATTGATGAACGGCTGCAGCCATCGGCCTGCCACTGAGAATCATATGCTTTGTTTTGAAGTATTTTGATTTAACACCACAACTTGCTGAAATAACAATAAACGTAATAAAAATCAAGATTTTAGTTATGCATTAATTTCATCAATGAAAACTTCCTTCAAATCTTGACTACTGCACAGAAAATCATATGCTTTCTTCCGGATTTTAGCAGGGAAACTTGAAATTGCAACACCACAAGTGATTTCTAGGTAGTTGCGAATAGAATTCATCAATGCCACTACTAACAACACTTATACCTGTGATAGTAATTGAGATGGCAGACTAGTATAGATAGTGGGGTTTGTAAAACGGGTATTACAAACATCAATGAATATGTGACATACGGAAAAAATTTTAAGTACTGTGACAGTATTTAAACATGAATTATCACTTTCATGTTTCAGTTTATTCCTTATCACTAACGGTGGTAGCCACACCACAAGCTTCGTGTTTATTATTATCAGTATTTCACTACCATTAACATGTCCTGAAAAATGATAACTAACGTGTAGTAACAGGTAATACAACTAATAAAAATATATGTAAGTGAAAACCAACAGATAGTAATGCTGAAGACTGCTAGCTAATACCAATTGAAGAAATATCAGCAACTTGTAATAAATAAACCTTACGATTATTATGACAGTACTAATAAATATTACCTATAATAAGTCATTATTAATTGTTACGATGTAACATAAATTATAGTTATTTATATAAAAAATTTTATTTGCTAGTGTTTTCATCCTGCAACAAACCTGACGTTATAGACTTCGTTTTTTCTTCCATATAATTGGCTTTCATTACCTTGAACTTGGTTCTCATTGAATGGGTGTCTTCTGCAGATTTTGTTCACCTAGGGCAATTGATATTTGATAAAAGAGCTCCTTGTTTCACTGTCGTATGGTCGCGTGGTCAACATTATCATACTCTTTGATAAGATGATCAATACAGCTATTGCATTTTAAACTGCCTGACAGCGATCCCACTAGGAATCCAGCTATATAATATAGTATGTTGTCATGCAACATGCCATTACTGGAGTCAACAGAGGTTTTGAGTGGCTGCTCCAACTCTGAGTGGACTGCTATCGCAGCCTCAATGATGGGCTTTTCCGAGGATTCAGTGCAAATACCCTGAGTTTGTTCTGCTATCCAGACTGTTAACAGAGTCAGAACTAGTTACAGACTGCTTTGCTAGTGGTCTGCGTAGTGTTGTTTTCAGCTGAATGGAGTTGGGGTTGTTATTCTGGCCACCCATGCCTCTGATCTTACTAAAAAAAAATTTCCAGATGATCTTGGGAAATTCTAAGCAAGAGCACATGTAGGACTTGGGATCTGCACACAACAGCAAACCACGGGCTAGCATAACTACGGATTTAGCAGTGCATATAAACGCAAGAACTAATGTGTGTCTTTGGGAGTGATAAAATGGCTCTCCATTAGCTGAGGACAGACTTCTCAGATAGTCACAAAATTCATCCAATTTGCTAACATCTTTGTAGTGAGCAGTAGTGATTGGCTGTCGATCTCTGATAGCGTTAAGATTTTTGGAGTTGAGAATGTCAAATCCCTGATCCATCCGGAAAAACTGAACAATTAGCGACAATTACCAGTGCAAGATCAGACAAGGATAAAAGTGCTGACTAGGCATAGAAGTCTTTCATAGCAATGTCCGTGTATAAGCCATCCAAATCATGTTTTTTGCGATGTGAGCCATGCAGTATGAAAGCTAACAGAACGGCATATTTGCATTTCTGATATCCAAGTGATCGGATCATCAGGCATGGAAATTTACAGCTCTGATAGTCTATTGAACTGAGAGCAGAAGACAGGCAGAGAGATAGCTGAGGCGATAAGCTACAAAGAGAAAGAAGTAATTATAGCCAAGGGACAAGCAACCGAGAATGCAGATAAGTAGCGCTAACCTGCCTAATTAACTTCGTTATGGCATCTACATCGGCGAAGTCTGGGTGGAGATGTTTCAGAGTGGCCAGAGCGTCAGCTACAGAAGAGCTCAGCGTTTGTGCTGCGAGCTTGACTTTCATTTTGGCCTTTTGCCATTGGATATGCTGCGTGCCGAGCTTGTTGGCCAATTTGACTCCTATGTCATCCTGTAGCTTTGCTAGCTTCAAAATGTAGGCCCATGAGACTTGACCTCCACCGGGCACGCAGAACTGACCCATATCTGCCAAAGCGTTTCTAGCCATCTTTAGCATGTGGCATATTTCAAGTGTAGCATATACATCATGATGTCACAGCCAAGAGCATTCAGTGTAGACATATTGGCTGAGCAACCATCACATGTTAAGGAGCGAACCCGTATGCCGGTAAAGTAAAGTAAAGTGAAGTGCTGTTGTGATTAGTTCTGTTTGAACCTGGGAATTAACCTTGCTACCAAGAAGTAGGCTGTAGGGTACTTGGTAGACGTGCTTCCATTGAGAGGTACCAGCATGACAACTAAAGCTTCGGAGGCTGGAGAGGAGCACTCTTCAATGTGTAGGCTATTGCGGTAGTCAACAATTCCTACATATTTCCCTGCAGCCTTGTCGTACAAAGTTTGCTTGCGGATGGACATACTGTCAAGCATCAATGAGCAGTCCAAGAGATCATCAAAATAGCGGAGTAATGCTCAATTATGTTACTCAAGAACCCAGGTGAACAGTCGATAGACTGCAGCCAGCTTTGGATAGTTGCATGGTTGGGGAGACATAAAATGTTTCTACAATATCGGTAGGCTCGCGGGGAATAGTAGAACAGTGTTGAGCTGAATTGCTTTAGCTGAACACTATAAACACTCAGGAAATGGCAGGCTGTAGTTTGAGACTCTAATGTTAAATGCCTCAATGTGGCTACAGCCCTGCACAGTCACAATCACACTCAGTCACTACTGAGTGAGTCACTATGAGTCACATCAGTCACTCAGAGTCAGAGTCACTTACTCACTGTCACTGTCATTCCGTTGGTCAACTGAAACTCGACACCGAATGGTTTAGTCATTCACCTTACCTATGAAAGGATTTGTCTGGGCATTTGCTCTTTGTGCTGTGACACCCAGGAGCTGAGCAGTAAGCAGGCATGTTAATTATTGACTACTCTGCTTTTCAGGATTTTTGTTTTTCTATCATCATGCGTACATGTAACCTGCTAACGAGCCTTGTATAATAATGGCGTGCTTTTTCAACAAAAGGACGCGAGAGCTACAGCTCCATAGGCCCATTGGATAGATGAGCATGTTAGCTATCCAACGATGTAGGGTACAGGGGGTATCTGGTTACATTATCCAATGGTAGGGCTGGTTGAAGTTGGGTATGTTCATATAAGCATAGCATTACGCTTTCGTCAACTTAGTAGGTTACAACATGGCGCCGCCATGCACCCTGCTCTTCCACCTACGCGCTTCAGACACCATTCCATCTTATTTCGTGAGCAATTCATTATAAACAATGCTGAAGATCTCCATATTGATTTCACAAAGAGCATTTTTCACAAGACCATTTGCTCATTACTCACACAGCAATAAAAACACCGGAAAGCTGATTTTATTTTGTTTGATTTTCAATGCAATAAATGGTTTTTGCTGACAGGTTATCACGCTACTTTTAATAAATTATTATGGTTGATCTAGCAGTTTGACATATTGTGTTTGTAAATCTTTTTTTTCATGTCAGATAATATCACTAACATTTCCTATCACTTGCCAGCCAAGTGAACACCTCAAAATTAAAATTAAAAAGATAACACTTTAAAATAATAATTGTGACAATTGTGAACGTACTTACCGAGAGCACTAGTCACAACACTGCCAAAAAAATTGAAAAATCATATGACAAGTTTAAATTGGAAAACATTATTTTACATTTATTGTTTATTGCGCCTCGCTGACTCTAATTGCCTAAGCCTTGAATCAGCGGGGATATCTGTTTTTCATACAAAAGCAACACTCGGAAATAAGCATTTATTTTATAATACAGATATTGGATTTCGTGGCACGATTCAAACAACTACAACTAGCAAAAAAATGTACAGCTGTTGTTGTTGTTCTCAAATGTGCAAGCGCTTACTTACTCTCTTAATAGGAAAGAACTGAGTGCGATGACATAAGCGCGCAAACTTGGAAGCACAATTCCTGCAGCACACGAACTGGGCTATACAAAAATCACTGAAATTTCAATATATTATGTGTATTTTGGCTAATGGCTGCAGGCAAGCTGAGGCCTTGCAATTTTAATAGTTTAAAACCAAAAAAAAAAATAATTTGAGTAATGATTGGTTTATACTAGTTTAATCTGCTGCTGCAAGGAGAAAATTGAATGACAAGTTTAAATAGGAAAAAGTTATTTTGCATTTCTGGGCTATTGCTCCTCGCTGACTCTAACTGCCTAAGCCTTGAACCAGTGGGGATATCTGTTGTCCATACAATAGCAATACTCGGAAATGAGTATTTATTTCATATATAATGCAGATATTGGATTTCGTTGCACGACAAACTAGTACTAACTGCCCCCAAATGCATTTTTATAATCTTCAAAAGGTGATGATACGAACTTTGTATTCACTCTTGAGTCAGAACTGCCAACGACTACACTACACTACATTTACAAAATGCTCCTTTATATTTGTATGAAAATGTCAACCAAGGAAAATTTTCTAGCCGAGTTACTTGTAAGTTTGCGGCCTCCTTTTCCGAATAATGCTGTGACGTCACCAGAGGGGTGTGGTCTCCATGTTTTTTTTTCGACCAAATGAACTTTAAGATGCTCTCTAAGTTTTGTCGCACATGGTGGAGCATCAGCAAAATTGGACATATGGTGCCATTCTAAAACCATATTTATCAGAAATTTGAAGTGCATATTTCAGCTACAACTCCACCAAAGTTGTTAATCGGTATATGTTATTATTTATTTACTGGTTTTTATCTACAGAAAATACAACAATTTTTTTACTGTACCCTGAACTCTGTGCTAAGGTAAGTGAGAATCTCCATAACAAAAAATAAAATACAGCAGGTAACAGCAGTCGACAAGAAAAAGTGAATAATCCCTTGAATAGTATTTCAGCAAAGACGTCGCTGCAGTAAGCACTCGGGCAAATGGCGCGGTGTAGTTTGAGACTCTTATGCCTGGTTGGGTATTAGTAATGTGCAACGTACTCAGTAATAAAACTAGTGCTATGTCCGACGCACTAAAATGGTAAACTATCTTGGAATACCAAGTACTGCATACAACTCGAAAATTGGGGAAAATTCTATTTACCAACTTGGAAATTCCCGTTTTTGCATTTGTTGCTGAAACTTTCAGACTAGGCAAGAGCCTCCTCTTGCCTCAATGTGGCCGCGGCCCTGCAACAAAGATTTGACCTGTCCACCAAAGTTCTGCAACGTGATTGTCCTCTGGCATTCTGCAGCTCTTACATAGATTTTCATTTCGGAGGTCATTAAACCAACTAAAATAGCCTTGTGTAGCAATATAATTGCATCTACTAATTGACCGTCTCTTCCTGCTCGACCAGTCTCTTGAATCTATTTGTCCAAGTTGCAAGGAGGACCATAGTGGATGACTCTATCAATATCTGAAACACCCATAGCTTGAGAAGTATGAGTTGACATGCTGCTTAAATCAAATGGCCAATTGAAATTGGATAAAATTAGGTATCAGGCTTACAAACTTCCAAAAATAACTGGTTACTTACCTATTGAAAATGCAGATGAACAAGGCACACATCGAAGAAGGTGGTTGGCAGTATCTGAAAATTCATTATGAATTTGTGTCTTGTCAATATCATATATTCGACTGTGTCACATGGCCACCATCTTAGGAGGGCAGACACGTGCCATGTATCTGTACACATCTCCAATGTAGTGTAGCCTACATGTAAAACGGTTTTTTTCACATGAAACAGAGGTACAACTAACAGAAATTACTTGAATGTAATAGCAAACTAATAGCAAGGAAATACATGACTGTAAGAAATCTGCCAGAAAAGCAAACGGAAAACAAAATTGTATACTCTAGTGCCATTTGTTTGGATACACTTCGTCACTTTAAAAAAAGTAAACGACCGAGATACCAAGAATATTGAAGTTGCGAGCAGAATTTCTGAATTGAACCATAATTGAGGGCCAAAAATATGCTTTCTACCTCACCTCTTTGAAGTCTGCAACTTGAAGGAAGTAGTAGCATAATATAATACTCACTGCCTAAAGAATACAAGAGTCTTTACAGAACCAGTCATCATTTTGGCTGACAAAAACCCAAAGTAGGAACTAATATCTCCTTGCACACTAATCACAGAGTACCTGTGGCGAGATAATTAAAATTCACTGCTAAATATATATAACATTTTAGAACAAAAATAAATAAATGACCACGGATAATGTTTTTTAAGGCCAACAACTTGTGTCAGTTTTCCCGTAACATAAGCTAATTACTAAAGAGCTTATGGAAATCACTAATGTTTTATAACCGTTGAGACAATACTCATGAAAAATCTCACCTTACCATAGTTACTTATAAACTATCACCCGAAATAAAATTGACATTTAAAAAAACAATCGAATTTGTATTAACAGTTGTCTTTCACATTTCAAGTAATAAAAAAGTTCAGCATTCACATTATACCACACTGACTAAGGAATCAAAGATACCTAATATTTGTTCGATCAGGTGACTGCCTGATAATCTCACATCGTCCATTTGTAGAAGTTGGGTAATTTGACACTGAACAGTGACTGTCGCTGTTGCTGTCAGCAATAAATGCTGTAAAGGGAGCTAATGCTCTGAATTATTCTATCTTAACGTACTGTTAAAAAAAGCCCCTGCGCATTTATTAGACTGTCCCCTGTATGCAATAGCAGCGATACACCATTCGCACAATAACATATGCGTGCATACATTTTTCACACTATATGCAGCAAAAGTGCTCAAAAGTAAGTCACAGGCACTGAACAGCCACGTGCAAAAACTTGCTAATGGCAACAGTGACTCACCCATTAACCACATAACGACTTCCATCAATAAACAAGTGAGAGATTCGTTCGAAGCCCATGGCTTTTCCAGCAATTACCAAGTACTTCATCAATGCTTCAGGTGACAAGAAAACATGCGTTGTGTGCTCATCTTGTAAAGCAGCAACCACATCGTTATGTGAGGAGACAGAAACAGCACCAATGCCGCAGTTGGTCAATTAGATCAGTTGCTATTTGATCAGAATGTCTAGAGGCATGACCACAACTACTTTAGATGGTAAACCAGCAAAATATACATAGCACTATAGCATTATTTTTGCGAACATATCTGCAATTGAGGTGCCTATGCAAAAAAATGAAAAAATACCATTTATATGAAACAAACTTATCATTATGACATAGTAACTTCATAGTTATAATACCTAAAACTACACTGTATTGTATATATCATGAACAATCATTACAAAATAGTATTTCTATCATGTCAACCGCAATTACTGAACCAGATGATAAATATTTTCAAGTATCACTGATTGCCAAAGATTACGCATTACAAGAAATTCAAATGGTAACAATTAAAGATTAATAACTATCATTACATTGAAAACTTGCGCAAACTCTCACAATGTCAAAACTAGTAAGGAATATCTATAAAAAGCATCTATTATTTCCGACTACACCTATTTTTCACTATCAACATCATTTAAACCGAGAACACTACTTGCTTACAGTAACACAAATAAATATAAAGTATATAAATAATAAAGTAATAATAAATTAGTTGTTATTTAGAAGTATAATTGATTATTTTTAGTAGTGTTGTGCGCATATTCATCCACCAATAACATGAATAATAATAAATCAATTCAATGATGTATTAATAAATTAGTAGTAATAATAATAATAGTGCATTACTAAAATGAATTGTTGCTATTGCATTGAAGAGAAAGACTAGAAATAGATTAGACATAATATTGTTATCTATCTAGCAATCAATTATTAACAGAAAAAACAAATGATAATTATTGCCTTGGAGGTGCAATGAGAAAATCTAGAATGCTTGTTGCTGCCTCGCGCTTCTCCATGGCCATGCTTTGGTTGATCAACTTTTACAAGGTGTTCGATGATGACAATCATCAACTAACGGACGCGCAACCGAGAGCTGTTGCTATGGGAACCAAAAAAATGGCGCCTATAGCAAAGAATTAACATGTATACATACTTCTCCATGTATAAATACACTTGCTGAAAATAGATGAGTTGAAAGATGGATAGTAAAACGTTTCATTACAAATAGTATTTTTCCACTGCAATCAACAGATAGTGTATAGATATTCTGAAAGGTCTTTCTTGATATAACGCATGAAGAATTAGTTGCCATATAATGTATATGTGTGTTGTCAACATTTGTTTCTAGCAATAACACCTTAGTTCTCGGATTAACGAATGAGTTCAACGATTATAACGTGCAATGCTTTGCTCAAATAGAACTTTCATCAGAACATGACTTTTGAAGTAAACTTTGGAATATTAAGTTTGCATCTTGGCAAATCAAAGGATTTTCATAACTTTCAAAAACTCGCCACTTCATTCTAAAAAAAAACCTTTATATATCAGTTCTACAAAAAATCAGTTGAGAGTTGTTATGCCATATCTATGACAGTTATAGTTTTCGATTTTTTGCGCAGCTGTTTAATGATGTAAAATTCTTGTTTGGAAGTTAGTATCCATGACATGGCTTTTCACAGCCTAAGTACTTCAACGTGCTCAAATGACAATAAATAGAACATCAACAAATAAACCACAGCCATTCTTGATTGCACTGGAAGTTTCCCTCCACTAACCAAAATTTCTGAATAAATATATTTGAATTAATGATGCAGATCTTTATTGTAGAACTTCACCTTTTGAAATGACACATCTGAATAGTGTTGACACAAATACATGAATTTTAAAGCCTGGTGAACTTCAACAACCCTTGGTGTGGCATTAATGCTTTCACTTGTGTACATGCTCATTTCAGTATCTAAAATTCAGAAGTTGTTTTAGTAAAAATAAAGGTGATCTACTGTCCTAAATAAACCACTTCTACACTTGAATAGATAGTTGTGATAACTGCTTATGCTATGTGACAATATTCCATTACATTGAACAAAAATTTCCTACAGTGATTTAAATATGTAAGTACTTTGTCATATGCTGGCAAGGCATTGTTTAATATTGAAATGTGCATTTTTCATGTAGGCTACCAAAATCCAATTCCTACTGGCAAACCCTTCAATTGTTGAAAATCAAAACCAAGGCTTCTGTCTAGGTATTCCAAAAAGTTGCATTCTCTCTGACTGGCACATATTGATACAATTTTTCAGATAAATGAGTAGTGCCTGACATTTAATGAGCATTAGTAAGAAATACTCTATTATTTCAGGAGTTTGACATCTAAAAAGTTATCACCGTCACCTCACAACTGTATAATCTGAGAGTTTCAACAACATGACTCCTTGATTTGCACAAATGACGGGTGCCGGCTTAGAGGAGGGGGTGGCGGTAAGAGAATCGTTCCATTCAGGGAACCCAGCCAATAGCTCTGCTCCTCTCTTAGACGATCGTATCTTACCCAAATTCTGCATGCGTTCCAGCGTTATAGCATGGGGCATACGTGTGTCAACAATTGGCTTAGTTGATACGGTCACTGTGCTAGTACTACACTCCGTACTGCACGGGGGAGGGGGAAGGGGGTCCCATTTGGGAGACGGCATACTGTCAACACAGTGAGTGGTGGAGGTACCTCGGAGGGGAGATACTAGATATGCTACACTGGTAATACTTTGGTTGTCAGTCAAAGTGACCGGGGCAGTAGACATACTGGAAAAGGTGGTACAGTCTGGAGTGGAGGAGACTCCGTTCGCAGCACAGGGGGTGGGTGACTAAGTGCTAGAGGATCGCGAGCAGTACCATACTCACGAACCAAACTCTCCATCGACATCATCAAATTAGCCTGTATTACTAATTGCTTTGTGTTGGTGCAAAGCTCCGTGATTAGTTAGCAAATTATAGAGCACAATGGAGACCCTGTTGCTGCACGAATGTCTAACTTATTACTGGTTTATCAACAATGGGGACGAGTGAATCGAAACTGAAACAAAGGAAGACTAGGCAATTTGATAGTGGAAATATTGCCTGCATCCAATTGTACAAACAGGCTGGCAATGGTAGCCTCTCTCCTCGGTCTATGTCTGGCTACAGCCAATATATCAATACCCTGTAAGAAAATAAGCGTTTCTTAGCATTTGGAGATTGCCTTTCTTCGTCAAACATGTCATGTACAAAAAAAGTTCTGGCAAGTAATATTCAAAATGAACGGCCAATGTCAAAGTAAAATATTATGCCAAGTACCAATACATTACTTACTATCATATCGCAGGTAGTTGCCGCAAGTCGCCTCCAGTACGGCTGGTTGTGTCAGTTCTGTTACACCTTGATGACCAGTGATACACCGCATGGTGACTAATTTTGAAGCTGCAGCAGTATCATGACAGCAAACTGATTATGCGACTGTCAGCTGATCAATGCAATGACCGAATCTGCATCACTGTTTGGCAGGTCGAATCTCCTCATCTACAAAATAATAAAGGCATAATATATATACCATCGTTTCAGTATAATACTTAGCAGAACTATTTATAATATTTATTAACAAGTTATTTCATTATTATCATTAAACAGATATAACAGTAAGACTTTTATTATTGACCATCGCCATAAACCGCTGCAATATAGTATCATTATGTTACATAATAATATTCAGTATGATATTTAACAGCAATCGTCATGGTATTGTAATAACTTGTTGAACTTTTTTTTATTATTTTCGTCACCATTAATTTACTGTAATCATTATTTTAGATTACTGGTGACAATAAATAATAGGAATTCCTGATTATTATTATTGTTATCATAAATATGTACACATCTAGTACTACTGTTACTAATTATTATCATCGTTATTTGATAATTCTTATTGTTATCTACTAGAAGATGGTACTAACAAAACTGATGATAATAAAATCCACTATTAATCTTACATAACTATCAATATTACAATTATTATTTATTTTTGTCATCACCTATTCTTCGTTGTGATTATCGTCGTCATGGTCGGCTTTATGCTGTTCGGCAGCTGGCTCGAATTGATGGCCAGTCACTGTGGCCTCCTCTAGTTTATACGCACTCCCTGACATAATGTTATAGTACAATATTGCAATGTAAAAAGTGATGAATGAAATAAATGTCAAAGTAATTGGGACTCGTAGGTATTGTAATAATTATTTGCATGTTAGTTTTGATCAAATTGGACTCAGCTGAAATTATCACCTGTGTACTAACAAAATAAGAGAACTTTACATCGGTCTCGCTTTGCTTTGAGACAAGTTCCTGGTGCTGTAGAGCAGATATTGCCCTGAAGGGATTGCCTTATGCGTCTAACCCGCGCATGTATGCCGCTTGTTATTGTCGTATTTTTCCCCGAACCGTTTTGCTATGTCACTTTTAGCGAGTCTTCATTTACATCCGGTTTCAAAGACAGATTCAGAAAAAAAAGAGCTATAACTCTGTGCAGTCATGCTGGAGCAAAAGTAAAAATTATGTGAAGATTTGCCCCAAAATTTTGCACATGCCCATTAGCTTTTCACAGTACTTAGCGATCCTGCTTTAAGTGCTAAAAGTATGTATTAGCACAGTTTCTTCATAATATCAGCTAATGAATGCCATCCGATTATAGAGGTAAAATTATAATAATTATCATTTTTTTTCCTTGTGTAGACATCGCAAACGACTTTTTGGTTACTGTACTGGTGGGTCAAGGCTATTTGTCACACTGACAAGACGTGAAATTTGTATGGCGCTTTTGAAACATTACATGGATGAATAGACCAATGTTGTAACTTTTCAAATATTGACACATGTAATAGAACGCTCCTTTTGTGCCTGCTCATGGAGATGGCTCAGTGTTTTTTTCAGTGCGAGTTCCTAAGCTTCGGGTTTTGACAACATTTATTTTTGGTCACTTTTGAGGCTCATTACTCATTAGGTAAATCTGTTGAAATCAAAGGGCAGGTAATTACGGGATAGTTTTTGCTTTTTTCAAATTGGTGCTTCAGGAGTTTTTACCAGTTTCCTAGCAACATGGTACTAGGCATGAAAGCAACCCATATGCTTCGTCACCAACAATGGTTTGGGCCGTATAGAGATTTCACATTAGAAATGGTAATGTTGTTTTTATGTAAATCGTTCATAGTTGGGGGTTTTAGTTTTTTCTCGGTGTGTAATTAGAACTAATAAGCAACTTTGCTTTGTTTGTATCATTAGGGTATTAACTTTTTGCCAAGTGATAGTTTGTCAAAATTTCGACATTGCTCGTGTTACTGCCTATATCCAACGCATATAAAACTTTGATGGTAAAAATTATTGTAATATGAGTCAACAGATGTTTCATCAATCATTCATATTTGCACACATATAGGCCTGTGCAGAAGTAAGCACATATACATATATCCACATAGAAACATACTTACTTACGTACATAGACATAGATAGACACACATAGACGAATGTACACGTACACATACATAGAAATATGTTTATGCACAGATGTACACCAGCTGTAGGATCTGTCTGTATAGAGAGTTCGAACTTGAGCTATTTCAGGACGGTTTTCAGATTATCCACATCAACACGTGCTCCCTATCTTCTTTATCCCCAGCAGTTGATTTATGATGTTAGACTGTAGAGCTAGACGAAGATTTCGCTGCCTGTGCTCTGTTTGATCCAGGGTCTGTTCTTGAATATTTTTTGTTTCCGGAACATGTGAACTACACACCAGATCATTTATAAAAAAAGCATGCCCTGGCAAAAAATTTTGGTTTAGGTTGACCATGTGCTAGTGAGACATGTTGCTGGATTAAATAACAAAGTACTATTTCAACTTGATGATATTTCTATCCATTTTTTGATAATTTGAAAGTTCCTATCAGTATCCGTGCCTGCAGGCCCCAAACAAACCACTACATGGGCCACGGCGCAAATGCTTTTTGCTGTGTTCTCCCTCACGTTTGCTCACAAACATTTTTTAGTTGTCAAATCGTAATTGAATATTTAAACAATATTTGATTATAATACTAAAACAACGTATAGTTTTTGAAAGTCGATAATTAACCAGAGATAATAATCACGAGACGTTATTTGGGAGGCATGAAAATTTAGATTCTGTCAGACAAAAATTGATATTAATTCCGAAATAATGCCACATGAGCTAATGAGCTAATACTAATATATTAATTAGTATGTCCATGATTTGAAACAAAAACATATGACTCAAGCTAATAAACCTGTATAGCGTATGGTATGATGGTTTGAATCTGTACAATAAAACTATTGTAAATCTTGATTAAAAATGCCAATTTTTTATCTCATCACAAATTTTGAAAATCCCGTTTATGTGTTGGATAGTTAATCTTATTCTGTAAGTAAGTTACATCGTCTGTCAAGCTTGCTAAAACCTATAAAATGAAGCTCTGTTATGGTTACGGCTCTTCTTCTCTTTCTGAAATAATGTAAAAGACTATGTATCTAAGTTAGGCAATGTTGTGACATCAATTTGTATCACATTTACAAAAACTGCCAGAAGTTTGACATGTGATTAAGGATCTGGTAGGAACTATTTTTCAAATTCTGATGCCGCTGGGTAATCACTTTTTCTCAGCGATGATGCATAAGTAACCCAAATTATGACTGACCGGTTTTGTAACTTGGAATTCCAAAAACTAAATATAAAAAAGCATAGTTTCATTAGTATTGCCATAAGGTCATTATAACGATGCGCTCAATTGGGAACCTTTTTCCAACGGCGTGTGAATAAAGTAAAAGCTTACAATGTACTATTTAAAAGCTGTTATCATTGATTATTAAAACACTTTCTTCACATGATCATTCACCGATAGTGTTGGGATGTTATGTATTGATATCATGAAAAATCTAGGCAAGCTCCATTCTCACAGCCAATCACTATTGTATTTAGCACCAAGTTATTACTGCCATCATTCGCAAAACTATACTGTGCAACCCCTTCGGCCTCACCTCAAGTCATGAAATTTTCACACCGCCGGTCTGTATGGTGTTATAGTTCATTCATCCCAATATAATTCCCTTATATCAAAATTTATGGTCTGCCGCCGGTCTGTCTGGTGTTATAGTTCATTCATCCCAATAGAATTCCCGTATATCAAAATTGATGGTCTCTTTGGCCTTTGATACTTCTATTACTATGGTCTCCCTGCCATTACTCCTTGAACAACCTCCATATATTCTCTATGGCTTCTAGTGCCAACCTCTCCCCAAACAACCGATATAAATATCGGCCAAGCCGTTTCTGCTCATCTTCTTCCAGCATCTTCCGCAACCTCTGGGCTCCATTACTCCTTGAACAACCTCCATATATTCTCTATGGCTTCTAGTGCCAACCTCTCCCCAAACAACCGATATAAATATCGGCCAAGCCGTTTCTGCTCATCTTCTTCCAGCATCTTCCGCAACCTCTGGGTTACTCCAGGGGCGTTGCTAATGCGCCACATTATGTCACGGTCCGCCATTCCTTGTCCGTACATCCCTGGGTAGCTGACATCAACAAAAGTGGCCCATGAATGTCCAAGCACCATCTCCTCGAACAATTGAAATAAACAAGCCTAAAATCCTCGCAGTACGCAACAGCACTCTTCGAAGGCGAGTCTTGTTACCCACTGATACACGTCTGTTTGCACTCATTTCTTTTTCTTTTTTTCAAAGCAGGTGATAATGGATTTTCATTGAGGGAACACAGAATTTTGTCATAAATCATAGCAAATGGCAATCTACCCATAAAACCTAGGGTTGGTGAACACAACCGGCTAAAAGTAGTAATACAAAAAGGTTGAGATGGACAAGATTGATTAACTTATTGGTCAGCTAGTAATATTTAATGTCAAGTTTATTAAGTCACAACTAAAATTGGCAGCGTTACAAGTTCAAGAAATATTTATAGTTACAAATCTATGATCACCATTTTCCCTAGTCAACTCACTTCAATTACCCAGATCAGAGTGTCAATCATTAACCTATTAAATAGCTTATTGCATGAATGGAGCCATAGCTCCCAAGAATTGACAACTACCACAATAATCAGGCATAGAAAGTCTGCCATCACGCAAAACAGCAACAATTCAAGACTCAGGTTAGCCAGGCAACAACAACTGTCAGAAAAGACCCAATTTGACTTAAGAAATGTTCCTCTGCCTGTTACTACCTCATCAGTGGGATTTTTGCCACCAAACCAGCTAAGACGATTACTGGTTATTGACTTTATTCAAGCTAAATGATGTAGGAGAGCTTACCTCCTACACAGATATTACTCATACTACGTATGCCTTGCGATCACTACTCAACAAAGCATACTATAGAAATACTGACTACCTGCCATCCTTGAGTAACAGTATAATAGCTCTTAAGAAGTGAGCATATCTCCAAACTAATGGAGACTTATTTTTGCGTTGTTTATATTGCATCTCTTTATTGATAAAGATTTATGATTGAACAACACACTTTTGAATGTTGTCTTCCAACAAATGAAGACTTGTGCATGTTCAGTGCCTTCAGACACATGGAGACATAGAGTCTTCACACGCTTTGTTTAGAACTACTTCTTGAAATCTGTAGGTCAAATCAAACAGAAATTACTAGCCAGGTATTGTCTTCACTCAAAGCATGCTGCGCGCCTAATGACACCCCAACACAAGAGTAATTAGCCAAACCTTTTATTCATGCCTAAGCTACTAAGCGTCATCACTACCATAAGTCATAATTATTCCTTTACCCACTGTAACAAAACATTGTTATTGACCATTTCTAGTGTTTTGGCCTTACTGATGTAGTTGTGTTACAAAGGTTAAATTGCCAGATGTTTGTCCACTTATAACAAAGCTTAGAATTAGTATCTGTTAACAAAAATTGGATTTTCGTCTGTCCATCACAACCCAATTGCATATCTCCATGTACCAGAATCCATACTTGATAATGATTACATACCGTAATTCCATTGGGATAGTCTTATTCATGATGTGATACTATCTATAATAGTCGAAGAAATTGAATAGTGAAAATAGAATGCTGCTGACTGGATGACGTTCAACATGCGTTTGACTGACATTGTGGGTCCGATGGCTTTATACCATGTACAACC
This sequence comes from Cryptosula pallasiana, assembly GCA_945261195.1. Lineage (NCBI taxonomy): Eukaryota > Metazoa > Bryozoa > Gymnolaemata > Cheilostomatida > Cryptosulidae > Cryptosula > Cryptosula pallasiana. The sequence continues at coordinate 7,716,005 of OX183130.1, read as the reverse complement.
CGATCGCCATGGAAACGGCTCTAGCAGTTTTCTCGAGACTCCTGCAGTTTCTCACGAGACTCAAGGGTCCAGTTGTTGACAGCCACCCATACTTAATTCGCCTCTGCTTTGTCCCCATTTCTAATTCTCCCAAATCCCCACGGTCAGTTTAAAATCATCCATCAGAATTATCGCCATGACATCTATACATAACAGCTAAGCGATGTTTATCAAATAGGTGAGTAAATATTAAGCTAAAAGTAATATGTCAGTACTTAAAAGTCGCTGTCATTGTAAATAAAATCTTCGTCACGTTTCAGTTTGGGCCTCATCCTCAAACCGTGTCTGCCCCTGTGTTTTGGTTGGCAGTCCATATCACCATTGCTATTGGTCCTAGCATTACTTACAGTTGGACAGATGGCCTGATCACTCTGACTCGTGCGTCTGCCAGACAGCATCTCTCTCTTGTCTATGCTCGCATCTGTATCTTTCGCCAAAGGTAAACAGTCGACACCAATATCAGGAGTTATCTTCTCAGCATCACTGAAGTTTATCTCCGAACTCTCTGATGCATTGCCATGATTGCTCCCTTTCTGATTCACTGCTGTCACATTGCAACATGAATTCATCTATTTTCGGTTTACTTTTATATGTCGGTGTATAATTCTCTTTCACTAGTTTCAGGCATCTGATTACCACCTGTGGCTTGTATGGATATTTCCATGAGGATGTAGAATTGCTTGTCAGGATAAACTGCAATTATAAATGTTTAAGTGTGTGCTTTTATTGCTATCATCTAATCCTCTACTTTCATTGTGTGTATATATGTTAATGTTGTTGATGGTTGAAGTTAGTTGAGTTTTGGTCTCAGGTCAAGTCAATACATGTCAAACGTGAACCTACAAGCTATTTCGGCTTTACTATGTCTGTAAAGATATCTGATCTTGTGAAGTGCTATGAGGACAATACTAGAAGTGGTGACTTCAGTGACTGGTGTGACAAACTAGAGTTAGTTGCAAAGCTACAGAAAGTAGAGGATTTATCATCGTTCTTGCCACTGTTCCTTGGTGGTTCTGCGTTTGCTGTCTACAAGCAACTCTCGGATGATGTGAAGAAGGATTTTGCACAACTTAAGACTGAGTTGCAAACAGCCTTTGGAATAGACAGTTTTGCTGCATATGAGCAGCTCTGTTCTCGTGTATTATCAGAAGGAGAGGTTGTTGATGTGTACCTTGCAGATTTGCGACGACTAACATCATTGATGGGACAATCAAACCCTGAACCGTTATTAAAGTGTGCGTTTGTTGCAGGATTGCCTGTGGAAGTGTCCACTCAACTCAAATCTATTGTGGCAGTAGAGACACTTTCTCTTGCAGACATCGTTACCAGGGCGCGAATGATATTATCTACAGCCAAAAGTAAGCCCTTGACTGCATGCGCTGCTGGACAGAGATTGACTGACCATGGTAGAAAAGCCAAAGACTGTGCATCAACAAGGAGCAACTATAGACATACTAGATATGGTAGAGCGGGCTATAGAAGACAAGACATCGAATGCTGGCGCTGTCACCAGAGAGGACATGTTCAACGAGAGTGTACACAGGCGGGAAACGCAGGTGGGGGAGCATCTGCACCGGTTACTCTCCCAATAATGTAAGTACATCGGTGCTACCTTTTCGATATGTTCAAGTATTTGGACTACGAGTGAAGGCTCTGGTCGACAGTGGCTGTGAACAATCTGTAATAACAGAGCATTTGGCAAATGAAGGAGGAATGAGACCGAAAGGACCTTTGCAAACAGTAGCCATGCTCAACGAGTTAACAACGCAATGTTCAAGGATAGGGAATGTAAGAGTAAATATACATGGTGCACAGACTGTAACATTGAACTGTTTGGTAGCACCAGCATTAGTGTGTGGGTGTTCAATGATCCTGGGAATGGATGCCATTGCAAAGCTGGGTGGTGTACACATCACTAGCAACAGTCAAGCACTATTTAAATGGGATCAACAGGAGACAGTCACTGCAGTAGCAATTGGTAAACCGTCGTCACAAGATGGAGCTATGGTCGAGCAGTTAACGATTGATGACAGTGATTTTACTGCAATATTTGATGGAAAGATATGGACAGTAAAATGGAAGTGGAAAGAGGCTGAACCGGTGTTACGTAACACATGCCATGAGTACACTGTACATCCTGATAGGCGCAGTGAATATGACGGGCAGAGGCTAGCAACTGATCGGTCATCGAGGCACCCTTTTTAGGGTTGCTGAGATGGCCGAGAGGTCTAGTGCTCTGCCTCATGCCGCTAGGCGATTTGGTGCCGAAGGAGGGTCAGAGGTTCGATTCCCGGTGGGGGAACTTAGAAGCATGCAGGCGTTGCCCATTGCGCCTGACATGACATGGTGTCAGAAGTGGGATGATGAGTTGAAATGGGTTAATGAGTTAGTGCCAGAGGTGCACTGGTGCTGGAGGTAGCACTTGATAGAGAAGGGAGGATGTGGTGTATAGACGTAGAAGATGCCAGTTGGTTAAGAAAAGCTAATGACGGAGCCCATATTAATGTTGCTGAGCTGGAAGCTGTAGTAAAAGGAATCAACTTGGCTTTAAAATGGAACTTAAAGGATTTGAGAGTCATCACCGACTCAGCAACTGTGCATGGCTGGGTAAATTCTGTTGTGCTAGATAGCCATCGACCTAAAGTGACAGGATTATGTGAGATGATAGTGAGGAGACGTTTGGGGATTATTGCTGAACTTACCAACCAATATGGACTGAAACTGGACATTGCACTAGTGAGATCGGAGAAGAACATTGCTGATTCACTTACCAGGGTAGATAAAAGATGGTTAGCACAGCAGCCTGTTGCAGCAGTGGTGACACATCCAGCTAAGTTCTACGAGTTAGCACGTACACTACATGATGCACATCATCTTGGAGTCAATAGAACATTGTATTTAGCTAAACGTAAGTTTGGTAATTCAGTAGATAAAAGTACCATTGAACAGATTGTTAAAGATTGTCATGTATGCCGTCGTGTAGATCCAGCACCAGTGAGGTGGGAGAAAGGAGCATTAGATGTAGAGGATTCTTGGAGTAGACTAGCTGTTGATATCACACACTATTGTGGCTTACCGTATTTGACTGCTGTTGATTGTGGCCCAAGTAGATTTGCTGTATGGATGAAGCTAAGGAATGAAACATCTGATGCTGTTATAGCACAGTTGGAGAGACTTTTCAGTGAACGTGGCCCTGTAACAGAGCTGCTATCTGACAATGGTCCATGCTTTAAGAGTGGAAACATGAAAAGTGCTATGGATAAGTGGAGTGTAACGCAAATATTTAGCTGTGCTTATAGAGCGACTGGAAATGGCATCGTTGAACGGAACCACCGTACCATCAAACGGATGGCCACACGCAGTGGCAGAAGTATTGCAGAGATGGTATTTATTTACAACAACACACCAACTGATGAGGGAACAATACCAGCGAAACATATCTACTCATATGACACCAGAATGCCAGATATATCGTCAATGAATACTAAAAGCCGGGAAACTGGTTGCAATCCCTACCATGTTGGTGACCATGTGTATATCAAACCAGTAAACAATCGATGTACATCAGTATGGAAGATAGGCTGCGTAACAAAGCTTATCTCCAACACAACAGTTGAAGTGGATGGTACAAACAGGCACATCAGTGACATTAGGTTAGCCTGGCGGCGAGGTGAGAATGTTAGCTTGAGTGACATCGAGGTAGACCTTGGCAGCAATGGTGAGGACACAGGAAATGATGATGTTGTAGTTCAGGAAGATGCAGAAGAGGCGGTAATAAATGATGGATGTGGAGACGTAGAAATAGCCGTCCGTAATAGACCAATTCGTAATAGACGCCCTCCCCAATGGCTAGCAGACTTTAATATTGATTGATTTGATCTTGAAGATCAAGGGGGAATGTGGCTTGTATGGATATTTCCATGAGGATGTAGAATTGCTTGTCAGGATAAACTGCAATTATAAATGTTTAAGTGTGTGCTTTTATTGCTATCATCTAATCCTCTACTTTCATTGTGTGTATATATGTTAATGTTGTTGATGGTTGAAGTTAGTTGAGTTTTGGTCTCAGGTCAAGTCAATACATGTCAAACGTGAACCTACACCACCCACTTTACTTTAGCTGTTGGGGAGGTACATGGTACAATCTCTGCTTTTACACCCTCAAAATTCAAAACTCGCATAGGACCCATTATTGTTATCCCTCATTGTTATTGGTTTGATCATTGCAGGGTCATTGTGTTACTACCACACTATCACTATCAATGCTACCCACCATTCTCACAACCGCTTATGACAAGCGTTCAAGTTTGTTGCTGGTGTGCAACAATCAGAAACAACCATTTGTTCCCCTTACCTTTTTTCTCCTCATAGCACAATTAAGGTCACAGCCGTACCAACGTCACCGTCGACATAATTCAAATATTTAAATCCAACACTGTTGTTCACAACATAACTGTATGGCAGTTTCAGTTGAGTTTGTTGTGTCTTTGTTTGATTCTAGTATCCTCCAAACTTTTTTAACATCCACGTGGCTGTATGCATGCCATCCAAGAATGCTGTCTATTTTCCACATTTTCACATAAATGCAAGAATTGAAGCAATAAAACAGAATTTTCCTTTTTGTTTTGTTTTTGTTTCTTTTTTTTGATACATTTATTTATTTACACATTTCCAACTCAAACACAATATTCATTTAAGCCAGTTAGGGCAGGGGGGGGGGCTCCATTACTCGTTGAACAACCTCCATATATTCTCTATGGCTTCTAGTGCCAACCTCTCCCCAAACAACCGATATAAATATCGGCCAAGCCGTTTCTGCTCATCTTCTTCCAGCATCTTCCGCAACCTCTGGGTTACTCCAGGGGCGTTGCTAATGCGCCACATTATGTCACGGTCCGCCATTCCTTGTCCGTACATCCCTGGGTAGCTGACATCAACAAAAGTGGCCCATGAATGTCCAAGCACCATCTCCTCGAGCAATTGAAATAAACAAGCCTAAAATCCTCGCAGTACGCCACAGCAGTCTTCGAAGGCGAGTCTTGTTACCCACTGATACACGTCTGTTTGCACTCATTTCTTTTTCTTTTTTTCAAAGCAGGTGATAATGGATTTTCATTGAGGGAACACAGAATTTTGTCATAAATCATAGCAAATGGCAAACTACCAATAAAACCTAGGGTTGGTGAACACCACCGGCTAAAAGTAGTAATACAAAAAGGTTGAGATGGACAAGATTGATTAACTTATTGGTCAGCTAGTAATATTTAATGTCAAGTTTATTAAGTCACAACTAAAATTGGCAGCGTTACAAGTTCAAGAAATATTTATAGTTACAAATCTATGATCACCATTTTCTCTAGTCATCTCACTTCAATAATCCAGATCAGAGCGTCAATCATTAACCTATTAATTAGCTTATTGCATGAATGGAGCCATAGCTCCCAAGAATTGACAACTACCACAATAATCAGGCATAGAAAGTCTGCCATCTCACAAAACAGCAACAATTCAAGATTCAGGTTAGCCAGCCAACAACAACTGTCAGAAAAGACCCAATTTGACTCAAGAAATGTTCCTTTGCCTGTTACTACATCATCAGTGGGATTTTTGCCACCAAACCAGCTAAGATGATTACTGGTTATTGATTTTATTGAAGCTAGATAATGTAAGAGAGCTTACCTCCTACACAGATATTACTCACACTACGTATGCCTTGCGATCACTACTCAACAAAACATACTATAGAAATACTGACTACCTGCCATCCTTGAGTAACAGTATAATAGCTCTTAAGAAGTGAGTATATCTCCCAACTAATGGAGATTTATTTGTGTGTTGTTCATATTGCATCTCTTGATTGATAAAGATTTATGATTGAGTCACACACTTTTAAATGTTGTCTTCCAACAAATGAAGGCTTGTGCATGTTCAGTGCCTTCAAACATATGGAGACATAGAGTCTTAACACACTTTGTTTAGACTACTTCTTGAAATCTGTAGGTCAAATCAAACAGAAATTACTAGCCAGGTATTGTCTTCACTCAAAAGCACCCAAATATTTAAGTCCAACTGTTGTTCACCACATAACTGTATGACAGTTTCAGTTGAGTTTTTTTTGTCGTTGCCTGATTCTAGTGTCCTCCAAACTTTTCTAACATCCACGTGGCTGTATGCATGCCATCCAACAATGCTATTTTTCATATTTTCACATAAATGCAAGAAATGAAGCAATGAAACACAAGTTTTTTTTTGTTTTGTTTTTCTTTCTTTTTTTGATACATTTTTTGTTTGCAATATTTCCAACTCAAATACAATATTCATTTGGGCCAGTTGGGAGGGGGGAGGCTCCATCATTCCGTGAATAACCTCCATATATCCTCTACAGCTTCTAGCGTCAACCTCCCCCAAACAACCAACATAAATATCGGCTGAGCCGTTTCTGCTCATCCTCCAACATCCGTCGCAGTCTCTGGGTGACCCCGGGAGCGTTGCCCATGACGTTCCACATCCTGACACGTGTCGATGTGCCCAGTCCGTACATCCCTGGGAAGCTGAAATCAACAAAAATTGCCCATGAGTGTCCAGGTACCATTCCCATGAATAATCAAATTAGACAAGCCCAAAACCCCGTCAGTATGTCAAAATAGTCGAAGAAGATAACTCTCGTCACCAACCGGTACCTGTCAGTTTGCACTCATTTCTGTTTTTTCCTTTTTTCAAAGCAGGTGATAATGGATTTTCATTGAGGGAACACAAAATTTTGTAATAAATCATAGCAAATGGTAATCGACCAATAAAACCTAGGGTTGGTGAACTCCACCAGACATCAAGAGTAATACATAAAGGTTGAGATAAGCATGATTAATCAACTTATTGGTCAGCTAGTAATATCTCATGTTAATTTATTAAGCCACCAAGTCAAAAATTGGTAGCATTACAAGTTCACGAAATTTCTATAGTTACAAAGTTTTTTTCGCCATTGTCTCTAGCCAATTCATTTTGGTCATGGAAGCCAGTGAGTCAATCATTAACCTAACAACTAGCTTACTGTATGAATGGAGCCATAGCTCACAAGAATTGACAATTACCACAACAATCAGGCATAGAAAGACCGCCATCACACAAACAGCAACAATTCAAGATTCAGGATGGCCAGCCAACAACAACTATCAGAAATGACCCAATATGATCCAAGATATGTTCCTCTTCCTGTTACTACATCATCGGTGGGATTTTTGCCACCAAACCAGCTAAGATGATCACTGGTTATTGATTTTATGCAAGCTTGATGATGTAGGAAAGATTACCTCCTACACAGATAATGCTCATACTACGTACGCTTTGTGATCATTACTCAACAAAACATACTATAAAAATGCTGACTACCTGCCATCCTTGAGTAACAGTATAGTAGCTCTTGAGAAGTGAGCATATCTCCCAACTAATGGAGATTTGTTTGTGCTTTGTTTATATTGCATCTCTTTATTGATAGAGATTTATGATTAAACCACACACTTTTAAACGTTGTCTTCCAACAAATGAAGACTTGTGAATGTTCAGCGCTCTCAGGCACAGACACATAGCGTCTTAACACACTTTGTTTAGAACTACTTCTTGAAATCCGTAGGTTAAATCAGACAGAAGTTACCAGCTAGGCATTGTCTTCACTCAGAGCACGCTGCACGCCTAACGGCACTCCAACGACGCCCAACACAAGAGTAATTTGTCAAACCTTTTATTGGTGCCAAGCTAGTAAGCGTCGTTACTACCATAAATCCTAATCATTCTCTTCTATCCACAGTAACAAAGCATTGTTATTGACCATCTCTAGTATTTTGGGTTTACTGATGTAATTGTGTCACAAAGGTTAAATTGCCAAGTGTTTGCCTACCTATAACAAAGCTTAGAATTAGTATCTTTTAACAAAATATTGAATTTTCGTGTGTCCGTCACAACCCGATGGCATATCTTCATCTACCAAAATCTATACTTAACAATGATTACATACCGTAATTCTATTGGAATCGTCCTAAACATGACGTGATATTATAGTTGAACAAATTGAGGTGAAATAGAGTGCTGTTGACAGGTTAACGTTTAACATGCGTCTGACTCTGACATTGAGCGTCCAATGGCTTTATACCATATACAACCCGATCGCCACGGAAACCTCACTTAGCAGTTTTCTCGAAACTCCAGGGTCCAGTTGTTGACAGCCACCTATATCTCCCAACTAATGGAGACTTGTTTGTGCTTTGTTTATATTGCATCTCTTTATTGATAGAGATTTATGATTAAACCACACATTTTTGAACGTTGTCTTCCAACAAATGAAGACTTGTGCATGTTCAGCGCTCTCAGGCACAGACACATAGCGTCTTAACACACTTTGTTTAGAACTACTTCTTGAAATCCGTAGGTTAAATCAGACAGAAGTTACCAGCTAGGCATTGTCTTCACTCAGAGCACGCTGCACGCCTAACGGCACTCCAACGACGCCCAACACAAGAGTAATTTGTCAAACCTTTTATTGGTGCCAAGCTAGTAAACGTCGTTACCATTCTCTTCTATCCACAGTAACAAAGCATTGTTATTGACCATCTCTAGTATTTTGGGTTTACTGATGTAATTGTGTCACAAAGGTTAAATTGCCAAGTGTTAGCCTACCTATAACAAAGCTTAGAATTAGTATCTTTTAACAAAATATTGAATTTTCGTGTGTCCGTCACAACCCAATGGCATATCTTCATCTACCAAAATCTATACTTAACAATGATTACATACCGTAATTCTATTGAAATTGTCCTAAACATGACGTGATATTATAGTTGAACAAATTGAAGTGAAATAGAGTGCTGTTGACAGGTTAACGTTTAACATGCGTCTGACTCTGACATTGAGCGTCCAATGGCTTTATACCATATACAACCCGATCGCCACGGAAACCTCACTTAGCAGTTTTCTCGAAACTCCAGGGTCCATTTGTTGACAGCCACCTATAATTAATTTGCTTCTGCTTTGCCCCCTTTTCTAATTCTCCTAATTCCCCAAGGTCAGTTAAAAAATCATTTTCCCGAATTATCGCCATGACATCTATCCATAACAGCTAAGTAATGTTTATCAAGTAGGTGAGTAAATATTAAGCTAAAAGTAATATGTCAGTACATAGAAGTCACTGTCATTGTAAATAAAACCTTTGTCACGTTTCGGTTTGGGCCTCATCCTCAAACCGTGTCTGCCCCTGTGTTTTGGTTGGCAGTCCATATCACCAATGCTATTGGTCCTAGCATCACTTACAGTTGGACAGATGGCCTGATCACTCTGACTCATGCGTCTGCCAGACAGCATCTCTCCCTTGTCTGTGCTTACAGCTGTATCTCTCGCCAAAAGTAAACAGTCGACACCAATGTCAGGAGTTATCTGCTCAGCATCACTGAAGTTTATCTCCGAACTCTCTGATGCATTGCCATGACTGCTCCCTTTCTGATTCACTGCTGTCAGATTGCAACATGAATTCATCTATTTTCCGTTTATTTTTATATGTCGGTGTATAATTCTCGTTCACTAGTTTCAGGCGTCTGATTACCACCAACTTTACTTGAGCTGTTGGGGAGGTACATGGTACAATCTCTGCTTTTACACCCTCAACATTCAAAACTCGCATAGGACCCATTGTTGTTATCCCTCATTGTTATTGGTTTGATCATTGCAGGTTCATTGTGTTACTACCACACTATCACTATCAATGCCACCCACCATTCTCACAACCGCTTATGACAAGCGTTCAAGTTTGTTGCTGGTGTGCAACAACCCGAAACAACCATTTGTTCCCCTTACCTTTTTTCTTCTCATTGCACAATTAAGGTCACAGCCGTACCAACGTCACTGTCGACATAATTCAAATATTTAAGTCCAACATTGTTGTTCACTACATAACTGTATGACAGTTTCAGTTAAGTTTGTTGTCTTTGTCTGATTCTAGTATCCTCCAAACTTTTTTAACACCCACGTGGCTGTATGCATGCCATCCAAGAATGCTGTCTATTTTCCACATTTTCACATTAATGCAAGAATTGAAGCAATAAAACGCAATTTTCCGTTTTGTTTTGTTTTTGTTTCTTTTTTTTGATACATTTATTTATTTACACATTTCCAACTCAAACACAATATTCATTTGGGCCAGTTAGGGGGGGGGGGCTCCATTACTCGTTGAACAACCTCCATATATTCTCTATGGCTTCTAGTGCCAATCTCTCCCCAAACAACTGATGTAAATATTGGCCGAACCGTTTCTGCTCATCTTCTTCCAGCATCTTCCGCAACCTCTGGGTTACTCCGGGGGCGTTGCCCATACATAATGCGCCACATTATGTCACGGTCCGCCATTCCTCGTCCGTACATCCCTGGGTAGCTGAAATCAACAAAAGTGGTCCATGAATGTCCAAGCACCATCTCCTCGAACAATTGAAATAAGCAAGCCTAAAATCCTCGCAGTACGTAACAGCAGTTTTCGAAGGCGACTCTTGTTACCCACTGATACAAGTCTGTTTGCACTCATTTCTTTTTCTTTTTTTCAAAGCAGGTGATAATGGATTTTCATTGAGGGAACACAGAATTTTGTCGTAAATCATAGCAAATGGCAATCTACCAATAAAACCTAAAGTTGATGAACACCACCGGTTAAAAGGAGTGATACAAAAAGGTTGAGATGGACAAGATTGATTAACTTATTGGTCAGCTAGTAATATTTAATGTCAAGTTTATTAAGTCACAACTAAAATTGGCAGCGTTACAAGTTCAAGAAATATTTATAGTTACAAATCTATGATCACCATTTTCTCTAGTCAACTCACTTCAATTACCCAGATCAGAGTGTCAATCATTAACCTATTAATTAGCTTATTGCATGAATGGAGCCATAGCTCCCAAGAATTGACAACTACCACAATAATCAGGCATAGAAAGTCTGCCATCACCCAAAACAGCAACAATTCAAGATTCAGGTTAGCCAGCCAACAACAACTGTCAGAAAAGACCCAATTTGACTCAAGAAATGTTCCTTTGCCTGTTACTACATCATCAGTGGGACTTTTGCCACCGAACCAGTTAAGATGATTACTGGTTATTGATTTTATTGAAGCTAGATAATGTAAGAAAGCTTACCTCCTACACAGACAATACTCGTACTACGTATGCCTTGCGATCACTACTCAACAAAACATACTATAGAAATACTGACTACCTGCCATCCTTGAGTAACAGTATAATAGCTCTTAAGAAGTGAGCATATCTCCCAACTAATGGAGATTTATTTGTGAGTTGTTCATATTGCATCTCTTGATTGATGAAGATTTATGATTGAATCACACACTTTTAAATGTTGTCTTCCAACAAATGAAGACTTGTGCATGTTCAGTGCTCTTAGGCACAGACACATAGCGTCTTAACACACTTTGTTTAGAACTACTCCTTGAAATCCGTAGGTTAAATCGGACAGAAGTTACCAGCTAGGCATTGTCTTCACTCAAAGCACGCTGCACGCCTAACGTTGGTCTTTAATTGATATTGTTGATATTGTAATCAATGGGTTACTGTATAGCATTTGGCATGTTTCAAATAGATTGTTCACTGCAAAGATTATGTGCTGGTGAGTAGCTAGTGATATGCATTCCTTATTCTTATTATCAATGACCAAAAAAGTAAAAGAAATGGAGTGTATAAAACATACTATCAAACAAATAAACTACCATCATAGTGGACAATAAAAAATACTAAAAATCGACATTACAATTAAATAAACCAAGTCGTTTGTAGATAAATGTAAATGATTGTAATAACTATTTTGTTCAGAAGTAAATTGTACTAGTTGTGGCAGTAGTAGTGATCAATAACTATTGGCAAACAACACTCAGTATAATAATAACCAAGGATATTTTATTATTGATAAATAATAATAATTAATAACAATTTATTTATGATCATTGTTATTAATAATAACGTTTATGATACTGGTCATAACGTTTGAGTAACAACTGAAGAACAAAGGAAGAAAACATCATGATCATCATGATTGACAGCAAAGAAGCAAAGGCAAGTTGGTTTCACACACTGGAGAAGAGATGGTCTAGCGTTATTTTTTTTTCATTTTCATTGGCTTTGATCACATAAAGCCAAATTTAGATAATCTAGCATGTGAACATTGAAAAATGTGCGGATATTGCTATAGACTAGGATCTGTAATTTTCATCATCTAATCAAAAGTAGCGTCACTGTTCTTATAATAATAATGATAATAATAATAATAAGATTGTCTTACAAAATACTGGATCTATGCTACAATTAAATATGCCAAGCCCTAAAAGTTACTTTTCTACTGTAAGAAAAATTGTTATGCATCGTTTTTTTCGGAAAATATGTTTGGTATAGGTATAGCCAATGTTTTCTGTAAGTATATGCCTTATATTCGCGTATACCCTCAATTTGAACACTGTATATAAGTATGAAACAATTTTATGAAAAGGAGATTACCACTTAACCCATCTTGCTGTAAACAGTGAAAGTACCTGAAGCAAAAAATGAGCGAAGCGCAACACTGCTTGACTTTCTTAATTCTACTTCGCCAACTAATAACATTTCCCATGCCCCAAGCGACCTGCAACACAATTAACCACAGTTTTGAGTTAAAAATTGCTGTTTAAAAGTGAAAATTTAAGAAAACTCAAGGCTGGCGAACCAATTAAGTTTAACAGTACCACCAAACACGCTAATTATTTTGACACCAGGAACCATGTGTTCATTCACAAAAATTTTTTGACGAATTTTTTGGTAATAGCCGAGCAGCCTTGCCACATAATTCACATTTACACTTCTACAGTCTATTTGATGAGTTCGACTTATTTCCTGTGTGGATTTGTATTCAGGAGGCAGGCTTTGCAAACACATAAATTAAATTTCAACATAATTCGCGCATGGTCACTCCTCTTTAATTGTGTCTTGTTTCCATCAACATCTCTTTAATTGTGTTTTGTTTCCTTCAACGTATAACAACAGTATAATGTAAAAACCGCCAATGATCGGATTTGCCATCTTCAGTTCACAGATTCAGACTGAACATGCAATGCACAAATTTTTTTGCTTTTACTGCAATAAACAACAGTATTATTAGTTGCAATTATTTTGAGTGTGAGAACTTCAGTTTCATGCCTGGATTAACAATGAATGAATTGTTACTTGTCTTATTGCACCCTATTTGGGCAACAAAATACGTCAATCTAGAATAGAATACAGCGGTGTCTTCTGAAACAATACCAATAACCTTTTAACAGCATTTCACACAAGGTTGTCTGCTTTTGCCTGTGATAAATAAGACAACTCAGCAATACTTACAGAAACTTGCAATTTAATAAATCGATGTGAACTACGAACTTGACAGCTGTTATTTTGTAGAATTATCTTTTTTCTCAATCAAAACAAAAGCCTTCAAAAAATCCAATTACATACTGTGTGTTGCTAATTGTCGCAGGTTACAAACCTCATATTGTATTGTTGATGTAGTAGATGTGTGTGTACTATTATGCATACATAGTCATTTGTTTTTAGTGCATACATGTAAGTAAGTTTTTTGTTTGGTATGTGAGAACACAAGTAGTATAGCAGATGTTTTTATAAGCTGGTAGTAGAGAGCTAAGAATTTATATTTGCACATAGATATGAAATTACATGTTAGCAGGCATGTCCGAGATAAATCTTAGGGTGAATTGAGTAAGTTAAGGTATGACGATTCATTGTGAACTTGGGATGGTCCAGATGGCGTGTGATGGGAGGGAGGTGGCATAAGTTGCATGGATGGAGGGTTTAGAGAATGTTCTATTGCGCATTAAATAAGTACTGCTCAGTATCACGTCAGGCAACTGCAGCCTGGTAATCCATCAGCGAATATAATTTTTTTCCGATTGACAGTACATACCCGTGATATTTACCAGCACTGCTAGCAAAAGATTTTGTTTGTAGCAGCTATTTCTTGCTCTAAAGCATCGAGCTCATCAATCTTTTTCTTCTTCGGCGCAGATGAAAAAGTTGTTCTTCCTGAACAATACAGCTACGAACCTGGAAGTTGTAATCGTGAGTTTTTTTAGTCATTTTCTGTTGTGAATGGTATTACTCCAAAAAATGTACTAATCTCTAACAACACTGAGACATTGCATCATCCATTAAGTCATCTGTTTAAACTGCAGGATACAATGTTTTTCACTGACAATCAAAGCACTTCGAATGTCACTATTCGGCATGGCTTCACAATTGGTTTTTCACCATGTTTCATTGCTCGGAAACTCACTTTTTTGGGGTCAGTTAGTGAATTGACCATCCGCTCTAAATTGCACATATCTATCATTTCACGAGTTGTACCTAACCTGCTAAGTGTTTGGCAATGCTTACGCTGTATTTCTCACTTCTTGTCACCTGGTTCACTCCTCTGTGCTTAGCTCTACTTTAGAAACTAACACGAGCTATAAAAGACTTGCATGTTATTTTATATAGTTTTTGCTAGTGATATAACGAGTCAAAGACAGTACAAAAAATAATAGGTGTGCATTGGACAGTATTTTGTTAATGGAGCAGAACAATTGTTAAAGATATCATATTATCTTGTATATTTCATAATATCATTATATTATTTTATAAATTCTTGTAGGTTGGCAAACAAATCATAAAGAAGGGTACTCTCAATTTGGAAAGTAATTGAAGATCAATGAAGCGTCATCGTTATAAACTAAAACAGTTCGTAAAATCGCTTTTTTATATAGTACATTTTTTACAATGGTAGTTTCATCACGTTTTTGAGGAAATAGAACTGGTCTATTATAATGAATAAATTAGGCAGGTTTGTTATATTTATAGTGTTCAGTTTTCTTTGTGACCTAATAGCTACACAAATGAGCACTTGCTGATTTTTCTTTTCATCAAGCTATATTTTGTTGACGTTCAAACTCTGAACAGAATGATTATATGTTGATAAAGCTCATTGCCAATCTGATTGAATTTTTCTCATTTTGGTTGGCGACTATAGGCCGCAAATACTTTTATGTGATGTAGGTAATGCTGATCATCAAGATGAAAAACCTCCGGGATTTGTTGTCACTAAACAACTATGAACAATATAGAAATCATATCAAGTGCAAAACAAAACAGCCAACACACCATCTAGCATCTGCACACCACCCAGTGATGAATAGAAAATTCCAAGCAGCAATATTTCAGGACCTTGTCTCTCCTGGGCTCATTTGAGAAGTTGTCCCCCCCCAATTAAAAATGTGTGCAATGCAACTTAAATGAATTTTACACTCATTGTTTATAGAGTAAAGTGTTCAACTTAAAAAGGTAAGAATAAAGTTAAGTGCTCACAAAACTTTTGAAGTCTGCAGTTATGAATCCAATAAAATTAATCACTCATAACCAGGGCCGTAGCCAGGATTTATTATCAGAGGAGGCAATCACCCACACAAGGCCGGGGGTTCAGGGGGCCGCCAAGGCCCCTGGCGGGGTCTGGGGCAGCGCCCTGGCCGCCAAAGCAATTTTCCAGGTTTTACAATAAAAAGACAAAAAATCAAAGCATCTGCAAGAGGTTATATTATGAACAAATTTCGAGTGATTTGAAACATCTATGAGCCAAGTTCATATGAATACATGGCATGATGTATATACATATGAGATATTTGTATGCCCACACAGATGAGACAATTTTCTGGCGTTGTTGTTTTACTACATACCAATAAATGAAGTTAAACTGAGAGAGTAGAAAGCTGTGGAACCTCAAATTACGTTGGTAGTTCAAGATCGATTGCTCTATTCTACAGTCATGAACCTGTTGCAATTAATTTGTTCCATCTTTCACGCCAATAAAAAGAACTTGCAATGATGGTCATGCTAGACATGCGTTAGAATACGTTTTGATTGGCAATATCAGTAGCAATAAGTTCTTGTTAGTAAGTATATTTGTGAGCAATGTCTGCTAGTATAATTATCTCTTTCTTCCTTGCTGATAGCTATTTATCACAGGTGCCAGTACCCCATAGCGAGTGCCAGGATGTATGTAAGTTTACTACTAAGCATTTGCTAAGTATCCGATAAAAATAAAGTTTTTCCCTAAATTTTGTGTTGATAGTAGTGGTAGTTGCAGTAATAATAAGAACTATAATAATCGTTTAGTTACCAGCGGTGACAAGTTTATTGCTATTATTAATGAAAGTAACAAAATGGCAGGAAAATAATAAATAATGAAAATGTCAAATAACTCAAGCAAAGAAGGGTAGTAGTAATTAACATGATTGTAAGATGTAGGTATATGTAAATAGTGCAACAATTCTCCTACCACCACTACTCAAGTATAGAAGAATGAATAGAGTAGCTTATCAAGTTGTGTGTTGCTGTAAACTAATTATTATTTATCATAATGATGATATTCATCATTTTTTCATAATTATTATAATATAACATCAATATTATTGCTAGCTGTGAAAAATAATAATAGCAGCAATAAAAAATTATTATTATTTACATTATTATTAATTATAGTAATAGATATATATAATGGAGTTGCTCAGTGAATTAAACAGGTTAACAACTTTATCTCTCAGAGTCATTATAATAACAATTCAATAAATAGTATCATTAATTTTTTGTAATTTTCTGTTAATGTTATATTCACATTACACATTAAATAATGTATTATTTTATATGATAAGTAAGTCATATATATAGATATATATAACTAATAACGATAGTAGTTGGTATTAATGTTATTTATTATCATCATTATAACAATAATAATATTACTAACAATAATAATTATTATCATTAGAAAAATAATAATAATTATTATTGTTAATTGTTATTAATGAAATAATATTCAATGGTAATAAATAATAATTGGGTATACAAAATAATGATTCAAAAAACTAAAAAAAAATATTGAACTGAATAACTATTTGTTGTTAATATCGATAAGTAAAACTAGATAAAAAATATAAAAATTAGTGGAAAAGTTATATTAAAGGAATTAGATGAAAACCTAGATTTTTATTTTCTTGAGTCCATAAAATAATAATTATTTATTTATTAACAACATGGATGGATTGACTATTATTATTATTATTTCCTTATTACTAGTTCTCATTTAAAAAAAAAACACCGTTGCACTGTACCCTGAACTCTCTGCAGTGGGAAGTGGGAACCATAACTAAAAATAAAATGCAGCAGACAACAATAGTCATCCAGAAAAATTGAAAAATACCTTGAAAAAATATTTGGCAAAAATGTTATTGCAGTAATAGGCATTCAGGAAATGGTATGTTTTAGTTTGAGACTCTAATGTTCGATGGGGTTTTGATGATAAGCAACGTGATTACAGTAACAGTATTAGAACTAGTGCTATGTGCGTGCAATAAAGGTAATGCCTGTGGAAATACCAATCACTGCTAAAAGAGTGAAATTTTTGGGAAAATCCGTTTTTGAGTTGGAAATTCCCATTTTTGTCTAAAATTTCAGACGAGGCAAGAGCCTCGTCTTGCCTCAATGTGGCTACGGCCCTGATAACATATCTTAGAGGCAAGTTTCATATGCTTTAAGTGGTCTCCCCCACCACAAACAATACATAACTTTTGTAGAACGTTATTATGTAGTATTCGCAACCCTTTTTTTGTTTCTGTACTGGGGTGTTACCTGCCAGGTTTTCAATGGATTGTAATGGCTGTGGAATAAGAGAAAAGGTTTTTTCGCACATTATGGCAAAAAGAACGATAGATCGTTTAGTAATCTTACATATTATTATGATTGTATGCAAAATCTAGTTGAAAAGTACAGCTCAATGAAGGAAAAATTACAAAAAACGAAATGCTTAGTTTTTTTGTCTTTCTTGACCAATACAGTGAATCATTTATATTGTGCAGTTCATTGAAAGATGTAATGCGAAACCTGCATGTACACATATTGCTGAAATCAAGAAAATTTCGAATCGTCCATGGCGTCTGAGCACAATGTCAAATCAATGAGATATGTTTGATCGTTTTTCCGTGCTACACGGTCAAATCTGAGTAAACCCTTGGGCTGAAAACCACGCTTGAGGAAAACTATGTTGTACCCCTTTTTTAAAGTCGCTGAGACAAACCTAACCAAGACATCGTGCTGATCTATTCTGGCCTCATGTGATATTGGCAAGTTTGTAGCACATGCGCTGTTATTTTAGTTAGATTGATACACACTGGGCATTTGGAAAAAGTGTTTAGGTTCATTCTCTTCACCGAGTTCCTGATAAGGAGGTTGTGCTGTGAATTAATAGTTTTCCGGCACTGTACTTTAGGGCAACGCTGGTTAAAATGCAAGCCCTTACCATCAACTGATGAAGTGAGTTGGTTGATAAGATAGGATCTTTTACCATGCTTGGTGGAAAATATGTTGCTTTGTATTGCTGGCACATGGATGGTATCATCTCTGTTCATGACATCTTTCTGAGGGTCCACATAGGAGGCTTGTAGACGACAATCTCTAGTATAACCTTGTGGTGGTACCTGGAATAATAAAGATGAAGTACCGAAGTAATACCCACTGTCAACTCCTGAAAGCTAATTATTTTCTGTAATTCTTATGTTCCAATAGTTGAAGTATGTTCAAGTTGAAATTTAGTTCAAATTGGCACGCATTTGCTTTGATTGATATTGCTAACCATTCATGCAATCAGTCAGATTGAAATTGTATGCGGAAGTTGCCCCTTCCAGTAAACATGGTGATCAGCAGACGCAATGATTTTATCATCTGTAATATGGGAACGAGGATTGCTGCACACCCACAGCATGACGTAAACATAAGTGGATAAATACTAACAATAGTAATAATTATACATGATTATCAGTACTATAAATATTATTATAGTATAATTATTAAAAAAAATATAAATAACTAATTGCTAATATTTGTAGTAGTTTACCCAACTATGAAACTCAGCTATGTTTTTCTAAACTCTGCCAACAATCCCTCTAGAATGGTCAGTTTTTCAGGCTGTCAAGGGGTCTACCCAACAAGCCTTGCTTTGATCAACTAGCTCCGGTCAACTGACCCCACATGACCTGCTGTTATCAAGCAAAATAGATGAGCAAACAACTGCTTTAACATCGATCACCAATCACGATCACATTCAATGATATACCCATGCTACATTAATACAACTAGGCTAAGCTGACATTACCAGCCATTTTAGTCATTACCTAATACCAGTTCAAACAGTATATTTTTAGCCTAATAATCAGTGCAGTAAAATCTCTGATTAAGACCAATTTTAGTTTCGCGGCAATGAGTTTTTTATTTACATGATCACAATATATTGTTTTATGTGCTATGTATATTCAAAAACATAATGTCATCAATTACTGCATTTGTATTGAGCACACAGAACATGAATGTCCATCGGGTTATAGAACATTACCATTTGCTGCATAATTTTTATATCATATCAGATATGACATTGATCTCACAAGTGTTGTCAACAATTGTTGACCACTGTAATTGTCCCACAACTTCTAAATCTTTTCCTGCTTCTGTATTTGCCTTTTTTGTTGTTTTCTGGTAGGTTTGCCATGTATCAACAAGTATAACTCAACAGGAAATGTGTTCACTGAGGTTAAAAGTGTTTAAAAGTGAAATGGTGTATTGGCACTTCTAAATTGGCAGTTTAAACTCTGATGCCAACCCCATAGATCATAGTTTGTTCTAATAGGCTGACCAAACTGTCACCAGGAATTCACGCTCCTTTTCCCCCACTGTTCAGCCAATAATTTAAGATGATCATATTTGTACATTCCTCGTAATACTCCAGGTTCTGCTTCTGTCTGCATCCTATTACATCAGCCTTCAATATGCTCTGCAGGTACAGTTGGTGCAGACATGAGCTGCCTCAAATAATACTGATAGAGACACCTGCAAGCTTGTCCTATTTTAAGCAAGTCATCATGAGTTTTCAACTACCATTAACGTTGTTCTCGCCTGCCTGGCCTGTACATAAAACAGCATTGGCAGTTGTGACAGGAGAAATGTGAGAGCATCACTGTTCTTACAGATCGATAGTAAACTGATATCTGCAGCTACCATTACTGAATGTGGCTGAATTTGCTGTCACTCCCCTCTATTATCTCTCTAAGTCCTCCATTCTCCAAACAGGCAGACTTGGGCTCCTTTCGCAATAAAGTTTAATAGTTTTGTTATTATATAATGTTTAATAATGGTGCCAATTATCTTCGAGTGCCACCCCTGGGAAACGATAGACCCATCGACTGATCACCTACCTCCCAAAGCAACACCATCTACTGTATCTATCTCATGATATTGCTCTGAATCTATGTCCTCATCATCCCCTCCCTCAATGATCAGTTTTGGTACAACAGTATAGTAGGCTCCCTCTTTTTCTTTACTGTCTGTAATTGCACCATTCCAATCTCTCCCAAGTCTTCAGTCCCTCTTGTTTGCCGCAGTGTGATGAATACAAATTACTAAGATAAGTCCAACTAGCAAAACTAATTCTTCCTCCAGCTCATCCATGATTCTCTTCCTACTACAAAGTTCTATAAACATATATTGGTTTTCCTGTTGTGGGAAAACCAGCTAAAAACCGTAAATGGCCACTGAATCGCATAGCCATAAAAGCGCATTTCCATTTCGGCCGAGGAGCTCCGCCCTGGAATTTTCAGGCCGATTTTCTAGGAGAGGCATAAACGCACCTTAGTGCTGAAAGGTGCTGTGAACTTGCCATAGCTCACGATCTACTGAATGTACAGTAAGGTCAATAGGAACTTTACAGCTGGCATCACCTTGGTTATTATTTACACAGCACTCTCGACTAACTAGCAATGCTATCAGGCACAAACTGGGCGGCTTGGCCACAAACCTAATCAGCAGATTGCATAATTGAATGCCTCCAGAATATGGAAATACAGTTGCGCATGTTTAATTACCAGATAGTGGATTTCATCATGAGAGATCCTGGTGTCCTTGACCCTCTTTAGCACGAGCATTTTCAGCAGTCCCACGATTTGAGAGCAGTGATGCATCAGTAGCAGAGTCATTAGCTGTAGGAAGGATGAATCCGCGATAGAATACCGATATACACTGTTTCAAGCCATTGTAGGTTTGTACTGTGTTTTGCTGCCAACTGTCCAGGCACCATCCAACTGCAATGAAGGTTGGCTAGTATGTAAATTTTACCAAACAATTTTCTAGAAGGCAAAGCAAGTATGGATGCATCGTACGTCACAACAGTGATCCTTTTTACATTGCTTCAATGAAATTGTAGTACTGACAATATATATATAAAAAGGTAATCATCGATAACCTTATCAAGAAAGAGAGAGATAGCATGGTATTGGGTAATGTCTGAATTCAGCTGAGTACACCTTAAAATCAATTCTGGAACGACAAATATCTCTCATTTTGGGTTAAAGTGCTTTCCAAAAACCTGTCCATGATAGCTTGCAAAGAATAAAAATCGTTAAAACACTTTTTTAAACTCTTTGCACTAAACACAATGTTGTTTCAAATTTGGAATGTCTGCATATTTCAAGTCAATTTTGTAATGGGGTTGGCGCTTTTCAGCAGTTAATTAACATCTGCTTTTGACCATGTAATTCCAGTGTATCAAAGTTGATGGTTTCAAACAGCTGAAGGGTTATATTTGCCAGTTAAACAGCGTGAAACTATAACATAGTGTGCAAAAGGATGAATAACAAACAACAAGTCAATGAAACCCTGTCATTTAATTCACCAAATAAATATAAGTAAGCAAACATTAGTAAAAATAACAAGTAAGAATTACCCGTAACATCTTATTAATGTACACCTGAAACACAAGAGCAGACCTAACCCAACTGCTCTACTGCATGGCCAGAACTGCATATAAAGCTAAGCACAAGCTAAATTAGGTAGGAGGAATGGTAACAAAGCAATCAGATGCCCCAAGCATGATCTCCCCAGAGAGTGCACAACTCACACAGTTACAGACTATCTCAATTCTTGATCGAAGTCTGCAAAAGACTGGATAAACTTCAACTTGTCCGGCTCGTTGGCACTCACGTTGAGGGCACTGTCAATTCTCTCATAGTTCTTCTGATCACTGCAGTTTACAGTCTGGTACAAGTATGTGAAAAACAGCTAAACCCCTGTTTTGCTGAATGGTACATTATTTAACAGCCTAATCTGAATAACGCTCCCTTGACCATTTCCGTTTGTTCTATGTTATATTCAAAACAACCAGGTGACTTTTTTAAAACTACTGTGTGAGATGTAATTCTTGATAATGCATTTGTTGAAACAAACGCTAAATGCATACGGTCAGTTACGTGATTGGCATTTGAGTAGGATGTTTCACTATAACACACGTGATAGTTAGGATTGTTTTTTTAGGTGTATGTATTCTTTTATTTGCTGTTAATTTGAGCAGTATTGTAGTATTTCTACCACATCGCTAATATGGCTTTCGTTCTTCTACAGAACTCCAATGTGTGTCTACAAGTACAAACATTTTTATTACTGCATAACTTGACTGTGACCCGAATAGATGGACAGTTTGTCATCTTTACACTATATCAATTGCAAGTCTTTCATTGCACTGAACAAACTTACCAAAATGATTGTTTGCTTAGCAGCGTTTGGTAAACATTCTGATCAGTCGTTGATCTGACTACATGTCTCTGCTGAAGCTGAATACAGCAGCAGCATTCAACTCTGATTGAGGCGCAAAGATTTGCAATGTATTACTTCGAAAAGTTTGCTGGCACTTGTCAGTGTACAGATATTGAAAACCAACTTCATTAGCAAACTTTAGGGTTTTTCCACTTTACATGTGCCATTAATCCAGAAAAAAACTGGCAACAAAGTGGGAGCCCTGAGAATACAAGAATGTTCATCTAAAATATGCACAACTGTTAAAACTAGTAAGGCAGCACTCAAATAACAGAGTACTACACTAATGTTAGCTTGGCACTACACTCCAGCTACAATGTTTTTGAACAGTCTCAACGTGTTAATACGCTGGGCATTCGGAAGCTGTCAACAGCTATTGCCAATACCAGGTTTATGCTACTAAAATCAATGATGACAGCAAACACGCACTTGCGTTCTGCTAAGGCCAGAGTAAGTATTATCATACTGCGGTGTAAACGAATGTTTTGTCCTGAGGATTGAGGCACTGGACCTGCTCGCTGTGGCCACAAATTCATGTCTTAAGATTGTAAAATTCATGCAAAGCCATCTTATCAAGCTTTTGTGCCAGAGGGCTATCCCAAGTGGCATAAGTAATATAAGCACTGAAATATATTTGTCTTATGTCTAGCCGCTGAGGTGCACGAAGTGTCACTCTATTGCAAATATCAAAGCTTGTAGATAATTTTAATAAAGAAGTATAAAGTTGTTGCAACTTTCACTCAACAAAGCTCTGCCAATCTGAGTCAATTTGACTGATATCCCAATGTGAATAGCAAGACATAACATCCATGAATTTATTTCACAGGCAACCATGATTCTCGCTCACTTCATAACCCTTGATATACAGATCACATCAGATATTTCTTAGTCTCAATTTTTGAATAAAACGAGGATTGATGGAACAGTTGTTACCTAAGTAATGTCGACTTTTTCGGCTTTAGGTATTTGATAACTTTATAAAAGTAATAAGTCAGACATTGATCATCTAATAGATTATGAATGTTTAGATTATGAGCCATTGATTCATTGCATTAGAAGCAAAGACCTGTCTGTTAGAGCAACTAGCCACTAAAGAACGCAAACGGATATGAGACTATTTTAAATCTATTTCTCAGTTTAATTGTACACAAGTGAGTGAGCACACATAATAATAACAATGGTGATTGATGATGGTGGTGGTGGTGGCGGCGGCGACCATGATGATAATATATTTACGGACAGCAAGTAATTTATGTTCAGTAAAATATTTTGGCATACCTTGATATCATCCAGTAATATGTTTGTTCATGGAGTACCTCTATTTTCATTCACTATATTGTGCAGGATTTTGTTATAACTATTACTAGTTATCC
The DNA here is from genome assembly GCA_945261195.1 of Cryptosula pallasiana. Lineage (NCBI taxonomy): Eukaryota > Metazoa > Bryozoa > Gymnolaemata > Cheilostomatida > Cryptosulidae > Cryptosula > Cryptosula pallasiana. The sequence continues at coordinate 7,691,874 of OX183130.1, read as the reverse complement.
CGGTAGCCACCTACACTACCTCTAGGCAAGAGAGCTGTCTGTGCCGACAGTCTACTGGTCAGAGAGCTTATTGGTGTCCACCCGACAGCATGCTTGCTGGGGGAAGAGCACTGTAGGCTATCGTCTGCCGAGCAGGCCTATCGTTGCTACTGTCTACCAAATAACACTGAATGCTTTCAGGACCTAGAAGGTCGTTAGAGCGGTTATCATAGAGTAGTATAATTATCTGTCAGAGTATCAAGTTATAAGCTTGATTGAGTGTGTGGCTGTTTATATTCTTAGAAAGAAATAATCAGTGAGTCTCCTCAGGTACACTGCCTTATATACAGAGGAGGCGGTGCTTGAACAATATAGCCTCGTGATAAAAATAGTAATAAAGGAGTACAAAATATAATAATAATAAATGTCGAGGCTATAAACATCGATCGTAGCACGTGACTATGAAATAAAGGAAATAAGTAGAGTTGTTACTAGTGTTGTTGTCTATTGTAGGTATGGTTCGATGTTTTTCCGGTGCACAGCCCCCTCCATTGGTCGTCGTAGGGGACCAATGTAAAGGTACAAAAACGAGAGGGCCATGTGTAAAAGACAGGAAGGATGCACGACATCAGAGTATAATAATAAAATATAAGTAGGCATAGAAACAGGTAGTAGCGTTAGGAATAATAAAAAAATACAAGTGTACATAGAAGCATGTAGCGGTACGACGATATATGCTATACATAGACATGTGTAGTAATTGCAAGGATAATGTGCGTAAGTATGGTGACTAGTGTCATAAGGTTTACATGTTTATTGGTTCGTTTGGCTTTCCAAGCTTTTGATTTGTTCTTTAACTTCCTGTGCTTGGCGTAGCAATCTATAGGCCGCTTATACTCTTCGGCCTCCCACCTCACCTTGGAGTCGTGGGCGCAGCCTAGGCTGAGTACCTTTCCACCTAGCTTGCCTACTAACGCATTCGCTTTTGGCTTACTAGGGCCTGACTGTACATTGAGCTGGTCGCGTAACCCTAAGGGATTTACTGCATATGCGAACCAACCGGCTGCTGACCCAGTCGATAGCGATCACCTTGATCTGTTAGAGCGAGTTAGGCCCCCAGAGGTAACCGACGGTCTGATCCATACCCCACTTTGCTATGAACTTTGACCATTTTCACCAGCCTTGCCTGTTCACCAGCGTTCCAGGATATGGACTTAACTCTGCCACGTACCACTCGCTGTAGTATTTTACGACCTACAGTCGAGCCGACTAGACGGTACCACAGTATCCTTTTAATTCAGGATTCGAGACACAGTGGGCCTTCAGCTCCTCTCACAGCGCTATAGACAGATTTAATGTGCCTCCAGAGCCTCACGGCCCCACTGCCGCCTGTTGAAGACAGACTTCAGGGAGCCTATCCCCCTAAGTTTATCTTCTGTCAGTCTGTTGAGTTCGGCTCGCTTACGCTCCAGTCTCCGCCCTCTCTCTCTTCGTTCTCTGCGTCGCTCGTCATCTCTTGGAGGAGAGGTGTGTACGATTCTACATCGTAGTGCCATAGGGGAGGTCTCTCTGGGGCGTCGGGCTGTGGCAGCACCCTCTGCCCGACGATGCGTCTCCCGATGTCTCTCCGTCTTTTCGTCCAGCTGTTTGCTCAGCAGCACCGTTCGTCTTACTTGTTCAGCTGCTGTTTCTATTTTTTTTGGTCTGTATAGGGGTGATACTTCGCGTGGCAGCTTCTTGATTGGGCTGCTGGCATGTTTTGGTGCTCCCAGTCGATCTTGGATAGAGGGGGCACGCTTGTGTGTTGGTGTCACATTTTCCTTCTTTTCTGACACAGGTTGTGGGTGTCAGAAAGGCGGCGGCTGTGGCCATGTCATAAATTGTACAAAGTTTGGGTACGATTTGGCATCTACCTCGTATAATGGTGCCTGTGGCCCTCCGTGAGCCGTTGCCTTGTTCTGCTTAGTAATATGCTTTCTGAGAGCGTCCCTGGATGCCTACTTTTTTCCACAGGTGCAAAAGTAATACACGTAATGTTGATGTGTATGGTATACCACTCTTTTGCGCCCGTTGGTATAATGGCATTTATTGCACTTCCATTCATCGTCCGTGCCTTCTACTTTGGTCACCATCCCTTTTAGTGCAATGGTGGTGTCAGCCGACAGCCACGTAGTACGTGCCATAGTACTTTCGCTCGGCTGTCTTGCTGTTTTAGGTTCTGTTGTAATAGATACCTTGTTTATGTGGATGACCTCTCTCCCTAATTGTGTTTGTCTCTTGGCGTGCACTTCGTCCTTTGTCGCCACTCGGTTACTGCGGGGAGCCTGTCTCTTCTCTAGTTCACTAGCTACTTCCATTAAATATTCCTCTCCCACTATCTCTTCTGCTACGGAGGCGTCCTCCTCTAGAGATACGTCCAGTTGTTTTCTCTGCTTCATGTTGTCTAGCGCTGCTGTTGCAATTTTAATTAATTCTGGAGTAGAGAGTGTTTGTAGTTCGCTGCTTGAGTGTTTGCTGACAAGTGACAGTCTGTTATTTTGTTGTGAGCAAACTTGCCGCTGCGCTGAGTGAGCAGCTTGTTGATTGGAGGGTTCTACTTCGACGTCACCTACCCACGTGGTTACCTCTCCTACGTCATTGTCTGATAGCTTAGCTGCGGTTCCCTGTACCTCAATCGATCTATTGCACATAGAATTATTATCTATCGTTTCAGCAATAGAGTTATGTTGGGGGTTGTTTTCCCCTGGCACTTGTTCGTCGCCGCGAGCCAAGACATTATCGTGGGAGGTAAGTTTATTATTTAATAATTCATCTTGTTGTGCAGCTAACTTTCTCCAATAATTTTTTGCACTTTCCAATGAATTTGGCAATGCCTTATCTTCGGAGCACTGTTTTAATACCAGTAACATATTTTTTGGATTATCACTGTGCTCTGAAGGTTCTAGGCATTGTTTTATTACTGCTGGTAGTAATCACTGGTTGTCTGGATGTGTTGGCTCCTCGTTGGCCATCTGGTAGCATTGGTAATCGGTTAACTTCGACGGCGGCCTAGTTGTTCTCTTAGGCCTGCCCGTCTCTGTTAGCTCTTCACCAATGACTAGCCCTCCTTCCACTGCCTGGTGATTTTCTATGGCAATATCTGTCGTTGGTTCTACTGTCTGGCTATCAGTGCTACTCTCTGCCGCAACGGGAGTTTGAGGGGGGGGGGTGGTGCTGGTTGCCTCATTAGTTGGCAACGCTGGCCACTCCCTATCTCTCTCCCATTGCTCGTGTCGGCTTCGCCTCGGCTGGTTACTGGGCTCCAGCTCCCAGCTCCTGTTTGGGGTGCGCTGGGTGTTGGCCTGTCTAGTGGCCTGCTCCATGAGGGCTGGTAGTTGATCGAGCTGGCGCTCCAGGACTTGCAGGTCTGTCTGGGTGACCTCTCTATTCCCTAGGTTTTCTCTCGCCTCTGCTGGTCGCGCACCCCGATCGGGGGGTTGTCTGATATTGGGTCCACGGGGGCGGCCCCTCCTTCTAATTGCACCCTTCATGTTTGGGTGCAGGGCGGCTTCCCTGTTGGCCGGGGCCCTCCCCGCAGGCTCGTGACAGGGGCGGTATTCCTTTAGGCGTCGCTAGTTTTGTATAGACGTCTGCCCAGCTTTCTCCACCCGGTAGGTATGATTGGGGTATGCTTCTACCACTCGATATGGCCCCACAAAGCTAGGTTGCAGTTTGGGGTTGCTCCCCTTGACTCTCCGTTTGTTCTCGATGACCACCAGGTCATCGGGCACGTAGAGGAGGGGCTCCTCCGTGTCGTCTTGACGGATTTCTATCTGCTGCTCTCGGAGTAGGTCGTGGGCTGCCCTTAAGTCCTCTTGCATTTGGAGGGCATAGTCTGTCATCAGCTGCTGGTCCGTGGGTCTACCGTCCAGTTGGTCGGGTAGTCTAACCTCCCTGCCCAACATGAGGTAGTTTGGGGTCTCTCCTGTGGCAGAGTGAGGGGTACCGCAGAATGCCCTTATTATCTGAGGTAGCAGCAGATCCCACTCCTCTTGTCCACGCCTCAGTAGTAGAGTTCTCAAGGAGTCGCCCAGGGTCTGATTTTGTCTCTCCACTACCCCGTTACCTTGGGTGTGACAGGGTGTGGTACGGGTCTTCTCTACGTTCCACAGGACACACAGTTCGGCCATTATTCTCGATTCAAACTGTGCTCCTTAGTCTGTGTGTAGCTCCTCGGGCAGACCCCAGTAACAAAATACCCTCTCATCCAGAGTCGTGGCGACTGTGGGGGCTGTGGCATCTGGGATGGCAATGGGATCCTGCCACCGGGTGAAATGGTCAGACAGCAGCAGAATCCATTTGTTCTTCCGTCGGGTCTCTGGGAGTGGCCCTACCAGGTCCACGGCTATCTTCTGGAACGGTCTGCCTGCGAACAATCGCTGTCTCCCCTGGACGGGCTGTATTCCCCCTTTTTTGGCTACTTGACAGACTTCACAAGACTTGACAAGTCTTCGCACTTCGGCGGACATCCCTGGCCAGTACCAGTTGAGTTGGATCCTTTTCCTGGTGCGGTTTACACCGGCATGGGCTAGCCCATGTGTCTCCCATATCACTTGTCGGCGTCGTACGGCTGGGCAGACTGCGCACAGCTTAGTTCGACCCTGGAAAGCTATCTGCATGGTCAACGTGCCATCCGGCTGTACTGCCATGGCCTCTCTGCGGCTGTAGAACGCCCGCAGCTCTCTGCTTCCTTCTTCCAACTCTCTCTTGGTTACTGGGTTGCCACCGTTCACCTCCTGGTACATCCTGGCCACTGGGTTCTGGCCCGTACGTTGTTGTTCAACCAACTCCATACTGGTGACTACGCGCAGCTCTGGGGTGTCTGTCTCTCTCTCCATGATTGTCAGGAGTACTGGGTTTTCTGGTCGGTTCCTTGGTAGCACGCCCGTTGAGATAGGAGGCCTCACTAACTGGAGTTCTGGTCCAGGGGCCCTGGCAAGCTCAGCATGGGTTGGCCCACCATCACGCTGCTCGATGGCGCTGCATTGACGGCAGTCCATACAGGGTTGCACCTGCTCAGCCCATCAGCGTTCCCATGCTGTTTGCCAGCCCTGTGCTCGAGTTTGTACACAAACTCGGCGAGAATCTCCAGCCACCTTGCTATCTGGTTGGACGGCTCTTTCCGCCGACACAGCCACCTCAAGGATGCGTGGTCGGTGCGAAGCTTATACTCCCGGCCGTAGAGGTACGGTCGGAAGGGTTTGACTGCCTTAACGACAGCCAGTAGCTCGCGCCGGGGTCACACAATAATTCCGTTCGGCGGGTGCTAGGGTCTTGCTATGATAAGCGATGAACCGCTCTTGTTTGTTCTGAATCTGGGACAATACTGTTCCTAATCCAACGGCACTGGCGTCCGTGTCCAGGATATAGGTCTTGGCAGGATCTGGGTAGCCTAGTACTGGTGCTTGCATGAGTCCCTGCTTGAGTCGTTCAAAGGCAGTCTGCTCCTCCTCTCCCCATCTCCAGGGGCTTCTTGCTGGTCAGGACAGTTAATGGCTTAGCAGTGGTGGCGTACCCAGGCAGATACTGCCTGTAGTACCCTGCTGTGCCGAGGAAAGCTTGCAAACCCTTGACGTCCCTGGGGGGTGGCCATTCGGCTACGGCCTGTACCTTCTCCGGGTCAGTGGCGATGCCCTTTGCACTTACTACGTGTCCCAGGTATTTAACCTGTTGCTGCAGCAGCTCGCATTTGGACGGCTTGACCTTGAGGTTAGCTTGTTGTAGCCTACTCAATACTTCTCCCAGTCGTTGCAGGTGAGTCTTGAAGTTGGGTGCTATCACTATCACGTCATCCAGGTAGAGCAGTAGCGTCTTCCAGTGCAACCCTTGCAGCACACGTTCCATCAGACGCTGGAACGTGGCGGGGGCTGAGGTCAGCTCGAAGGGAAGCACCTTCCAACGCCACAGTCCACTTCTGGTGATGAAGGCCGATTTTTCCCTGGCGTCTGCATACAGAGGGACCTGCCAGTAACCACTGGTCAGATCGAGCGTGCTAAAGTATTTGCTGCCAGCTAGGGCGTCCAAAGACTCGTCTATCCTAGGGATAGGATAGGCGTCCTGCCTAGTGACATCGTTTAGCCTCCTGTAGTCGATGCAAAATCGCCAAGTATCGTCCTTCTTACGTACTAGCACTACCGGGGAACTCCACGCACCATCTGCAGGCCAAATTAACCCCTTCTCCAACAGGTCCTTTACCTGCCGCTCGGCTTCAGCCTCCTCAGGTCCTAGTCTGTGGGGGGCAACCGAACCGGTCTAGTGCCTTCAGCAACGGGAATGGTATGCTCCACGAGGTCGGTACGGCCAATATTTCCATTGTGTTTACTAAACACCGCCTCGTACTTCCTCCGCAAACCCTTCAGCAGTTCCCTCTGTTGCTCGTTCTTGCACCCTCTGCTTGCCTGTTCGTACAGTTCACCCAAGTGGTCAGGCACTGGTGAACCTTTTGGGTTCGACCCGGCTGGGACCCCGGACGTGGTCTGTTGTACCTCATCGGCCGCTACCCCTGTGAACGTTCCGATAACCTCGCCGGCCGGCAGGCTTATCACGTTCGGGGTAGGGTTGAGGCACCTGACCAACACCCGTCCTTGTTCGTCCGGCGAGTTTACGCTTGTAGCCAGAGGTAGGCTCCCTGGTAAACTTTGGATCACGCCCTGGGGACAGTAACTCCGTGCGGCAAGGTGGCACGTGATGGTAGCTTCTGTCTGAGGAGGATCTCTGTCTTCCGAAGTACCTGGACTTTAGTGATCAGTGCCCGGCCGTAACGGTCGGTGCACACCAGTTCTCTGTCCTGCATGAACAGTACTGGCTGATCGAAGCCCATGCGGCACTTCTGGTTGGCCAAGAACGGCATTCCGAGGATGACATCCTCGCTGAACTGCGTTACGACGAACGTCTCCGTGTAGGCCACAGATCGGACTCGCCCCGTTACCCTGAGTAGACCGTAGAACGGCAGTTTGGTGCTGTCCGCCATTAAACCATGGGAGTCGTACTCTTGTAGTGCGGCTTTCCGACTGTCTGGTAACTTGTCGTACACGCTCTTGGCCAATAGATTTGTGTTGCAGCCTGTGTCCACTAGGTAGGTCACCGTCTTTCCTTCCACTTTGCCTGGCAGGTAGTAACTTGATTTGTGTGGCCGCTCCATCTGGTTGACACAGGAGGTAAGAGGGGTAGCTTCTGCTGGCAGTCCAGGCAACTCTTCGGGCTCTCTCCTGTGTCTGGCAGGAGTCTGCACTCGTCTGCGCCACTGCTCTCTTGGCTTCTCTTTCCTGGCGTATGTCTCTGTAGATGTTGGTGGCCATTCCTCATCGTCCGATGGGTCGTCCTCCAGGGTGGACAGGTAGGTGAACCTATTTTGTGTTCGAACCGGCTCTGGGTGGGGCATGGACTGGACATCTAACCTCTCGCCACCCATTTGGGGTCTGTCCTCCAGACCTGGCTTGCTTATTGGTTCTCGGGACCCATTTGCAGCCAATAGGTCTCCCTACTGCTGCGGGCCGGTTGCGTTTCCCTGTCTGGTGGACCAGGCCTCTTGGCGGCATTCCCTCTGTGTGTGCCCCAACTGCTGACACCTCCAACACTTGACCACCTTTTTCGGGGGTGCTGTCTGGTGGGGTAGTCTTGAGGGCGGCCACTTCTTGCGTCAATGCGCTGAGCGCTTTGGCCAGTCTTTCCAGGTGTGTTTCCATCCCAGGGGTCGTCCCTGGGGCTTTCACCTGCTGGCATTCCTGCTCCTCTTCTACCTCTACTGTCCGGACCTTGGGGCCCGTATAGGCCGGCTGTATCTGCAGGTATTCGTTGCCTGCTTTTACTGCTGCTTCTACAGAAGTCGGCTGTATTGCCAAGAGGTGTCTTTGGAGATATGCATTCCCCAATGTATTCTGGAAGTGCTCCAGAGCATATTCATTCCTCTGCATCCGAGCGGAGTCGTCGTGGGCTGTCTCTACTAGTGCTTCGATGGCGAGACCATGCTCTCGGAGTGAGTGTCGTGGCTCCTTTCGGTAGCCAGACAGCCTCGCTCTTGCTTCCCGACGGGTGAGCCCAAAGCTCGCCTTCAGGGAGTCCATGATCGCCCAGCTCGTCTCTCCTCGTCCGCATTGCTGTGCCTTTCCTTGTAGCGACTGCCTCAGATGGATGATGGCGGTGGCTGGGGCCCAGTCATTGGCTTCTGATACTTCCTGGAAACGTTGCAGGAAGTACTGCACGTCTCCAGTGCCATCGTAGACTGGTGCTTTGAAGGGAGATGCTTTAGGAGGAGCGTCCGTCAGCTTCTCCAGTATATTGGTCAATTGACCCATGATCCTGGTGGTTGGATCCCTATCCACACTCATGGCTCGTCTGTTGGCCATGGTCCGTTGCTTGCTCTCCTCTGTCCTAGAGGTTCCTTTTGCCAGGGGATTTGCAGATCCCACTGCTGCCACCAATGTGCAGGATTTTGTTATAACTATTACTAGTTATCCCGGTAGCCACCTTCACTACCTCTAGGCAAGAGAGCTGTCTGTCCCGACAGTCTACTGGTCAGAGAGCTTATTGGTGTCCACCCGACAGCATGCTTGCTGGGGGAAGAGCACTGTAGGCTATCGTCTGCCGAGCAGGTCTATCGTTGCTACTGTCTACCAAATAACACTGAATGCTTTCAGGACCTAGAAGGTCGTTAGAGCGGTTATCATAGAGTAGTATAATTATCTGTCAGAGTATCAAGTTATAAGCTTGATTGAGTGTGTGGCTGTTTATATTCTTAGAAAGAAATAATCAGTGAGTCTCCTCAGGTACACTGCCTTGTGAGGAGCTCTGTCAGCAAATATATACAGAGGAAGCGGTGCTTGAACAATATAGCCTCGTGATAAAAATAGTAATAAAGGCGTACAAAATATAATAATAATAAATGTCGAGGCTATAAACATCGATCGTAGCACGTGACTATGAAATAAAGGAAATAAGTAGAGTTGTTACTAGTGTTGTTGTCTATTGTAGGTATGGTTCGATGTTATTTCCGGTTCAATATTAACCACTTTGTCGAATGTATCTTCAATGGATTTTGACAACTGCTCAGAGGACACTTATTGCTTTATGGTATCTCGCGAGCGACAATAGTTTCAGGTAAATCAAAGGTAGTGGTTTGCATGAACTGTATTGTGACATCAACTTATCGATGCTTAAATAAGTGATATTGCCTCATCTTTGCAAAAACTTTTTCGGATACTTCGGCTGTTAGACGCATTGTCGGCTAATATGTCGACAATAATAAAGTTCCCAAAAAACGAACCAAGCATATCATATTCTGGCTGATGAATTTTATAATCACAAATATCCCAACATTTTTTACACTTTTATAATGTTCCGTCAATGGCACCACATCCTGAGCAGCCAAAAGTTGATTATTTCACGAGAAAAATATTGACGGCTGTTTGTGATGCCAGTAAGAAGTTTCTGAACATCAATGTTTTCAAGTCTAGTAGATGTCATAACAGCCATTTATTTGGTCGATCAAAATACTGAGAATGCTACATGTGGATGTTTGACCTGATCAGTATCATATCATTGGTGATGCATCATATGGGCTGACTGAAAATGTGATGGTCCCATATCTGGGTGAAAATCTCGTAGGACACAAAATAGCCCACAATCATGCTCACTCTCCATCAGTAATAATTGTCGAGTGCTGTTTTGCAGACTTGAAAAAACTAGATGGCTGCGTTTCAAGTGTCTGTTATTCTGACATAGAATTAACCAACAACAATATTGCTGCAAGATGTTGTTTGCATAATTGGTTTGTACAAGGGGATATATCGCACCCACAGTAGCTGATGACCGATAGAGGCAACCAGGTAGGATCTGGTGCTAGGTAGAGGCAATCACATAGTCAACTGTGACACAGCTGTAGCAAAACGAGATGTAATATCTTTGCAGATTTCAGACAAATAGATCTTGAATTTTACACACTGCATTATGCTGTTTCTGTCTAAGTAAATTACAATAGTTCTGTCCATTGTTATGTTTGTTTGCATGTTAGCATTTCACGAAACTACTTCGGTGAATTAAAAAATGAAAATTGGGACAAAACAAGGCACACTAATCACTTTTTTCTTTTCAGTTTGCTTAAAACCCTGTTGACCCAAGGCATATGGGTTGAAAAGTTTTGAATGTTACTCACCTTTAAAGCACTGATCAAAGTATCTAGGATGCTGAATATGGAAAATTTTTAAAGACACGCTCTCCATGACGCAACACGCAAAAACTCATGATAGGGTCATGAGTAAATTATAGGGTCCTCTGCCAGATTTGCACTTTGTTCTGGCAACTCAATTTTGCTGCATTTATTAATTGACCAAGTAACAAAGCTTCTTTTATTGCTATTGTTGTAATAAGAGTCCCACCAAAGTGTAAGCTTATAATTAAGCTCATCGCACTTCTTATCTCGCACGTGTTTTCTGGGTTACACTGCACCCACTAAGTTTCACTGTAAAAGTCACAGAAACAAAATTAATGTTTTATGAGCATCAACTGTTGGCCATCCAGGTACATGGAGCAGATATCTCAGCTACTGAGTCTGCACATATGGTATCAAGTAGCAGCCAACATCAGATTAATTTTGTGAGCAAGAAAGTGCATTAGCATTTAAGGTTCCACACCGTCAAGTTATTTGGTAATTGAACTGCCAAAGTCAGGTTTTTATTAACAAAAGTCAATATATGTGTCGAACTATCGGTTGTCAGCTATTCTGTTTAGTGCCGCAACCAAATTTTTGTTGAAACTCCCTCTTATCTGTAATTTCCTGGCTTCCTCACATCAGCCTTTCCTGCTGATAAGGTGTAAGTTGCTGGCTCTTGTCACTCTGGTTCAGAATCTGAGATAAGGTCTATCAGTCCAACTGGACATACATCTCTGTCATGATAGAATGTCTCTTGGCATTCATCCATGGATTGGAATGAGGATTGTAAGAAAAACTGTTGCGTAACATATGCATAAGATTTGTTGAATTATAATTTTTGACTGATTGTTGGAATGCAGAGGTGATAACTATGGTGACTCAGAGCGTTCTGTGTTGTGTTTAGAAACATTTGAGCGCTTTTCAAACCATGTGAGTGCTTTGGAAAAAATCTGAATTATAATGTCGTTGGTACTTTGTTACATGACAAGAGTAGATTAACACCATGGACATGAATGTAAGGCGAAATTGAAAACTATTGTCTGTATTTAAGTAATACTCCTGCTCATGCAAATTTTTCTGGTCGAGAAAGTTATTCTGTTTGAATATTATATCCAAATTAATCTCCTCACATGCTCACGAATTTGTTTCATGATTGCACAAATTCAATTAGTGGCCACATGACATAATGTTCTACTAACTCTTATATTACAGCAGACCTGTTGTAAGTGGGCCAGCCAAAAATTTTAATGGAAATTACAGTTTGTTCCTATAATACTAGTAAATAGCAATAAAGAATGAATCGTTCAGCTTATATCCACTTTCCAAATTCCGGGCTCTCCGCAGAATTTTTTGCACTTTGGTATATATCTCAAAAATGAATGCATTTTGAGGGGTAAATCGGTAGATTATGAAACGTCATTCCAATTATCAGCAGTAAATCTCAACTTATTGCAAGTTATGGGAAAGCACAAAATGTGGTTTGATTCATGTTTGAGAGGTTTTTTCTTGAAGTGATGTTTTTTTGGCATATTGCCAACCTTATTTGTAAATAGTTATGTCAGTCAAGGCTTGTTAGGTTTACAATTCTGCTACAATCTAACAGCACAGCAATAGTTTAACAACTTTATTTATCAAATTATAAAATTGAAAGTTCAGTTGATGTGACCTACAGAGCGTATTGTAAAAACAATATTTCGTTTACACCACCAGTCTAACAGTTCTAAGCACTCCTCAAAGTCAAATTCACTGATTGTCTTTCCTTCAATTGCAGTCATGATTTCCCAGTGCAAGTTTACTACCCCAAGAGCATCCCTCTCTTGTGTTTTTACAAGTTTCAAAACACTAACGCCTCTTTCACAGTCCACACTAGAAATAAGCAATGTGGATAAAACTGAACAAATGTGATACAAACGACGAGTTTGTTAATCACCTGCATGGATCTTCAAAATTTTTTAGAGGCAACGAAACAAAGAATCCTTTGCTTTGGAATTTTGAAGAGAGTCGACAGCAAGACCACTCTTGCCACAGTTCATCCATATTAATATTGAAGTGCTGAGCAAGCACTTTTAGCTCTGCTTGGCCATCGTTGTCTTCAGAGCTGTAGTTGCCAGCTTCAAACATGGCTCCTGCTTCCACTACATTGACACTCTTTGGTGAAAACCTTTCATGAGGCATCTCTTGTTTTGGAATCAAAACATTTTATGTAGATGATCAGTTGCTCTTTGACAGTGATGTCACAACTCATCCACAATAATGCTATAGCAATCACTTTCAAGTATGCTCTTGAGAATTTCTGTTTGGATCGTTGTGCCTACAAATATTTAGTAAAATTTTAAACGATTATATTATTTTGCAACATTGCCAGGTTTTTATGGAAAATGGGCGATCAAAAATAATGTCATCAAAAAAAGTTATTGAATGCTAGAATTTATGGTATGATTATACACCTTAACTATTATTAATACCAGTATCATATGGAGGTAAAGGCAGGTCTACAAGGCTCACCCAGAACATTGAGCAATTTGGCCTTCATCCTTTCTGATTGCAACGTCGCATTATTTGGTAGATATGCAGTTGGCTTAGTGGCATCCAAATGAGAAAGGAACTCCATTAGCTCTCCAAATTGACCAATAGCCATTTACTATTGCAGTATGTAATACATAGCTTTCATACCATACCATAGTTATCTATTGTCTCGATAAAAACAAGAAAATAAGCTAAATACGTTAGGATGAAGAATATGATCAACATACAAAATAAACATCAAGCTTTCCAATTGGTTTAAAACAAATTCCACAGCAGGTAAACAATTTGATTAGTAGCCTGTTGACTAACTCTTCCAATATCGATACAATTTTTTGGTAACTCTCAGGCTATTGCAGAAAAAAAATGTCTTTGCTCGTACCGGTGCAACATCAATTCTAACAATGTCAACAGGTACCTGTATTCAGCATAGTGCTTGCAGAAGGAGTCTTTCTAGCTCGACCCACAACTACGCAAGCAGGGTCCTTGACTTTGTAGCTCTATATGACTTGCGCCGTCCTTGGAACAAAAAGTTCTCTAGGTCACCAGAGATTGCGCTTATTCGAAAGAACACAACTACAGAAGAATAATAAGCGAATGTCCAAGTCTGAATTGGCAGCAGCTTCTCAAAATAAAGCCATTTATTACTGTCGTAACCGATAGGTAGGTATTTAATTTGTGCCGAAACATTGCCAGTGTGCTGTTACAGAATGATTAAAATTACAAAGTAACCACTCTCCATATAAATGAGCAGTCAGTCCTTACCATACAGCGGATTTATCCTCATTATTCTTGGCCTTCACCATTAAATCCATACCTGATGTACACCACCACAACAGTAGACAACAGGTTTATGGATTTTGAATGAAAAACAGTTTTTAGTTTTGGAAAAGTAAGAGTTATTTTTAAAAAAAAAAATACATCTTTAGTAATAATAGAAACATAAAAAAAATCAAACCCGATGACTCGCATTCACGTGAGACTATGGTCGTTGAAAGTGTGTCAGCAGCAGCAGCAGCTGTGCTTGTGGAAAGTTTGGATGCAGAGATGGGGCCAGCTTTGGAGCCGGTGTCAAGCGAAATATCTGTGCTCGACGAAATTTCTGAGCTTCTGGTATAGGCTCACAATATTTTCTCTTTGGAGCGAAACTTCTGAGCAAAGGCTAAATATTATATTTACGAATTGTATGCAGAAAAATACATTAGATTACAACAAAAAGTTTTTTTATGTATGATTTCCAGAAATCATTGATGAACTTTCCAACATAATATTTTGATTACTAATCACACTGTTTAATTTGGAGTTGTCATTCCAAAATAATTGGATTGCGTATTGGTCACTGTAATGAAACGAGTAGATCTATTTACACTCCTTGCTACTTTATTCAAAATAACTACTTTTTGCAATAAAATATGGAAATGGCCATATATGAGGTTAATATTCTGCTTTTTCCAATAATCACTTTGCATGTACGTAATGACTCACAAAAAATACTTCCTAGTAGAAATCATGTATATAGACGAAATGAAACTTGAACCTTTATTTATCGATGTTCTACAAATAGCATGGACAGCATGAACATATCCAATAATTGAAATCAGTCAAATACCACCACGAATAGTATATTCAACATTTCGTACCATGCCCATGCACAGAAAAAAATAAATTCTTACACTTTAATCAAACGAAGTAGTTGAGGTTTGCCTACTCAGGCATTACAAATAATTCTAAAAGAAATTGCGTGTGAAAAAATATCCAACAAATTTATTTAAAACAAATGTCCTAATAAGTCAGTATTCTTTTTCAAAACTGTATACAGATGATATCAAACAATGAAATAGAAACATGTATCTATGATGTAATCAAGTGCTTAAGGTCTATAATCAGCAATAAGCGCAGTAAAATGGAATGGAACTGTTTTGAAGCACTGCGGTGTTTGCGTTCACACATTCTTGGTGATACCACTTCAAGCACTGGCTACACTGCACCATTGCTCCATGGGTATCCGGTGATCGGCATATACAGTATAGCTCTACTTGTTGCTCGCATTTGATTCTTGCTCCGATTCTTGAAGGAAAAGAGGTCATAAACTGCGTTTGTAAACATTCAAGCAAATGTTGGCTCATTTCCGATTGCAAAAACTAGCAACACAGCGGGTTCATTTCATGACAAAGGGCAGTGGCAACAGCAATTGCGAACAAACCGCAGTCGTCTCATCCTTGCTGCCTTTGCATGTTCATATGTTGTACGATAATTTTATTTTCGGTTGCAAACATAATTGACAGTACGGATAATTGCTTTATAAGTTTTTTGCTTGCAGTATCAGAATACATGCTATCTTAAATTTGCACAGTGTTCGCGGCGTCAGAGATTAGATTTGACACTGTCATCCAGTGGTTTCAGTTAATCCAAACCACTTGTACCCAAGGCCGGGTGAGTGAACCAAGGGGGGTTTGCCCTACTCCAGCTTCCAACAAACAAACGCTTTGCAGACTATCAATGTTGTCAAACTGGTTTGACAAAAGAGTTTGTGCCATATCAATAATGTCATCTGTCAGCCAAGCACCAGACCTGGTAAAAATCAGCTGATCACCAGATAGCGGACGCACTCTTCACATCTTCTTGACAAGAGGAGCTTCGCGACTACAAAAATTTCTCTCTTTAATGGGTGACAGCTGCCAATCATCATAGACTGCTCCAAGTTGTATAGGTGTCGAGACTCTTGGAAAACAGTTCTTACCATCTGTTTTATTTGCTAACTCAAGAGACAGCAAACTGTCAGTGGATAAATTGGGC
Source organism: Cryptosula pallasiana (assembly GCA_945261195.1). NCBI lineage: Eukaryota > Metazoa > Bryozoa > Gymnolaemata > Cheilostomatida > Cryptosulidae > Cryptosula > Cryptosula pallasiana. The sequence goes on along the minus strand of OX183130.1, from coordinate 7,676,390 downwards.
AAGCGGGTCACACATGATAATGAAGGATCAACCAGCGATGTTTTATTGGGTACTGACTGCTTCAGTACTATTTTTTTGTTGGCAATTTTCTTCTTCAAACTCCTTTTTAATGACATAGAAGAACTGTCATTTGATATTTTAATAGGCGGTTCTGCGGTTGGTAGCTGGTGGACGGGGAGTGTTGTTGTCGGTAGCTGGTGGGCGGGAAGTGTTGTGGTTGGTAGCTGGTGGGCGGGTAGTGTTATCGTTGGTAGCCGAAGAGCGGGGACGTCTGTTGCGGGAAGCTGGTGGTTTGCTGGTGGGTGGAGCTATCAATGAGTGAGGAAGTGTGCCTTGGAAATTGTATCAATGACCTATGGTTGTAGGGTTTCAAATGTGTCACGTACAATAACCTGAGTATCTTGCCAGTGCTGCTGTTTTTAAGTGTAGCCTTCTGACCTGAAATACTTTCTATTCTATAGCCTGGTATCCAATCCGGCTGCAGACGATCTCCTTTACGGCCAATCTTTTTTGTATTCTGTTTCATGACCTCCATTCCTTCTTAGAAGTCAAAGCACTTCAAGCTACGAACTTGCCTCTTTGCATAATAATATATTTCTCGTTCTTTGGCAATGTCGATGTTATCATTTACCTAAAATGATACAAGTAATACTTTGTTAGAAATATTAAATATTTATTCCTGCCAGAACATTCCAATATTGTCGGCAGGTGATTTTTGTTTAAATTCACATTATTTTGTTTTAATAACACACAATGCTGCTAAGAGGCAGCAAACGAGTTGCAATTGGTACATGAATAAATACCTGCTTGTGGGTAGTTGTTGTCTTCTCTTGTTTGGATACCATATACCGTTCGATGTCCTGTCCTGCGGTGTAACACCTTGTATCTCATTTATGGGACCAGGCAGCTCTTTCTCCACTTCCAAAGCAAATCGAGGATGCGTAAAAACATGACTTCAAAAGGGGATCTTTTGGTTGCCTCATTATATGATTACGTCAACCCCCAACAAGCTTGGGAAAGATATTCATCCCAGTTGGTTTGGTGATTGATCACAGCCCAGTGAGCAAAATACTGAGTTCTTAAATGTTGCTTATTTATTAAACAACTGATTTTGTACGATTTGCTCAAATCTGACGATGTATCTGCTATGGTGGCCCATAACATTAGAAGCTTTTGCTCTCAAGAGCGTATGAAGGATTTTAAAACAATTTAGACTTGGTGATTTGCAAAGCATCTTTTACATTGAAAATAATTGAAGAAATTTAAATAGCCCAATGAAGTGTATCTCAAAACAGGTTTACATGTAGTACTTTTAAAAAAGTACAATCAATATGAACGCTTCAGAAATAATATGAACTACTTACAAGTTGTATGAGCTATTTCGAATTTGTCTGAACTGTTTTAAAAAAGTTTTCAAAGTGCATGGCAGTCCAACCAAAATCAGGCACCCTGATTGTCGTTCTAGCTGTAACAATCAATAGATGCGAAACAAATCATTAAAACATATAAACAATTGCTGAATATAGCCTGTAAAAGCAATTTTCAAGAATTTGAATAATTATGTAGTAATGTAATGACAATAATTAAATAACAAAGACAATTTTTTTCCATTTGTTTCATTTAAAGTTCTCTGTTCAGTGACTAATAAAAAAACAGCTGTAAGTGGCCTAAATAAATATTACCATTGAAGCAGATCCGCGTGTTAATTTGAGTGTTTGACAAAGTGTTAAGAAGGTTTGCAAAAATTCCGACATTCTTAAAAGCATTCATAGAATCTGCAAAACGTTCAGATATTTTAAAACGTGAAATGCTGAAGGTTCCGAGCCACCATAATATGTAGTATAGTATAAAAGTATGCAATATACAAATAAACACGGAATTTAAAAACTCAAATGAAATTCCTTTAAATCATGAACAAATATCCAACATTTTAGAACCACAACCTAGCTAATCTGGTAAAAAACCACATAAATATACTACATTACATACTTACATACATACCAGCATACAGCTTTCCGGCATTCTGCTCAAAGAAGAGGCATTACTATTATTGCAATGTTTTTGGAGATCATGAAAATACCTACCCTTGATAGTAAGAATATTACATAGTTGTATGATGATGATGCTAACTTTTGACAAAAAAGCGTTTTATGGTATCATTAGTTTGCTCATCTTGGCGATTAGACTGGGGGTGATAGGCAGCTGTTATGGAATGGTTTATACCGTACTTTTCTGTGAACAGCTCATCAAATTTCTGCAGCAAATAAATCATAGTAACTCCACAACATGTCTATGGATTACTTATGATTGATGTAGCATCAGAGTACAATCCAAACTGCACTAAGAAATTGTTTATACACATAGCACCGATGTCAGCACCGATGTCAGCACCGATGTCAGCACCGATGTCAGTGTATTTTTGTAGGTTTGTTTGAACATGTTATCAACATCGGACAGTGCACAAATGAGTCAATTATGGTTTCAATGTAATTCCATCTACCAAAAACAAAAACGAAGGGTTTCAGTGAAGGATTTCAAATTCTTCAAAAATTGATGTACAAAACTTTAGCAGAACTACTTGCAAAAGCATCCTTCTACAGAAAATTTCTACTATCTTACCTTATTGTTAAATTCTTTGCCTTGGTCTGTGATAATTCGCCGAGGAAGTTCCCAACGATGAGACATCTTTTGGAACGCTTCAAAAACTGACTCTGTAGATTTATCTGCAATTGGCTCAGCTTCCATCCATTTTGTGAATAAATAGGTGGCTGTCATGACATATTTGTGATGACGCTCTGTCTCCAGAAGAGGCCCAAAAAGATCAACGCCAATAATACCTCATGGTTCTCGAGCCTAAATAAATATAATAATATATGCTCTTTCAAGACCGCGTTTATAACGTATAACATAAGTGCGTGGTTAATGGACACTCATCTTTGTTGTTGCAAAGCATTTTATGGCTAACAGTGAGGACATCACATACAGCGATTTAACAAACCGAAGTTACATAAGAATGGAAATTAGGGAAACAAAACAGGGGAAACAACAAACCGCCATTTCTGATTGGTGGAGGCAACTCGGAAGGGAACCAGTAGATGTGAATGCGCCTTCAATAACAAATGTAAAACTTGAAAAAAGTTTGCGCATTAATTGTTGTTATTGAAGTTTTACAGTTTTCTCCGAAATCGAAACAAGCTGAAAATCACCAAAAACTGCCTTCATTTAAAAAAGATGATACTTTTCAATCAGAAACTTTTGATATTTACGTACATCCTCTAATGCCCTACACACTTATCTAAAAATCGGTAGTTCTATGATTAGTGAGTTATTCTGCGGTAATTTATCAAAAAAATTAATTATGATTAGGTGTGTGAAAAATGGAATAGCTGTGACATCATAAATTTTACAACTTTGAAAAAACTGTTATATATATATAACATATTTTGTGCCAGGGAAGGCTAAAACTATGGGAGAGGAAACAGGAATTATAATGGTAATAAAAGTGACCAGAACATTAGTCCTACAGATTACATGTATCTATTAAATGTATTACATTTACATTAAACTGTTTGGTAAATTCATGTAGATGTATAAGTAGGCTATTAGTAATGGATACTAACGCAATATGAGAAACAACAAACTTACATATATAGGCTTTTAAGTCTGGTACAAATGTTTTGATCTTTGTAGTTTTTTGACATTGTGGACATGAGGAAATGTAAAACAACAAGAATATGACACAAATGATAAACCAGAGTGGTTAAAATGCTTTGAAATAATGAATTTAAAAACCATGCATGTAGAAGAAATGAAATGAATTCAAATTATTGTAGTTTATCAAAAAAAATTTCATTTGTGAAATAAAGGAATTCTTGTAAAAAGTCTTCGTTTCGATTTGCTAAAAAATTTACTTGACACAAAGACAGTTTTCATAGCATTTAGGTTTGCTGAATGAATATTGATGAAATGAAAAATCCACAACCTCTATGGAAGTCCACAATTGATAAACAAAAGTCTAACAGCCATTAACTCGCAGAAAATGTAAGCAACAGATATTTTGTCCAAGCAATGTTTAATGTGAGATTCAGGTTTTAATTTTTCTGAAAGCCTATTATTATCTTGACACAAACCCAGGCTTTGATGTCTTGTCATTGATCGCCAGTAGAACCGTTCAGTTATATTGGCTTGAGTTCTTTTCAAACCCACGTGGGTGCCATCTGGGCCTATGCCATGTATGTCTTCTAGCACATTCTCTGTCTGTTCGGGTAATGAAATTTATCTAATCACTTTTGACTGGCAGTTTAATGGGTTTACATTACAAAAACTTTCATACAAAAACGTTACGAGGAAACAAAACACAAAGACAACTTGCGAAATTAAAATTTTATGCTTTCATAGGAAATCAAAGTTTAGCATCAACATTTATCCAAGCAAGTGGTAATGGAGTGTAACTATATCTGGCCTGCTGTCAATGGGAGGTGCAAGGGGTCATTTAAGCCTGGTTCACATTGTCAGTGATGCATCAGGGACTGTCAGTAACCAGTGTCACTGATCATCACTAATGCATCACAGAAATGATGTTCACATGGTCATAATTCAATAGCATCACTGACAGTCAGTGATGCTATGGTTCACATTTGTCAGTGACAATGCTGCCTTTACATAATTACGTTAACCTATAACTTGGAATGGCCAATAGAATGCTAGTTGTGTGCTAGCTAATTACACAGGCGATGCCAAAAAAACATAGAAACCACCTGTGCAACTTTGTGAACTCCGAGCAAGGAGCAATTAGTTGGCAGGCTGAGCATGTTGCCAGCTGTGGCGAATCGTACCAATAAATACAGCACATTTGACAGTGGCTGCTCAGTATTTACTTATTATATATTGGATATTACATTGAAATATTTTTGTTATATATTACATATCCAAATGAAATATCACATATTATATATTAAATGTTATATATAACATTATATATTACATATCACACATTATGTTACAAATTACAGCACTACATTGACATACTTGATTGAATATGCCAAATGAGAAAAATGTCAAATGACCAATATGGGTAGTGAGAAATGACATAAATATTGATTAAAGGACCAGTTCAGTTTTGAAGGGCATTTTCAATGGAAGTTATCTCTGCTTCAATGAAGGCTTAGCAAATTATAATTTTATATGTAGATACCCTCACATCTTGACTACTGACACAGAAAGATTTAGCCACCTACATTGCCTGAAACCAGAGCTATAGCCACTTTTCTAAGGTCTATTTTTTGCATAAAAACACGGAGTTGTCCCCTTTTTGGTGCGGTTAGAAAACTTTTTATCAGATCCACAATGCGTAGAGGTGTATCCGGGGACATAGTGTTTCCGGTTTAAAATGTTTGTTTTTGCCACCTACACAATCAATGTTCCAGAAACTGCAAAGTATTTTACATGTAAAAGCTTCTGACTGTCTACTCACACTACACCTTATCTGAATGCACCAACTAAAGATGGGAGAAAACACGGCTGGGGATTGGGAAAGCCTCCTAAAACTAACGATGGAACAGGTCGGGTATTCTTCTATGCATTATTATGACTTTTGCAGGAAGGAAGGACTCACACCAAAAAAAAAGCTTTAATTATTATTATTTTTTTAAGTTTGATATTATTTCTTATTATTATAAAAAAGTATTTAGTAGTAGTAGTACTAATAATAATAATAAATGATAATGTTATGGAGTCATCATCATTGATGATCATCAAACCACCACTGATTATTATTGTTTACTCTAAATAAATATTATATATATATAATAATAATAACAGCAAGCAATGCATGTTTTTCCTTTGATTTGAGCTTCCTATTATATTATTATTATCGTTACCACTGATGTTGTTATTCTTTTCAGATCAACAAGCTATTTTTGCTGTTGAGATTATATAATTTTAGATAATCTCAATAAATAAACAAAATATAATCAAGGAGTAAGAGGGGTTTAAAGCTTGAATATTACTATTAATAATTATACCGTCAAATATTAATAATTTATGATATTATTATTATTTTAGAATAATATTTTATCATAAACTCAGAGAAAAATTATGCTTCTGTGAGTGTGACATTATCAATCAAACTTTAGCGATCAAAGTTAGCGATCAACTATTATTATAACCAGTTCCCAGGTTTAAAGATGATGAATGTTTATAACTGACATTATGTTATTGTTGATGATTTTGCTAGGTAGAAGCTGCATTGATATCATCATCAATAACAGAAGATATCAAACAAGCTCGCTTCTTTTTAAAATAATTTTCGTAAATCAAATTTACTCTGTCCTCAGCACTTTGCGTTCTGTACTACCCACAAACAGATAATATATCTGCAATTAACACCATTTCATAGCTCACATTTGTTATGCTCAGATAACGGTATTAGCTCTCCAAAAAAATCTACCTGTACCTGCCAGTGACCAATTTTATTAACCAATGATTTTTGTAAACTAACCATCAGTCACCAATGTTCCTGCTTTGTGTTTCGATTTTTTACTGAGCTCCTAAAGCTATGAAACAACAGAAGTATAGCTATGCCAAACTCTTTTTGATAATGAAGTGTCACTAGCTCCACAACTTATCAGCTCACAATATTTCTTGTGATGTCCTTTGAATCCCTTGCTTTTGACCAGCTCCCATTTCATCAATATATGTATATTAATTTATAATATGTATCTACTACAGGTGTGGTTGCAACTGCCAAGAAATGTCTACTCGACTGGAGTCCAGGTTCTGCGCAGATGTCCCCTAGCACAACACACATATCAAGGGACATGAATCCGGTCAATGTTTGAAGTGTGAGGAGATTCAACATGTGATATCGACTGTCAACTGCCGATGCAGATGGATCGACCAGATGAGACATTATGGTCACAGTGGCGATACACTCAACTTTCGGCATATGACAACAGGCAACGATCGCTATCATGCCTATAGGTGAGAAAGTATGACAAGAACGGATTACTATAGCATAAAAGATGTTGAGTGCCCCATTAATAATTATGTCATTTGCTCAAAAGTGTTATATTTGTAACGTTTCCCCCACAATTATTGAAATTAATCGAGTGATCTAATTTTATTTCTTGGTCACGATTTAAATTGGAAAACGATTCAAGTCATGCCTAAATTCAACTTTTCTTCGCAGACTTCATACAAAACAATAAATAGGTGCATCTCAGGTTTCTTTTAGCATGGCCAGAGACAGAAACATTGCAGAAAATTCTAATCGTAAAAATCCCCAAAATGAAAAAATATTTTGAGCGTTCATATCATTGCAATTGTTTCTGCATGATGGATTAACCTCTACTTATTGGATTAATCTATAAGTGAGGTATCATATCACGGTATTGCTGGAAATAGCAATCAGCAGAAGTAAATATCCGCTTTTGTTGCAGATCTTATGTGAACTACATCTACGGCTACGTGGGCAAGCACATTAGAAACGTGGTTCCATCATGTGTGGTTTGGAGAATTCGGGAGCTGTACCCAGAAGAGAACGGTGTGTATGTGGGGTTTAAACGCGTGGATGAGGAGACAGGACACGAGATTGATGTTGATGGAACCGAGGGTGAATTTTGGTGTAAGTTCTTAGATTCCCATTGTTAAAAGTTTTCGGTAAACAAAAAATTATCTCGTACAAGCCATTACTATTTTATCATCGTCAAATTCGACTACCTGATTAACAAATTTACCCCCCACACAAATGAAAGAAAATGCAACCTGCAGTTGAGCTACTCACTACTTTTTGTGTAAAGAGCCACTGTTCATGTGTGTGCTCCACATCAACCAAGACTTTTTGTACGGTTGTTGGTCCTGGAGATTTCAAGTCCTTACAAAAAAAACCTTCAAAATATGATGGAGTAAGCGCATATCGTAACATGCAGTGGCTAATTTCTATTTTGTAGGAAACTGGAAGATTCTGGTTCCATGAAACTTTCATCTCGGACGGCGCCGAATCCATAGGACGAATTATGCTTATCGTGATCATCTGACGAGATCCTTCAGTTGAGAGAGTCATTTCAAGGAGACTGAACAAATCATGTGCGCTGACCGGACTCGGATCTTATTGAAATACAGAGATACAATATTATATATGTACTACAAAATTTTATTATATGTTGGTTATATTAAAAAAAACTTTTGTCTATAATAAAAAAAATGCTGCCGAACACACCCACTGGTCACTGTTGTACAAGCATTTCAGGTTCTCAACTCGTCAAGTATGAAGTTGTCTTCCACATGGTGTAAAAAGATATTCTAGTGATATGCAAAATTTGCATTATATACGTGATATGAATTCTCTTCTTACTTTCCCTACATGTGAGGCCCAGGCGCAGCATAATAATCTTTGGAATATATCTTTTATCTAGCCTTCAGCTTTGCATTTACAAACATGCAACATTAGTTCGCAATGCAAAATCTTGCGAATTAAAAATTCAACAAATGGGAATAGCAGCATGTCTACAACTTGGTGATTCTCATCAGAAGCGCTTGTATTCCAAATAGTCTGCTTTTGATTTCTGTAAGTCCTGTGGCTTCTATCTCCCTTTTGAGATCCTCACACCAGTATACTAAAATCAATAACAAATATGAAATAATCTAACAACTGACATCCTAAAATCATTGCCTGTCTTCAGCCGAACAATATCCTCGACAAAGCATAAATTTTACAAACCACTAATATTTGCCTGACAAAATACTACAAGGCAAGTCAAAATGTAACTCAAGTGCTCAGTAATTTGGCCATCCAGTGGCTTTGGGTCATCTTTTTCCTGAATAATTGACACTGGCCCAATGATATTTTTGCTATGAGTGAAGTGTTATAGAACTCACTCGTCCGACTTCTGGTTAAGAGTGGTGGCTGGGCTGCTCGCCTGATAATATCTGCCAGAATGGTTTCTTTAAATGTGTACGTCTTAGGCGGGTATATCTTGAACCATCGATAGTCCTTGGCAGCCTTTGACCAACTTAGTCTCAGCTTGGGAGTTCCATCGATCTCTGTAAAAATCTCAGTTAGTTGATATCTCAATTTTGATTCGTTAAGCCTGGTTCACATACATCGTAGATGGCTCGCAAGTGATCGCGGATCCCTCGTGCGACGGATCTGCAATGTATGTGAGCCTGGATTTCCTGTGGCTCGTAAGACGTCATAGAGGCTCGTAGAAAAGTTCAGCTAAACAAACTTTCGTGCGACCGTGGTATGATAGAGAGTAAACTTTCTTTCTTTTTCAAAAACAACATTCAGGTCAAGGTTACTAATGTAAAAATGACTGCCATCAAAAATTATAAAAAATAATAAAATTATTATTGTTTAATTATAAATATTGATTATTATTTATTATCAATTTTCTGAGTGAAATATTGTGAAAATTGATTTAAATGTACAAATATATATATTTTCATTAAATTTTTATATAATAGCATAATTAGCATATTATTATAAATTGAAGTTCAAAATTTTATATCAAGAGATGGTAAAAAATGATAATGCACCATTGAACAACAGTTCAAAATTTAAATAAAAAATATGGAATAACATTTAATGATAATATGAGCAAAAATGTAATAAATTTTTTATAACTGGTAAAAATAATAAATTATTGATGTAATTGAACAACGATAATTAATTTAGTATGTATATATTCGTTGGTCAGAGAAGACGTGTTTCGAGATTTTATCACTTCCCAATCAAGAGAGTGATTATACCTCTTGCGATCATAGATTTGCCAAGTTTATGTGAACATGTATCGCGAATCCGTCGCACGAGGGATCAGCGATCACTTGCGAGCCATCTATGATGTATGTGAACCAGGCTTTAAATTTTAGGATCAATTTCTGTAACAAGTTGATTTTACCTGGTTTTTAAAAATTGACTGTGTTACACAAAGTACCCAACAGAACCATACACACATTGGCACCTATAAAAATGCTTTTGTGGTTATTTCAGTTCTGATCAAACAGGGCCTCAAATTGTACTGCTGTCCCATTGGCACAAGTGTAATTATGATCTTTTATTACATTACAGCAGTCATGTGATAGCCCACTCACCTTTCAAACATTCTCTGTGGGCATTCTCGTCGTGATCAATAACGACCAATTGAATCCTTCCTGTGTAGCTTGCAGGGACGAAGTCTACCCTTTAGACACATATGTTAGAAGCATGGAGTGGAAACTCTCCAGTTTTCCAGTGTGTTGACCATGGGTTGTCATGCTCAGCTGCTTGAGAAAATGTCCACTATGCAGGTGCTCCATCAAAACCTGATGTGCTGGGTCACCGGGTTCTAAATATGGCAGGGAGTCATGCTCCTCACTAAAATGAGAACAATGACATTTTATCATTAAACAGACATACACACCAGCTTCCACGCTGATCGTTCTCATGATGATACTACTGAAACTGCCAATGCCCAGTCTGGTGTGCTGAATAATACGACCTGTCTGTCAACAGGCCCGTTGAAAACTGCCATGCATTGAGGATGAAACTCAAACAATCTACCCCACACGCATTTGCCCTACTTCACAACACAAAAAAAATACTTTTTCTGAAATTTAGTGATAAAATTCTGAGGTATAAATAAAAATGGGACATTGTTGAATTGATATCTAATATTGTATAATATATAGGAAAATCTAATAATAAACACATATATTCGTTTTTTTTTTAAATATTATTACATATGTCTGTAGGCTACTTCAATAAAAGTAATGAAGGCCAAAATTGCATTCCACATTACAAAAGGATAAAAAAATGCCATGCAGTAGGGTAACAACAAAATTGTCTCCCCTTTGGAATCAGCAGGTCTGTCAGTGCATTCCAGAAATAATAATTCTTCACTAGTAGAATTAAAAACAGCGTTTGTCAGTGAGCTATGATGAATAATTAATAAAGTAACATTATTTATTAGCAACTAATAAAATGTGTTATTATCATAGTCTAATAAATAAAAATTATTTCATAACATTGATTTTTCATCTATTGTTACACAACTATTAATAACTATTATTATTGCTAACAACAACAATAGTAGTAACTTTATTATTGTTTTAGCTCGTTATTCATTGTTAGTTATTACTATGGTTATGAAACTTTCCCTACAAAAAATCTGCAATATATTTATGTAATAATAATAATTATAATAATAATGTTTCTTGAAACAAGAAAAAGGTGTAATTATTAATTATTATTACTGCAGTGATTCTGAAAATCATTATATTATTATAATAATTATTAGTATCAAATTATTAATAATAATAATTAAATGAAAATAATAATTTATTAATAATTAATAATAATATTAATTAAACATAAATAAAAAATTATTATTTAGATTTATAAGTTATATTAATTATTATTATATTATGGTAGTAGCAGTCCACTAACTAAAAAACAACCTCATCATCATCATCATCATGATCTGATAATTATTATTATTATATTATTACTATTCATTAATTAGTTATGGTTATTTTTATTATTAGTAGTAGTACTACTACCAGTAGAGTAGTAGTAGATAATTATTATTTATTATAATTATTATTATTATAATAATAATTTATTATGATGATATAATAATAATAATAAGAATAATAATAATAATAAGAAGATGATAGATTATAATACTCACCTGAGGAACCAAGAGTTGGAAAATTCGAGCTGTTTAGGAGGTATCCTGTGATGTCTATCCTTTCTACTATTACATCCCCAAAAAAAGCGGATCGGCATTGTAATTATTAATTTATTATTTGTAGTAGTAAAAAAAAAGCACTGCTCTGAAAAGCAGGCAGTCTTCTCTAATCTTGTAACTCGCACAGTCGTATCCGAGAATCCTAACGTTTTTCCTCATGTAAGAGTGGAGGAGGCATCGTCCCTCGAAGGTTTAAACATTATCACCTCCCAATGACTCTCAGTCTAAAGTCATGCGCAGAACACATCCGGATCAGAATTGACCTATATCGGTTGTAGCTAAATAGGTCACATGTTTTGGGGCTCAAAACTCCAAAAGTGGGGCCCAGGCAATTGTTGTATATTGATCAACATGCACCTATCATGTAAAACTAGTGATTAAGCATCAGTTAAAAATAACTGGACTGGTCCTTTAAGATAATTGTGTAAAAGACTTTTGACAGATAGATGGAGATTCAGGAGGTATAGGGATTGGTGGCTGGATGGTTTGAGGTGGTAGATGGTACTGGTTATTGTGAGCTACAGGGGTGGATGGCTGGGAGGTTTGAGGGGGTAGATGGTAATGGTTATTGTGAGGTACAGGGGTGGAGGGCTGGGTGGTTTGAGGTGGTGGATGGTGCTAGTTATTGTGAGGTACAGGGGTGGATGGCTGGGAGGTTTGAGGTGGTGGATGGCTGGGTGGTTTGAGGTGGTGGATGATACTGGCTATTGTGAGCTACAGGGGTGGATGGCTGGGAGGTTTGAGGGGGTAGATGGTAATGGTTATTGTGAGGTACAGGGGTGGAAGACTGGGTGGTTTGAGGTGGTGGATGATACTGGTTATTGTCAGCTACAGGAGTGGATGGCTGGGTAGTTTGAGGTGGTGGATGGTACTGGTTATTGTGAGGTACAGGGGTGGAGGTTTGAGGTGCTGGATGGTACTGGCTATTGTAGGCTACAGGGGTGGAGGGCTGGATGGTTTGAGGTAGTGGATGGTACTGGTTATTGTGAGGTACAGGGGTGGATGGCTGGGGGGTTTGAGGTAGTGGATAGTACTGGTTATTGTGAGGTAGAGAGGTGGCCGGCTGGGAGGTTTGAGGTAGTGGATGGTACTGGTTATTGTGAGGTACAGGAATGGAGGGCTGGGAGGTTTGAGGAGGTGGATGGTACTGGCTATTGTAGGCTACAGGGGTGGATGGCTGGGTGGTTTGAGGTGGTGGATGGTACTGGCTATTGTAGGCTACAGGGGTGGATGGCTGGGTGGTTTGAGGTGGTTGATGGTACTGGCTATTGTAGGCTACAGGGGTGGATCGCTGGGTGGTTTGAGGTGGTGGATGGTACTGGCTATGGTGATGAGAAAGAAAGTACTGCTGGTGATTGGGCGATAGTTGTTAAATGGTTTGATGTAGTTACGATGAGCTGCTAGATGTTTCTTGATTTAACAAGCCTGCATAGCGAGCCAGCATATCTTGCTGAAAAATCAACTGGTTGCTTGGATTTAATTTGCGTAACTTAATTGTCCATAGATTTTAGAAATAAGCTCATGTCATCTTCTGTAGAGACGTTGGTCGCTTTCTCTAGCCTGCGGATGACAGTAATAAGTTCTGACCTGATATGGTCTGATGAACAAGCCTGGTAAACAGTATAAAATAATTAAGCAAACAGTTGAACAGAAATTATTTAAACAATGGTTGAACTGAACATTAAACACAATTTGAACTTGTAAGTGTAATGATAACACGATTAATGCAGAAGTTTCTAAGCAGTAAAATGAGAAAAAAGAAAAATATGATTTGCAGTTACCTGTGCCTTCCTTTTGCCGCCCTTTGACCATGGTCTTGGTGGCTTCTCAACTACTGATACACGTGACGATGTTTCACTGAAGCTAGGCTCCATCACCTGAAACATTTCAAAATTAAACTGATAACATGCTGATTACTAACAATTTCATTTGAGCAACAAAGTTACTTGTGTTTTTTCAGCTATATATTTATATATATATATTTTAATTATTATTCATCCATCATTTAAAAAACTGACAATCAATCCAATGAATAAAATATGTCACATTATCAATGCCCCAATAAATAGCTGAAATTATCAGCGTAGCATTACGATTTAATCATTGATTACTGTTATTATTTCATCACACAAAATAATTAATAATAATAATCTATCTCTATAATATTTATTGTATATAGTCGATAGATTATTACTACTATGAATGAACCATTATTCTTCATCATTGAATAATAACAGTAATTATTATCAATGATCATCAATTAACAATAACAATAATTATGTTAATACTAACATTAATTATCAATAAGTTAATAACATAATTATTATGTTATTAGTAATTAATGGTTATTATTCAGGGCCGTAGCCAGGATTTATTATCAGAGGAGGCAATCACCCACACAGGGCCGGGGGTCCAGGGGGCCGCCAAGGCCCCCGGCGGGGTTTGGGGCAGCGCCCCGGCCGCCAAAGCAATTTTACAGGTTTTACAATAAAAAGACAAAAAATCAAAGCATCTGCAAGAGGTTATATTATGAACAAATTTTGATTGATTTGAAACATCTATGAGCCAAGTTCATATGAATACATGGCATGTATGTACATATGAGATATTTGTATGCCCACACGGGTGAGACAACTTTCTAGCGTTGTTGTTTTACTACATACCAATAAATGAACTTAAGCTGAGAGAGGAAAAAGCTGTGGAACCTCATATTACATAGGTAATTCAAGATCGATTGCTCTATTCTGCAGTCATGAACCCGTTGCAATTAATTGGTTCCATCTTTCTCGCCAATAAAAAGAACTTGCAATGATGGTCATGTTAGACAAAGTTGAATGCGCTTTGACTGGCAATACCAGTAGCAATAAGTTTTTGTTACTAAGTGTATTTGTGAGCAATGTCTGCTAGTATAATTATCTCTTTTTTCCTTGCTGATAGCTATTTATCACAGGTGCCAGTACCCCATAGAGAGTGCCAGGATGTATGTAAGTTTACTACTTAGCAATTGCTAGGTGTCCCATAAATAAAACGTTTCTCCCTAAATTTTGTGTTGATGGTAGTGGTAGTTGCAGTAATAATAAGAACTATAATAATCGTTTAGTTACCAGTGGTAACAAATTTATTGCTATTATTAATGAAAATAACAAAATGGCAGGAAAATAATAAATAATAAAAACGTCAAATAACTCAAGCAAAGAAGGGAAGTAGTAATTAACATGATTGTAAGATGTAGGTATATGGAAATAGTGCAACAATTCTCCTACCACCACTACTCAAGTATAAAAGAATGAATAGAGTAGCTTATCAAGTTGTGTGTTGCTGTAAAACAATTTTTATTTATGATAATGATGATAATCATCATTTTTCTCATAAGTTTTATAATAATATAATATCAATATTATTGTTAGCTGTGAAAAATAATAATAGCAGGAATAAAAAATTATTATTATTTACATTATTATTAATTATAGTAATAGATTTATATAATGGAGCTGCTCAGTGAATTAAATAGGATAACAACTTTATCTCAGAGTCATTATAATAACAATTCAATAAATAGTATCATTACTTTTTTGCAGTTTTATGTTAATGTTATATTATTTTTACACATTAAATAATATTTTATTATATATGATAAGTAAGTCATACATATGTACAGGAATTTGTGTCTGGGTGGTAGCCACCTGTACACCTTCCCGACGCGTTCTGCCTCTACCCTAAGTCAGCGTACAATAATGTGTTATTATTGTTAGAGTGCATGCATTGGTTTGTGCAGTTATGAGTGCGGCCGAATCTGGGGTGCAATGATTGCTGGCAGTTTACAATAATTATATTATAATTATTGGCTGCATCCGAACATGGCTATGTTCAACAATAATTGTGCTGTAATTATTGTTTAGTTTATAGTTTGTTGCGAACTGTTGCCACCGACAATAATTTGCTGGAATTATTGTTTAGTTTAGAGTTTGTTGCGAACTTTGACACCGACAATAATTGTGCTGGAATTATTGTTTGTCTACTTCGACTCAGTCGAGATCGACAATAATTGCACTGGAATTATTGGTGCGTTGTCTTGTCCCGATCTCTGAAGTCCGAATTTATTGTGAGCCGAACTATCAGGGCACCAGGTGCTTTGCGTTGTACTTCTCACCGTGGTGAGGGAATACGCAGTGATAGGGCGAACCGTTCTCACTTTCCGCCAAGCCTCGTGCTTGCCAATAGTCGACCAGGTCAGCGCTTGTAGTTATGTTGCTTCTAGCTGTGCTTGCTTCTTGAGAGAAAGAATCTTCTGAGAGCCAGGCTAACTCTGAACTTTATCGCTCAAACATAGATATTTATACAAAGTAGGCGGGTAAAATCTGGTACAAGCCACGCCTTGTACTTACATCAAGCACCAAAATGCAATTGTATAATAAAAACCGTGGAAAAAGTATAAAATATAACAATAATAATTATTTGGGCAGATCAAAGAACTGTTCTAGATAGACGCTTGTAGCACAGGTAACAATAGAACTAGGACAAAACATAGACAAGCATAAGCGAGTACATATTGAGATAATGTGTAGACAGTGAGTTAATATCGAGACAATGCGTAGACGGTGAGATAATACTGAGTCAAAGGGGTAGGCCAAGTACGAGTAGTAAATAATAAATGTTTGACAAGTACTGGCGTCCCTCACACATATAGATATATATAACTACAAACGATAGTAGTTGTTGGTGTTAGTGTTATTTATTATCATCATTATTATAATAATAATAACAATAATAATAATAGCACTAACAATAATAATTATTATTATTAGAACAATAATAATAATTATTATTGGTAACTGTTATTAATAAAATAATATTCAATGGTAATAATAAATAATAATTAGTAGTAGGTGTACAAAATAATGATTAGAAAAACTAAAAGAAAATATTGAACTAAATTAAATAACTATTACCTGTTGTTAATATCGACAGATAAAACTAAATAAAAAAAATATAAAAACTAGAGAAAGAGTTATATTAAAGGAATTAGATGAATACCTAGCTTTTTATTTTCTTGAGTCATAATAATAATAATAGCAATAGCAATAGCAATACCAATAGCAATAGCAATAGCAATAGCAATAATAATAATAATAATAATTATTTATTAATATCAATCACTAGATTATTACTAATTATTTTTTACTAGTTCTCATTATTTAAAAAAAAACACCTTTGCACTGTACTCTGAACTCTCTGCAGTGGGAAGTGCTAACCATAACTAAAAATAAAATGCAGCAGACAACAGTAGTCATCCAGAAAAATTGAAATATACCTTGAAAAAAATATTTGGCAAAAAGATTATTGCAGTAGTAATAAGCATGTACAGGAAATGGTATGTTGTAGTTTGAGAGTCTAATGTACGATTGGGTTTTTATGATAAGCAACGTGATTACAGTAACAGTATTAGAACTAGTGCTACGTGCGTGCAATAACGGTAATCCCTGTGGAAATACCAAGTACTGCTAAAAGGGTGAATTTTTTGGGAAAACCCGTTTTCTGAGTTGGAAATTCCCATTTTTGCCTAAACTTTCAGACGAGGCAAGAGCCTCGTCTTGCCTCAATGTGGCTACGGCCCTGCTATTACTTAACATAATACTAATTTGTTATTATGTTATCAATAATAATTGATGATAAATAATAATACACACCTGTAGTAGCAGTAGTAGTGGTAGATGCTCATTCTACATCATCTTCCACACCACCAGCTCCTTTCTGATCTGCTTTTTCTTTACAAGCAATCACAGGACTGGATTCCTCCTCAACTCGCCGTTTCTTATCACTACTACTGTAATGCCGCACCAGAGTTTGACCGTTTACTGGTCGTTTATTAATAGAACCGTAAACTACAACAATAAATGTGCTGTCAACAGCAATAAAAAACAAAAAAAGGAACAAAAAAGATGTTCGATGTTTTTATATTAGTTGAAGTCCAAAAGGATAGAGTTCCTCGAGTGTCAGGAAACAAGTACATCACTACGATCACTGGTATGGTGGAAAGTTTGGTTTCTATTCAATTTCCAGGGTTCAGGTTGTGAGTATATCAGTAGTGTAGGGAGCAGTTCTGTCAGTGTACAAGGTGGGGTATCACAGAGAGGTATCACTGTTGCAGCAATGGTGAGTCTGCGATCATTTCACTACGTCTTTGGTTCTTAAGGATTAGAGTTTACTGTAATGCTGCACCAGAGTTTGACCGTTTACTGGTTTTTTATTAATAGAACCGTAAATTACAACAATAAATGTGCTGTCAACAGCAATAAAAAAAAACAAAAAAAAAACTCAAAGCACAAATACAGTTGCAGTCAACATAAACGGAAGGTACACAAAGAAAGAACAAAGGAAAACCCACTATGTTGAGTAACAACAAACCTCTATTGGCTCCTGTTGGTGCTAAGCATTAATAAAACAGCAGAATTATGTCCTGGTGCACTCTAATGAACATTTCTAGCAACAATAAAAAATGACCAGGTGGCTGATGCTTATAAACAAAAATAACTAGCTAATAAAAAGACATGAAAAAGCTGGAGCAAATAGCTGAGTAATTAGCAATGACACAAGCAGGGCTGATAACCATTGCAGCCGGCTAAACACAGTAAAGCTCACGCCAGGGGCAACATAGCCCATGCAGCACCGAGCGCCACAACTACCATTGTCATTGTTGTATATTATATTGGAGCAGGTGGCTTCTTTATGCTGAATGAAGGGTGCAAGCCATCTCAAATAAGCCCATTGGCTATTCAGTTCAATTGAATCTCTTCCAGAACCTGATGTTGGTTTTAAACCTTTCATATACCGCGAAAACTTGGATCGTATAGTTTCATATTTGACTGTCACTTCAGGCACAGACAAGCTCTTCGCCTCTACCACCTTTACCCATACATTATTTTTCTTATTTCTATCTTTAAAATCTTTACATGAACGGTCCCATATGGCACTGTAACTTCTTATTACATCCATAAAGTCATGACCTGTATACTCATCCATCTTAACCAACTCAAAAGTGCAAATAAAATTTAATTAATAGTTGTCTGACTTATTATTATTATTACTGGAGCTACTGAATTGAAGAAAATCTCGATCTGACAGCGCTTGTGGAGTAAGTACAGGAAGTGACAAAAAGATCGCACGTCTTTTTTGTAGGTCACTACATCGCCGTATGTCAAATTCGGCAATAGATGGTTCACATACAAGCAAAGTATCGCCGTAATGTCCCCGATGTTGGAAAAGTTTGACACTGCCAAACTTTCCCGACAGAACGGCCTTCTGGCGGCGAAAACAGTATTTCATGTCCACATTATCGGAAACCATTGGCGATAAGACAATTCCAACCATGGCCAAAGCAATCGGCGACAATGTGAACCAGGCTTCACTGCTGTCAATGGGAGGTGAAAGGGGTCATTTACATAATGAACAAAGAAAACTAAACTTATCATTTGAACACTGCACTGAGTAAATATAACTCATTGCATCTGCTTTCATTAACCACACATGACTTTGATTAACAAAAATACTTAATTTAAATTGTTCTTACCTGCTGCCTGGTAAACAGCACCTTTGCATGGTGAACATCAGTCTTATCTGACCTGTCAGGTTTTTTATAATAGAGCATATCATCTACAAAACATCCAATTTCACTTGTTATGCATCCAAAGGCAACTTAGTTTTAAAATCCTGTATTTTCCATCGTTAAAGATTTTTAATTTCAAGATCTGAAAACTGGGGTAGTTGATTTTTTTATTTGAATTTAACTGTTGGAAACTACAGATATTTTTGTTCCCATCTCACAAGGATTGTTATAAATTGAGAAAGTGTTTAATTTTCACTTTAATCTTAAAAGTTTTTACAATAAGTGTTTCAATTCAAAATAAACTAGTCCGGGTGTTAGTATTTAGGTTTGATTTTTGGCCGCCAATGATGCTACTACAAAAAGCCTAACTCAATGAGCTAGACACGTATTCTGCTGAGCACGTTATTGATGAGAAGATCAACTATACTGAAAATTGTTGATTATTTCCATTATTGGTAGACCAAAAACGAAGGCTTTTAGGCTTCCCAGCAACTAGTAGAAAGACTGCGCTCTGTAACTGGGAATATAATTTGAACTGATGTAAAAAATGTTGGTTGAAGGCGAAGACATCCAAGCCCTTACATAACCAGTCGATGCGAGTGTAAATAAACACATATAAATTACATTATTCAGTAGCAGTTGTGATATTTTTATACACTACATTAGTAACGTGAATGAAAATCACTGATTGAGTATCAGTTGAAGTTGACTAGTCTGAATGTTAGAATGTGGATAGTAAGGGTAATTGCACTTTTAAGTGGATAAATGTGGTTTGCCACCAGCTAATCAAAGTAGGTGAAATTTATGTAGCATAGAAAAAACAGTACATAAATTTATATTCAAACTTGATGGTTTGCAAGTTAAGTAACTTTATTTTACATTTTCCATGATATATAAATTCCAATATTCTTTTTTGTAATGTATTAACACAATCCAAGGTATTTGAATGTTTATTGCAGTACTTTTTTTATGTTTTAATTGAATGAATTGTCCGAGAATGTATTTATACTTGTAGTTGAATAAAACTTTTTTTTGCTAGGCTAGTATTTAAATTTATATTGGAGTTTGAATAATATCTTGTTAGTGTTTACATTGCTGGTTTAATTTGATGTTTCTGGTGAAGGTAGTTGAATATTTGTTTAAATTTAGAGTTTGATGAATGTCGCCGCATTCATATTTTATTTAAATTTAATGAAATGTAAACCAAAACTTCTACCCAAGGTATTTCTATTGTTGTTTGAGTCAAAACTTTGCTAATTGCGGTAATTTAATTTTTATTTAAATTTGATGACTTAGTACTAGAGTTAGTACCTTCTCTATCTAGAACCAAGCATATAATGTACACATTTCTACAAAATCTACACAGTAAAGCTACCACAACGATCCCAATAATTTTCATACTGTCAACTAAAATCAACTTGTTTATTTCATTTCAAAAAACTTACACAAAAAGCTTTGTCCAAAAATACTCATTACAAGAATCTAATGAATCTGGCATAACCTCCTTGTAATAATCATAATAAATAGTTACCAGCAATTATTATTTGCTTCAATAATTTTAGAAATTTTGTTACAAAACTCATTTAAAAATAAGTATATATATACCATACCATATACCATGCCTGGTTGTTTGTTGGATTGAAATATTCATTAAATGCTCTCACAGTATTGTCATATAATTGATGTTGGTTTGCATCTATTTCTTCTGATGTTGGCTGCTACACCTCTATCTGTGTGTACACTTTCTCAGCCTCATCTCCCATGAGATAAATCAATGTGGTGATCTGTCTTTGGTCAGTTTTCTCGTCTAACCCACTAGCAAATCTGTATCTTTGAAAACGTTAGATCCACTCATTCCAACTTTTTTGAGCATTAGTGAGGTCCAATGCTGCAGGAGCTTTAATCCCTCCACTAGTCATAATCTGTTCTTCTTCAGATTCAAAACGAGTTAAATTGAGCTATTTGAGCTTTCAACAGTTACTATAATTCTTCTGATCCTGCCTACGATGCCATAAACTTTCTTCATATGTTGTATTATATATACATTTTTTATATTATATTTCTCTACTGAGCACATATCCTACAAGTTCTGATAGCAAACAGTAACTGCTGTGTCAAACAGAAGTCGGTACAATAAAATAGACCAATACAGTAAGTAACCAGTACAGTAAACCACAGCATGGTGCACTTGCTGACACTATTCAATAGAACGATATCTTGACAACCTTGACAAATCAACTCCCATATTTTGCTGAGCCCATCATCAACCTCTCAATCATCATCACCAACAACAAACAGTAGTCAAGTCCAACACTTGAACAGCAGCAGTAGTAGTATATGTAGCGTGTTACATGCATTGCATTGATAAAGAAGTTCTCACAGCAAACATAATGTTCTTTCTTCTCTCCACTTCCTTATTACATTGACTCTGCATGGTGGTTAATGGATGTAATTTTATTATGTAATTTAATTAGTGGTCAATTTTTATGAAACTGGTAGGCATGGGAGCGTTAGTCACCCTGTAGAGAGAGATCATGACGTGGTATAAAACTAGGGTTTACAAAACAAATCATAACTTTTTACTGCACAATCATATCTCAATAATTCATTGGGGAAAATAAAGAAGACGTTCTGTTACAAGCAGTGACATTTTTTTGTATGACAAAATTGTTTCAAATTTGAACTAATGAAGGGTCGAACTCCAGGGATCCAGATTGACAACATTATTATCATTACAATGGGGGATAATGAGATTTATCGTAGCAAAATCTGTACCTAGTTACAGCAAAGTTTTATGATCAGAAATGCTTATAAAACACCTGGAATGTAATAAATAAATAATAATTGAAGCTTCTTAATGAAATGATGGCTGATGATAATAATAATTAAAAACTATAATAAATATGTAAAAATGACCAATAATAATCATGATTATTATCCTATCTTATATAATAACATGAAATTGTTTTAAAATATAGGTCATATTACACCATATTACAATATTATTTTAATAAAAAATAGTTACATTTTTATTAAATTGCGGCTTATTATTATCATTCAGCACAAACAATACTATAAATTTCATGCTATAATTATTATTTTAAAAAATTGAAACCTAGCGGGCATATCAATTTTTCTAGTATAGTATCTACTAATTATTAAAATAATATTGAATAACAACAATAAACAAATATTTGCTACTAGATTTCGCGGTTTCATTTATTATCATAAACAAATCTCTTTGTATATAAACAATAAAGCTGCGCTGCCAAAAGATATCTCGATCAACTAATTAGCTTATCAAAAATACCTAAAGGAAGTTGATTTGTGACGTTTTTATTATTTATCCTGTTAGAAAATAAAAAATATTTCATTGGAGCATGTACTTCAACCGCAATGATAGCATATATAAGCGTGATCGCGTTAATTCAATGTTTGGATCCTTAGCCGATTGCATGTGGCTCATTAGCGTATCTCTCTCTACAGGGTCACTAGGGAGCGTAAATGCTTTAGCATGACCTGATGAAATAATCTTAGTTTCAAGCAGGTTCGCTTGCTAAGTCAATGTCAGTTTGCTCCTCAGTGACATTACCTGCCTTGTCACATCGTAACGTTGAGCCAAAAGTTCCCATTGAAGATATGTTTTTGGCACTCGACAATGGAGTTTCCCAATGATGTTATTTAATCCTATCGTTAATCCCTACGTGATGGGGATTAAAAAGCGTCCTAGAGCGGGTTGGCATATTTGAACATGAAAGTAACACTGCTAGTAAAATATAAGTGAGAGCTGGACATCAGCAAGGATCAATGACAACAAATTTTTAGGATCAATTCTTCGTTGTGAATTATTTACAACCGAAGTAATAATACTAATATTAGTGACTGAATTAGGAAATAAAATAATGTAATTAGTACATGCCTGCCAACTACTGCCAGCAAAATCACTCTGTCACTCAAAATTGCCATTGACTGTTGTGCCTTCATATAGTGATTGTGAAACCAAAATCACAAAATCTTGAGATTTGCCTAGTAGCACTAGTAGTTAGCTGTCCATGGTAGCCGATGATGACCTATCCACCTATCCCCTTGTATATTAGAGTTGTATCCACCTACCCCCTTGTATATTAGAGTTGTATCCACCTATCCCCTTGTATATTAGAGTTGTATCCACCTATTCCTTTGTATATTAGAGTTGTATCCACCTACCCCCTTGTATATTAGAGTTGTATCCACCTATCCCCTTGTATGTTAGAGTTGTATCCACCTATCTCCTTGTATATTAGAGTTGTATCCACCTACCCCTTGTATATTAGAGTTGTATCCACCTATCTCCTTGTATATTAGAGTTGTATCCACCTATCCCCTTGTATATTAGAGTTGTATCCACCTATTCCCTAGTATATTAGAGTTGTATCCACCTATCTCCTTGTATATTAGAGTTGTATCCACCTATCCCCTTGTATGTTAGAGTTGTATCCACCTATCTCCTTGTATGTTAGAGTTGTATCCGCCTATCTCCTTGTATATTAGAGTTGTATCCACCTACCCCCTTGTATATTAGAGTTGTATCCACCTATCTCCTTGTATATTAGAGTTGTATCCACCTATTCCTTTGTATATTAGAGTTGTATCCACCTATCTCCTTGTATATTAGAGTTGTATCCACCTATCCCCTTGTATATTAGAGTTGTATCCACCTATCTCCTTGTATATTAGAGTTGTATCCACCTATCTCCTTGTATATTAGAGTTGTATCCACCTATCTCCTTGTATATTAGAGTTGTATCCACCTATCCCCTTGTATGTTAGAGTTGTATCCACCTATCCCTTTGTATATTAGAGTTGTATCCACCTATATCCTTGTATATTAGAGTTGTATCCACCTATCTCCTTGTATATTACAGTTTTCTCCACCAATCCCCTCTTTATATATTGGAGTTGTATCCACCTGTCCCTTTGTACATTAGTTGTATTCACCTATCCCTTTGTAATTCGAAGTTGTCACCATACATTCCCTTATATTTTAAAGCTAGTTGCATTTATCTGTTTAAATTGCAGTGTTGTCTCACATCTATTTCACTGGAACGAGATACAAGTTTATGTTCACTGACATGATGTTAGAAGACGTCAATGTACAGGTTACTGACAGGATGAATTAGGCCAGCTGGTTCTGCGCAGTGCCAAGGTGGGGGAGATCGCTTGCGCTGCGATGGACGGGAAGGAACAATATTCGTAAGTCCTTATGTCATCTTTTGTTGTGTATACAGTTTTAATCAAGCCTGAATCTGTTGTAAATTGTCAAATTTGTCTAAACCGTTGACGGATAGGCAGGGGCTCAGGTCAGGCAATTTTCTTGTGCCATATCTATGCTATGATTTTTTAACTTACTTTTTTCTGTAAAAAATTTGCAAAAAAAAATTATTTCTGTTTAAAATTTACCAGCAATTTTATTTATGTGGCTAGTGACAACAACAAACCATTTTGTTGTTCATCCTGAACTAAATCGACCCCTGAAACAGCGTTACTATCCAAATTACCTCTTTGGTATTTTTATCATTTACAGTTTAATAATTAATTCGTAGGTCACTAATGTACTTTTCATGAACCGCAATTAATCATCTGCATTTTAGTTGCATCATAAATTGGTTCATTGACAAGATTTGATTGTTATAGTTGAAAGTGGAGTGTATAATATAAGCAATACTTCCAAATATTACAGGCTAATAGACACAATGGCAATTGAGCTGAGCTACAGTGAACTCCTGTTACGTGTCTTACATACACTCCCACTCACTGGCCTCTATTTACACTCTCACTCACTGGCCTCTATATACACTCTCACTCACTGGTCTCTATATACACTCTCACTGGTCTCTATATATACTCTCACTCACTGGCCTCTATATACACTCTCACTCACTGGTCTCTATATATACTCTCACTCACTGGCCTCTATATACACTCTCTCTCACTGGTCTCTATATACACTCTCACTCACTGGTCTCTATATACACTCTCTCTCACTGGTCTCTATATACACTCTCTCTCACTGGCCTCTATATACACTCTCACTCACTGGTCTCTATATACACTCTCACTGGTCTCTATATATACTCTCACTCACTGGCCTCTATATACACTCTCACTCACTGGTCTCTATATATACTCTCACTCACTGGCCTCTATATACACTCTCTCTCACTGGTCTCTATATACACTCTCACTCACTGGTCTCTATATACACTCTCTCTCACTGGTCTCTATATACACTCTCTCTCACTGGTCTCTATATACACTCTCACTCACTGGTCTCTATATACACTCTCTCTCACTGGTCTCTATATACACTCTCTCTCACTGGCCTCTATATACACTCTCACTCACTGGCCTCTATATATATTTCTGCGATAAAAACTCGCTTATTAGGTCTGACGCTGTTAAAATGGTTCTTTCTCGATGACAATGCATCAAATTTCTTTCTTGGGTGTATCAAGTTATGGTTCAATTCAAACTCTGGCTTTTGGGTTGTCATGGCAACGGCGAAATAATGGTCGTGTGCTCAGAGCTGACAATTTGCATTTCTATGAGTGTCCTGTCCAGTCTTATTGATGGTTTTCATTGGCCGGTATGCTGTCCATTAGTTAGTGCAAGTAGATAGCGTAAGTTTAGTTTGATGGATGTAGCTGCCGATACGCCTTTGCAAGCTCCAACAAGGGATAATGCATAGAGGCGTGCGATGCGTTGATTCACACAGAGTAGAGGTCTTTAGATCCGTGCATTGCATGGGAACCATTAGATATACTGAAAACTATATTTCATGGGTATATATATCGGTTGTTAAGATGTTTCACAAATGTCTGTGCAGAGCTAATCCTTCGGTCTCCGCTTTGTCCACAGGAGTTGCCCGCACACAGCATGTATTTGGTGTATATTGGAAAACCCTTCAAGTTTACTCCTGGGACAAAGGTTTTTACCTGAAACCTCCTGAGTACAGAGCAAACTCGGTAAGTATCACCAACTTGGGAACTTGCAGAGCTTGAATTGAAAATGTAGCCTTCATGCTTGTGTACATTTTTTGCAGGTAAAAGTTATCAATGAGGCAACAGAATCGTTTGGAATTCACCGTCGTAACAAAACTGGATCTCGTTGGAAATATCTCTGTACGGACATCTACATTTCGATTGCTTGATGCCGTCTACCTATATGTCACACAAGTTACTGGTAGACAATGTCAATAGAAGTTAGACTATTTTACTAGCACTCACTATAATTCAGAGAACACAGGCTAGTGCTGGTATTGCAAAAAAATTGCTAATGTGGTTTTATCGCTTTGAGTCAAGTTAAGCTATGAGATGTTTTCACAAATAAACAAAAAGTTGCTACATCAAAAGTGCTCAAAAGATTTCGTAAAACGTGAAAAACAGCGTTTGAAGTCGCTCCAAGAGCCACAATAACCAAATTTCCCGTGTTTCAAGTCTTTGAAAGTTTAGTGAAATATTTTTCTTTTTCTCATCACAAGCACTTCAAAAAATCTCAAGTTAAGCTTCGAGTCGAAGCCTTCGACCAAATTGATCCTCAAAATCAGATAAATTTCTCACCATCATTATGATAGAAGTTTCTGGTGACGCTACTATGCAAGTGTATCTACTTTTTCTCAAAAGCATTGAGGAAAATAAACATTTTATGAGTGCCAGAATTTAGAAAACTTCCAACTCATGGGATATTGTGGTTAGTGATTATTTGTTTTATCTTCTTGTGCCACAATCTCTGTCATCTTTAGCGAACGTGTCAGAGTTGTCTGGTCCTATTGCATTGGGTGAGTTTTTTAAAAAAAGATGAAAAAATTAGATTTGCTCTTGTAGTAGTAGTAGTAGTGGTAAGTAGTAGGTGTAAGTAGATTAGGTCTTAGATTGTAATCATTGTGGAGTTGTCACCACTGTTGGTCTGCTATGTGTTCACAGGGCCATTGATATTTGTGGTAATATGCAGTGCAACAAATATGATTAATTCTGTGAAATTTATTATCGTAAATAATTATTCCAGTTTTCATATTGTCTATATTTGCATATCTACGTTTGTTATCTCTTCACCTATTTCATACAAATCACAATTAGTTTTATAGTTGTATAATATAAAATAGCTCAAGTCTACTGGCAAAAGAAAACACCTCTGAATATCGTCGTCATTCCAGTCGTGTTTGATATTATAATCTGCTGGAACACCCAAACTCCCTGCATGACTCTTTGTCAGTAACAAGATAATATCTACTGATGAATTAGTGAGAGCGATCACTCACTGTTTGGAGAACATAAGATTATAATAGAGGTCAACAGCCGTTTAATGATACAACCATGTGTGCGCACACTTGTCGCACACTTCTCGTATAGCGGTTTAGTTGGTAAGTGGACTCCTTAGCCGCAGCTACACACACCTTAGTTTTGTCCGTATGGGGGAAAACACGTTTTTTTTTCCGTTGCAGGCAACGTTTTATTTTTTAAGCTCAATTTCATGAGCCAACAAGCTGGTCTACGAAAACGATTTTTTGCTTGGTGCTTCGGTGATTGGACAATTACTGTCAGATAAACCACTTTCGATTAGACAAAATATAATAACGAAATTTGACGAATCCAGTAAATTCTTTATACAGAAAGCCTTGACCTGTTTATTACTGATTGTTCAACAGACCATTTTTTTTAACTATAAACAACTTATTATTATTTATAAACGTTAATTATTTATTATGGCTGATGAGAGTATTTATCTGGTATTATAAACAAATATAATAATTAATTGTTATAATTTATATTTAGTATAGTTATTATAATGACTGTTTAAAATAAGTATGGCCTCACTTGACAATCCATAACGTTGCGGTGATAAAACGTCTGTGTGTAGCCACCAGAGTGACGCTACGAAATGTAGGTGTGTGTAGCCACGTCTTCAGGAGTGCGCGCATGCACTCACATGATTGCCTGATATGCTGGATGGGAAAAGTCCTCTTCCTGTCATCACAGTTGGTCTATTAGTTATATTGTTCACTCTCTATACACAAATAAAACCATGCACAACAATGTACACTGATTGCCTATTTATCATCGTATCATGTGACAGCTATATCAACGGACACTGTCATTGGTCTTATCAATGACAGCTGTCTGATTGTCATCAGTTGCATCACATGATTCTTTCATCTTTTTAGCCCTTCTTTCAGCCAACGTCTCCTCAATAGTCCGCCTGTCTTGTTTGTTCTCTAGTTTAACTACAAGCAGGAAAGCTACTGCATCAGATCGGGAGTTGCCCACTAACAGGGCAGACAACTTGGTGTTTATTGAAAGGCAAATAGGGTACCACCAAACCAGAGTTGTTGAATATAATCAAATTAGGGAGTTGTTTGATCATGCGAAGCAATTTGTTGCCAAAAAAGTGGGAAAATGGTTTCCAACCTTTTTTGATTGAAAATGTCATTTGGTGAAAAAATCGATGCAATTGTTGAAACTACTTAAAAAAACTGGTTATCGCGTTTCAAATTTTAATTCCTTTTTATTTATAGTGAAGTAGAAAAAGCTAAACAGGTTGGGGATTTTGTACAATGGACTGAGTTTTCGATGTCTGCAATGAAATATCACACGAAAAACAAGCCCATTATCTAAGGGACATGTAGGTGATAGTCATCGGTGAGTGGACTTTATTTCCAAGCAGTTCAATCAGATTTTGGATGAAAAAGAAGAGCCAACCTTATATAAATTTATTTAAAAACTGAGTTATAAAAAATGTTGTCTTTTTTGTTATTGAACCAAACAAATATGTTTTTATATTTTCATAATTATCAATTTGCTTACATTACTATTAGTATCCATGATCAGCATATTTATTATTATCAAAATAAATTGTTATTTTTAACTTTCATGTGATGTCATCAACTTTTGACGTCATACAGTTTTGCATAACAATACATACCATTATACTTTAATACTGCTGCAAATGCTTTTGTAACTGCCTTACACTAGAGATACGCCATAGTATTATAAGTAAATCGTTTTTAATGAATTTATATGGAGTTGTCTCTTCTTTGTCAATTAAAATATAAATGACTGCTTGGGAATAAACGTCGCCATTGTGAATGGGGCTGCGCAGAGAGATACAAAATCTTTGATCAATAAATGTCCGACAAATTAAATTCCAATGAAACAACTTCACGCATGACCGAACCACAAGCTGGCAGTAGCGCTCGAGGTGGGAACAATAAACAAGTAATTGGAAAGAATAATAACAAGACACTTTTTTCTAGCACAATACAATGTAACCACATTGCGCCATACTAAACCGTAGTACAGTGCATGGTAGCATTGGGAAAGGTGATTCTATCAATATCGCAATTAGCCGCAAGCGAAACCTATTTAACACGGTCTCTACATGCACATGTGCCATTCCGCTGTTGTTTGTGAAAAAAATGGCTAACAAAAAGATAATGTGAAAATATGGTTTTCCCATCAATTTGATGATTATAGTGGTATGTAAACACTGTTTTAGATGTATTGTTTGTATAGCAACAATTTATACCAGAGATTGATAGCACTCAGCACAATAAATGAACGATTACGTTGTTAGATACGGGCAATACCAAATTATAATTTTGATTTAATTAAAAAAAAATTACTAATACTTTTTTATGCTTCAAATCATAGCAAAATGATATTTAGGGGAGCTATTACTCAGCATCTCACATTCTTTATTGTGTGGAGTGCTATCAGTGACTAGCATACCTTGTTTCCATGCAGTCAATGCAGCTAAAACGAGCTTTCGCATTCCAGTATAATCATCAAATTGATGAAACAAGCAGACTTTGGCATCCGAGTTTTAAAAGCTAGATTTCACTAATGAAAGCAGAAATGCTGCGCATACGAGTAGAGACCTTTTTAAATAGCCTTTGCATGAGGCTTACAGGTGGCCATATCGCGATACAATGTAACCATACCATAGATGTATGCATACCCTTGGATGTAACTACAACACAGATGTGTGCATACCACGGCATGTGACCATAAGACAAATGTATGCATACCGTTGCCATATTGTTTGTTAACAGAGATATCCTGGGCGCCAGTCTTTCCCACCTCTAAACTAACCAAGTGACTGTACTTCTTGTGATAGTCTGTTTTAGGGGCGGGTCCAGTTTTGGTCATAGGCTTTCTCTCTTTGTCCATCTACAACAGTTGAAACTAACGCTAAGCATTAAGTCACCAGCGGGATAATTCCTATAATAATGGTAACATTTAGAAATGAGGGATGGAGATTTTTGGGATTCTGCCACTTAACCTTCTGGTTAACCCGACTAACTAATATCGGGCACGGGTTTAGCTGTATACTGGTTTATATAAAGCATTGGTCTCATCACAACATTCACTCACCATTGACACAGCATCATATGAACCAAGTTTTACAGCTATAATGAGGATTGGTTTTCAACCTATTCAGTACAGTCATGGCTAAAACTAGACACTCGTAATACTGCAAAAAAATTATTTGACAAATTGCCAGATAAGAAGATCTGAAGTTTCTTAGATGGAGCAAGCTACATTGCAATATCTGACAACTACGGAGGGAACACAACTTCTAAGCAGGAAAATTGATGACAAATCTGAGCAAAAAAACTGACAAACAAACATGGTTAGTGGGTCGTTGCTGGATAAAACAAAATAAAAAAACACCCCAATAACTGAATTAGTGTCCACGAAGTAGTAACCCAAAAAAGAAACAAATAGACATAATGTGAAAATCAAAACATTTAGCAAAATGCAGTGAGTTGTCTTACCTCTCTTTTTTGTTTCATCTCTGCTGCTTTCTCAGCACTCCATTTCCCACCACTCCTCAGCACAGCTAATTCGTCATCGCTAGGGGCTGCCTCCTTGATACACACATTGACAATAGAGTTATACAGCACACATAGAACTATACAGTATACCTAGAGTTATGCAATATTCATAGAGTTATACAAAATAAACAAAGTTATACATTAAGCTACGTTTGTGCTATACGATTCTAGGCAATACAATTAGCGGGCAAAATCGGTAGTTGCTCTCCTGATTATTTCCAAGAGTTTATAGTGATCTTATTTTGCCCAATACTGCGTGGCCTTTACAGTTGTCAAGGCACCGCATTTCATCGATAAATACTTAGCATCAAATAATAATTAGAAATAGTATAACTTAGCTTATTATCTTATGTTACCAGAGATTTCAATAAATTATAGCGTTCCTTTACTCATCAATAATAGGAAATAAATTGCAAATAATACTAAATAATTATAAGTATATTTAATTATAGTTTTGATTATAATAAGTGACAATAATTTTTTCAATATAATTATTTATTATAATTCGTGAATCGTGCAGTTGTCTTTGTTGTATTGATAATAGTTAGGATACTAACGTAAAAATTTCACTTATAAACAAGGCTTGAAATTGGTCAGGGAAATATTAATAACCAAATTACAAATATGTAAAAAAATCTAAAGTTGGCTTTAAATAGTAATCGTCAAGTAGCTGCGAATTTCCTCAAAAGCGAAAAATTGAAAAGCTGTAATGTGGATGCCGGTTGGTGGAGCTCCATCACTACCCAATGAAAAAAAATCTGCCACCGATTGCAAAATCGTTAACAGGAGCACTGTTCACACTTGCGAGCTTATTTTAGGCTCCGCCCACTCATACGAGAATCGCATAGTGTAAACGCAGCTTTACATATATAACTATAAAGTATACACAGAGTTGTACAATATGCATAGAGCTAAACAGTATACATAGAGTTATATAGTACACAGAGTCATACAGTATACATAGAGATATACATAGAGCTATACAGTACACACAGTACACAGAGTTATACAGTATACATAGAGCTATACAGTACATATAGAGTTATACAGTACACAGAGTCATACAGTATGCATAGAGGTATACGTAGAGTTATACAGCATATATAGAATTATACAATATACATAGAGTCGTACAGTATACATAGAGGTATAAATAGAGGTATACATGGAGCTATACAGTATACATAGAGTTAAACCGTGTACATAGAGTTATACAAAGACTATAGTTATGTGGCCTATAGCACTTGGTTTTGTGTGACGAACCTTCTTCCACACTATGACATGCCTGTCCACTTCCTCCTCCCCAAAAGAAAAGGTTGTCAGTCCAACATCATCTGTTATCTCTCGACTGCAAGAAAAATAATTCTCTGGTAAACCTAACATTACAGAGTATCACAAGGTTCAACGAGGACAACTATCTCAGGGTAAAAACTCAAGCTAATAAAAACTGGCCAAAGGCTACTCACATTATGGCTCTGTCAACATTCTGCATTGGCTCGAATTCCATCTTCTCCGCCTTTGGATCCTGGATAAAACTTTGTATCTTTGCTTTCATCTACAAACAAAGTCTTATTGAACGTATGACCCGTATATGCTCTCAGAGGTTTTTCAAACTCAACTTCAACAGTAAGACTCCGCTTGCTGATCTATAATCAACAGGATGTTTATAAACCAAAATTTGGAAAATAACAATGTGGCGATATACTTTGAATAGTCAAAACAAAACCTTTGACTTGCTACGCAAATCCACCGGGTGCGAAAATATCCAGAAAACCCAAAATGGGGGTCGATAAGTGTGTTGGGGGGGGGGGGGGGTTATATATATTAGGCACATTTGAAAAGTAATTTACGTGCAAATGGACCTGGCATGATCGAGTATATTTTCTTATAAAATAATAATAATTAAGCAAGAGCCAGAGATTTTTGTAAGAGCGTGTCAGCTATATCAAGAATTATAACCACAGCGTTCTCTGAAAAGGGCACAACTTCAATAAAGCTTTTGGTGTATCATTAGCTTTGTAAAAATGCAATCAGAAATATGGTATGCAATTTTTAGGACTTTCAATTTTGAACATTTGTAAAAAAAAACATTATACAGGTAATATAATTCATCGAAAACCTGTATTAACAACCTTTCTCCTTACACCTCAAGTGGCACATAAAAGTCTATTTCGAGCCGTCAGATTAATTTTTAAACATTATAACAAAACAAAGTAATGGGGTAATGATCATCTGTCTAACAACGCACCAACAAACAAAAACGGTTTTCCGCAAAACGCATAACCATTAAATACAGTATAATGTAATAATTTGTTTTGGCCCGGTTATCTAGAATCGCAGAAACTGGCATTCAAACTGCTTAGTAAGGCACTACTAAAGCTACAAAAAAGTGTCAGACTTCAGAAATGAAAAAAATAAACTTAAGCGCAATAGAAAAATCCTTTAAGCAAGTCAAGTGCCAAAATCGTATAATTTAGCAGAAAATGTTTTTCGCGTGTTCTTGTTCTTTACATGAAGCTTGGCTCGTAAGTTTGAATTGCCTTTGCTAAGTCAAATAATTATCTAACAAGTTTTGTTGGACTATTATCAGCGTTATTTCCATCCCATAGAATCAAATCGAATGCGTAAAAACACCAACCTAACCGTAAAAAACAAGTTCCAGACAACTTAATAAGCAGAAATCGATAAATTTGATGCGAACCTTGGTCCTAAAGGCAAGAATTCGTTTGTCTTCATGTATCCTCCATTTCTGCATTTGCAGCTTCCTTTCTGTAATACAATACACAAAATGATTTTGTGCAGAAGTCAGCTTTATCTATTACTAAGTATCGTATAATTAAATATCTATCGCATAATAATATTAACTCATACAGTCTCGCCCAATTTATGCCTGAGCCGCATCCCAAAGTTTCAGGCACTTTTGAGCAAAAATAATGTTTTTCAATAATTTTTTTAAATTCAACTGTTAGCGTTACAGCATTAAGAAGAACAACATCAGATTAACCGAAACCTACTCTATTGGTAACTTTTAAACAAAGCTAACATTGCATTGGTTAACAAGAAAAATTATTTCTTTCGAGACAGCGTTTTTACATTTTTTAGAAACTGACAGGCCTACTTCACCAATAATATTATTCACAAAACGTAAGGCTTAAATCAAAAACCTACCGCCTTGAAAGTTTCCTCATAGAGTACATATTGACTAACATTGCATGTTTTTGTTTCACAGTGTTCTACTTCAGATGGATCTTTGCTTGTCATGTACATCATACATACATAATTATATATATAATTGAATAAATAAATATACATTATTCTCACTACATAACTTTAAATTAGGAACATATATTTTTTGTATATTGCAGAAGGCCAAGCTACTCCGCTTTTGGGGCAGGAAATCAGCCTTTTTGGCACGGCTCATGGCACGCTATCATATATGTAATATATATACACATACATATATATATAGCGTCTACAAATTGATCACGAAATATGACGTCACACGTCAAAAGCATCGATATAAATATTTGTAGCACCTGGTTTTTTTCAGTTTCCAAATGTTCGGGAATTACAAAAATTTCAATAACTTGGGACCATATGCTGCTAGAAACAAAATTTTAAAAGGGTTTAATAGGATACACTTTGCCGAACGAGATTAACCAATCACTGCACTTCTTACATATCTGTAGTTTTGGGAAAAATTGTCTGGAAATGACGTTGTAAACGTGACTTTTCCCAGTGCGCCGATGGACCATATGATTTTAGTTTATGTTATATCACTAGCCTGTCTTATTACCGACCTGTTGATATACTATTTGTTATAGATCCTTTACATCTGGAGGTAGGAAAATAGATTTAATAATTTCCTTGCCAAATAAAAATGTAATTTTTTTTAATATATATTATCATGAAGCAATTAGTAACTAACCGCAAATTAATTACGCTCGCTTGGTCTTGCGTCACGGATTTCACTCTAATGTATCAATAATAAGGCGTAAAACTAACCGCAGTGCGAACATGAAACAAAGTAATTTTTTTGCTGAGAGGGTCATTTTTAAAACTCATTTTCTCAGTAACTATCAATGAGAGACAAAAAAGTTTACTACTATTGTGACTGCGAGATATGATTCTACGCCATGATATGTTTTTTAACGTCCCAAGGCTGATTTGAAAAATATGTTTGTATTGGCTATATTATATAGCGTCCACAAACTGATCACGAAATATGACGTCACACGTCAAAAGCATCGATATAAATATTTGTAGCACCTATTTTTTTTCAGTTTCCAAATATTCGGAAATTACTAAATTTTTAATAACTTGGGACCACAGGCTGCTAGAAACAAAATTTTAAAAGGGTTTAATAGGATACACTTTGCCGAACGAGATTAACCAATCACTGCACTTCTTACATATCTGTAGTTTTGGGAAAAATTGTCTGGAAATGACGTTGTAAACGTGACTTTTCCCAGTGCGCCACAGGATCTTATGATTTTAGTTAATGTTATATCACTAGCCTAGTAGATTACCGACCTGTTGATATACTATTTGTTATAGATCATTTACATCTGGAGGTAGGAAAATATATTTAATAATTCCCTTGCCAAATAAAAACGTAATTATTTTTAATATATATTATCATGAAGCAATTAGTAACTAACCGCAAATTAATTACGCTCGCGTGGTCTTGCGTCACGGATTTCACTCTAATGTATCAATAATGAGGCGTAAAACTAACCGCAGTGCGAACATGAAACAAAGTAATTTTTGTGCTGAGAGGGTCATTTTTAAAACTCATTTTCTCAGTAACTATCAATGAGAGACAAAAAAGTTTACTACTATTGTGACTGCAAGATATGATTCTACGCCATGATATGATTTTTAACGTCCCAAGGCTGATTTGAAAAATATATTTGTATTGGCTATATATAATATTATAACAATAGTTAATTAATAAATAATAATATTAATTAACAACAACTGGACAATAATAATATATGATATAATGAATAATCATATAATAATTATTATTTTTAACTGTTACTACTATAATATAATTATTATTATAATTATTAGAGAGTTAGAGTAGTACTAGTTGTTAGTTAGTAGTTAGTTAGTTTGTTCCAGTAGTAGTTAAGTAGTAGGTGATAGTAGTAGTACTACTAGTAGTACCCTTGGAGCGTTTTCTCTCCTCTTCTGTAGTGGTAGTCGGAGGCTTGTCCATTGAGCTCATAATTGAGCCTAGAAGGTCCATGTTGCTTGTAAAAATTAGTGGTATTTAATATTTATTATAGCTGTTTTGTGTTGTTGCTGTTGTGTGATTTTTTGTTTGGCGTTGTTGTTTAGAACAACCTGGTGGAAAATTAATGAAACATATATAATGTAATCGCTCTTTCTATGCGACAATGTGTGCTACGATCTCACAAAATAGCTTCATGAGCTGGATATTAGTAGTACTGAAGTGCTCATTGTTAGCGATAGTTACAAATCATTCCAACGGTCGGGCAGCGGTCATTATGTTTTGTAGATTTTTCCAAAGTTGCAGAATTGTGGTCTATTATTTTTTTCCAGGACAAATCAAAAACAGCAACGCTGATGGGAGAACAAAAAAATAATTGATAATATTTATCAAACTCTACCCAAAATATTCCATGATGGATATTTTTGTGATAGATAAAAAACAAAGTTTGTTCATGTCTGTTGGATTTTTAGTTTTTAGCGGCTCATTTCTTTCGGTTTGAGTTGATTATTGTCATTTCTTCATCAAGTTAAAAAAAAGTAGTAATAAATAATAATTAATAATAATTATTATTATAATATAATAATAATAATTGTAATAATATAATTAATAATAATAATTATTA
The DNA here is from genome assembly GCA_945261195.1 of Cryptosula pallasiana. Lineage (NCBI taxonomy): Eukaryota > Metazoa > Bryozoa > Gymnolaemata > Cheilostomatida > Cryptosulidae > Cryptosula > Cryptosula pallasiana. Next base: position 7,639,322 of record OX183130.1, on the reverse strand, counting down.
TAAATAATAATAATTTATTTAATAAATAATAATTAATTATTATTTATTTATTATCATCACTAATATTATATAAATATATATATGTATTATTATTATAATAATTATAATAAATTATTATAATATATATATATATAATATATATATATATATATATTATAATTAATAATAAATATATATATATTATATATATATATTTATGATTATAAAATAATATGTACATCATTATTATATGTTATTTATTATTTATAAATTTTTATTATTGTTTTTAATAAGAGTTAGGATAAGAAGATGATGATCTTTTTCCATTGAACCGTCTAATAATAATGTGCAAGCAGTTAATGATAAATAAATTATTATCATTTATTAGTAAAAGAACAATCAAACAATTATTATAATTATTATTCATAAATTAGATAATTATTATTATAGTAAATAATAATAAATAATAGTACTGCTAATAATAATTATATTAATTTAATATCACATATTATTATTATTTGTTAATTATTATTATTTATTATAGTTTTAGCAGCTGTTATAATAATAATTGTATTGTGGTGTTTTAAAATTCAGGCCGTGCTCATCATTGCACGTACAACTGTTTATAACTTCCACGAACTGAATTTTAGTATTTGATAGTAAAGGAGGCAGTAGTTGTTGTTCCAGCCTAAATACATCGTAAAATAACGCTGCATTTCGTTTTTTGTTTTTCTCTGGCATGAGCCATAGTTTATTATCATAACCTAATGACTTATACCTACCCATCTATAGTGCGAAAAATTGTAGTTTCGTATGTCCAACTGTTTCTTTTCTTCTAATTATCCCTGTGTGTGTACACACCTAATCCTATCACCCTTAATGCTAAATCTGGAGCTATGCTTGTATCAAAGAATTCTCAGTAACATCAAGAGGTCGTTTCAGAAATAGGCCATATCTATTTTTGTACTATTAACAATAATCGGTAGTAATATTTATAATTGGAGTTATCAACTCCTGTTTTACCTTGATATGGAGTTATCTCCCCACCAACAACATACAGTACTGGTTGTGTCTCCAAAACATGTCAATGGTTATCACTACGCTAGCTTGTGATAACAAAAATGATATTTAAAGTTTGAACTCAACGCGTTTTAGTTTGGAATCAGGTGCCAGCAGTGATTGCTCTATTGCTCAAATAACTGATTTGGTACTCATTAGTTTTGAGTAACTAACATATCATCTCTTATTTATTGTACCTGTATAATGTATTATTTTCTTGCGTCCATGTCTTACATGATAATTGTGAATAATAGTTGGTATTATTAGCAATCAAATGATACCTGGTATTTACTAACTAAAATAAATGGTAACCACTCATTACTTGATGATGGTGTAGATATACCTTATTGAGACACATTTGAAGTTATTTTGTTGTTATTATCACTTTTCCTGCTATACTAAAGTTTGATTACTTTTCTGCCATGGAATTGGGCCCTGACTGGTTTTTTAATTACTCCAACTTGTAAAAAAAATACTGTTGTCACTAATATTTAGGTCAAGTACACAATTGCCCCGTTTATTAAAAGTTCGATATGTTTATTACAAGTTCAATTATCATTTCTCACATGCTGTTTATTATGGTTTAATGGCCTTTTGCGGTTAATTTTCTTTTGATTGATATAGTTTGCTACCAGTATTGAACTCGGTTTAAAGTTGTTTGGCCAATAGGCCATTAACCAAATAGTAAATGCTAATGTTACATTAGGTGACATGCATCCTGTATTAATAGGGAGGGAGTTTTTGCTCTATGAGATTATTGGTTTAGATTAGAGTTGTCATTAGGCCTATTTGGAAATTAAAGGTTGTTCAAATTGAAGTGGAACGCACAGATATTTTAATCAAGAATGGAAACAACGCAATAAGTAAACTATCTGAAATTGCATGGACATCTGAGTGAGACTGATAGTGTTCTTGGGGTGATTTATTTTGAGCGTGGAATTACAAACACATGTAACCACTTGTGGCACTGTTTCCGTTTCCTACTTCTATCATAGCAACAATAATAAGATATTGATAATCATTGCCCATGAAGTGTAGCCTACGGACACCGGTGTTCGCGTGATTTATTTTGTGGCCAATATCTAAAAAAAATACAGCAATATATGAATTGAGCAAATTATTTTGACATCTAAGGGAAATGCAAGATTTAAATCATAATAATGTGGAGTTCATCAGTAGACAAAAAAAAATTGCTAGAGTTTTGTTTTCGGCGTGGTTGTAATTAGCAACAATAGTTTTCAAACCTGAATTATGCATTATTTGACCGGAAAAAAATCAGGCTGCGTGAAATGTAAACAAATAATCATTTTGGAATGCAATAAAAACTAAATATAAACAAACGATTATTTTTAGTATTTTGTTTGAGATGATTTAGCACTCTTTGATATTAAGAAAAAGACAAGTCCTACAAGTGAATTGTGTAAGGAATCCGTCATCATGGCATTGTATAAAGGAACCAAAACTCCCAATGAAATGAAAGGACGCTATTACTGTTAGAAATACTAATATTTCGCAAAGTTTCTCCGTTGAATGTTCAGTATTAAATGCATTTATAAATTGTACCAGTGCATTTTTGCACCACTCCAACAATGACCAATTTCCAAATACGCCCATCGCTTTCTTTTCAACTCTGACTTTAGTAACTATAATTTGAATGCGTAATTTAATTAAGCTTCGGTTGAGTAATTGTTGGTTTGGTATTGTTCTTCCTTTTCCTTTTTTTGTAGCTCTTGTGACAATAAAAATTTATGACTCAAATTTTTTTCTAGGTTTTTTTTTAAGTATGTGCCCTTGTACATTATTGCTGGTCACAAATCCTATGCCATTTTTGGAAAGTTGAGAACATAAGTGAACAACATTTGTCGTCTGTAAATAGTGGACTCACAAGCAGACCTGCCTAGGACTATACTTTGTGTTATGCCCTGCAGGTGTCTCAGTTATGAACACTAATGACTTAACCAGTAATCAAGTACAGCTTCCAAAGCCTGCAAAAGCTGCAGAAACAAGCAAAAATTAAATTGCTGAATGCTTGCTACTTTTTGGTGAAATCTTAGTTCTAAAGACACGCCTCTTGTGCATGTGCATGTGTGGTATGCTGTGCATGAAGGAATTGTCGAGAAAAGTATTCATTGCTGCATATTTCTGCAAAACATGTACAAAGCAGTTATCAGATGGGCTCCTGGCGCGTTAGTTATTAAGTTTTGGAAAAGTTGCACACAAATATACATAACAGTAAGCATCTTTTGCATTTTTCAAGTAGGGTATGACTTCACTGACTTGTGCACAATATGAGAAAATCGATTACAACCTGGTACCCTTCAAGGGGAGCATTGAGAAGACAACTCCTTAAATTAAAACTGCAAAAGATACCTATAGAACCAGCAAGAGTTACATCAATCGCATCATGGGCAGCCCTGAACATTGTCTCCACCAGCTAGCCCATAGCTATACTCCTGCAGCCCCACCTCGGAGATCTGCCCGCCTAGATCTACCTATACCACCATCCACTCGAACCGAACTCCGATCAAAGTGTCCGCTCATTTTCTATCATAACATTTAAAGGTCACTCTCTCTCGATTCCACTTTTTTGTTTTTATATCCAAAGATCAATAATAGATTTTGATTAATTTTTAAAATCTCTGATCAAATATAAAGTTATAGTATAGTATTGTCTATTGCAATGAAATAAATCTGAAATACAGATTGTGGCTCCTTGTGTTATTCCAGACAATCTTCGTGTATCAGCACTGTAAACTGATATAATATCCAAATTATGAAATTACGTTTATCCAAGTTACACCTCACCAGTTTTATAATGTTGTAAGATAAATTGCAATTCATAGCCTCAGTTCTCCAATAATCATTGAAAGTCGATACCAAATTTGATCAACCTGCAGTCAAAACCTAATTTTCATACAGTTTTTCATTTTATCCCATTTCTGTATCTTGCTTTGTTTTGAATGCGAGAGTTTAGGGAGACTTGACTGTCGCCTCATTGTAAAATATAAACATTTTCTAGTTGTTAATGTCCTTACAGCGCATTGCGCTGAACAGCTGCTGAACTACTTCCTGGTTACTGCCCTTGAGAGATTAACCGATCTGAAACAGATATGAAAAGTACATAATTTTATAATAATATATTTTATAATAAAAAACTACAGGCTACGTTAACCTGTTTTCAGTAATATAGTTAGTGTTTCAGTTTTAGCTTGTGAAATGTCATTTCATAATCAATGTTGTAACACAAAATATTATGCCATTATCGAAGAAAAAACTTTAGTTAGTGCAACATCAGGTTTCGATTGTAGTTGATATAGCTCCATTTGTTTTGATTAATTCTCTTTGACTCTCCTATATTGATTATTACACTTTTGTACTCCATCAAAAACAGTTAATCTCGCAAAAACTAATTTATCCACCGCATACCTACGCTCTATCATTTCTACTTTGTGTGTGAAATTATTTATTAATTATATAATTATTATTTATTTATTAATTGAATGATTGTTTCTCATTTGCATTTCCTAGTAATACCACTACTAGCAGAGCCTCCAATAAGTACTACTTATAAGTATTCTTACGTGAACTCTTTCTAATCCATCCAACTGCTGTCATTGACATTGCCAGTATGGCCTTGATACTGTAACATATGCACAGTTCACCTAGATATATATAGTGTCAGTGTACAATGGGGCTGCACGGTATTGCTAAAGCACTGCTGTTCGGTATTCGGTATAATTAAATATCATGTACCGATTTTACCGACCAGTTCTAACAGACGTCATAGCACCAGTTTATGCAATAGTTTGTGCAATATACCAAGGGGAATCAACTCAGAAAAACTACCGGTATACTGATTTTACCGAGAGAGGGCAACTCCCAAATAAGTGGCTGCCTTATCAATGTGGCCAAAAAATGGCCATGAAACTCCCAGCTTGTTTGTAAAAGTCAGAATTGTTAGCTTTTGTTTCTAATCTTTAATAAACTGCACATCTACTTTGTGTTCCCATAACCTCTGCACCCATGAATATTGTACAATGTATTGCAATTAAAAACAACAAAAGTCATAATGACACACAAAAACAATGATGATAAAATAAATGTTATCAAGTAGACAGATGTGTATAGATACACTGCACTATTTCTATTGTCGTGCACATTATTATGTTGAGACCCCGCAATCTCTTCACTGTTTCAGTTGGTTGTTGGTCTAAATATTTTTTATACCTCTCCATAAAAATTTTAAGAAAAACTCGACGACTTTATAATTGTTTTATCATAAATATCCAAACTTATTTGCTTAGAGAAAATGATGTTCAGCCTCCTTTTTTGCCTTTGTCACTTTTTTGCTAAGCAGATCACTGCATAATACACAGCAAGTTAAATCGTATGGTGAAGTTTTATTGAATATCGCAAGTTTATGATCTGTACTTAAACAGATAGTCTGGCACTATTTTGATTTTCAAAGTTTATTATTTCAATGCTTTGGCTAGTTTAATGTAAATAATTTTTCAATTTATTGTTCCTATCAAATTTTAGTGTTAAGAAACTTGTTCGCGTTCTGCGAAATCTAGTTGAGAAATGTTTGCAAGTTTCTTATTGGGTTTCATATAGCGTACACAGCTCGGCATAGGTAATTCATTATTTTTCTGATATAAAGCACCAATTAATAATTTATCATCTCATATGCAATTGTTTTTAACCAAAGTTATTTCCTATAACTATAATAACCGCTTACCAACAGAAGTTGTTGAACAAAAGAGTCTTTGTATCACTAGAGAAAGAAAAATAGTTTCTTTAACCTCCATTATCTGCTCCCATGATTATATCTCATCTCTTGTAATTTGACATTTACAAAACTCGTTCCTAGAAATATTATTCAATCATATTAATATGAGCCGCTGAGTACATGATAGAGAAAATTTATCTCATTCAATGCTTTACAATAGTATGCTATCCCTACTCTTCCATGCTGAGTAGTCTCACCACTATTGATTTGTCAGTGGATTGTTGAAACGATGTTGATAATGCACTATTCAAGCGCTCTTCACCCCACAATACACAAGAACAACAAATGTTCTGTAACTTAGAAGTTGTTATGCCATAACACCAATAGACTAATCACTGACCTTTAGTTTGTGATTTATCTCCTTCCTTTGTCGAACCATAAATCGTCTCCTTGTGCGAGACTATCGCATTCACCAATGTAGTATAATTATGGCTTTAGAGCTATGTTCAATGGAGCGTAATGGTAGTCCTGTGAAACTGTGCTATAGCCTTCAGTAGTACCATCTCACAGCTCGGCTTAGTCTCAAGGGGTGTGCTAACTTCTGGGTTTGAAAGGTTCGTTGGCATTACAATTCGCAGCAGATATGACATTAGCTGATCTAGAGAGTTTTGTTACTGGTCCTGCCATATTTAAATGGTAAGTTGAGTACATTGTTGTTTATCATGACTAGCTGCCGGATAGTCTTCTCCTTCCAGCGATTGAGCCTGTCAGAGTGAATGCTGATACTGGTGGTGCTGACCCTGACCTTTTCTGGTTGGGTGGTTTTGTTTGCAGGTTGCTCAAACTTCAAAATGTTGTAGTTTATTTTACAAATTTGTTCAGTTATGGAGGTTCTGGTGTGTCGCTTCCCGAAGTGTATGTGGTGTTTATTGTAGTTTTTGTGCTGAATTTAGCTTCAGAAAAGGTTTTGAGCTGTTCTTGAGAGTTGTTTTCATTTTGTGACACGGTGCAGTTTAGCAGTCTACTGAGTTGAAGTAAGATTGATTTATTCCATTGACTTCCTTTGCTTGTAGTAATTGATATGTAGTTACAGTAGCACTGCCAGCATATTTGTCTATTTTTGGTAGTTTTGTAGTAACTCGTTACCCTAGTAATGCTCCCCTTTCCAGCTGTGTCAGCTTAAACAAAGTAGTTAGCTGTTGACATGGTTGATAAATACAGTTTGGGGTATAATGAGGTTGTTTGACAAAAGTTGCTCAAAAATTTTTGCTTTCTCCCTCCTCACTTTCTCTTTCCTTGCTTTTTTCCCTTTCATAAATCCGATCTTTTCCTTTTTATCTCTCTGCTAAATCATGCTATGCTTCTCAGAAAAAGTTCACCCAATATTTTTTTTTATGAAAAAATCTGATTTTTAAGCCGGAACAAATATTTTTGATTGTAATGTTATTTTCTGAAGCGTTTAGTGTTGCGTGTTATAGTTCGAATAAAGATCAGTTTCTGGTAGATGTATGACGGGGAAATATGTTGTGGGTAATGCCTAAATCATGTTTATCTCGTGTAGTTATGCTCATTTGGTCCTTTCTTTTAAATAATTTCTCTCTTAAATCCATTTCTCACAACTCACCGCTAGATTTTATTGTTATCACAGTGTGCCCATCTGTTTGCGCAAGGATTTACACGAACTTTCACACCTTTTGTAACATTTGGGTTACATAATGCTTCGGCATAATTTATTGATCACTCAGAAAGTAACTCTTCAGTTTCTTGAACGTCTCTAATCTAGATACACTTGATATTTTATAAAATTTACCCATGCACTAAACTTGTTTGTGAGTAAACTCAAATATTTTATGTACGTCTCTGGGAATATTGCTCCATTTGCTCTTGCCGAACTAAAAATGCTGCAAAAGTTATCATAAAATTGGTCGGAAAGTGCAACATTTACCATCTAACAATCAATTTGCCCATCTCCAATCCTGCTATTATTATTCTGTCACAATTGATATGGAAGTGGCGTTGATTGTTGTTATTGTATTGAATAAATCGCAGTTCATCTATTGGCTGCGCATTCTCTTAGATCATTTCGTGGCAAGCTTTCAGTTCCTGTTCTCATATACGTTATTGCTTTGCTCATGAATATTGCGTGGTATTAGGCAATCTTGTCACACTTTTTGTCACTGGAAAAGATTCATCCATTAAGTTGATAGTATATCACTTTAGTATGACTAACTCTTGGTTCGCTAGAGTTTACAAAGAGTAGTTTATATTATCTGTTCCTTTCTTGATTCTCAATGTTATTTGCAATGCGTGGCTTTTATTTGAAATAACATACATTTGCGAATGGCACGATTTCCTTCTTCGATGATGCCGGGGAAGTGATTTTGCGTTCTTTTAATTGTATAATAATGAGTTCTTTGTAGAAGCCATTATACTGACTAATAACAGCTTTATTGCTTCTTGTTTCTGGTGGCTGAGCATTTGGCCTCAGTTCAGGCAAGCCTCCGCTGCTAAGGCAACTTGTCATGATTAGCTTACTCTACAAGCACACCTTAACATAGCATTTGCTCCAAATCTCCACACCCAAATATCTCTCTCATGCCACTACCGACATCTCGTACATGATTCTTAAGCTACGCTATAGCTACTCAGGCGTTGAAAATTTATGCGTTTCTGTCAACTGGTAGATTCATAGTATGATTAATTGGTATTCTCTGCAAGTAGAGAAGTGCATTCCACACCCTGGTCTTGTGTCTCTGGATTGATGTTGATGTAATAAGACGAAGCCTATCGTTAGCCTTCCGTAGAGAAACTGGTGTAGTATAGGAACTGCAGGCTAATCGTTACTACATGGTACTTGTGCCTCAACCACTAAATATGACAGTTAGTTAACGACTCAAGCCTCTGTTACAAGCTTGTGTAATGTTGGTAATCATCTGATACACCCAATTATTTACTTATCAATTAATTATTTACCATTTATCAGGTTATCATTGGTTATTGTTTAACACTAGTGCACAAGGGTGGGTGAATGCAGGAAGTATTTGTGTTTTTCAAAACAGGCCAACGTGCTCACATCTACATATAACAGTGGCGCTAACGATTTTCCTTAACGGCAGGGGAAACTTCTCACAAAAGTTGCGCAACTTTTTACGACTACAGTCTGTTCAGTTGCTCCTGTGAAAGTTTGCTGTTACAAACCATAGCCTACACGTTATTGTATTATTGTTAGTAGTTCAGGGCGGTGGACATGACATATACTATTGGAAACAGCCATGCGAAGCTTGGGCAGTGTTATTAGTCAAAGAGTCGGCTAATAGTTTATTTATTATAAAACGCTAGTATTCACCTTGACCATTTTTTCCGGAAACGAAAAGGGAAAACCCCACAATTGCTAAGTTAATCTCCAAGCGCTCGCTAAATACCAATATGGTTTGTTTCAGATGATACGGAGTAGAAGATTACCGCTAATATTTAATTATTTTTTATTCACCTAATTAAAACTAGATGAATTTCGCTGTGAAACAAAGCAATTCTATTGCCTCAACCAGTTTCTTGAAGTAATATATTTATTACAATAAATAAATTATAATGAAAATACAAACTTTTGCAACAATCATTTCAGCATCTGTTACCTTTTTTACAATGCGCTATTTTTGCATCGCAAGGAGTGTCCAGAACTCGTCAATTTGACAGATATAGCCATCTTTGATAGTATTGGTACTTGAGTGAGTTAGGACAAGTGATGTGGCAGTGGTGATGTATGAGGTTACAGTGGGAGTTTGTTAGCACTACCACTTTAGAGATTATTTCACGCCATTTACTTAATATTCCAGATTGAGGTGGCACACGGAAATATTACTCTTTCTGGTGGATCCTTTTCCCTGCTTGTCGCTTTAAATAGTTGTTAGTTGACTAGTTGTCTATAGTGGAAGCTATTTTGTTGATGCTTCCCAAAGTCTGGTGCCTTTCTCTGCAAGGATCAGCTCATAGATTGCTAGCATTCCACTTCCCTCCTGCCACCAGACTTTATGAAGCATTATTTGTTCATCGATATAACAAGTTATCTAAAACCGTTGTGAAATTACACAGTTTTTTATGTAGCTACCTACAATAAAAGCCTTTTATTGCAGAATGTTACCCTTCAAATACGATTACGCACGATAACTTTTGTGGGAACAATGGTAATCCATTACATCGGCATAATCCCAAGCATTTGTATTTTGTCATATGCTTGGCTCTACGAAAGCCCAATCCTGATGTCCTTTCTGTTTATATCATCTGCTTTAATGTACGAACTATTATTTTTCTTGCAGTAACAACACTTTCACTCAGATGCATCCCCCATTGGCGCAGAAGCGTAAGCCTCAGGACCTGATAGGATATGATGCTGACGACCCGCATAATGTGGAGCTATTCAGAATAACCATGTCTAAAATACTCACCCAACCCACCCGCCGAGTTGGTTAGTCGTTTAGTTTTAAAATAATTAATGGATCTTCAGCTTCTTCAATTTTCTCCAACACTACTTTTACTATGTATACAGCTTTCGTTTGTTTTTTTTTCTATCTGAAGATTGATTTTCTGATGGTCCTTGAAAACCCTATCGTATGGTTAAGGTTATTATTTGGGTATCAGCATCATTAATTGCAGTTTAAAATTTACCCCTAAAAAATAGTGAAACATATAAGTAAACTTTATATACTGTTTAACTGTGCGTCACGACGAATTGCCACCATTTGGTTACTGCAAGATAATTTTTCATAACAATATTTCAATTACAAGTAAGTTTTGGTTTTCATGTCTTTTTCTTTATTACAGAACCATCGCTGAAGAGGTTTCTGCTGCTGAAGAACCTCTGGAAAGATTTACAGTACACCATATCCAGCCAGTCCCCGTGTAAGAGAATAAATCTCGGCATGGAGGAACAGCATTCTGACCCAGAAATGGTCGGCCAATCAGCAGCTTTACACAATCTCCACCTGACATGCGAGTCAGTGGCCACACCCCACAACTTCCTACCAAACGCCGACGTGTCCGAGTCTCCCCTACTTTCTCTGCATTTGCTTCCTTCTTGTACCAAAGAGTCAGCCAACAGTCCTCCAGTGTCAGCCAATGTAGATGAGATTGAGCTGACCACGCCGCCCCTTACTGTGATAGACAGCCCCACCGAGCTGGTAGACATGGTTCCTTCATACGACAACATGGACTTCCATTCACTTGTGCAGTGTTCTATGGACCAGTACACTGGTGCTAAGGCTAATTCCGTTGATGAATTGGACAATATAATGCAGGTGCTAGTGAGCATGTGACGATGTGTCAAGGTCAATGCACAAATTTGGTGCTTTACTATGCAAAATACCCTTAAGAAGTCATATATATTTATATCTAAGTCTATGTATTAGAAGGTAGCCATGGATGTACTTATCAAGTACAAATAGATGTCTATGTATTGTACATATTGTATATATATAAAATTATTGTCATAGAGTTACAACCTGAAGCCTTTGTCTTTTAAATGAAATATTTATCTTTTTTACTGAATATGCCATGATTACATGCTCTGTATAGTATATTTGTTATCTCAAACTACTATGGAAATTAAAATGCTGGAATCAAATGCATCGTCTAGTTGTTTTTAATAATCCACCGTAATGGATGGTAGCTTAACATATTGATATCCCATGTACATCTACCGATTAGCTCCCGATTTGCTTTACCGAATGAGGATTTCTTTGAATGTGCTTCCGGTGTGACGTAACGAAATAATCGGTAGCATTTTATTTGAGGCTATCGGTAGGTTTTGCTCGTGGTCAAAAAATCAGTAGGCAATTTGTGATCTGACCAATCACATCACTGTTCGCGGTTTTGATGTTTCCAACAAAACTTTTTCTCAAGTGCAATGATTTTCAGATGAAGATTCGTTCTCCAGCGTCCCATCTTTGTTGTATGAAAACACTTTTTGGCTAACTGCGGTTAAATTGTAGCGAGTTTCACCGGTATTGCGTGAGAATGGCAAGTAGAGAAAAAAATAGGGCAAACTCCTTGACGTTATCTCCAATCGGTAAAGAAAAATCACTATGCAATCGGTAGATGTGCATATAGCATTAGTGATAAAGATAAACGTGAGCACTTCCTGTTGATCATGCTACCTCGTATCATCACCTGCAAACAGAGAATGCTCCCAAATTAAATTTGGGAGCAAATTTTGCCAACAAGTTATTTTGCTTCAGCCGAAATCAAATTTTATCAAAACTCACAGATATTTCAATTTGGAGTAGGAGAGTTGTCTTTTCTTTTTTTTACGAAGTTATTTTGTTAACGTTAAGCTCCCTTCGTTGTCTGTCGTATTTTCAAATAATGTAGTCGGCTTTTAAAGCGATCAAAGAGACTACGTTGCATTTCCGTTGTAAACACTGCATGGGAATTTTTATTCAGTCGTCATCATAATAGTTATGGAAGAAAAACTTGCCAAGTTTCGCCAAAACAGACAGAAGCAACAAAACGGTTCTGTTTTGAAGGGAACATCTATTGAAGATGCTATTAGTCCTTTAAAGAAGTTGTTTTCCAATAACGTATCTTCAGATGTTGGGGAAGGAATCTCGACCACAACGATAGTCGGTGGTGACGAGACAAAAAAGAAGAAAGAACAGGTGGTTGTTGATTGATAACAATAATAATCAATAATAGAAGCACGTGCTAGTACCAGTATAATAATACTAGTTGATTTATAGCAGCTTATAGTAATTTGCAGTATTATTGTTGCTTAATATCATCATAATAATAACAACGAATTATTACATAGATAAATAATAATAATTCAATAAATAATAATAATTATTATAATATTATTATTATTTATTATAATTATTATGTAATAAAATAAATAAATAATAATAATAAGTGCTCTGTATTAATTAATAAATTTAATGTAATGCTTTAATGGTGGTAGTAGTAGGTAGGTAGCAGCCGGAAAATGATGATGATGTTGATCATGATGATGTCGTTATTCTCCTCTGCAGTAATAGTTGAAGTAACTTCAAAGAAACCAGAATGTCATCATTAGAAAATATCAAAAGAACGGTGGTAAATTTTGCTCTCATCTTTATTATTATTATACAAACCTACATTATTCTAGTCACAGCTTAATGATTATGAGTAGTTGATAATATTTTTAGTAATGATATTATTATGTGATAATAATTGTATTATTATTTCCAGGGTTGGCAACGTTTACGGTTTAAACTCGATTTAAAAACCTTGTTTTTTCAGTTTATATGTTTTTTTTATGAAAAGTGATGTTAAAGTCAGATGTAATGAATGGTTGATGCATTTAGGTCACATTGTACACTCTTGCTCTAACAAACAAGACAGTATAATTTTCATATGGATGGTGTAGCTATATTGTAAGAAAAATACACAGCCCAGACACTGCCCTTTAGCTGGTTGGACATGTCTATGACATAATGGGATTACTGTAGATGTAATGAGAGTTTGATGCATTCAGGGTAGGCACTGTAGTTCAAAGCCTCACTCAGGCCAGGGAGATAGTTAAACAGTAAGATCTAATCTTACATCATCAAAGACATGGAGATAATAATGAAGTGGAAATTGCTCGGATTGGTAGCATTAACAATTTCCAGCTTCGATTGGGGTGGATTTCTTAATACAAGTTGATTTATCTGGTCAAACTCTGTCATAACTTTAGTCTTATGTGTATCTATCAACAATGAAGATGGCTCCCCACTTGCCTATGGGCCGATTTACTAACCAGCAGCTTGTTTCCAATTACAATGCTAATGATACTGAGTAGCAAGCTCGACAAGTCAACAAACCACCAAGCAAGTAAACTATCTGATGCAACCAAAGATAATGTGGCACTGTTATTCTGAGTACACCGAATATAATATATGACCACACAATTACAACACGTAACACAACAGCAACGAAAAAGGAATGATGCACAGTTGGTTAGCTAGTAACGATATTAAATGTAGCAATCATAGAATAATATGTTAACAATAATAGCTGGCATCAAGAAAATCACAAGAGGTGAGTAAGCTTAAAGACTTACTCTTACAACCACACAGCTCAGAGGGCAGAATTCGAGAGAGATAGAACAGCACAAAAAAAACTCAGCTTTACTTGCTTTCAAAAAGCTAATTAAAAGCCAGTATAAACTCTGGCTTTCAAAAGCTACTTAGCCTAGCTATCTAATTAGAGGTACATAGTCTGCCTAACGACAAAGAGAGGACAATTTCACCACAATAATAATAATATAACATAATAATAATTATTGCTGTAAGTTTACTCTAATATACGTACATGTAAATTTCTGTGAAGTCTAAATAAAACAGTTTTGTGGATTGTGATGCCGTATTTATTACATGAGTTAATTATTTGGTGTTTATGCCGCATAATGCAGTTAAAACAGAAGCAGTGGAGCATTTATTTACATGAAAATCATAAAAAACTGGTTTAAACCGTTAAAACCCCGTTTATTGGTTTTTTCCAAAAAAAATATGGTTTTTACAACCCTGATTATTTCCTATTAATTATTATTATTCCCTTATAATAATATCTTCCTGTCATTGGCTATGGTGGTAAAAATAGTAAAAGTTCCACAATTTTCAACTATTATTATTAGCTAATGACTGCAGCGATCACGAGGTTATGATAAAATAAAAAGTATTTTTACTTTCATGTTTTCAGAGAGTGAATTGCTTAGCTTTGTACTCTTAACTGACTTGATACAGCACCAAGTTGATTGCCATTTTGTGAGGTGAGTTGGGAGGAGATTCTAACAAAAAATCCATGACGCTAAAAACCTTTAGCTTCATGACTAAAGCCTGGTTCACATATATCGTGAGTGCTCGTAAATGATCACAGATCATTGTACGATTGTTTGCAATGAATGTAAACCCGACTTTTGCACAGCTCGTACGATGTGGCACCAGTCGCAGAGGCTCTTAGAAAAGTTCAGCTAGACAAACTTTTTTGCGACATCGTACAATAGTGGGTACAATTTTTTTGGCTTCTTTCTCAAAAACCACAGTTAGGTCAAGGCTATTTAAGTAAACATGGTTGCAATTGAAAAGTTACAATAAATAATAAACTTATCATTGTTGTTATTATTCTAATTAATAGTATTTATTATTATTCATTATTAATTCTTCGAATGAATTATTTTGATAGTTGAATTAAATGTATAAATATATAAATTTTTTGAGTGAATTTAATAGCAATATTATATCATCATAAATTTAGTTTCAAAAGTGGTACATAAAAAAGAGTAGAAAAAATAATATTACACTATTGAACAAGGGTTAAAAGAAAATTGAAAATTATGAAATTTCTTTTAATTATTATATGATTATCAACATAATAAAATTAAAAGTTATAAACAGATAGGTGTCATTGAACAACAATAGTTTATTTAGTATATACTATCGTTGGTCAGTGAAGGCGGGTTTCAAGATTTTATTACCTCTCAGTCAAGAGAGTGCCTATACTTCATGGGATCATAATTTTTGCCTAGTTTATGTGAACATTTATCACGCACTATGTACTGTGATGACTTGCGATCACTTACGTTTTGTATGTGAACCAGGCTTAACAAGAAGCATCCAGCCTGTAGGCAGCCTGTAGTATATCCACTTTACCAATTGTCTTGGCTCACCACTCAGCGGTGCGACACACTGATAGTCTACAGCCTTAGACCACTGCTTTGTCTACAGAAAAGTACTGGTTGTCATTGCAAAATTTTATAATCTTCGCAAAACAAACATTTGCTAGTCCGATGTCAGAATCATTCTTCAACACTTCGCTAGAGTCTCGTATAAAAAGTTGACATCAGAAAGATGGCGATGAAAATCAACTCAATGTAAAGTTGAGTGTTTTGTCATGTAATAAAAGAGTAGGGCAGAGGAAGCAGTTGGGTGCTAAGGCTACATAAGCTTGATAAGCGATTTTTAGAAGATAATTATGCTTGTTTTGAGTTTGGTATGTTATTGTTTCACATTGCTTCTAAGCCAACAATTACGTACAATATCATCAAAGTCATCCTATAATTATGACTAACATCGTTATAGATTGAAAACCCAATTCAAGTTTTATTTTCAGCTGCAGTGTGAGTTGGAAGCGAACTGTATATCGTATCATGGTAGTTAGCATATATTTTCAATGACAAGATAAAGTGCATTAGATTTATTGCCTTCTCTTGTTCGATGCGTTTGCATGGGAACTTTTTATCGGATGAACTCTTGGTAGTTATTTTACAAAATGCAGATGTTGTGCAATTTTGTTTATGAATTTTGTATCAAATATATATTTATCTAGTATAGATAATGGATATGATTAAGACTTATTTACTACTCAGATAACTCCACTTTTGGTTATGATTTTATGAGTATTGTTTTATATGGCCCGAAATTAGCTTTTAAAACTGCCTCTTTAGCTTGTTGTTGACATTGTCAGATTTGCTCGGCAATGGCAACTAGAGTGTCATCTCACCATATAGATCTTTTAATCAATGTGAAACCTTGAAAACAAATCATGAAGTACTTTTGTGATTTATGTTTTATTTCCAAGATCAGAAAAAATATTGGCCCCTGCAGGTTATATGAGTGTCAACTTGTAGTTTTACAACCAAGTCATTAAAAAAATAGATTCTGAAAAAGCTAATGTTGGTAATTTTTTCTCTCAATGGATATTTAAGCTAAATATATTCACTCCCCTATGAATGTATATTCTTTCAACCTTATGATTGGTTTCTAGGCGTCCAGCCAAAAGAGATCTGGTGCTGACAACTCCGATGTTACAGTAAAAGCTCGGAGTCCATCCACTATCTGGATTCTAAGATCCTTAAAGCTGTTGACTTGGTTTTTAATAGCCTATATTCTTAGCTGCTATGAACTAGCGGGACCATTTATACTAGTATCTGCAGCCTCTGCACTCCTTTACTATGGTACATCTTCTCGGGCTAGGAAAAAGACTGAGCTGAGCGCTTACTCCGTATTTAATCCTAACTGTGTAAGAATTGAAGGCACTCTTACAGCTGAACAATTTGAAAATGAAATTTTACGTCGTCCATTAGATAGTTCGAAAAAGAGCTGACAAACTGTGTTTTCTTGCATATCAAATTTATTTAGTCGCATTGTACTGGTTGCATGATCTCTCTTTTGCACTCCATCCGCTGTTTGTTTCACATGATTGTGCAATTTCTATTTGGTGCTGGAGATGAACAGTTATATTTCTCAAATATATACACTTAGTTTGTGAGATATCATTTTGTTTGGTTTTTAAATAATTTTCTAATGAATTATGTATTTTATTAATAAAACTTTTACCTCAGTCTCGTTGTCAAACCTGTAAATATAGAATTGTGTGTTTGAAATATTTCACGCTGTTTGCCCCAGGGTTGGCTCGGTTCAAGCCAACCGATTTAAACCAGTCAAATTTTTGTGTTTTTTCGGTCTTTATGGTTTTTTCGTTTGTTAATCAAATACGTCAAGTTTACAAAGTTCAAGTTGCATTTTATCTGCTCTATAGCAGTGTTAATGTCTCATTATGTTGGTTATTTGAAGATTTAAAATGATAAAACCAACTTTCCAACTCGGTTTCAATTATTTACTAAAAGAGAGAAATGGACAATGTTTATTAAAAATATGCGCCACATATATAGTTCAAATATGGGATGGCACACTGTCAACTGCTAAATTGACTTGGTGCTAAAAAAATCAGAAAATATCCATTTACCACCTCGCCAATGCGGAAATACCTGAAAATGCCAATGATCTTGTGTCCTGCTATGGTAATGCCATGTTGCTGTAGCAGTTAGTGTGTCTAGTTTTCTGCATGATCTAGTTTTATTGTACAGCCAGTCAATTATTTAAATATTAATGTTTTGCTGTACCACGCAGTTGTCTTGTTTGAAAAAAAAACATTCAACCTTTTTAACATGCTAGTAGCTACATATCAATTACTATTGTTTTAACCAATGAGCCTAAAATATAGCATTGACGGTGCAAAAACGATTTCAACAGCAACAAAAAGTTTTTTGGTTTTTTATACACAAAAATTTTTTTTCCAACCTTGGTTTGCTCATAATTTCAAGTGGGCTGTCAATATGCTGATACAACAAAATATAGCCAAATTCCTAACTTGTGATGTTTTCTCGGAAACTAGCAGTTTGTTGTAATATACAACATAATTTGGTCGCTTCAAGTTGGCTCGAAAAACTTATCTCTAAAATTCTAGTATTTGATCCTACATCACTCAAGCGTGGTTATTTATTTGTCACTTGTTTCAGTGGTTTTGAAGGTTTAAGATGAAGTTGCTTGCTGAAGTGTTTGCTTGTAATTATCGCAATAGCAGTTGTCTTCTCTTTCTAAAACTACTCTACAGGCATGGCCGAAGAGAAGAAAATGCAACTCCAAACATTGCTGTTTACCTTGACTGGATCTATTTAAACAGATCACGATATCTATACTCACCTGTTTATTCCCATCACCTTTATCAGAAACTGTCCATGTGTAACTGTGTGTGTAGAAAACCTAGCATTGAGATAGCTTTATTACCCGTTGCATGCAGGTTTCACCTAGTCCATCTAGTCAACTACTACTCCAACATGCTCAGATACAGTGTGGTTCTACTGTTTCTCACAATAGCGGTATTCTCCCCGGTGCTTAGCAACCAGGAAGCTGCTCACGAAGAGGCTCATGAAGAAATTCATCATGATCACGATGACTTCAAGTTTCTCGACTTTTTTGGAGATGAAAATACTGAAGATGATCAGTAAGTTGAAAAACTTTTTGGCAAGCTTTTTCTGCCTAATACGGTTTAGTTAAATTTTAATTTGGCCATGCGCCAAATGGTTTTTTTATGCCGCCAAGCTTTTTGTATGGTTATGAAACTGTAGCATGTGCCATTAGTTTGCATGTACCTGTATTTAATGCACTCTCCCATATTTGCAATTTTTGTCGCTATCGTAAATTACTCATGAAATTTGCAGACATCTGGAGGCACATTTGAAAGAAGACATTGGGATAGAAAAAAGTGTCGAAAACATGACTGATGTGGAGAAAGACTGGTATTACTTCAAGTGAGTAACTTACATTCCTTTTTCTATTCTATGATATCATCTTTATAAACGACCATTTTTTTCAATAATTGTTGATATTTTATAATATTTACGCCTTCTTCTGATTTTCCAATATAGAAAAAAAGACAATTCCAGAACTGTTGTTGTCATTATTCAGCCTATTTTAATTCTATCACACACAGGCTACATGACAGCAACGAAGACCTCAAGCTAGATGGACTGGAGCTGTACAAAGCCTGGCAGCACCACTACCTGGAGCATATGGGACACGAAGGCCTCAGTCATCTGGATAACTCTACTGAAGAAGCTAAGAAATACATAGAAACACAAAATGAAACATTTATGAGTAAGCTTATACACTCTCTGTCTATGGTTACTATCAATGGTAGGTTCTAGTTACCACTCTATGTCTATAGTTGTTTGTAAATGATATACGTTATATATCACTCTATGTCTATGGTTGCTAGTAATAGTCTACACTATGTATCACTCTATGTCTATGGTTACTAGTAATAGTCTACACTATGTAACACTCTATGTCTATGGTTGCTAGTAATGGTAGACAACATACTGGAGGAACAGGACACAGACAACGATGGCTACCTAGACTACTTTGAGTTCATGCTTGCTAAAGACAAAAGTAGGAATGCGGAGAACGAAAAGAAAGAAAAAGAAGCGAAACATTGATTTCTTCAAAAATAAATATTGTCACCTGCATACTGTACAATGAGACATCATTTGTGATGCTTTCATCACTCTCTAGTTCTGCTTGTTTTTAGTTGTTTTAGAAATGCTTCATTTTGTATTTATTAGTTGTGGTAAATATAATTATCTATGATAAACTGTGAGTGTGGAGTCATGCTTGGCTATATCGCTGCCAGTTCAAGAATAGTATTTCAGTTTTTAAAAATTGGTTTAAATATTGGCAATTTAGAATCTTTACCAGTAGCAGCAATTGCTTTCATCATTGTATCGTACTCAGTTTTGTCAGTTGTCTTCTCCTACAATTATTGTTCTAACAACGTAACAAGAGAAGATGATTCCACATTTACTGCAGCTCACTAGTTTTACTGACAGTAACACATCAAGTATTACTCACAGTAAATAGTCCACTGCTGCAATGGTGAGTGTGTCCACCTGCGCACTTTCATTCAGCGCACTAAGTTTATACAGATTGTTACTACAGCTTGCAACATTGTCTTTTCTTGATTTGGCTTGTCCTTAGTTGATGTTACAAAAACAGAAGTTACCACACATCTTACAAGAGTTTGATTGGAGCTTTAACGCTATAAGTGTATTTATTACTCCAAGTCTAAATAAACTTTATGCTTTGTATGATTGTTTCGTAAAAAATCAAAATTCGTTCCTAGCAGTGAATTTAAAAACTTGAAAAATATTGCAAGAGTTTTGTTGGCGCAGCTTGTGTTCGTGATTTCGTGAAAAACACATTGCCCAGGATCGAACTTCTTTAAACTTCGAGAATTTTTTTATGTTGATATGACGAGTGTTGGTAGGGAAAAGGAACAAAATGCAAGTTTTATAATGATACGATTGCTTTGACGTGTGATGGCATCATTGGTTTTGTTATTGTTCACTTAGCTTCAAACCCCTTGTACCTGTGTCAATGGCGATGTAATCAATATGCTAATGTCATCGATTATGCCGAAGGTAAAGCATACGTACAAGCATGCATACAGTACCTGATGACAATTTATCTACTTTTTCGTCAATTATTTCTTTATTTTCCTTTCCGTTACAATTACTAGGAGACTATTTGTGACTCACAAGTTGATAAGCATGCATACAAGATGAGTAGCAATGGTACAATGGCTGGTGATGCAATGTTCACTAGTTGTTTACATATAACATATAAATCTTGTGATGTATTAGGAAAGTAGATAGAATGAAACGTTCTAACAGAAAAAAAGTTCTTGCTGCAGTGCTGTCTTACAAAGATCCATACGCAATGCTAATCGAAACCAGAATTATTACTATTATTGCTCCACAAGCCGTTCCTGCAACATTCAACCAAAATGCTACCCTGCTCAATTTCTTAGCTTTCTCAGTATTTCCTACAAACACAAAATTCAAGATTGTAAAATAGAGCAAAAATCAAAATAATATGGTTATTATTGTAGTAGTAACACTCCCTTACCTTGCCCGGCCTCCGCTGTCACCATACTGGACACAATCAAAGCGGCGATGCCAATTAGCAGGCAGGAAATAATTGTGGTAATTGTAGACCAAATTATATAAGTCTCCACGTGTTCTGGGTGGTCAGAAATGAAGACTGTTCGCTGTGGGTATGATGCTTGTGTATTAGGTGTTCCCACTGGTTGCGGTTGGTAGTATGGCTGGGGTGAAGCGACAAAGTTTTGCGCAGACGACCCTGCATGTGGTTGAGGAGAATAAGGCTGTGGGGAGTATGTGAAGTTATTGGATGCCCCTGGGGACTGGTGAAAGTCATACGCCTGCAACTGCTCATAGGGTGGGGGTGAGTTGTGAATCTTCCTGTAGTTTTGTTGAAGAGAATCGCTCTCTAAAAGTTGAGTAAAGAAATTTATTTTTAAAATTTTTTCGTTTGCAAGGGGTAATGCTCACAGAAAGTTGAACTCACCTACTAGCGACTTCTTATCCTCAGATTTTATATTGTTTACTTCCATGATTGTTTGATACTCTCCTGTAGCCGCCTTCCAATAGCCTGGTAAACACTGCAATGGAGGCAGTCAGCGGTATTGGTGATATTAGTGACTTTCCATGATTGTTTATAGGCATTGCTTCTATTGTGAGTATTGAAAAGGAGTTGGGAGTGAAAGTAAACCCACATCAAGTCTTTGTTTCCTTTATCATCATTATATAATACATTTGGCAGTCAATGGGTTTTTTGTTATCATTCTTTATTAATGGTAACAATACATTCAGAGAAACAGAGCATCACAGTGAAATAACAATTCTATATAGCCTAAGAGCACTAAACTTGGCCTGGGTTTCAACTACAAGTAGGCACATCTACTGTACTGTTATTATCAATACTGAGGATTACCTACTAGATGTTACAACATGAAAAATAAATTTATTACCTAACAAAGACTTTTAGCTAGTCAAAGGTTGATGAAGTTTGCGCAACTGTCTAAAGTAACAAACAGTTGTAACAACGTTGAAATCAATTTAAGCTCATGATTACTTCTATATATAATATTTGGTACTTCCGTTTGATCAAATTTAAAGAAAAATTAATTAATACAAGGTTATTTCATTCAGAGATTCTAAAAACCATACTTAAAAATTAGATATCTTCCATTAGTTAAGAGTCGTCTTCGCAATAAGCAGACAACTCCCACAAAATTTAGCAATGAATTGGGAAAAGATTTTTATCTCAGAACAGGTGTTACTGCTTTTTGGTTTCATTACAGAGTTTCTTGCTTCAAAGGTCTAAAAATATCACTGAATTGAGTGATTAATTCAACTCTTCTACCTGAATGAAAGTTGTAGTTTGAGTTTATGACTAGTTTATTATATATATCAATGCTGTAGACACTCACAAGCCTGTGTGGCCTGTGAACCACAAGTTTCTTGGGAACCAATGAAACCAGCAAGTGAACAGACAGTGCTTGGAAACAGCTGGTGTTTACTGGGGCACTTACACTATACTGTTGTGAGCAAGCTTTCATATCCCCCCCCCATTGTTCTTCTGTGAACTAAGCTTAAAATAATCTTTTATTTATATGCAGAAAATAAGATTTCAAATTAAATATTAAAGTAACAATATTTTGATATTATGTAATAATTGATTTCTTCTCTCATGCCTGAGATGATATACTGGAAATCAATTGAATGCGATGTATATAACCATGATGTTGTACATACATGTGGTATCTTCGGCTTTAATCAAGGCATGTGATTGATATCGTTTTAAAACTAAGGCATTTGTCCAATCTGATGGTGGAAACCATCGGCTGCCAGTTGGAGGCCAGCCATGTGAACAAATAAAGTCCTACAGAGTTTTGATTACTTACCTTACCATGTGATTACCTGTACCAGGTCTATAATCAAATACTTTGTGTTATTTTATATTACATAACACTACTGAGGGAAAGATCTCTGATTTACCCACTACTTTTTCACTATAACAAATTTGAAGAATGTGCATAGACGTTGAATGTTGGACAAATGCATCAATTAGCTGAGTTGTAACAAATAAATTAGTAATTGTTTTCTTGCAGGAAAGACAACTTCAATATTTGACTGAAGTTCCTTTGCTTTTGGACATTTATGAATGTTTAGAAGTAAATGTTGCCATGGGAGACAACTACAAAAGATTTTGATATTCACACAACTACTCTCGACAAGTCATTGCTCCCTGTCAAGGTCGCTCTACCTGAACTCTCTGAATTAGTGTTAACACAAAATACATAATGACTTATTTTTAGACATATCAGTTTCTCATGAGAAAATAGTATTTGTAGTTTATTGACACTTATATAACTTGATTAAGCTGTGCACTTATCGCTTGTTTGAGAGCTTTTTATAACCTCA
The DNA here is from genome assembly GCA_945261195.1 of Cryptosula pallasiana. Taxonomy (NCBI): domain Eukaryota; kingdom Metazoa; phylum Bryozoa; class Gymnolaemata; order Cheilostomatida; family Cryptosulidae; genus Cryptosula; species Cryptosula pallasiana. Next base: position 7,615,920 of record OX183130.1, on the reverse strand, counting down.
TTCAAAACTTGACATTCTGCCATAAGTATCTTCTCCTCCTCTTGACAGATCAACTTTGAGTAATAAAATTAAAATGGCCGTAGATATATTGCATTTTTAGAAGGTGTTCATTTCAGTAATCATTAAAGTATAAAAATTGAATATCCAACTAACTTAAAATTTTCTAGCATCCTAAAGTTTTCAGAAACTATTTACTTTGCCTACCTAGTCGGCACATATAGCCACCTGTTTACCTGATTCGATGTTATTGCATCACATGCACTGACCGTGTCTCCGCAATCCACCGTTTTATACAATTTATTAGTATATCTATATATCCACCCATTCTATCTACAGTTTTGGCTGAAATCGTCAAGAGAGGGCTCAGCATATTATTGTCGTTCAAGTACCTAATCGTTATTGACCTTGACCTGATAGGAACTATGAAAGGGGGTTTATTTACCCACAAGGCCTTGTTACTCTATAACCTGTGCGCTACATTGTTGCACAAAGACAGTTACTATTTCAGTACACAATCATATAAGTACAGCAAACCCATGTCATAGCAAAAATATCTCAACCACTTCAAGTACAGGTAAGTTGTTGTGTTTTACTTAAGCCATTACTTGTTGTTTGTTTTTGGACTTTATGTTTACAAATTCCTTTTTTACCAAATACGTTAAAAGTTGACTTGTTACCAGCTACATCCATTAGGTGTGTAGATGTAGACCAAACGTGTATGATTTAGTTACTAATATTTACCTATCTTACCTGCAGTAGCCACCATTCCCTCTGTGATACAGTTTGCTCTAAACAAATTACTTGTTTGTCATTTCAGTTGTGTTGTGAGGAAAAACTATAACTTAAATGATAGACAGTAGAATTCTGTACTAGAGAAACCACACTAACAAATGCAGGGTATGTAAGAAACATATTAGAGAGGATATTGTTACATATCGTATATTTGATGTGAGGAATCCTGTACTAAACACAGTATATCATTTGTTGTTTCAGGTTACGATCTGAATGGAAGATTATAACTGAAATAGACAGCAGAAATCTTTGCTTTAGTGGACTATGCATACACAAGGTGGGCATGTTTACTTGAGTCTGATATGTAGTTGTGTTATATATTACATGTAATGTACACTAAATATAACATTATCTCTAATAACTATGTATTGTATTACATCGTAAAAACATCGTACATTTATGTTCTGTTATTTATTACAAATATGATCAGTGAACAGACAGATCCTCAGTCATATATGCATGTAAGCCTTAAACAGTAATTTACTACATGAGCAGATAACTTCAATATCATATTGATTTTAATAACTTTAGATATCCCAGACACCTGCTGACATCTGTCAAATATGGGGGATTTTCCTTTTGTTGATTGGTTAGCCAGAGAGTATCAGAGGAAGGGAGAATCATCAGGATGTTGGTCAGACTACCTGAAGGTAAAATGATTTGATTGTTGATACTTGCGTGAGAAGCGAAAATTTGAAAAGTATCCCATCAAGTTTTAGGAATGAAGTTTCACCATGTTTCAAACACAAATTTTTACGCTGAATTTGTTGTGTAGAAATCCACAACTTATCTCTTGTACACAACTCTATTCCCGCTACCTAGTAAAACAACTCTATTAAGATATTGCAGAGGTTTTCAGGAAATCTCCAATTGTGTTGCAGTGTATTAGGGAGGGTAATTGAGTCACTGTAAAGTGGAGATATTGATAATTTGATAAATAATATCAGGTACTCTATCCTCTATATAGTAAGACGTTACAACATTCAACCTAGATTTGACTTTCCCTTGGCTTCAACTTGACCTCGACTCAATCGCAAAACTTGAATAAGGCTCGACCTCGACTTGACCTTGACTCAAACTCCAGGCAGCTTATCAACCATCTACCAGATACAATAAAGGCAGATGACCAAACAAAGCGAGCAACAGTTATTCATGAATGTATAAATACATTTGATGCCTATGAAAGATACCAAAGTACGAAGTAAAGTACATTAAATAATGCAGTTATCAATCTACTCAGTATAATAATAATTGCTTCTTCGTTTAATAAATTATAGGTATGTGAAATTATGGTGTTTAATTGGTCCACCAAGAACAGGTGTAGTAGTACCCACCAACACCTTCCACCACAGCCCAGGCTTCTACAGGTTTTAAATCCACAGGTAACTTGAGTACATCTGTCCTCACTGATTGGATCCCAGTATAGTCAGTTCGTCTGCTTCTTAGGGTGTTTCATCTCAGTCGGGGGCCCCAAGGGCAGACGACCCGGCCAACGTTGTGTAGGTAGAGAGAAAGGGTACTTGCTCTAGAGGGCTATAATTTGGAGTAAAGGTGGAACAAAGGAAGGCGCCTGAACTGAGGAGTTTTCACAGGGTCGGGTTTTGAGGGGAGGGACAATGGGAAAGGGAAGGAGGGAGAGGGGGTATAGGAAATTGCTGTCAGCTAATTTCGCTACACTATGCAGGTATGTATGTCACTCGGAAGCCAGTACAATACACTGCACAACTCTCTCTGTTTTTTTCAGGTCTTTGATTGTCTCTAGCCTACTTACCGAGCCAAATTAAATGTTTTCAATCTCAAAATAACTGTTTTCACCGATACAAAGACTTGAGACCTGCGACAGGCCAAAACTCAAAATTGTATCACAGGCTATTCATTAGCTGTGTAATACTTGGTAGATTTCCTTACACCACCTTCTAAAGTAACTCTATATACAGCAATTACACACTCTCACAGGTATAACCACACAAGAAGGGATAAACCAACCATCAGCTTGCTGACTCTGCCTCTGCATTGATTTACCACCAAAAAGGGCATTCTGGTTCCTATTATGCAATCTGACATTTGTTATCTATATTTAGTTCCAGTTTACTCCTACATTACCAGCACACTTGGGTGTCGAGAGCTGTATGGTGCTTGCTGTGTACCTTATCAAAAGGAACTTCCTTTTTTTATCTAGAATATTCTCTGGTTCAGGTACCCCCAACTGATATAAACTCTTTTATTACATGTATAATATCTATGGCTACTTATCAGCACACTTAGGGTAGCTCTGTGCTTTGATAACATCAAAAAGTCACCCACCAAGTCTGGTTGTCCCAACAAGGCCTTGGATATTCACATCTTGATTGACTGAACCAAGGATTTGTTCAAGATTTCTATTTGTCTCTAGTAACATATTGTGACAATAAAACGTTTATACTTTGATTTTTCCATGTTTAGTGTTAAAAATAAACTACACCAACATAGTTTTCTGACTCCACAAGTACACAAAAAACTGGAAGGGTGCAGCTACATGTATGATTGGTATCTGTGGAACAAAGATCAAAGTACATGTTTCATATAACAATTGGCTGAAATTAGATAACGACTGATAATTTTAAGTCATGTAATAACTGAATGGTTGGCTTGTGTTGTGTACGCACAGATGTTAGCAGTGAAGCTTTGAAGATAAGCTTGACGATATGCACACTGGGTGCAGATTTGCACTCAGATTGAAATTACAAAACTATTACAAAAACTAACGTACAGCAAACAAAATGCAATAAGTATATTGATGTCTATTGGGGTCCAAGGCAACGAGTTCAGTGGAAGGTGCTATCTGTGAGTGGCGCCTCCAGTATAATACTATCTAAGACACTTGAACAAAAGACTGTTAAATCTTCATCACTTTTTTCTGTTTAAAACTATCTTCTAAAAATCTTCATCATTATGTTTTTTTGTGGTTTCTAAGCTTTGTTTCAGTGGCATAGCAAGTATTTGAGATTCAATTATAATCTTTGTTGCATACAAACAATGCTAGACATATAATTTGCGCAATGTTCTTTCATCACCTCAATTTATTACAAAAGTTTATTAACCTCGTTGAAAAACTGATTTTGCATTTAAAAACAATCTTTTCAATGAAAACAATACATTATTTGTTCAGATTTTGATCATGAAAATCTATCAAGCCAAAGCAGGTGGTGTGTACGTAATGGCAGCTTTGTAAAAACTCCAAAAAGTTTGTTCACTCAAATAAAACAGCTCCAAAAAATAAAGATTTGTTGTACCAATAATTTTTCGCATTCACAATGCTCTCTGCATAACGTCAGTGTCTGGCAGACCTTGATTCGATGAAATGGAGCCAAATTTTTCAGAACTGGCTTCGTTGCTCTACGTAACCCGTGGCGCCTTGGGGGAAAAGTTACGCCTAAAGAAAACAACTCTAATCAGTTTTTTAAACTTTGTTTAACTTGAAAACTTTAAATTGACCTAGATCTACCCAAATTGACCTAGATCTACTCAAATTTGTAAACGTTACAGAAAGCAGCAACTAGTACCAAATTATTTCATTGATTCAGAAAGTTGTTGTATGTTTTGGTTTTTACTGAATAGTGGCAATCCCTACAGCTAGTAACTACTTGACTGCACTAACTATAATATATACCAATTATTATCTTTCTTGCATATGGCTTGAGTTCAACACTTGTCTCCTAAATAATCAAGTAACAGCAAGAGTAAGGTAGTGTGGAGTAGGGATGGAACGGGTCAGAAATATCAGGACCGGGTCAGGACCAGGACTTTTCTGAAATTTTCAGGACCGGGTCGGGTCGGGCCAAACATCGCAACGTTGTCTATCATACAGCCCCGTTAACTCAACTTCAAACATGGAGGTCATGTCCTAATACATGCTAAGATGTAGATAATGCTGGATTCTGTGAGGATGTTCTTACATTTTATTAAGATAAATAATTGTCTGTGTAAATGTAGATGTATTTATAATTTAATGCATAATAATAATAAATAAATAATATACAAAAAAGTTCCCAAAAGTGTCTCAAAGCCCACCAATCTTCTGCTGTAGGCCTGTGTAAAATACATTTGGATTATTGTACCTAGGTAACATTAATAACTTCAATAAAGTTTTTTAAAAATACACTATATCAATGGAAAGATTTATTCCATTCATAATAATAATAAATAAACAATAATAATATTATTATTATTTATTATTATTGATTATTATTATAATCATTCATATTATTATTATTAATTATTATAATAATAATAATTATAAATAATCATCAATTGTTTTTGTAATTAAATTATTGTATCATAATAATAATCATTAATAAATATAAATAATGACCTTAAAGAAGAAGATTAATGACGATGGTGATAATAATCATAAATAAATAATAATAATTATAATAATAATAATTATTATTATTATAATAATAATTAAATAACAACAATAATAATAATAATAACAAGTTCAATACAACAATCATAATAATAATTATCATTACTAAATAATAATACTATTAATAACAATAATAAATATTATCATTTATTACCTAACAAACATTAATAATAAAAATATTACTATAATAGTAAAAATTATGTTGATGCAAACATCGCCTGCCTGTTTTTTTTTATTATTATAATTTATTACCTACTATTTCATTTCGCAGCACTGCCTGTGGTTGGTTGACCTTAACCATTACATGGTGTAACAGGTTAAATTTATGTCTTCAATTACCGACAGGATTTCTTACCTGCTTATTTGATGTTTTTGCTATAACTATTGACCTTGGGTTTCAAACAATGAAAATTCCAACTAGCACTAAAGGATCGCTCCTAAACCGCACCTAGCTATACAGGGTGTTAGTTGGTGCGTTTCTTTCTTGTACTACTTGACTGGATATTTACATCACACTAACAATAAAAAAAACGTAAAAACATTGCGAGGTTCTGCCTCTGCTCAGATGATTAACAGTAACAGGTGGCCAACAGATGGGAGATGTGGTTCTGCACAAGGCTATTATATTAATTGGCATGTCACGTTGTTGACTAGTAGGCTATCATCAACTACAGACTGAAATACAAGGCTGTTTGGGTGCAAATCAATTATCACCTATTATTATAATTATTCAGGACTTCAAAGACATCATACCCGACACGATCCGGTCCCAAACCCGAAACCACATACCCGATGTTCAGGACCGGGTCCATTACCCATTCCACCCCTAGTGTGGAGGGATAGATGGCTTCTGATTATGAATCTTTGTTGTTAAATGAGAGAAGTATGACAGTTTACTATATCTATTACTATACACACCGAGTGATGTGATTTTGTTGTAGGCGCATGGGCTAGCTAACTATTGTGTAGCCTTGGATCCTACAGATAAAAGACATCGGCTAGTCTACGACATAGAAGAGAGTTGGTATAAAGGTAACCATCCCCTCACATACAGCCAACATAGAGATCTCACAGAGAGACACAAAGATACCCTAAAGAGGTACAGAAATAACATTGAGAGAGAGTTTGTTGGACTGTCGAAGTATGAAAGGTCATTGACCTCCAATGACATATTCAGTAAATCAAACATGGAGTGCTTGCAGCAGTTTACTAATGATGTTTTCAAAGTCAGTGAGTTGTGTAGTAGTGAGTTTGTACTAGTTTGTAGAGAAATTATCTCCTCTTGTGTAGAAAGTCTTGAACTTGTTGGTTTGGTTGTTCCCTGTAACTTTACTGTGTTAGGTTTGGGTTCTGTAGCTAAAAGGGAGGCAACTCCTTACTCTGATCTAGAGTATGCATTCATAGTAGAGTGTGAGGATGAATACTTCACCAGTTTAGCTGTAGAGAGTTACTTTAGAATAGGTAATCTCTGTGAATCTGCATTAGAGGGATTTGATATTGTTGAGTTGAAAGACAAAAGTCTCCCTCTAACAGGCCTACCAACTACAGGGTTTAGGATAGATGGTATTAAACCAAAGGCAGGTAACATACCTACAGGTAGGGTGGGAGGTCAAAAACTGATATTGACTGTTGATGGGTTTATGGAGTTGTACAAGACATCCGCTATGACTCCATTTGATGGTGTAGCAGGAGATCTATCTGACATGCTTTCTTCTTCCACACAAATCTATAGCAGTGAGGGGGATAGCAGTGTGCTATATGAGTTATTGCATCAGCAGATAATGCAGTATGAGACATCTGTGTCAAAACCTGCTTTTGTAAACAGAAAAAGGCTGCATTCATTTCTACATGATGTTGAGAGTTATCACTACCTACCAGAGCAGTCAGTGACACACAAAGCCTCAGGTGTTGGTATATTAGTGAAGCCTCACATATTTCGTTATCCTACACTTCTTGCAAACAACCTACGTCTGAGCATGTCCTTTTGTTGTTGTCCCCCATGGGATACATTTGAGAAGCTGACCTCACTAGCAATGCTTTCAGAGTCAAACAAAGTCCATATACAAATAGCCCTGGCATTGTCGCTATACATCAGGACTAAGGCTTACATTTCTATGAGGTCTCAGGCTAAAGTTGTTTCTCTCTACACAAGTTCTGTACATGATGAGAGCATGTATCATGTACCACAAGTTTTGTTTGTTACTTTGGGTTGTCTTCTCATTCCTATCAAACATTGCGTAAGAAACAAGCTGAGAGGATGCTTTCACTCATTAGACAATGGAGCTGATATTCAACACATTGTTGGATTGTTGACTAGAAACATTGTAGTTGATGAAACAGACTTTATGTTGAAGGCTGAGTTGTTTCTCTTTGTTGACGACTCAACTAATGCGTTGGAAGTGCTTGATCTGTGTGTTGGTGGTAGTATTGAAGGTGCTGGTTGTGAGAAGTTTCTAGAAGTAATCCGTAGTAAGTACCATACAACAAAGTCTGATCCCAAAGAGTACAAGTACCTTTGGCTTGCTTGTGTTGTTTTATACTACAGTGGCAGGTATGCGACAGCAAGAGAGTTCTTTAGTTGGTTGATGACATACCTGTCTACACAGGAAGGAATAGCTCATTGTAAACTTAGGATTGCTGATTGCATGTACCAACTAGATAACCCTAAAGGTTGCAAGTCTCTTTCTAACCAAGCTATAAGATCTTGTAGACAAGCTCTGGGTTTAGTACAAGAACAAGACTTGCTGCAGTATCTGTCAGATAGAATGCACAAAGGAGATATATCTGATTATACATTGAGTATCTATAGATTTGTGATGCAGGCTTATTACACTATAGGGAGAGCTTGTAGTGATGAGCAGCTATCTCAGGGTGATGAGGCACTTCAATCACTCACCACTGCACTCTCTCTATGTCAGCTCTTGTTGTGTTGTCACACCATGTCAGTAGATGAGCTGAAGGAGTTGTGTGATCCTGAAATGGCTAGAGATTGGCAAGTATTGGTAAGAGATGTGACAGCTTGTTCTGTTTATGTGCGTTATCTTCTCATTCGTCTATCTGACATCACTGGATCTTTTAGTATCCTATATATGAATATGGGTAATCTTAGGACTTCTCTAGACTTTGCTACTAAATCATTAGATATAGTAACTGCTTTATATGGTGAGAATACAAACAGTGATTCAATGGAGGCCTGCATACATTTGTTAGGTAGAGTGAATAGTAAACTTGGTAATCATTCTGCTGCTTTAAAATACCACATGAGATGTTTAGATATAGCTGCTGCCTTGTGTAGTACAAATACCAATCGCGTGAGTGTCCGTATAGCATACAATCAGCTTGCTGATACACACAGATTGCTAGGCAACCTTAACACTGCATTAAACTTTGGCTTGAAACTATTATCAGAGAGCAAAGCCGTGTATAATGCTGATAATAATGAGAGGCCCTTAGCATTGTGTTATGGTAATCTAGCTGGCATATACCTTGACATGGGTGAACATAATACAGCATTAGAATATAGTACTAGAGCATTGAATGTGATGAAAGTACTATATGGTGCTCACTGTACACACCCTAATATAGCTGACATCTGCAATATAATTGGTAGAATATACCATGCCATGTATAACTGTACTTCAGCATTGTTGTATTTGAATTCTGCTCTCAGTATGAGACAAGCTCTGCATGGAGATGTCAACCATCCTGATATAGCAGAGATCTACTATAACATTGCTAGGGTACATAGCTCTATGGAAGACTATCATATAGCATTGGGATACCAGGTTAGATCTCTGGCTATGATGAAGGTTGTGTATGGGAATGATTCCACACACATAAACATAGCTAAATGTTACAGAGATATTGGTCTCTCTCACATACACCTTGGCAATCATCTTGACTCCTTTGAATCTTTTCTCCTCTCATTGGAAATAGCAAAATCCCAGCCCACATCCAATGCTATCTACCAAGTGATTGCTAGCTGCTACCTACATCTAGCATGTCTGTATAATGTGGTAAACAGACATGTCCGTGCCTCTGAATGTTGTACTCAAGCTTTGGTTGTTTCTGTGAATATCAACAATTCTGTTCTGACATCTCAGTCATTGTTTGAACTCTCCAATCTACAGCCCGCTCAGCTCTCCTACAAACACAAGATACAATTTCTGCAGTTTGCACTCAAGAAAGCTGACACAAATAAAGTGTTACAAACAGAAATATTACATCACATGGGTAGTTGTTACATACAAGTACAAAGATGGAGAAAAGCTTGGCTGTGTTTGTATAAAGCTTTGAGTAATTGTCAATCATTCACTTTCAGTAAACCCTCATTGCTTGCACAAGTTCATCTCTCTATTGGTCAGTTGTTGTTACATCTTGGGTACACATCACAGTCTCTAGAACATTCCCAACTAGTAGTAGATATTACTAGTACATACAGTAGACTAACTAAGAGTGACATTACATTGTACAAAACATTAAATAGAGATGCTAGATTACTTACAGATAGTATACAACTTGTTAAGTCTTGTCAGCTACAGTTCTGTGAGTTTGTGATGTCATCAGAGTTTGTGTAGTTGTGATAGGTTTGTGATGTCATCGGAGTTTGTGTAGTTGTGATAGGTTTGTGATGTCATCAGAGTTTGTGTCTTTCTGGTAGGTTTTTAATGTCATATGAGTTCGTCTAGCTGTAGTATTTCTATTTTGTACATGAGCAATCAATTTTTACCAACAAATCCAAGGAATTTTTCCTGTAGTTTTAATTGGATGTTTCTTTGCCATTTTTGTATTTTAGCGCTTTATACGTACGCTTATTAATTGTATGCTTCTAATAAAACTTGGATATTTATAAATTCAAATTATGAAAATTATAACGTGTACCTGGAGACTCAGTCTATGCATGGAACTTGCTCTATCTGTTCTACGATTTTCTGCAAGTAATTATATCACATCTCATTTGTTTTCAGAAATTCTCTACATTTTTTAAATTTATAACTAGTTATGTACAATGAAAACATACAAACCTGGTATCAAATCCTCAATTAGGCAATTAATCGCAAAAAATTGAAGAAATTTTGACTTCAGTAGCTAAGTAAATGTGGAGAGAAGTCTTTTATTCCCAGTGTACACAGACTGAGCCATTTTGTATTTTGACAATTTCCACTTACAATAGTTATTGTTGTTAAAATTGTTAGCAATTTGCATTTCTCTGCATTAGTAGTTGCTTTTCCACAACCAATGAGCATATAATAAAAAAATGTAACAACAAGAACGTTGTCCTCTGTGAGCAGGAGGAAAGGATGTTGAGATATTTTCCTATATCTCCGCTCACAATATAGACTCCACCTATATTGAGATGATCTCTGGTTAAGTATGAGCCTTTTGGTATATTGTGCTATATTTGATGCATGCATGATTACACAAGCCGTTGCAGGTGAAAGTATTGTTGGACTTCATGGCAGTTGTGCTCTCATTTCTCATTGGCACATAACTCCAAAGTACAACATGTAAGAGAAATAAATGATCTCTGCAAGCTTACTGTATAGTGTTGTATGAGCGTAAAATTCAATTTTTGTATTCTCCATCCCCACTCTTTCCATGACTGCAGAAGTAAGGACTTATAAAAAACTACAATGAATACTACTTACCTGCACACTTAACACCTAGGGCTACAATAATATAGACTTACCCACATTCATAATACCTAGGGCTACAACGGTAAGGTTTTCCACAGGGGCTCCAATTACATCTTTTCCCACACAACATCAACAAAGTTTGGTTGATTAACATACTCATACAAAGCTCTGTGCTAGATGTTGATTGGCTGAGAGAATGAGACAAGAATGTGGCCAGCAAGTCGTACAGTTGGTACATCATTTTTAGTCAATTCCTGCAGCTCTCAATTCTCATCACCTGCATTTTCAGTTTTGGGATGACATCTATCAGTCTTAAAGTTTGGAGAAACCCATAAGATTTCCTAATTTATTTAAATTAACTCTTACTTAAACTTAATTAAGTTTAACTGCTTAGTAACAACAAAAAATGTTAATTAATAGTTAGATAAATGTGAAATTTTAATTGTTTTAATATTTATTTCAAAATGAATATGGGAAGCAATGCAGCAACTTTTGAAAAGTAAACCCTCAGAATTTTTTCAAGATTCTCTGGAAAGTTTCAAGGCAGATAGATGTCATCCCATCACCGCTTTTTCATGTCACGCACAACACTTTTAATACCTGCCTAAATGTTGTTCGTTTGATTAGTCAAAGTATATCAGATATTTAGTTAATAAATTTAGGAGTCGTGCTTTCGATCTGGATAAATCCGTTGTATATAGCACTTCATATACAGACAACTCCAATAGTCAATCAGAGCTTATTATAAAAAGGTGTATAAACAACATTATCGCTACCGACCTATAGTTAATTATTGCAGTAGATTTTAGATACAGTAGCCACTATGCTAGTAGCCTGCAAGTGGTACTTGATTGCTCTGAGCATCTACCTAAATTGATGTACTTTTGACTGCAGGCAAAGTGAGTCATGAATGCTCTAGCAGGCATGTCTGGATAAGCCTGTTGATAGCACTGCTCACTACAGCCCTGGTCACACGAGACCGAATCTCTGACGAAACTGTCAACGAAACTATTTTTTCAAGCCCAGCGAATTCGTTGCTGAGCAAACCGAGCAAATATTTCAGTTTCGTCGTGATCAAGCAATGCTAGGTTTGGGAAAATCGTCGGTTGCGATGCTTGCATGTGATTGGACCATTGGACCAGATAAGCTCATTAATAGGTTTATTTTCTATGTTCTGTAATTGGCTGGTCTCCAATGTCAGGGTCATTCACAACGAACGCATGGTGGTTTCCATAGTAGTAGCACATTTGTTTTTTGAATAAATAATTTTTTATTTTATTATATTCATAATGAGTTTTAAAGAAATGAAAGATAATAATAATAATAATAATAAAATATAATCAAACAATTGGAATAGTACTGGCTGGTCAAACTTAGCTATTTATTAAAATAATCTATTCCAAACATCAATAATAATAATAAAACTAGTGATGGCGATTTTCAAAAAGAGTTTCGTTATAGTTTTGTTTATTGGTCTCGTGTGACCAGGGCATACAGCAGGCAGGCTCTAATGCCCTGGTCACACGAGACCGATAAACGAAACTATAACGAAACTATTTTAGAAAATCGCAGAGGTGCGACGATAATAGTTTCGTTGTGCTGGTCACACGAGAACTATAATTAGTTCGTTACGCCTAGCGATCACTAGTTTCATCCAAGGACAGAGGATTGCGTTTTGTGCGCGGGCCTACTCATACTTTACTGCGTGATGTAAAAGCATGGAAGAATTATTATTATTATTGATGTTTGGAATAGATTATTTTAATAAATAGCTAAGTTTGACCAGCCAGTACTATTCCAATTGCTTGATTATAATTTATTATTATTATTATCTTTCATTTATTTAAAACTCATTGTGAATATAATATAATAAATGATTATTTATTCAAAAAACAAATGTGCTACTACTATGGAAACCATGCGTTCGTTGTGAATGACCCTGACATTGGAGACCAGCCAATAACAGAACATAGAAAATAAACCTATTAATGAGCTTATCTGGTCCAATGGTCCAATCACATGCAAGCATCGCAACCGAAGATTTTCCCAAACCTAGCATTGCTTGATCACGACGAAACTGAAATATTCGCTCGGTTTGCTGAGCAACGAATTCGCTGGGCTTGAAAAAATAGTTTCGTTGACAGTTTCGTCGGAGATTCGGTCTCGTGTGACCAGGGCTTAAGAAGAACCTGGATAAGGGAATTCCCCTTCTATTACTAGCTGCTGTCCTTCCTAGCTATTCAAATATTAGCAGAGCTAACTATTAGTGGACCAGATTTTGTGTGTGCAATGTAGATAGTAACGGTCTTTCACAATCGATTCAATTGGCGGAAACAGTTTTTCGCTGGATAGAATTATATACCAGTTTATGCTTCAGATTTATTATTTAATTTGTTCCTAAATCCATTTTTATTTGTGCAACATGCATTCAGAAGAAAGAAAACATATTACTTCAACAGTGAAAATTAAAAAATTTACTTGTCAAAGGGATAAAGTTAGCAATTTGTACTAATAAGAAAATGACAATATTCTGTGTTTTTAAAAAAACAGAAACACATATATCTCTAGATATCATGGCCATAGACTTTGAAAGTTGTCGATATTAGTATAATCGTGATGTAAAAGCCAAAGACGGTAGTTTATGTTCACTACCCTCTCTGTCATGTTAAAAATAAATGTCAACGGTGGGCTCGGAGATAATTACCCTTGAGCTTAATTTGATGGTATTTGTTTGAGGCGGCTGACTTGAATACTACCAATGGTCCTCAGCTTATTTTTATTTTCAGCCAATAGAATCAATTACTTTGAAACTCTAGCGAATCCTGGCGTATGTACTCTTATTGTCTCTATCCCCATTGACTATCTTTATAATGTGCCAACTTACTGATGTGTGTCGCAATATATTTTGTATCAGTATGGGCTGATTTCTAGCAGCCAATCATATGTGTTAATTTTCGAATACCTTATTTATATATAATTTGCTATAACTATCCTGATATTGGCCCAGAGAGGCAGAGTTGTTGTGAAGTTTGTACAAGAAGGTTACTTGTGCAAATACATTTACTATTCTACAATAAAGTTATTGATGCTCAAAACTACTCGTATTTAGTCTGGCTGGTTGCCTCGTCAAACTTTCTGGTTCTCCCGGATCCAGCAGAACCCTGTGTAACTCGGTACACATTCAGTTGTTAGAGAAGCCAACACTACTTCTCTCTAGGCAAGAGTTGATTCTACTCAACCCGGTACAGCCCTGCACAGCTGTTACCCTACGTTGAGGAGTTGTTAATAGAAAGACAAGCTCATTGTTGTCAGTTATTGTAACTGAGTATTTCCTCTCTTGTAGTGGTTCCGTAACGGCACAGTGAAATCTTTTACAATATTATAGCTCCATTAGTGGTGCTGGGATGACATCTATCTGTCCTAAGGATCTCTAAGATTTGCTAATTAGCATTAATCAATTCTCTTGTAAGCTTGATTAAATTTAATTGTCTAATGACAACAAAAAATGTTAATTGATTGTTAAATAGAAATCAAAATTTAATGGTTTTAAAATTTTAAAAGGTTTAGGTTTTGGCGCAATTCTAAAAACTAAGTTCTTAGAATTTCTTCAGGATTTCCCCAAAAAATTCAGGACTGATAGAAGTCATCCCAACCTCCCATAGGCTATTGCGAAATATTTTGATCGATGAGTACGAACAAATAAATTATATAAAATAATCGTACTTGATTATTACAATTACTCACAATGCTACAATATATATTTTTGGTAACCCATTTAGAGTACCATTACTCTTCAACTGGTTGTGCGTATAATATCAGTTATAGGGCAAGATTCAACTACTTAATATCATCATCTCATTTATGGCAGGTGATAAAAACCGCCACATGTTTTTCTTCTCACATTCAAATGCTATGGTGCATAAAACCACCATTCTGTAGTTTGGTGTTAGCTAAAGTAGTGATATAGTGGTAAGAATATTTTTGTTTAACTGAAAGCAAAGTTTAGTGGCCATTTATAAAGCGTTGATTATCATACAGAATGAAAACTTGCTAAACAGGAATGCTAATACAAATCAGGTAATCCAATAAATGAAATAAACGCATGGAACCCATAGAGAGGGTTTAAGGTAAGTCAAGATGCTGCCAAAAACACCTTTGGTTAGTGTTACTGCTGCTTTTTGTACACTAGCCCTAGGCCCTGATGGAGGAATGTGATCTTTAGGATGGGAGGACCATCCCACTTTGAGAAGCCTCTTCAAGCTGCGCCTATAACATCTAGCCTGCCAATCAGCACCAATAAATTGTCAAAACTCGCCAAGTTACGTTTTTAGTCTTGTTTCTGCATTAGACCACCCCTGCACCATCTTGTCTCCTTGGATTATGAAGGTCTAAGACTTGCTCCTTTCCTCTGGAGAAAAAAAAATGGAAAAACAATTTTTTTCTGGTTTTAGGCATCAACCGGTTCGGTGATCTGTAAAGTTTTAAGCTTACAACAAACTTTTTTAAACTTTTTTTATTTTATTTATTTGCAACTAAACTTGGAAACTTTTGTTTAACAAAAAGAGCCAATCTTCCAAATGATAGATAGTAAGTAAACTATTTAATATTTTTTGAAATTGAAGAATTTTATAATTTTCTATTCTTCCACTGCAAACTTGCCAATTAAAGGTATTTCCATTCTAGATGCAACAAGCGGTTAGTCTACTCTCTACAAAACTGGTGAGAGGCTGATTGACCAACTCTAAAGTTGGCAGGATGTTGGTCCATTCAATACAACGGTGGGGATAGGTAGGTTGATCTACTAAACAGATGGAGTGAGGCAGACCAATTCACTCCAAAGTTGCTGAGAAGTAGATCAGTCTCCTCCATAGATGGTAGAGAGACAGGTCTACTCGCTTTTTAGGTGGTGAGAACTGGGTGGATCCACTCCAAAGGGGCTTAGAATTGGTTTTACCCACTCCAAAGGTGGTGAGAAATGAGCCGAAACAGTTCAGTGGTAACAACTGGGGAGTTGACCTACTTAAATGGCGGAAAGATATAAATGAACTCAATAGTAATAGCGGCATGATTCGACCTTACTTATTATTATTACTGTTAATTATTAATTATATATAATAAGTGGAAAAAACCCAAATTGTTGCTACTGTGGTACGTGGTTTCTGACCAGTGACGGAGTTTGTTCTCTTTGCAAAACGAATTATCATTTGTGATTGTTCAATTTATTTGAATAATCATGATAAAGTTTTAATGCTAGAAAGTTTTACATCATAAATCTAAATTCAGCAAAACAATGATATAATTTATCTTTGTATATTTTATTTCAATGTTTTGTCAAGCAGTTTTTCGCGTTTTATAGCTTCTGTTCATTATGCAACACTAATTGAGATCAGCAAATATTCAAAAAGTATTCTGCTGTAACAAAGCGGAACTCTGAAGAAAATGACAGTTTTTAAACTCGCCATTTTAAGGGCAAAATTTTAAACATACATTAGTTTTAAAGAGCAGTTTAACGTAGCACTTATGAAGGTGTTTCAGTTTTCTATATTACTTGCTGAGTAGTGAAGTTTCCCGACTGAAGGTCCCGGCGATCATGCATAATTGATGTCAATATGTCACATGATGTTCCACTCCAATACACTAATAAGTGATATGTGTTTATATATAGTATCAAATGCTTACCTGCTTATTTGATTTTAAAGTTTATCCATCACACAAATACAGATGATGATTTAGATGTTGTAGGAAAAGACAAATGATAATTTAGATGTTGCAGGAAATAAATTGTGAATTTTAGTGTTTTATAACAAAGTGGATAAGGACAATGTACATTGAGGAGGAAACTCTGAAAAATTGGAGAGTTGCACACAATAGGCAAATTCAGAAATTAAATCACCAAATAATTAAAATGAAACTCAAAAATATCTGAATCAAGAATAGGAAAAACAAATAAGAAACCGCCAGATGAATGTATGCGATTGAGAGCGTCTCTAGCTGGATTTATTTGGAACATGAAAAATACAAACACATTCTAGTCTGAACATTATGTCCTCACTTGCAACGCTGTTTCCATTTCCTGTTACTACCACAACCGCAAAGATAATATATTTATAATCGCTGACCAAAACTTACACACACCAGTGTTCATATGATATATTGGATGGCAAATATCTCAAAAACTGCAACAATACTACAGTCAAAAAAACATTTTGAAATAAAATCAATGGATTTTAATAGTAATAATTTGAAACTCGTTTGTGAAAAGAAAAATAAATACCAGATCTGATGAAAAATTCTGCGATGAAAGTTCAGAAATGTACGCATTTCTAAAGCACAATTTGCACCACTGCACCAGGTCTGCAATTAGCAATTTACAAATACTCCTAATGTGGGGCTGGGGATTATTCATGGGTCACACGCCTGGGGATTATTCATGGGTCACACACCTGGGGACTATTCATGGGTCACACACCTGGGGACTATTCATGGGTCACACACCTGGGGGTTATTCATGGGTCACACACCTGGGGGTTATTCATGGGTCACACACCTGGGGGTTATTCATGGGTCACACACCTGGGGGTTATTCATGGGTCACACACCTGGGGGTTATTCATGGGTCACACACCTGGGGGTTATTCATGGGTCACACACCTGGGGGTTATTCATGGGTCACACGCCTGGGGATTATTCATGGGTCACACACCTGGGGATTATTCATGGGTCACACACCTGGGGACTATTCATGGGTCACACACCTGGGGGTTATTCATGGGTCACACACCTGGGGGTTATTCATGGGTCACACACCTGGGGGTTATTCATGGGTCACACACCTGGGGGTTATTCATGGGTCACACACCTGGGGGTTATTCATGGGTCACACACCTGGGGGTTATTCATGGGTCACACACCTGGGGGTTATTCATGGGTCACACACCTGGGGGTTATTCATGGGTCACACACCTGGGGGTTATTCATGGGTCACACACCTGGGGGTTATTCATGGGTCACACACCTGGGGGTTATTCATGGGTCACACACCTGGGGGTTATTCATGGGTCACACACCTGGGGGTTATTCATGGGTCACACACCTGGGGGTTATTCATGGGTCACACACCTGGGGATTATCCATGGGTCACACACCTGGGGGTTATTCATGGGTCACACACCTGGGAAGTATTCATGGGTCACACACCTGGGAATCATTCATGGGTCACACACCTGGGAATTATTCATGGGTCACACACCTGGGGATTATTCATGGGTCACACACCTGGGAATTATTCATGGTTCACACACCTGGGAATTATTCATGGGTCACACCTGGGGATTATTCATGGGTCACACACCTGGGGATTATTCATGGGTCACACACCTGGGGATTATTCATGGGTCACACACATTGATCAATATTTACAATAGCAATGAGATGAAATACCGAAAATGTTTAATATTCAGGAGCTTGAATCAATAACCAATAAAAAATCAGACCTCTGCTTCCCGGAAAACCAAGTTTTGCTCAAAAAGTTTGCCTTTATATTGATGCCTCAAAGCACTGTGAAATAAAACAAACTCCCATCTCAATCAGGTATTTAGTCTTAGGGAAACAGATTAGTGTTTTTGCTATAATATTTTTCAAAAGCTTGTAATGAGTTGAAATTTTAATTTGATTGAATGTATTATATAAATAAAATTTTATTACATGAATCAAAAGTTAGTTTTAAATTTTTTTTTCAATATTATTTTTCTGCTAAAATTTGGGCCAAAGATACTGCTAGTAAGCTTAATTACCTCGATTGACAACTTGCCTCAGCATTTCAATGCTCATGGTTTGAGTGACTGCATTGCTTTATATGGCACATAATTAAGCACTTTTGGTAAAGTTACTTATTTTCAAACGTTTTCATAGCTGCACGAATTCTCTTATAACACGACTATAGCAAAATGAGTAGCCGTGCAAAAAGATGAATTTATTGAGTTCCCTTCTCTTACAACCATTGCTCGTTGCTCAGGCCACAAAAGTTGTGAGTTTGTTAATGTAATGATAAAACAATATTTAGAATTACAAGGAAATATATCTATTTCTACTAAATAAATGCAAAAAAATTTATTTTTACTAAAATAATGCAAAAAGTAAACAATTACTTTTGGCATCCCCAATATACAGCATGTTGATGCTATGGCTCACAAATATTCAACATAAATTACAATTATTATTTAAACCTCCGCTACTGGCCTTGCATCAACAAACGTCGCTTACTTGATGACAGTTTATTGTTTTTACTGCTGTAACACTAACGTAAATATTGATTACTATAAAACAACTCTGTTTTTATCCTCCAGGCATCAAATCCAGGGAAGACAAATCCTAAATAGGCACTGTTTCTCGCTAACACGCTGGTACTGTATTTCATGAAATTACATCATGAAGAAATCAAATCATTTTACTCGCTGACACAAGAAGAGTCTGCCAATTTGCCATGACAGTTACTAAACATTATCTTAGCCTATTATGTGCACAAAGCAGTTGATAGAGAATGACAGAAAAACGATTCATCAACCATTGTTTGTGTTTGCTATTATTGATTTTTATTATGCAAAGGCAACAACACATTCCCTTCAATAGAAAGATGCATGACATGCTAATCTATCACAGTGAAATGCAGGATGTATGTGACAACAGGTGACTGGTCAGTGGACCCCAGCAATGTCAGAAAGTATTCATAAGTATTTAACACACATATAGAACTCTCATTGACGATCTAAATCTTCCACATGTTCTCCGGTTCTGTTTCTGACTCCATTTTCATCTACGAATGCAATACATTGCGTAGTTTCACTAAATCGTTCATATACATCTACAGTCTTCCTTGGTGCGGTGTGTACTTGTTTACATACGTCGCACATCCATCCATGATTTATCGTAAAAATCTCTGACATAACTTTATAGGTTCGCTTCCATTGATGGTAACTGTTGAATAGGGTCAAGTTTGTTGATACTTTTGTCAAGTATTCTGCTAAATGTTTTGGAGATAGGAATGAATCTGCGTGTATGTATGAGTTGGGAGGGGCAAACTTTGTATAATCGGCTCGTCGGCCTCTTACGATGGGTATCATACCATGCTTTAGACTCAACCAGAACTTCTCTGTTATATAATCCTCACAGTCCGAGTTCTCAAATGCCAGATAAAACTTGTATTGCTTGGCACCCATAAACTTTTGTCCAATACGCTTACCGCATGCGCCAAACACATCTACTGGAATGAATTCTTTCAACTGTTCAACGTATTTTTCTCTCCTGCTACTTGTGATACAGTTGCTAACAACCCAAGCCACCAGCTTACTTCTCTCATTTATATTTATATATCTTACTTTGGTTTGTGGGTGTTTGCTCCATCGTGAATATCCACCGTATGGAATATAAATGTCTGCCGTAGTTTGAAATGTCATTGTTAAATTGAACATGTTGCTCAGAAGTTTGAGTTGTTCAGGGTAATAGAAAGCTGGAGGCTCTTTGACTATAAGAATCCATTTTTGGTCAACGCTATTTCTAACAGGTAACTTACTGATAACAAAGTTTTTTCTGTCCAAGTTGTTATAGAGATTGAATATAACGGCATCACTCCTGTTGTAGTCGGTGTTATTTGTACTCCATACACATTTGTACTCGCAAACAGTTTGCGCATGCATGTATGATGCAAACCATAGTAAGCTTACTCTATAAAACTTTGTATAAAGGTGAATGAGCTTGACTTCCTTCTTCCGCTTTTCCTCTGCTTCTTGCCTTATTGTCGTAAGATTCTCGGTGCTGATTTGATGGATAGACATTACTTTCGCATCTCGAGTTTGGAACATTTTTTGGTTTGTCGTCATCCACGACGCAACAAGAAATATAAGTACCAGCAATCCAATGCAGGGCAAACGTAGCCGAGTGGCCATGATGTAATCCTTCCAACAGTCAACTAATGAAACAAACAACAACATCAGCTATGCATCAGCTGATTAATGAAGCGCACAATAAAGCCTACACAAAAGGCCTGTTTGCATACGGAGAAATTTTTTGTCAGCAAAGTATTTCATAAATACTGAAAAGCTTTAAATAAATTAAAAACAAGCAGTTTCATGTTTCAGAAGTTATTTCAATTGGAATATGACATAAAATTTTTTTAGCAACATGATGTAGCATTAATTGTACATCAGTAAATATCTTTTTATAATCACAGCATAGATAGAGATTTGCCACTGTTGATATACGTAAATGATCATCTAAAAAAAGTGCTAACAAGTAGAGAATAATCAACATAAACATGTAGTTTTTTGTCTTTACAGCTGCATAACCACTTTACATAGCTGCGTAAAATGATAAAACTGATATTAATTATTAATACCACTGATGAGTAAAAAAAACTTTTCAGTTAAATGAATATTGGAACAGCTATCATTCACTAATAACCATAAATAAAATGGTGATAGAATGATAGCCAGTATTTGATGATATTAACCTGATTACTGTAAGAAGTTATGTAATAGTACTAACAGTTAGGGTAAACAATATTATATTGTCGGCTCCATTACTATGACAAAAAGTTGTTAGTTTCAATTTTTAGATGAGGTCAGATGTAGACGAAGCCTCAAAATATATGAAATCATTCCATTTTATTTTTAAATCTCACAGAGTTTTGAAAAACTGCAAAAACCCTACCTAACCAAAACAATTATTGTAATCGCAGTTATAATTAATTATTTATTAGCGGGTTGTACTGGATTGTAGAGTGTACATTTCTCTCAAGATTGTACGGAATTGCATTGTTTTTATACAAGTTGTACTGCGGTTAGTGACAGACTCCTGACTTTTACACTCAGATGTTTTTGTAATCCATGGCTTTCTGGACATTTCCTATAGACAATTCACCAGCTCACTTTGATAGTTTTATGTTTCATTGTTAGCTAGTTCGAAGGCTTTCAATATTTTCAAAGTGATAAAAATTTCTATGACAAACTTTGCTATCATGAGTATTATGCTACTGTTTATATTTACTAGGTCTAACTTTAACTATTTGAGGATTTGAGTCCGCCAGCATTTGGATTCTGTAAATTTCTTATATTTTTTTGCCAGAAACAATGTAAATGTAACATACCATTCAATTTTATACTCTGTTGCATAGCTATTCCACTTGGCTTCATTGTTCCCGCGTGAAAACGATGTACTAACAAATAAAAACAGATGGGGAAACACTATTAGTGGTTTTCCGATGCATCACAAAAGCACATAGCGATGCGATGCGATAAGACGCAATGTACAGCGTACTGTTGCTGTATTGTACTGGTTTCAATGCAATTCATTTAGGTGCAGAACTGGCGATTTATTGCGATAATACTGTTGGGGACAAAAGGTAGAAAATAACATGGGCTACGCCGCAAAATAAGCAGTTCTGCACCTACCTCATGCAATTGTTTGTGTCAAGCCCAAATGGACTATTGAATCCTTAGTCTAGTTCTCATTTAGTCAAAACAAAGAAAGGCTTCTGTGTTAGTGTGTATAATGTAACAGCATTATGCTTGGCTAATTGAGTTTCTTTGACATTAGTGACTATTTAAAAATTCAAATAAAGACAACTCTAGTATGTTACTCGAATCAAATCAAAACAAAGACAATTGTTTTTACTAATCTAAACACACCTGAAGGTTTCTCCACATGCTACTAGTAAAAACTGAGTTTTCCGAATTGTAAGTGTTTTTCATTTGAAATATTTGTAATCTCTCAGTATAATGCGCTGAATCTTTTCTTAACAGCTTCAGAAGTCAACACATTAATACTTCTCACAACTATTTTACGTTACACATTCTACAAGCACTGCATAACTGTGGTTACTTTTATATGCATGTATGTAGTATATAAGCTGTTTGTTTGTTGTTTTTACAATAATGCAACTTCTTACTCAGCACATCAAAAAAGTTACAACAGAAAAGAAAATGATGACAAGAAAGCCATATCAGCAGCAGAGAAAATTCATTCATGAATCTTAACGACTGTAATTCTTCATTTACTCCTAATTCTATCTCTCATGAACTACCAATGGATACCCAC
Organism: Cryptosula pallasiana; assembly: GCA_945261195.1. Lineage (NCBI taxonomy): Eukaryota > Metazoa > Bryozoa > Gymnolaemata > Cheilostomatida > Cryptosulidae > Cryptosula > Cryptosula pallasiana. The sequence goes on along the minus strand of OX183130.1, from coordinate 7,592,997 downwards.
TCTTAAAGAGATTATGACGGGCTTTGCAAGACTACTTTGTGTGTAGAGTTGTTTTCTCATCAAACATTGTAATACTATTGAGAAAACTCAGTTGCAGTAATAAAAGTGCAAGAGCTATGTAGAGGTCTACGGAGGTCTATGACAGAAGGGGCCTTCTGCATTATGATAGTATATATTATATTCCAACAAGTAGTTAGTACCATTAATACCTTAATTAAGAGTAGTTTTTTAAAATTCCTCGAACTTAAAATTATGCCTATTAAAATGTTATTGAAATCCTGACTCATCATCTTCTATAAATATCACATACTAAACCAGACTGATAATCGCAATTTAATTGTGAGTGACTATAACATTATAACGCGCAAAGCCTTAAGCTTTCCCATCAAATTATTAAAAACCAAAACTGAAATAGGGAAAAGATCAATGTTTCATGTCGCTGCGAACCATTTCAGTGTTCTGGCTTGGGACCTGCAGGACTTACCTAGCCGTGCCTTCGCTGATCGTCTGGCGGCTCGCCTGTGGGACGATGGTGACCGGGGGTAGTCTGCGTTCTGTTGCGCCCGTGGAATGGCCTTGCCATCCTTGCTTTGATGGGTTCCTGGACCGAGGCTGTCGCATCTCTAGCTTCGAGCTATCTGATTGGCCCCTTTGAATTATTGGTTACCTGTTTAATCTTTTTATACTTAAATTGTAAAAAAAAAAAAGATTGCAATACATAATAACTGAAATCAGGTTTTTTCCTTTTTGCAATATAAACTCAACATTGTTATCACAAGCGCATTCAAAGTTGCCTGTACGACGATAGAAAGAGTATTTTATTGTTAACTTTTTTTACATCACTGTCTCACCGGCTTTAGGCTTTATTTATTCATAAAAAGTAGCAGCTTGAAATACAAGCTTCTGAGAAGACAACTCCTAACCTATAGAGGATGTTCGAGAAATAAAACAACGTTGTTGTAAGAACAGATGGTTGAGTAGTTGTTTAATATAGCAAATTATTAAAAGTAAACTGACTTCACAGCGTTAACCGTTTAAATAGTTTTTCACAGTTAAATAGTGTTCAATTGCATTTTTGATCCACAAAAATATGCATTAATTAACTGCTGCAGTTTTATTGAATGAGCTAACTTTTTCACATCCTCCATAAGTTTATAAGATTATGCTTGGCAAGCACACTTTAAAAATAATCAAGTTTAACTGTAACAAAACTCCTCATTTTAAGAGCTCTAAGCTTTGTCTTAAGATCCTTTTTAACCAGAATTTAAGTAAACACCATACTAGCGGTTTAGTTAAAGATCAATTATGACTAATAGGTATGGTGTAACCAGCTACTAATTGTGCGGAAAATAGAAGCAAAAATATTTCTTCTGCTGGCAGCCAAAAAACCCTGTCAATTACTCCCAATTATTGCTTTTGTAATAACATTCAGCACACATGTCTACCAAACATGTCTACCAAACATGTCTACCAAACATGTCTACCAAACATGTCTACCAAACATGTCTACCAAACATGTCTACCAAACATGTCTACCAAACATGTCTACCAACCATGTCTACCAAACATGTCTACCAAGCATGTCTACCAAACATGTCTACCAAACATGTCTACCAATCATGTCTACCAATCATGTCTACCAAACATGTCTACCAAAGTAGATAGGATGGATAGATGGATAAATGGATAGTTGTACATGGCAAATCGTTTTATTGAGCTTATCTCCATGACCGGACACAAAAAGGACGATCTATCACATGTGTGGATATTTGAAAAGTTATGACATTGGTCTATTAATCCATGCTAGGTTTCAAATGTGCTAGGAAACTTTCACATACTTTTGGTGTGACAATTACTTTTCTCCGCTACCAGAGCTGATGCTATTTGAGTAGGAATGTTGATATCTCCAATCAGTAGCTCTCCATTCACCATACATCTGTAATTAGCCACTAGACTCTCAGCAGTCTTGTTACAACGAGTATGACATTTTCTTAGCATTCCCGGGTTCCCAAAAGCTGTTACGCTTTCTGGTGGAAAATCGTACAGGAAATAAGCCTGAATTTGTCTCATACTCTTGCCTGATAATGAATTGAATAGATCCTTCACCTTTAGATTACATCCGTATCCGTCAGCAGAAAGAAAAATTGCATTTCCAGTCTTTCCCTCTGCCATATAGATCAAAACAATTGGGCGTGTTTGCTTAGCTTTATTAACAAGCAGTCCCACCTCGGTTGAAACATCACTCTTCACTCGAATTTTTTTTTATCTTTTTGGTAGTTGTAGGTGATGGTACACTTTGCTTCGTCACGGAATTCAACGGATAAGACCTCCATAACTGTTTGTATTGGTAGATCTTGGATTTCCATAGATTTCTCAAGTTTTTCTAGACGATCTAGAGACAGATCATTTAGCAGTCCAGCACTCTTGTTGGTGAGGGTGGTTAGGTTGCTACTAGTAGTAATATATGAGCAGATCTCCCTACCAAGTGTTTTTTTGTGGGGTCATAATCTGGGGTGATGCAATGGGTTACGGCGTTGAATGAATTCGCCGAGTTTATATTGTGTTTTATTTGAGGGGTACTTGAGTGGCATTTGAGTGGCATTTAAGTGGCATTCGAGTTTTGATTATTATTTTACTTAATTTGAACTTATATGGTATATACATTTTGAATGTATGGCATTTAAGTTTTGATAATTTCTTTTCATAACTCGAGCTCATATAGCATCTTGAGAGAGAGAGGAGAGAGGAGATGTATCTACCTTGAATAAATTCATTGATTAAAAGCGAATCAATGTATGACTATATACATTTATTACATAATAAGTAGGGGCAAAATCTCCTCATATAATATAGCTAGATACATAATTCGAACTCATATATACATTGAATGCTATAAAATATATCGGATGATAAAGTTAAATATTCATCTATTCTTTATCGATATTTATAAGGATGATGAAAGATTTTTTGTATTTTATATACATATATATATAGTTATAGTAACTGTGGTAAAAGAAGTCTATTATGAAGGTTTTTATTTAAGCCAAAGTAGGCTCGGTAGATACTCCATCAGAACACACTCGTCTTTTAGCATAAAAATATGTGAGACCACGTTTTATTTGGTTGTATGTCAACATTTTTTGATCCTTTAATACAAATCCTCGATTTTTACCCATAAACGACTTTTTTGTGTTCAATACATTTAGATAACTGTCTTTGTTCAATTGATTAATTCGTTTGTTCAAACCTTTTGAGCTAAACTTGTTTCCTTTTTCTCCCCAGCAGTAATAGGATTTAGAGTTAAGTGCAACAATTCCATCTCCGGTAAATTCCTCTTTAAACAGCCCGGGTGTTCTTTTTCCGTGTTTTAGTACTTTTTCACAACAGTCTTGCGTGCTCCATTCTAAACCCATTGTTTTGGTTCTTAAAAACTCATCCCTATGTTTGTCACAGTATGGGCGTGGAAACCAATCACCATATTCATTGTAAAACTCTTTTTTCATACTTGGTTTTACCAGTGTTTCTAATGTTCCGCTCAACGCCATGTATGCGCTATCTGTATCCATTTCAACATATTGGAAATCACTTCTGTCAATATATCTATAAATAAAAAGTTTGTTTCGATTTCAATTATTTGGAAGTTTTACTTACTTACACATAATAATGGTAGGGAATTAGGTTTCACTTACTTATCCATAAAGTCGTAGTAAAACTGTAGCATTCTCAGTTTAGCATACTGTAGCACGGAGAAACCCAAGTGTACTGGAACATTCATAGTTAGCTGAAATGATGGTGATACTGATTAGCAAAGTAAACTTGTGGAATATAAATTTTGAATTGCAAAATAATTGTTTTAAAACTTACTAGCTGTTTACAGGTTACGATTTCATAAAAATCATCTGCTATCTCTTCCATGGCGATAAATTTGTTTCCTCTGATACGAAATGAAGCTTTTCTGGCGCCTTCGATGAACTTGATGGTGGTATGTTTTTCTTTATCAGTGATTGTTTTTCCATAAGCAGCATTTCCTACCAACTTGCTAGTAGTAGCGAGTAATTCTTGACTAGGGTCTGCATCTCCCATTCTCCTAGCGTCTGAAACCGATGTTCCAAAAGCTTCAAAAGCTTTTCTAGGAATATATTCTATTAGCTGATAAACTTTGGTGACTTTCAATCCTTGTTTCAAGTACCATTTCAACAAAGGACTCATTAGCAATATCTTATCTCCGTACATACTTCCAACTAATGAGCGTTGAGGAGTCTTTAAAAACCCTTCGGTTTCAGCAAAGACTTTCATTTCATCGCTCAAGTGTTCTCTGGTTAACATCGTATTTTTAAAAATCGGAGGCATTTCGGAGAACTTTTCTTCCTCTTCCTCAGGAACTTCGATGTCACATTCAACAAATCCGAAGAATTCTTCTGATTGAACTCTCTCCAACACTTCTTCTTGATTCAGCTTTTTTTCAAGTATTTTAGGGTAGAAAGAATTGTAAAACGTGTTGACAAATTTTTGTAAATTTGTATGAGTTTTTACACGCTTCATCCAGTCACACTCCCAAATCGAGATTACAGTGTAACCTAATGCTCGAAGATATTCTTCATTTTCCATCGTAGTTTTAAACAGATTTGCTTTTGATTTTCTTCCACTAGCTTGAAGCTCTTGCTCTTTAGCGTTGTTATAAGAGCAGTCGTGTCCATGCCAAAAACATCCGTGGAATTGAAAGACATGACGATTTTCAACACAGAAACCATCAACTGGTAATCCTCGCTGTCCGAGAGTAACTTCTCCTCCATTGAGCTGATGTCTGATATCGATTTTTTTTGAGAACATTTGGAACTGTAACCAGCTATGAGCTATCTTGCTAAATTTTACTGGTTCAGCGACAAAGGAGTTTTCGATTTTTCTTCTTCGAGGATAGCCAGTAGGCATTGATTGCATCATACACCATAAATAGAGCGCATTTGCATCAACTCCATAGATTCTATCACAAATCTTTGCTTCTTTTCCCAACCAATGTTCTCTAATTTTAGTTATACCTTTTTCGTGATATCTATGCATCACTAGACTTGGCCCACCAACTATATTTTTCTTTATTAGAGGATAAAGTTCTGCATTGCAGTTGTCAAGCAGACAAATTGGGAGAGTCTGACGAAACGAGTTACCAAGTTCATCAAAATTCAAGTATGTAGAGAGGTATGGAGGGGGTGGTTGAGGTGCTTTGTTAAACATCCATCGAATCGCTAATCCTGGTAAAGATATACCATCTTTTAACATATCAATCCCATGCTCTCTGTAGATTGATCTTTGTCTTTCCAACGCTTGAACAAATGGTTTTACATCCAAGTTGTTGTACCATTTTAAAAAATCCCTCATTGTCTTCATGTCGTTATTTTTCCATGCTTCTTGACAAATTATGTACTCTTCTTCACTGATATTCTTTTGTTTTAAAGAACTGTAAAAAGCTTCTCTTGGAGGTAGATGTTCTTGATTAAGTTGTTCCAAGTCTTTCATCCATTCATAAGGAAAAAATCCTTTTCCGGCTTCACATTTGTATGCTTTGAGATACATTTCATAGCTATATCCAGGAGCGATAAAGTTTGTACAATCTAAAAACAAAAAAGATCCTATTCCGATAACAGGCATCTTGGTTCCTTTTTTTATAACAAAATCAAAATCTGTGTCGGAGACATCTTTCAATTTTTGAAGCAGTTTTCCTTTCATCACATTGACATCATAAGTCTGTGAATTGAAACCTAGAATAGGGAGTTTTTTCATATAGCTGTACAAATCATCCAGAACTTTTTCAGCTCCTGTTCTACGTCTGAAACGATTTTTTTCAAAATCACTACGAAACTTTTCTTCAGCTTCTTCCAGTCGTTGTAATTCACCTTCTATCTGTTTTATGATTCGCGAAAATTGTTTTTCCAATCGGCTATATGATTCTTCACTAATATCATCCAAATATTCAATGAACTTTCCAACGCATTCATCATCATCCCCATTATTGACAATACAACGCGGGTTGTTGAAGCCTGGTACATTTGAACAAATTGAAATACTTAAAAGTTTATGCTCATTCGTGTAAATGGTTGTGTCTGTATCTCGATCTTTTTCGCAATTAGGTAACAAACACTCTATGTCAAATGTTGCAAAAAATGGATAGTATCTCAAGGAATCATCTGACCCGATATCTATCCCGAATTGAACCTTCAGTTTGTCGAATATTGTAGCAGTAGGACTGTATTGCCCTCCAGAAAACTGCATAGTTGTTGCCTCTGAGATTGAACATCTGTGTCTTTTCAGATTCCCCAATCTATCATAACAAGTAGAACAGGTTGGACATCTGTAGGCTTTGACATATCCTTCCAAGTTTGTAATAAGACTGAAGTGATTGATATAAAGATCCAAATATAGATTCTCCTTATAACTGGAGTTTGAATTCCAAATAACTGTTGAAGTCATATCATCATTTAAAGAAAACACTGTTATCTTCAGTTGAAATGCTCGCTCCAAAAGCAATAAATCAGCTTCTGTCACTCCTTTCCCATCACACCTTTTACCACTATCACCATAGATGAAACTATGATATTGTTGTTGGTACTCCTTCACCTCCTTAATTATCGGATCTTTTGCAATTCCACCGTTTTTTTGTAGTTCTTTGTGTAATGCTAGACATCTAAAAAAACAAAGATTGTCGGTAATTCGTTTTCCTTTTGTGTTTTTTAACATGGTTCGTATGTGTCTGTTGTTAAGGAGGTGAGAGGGTAAATGCTCTGGTGGTGATCCAACTTTTCCCATTCCGAGTAGTTTGTAGAAATAAAACGAAATGTTTGTGATTAACATCAATCTCCAAGTCGTATTTGGTCTCCGTCTCAAGCTATTTGTACGATGATCAGTCTCCATAACATCAACAAAGAAGTCATCAAGATCTCCTTCAGTTTCAATCAGTTTAGCTTTTGGATATACGGTAGCATTGTTTGATGATGAGTGAAAGTATCGGAGTTCACCATCATTTTTATTTTCTAGTATACAACCTACGCTACAGTTGACTTTTGCTCTCGAGCTCAATTGTCTCCAAACTTTTTTTAGCAATCCTAACACTCTTGAATCATGATAGTCATTTTGGTAGGTATCAGCTTGGTCTCTTGGAATCCCATCCCAAAGTCTTACATTTAAAAGTTCTATGACTTTTCCAGCTCTATGTTTCGTTTTCATAGCTCCCCAATATCTAGCTATCAAATCATCCCATTCTTCATCTTGAAAAGTTGGAGCTGTGCTATCATCAACAATACCTAGGGTTGATGCTCGGGTAGGTCTTTCAAAATTTAAATCTTCCATTTCTTCTTCTTCTTGTTCTTCCTCTTGTGCTTCTTCCTCTTCTTCTTCTTCTTCTTCTTCTTCTTCTTCTTCTTCTTCTTCTTCTTCTTCTTCTTCTTCTTCTTCTTCTTCTTCTTCTTCTTCTTCTTCTTCTTCTTCTTCTTCTTCTTCTTCTTCTTCCTCTTCTTCTTCTTCTTCTTCTTCTTCATTTTCTATCATTGGATCATTCTCATTTTCTTCAACTATCTCCTCCACAACCGGCTCTATATCTTGAGCTATTATGCTAGTCTTTGGTGGTGAAGGCTCAGCACCAAATCCTATTTGATTGATTGTTTCATCGGGTAAACGAAAACAAATGAGATTTTCTTCTAACCATTTCCAATTAGGGGAAATTTCAGGGTTTTTTTCTTCTACATTCTCCTCCCGATAATTTAAACTTTGTCTACAATAGAAATGTTAACACATAATAGTTGTTCTATAAAACATTCACATACATTTTATATAAAATGTAACAGAAGAAAAAAATGACTTAAACACCATTATCAATTAATTTTTAAAATGGAATTAGGAAAAAAGACTCAAACATTATTATTAGTTAAGTTTTTAAAAACTTACTGTGTACTATGACATGAATTCCCAACTCCCTCTTTTACATTAATTCTCTGATATTCTGAGTCCTGTCTACAATAAAGAGATAACGCATTATTTTTGCTGATTCATGAGATGAGTATAAAAAAAAAACAGCAAAAAAATTACTCTACTAATGTTATTAATTTATGATTTTAAAAACTTACTGCTTATCAAAGGCTATTGTATTTTCAGTAGTTGCTGAAACTTGAAAAGTCGAAGGTTTGTCTTGAAAAGCATTTTCAAGTTCCATCTCCATTTCATTTTCATATTCAGCATTGCATTCATCATTCATGTATTCATTATCAGCGTTTGAAAAACCGATATCATTTTGATTTTTCATGAGCCATTCCCATTCCTTATGTATGTCTACATCAGTATCATCCTCTTCTGTTTCCATAGCGCTATAATAACAATAAAATCATTACTTTTTAATAGAAGTGACAATAGCACATAAAAAGGTAAGTTAAATGTCTCAGCTAATAAATTTTACCTTGTGAATAAAACTCCTAGTAGTCAGTTGGTATATTATATAGTAGATGTTGAGGCTTCAGTTACTGTTGTTAGAACGAGTGATTTATTACTAAATATTTTCACGCAAAAGCATTGGTTTGTATCCGCGTGAAAATAAAATTTGTATTCCCGCGAAAGCAATAGTTTCTATTCGAGTGAAAATAAATTATTTATTCCCGCGAAAACAACGGTTTCCATTCGCGTGAAAATAAAGTATTTATTCCCGCGAAAGCAATAGTTTCTATTCGAGTGAAAATAAATTATTTATTCCCGCGAAAACAACGGTTTCCATTCGCGTGAAAATAAAGTATTTATTCCCGCGAAAGCATTGGTTTGTATCCGCGTGAAAATAAAATTTGTATTCCCGCGAAAACAACAGTTTCTATTCGCGTGAAAATAAATTATTTATTCCCGCGAAAACAACGGTTTCCATTCGCGTGAAAATAAAGTATTTATTCCCGCGAAAGCATTGGTTTGTATCCGCGTGAAAATAAAATTTGTATTCCTGCGAAAGCAACAGTTTCTATTCGCGTGAAAATAAATTATTTATTCCCGCGAAAACAACTGTTTCCATTCGCGTGAAAATAAAGTCTTTATTCCCGCGAAAACATTGGTTTGTATCCGCGTGAAAATAAAATTTGTATTCCCGCGAAAGCAACAGTTTCTATTCGCGTGAAAATAAATTATTTATTCCCGCGAAAACATTGGTTTTCGCGTGGACAAAATTCTGATTCATAGTTATATTATAAAGAAGGTTGCTATTCATAGAGTTCAACCAGTGCAACTTTAGCTATTTAAGAGCCACTGTTTTCACACAGAAAGCATCCAGTTCTACAACAGTGATCAGAGGAGCAACATCTACTACACTTTCCATTGCAACTACTAGAAACTTTCTCTTTATAAAAGGTAAAATTTAAAAAACTTATTATTCCCTACCTAACAAAGATCAAAATTAGTTTAGCTATAATGTAAAGTATGAAATAAATAATCTTTTAGTTCCACATGAAAAGCTGAATTATATGTTATTTCTTTCTTTTTTAGAACACTATGGAGGATTTTTCTGCTTCTTACACGGATTTAAAGCCAATCGAAAACAAACAAAAAACGTTCAAAACACCCAAAAGAAAAACTCTAACTCTGTCACAAAAGAAGCAGCGATAAAGAGACGAGCTCTTCCAAAACTGGTTTTACCCACAACATCAAACAATATGGAACAAAAAGAATTGCTCACTGATGCTGACAGAGCTCTCAAGATGGCCAAATCTCTCCAAAAATGGAAGGCATGTGATTTGAAAAAGATTGGAGGGTTTCTTACACTAGCATCACTTCCTGTTCCATCAGTTTTGCAAATCGTTTCTATTGAACAGAGTACTGGTGCATACGGAAACTACTACATTCTCACTTATCTTGATAATTCAACTGGAGCGAATTTTCAGAAAGTCGTTTGTCCAAGTAGAGTAGTTGAAAGCTTCAATGTTGATAACTACCCATTACCTTTCAACATTTTGTACTTGGGTGAGATGGAAAACTCAAAAAAACCAGAGACTACTTACTACAATGTCAAACGTATCAGTACAAAACGATTAACCACAATGGAAGCTACTGTTGAAGCTGAAAAACTGAGAAAAATGAGTGAAGAAGAACTCAAACTCGCTTACGACATCGAGTATCTCAGTAATTTCAAAGATTGTTCCATTTTTGCTTACATCGAAGTTGTAGAAAGATTCATTCCTTTCCGATTCAATGGAGAAGAATCCATTGTAAATTGCATTCGCTATGTCACTGAAAAGAATGGAAAAAGAGAGACGAGAACGCTTTTACTACCAATCAGATATAACGAGGAAGCTAAAAGATGTGCACCTGGTGTGATGATTTACAAAGGAAAAAAACAGAGTAAGAGTGGAAATCCTATTCCATACCACAATGTTGTCTTCATTTCTTCAACCAACGCTAGTGATTGGGAGCAATATTGCACACAAACAAGTTCCAATGAGGTGCTAACAAAAACGAATAATGAGGATGAAGTTCTTAAGGAATTCCTAGAAAACGAATTACAAGATTTTGATGAACCACTTGGTGTTGATGGTATGTAAACTCAATATCAAATGCTGACAACAGGTAGTCTCAAGCGGATAATGAATGAATAAAAAAAAGCCTGTGTATTCATTGACATTACAAGTTGTACTGTTTTGTATTACTTACTATTTACCGACTCTAACTATATTATATGGAAAGATTTTCCCTACTTATTATACAATAAGTCTATATAATCATATAATAATTCATAGAAAAGTCTAAAGGTTCTCAGGTGATTAACTCACCAAAAGTTCCGGTTTTGCAAAACATTTGAAGATCTTCCTATCCTAAGCATTATACGAGTGACTGTACTTTTTTATCCAGTTGAAATATCTAAAAACTTCAGTAACTTAGTATTTACTGACTCTAGCTATATTATATGAGATTTTCCCTACTTATTACACAATAAATGTATATATTCACATATTCTTTCATTTTTAATCACTGTATTTATTCAATGTAGATATATTTCCTCTCTCTCCTCTCTCTCAAGATATCGTATGACTCGGAATTACAAAAAATTATCAAACCTTAAATGCCTCACATTCAAAATCTAGACATCCTATGAGTTATAATTATGTATACAATTATGTAAAAAATTATCATAACTTAGATGCCATACATTCAAAATCTATATACCATATAAGTTCAAATTAAGTAAAAAATAATCAAAACTCGAATGCCACTTAAATGCCACTCAAATGCCACTCAAGTACCCCTCAAATAAAACACAATATAAACTCGGCGAATTCATTCAACGCCGTAACCCATTGCATCACCCCAGATTATGACCCCACAAAAAAACACTTGGTAAGGAGATCTGCTCATATATTACTACTGCTACTTCTGGCGTCTTGAAAGAGGATCTTGGTGTGACGAAAAAATGTATCGTCTCCAACATCTATCACAACTTGTTTTTTGTAGTTCGAGCCATTGTTGATATCATATTTTGTCAAATCAACCAAAGCTCGCTTCATCCCTTGTGCTCTGTTTGAATACAGTTCGTTGGTAGGAGATGAGGCTGGAGTAAAATCTTGTTGGGATTCTGCTTCATCAATCATCAATTGACTTTCATCCTCTAGATTATGTTTTTCTCGATGAGGTAATGAAGACAGGAGAAGATGGCACAGAAAGGGTTTGCTGAGATTTTGCTTCTACATTCATTGCTTGGTTTTTTCGTCTTGACTGTTCATTCTGAAAAAGATAAAATACAAAAACGTGAGTTTTTGTTTATTTCTTTATAATTAATTTAAGTATAGATAATACATAGAGGTTTGAGTTGACTATGTCAGCTAGTAGAAATAATTATTTTTTTATTCTTACCTTTATACTGCGAGTTCTCCTTGTAGTTGCAGTAGATGCTGTAGTAGATGTTGTTCCTTGAGTCCCCGTTGTTGAACTGGATGCTTTCTGTGTAAAACCCTCGCTTCTTAAACAGCTAAACTTGCACCGGTTTACACGGATTAAGTCCAACGAAAAATGTTAAAAACTCGCGTATATGTTATCAAGAGGTTTTCCCACGAAGAACACTGTTTTATCGCGTGAATAAAATACAGTTTTACGCGTGAATAAAGCATAGTTTTCTGCATATAAAATATATATTTTCCCCGTGAATAAAACATGAAAAATAAATCCGTTTTTCATGTGAATAAAAATGGTTTTCGCATGATTAAAACATCACTTTTTCATGTGAAGTAAACCAATGTTTTTGCGTGAATAAAATTAATTTTTTCCCGCGGATAAAACCTGAAAAAGACCCATATTTTGCGCGAATAACGGTGAATAAAAGTCTCTTTTTTAGCAAAACAAAACCGTTTTTTGCGTGAATGAAAAAATTTTTTTCTTGCGGATAAATGAAAAAGGTTTTCACGTGAAGAAAACCAATGTTTCTGCATGAATAAAATATTCTTTTTTCCCGCAAATAAAACATGAAAAATAAACCCATTTTTTGCGCGAATAACAGTGAATGAAAGTCTCTTTTTCACACTAATAAAACCAATTTTTTCCGCGTGAATGAAACAAATTTGTTACGCGAGTAAAATATGGTAAATAAAAAAATTTTTCCCGCAAATAAAACATAATGTTTTCACGCGAAGAAAACCAGTGTTTCCGCGTGAATAAAATATTTTTTTCCCACAAATAAAACACAAAAAAAAACATTTTTCGCGCAAATAACAGTGAAGAAAAGTCTCTTTTTTACGTGAATAAAACAGTTTTATCCAAGTGAATGAAACAAATTTCTTACGCAATTAAAAAACGGTGAATAAAAAAAACTTTTCCCGCGTATTAAAGTTCATGTTTTCACGCCAATGAAACCAATTTTTTCACGCAAATAAAGCAAAATAAAAATCTTTTTATCACACGAATAAGTCATTGTTTTTTCACGCAAATACCAAGTTTTTTTGCGTGAATAAAACACAGTTTTGCGCGTGAATAAAACAACATCATTTTCTGTCCGAAAAACTAATTTTTAACGTAAAATAATTCCATTCTTCGCGTGAATAATTTATATGTATTATAGAAGGTTTTCGCGTGAATAACACTATTATAAAAGGGTTTTCGCGGGAGCATTCTCATTGGATGTAAGCTTAATGAGTAGGTGTAGCTTCTAGTATTTAAGAACTGCTCTCCCAGCATAAAAATTATTCTCTTCAGCAATAGCTTCTGAAGAACCAACTAGTACAGTACTCATTATACGGCTAACAGCAGACTTCTCATAAGGTAAGAATTAATAAAAAACACTATTTAGTAGTAGTTAAAAAATAAAAGTTTATAATTATTTTACCTAACTGTTTATTATCCTATACTAATACATAGCTTTTTATTTTAGTTCATTATGACATAAAAAACAGTCCGTGTTAAAGACTTCCTCCCAGAAATTTATCACAAGTACATCAAAGAAAATGTGATTGTGCAAGACAAGGCGATCTACCGGTTTACATTGCAAGCCATTATATTTCGCATAACGCAACATATGCTGAGTCTAGGAGCTTTATATGGAGAACTCTCTCCGATTCAATACAGACCTTACACAAGTCAAGTAGACGATCTTATGGAGATATTTTGCATTATGACAGAGAACAATTTTCAAGCCGTTTTAAAAATGCTAAAAAATGTAAAAATTATTGATTATTTTAAAAAAAAATTAAAATAAATGCATGGTATAAAACACTATTTCAAACATTATGTAAATTGAAATGGACCGAAAAAACTTTACATAAAATCCAACCTGATATTTCCAGATACATCCAAATAGATGAATGTCTAGGATCTTCTGTACTTTCTTTTGAAGTGTTGTTAATAGCGTTTCAAGAATATATGCAGTGCTTATTATATAATAAAGTTATACAATCATACAAAGCTTCATTTTTATACAATAATAGCATCTGGGATAACCTCCAGCGCATACCAACACCATACAATGTATTAATCAACATTCAACACCATAGTAATTACATCCATTCAAAAAACTGGTGCACACAAAAAGGAACCTCATCGGGTTCACGGAAACAGGGGCATCATTTAAATATAGAGAACCAGGATAACCTTATAATCCACACAATTACAGGTGCTCATGGTAATTGGTATTAACAAAAAGGCACGGCACCAGGAGAACCTTATCACTAAAGTCATACAATAAATGCTTATGTACAGTGAACATCTCCGGTCGCACCCCCAATCAAATCCCCTGGTAACTGGTGCTAACAAAAAGGCACTTGGGACCAGAAGAACCTTAGATCTGATCCTATATTACTACTTTTATTTAATTTTCTTTGAAATTCAAGTATTTTATTATTTTCTATTCTTCCACTGCAAACTTGTCAATTAAAGGTACTTCCATTCTAGATGCAATAAGCGGTTGATCTACTCTCTCCAAAAATGTTGAGAGGCTGATTGAGTGACTCTACAATTGGCAGGAGGTTAGTACATTCAATACAACAGTGGGGATAGGCAGGTACATTCAATACAACAGTGAGGATAGGTAGGTCTATTCAATACAACAGTGAGGATAGGTAGGTCTATTCAATACAACAGTGAGGATAGGTAGGTCCATTCAATACAACAGTGGGGATAGGTAGGTCTATTCAATACAACAGTGAGGATAGGTAGGTCTATTCAATACAACAGTGAGGATAGGTAGGTCCATTCAATACAACAGTGAGGATAGGTAGGTCCATTCAATACAACAGTGAGGATAGGTAGGTCCATTCAATACAACAGTGAGGATAGGTAGGTCTATTCAATACAACAGTGGGGATAGGCAGGTACATTCAATACAACAGTGAGGATAGGTAGGTCTATTCAATACAACAGTGAGGATAGGTAGGTCTATTCAATACAACAGTGAGGATAGGTAGGTCCATTCAATACAACAGTGGGGATAGGTAGGTCTATTCAATACAACAGTGAGGATAGGTAGGTCTATTCAATACAACAGTGAGGATAGGTAGGTCCATTCAATACAACAGTGAGGATAGGTAGGTCCATTCAATACAACAGTGAGGATAGGTAGGTCCATTCAATACAACAGTGAGGATAGGTAGGTCCATTCAATACAACAGTGAGGATAGGTAGATCCATTCAATACAACAGTGAGGATAGGTAGGTCCATTCAATACAACAGTGAGGATAGGTAGGTCCATTCAATACAACAGTGGGGATAGGTAGGTCTATTCAATACAACAGTGAGGATAGGTAGGTCCATTCAATACAACAGTGAGGATAGGTAGGTCTATTCAATACAACAGTGGGGATAGGTAGGTCTATTCAATACAACAGTGGGGATAGGTTCTCAAATGCCAGATAAAACTTGTATTGCTTGGCACCCATAAACTTTTTTCCGATACGCTTACCGCATGCCCCAAACACATCTACTGGAATGAATTCTTTCAACTGTTCAACATACTTTTCTCTCCTGCTACTTGTGATACAGTTGCTAACAACCTAAGCCACCAGCTTACTTCTCTCTTGTATATTCACATATCTTACTTTGGTTTGTGGGTGTTTGATCCATCGTGAATATCCACCGTATGGAATATAAATGTCTGCCGTTGTTTGAAATGTCATTGTTAAATTGAACATGTTGTTTAGAAGTTTCATTTGTTCTGGGTAATAGAAAGCTGGAGGCTCTCTGACTATAAGAATTCACTTCTGGTCAACGCTATTTCTAACGGGTAACTTACTGATAACAAAGTCTTTTCTGTCCAGGTTGTTATAGAGATTGAATATAACAGCATCACTCCTGTTGTAGTCGGTGTTATTTGTACTCCATACACATTTGTACTCGCAAACAGTTTTCGCATGCATGTATGATGCAAACCATAATAAGCTTGCTCCATAAAACTTTGTATATAGGTGAATGAGCTTGACTTCCTTTTTCTGTTTTTCCTCCGCTTCTGGCCTTATTGTCGTAAGATTCTCGGTGCTGATTTGACGGATAGACATTACTTTCGCATCTCGGGTTTGGAAGATTTTCTGTGTTGTTGTCATCCACGATGCAACAAAAAATATAATTACCAGCAATCCAAGGCAGGGCAAACGTCGTGAAGTGACCATGATGTAATCCTTCCAACAGTCAACTAATGAAACAAACAACAACATCAGCTATGCATCAATTGATCAATAAAGCGCACAATTAAGCCTACACAAAAGGCCTTTTTGCATACGGAGAAGTTTTTTGTGAGCAAAGTTATTTCACAAATAATGAAAAGCTGTAAATAAATTAAAACCGAGCAGTTTCATGTATCAGAATTTATTTTAATTGAAATATTACATAAGATTTTTTTCATCAAAATGATGTAGCATTAATTGTCCATCAGTAAATTCGTTTATAATCGCGGGATAAATAAAGATTTGCTGCTGTTGGTATACGTGAATAATCTTTCAAAAAAGAGTGCTAAGGCTGGTCCACATACAAGTAGAGAATATTCAGCATAAACATGTATTTTTTTGTCTGAACAGCTGCATAATCACTTTACATAGCTGCGCAAATTCTTAAAAATCGATATTATTTATTAATACCACTGATGAGTAAATAAATCTTTTCAGTTGGATAAATACTGAAACAGCTATCATTCACTAATAACCATAGATAAAAAGGTGATAAAATGATAGTCAGTATTTGATGATATTAACCTTGTTACTGTAAGAAGTTATGTAATAGTAATAATAATTAAGGTAAACAGTATTATATTGTTGTCTCCATTATTATGACAGTTGCTAGTTTTAATTTTTAGATGAGGTAAGATATAGACAGAACCTCAAAAATTTAAATATCATTCTATTTTATTTTAAAGTTTCAGAGAGTTTTGAAGAGCTGCAAAAACCCTACCTAACCAAAACAATTATTGTAATCGAAGTTATGATCAATTATTTATTAGCCGGTTGTACTGGATTGTAGAGTGCACATTTCTCTCAAGATTGTATGAAACTGCATTGTTTTTATACACGATTTACTGCGGTTAGTGACGAACTTCTGACTTTTATACTCACATATTTTTGTAATCCATGGCTTCCTGGACATTTCCTATAAACAATTCACCAGCTCACTTTGATAGTTTTATGTTTCATTGTTTAGCTAGTTCAAAGGCTTTCAATAAGAGTATTCGCGACCTGTTCGTAGAACAAAATACCAAAAATAATAGGTGTTCGTAGTTCAATATGTCGCGTAAGCAATGGAACATTAGTATAGAACAGCAGAATATTCAATGAAATGTTTTAGTTTACCGAACAAATAATAAAGAAGATAACTCCAATTTTTTAAAATAATTACGAAAATAATAAAATTTGAACTGCTAAAAACTGGAATAGTTTGTAAAACTACCCTTCAATTTAGTAAATTTTGAACAGTTGCAATGAATTTGAATTACTATTAAGATGAAAACAATCAACTCGCTCGTTATAATTTATTTAGTGTTCAGTTTCATTCCCGACTTACAAACAATACAAATAAATACTCGTTGATTATTTTTTTCATTCAGTGAGCTACTTTTTGTTGACCCACGAGTTCTGAACAAAATGATTGTTTATTGATTAAATTTATTGCCAGTCTGATTATTTTTACTGCAATGTGTTCGGCGAACAGAGGTCGCAAATACTCTTAATACCATCGAAGTGTTAAACATTTTTTTGTGAAAAAATTTGCTATTCCACTTGGCTTCATTGTTCCCACTTGTTGTACAGCTATTCCACTTGTCTTCTTTGTTCCCACTTGTTGTACAGCTATTCCACTTGTCTTCATTGTTCCCACTTGTTGTACAGCTATTCCACTTGTCTTCATTGTTCCCACTTGTTGTACAGCTATTCCACTTGTCTTCATTGTTCCCACTTGTTGTATAGCTATTCCACTTGGCTTTATTGTTCCCACTTGTTGTACAGCTATTCCACTTGGCTTCATTGTTTGTACTTGTTGTACAGCTATTCCACTTGGGTTCATTGTTTGTACTTGTTGTACAGCTATTCCACTTGGCTTCATTGTTCACACTTGAAAACGATGTACTAACAAATAAAAACACACGTGAAACACTATTAGTGGTTTTCTGATACATCACAAAAGCACATGGCGAGGCAATAAGACGCAATGTACAGCGTACTGTTGCTGTATTGTACTGGTCTCAATGCAATTGTTTGTGTCAAGCCCAAATGAACTATTGGATCCTTAGTCTAGTTCTCATTTAGTCAAAACACAGAAAGGCTTCTGTGGTAGTGTGTAAAATGTAACAACATTATGCTTGGCTAATTGGGTTTCTTTGACATTAGTGACTGTTTAAAGAATTCGAATAAAGGCAACGCCAGTATATTACTAAAATCAACAAAACACAAAATCTGTTGTTTTTTCTAATCCAAACACACGCTTAAAGGTTTTGCTACATGCTACTAGTAAAAACTGAGTTTTCCCAATTGTAAATGTTTGTTATTTAAAATAAATGTAATCTCTCGGTATAATGCACTGAATCTTTTCTTAACAGCTTCAGAATTCAACACATTAATACTTCTCACAACCATTTACATGAATATACTACAAGCACTGCATAACTGTGGTTACTTTTATAAGCCTGTATGTAGTATATGAGCTGTTTGTTTTTTTGTTTCTTTTTACAACAATGCAACTTCTTACATCATCAAATCAAGAAAAAGTTACAACGGAAAAGAAAATGATGACAATAAAGCCATATCAGCAGCAGAGAAAATTCATTCATGAACCTTAACGACTGTAATTCTTCATTTACTCCTAATTCTATCTCTCATGAGTTACCAATGGATACCCACTCTTAAAGAGATTATGACGGGCTTTGCAAGACTACTTTGTGTGTAGAGTTGTTTCTCATCAAGCGTTGTAATACTATTGAGAAAACTCACTTGCAGCAACAAAATTGCAATAGCTATGTAGAGGTCTATGGAGGTCTATGACAGAACGGACCGTCCGCATTATGATATCATCTTTTATATTCCAACATGTAGTTCGTACCATTTTTGTTACTTTCTCAGCTTGAAGCTACTTTTTAAAAATTTTATTTATTATTATTAATTTTTTTTTCATTTTTTTCTTGGAAAGACAGGCGGTGTTTCAGATTGAATTATTATCGTTGTTGTAAAAAAATAGCATTGAAAATAAACCTTCAGGAAGGTTTTTTTTCTTCGAAGTATTATTATAACACTATAATAATGTTATTGTTGGATTCATTTTTCGCTTGAAAGTTATTATTTTAATGAAGAAAATATCATTAATTCTTTTGATTTTGATCACAAACACTATCACTTGAACGCCGTGTATACATAATAGCAAGATTACCAAAGACAAAGCAAATTGCTGACTTGAGAAAAACAGCTCAAAAAAAAATAAAATTTGCTGCAATATCATTTCTTTTTGCAATCGAAACAGTCTCTGCACAATACCTATATTTAAGAGGCCCTACTTCTATGCAAACAAGCCAAAATTTTGAAAACTCGATTTATAGCTCTTTATAACTTGTTGCGTCTTTGGGAAGAAATTGCGTCTTGGCGAGTGCCGACTGTGTCTATAGGAATTATGTGAAGGGGCAACTCCAGATAATTTTTCTGAACACAGTTCAACCTCAAAAAAGTTTGAATTAAATCAAATCCTCTTCAAACTAGGTGTCCTAGGCCCTTTAACAAAAATGATTAGGTACATGTATAATTTAATAAGTTGAGCAACTCTTCATCAAGTATTTCAAGCAGTCCATTTATTTTTAGATTTAGATTTAGACAAGAAATTAGGAAATTTTTGCATTAGTATTTGATTTTGAACCATTAGGTTTCGCTTATCAAACAAGAATTCCTCAAGCATTTTCTTTTTGTTTTTTATTGTCAAAAATCAGTTAATTAATTGTTATGTTTACATCAAATGCCAACACTGTTAAATTGCCAACACCGTTAAATGCATCACACTTTGACTCTTTCACCATAGAGTTGCAGTCAAAAAAGGGAAAAACAAAACAAAGTCCTTTCTGAGAAAATCTGTTGTAAAGCTTTTTGGTTTCTTGGAAGTTATGAAGGATCACATAGAAGTGCTGAAAATAGATGAATAACTTAACTAGCAGTCTTTTTTTGAACTGAATTTTCAAGATTGCAATAAAAAATGACTGAAATCAGGCTCGTTAGTTAATGCAATTTAAGCTCAAGAATGTTGTTACAAGAGCATTCAAAACTCTTTGTACGATGATGGGAAAAGTATTTTATTGTTAACCTTTTTTTACATAACTGTCTCACCGGTTTTGGGCCGTATTTATTTACAAAAGATAGCAGCTTGGCACACAAGCGTCTGAAAAGACAACTCCTAATCTATAGAACAGGTTAAAAAAATATGATGGAAGTGAACTGATTTCACAGCTCTCAACCATTTAACCAGGTTTTTATAATTAAATGGTGTTCAATTGCATTTTTGATTGACAAAACTATGTATTAAATAACTGCTGGAGTTTTACTGAATCAGCTAACTTTTCTACATCCTCCATAAGTATATAAGATTATGCTTGGCAAGCACACTTTAAAAATAATCAAGTTCAACTGTAACAAAAGTCCGCATTTTAAGAGCTCTAAGCTTTGTCTTAAGATCCTATGTAACCAGAAATTAAGTGGATAACTTACTAGCAGTTTAGTTAAACATCGAATGTGAGTAATAGGTGTGGTGTTACCAGCTACTTATTGTACGGAAAATAGAAGCAAAATATTTCTACTGCTGACAGCTAAAAAACCCTATAAATTACTAGCAATTATTGCTTTTGTGATAACCTTCAGCAAACATGTCTACCAAACGTGTCTACCAAACATGTCTACCAAGCATGTCTACCAAACATGTCTACCAATCATGTCTACCAAACATGTCTACCAAACATGTCTACCAAACATACATAACAAACATGTCTACCAAACATACCTAACAAACATGTCTACCAAACATGTCTACCAACCATGTCTACCAAACATGTCTACCAAACATATCTACCAAACATATCTACCAAACATATCTACTAAACATGTCTACCAAACATGTCTACCAAACATCCCTAACAAACATATCTACCAAACAAGTCTACCAAATATGTCTACCAAACTTGTCTAACAAACATGTCTACCAAACATGTCTACCGAACATGTCTACCAAACATATCTACCAAACATATCTACTAAACATGTCTACCAAACATGTCTACCAGACGCGTCTACCAAACATGTCTACCAAACATGTCTACCAGACGCGTCTACCAAACATGTCTACCGAACATGTCTACCAAACATGTCTACCAAACATATCTACCAAACATATCTACCAAACATGTCTACTAAACATGTCTACCAGACGTGTCTACCAAGCATATCTACCAAACATGTCTACCAAACATGTCTACCAAACATGTCTACCAAACATATCTACCAAACATGTCTACCAAACATGTCTACCAAACATGTCTACCAAACATGTATACCAAATATGTCTACCAAACATGTCTACCAAATATATCTACCAAATTTGTCTAACAAACATGTCTACCAAACATGCCTACCAAACATATCTACCAAACATGTCTACCAAACATGTCTACCAAACGTGTCTACCAACAAACATGTCTACTAGACATGTCTACCAAACATATCTATCAAATTTGTCTAACAAACATGTCTACCAGACATCTCTACCAAATATATCTACCAAACCTGTCTACCAGACATGTCTACCAAACATGTCTACCAGACAGATCTACCAAACATGTCTACCAAACGCGTCTACCAACAAACATGTCTACCAGACATGTCTACCAAAGATATCTACCAAACCTGTCTACCAAACATGTCTACCAAACATGTCTAGCAAACATGTCTACCAAAAATGTCTACCAAACATGTCTACCAAATATATCTACCAACCATGTCTACCAAACATGTCTACCAAACATGTCTACCAGACATGTCTACCAAACTTGTCTACCAAATATGTCTACCAAACATGTCTACCAAACATGTCTACCAAACATGTCTACCAAACATGTCTACCAAACATGTCTACCAAACGTGTCTACCAAACATGTCTACCAAAGTGCACATTACCAATTAATGGATAGTTTTATATAGCAAATATTTTTATGGAATAGTTAATGTAATGATAATGTTGTATTCTGTTCGTAATAAGAACATAAAGCTTGATAGTCGATTCTCGCCGAATGTTGGGAAGTTCAAGTTGTTCCCAGTTAAATGAACAAGAGTGTGGTGATGTTGTTACAAGCCAGAAAGCTGTAGTAAGAAACCCAGTTTGCAATACTTGTTTTGCAATTATTGTATTATCTTTATGTGATGGACAGCATTTTGCAGGTTATTTGACATTGGCTGATTGATTGCTTTATGGAATCTGATTTTGATTACATGAATCAAAGCTTTCTTGCGTGAGATAAACTCAAGAGTGACAAAAAACATCAGCGTATTCTATTTTACAAGATATTTCAATAATATGTCAACCAACTGTTGGATGAGACCAAAACAAAAAAATGATCGGTTTAGGAAAAGTAACATAACATAAACTCATAGTGGAAACCTGTAAAAGCATGTTTGATGCGACCAACCTATTGAAGGACGGATTGTGTGCCTTAATCCGATGGAAGACAACTTGAAACATACGATACATAAAAGTCTCAGACAGAAAGACTAAGACAAAAGATTCTCTGATGTAGTTTGCTGTTTGTGGCTATAGCTTAGCATTCTTTATTTTGAACAATGAATAAAATGGCTTACAGATTTATGCGGCGAGTCTTGAAATTTAACAAGGACACATGAAAAAGTCATTCCGCGATCAGCTACTGAACTATTTCAAGGGAACACTGAAAACTATTATTACACGAAGCAACTAACTGGCTTTGCTACAAGTCTAGAATTGAGATTATCTCGTTTCAAACAATCGATATCACACTCAATAACTATAAAAGACTTTCTACCAATCATTGCGCTCTCTTATTTTATATTATGTAAGTTTGGTGTTGTAAAACTTGATCAAACATCTTAGTTATAGACTGTAAGCTCTGGTGGAAAGACGCAGAGTGAGCATCAGATAATGGAATCAGCAAACTTTACTACATTGAGAGATTGCCAAAACAACACTGCTAGCTGTGACAACCATCTGTCGTCTGCTGCTTCTTCTCTTAATGCTCTTTCCGCTGTTATTAATATTCTGCATATCATTGGACTCAAGATTACTGCAAAGGCAGAAAAAGGCAGTTATTACTATGTCCTTATAAACTTGACTTTTGTTGACATTTTTGCAAGTATATTAGCTGTTGTGTGCTTACTCTGTTCAACTTATGAGTATCTAAAGACAGCACCGGTGGAAGCAAGTGGAATAATATTGGTAGCTACAGAGTGTGCGATTCAATGCAGATACTACCAGCTGATGTTAGCTAGTGTAGATCGATATTATGCAGTTTGTAGACCTTTTGACTATAAAACTTCCAAAGTTCTAAAGAACATCGGTAAACTTTCAGTCTTGGGTTGGCTGGTCAACACCCTGTTATCAATCATTGGAGTCAGTATTTCGCCGAAAAGACTTTGTGTCAGCGCCGTCTATGGAGTTTCCACCGAGGATAGTCTCTCAGAAATCAAGGGTTTAAGTTACCTGTTACTTATTGGAATGGGGTTACCATCGATTGCAACAGGTATTTTGTTTGGGAAAATCATTCATAGATTGAGAGCAAACCAACTACGACGTACAGCATTGGTTACAAATAAAGAAGTCAAATCTGCTACAAGATATATCATAAGTACATGCATTATATTATATGCAACTGTGCTACCAATTATTGTTTTTGTGATAGTGGTAATGGCATCAGAAGACCTGTCTAACAAAAGTCGCATTATCTATCAATGGGTAGGAGTATATAGTCAAGGATTTTATGGAATAGCTAATGTTGTGGTGTATGTTATAATCTATCCATCCTATCTACGTAAAATTCGACAGTCAACTTCCTTCAAGAGTGGAAAAGTTCACGTCATTCCCAGTTAAACACAGACTAGTGTCTAGTGTCACTGTTATCAGCAAGGAAGCTGTTGTACGAAACATAATTTACAATATTTAATTTGTGTTTGTATAATTTTTGTGTGATAAGTAGTGTTTTGCAGGTAATTTGTCATGAGCTAAGTGATTATAGTCTTTGGATCTGATCTATCTGAGCATTATGTTCTTGACTACCGAAATCATTGTTTGTCGCGTTAAATAAACTTCTGAGTTACCAGATATTCTGTAAATATGACAACAAAATGTTGGATGAGAACCAGACAGAAGTAATCATTAATTCATTATGCAAAACGAGCAGAAACGCGAAAGTTTAGCACTGTAAACATACATTTGTTGTGATCAACCAGTTCAGTGAATGCATGCTTTAGTTGGTTGAAACACAAGTTGAAGGATACACTACATAAAAGTCTCAGACGGAAGGAATAAAATAAAATATTCTATAAAGTAGTTTGTGGTTTGTGGCAATATGTTGATGCAAAAACTTGATTAATCCTTAACACCACTCTCCTTGAGATTTACCACTAGGCGAGAACAAATCACTCTAGGTTTGACAACTGAATTATTCTCAGAAGATCTTGAAATATCAAAAACAATTATTACATGCTTCCTCTTATTCCAAGAAACCAAAATACAGAAAATCTAGTATTGAAACTGTCACCAACTTAACAGGCCATGAGCTAGAGATAAAAAGTTTACTATTATTTAAAGTTTGATGTTATCGGGGTAGCAGCATTCAATTTTGCAGTTTTGTGTTAATTATAACATAGACTTTTGTAGATAAAAACTACAGTTCACATAGCCAGAACTGCAGTTCATCTAGCCAGAACTACAGTTCACATGTCAGAACTACAGTTCACATAGCCAGAACTGCAGTTCACATGCCAGAACTACAGTTGACATGCCAGAACTACAGTTCACATGCCAGAACTACAGTTGACATGCCAGAACTGCAGTTCACATGCCAGAACTACAGTTGACATGCCAGAACTGCAGTTCACATGCCAGAACTACAGTTGACATGCCAGAACTACAGTTCACATAGCCAGAACTACAGTTCACATAGCCAGACCTATGGTTCACATAGCCAGAACTACAGTTCACATAGCCAGAACTACAGTTCACACAGCCAGAACTGCAGTTCACACAGCCAGAACTGCAGTTCACATGCCAGAACTGCAGTTCACTAAGCCAGAACTACAGTTCACATAGCCAGAACTGCAGTTCACATAGCCAGAACTGCAGTTCACATAGCCAGACCTACAGTTCACATGCCAGAACTGCAGTTCACCTAGCCAGAACCACAGTTCACATAGCCAGAACTGCAGACTAAATGTTAGAGTTTATGAGTTTGTTACAACAATAGTAGTAATATATGAGCAGATCTCCCTACCAAGTGTTTTTTTGTGGATTAGACCTTGGAGGTTATGCAATGGGTTACGACGTTGGATGAATTCGCCGAGTTTATATTGTATTTCATTTGAGGGGTACTTGAGTGGCATTTGAGTGGCATTTAAGTGGCATTTGAGTTTTTGATTATTTTTTTTACTTATTTTGAACTTATATGGCATATAGATTTTGCATGTATGGCATTTGATTTTTTTGATAGTTTTAACATTGTATATAAATGAAAACGTGATAAGATTGTATGGTTATTGGAAGTTAAGATGTCGACAGAGGATGATGTTGAGATGAGACCGATGAATGAAGTTGATACTATTGATGGTACTGAACGTGATATGATAGATGTTTTACCGAGTATGAAGCGTAAAGCGTTGATAATTATGATAATTTTGGTATTTGTCGTAGGGCTTTCCACTTTTGGAGGTGTTACTGAGTTTAGTATGTATGAAGAAGCTATGGAAAAAATACAAAAAGCGAGAAACTCTCCTGTTGGAACCATAAATGAAACTACTGTTGATTGATGAACATCTTTTTATGATGAATGGGAAACCTGAAGATTATGACCCGAGGATGCGATCTCCTTTTACAGCAATGATTGCAGGACCAACAGGATCGGGAAAGACGCAAGCGATTTTTCGAATGATTGAAGCTAGTCAGACTATAGCACACCCTCCACCAACAGAGATTCACTACTGTTATGGAGCCTACCAAAAAGCCTTTGATGATGTATCAGGAGTGATTTTTCATGAAGGCATGATAGATATAACAGTGAGTTTTCCCAGAGATGGTAAAAATCGATGGCTGATAATTGATGATCTCATGGATGAAGTTTCTGGTAAAGCTGATGCTAATGCTTTGTATACAAAACATAGTCATCATTTGAACATAAGTGTGTTTTTTATTGTTCAGAATCTGTTTTTAAAAGGAAATCGTACAATTTCCTTGAATAGTCATTATTTTTTTCTTTTTAAAAACCCTAGAGATGCTTCTTCTATTTCCTATTTGGCTCGACAATGTTTTCCATCAAAAATAAAATATGTACAAGAGGCTTTTGAAGACGCGACAAAGAAACCATACTCTTATTTACGAATAGATACGACTCAACAAACGAATGATCAACATAGACTATTGGGAAATTTTACATCAGTTCTCCCTATGATATTATATGTACCCAAGTAAAAGGATATAAATACAATTACTATTCACTTCACCTCAATCATATTTTGTTATTCAACGACGCAACACGAAAGCATTATAATGTCTAAAGCTTTGGAGAAAAAATTAACAAAAAATGCAGCTGTGTTGTTATCGCTCAACAATACAACCTTTGCTATTCAAAAGTCTGTTATAGCCAAAGCCAAAAAGGAGTTTATTATGACTCTAATGGAATGTGCTAAAGCTATTATAAATGGAACGATACCATTGACATCATCTCAGTATAATGAGTTGCAGCGAAACGTGAAGGATATTAGCGCTTTAGTAAGAAAATCAACGTTAGATGATAAGAAAGCTGTATTGCAAAAAGGAGGATTTTTAGGCGCTCTACTAGGACCTATCATCAGCAATATAGTTCCAGGGTTACTTAAAAGTGTGCTAGGCGGAGGGAGAAGATAAAGATGAAACTCTCAACACGAATGATGCGAAATAGAATGGCGATTTTAGCTCTGGATGATCTGAGTAAGAAAGGGAAAATCGCTATAGTCGAAAAGGCTAACTCAGATTTGTTTCAATCATTGATAGAAAGTGTTAAAAATATTATATTAGGTAATGTTCCTCTTGATTCTGAGCAGTTTATTGAGTTGCAGCGTTACAAGAAGGAGCTACATAAACTTAGTGGTAGAGGGAGAGTTGATGATAAGCGTAAAATTTTGATTCAGAGTGGTAGAGGGAATCTTTTGGATGCTATTATAACACCTATTGTATCTGTTTTATCATCAATAAAAAGATGAATCGACAGCCTTTAACATTCTCCAGACGTAATTTTATACTCACTGAAGATGAATACTATAGATTAACAGAAAGAAAGGATGATAAAACAGTAGTAAAGGAAGAGAAAGCCAGACCTCCATTGTATTATAATCCTATGGAAGCTATAACAGTGAGAAATATGAAGCGAAAGCGAAATGATCTACTGGAAACGGCTTATGATTCTGACTTATCCTCATACGAAAAGTTAGATGAAAATGTTGAAAACCTACGTAGGTATTTGTCTGATGTCAAAAAGATTAAAAATAACCAAAACCAGACACAAAAGGATAGTTGGAATCTCATTAAGAAAAAAAAGACAGAGTCTACTTTTCCTTTGGCCAATAGCACAATTATTGATAATAAACCTAATGTCTTTTCACCAAATGTTGATAAAGACAATGAGTTAGAATCAGTGAAAATGGTTGATGATGATGATGATATTGGGACGGAATTAATAAAAGGAAGGTTGTTTGATACTGAAGACACAACCTTACTAGGAAGTACATTTCTTACTGATGGAGAAGATGAGCACGATAGTGAAAGCGAAAATTTAAAAGATTTTGAAAAAAAAGCAGCTGATTTAACAAAAAAAAAGAGTGATCAAACGATCGCTGTCAAAATGTTGAATAATCTGAGTAAAATTGGTAGATTCGACTCGGAGAAGGACAGACTGAAAATTGGAGAACGTTGGTTGAATCCTAGGACTTCCAAAACTTTACTACGAGACGTTCTAACCGAAGGAGGTAAAATACAATCGGGAAATACCAATTACAGTAGATTTAAAAGCCTGCTAACTGATGAAGGAATCACAACTGTCAGAAAATCCCCGCATCGAACACGTACTCAGAAGAAAAAGTTGGTCGTTCCCGGTACTAATTTATGGACATCGACACGCTAAAAGAGTTGTATTACAATCCTGCATTACATACATCTCTACGAGGAGCTAGAGCTTTACTGAAAGCTCGTAGAAAACGAGAGGGAGAAAAAAGAATCCGTGAATGGTTGAGTGGTGAGGATGCCTACACGTTACATAAAAAAGTTGTAACCAAGTTTAAGCGTCGTCCTACAATTGTAGCTGGAATAGGGGAGCAGCTACAGGTAGATTTGATGGATGTTCGATCTCGAAGAGATGAAAATAATAATACAGCATTTTTACTAACTGCTATTGATTCTTTATCTAGAAAAGGTTGGGCTGTGCCGCTCATCAACAAATCAGGACCGGTAGTAGCAAGAGGATTGAGAAGAATACTAGAAGGGGAAAATTATAAAGCTTTACAATCTGATAAAGGTAAAGAGTTTGACAACGTCAATGTCAAGACTCTGCTAGCGGAAAAAAAGATCAAGCGCTTTACAACCGAAAATGAAACGATAAAGGCATCAATGGTGGAGCGTTTTAACAGAACTTTAAAAGAGAAGATATATAGATATTTGACATATAAAGATGATGATAGATACATTGATGCTTTACCAGAAATGGTTAATGCATACAACAACACAATTCATGGTGCTATAGGTATGAGACCAAATGATGTGAATTTTCAAAATCAAGAACTCGTATGGAATCGTGTGTATGAAGGAGGTGAACATAGTTTAACTCAAGAAGCAAAACTAAAGGTTGGGGATTATGTGAGAATAAGTAAGGCAAGAGGAGCGTTTGAAAGAGGATACACTCCGAATTGGACGATTGAGATTTTTATAATCACTGATGTACTTATTGATGAAAAACCTGTTGTATATAGGGTAAAAGATTTAGCTGAGGAGATGATTGATGGCACCTTTTACGAAAAAGAGTTGCAAAAAGTAAAAAAACCCACGATTTTCAGAATTGAAAAGATATTGGGAAGAAGAATGAAAAGAGGTAAAAGACAGATTCTGGTTAAGTGGTTAGGATACGGAGAAAAGTTCAACGAGTGGGTAGATGAATAGTTTATAAGGAAAGAACGCTTGATATAATCATCATACGTTGGGAAAATGTCGATGCTGATAACTTTACCCTCAAACTCTAGTGGTGAAGAGTTTCCTGATAATAACAATTCCGAATTTACAGTGAGACTGTATAAATATTTGGTTATCAATGGTGGTAAATGGGAGGTAGCTCTGCTAGATATGACTTATTCTAATAATTGGAAAAATGTTACCGAAGGGAAAATATATCTAGAAAAGACTAATGTCTCCGGTAAAAGCGAAAAGTCCTTCATCCTAATCGGTAATGGAAGATATGATAGTATAGAGGAGTTGGAGGAGATTATACGAAAGAGAATGAATGAAATGGATTTAGACAAGAAATTCGCCATCTCCTACAACAAGATCACCAACACTGCTTTACTAACTAACAGTGATCCTGATACTGCCATAAGCTTTTCCAAAGATATAGCATATATTTTTGGATTTGAATCACAAACTACATACCCTCGTGGTAGATACAATAATATCACACCTCCTGATATAAATTCCGGTTTAACATCTCTGTATGTTTATTCCAACATTGTTGATAATAGAATGGTAGGAGATACGAATGTACCTTTATTGAGAGTAGTTCCAGTTCAAGGAAAGAAGAATAGTGTTGTGTATCAAGAATTTAAAAATCCTCACTATGTTGACGCTTCATCACTAAATAGTGATATGATTAAAGTACTTATAACGAGTGACGACGGTCAACGAATACCATTTGATGGTGGAAAGGTTGTGTTGACGGTTCACTATAGAGAGAAAGAATTATAATGAGTTTGGTACGATACACCCCTGAGGATTCAAAAGATTTTTTTGATGAGTACTACAAGATGCAAGCTGGAAATGGAATTGGAGTGTATAGCGGACGACGAGTGATGCCTAATATGAGAGGAAATGGACTTGGTAGTATTTTTTCAAGTTTACTTAAATCTGCAGCACCAATGCTGAAAAGAGGAGCAATTAGTTTGGGGAAAAGAGCATTGTCTGTAGGTGGAAATGTAGCGCGTGATGTCATCGATGGTCAAAGTTTTGCAGCGTCAGCAAAGAAGAGGGGATTGGCAGAGTTGAATGATCTGGGGGGAGATGTGCTCAATGCAGTCCGTCCAGATAGAATGAAAAGGAGAAAAACAAGAGGTGGAAAGAAGAGGAGAGGTGTTGGTAATCGTGGTATATTTTAATAGCAGTAGAATCCGGTATAAAGACAGCTGAGCTTGATATCTATATTCATTAAGCGGTAACGCTTCAAGCATTCATCACTCGCAAAAGATGGCTAGCCTAAATGGAACAACAGGTAATAAGTTGGAAGGTTCTTCCTACAACATAAATCCAACGTTGGATGTATTTGCTACGGAACCAACAAACATATCGGTAGAAAGATCGGAATATGTTGTCATCAGACCTGATAGGTTAGATCCTTATGGTAGTATTGAGTTAACCTTGTCAGGGAGCACTGAACATTACACAGATCTTTACAACTCGTTTCTGCAAGTTGAAGCCACGGTTGTTCAAGATGATGGAACCAATATTTCAGGTAATGATGATGATGCAGTTGTGTGGATGGGGGATTCAATGCATGCATTATTCAGTGAGTTGAAAATGTCGATAGAAGGAACCACCGTTGAATACGCTAACAACTACGGTTTACGCTCCTACTTTTCACAACTACTCGAAAACAGTGCAGAAAGAAAGAAATATCAAGGTAAGATGGAAGGATGGTTGTATGATGATTCAACTAGCAAAGACGCTACTGATCACAAAACCGCTGATAAGAAAAAGAGGAGAGCTCTAATCATAGGTGGAAAGACAATAGAATTAACTGGAAAACCTCATCTCGCATTATTTCAGCAGAAAAAACTAATAATACCAGGTCCTACTATGCAGCTGGAGTTTGAGCGTGCCTCTGGCAAACTAGCTTTGTTTGCTGCGAATGAGACGCCTGCAGGAGGGGCAAAGATTAGAATTGATAAATTTGAACTTCATCTTTGTAAAGTTAAGGTGAATCCTACAATACAAAACTCCCAACTCAGCTTGGCATTGGAAGGTCACAACTACATTTATCCTGTTGATCGAAAACGGATAAAACTATATGGAATTCGTGCTGGTGTTGCGCAGATCGACATCACTTTGGAAGAAAACAAACAAAAACCTAAACAAATTTATTTAGGTTTAGTTAATCACAACGCAATGAACGGACGTTTCGCCTTGAATCCATATAGAATGCAGCATGCTAGTGTTGATAGTATTGTATTGAGAGTTGGTGATTGTCCAATTGGAAGGAGATTTGAACCAAATTATGCTAGAGGAGTTTTTGGAAGAGAATATCATCAGTTTCTACACGCTACCGGAACTTTGCTTGAAGGTGATAGTCTCGGTATTACGAAAGAACAATACCTTGATGGTACTACACTTTATGGATTTGATTTGACTGGTGATTTTCTTAAAGAAGGTTTTCACTCTATGAAAAATGTCACAACAAGTGTGGAAATTCGTTTTAGCGCTAACACGACGGATGGATTATCCCTGGTAGCATACTTTGTAAAAGACGGTGTGTTGGAGATGGATAGCATTCTTCAATTAACTATCGGAGGTGACGCAGTGCTTTAAACAGAAAGTTACAGATGAATACCATACAAATTCGTTCGATCTTATCTTCAGACGTTTTATGTCAAAGCGTAGGGTTTCATGTTGGAGCTAGAGAACAGTTTTGGAAGCAAATTTGCAATTTTCCAACAGGATGTTTCGTATTCAACACCCATTATTCTCATCAACCCGGAGAGCATTGGTTGGCTGTGTACGCTAATGATTCAGAGGTGGATTTTTTTGACTCGTTTGGACGTTCTGTTTCCTTTTATCCGGATGTAAATGAAATACTAAGTATTCATGGAGGATATGAAACAATACGAAGTAATGAAACACAACTACAAAATTTTTTGTCAACTGTATGTGGCGACTATTGTGTATACTTTTGTTTACTGAGAAGTAGAGGATGGAGTATGGATGAAATTGTTAGAAGTTTACGAGACATAGGAGATAGTGAGATGAGAGATCACTCAATACGGAGATTTATCATACAGACCTATCCTAACTTCGAGTTCATAGAAGATAATGCAGTAGAAGGAATAGATGGTGTACATATACAAGGAACTAATTTACTAAGTAAATTGTTAAAATAAATTATTATAATTGATTTTTATTTGATATAACAAATATAATGAATAAAATACAACTTATCTCATTATTTGTGCTAAACACTACAGAACCTATAAAAACTATTATTTTGTAATGTTTCAAGCAAGAAGTAAATAAGATCTTCTCATTTTCTTCCTCAGGAACGCTCTTTAGTTATATCTAAAAGACATAGTAACTAATGACTCTATCATACATAGTTATATGAATTAATTTTACAAAAATACTTCAGATCTTTCTTTAAATAGATATGAAACTTACCATCATAGAAGACGAGTCACATCCTTTGTGTTATCGATTAAGACTCTGATATGCTGTTCTGGACAATTCTCTTTTTCATTTTCATCAAAGTAGGAGAGACAGGTGTGCTGCAGCGAAGTATCAAACAGTTCTGAGACTTGAATGAAAGCTTGAAGAGCTGAGAGTAGAATGATGTCGTAGGAAATCATGTTGTTCGTATTTTGTTTCAGTCCTCTGAATACGATTACACCACTTTTTTCCGCCACCACAGATGAAGCTATTTGAGCAGGGATGCTAAGATCTCCAATCAATAGCTCTCCTTTCACCATACATCTGTAATTAGCCACTATAACATCAGCAGTCTTGTTCCAACGAGTATCACATTTTCTTAGCATTCCAGGATTCTCATAAGCTATAACACTTCCTGTCGGAAAATCGTGTAGGTGAGCAACACTGAAATAAGCCTGTATTTGTCTCAAACTCTTGCCATACAATGAGTTGAATGGATCGTTGATCTTTCGATTACATCCATGAGATTCAGCAGTACGAAAAATCGCATCTCCTGTCTTTCCTTCTCCCATATAAATTAAAACAATTGGACGTGTTTGCTTAGCTTTATTAACAAGCAGTCCTATTTCGGTTGAAACATCACTCTTCACCCGAGTTATCTTCTTATTCTTTCGGTAGTTGTAAATCATGGTGCACTTTGATTCATCACGAAATTCAACAGACAACACTTCCATAACTGTTGGTACTGGTAGTTCTCGGATTTCCATGGATTCTTCAAGTTTTTCTAGACTATCTGGAGAGAGAGAGTTTATTAACCCAGCGCTCTTGTAGGTGAGAGTGGTTAGTTCATTACTTCCAGCATCTTGAAAGGGTATTCTGGTGTGACGAAAAAGCGTTTCATCTCCAACATCCGTCAAAACTAGTTTTTTGCACTTCGAGCCAGTTTCATTCTCATCTTTTGTCAAATCAATAAAAGATCGTTTCCTCATCGATGTTCTTTTTGAAGACAGCTTGTTAGTAGGAGATGTGAATGAAGTAAAATCTTGTTGGGATTCTGGTTCATCAACCACCAATTGACTTTCTGCCATATCAAAGATAGGAGAAGGTGATGGGGAAAGGGTTTGCTGGGATCCTGCTTCTTCATTCATCGGTTGACTTCCTTCGTCTTGAGTATTCATTCTAAAAAAACAAAACATTTTGTTTAATTTTTCGTAATTAATTTTAAAAGATCATAAAGGTCATAAACCTAGTAGCGTTAGCTAACAAAAAATAAATATTTTTACTCTTACCTTTATAAAGAAGATGAGCTCCTAGTTGTTGCAATGAAAGATTTAGTAGATGTTGCTTCTCCGCTAGTCGTTGTAGAACTGGATGCTTTCTGTGTGAAAACAGTGGCTCTTAAATAGGTAAAGTTGCACTGATTAAATCCTATGAATCAACATTTTTTCACGCGAATACAACCCAATGCTTTCGCGGGAATAAATATTTTATTTTCACGCGAATACAAACCAATGCTTTCGCGGGAATAAACATTTAATTTTCACGCGAATGGAAACTGTTGCTTTCGCGGGAATGAATACTTTATTTTCACGCGAATACAAACCGTTGCTTTCGCGGGAATAAATATTTTATTTTCACGCGAATACAAACCAATGCTTTCGCGGGAATAAACATTTAATTTTCACACGAATGGAAACTGTTGCTTTCGCGGGAATGAATACTTTATTTTCACGCGAATACAAACCGTTGCTTTCGCGGGAATAAATATTTTATTTTCACGCGAATACAAACCAATGTTTTCGCGGGAATAAATAATTTATTTTCACGCGAATGGAAACCGTTGCTTTCGCGGGAATAAACATTTTATTTTCACGCGAATAGAAACCAATGTTTTCGCGGGAATAAATAATTTATTTTCACGCGAATGGAAACCGTTGCTTTCGCGGGAATAAACATTTTATTTTCACACGAATAGAAACCAATGTTTTCGCGGGAATAAACATTTTATTTTCACGCGAATACAAACCAATGTTTTCGCGGGAATAAATAAATTATTTTCACACCAATGGAAACCGTTGCTTTCGCGGGAACAAACATTTTATTTTCACGCGAGTATAAACCAATGTTTTCGCGGGAATAAATAATTTATTTTCACGCGAATACAAACCAATGTTTTCGCGGGAATAAATAATTTATTTTCACGCGAATACAAACCAATGCTTTCGCGGGAATAAACATTTCATTTTCACGCGAATACAAACCAATGTTTTCGCGGGAATAAATAATTTATTTTCACGCGAATACAAACCAATGCTTTCGCGGGAATAAACATTTTATTTTCACGCGAATACAAACCAATGTTTTCGCGGGAATAAATAATTTTATTTTCACGCGAATGGAAACCATTGCTTTCGCGGGAATAAAAATTTTATTTTCACGCGAATACAAACCAATGCTTTCGCGGGAATATATACTTCATTTTCACGCGAATGGAAACCGTTGCTTTCGCGGGAATGAAATTTTTTATTTTCACGCGAATAAAACAGGGATATTTCACGCGAATAACACTATTCTGATAGAGTTTTCGCGTGAGTGTTTTTAATGGCTATAAGCTAAATGAGTAGGAGTGGCTTATACTATATAAGAACAGCTCTCTCTGCATAGAAATCATTCTCTCCAGCAATAAAACATCGACTACTACAGCTGATTTCATCAACTACTACAACTGATTCATCAACTGCTACAACTGATTTCATCAACTACTACAGCTGATTTCTTGGTGATAAGGTAAGAATTAATAGAAAAATTACTTAATAAAAGTTAAAATGTAATTATTTTACAACACTGTTTAATCATCATATACTAATACTTAACATTTTATTTTAGTTCATTATGAGTTCAAAAAGATACACAATCAAAGACTACCTTCCAAAGATATATCATAGCTATATTAAAGAAAATGTTGAAGTACAGGAAAAGATTGGATATCGCTTGACATTACAAGCTATATTATTATGTATGACACAGCATTTGCTAACTGTAGCTTCTTTACATGGAGAACTTTCACCGATACAATACCGACCATACACTACACATAAATACGTTGACAATTCAGTAGAAATATTTAAGCTTATGACTAAAAACAATTTTCAAACAGTTGTAAAAATGTCAAAAACTGTCAGTATTAATGATTACTTAAAGAAAATTCAAAGAAAAGTGTGGAATAAAGAGCTCACTCAAAAATTGATTTCAATACAATGGACTACTGAATTATTATATCATTTTCAATCAGATATATGTAGATACATACAAACGGATGAAAATCTCTCATCATCCATTTTTTCATTTGAAATGATATTGGAACTATTTCAAGCTTACAATATTTAATATGTTCTCTTTATGTATCCCTACTTATTATACAATAAATGTATATATTCACATATTGTTTCATTTTTAATCAATGTATTTATTCAATGTAGATGTATCTCCTCTCTCCTCTTTTCCTCTCTCCTTTCTCTCAAGATGCCATATGAGTTCGAGTTATCAAAACTTAAATGCCATACATTCAAAATCTAGTTGCCATATGAGTTCAAATCAAGTAAAA
This sequence comes from Cryptosula pallasiana, assembly GCA_945261195.1. Classification (NCBI taxonomy): domain Eukaryota; kingdom Metazoa; phylum Bryozoa; class Gymnolaemata; order Cheilostomatida; family Cryptosulidae; genus Cryptosula; species Cryptosula pallasiana. The sequence goes on along the minus strand of OX183130.1, from coordinate 7,556,590 downwards.
AAATAATCAAAACTCGAATGCCACTTAAATGCCATTCAAATGCCACTCAAGTACCCCTCAAGTAAAATACAATATAAACTCGGCGAATTCATCCAACGCCGTAACCCATTGCCTAAACTCCAAGATCTAATCCACAAAAAAACACTTGGTAGGGAGATCTGCTCATATATTACTACTAACAATATATTGATTGCCCATCTAACCTTCACAACAAGTATTGATGTAAATTGAAGTAAAACTTCTTGAATGAAGTTTTTTGATCATGAGCTAAAACATTTTCTAATCAAAACTCACTTTGAGATTACAGCGCTATCTCAAATAAATTAGCTTGCACTGTCTCAACTTTATGCACAGATACAGAAGGAACTGCCATTTTGGAATATGTATTAAGAGATACATTCTAGAGATAATAAGCTTGCTGCGGCGCAAACACTTCAACCCCTGAGTTTTGCCTTTCAACTATTGGTTTAGAAACTACGTATTATTAGTATTATAGATCGTAAGTTGTTCTCTGCATTGCAATCATCAAATATTACATCAAAAATATTAACACTTATAGTTTTCTTCAACTATTTGAGTGCATAATACCAATCATACAACATACTTCAAGTACTAAATATCAATATCTCATTTATGCTGCTTGATAATAACTCAGCCAACACTGCTTTTTGTTTTTATCATTCTATTTAAAATACTCTGCATACTTCGCCATCTCCTGGTACGAAAAAGTCATTGTGGACAAAATCACAATATTGCAGCTGGGGATAGGTTGAAGTAGTGGATGAGTCTAAGACATCTTTTGCTAAAAAACACAAAATTTTGTTGCTATTTATAACTTACTGAATATCCTGCAGAATGACTATTAGTCAAATAAGTTATCTATATAGTAATGTAATATAAATCACATGATTCAAAAATAAAAGTAGATTATGCAATCTATCTTTCCACCCAGAACCTGTATTTTGTTAAGGATTGGATGATTGCTTTTTGTGTTCTCCTGTTTCTCCGTTATGATGACCTTTGCACCGCCACATTACCTTGGATGATGTGGCGGTTGTTTCTCATTATTTTTTTGGTCCATATCTAGCTCAATTTTAAAAAAACCTTTTTAACGCTCAGAGTCAAGCCGCTGGTTAATATTTTCCCAACACGCAAGTAAATGTTGTACAAATGTTGTCTGGATGTCGGTGAAGGTCCCCTGAACGTTTTGTGCAGCACGTTTACTTCACTACTTTCTGTAGACACCCTTGAACGTTACTTAAACGTTATTCCCCATGTTATGGACAAACATTCATACAATGTTTGTATAGCGATAATTCAAAATGCTGTATTATTCTTGCCTAGATGTCAATCAGCATTCCCTAAACCTTGTGCGCAGAACGTTTATTTGACAACTTTCTGTAGACATCCTCAAACCTTAATAAGACGTTATTCACAATCTTACCCACAAACATCTGAGCAATGTTTGAGGTGATGGTGTATTATAATGTTGCATCAACAATTCCTGGATGTCAAATAATGTCCTCTGGACATTGTATGCATGACGTTTATTTCATGACTTTTTGTAGGCACTTTTCAATGTTCTTGCAATGTCACACCCATTGTCCTCCCAAAACATCACACAAATGTTTTTTTAACGTTTTCATTGGTTGTCATTTCTAAATGTTCACAAAACCAATGTCGTGATAAAAGGTTTACAAAACATTCATTGAAAATGTTACATTAATGTCATTATAAACTGTTTACAAAACGTTTATTTAACATGTTTCACCAATGTCGTTATAAAATGTTTACAAACATTCATTAGACATGTCACAGCGACGTTGTTATAAATTGTTTGCAAAACGTTCATCAAAGAAGGTTACACCAATGTTGTTATAAAACGTGTACAAAACGTTCATTAAACTTGTTACACCAATAATTTTACAAAGTTTTTACAAAACATTAATTCGACATGTTACAGCAAAGTTGTTATAGATTGCTTTCAAAACATTCATTAAAGAGGTTACGCCAATGTCATTATAAAACGTTTGCAAAACGTTCATTAAACATGTTACACCAATATCGTTAAAAACTTTATAGACATTACTCCTGAAACAGATTTCTTTACTTTGGTTTTAAAATGATTAAAAATCATTCATCTAAGCATATTACCCCAGTTTAGTCCTAAAATCTCTGCAATAATAATAGAGCATGCTATTTTTCATACAAACATAAAAATAATACACATGAAGCAACAAAAAAGAAGGTTGAACTCAAAAAGTCATCAGTTAGCATGAATTGGAAGCAGCATCAAGAAAGCAACCAGAGTTTGAACCCGCAATAAACAAAAGTACAAAATGAGTAAAAATAAATACAAAACACTTCATTAATTAACAGTGTACTTTATGAAATCTTATATTGAGCTTTAGGAATGTTGACACTAACAAAACTTTCATCGTTATCGGTTTGCAAATTTAATTTATCATCAACAGGGAAGAAAATTTTGCATCGGATGTTAGCTAATTTTATAGTTAGAGACCAAAATATTTAAACATTTTGTGCGAGTAAATAATACACAAGTTTTAATACACTTGATGACGTTGTGAAATCAAGGCTGAAAGTCATCCCGAGTCCTTTGTTTTGATATAATTGAGAGTTTTCTTCCCATCGGAGAGAATTACAGGGGCAAACAACTTCTAATCTAAAGTCAGCTGATCACTAGCCAGGGTGGCTCTCTATGAGGGGGGAGGGGGTGAGAGAGAATGAGAGCCAGGGACACATTGACACACGGTGGGCGGAGCTTACATTGTAGTTGAGCATTAATCCCATTATAACTTCATCGTATTACTAGCAGAAAACGAATGAGACAGTCTATATCACTAAGTAAGCATGACTGTAGGGGTCACTAAGCATGACTACTGTGGTTGTATTTATTATTAGCTTCATATAGCTGATATCATTCCTTTGTGTTGAATTGAGAGCTATGTTGGATGGTGGCACCTAACTTGGCCACAAGTAAACTAGACCACTTTTCCACAGAGCTTATTATTGATTTGATTTTATTCTTACCCAAAAACTTGTCAAGATAAAGCTAAAACTCCACTGTTCAATGAGGGTTTACTCCCACTGATGATAATGGCTTTCTAGCATTCTTTCATGCAACTTCGATTATAATTTTACGGAATTTATAGAACATGCATATGTATGGATTTATGCATACAAAGCCAAAGAAAAAGATAAAACAATAGATTAGCAAAATGTGTGAAATAACATATTTTAAATCAGAACTTTGCGGTGAATAAAATTTAAACAGGAATTTTGTACACAACAAGTTATCACATGAATCACATAGCGAGTGCAATTGAAAAACAAAAATATACGCACGTAAAAAAATATAAAAAAAAATGTACATACATATATTTGTAATGTACATATATTTGTAATGCAGGAAATATAAATAGCTATAAATGAAAGGAGTAACAGGGAAAACCACTGAACTGAGCAAGTAGCTAACCAGAAATACAAACATTAACACAGCCACCAGTCTGGAAGAAGTGATATTTTTCATCTCTCCCACTCAGTTTTCAGTTACAAATGAATCACCAGGCTCATTTCCTGAATGACTAACGACTGTAATTGTTGTCTTGTAGCAAGGAAGTCGCATCTATAGGTACTTTGCATGGCCAGTACTTCTGAGTAAAGCACCACATAATAAATATGTCTGTTACGATCCAAATATGTTCTGGAACTATTTCACCAGAGAGTTTATTGTTGCATTCTCCTGCAACAACAATAACAGCTGACAGTTGTAAGCATAATAATCAAGTTACACAATGCTAAGCCAAAACTGGAAATTTTAGTTATATTCACAGAAGAAAAAATGTAACAACAAATAACGAGTGGTCTGAGTAGCATCTCTTACCAATCAAACATCAAGCATACAGATTATTGCATAATTGTAATTAAATGCAAAATAATAATAATAATAAAAACGTGTGCTTTCTTGTTTGGCAAGATGATGTTGCTTTGTTGCTTATACTACTCGTCCAAAACAATAAAGCATTGTCATTAGCACACATTCTTCTATAGCATTAATTATTATTTGTGAAAGTAGTAGTATATATATAAAATTATTTATTATTGCAATGTTGTACTCATCAGGATTGTTCAGGCATACTGTCACTAACTCAGTTTGTGGAAAGGTTTAGTTACCCACCCATGGAGTTTATATGTTCAAAGAAGACACACACCACATAGTGTGTGGCACCATGGTGGCACATATGGTGACACCATGATAATTTATTATATATATATTACTATAATAATATTATCTATTTTAATTGCAAAACTATAAAATTTAATTATTAATTATTATTATAATTATTTACAATTCTAACAAATCCTAATAATCATAACAAAAATCATTATTAGTAGTTCGTAGTAGCCAATGACAAAAAAAATTATCAAATATCAACCACAAACAAACAACAATAATAAATTAAATAAAATAATAAATTTTATTGTTGATGATGTTTGTTGGCTGATAGTTTTATTTCTTAATACAATATTATTAGTATTTATTAATAATCATCATATTGCTAGTAGATAGATAGAAGTATAAAAACAATCACAATTTTTTAGCAACATTAATAATTACAATAATAATAGTCACAATAATAATTAATACTATTATATATTAATAATTATTGTTAAATTATTATTCCTTATTTATTACATACATTACTATTATAATAATATCTACCGCTTCTCATTGACTACTTACTGGAAAATCTTAGTTGTAGCATCCAGAGTTGAGATTGGTCAATTCTATCATGTCCAGTTGTAAAAGAAATTGTAAAACAACAAAACCAGCACCAAAAATTGGTTCGTAGAGCTGAGCATGTGGCTAGCACATGGCAATAACTTGAGAAAAATATCAATAGACTTACTCAACAAAACCACATTTAAGTCGGCTTTTCGTTGAAAAAAGGCAGTTTACTCAGACTAGGACGTATTCTGTTACAGAATACGGCATCTCAAAATCAATCTGTCCCCCGGCTCTCTCTCTCACTCTCTCCCCCCAAACCCCGCCCACCATCATAAACCCCGCCTCTTGAGAGCCGCCCCGGCTAGCTGATCACGGTTGATTTCATTTATTAGGAGGTGATTGGAAGTCTAGCAAGCAGGTTGTAAAAAGTTCCGGTTGTTCCAAATTAGAAGATGAACTTTGAATTATTCAAATTAATCGAGTTTTTTGATTTATTCAAAATTCTTCCGATTGATAGAATGTTGAAGGCTTTCACCCCTGTTTTATTTACCTATCAATAACACTTGGTAATGATACAAATGCAGCTCTAAAAAAGTAAGTAATTCTCATTAATTGAAATATTCAATTTGACAAAGATATAAATGCAAATGCATAGGCTCATTGGTAGCCAGGAAATTTTTGTAATATTCAACTCCTGAAAAAACAATTTTGGCATGATATCTCAGCACTCCTTTCTTAAATCTAACTAATTTTCATTCACGCGAAACTTGCAAACTGTAAAACAAATTTTTTGTGAAGCTGAGTGGTTAGCATCACAATTTGTTGCAAATCTAAGTCAATAACAAACTTAAATAAACAATTTGAATACTTCAAAAATTTTGTGCATATGTCTAAGACATCGGCAAGTCTGGAAAATATGAAAAGATTACCTTCGCTAACTCTTTTGGTATGAAAAGCAGGTTAAAAATGTCTTAAGATTTCCGTAAAACTTATGAAATTCTAGCATGCCAGCATTGAACATATTCTTGCTGAAGTTATGAATATTCAAGTCTTAAGCAGTAGATTGATGTATTGAATAACCCTCTAGGCCTACTCAGTGCTGATCTACAAGCCTGCAAAATACCCCTCTTCCAGAAATGCTCCCCAATTTTTATATTGCCTCATATTGATATCATCTTTGGACCGGAAGTATATTTATTTCATTGCCTTACAGTATTTATTTGGCCAATCATATCCCGCTATTTATTTTCATTAATATTCAACTTATTATTATTCTACATACTCACTACTTGTCCATTCTTGTATGAATGCCATTTATTGTTCCCTAACTCACCAAAACAAGCACAATTTTCTTCTATTCTATAGGTATAAATAGTATAAGATGACCCTTGTGATTGTGATCAAGTTGTGCGCACATTGGACCACCTGACCAATCCCTTGTTACCATTTCAAAAATAAAATTTGCATAATAAACAAGCGTCGACTTTGCTTTCAATGCTTGTGCACTAAATGCGACTGTATTGACAGAAACCACTAATTCAGTTTTTATGCCTGCAGGTAATTCAGATTTTATGCCTGCAGCGTGAAAATTTCAGCCAGATGAAAAGCTGCGTGTGATAGTAATGCCCAACATTAAATCTTAGAACCAGTTTTTGATGGTGTGTCTTCATAAAGATTCTTTATTCCTGTTGCAATGACCCTCAGTAAAACTAAAAATAAATGATTGGACTAATCAAAATTCATCTTAAACGCAGATTATGTCACTCCATTTATAAAAAATTATCATTATTTATAATAATTGACCACGCCCACAATCCAAAAATGACGTACTTGGCAATCAATGAAAGTTAAAATGAGCTAATAGTTGCTTGCTTCTAGAAACATCTTTTGTTAATACTTCACTTTTTTTAATTTTGGTAAATAAACCTAGCTTTTTGAGTGCTGGCTATACCATCTAGCCTGCCAATCAAAACCAATATTTTGTTAAAACTAGCCAAGGTTATTTCTTTTATTCATGTTTCTGCATTAGGACCACCCATGCACCATCCCATCTCCTTGGACTATGAAGGTATAGGGTTGCCATTTTTCTCTGGAACAACAAAAATGAAAACATTTTTTTTTTCAGTTTTCAGGCATCGACTGGTTCAGTGATCTGTAAAGTTTTCAGCTCACCATAATTTTTGTAAATTATTTCTTTATATTTATTTCCACAGAAACTTGGAGAGTTTTGTTTAACAATCAGAGTCAAGCCTCCAACTAATAGAGAGTAAGTAAATTATTTAATTTTTTTTTATCTACTTTTGTTTGAAATGGAAATATTTTGTCATTTTCTATTCTTCCACTGCAAACTTGCCAATTAAAGGTATTTCCATTCTAGATGCAATAAGCGGTTGATCTACTCTCTCCAAAACTGGTGAGAGGCTGATTGACCAACTCTAAAGTTGGCAGGATGTTGGTCCATTCAATACAACAGTGAGGATAGGTAGGTACATTCAATACAACAGTGAGGATAGGTAGGTACATTCAATACAACAGTGAGGATAGGTAGGTCTATTCAATACAACAGTGAGGATAGGTAGGTCTATTCAATACAACAGTGAGGATAGGTAGGTCTATTCAATACAACAGTGAGGATAGGTAGGTCCATTCAATACAACAGTGAGGATAGGTAGGTCCATTCAATACAACAGTGAGGATAGGTAGGTCTATTCAATACAACAGTGAGGATAGGTAGGTCCATTCAATACAACAGTGAGGATAGGTAGGTCCATTCAATACAACAGTGAGGATAGGTAGGTCCATTCAATACAACAGTGAGGATAGGTTGGTCCATTCAATACAACAGTGAGGATAGGTGGGTCTATTCAATACAACAGTGAGGATAGGTAGGTCTATTCAATACAACAGTGAAGATAGGTAGGTCCATTCAATACAACAGTGAGGATAGGTAGGTACATTCAATACAACAGTGAGGATAGGTAGGTCCATTCAATACAACAGTGAGGATAGGTTGGTCCATTCAATACAACAGTGAGGATAGGTAGGTCTATTCAATACAACAGTGAGGATAGGTAGGTCCATTCAATACAACAGTGAGGATAGGTAGGTCCATTCAATACAACAGTGAGGATAGGTAGGTCTATTCAATACAACAGTGAGGATAGGTAGGTACATTCAATACAACAGTGAGGATAGGTAGGTCCATTCAATACAACAGTGAGGATAGGTTGGTCCATTCAATACAACAGTGAGGATAGGTAGGTCTATTCAATACAACAGTGAGGATAGGTAGGTCCATTCAATACAACAGTGAGGATAGGTAGGTCCATTCAATACAACAGTGAGGATAGGTAGGTCCATTCAATACAACAGTGAGGATAGGTAGGTCCATTCAATAAAACAGTGAGGATAGGCAGGTCGATCTACTAAACAGGTGGAGTGAGGCAGATCAATCCACTCCAAAGTTAGTGAGAAGTAGATCAGTCTCCTCCATAGATGGCAGAGAGATAGGTCTACTCACTTTTTAGGTGGTGAGAACTGGGTGGATCCACTCCAAAAAGGTTTAGAATTGGTTTTACCCACTCAAGAGGTGGTGAGAAATGAGTCGACACACTTCAGTGGCAACAGCAGGGGAGTTGACCTACTTAAATGACGGAAAAAATAGATGAACTCAAAAGTAATCACCGCATGATTAGACTTTATTTATCATTACTGTTAATTATTAATTATATATAATAAATGGTAAAAAAACTCAAATGTTGCTACTGCGTTACTTGCTTTTTGACCAGTGATGGAGTTTTTGTTCTTTGCTAAATCAATTATCATTTGTGATTGTTTAATCTCTTTGGTACAGTACACTTTTACAATGTGAACAATCATGATTGAGTTTTAATGCTAGAAAGTTATACATCATAAATCTAAATTCAGCAAAACCATTATATAATTTAACGTTTTATAGTTTATTTCATTTTTTTTAATAATTTTTTTGCGTCTTTTAACTTCTGTGAATTATTTAACATTAATTAAGGTCAGCAAATATTCAAAAAATATTCTGCTGTAACAAAGCGGAACTCTGAAGAAAATGACAGTTTGTAAACTCGACATGTTAAGTGCCAATTTTTAAACCTATTTGTTTTAAATAATCATTCAAGATTTTATTAAAATTCATTCATATCCGTGACCTATAAAGTATCACTTATGAAGGTATTTCAGTTTTCTATATTACTGTAATGGAATTGCACAGTGCAGCTCTCATCTCCAGCCGGTGCTATATGTATCTATATACTCAACTCAACTCAAGGCTACGCTTGGATGGATACAGAGTGCAGATGAACTATCGCTCACCTCAGCCAAGCTCAGGAAGGACTTTCTTGCCTTGAGTGTTTTTCTCATATATTCTATGGCTCATTAATTAGCATGCCAGCTTGCTATTGCTTTTGTGCGTCGCTGGGGGTATTTTATTCAGCAAATCACATGTACATGTTATTTATTGATTTGTTGACTTGTATAAATAGGCTAGCATTGTGCCCAGCAGTTCAGTTCTAGTGAGGAGTTCGTAGATAGCGCTTGGACAAGACGCTTTCATGTTCAGAGACTCAGGAAAGACTAGCAAATGGACTGCGTTGAGTGATTACTCCCTCTTTGGTTATAGTCATTACCGTTCTTGTTCTATACTTGTGCCAAGTTTACATTTATGTGCGTTCATTTAGACATTGTTATTTTTTGTGTGAGTAGCAATAAATCATTGTGGCCCTATCAACCTTGTGATATCTGTGTGGCCGATTGCCTGACCACAGTTGTGCCTGCTTGTTAGCAGCATACGGCTCTATCCAACACAGGATAGACAATCATAGCCTTGTCATTCTGCTGCCACGCTACCACGTTAAGTAGAGACAAGCCAGTCAAAAAAAGCACTCTTGCAAATACCAGTAACAGTAGACCTCTCTAATACCGGGAAAACTGTTACATTAATTGCTGAGAAATAAATTTTCCAGACTGAAGCTCACGGCGATCGTGCAAAATTGACGTCAATATGTCACATGAGTAGTAATATATGAGCAGATCTCCCTACCAAGTGTTTTTTTGTGGGGTCATAATCTGGGGTTATGCAATGGGTTACGGCGTTAAATGAATTCGCCGAGTTTATATTGTATTTTATTTGAGGGGTACTTGAGTGGCATTTGAGTGGCATTTAAGTGGTATTTGAGTTTTGATTATTTTTTTACTTAATTTGAACTTATATGGCATCTAAATTTTGAATGTATGGCATTTAGGTTATGATAATTTTTTACATAACTGTATACATAATTATAACTCATAGGGTATCTAGATTTTGAATGTAAGGCATTTAAGGTTTGATAATTTTCTGTAATTCCGACTCATATGATATCTTGAGAGAGAGGAGATATATCTACATTGAATAAATACAGTGATTAAAAATGAAACAATATGTGAATATATACGTTTATTGTGTAATAAGTAGGGAAAATCTCTCCATATAATATAGCTAGAGTCAGTAAATACTAAGTAATAACAATTAATACATAATCTTTTTTTACAATGATGTCTTTGATGTAGTGATGTTATATCTTAAGAAGGGAGACTTCTGTTTTATGTGCTTTTGAATTCGTAATGAACTAAAATAAAAAGTTATGTATTAGTATAGAATGATTAAACAAAAATTTAAAACAATTACATGAATTTGAATTATAGCTTTAGTTACATTGGATAGTTTACATTATATAGAAAACGGAAATAGCTCACCAAGTCACATTGTCCAACTTGTTTTTTTGAATTAGAGACTATCCATCGCTAAAACAAAAAATTATTTGAGGTAGAAATAACTACAACTACATCTAAATTGAGTTGAAGTATTATTTACAATGATTAGAGAAAAACTCTCACCGAGTTTTATCATGTATCTCATCATTTTTTTTCAGCAACATATCCTGTCTCAAAATCATCAAAGTCTTCACGTAGAAAATCTTCAAGTTCATCATCATCAATTTCTAATATTGTTTTGTTGTGCTTTGCTTGATCACAATATTGTTTCCAATACATTCGACCGAGACTGTATGGAGAGCAAAATGAAAGATCGTATTCTGTCTTAAATTTTCCGTGGATTGTTTTTCCTCTGTAGATCATCACACCTGGAGTATATCGGTTAGCTTCTGAAGCATATTTGTCTGGTATGGCAAGCGTCTTCAACAGCGTTTCTCCACATTGTTCAATGGTATAACGGATACAAATTACATTCGACTGCCCTCCTTTAAATCGATGAGGAACGAATCTATCAACAACATCTTGGTAAGGAAAAATAGCACCGGGTTGAAAACTATTGAGGGTCTTGATGTTCAAGAAGCGTTTGAGCTGACCTTTAGTCAATGTACTCAAATATAGTGATTCCTCTTCAGCTTTCTTTTTGCTTAGAGGATGTCTGGTAACACGTCTGACATCATACCAAAGAACGCTTTTATTTTTTGGTTTTCCCTTTCTACCCAAATATACAACGTTAAACGGAGGGGGGTAATTATCACAGTTGAAGTTTTTAGCTATTTCAACTGGACAGAGGAGTATTTTGGGTTCGAGTTCATTTATATCTGAAGGATCATGGTAGTGTACTTGAGAATATCTACACTTCTCCTTACTTGATGGATGTATCACACCAGTCACTCGCATAATGCTTGGGATAGGAAGATCTTCAAATGTTTTGCAAATCGGAACTTTTGGTGAGTCAATCACTTGAGAACCTTTAGACTTTTCTAATTCCCTAGCCCTCCTTTCGTTGAGACATTCAACTGTTAAATGAGTTATAGCTGCACTCTCCATTGTTTGCTTATCAACGGAAGTAGTTTGTTTTCTCACTATTTGTTTTCGTTTCCTTACTATTCGCTTTTTTGGAGCAGTTTTCCTTCTCTTAGGAGCTGTTTTGCCGTTTTTCATTTTATTTTCTGTTGGATATGGATCTGTGCTAAGGAGCTCTTCAAAAAGAGCATCCATAATATTCTAAAAATAAAAGGGTGATATTTGCATGAGTGGCTAAGAGTGTATTTATTACTTAGAGTGTCTTATATATATATATATGTATTTATGCCAAAAGCAGTTGAGATCATAGAGTTATGGTAGATTGAGAATGTACTTATTAAACTATTGGGATGTGGAGACAGACAACGAAGGAGGCATTCAAATATATATATATATATATATGTATTTACTTAATATCATACTGCTTTTAACATCTCAATTGGTAAGAAATAAAATATAATAGTTTGAACAAAATATTGTAAAATAATAAAAAACAACTAAAAATTTTTCATAAATATGTATGAAACGCTTCTAACATTAGTTCTAAAATACCTACAGAAGAGGATAGAGCTTTATCTATTTGGACATAATTATAAATATGCTTTCTGAATTTATAAAAAGTTTTTTGTTCCACGTCATATTATATAATTTTTTGAAAACTATTTGATTCCAAGCACTTCTTTCAATTTCTTTTAAAAAATTATTAATATTAACGACTTCCACCATTGACAAAACGATTTCGAAACCGTTTTTTATAATGTCATCAAAACGTTCTGTAGATATATCATGTTTCTTACAACACAACCCCATACTCATCATGTGTTGAGTTATACAGAATATTATAACTTGAAATGTCAAACGTTCTACAGCTTTTTCTTCAACAACATCATTATTTATCACATAGTTATGATACATTTCTGGAAGGAAGTCCTTTAAGTAGATTGGATTTGTTGTTGTATTGTTCTAAAATACAAGCGATAATTAGATAACTAAAATAATTAAAGGTTTTCAACAGGTGTTAAATAGTATTTTTTATTAATTCTTACCTTTTCATCAGGCTGAGATTCCGACTTTAGATACAATGGTTGACTTCCTACGTCTTGAGTATTCATTCTGAAAAACAGAAAAAATTGGTTCAATTCTTTATAATCAATTTGAAGATAGATATGTCATAAAGCCTTCAGATAGTTGTGTTAGCTAGCGGAAATAAATGAATTTAAGTTTTACCTTTATGAAGAAAGAACTCTTAGTAGTTGCAATGGAAGATGTAGTAGATAGATGTTGCTCTTATGCTCACTGTTGTTGAACTGGATGCTCTCTGTCTGAAACCGTTGTCTCTTATATAGGCAAATGTGTGAAAATAAATGTTTTATTCCCGCGAAAGCATTGGTTTCTATTCACGTGAAAATAATTTTTTTATTCCCGCGAAAGCAACGGTTTCCATTCGTGTGAAAATAAATTATTTATTCCCGCGAAAGCATTGGTTTGTATTCGCGTGAAAATAAAATGTTTATTCCCGCGAAAGCAACAGTTTCCATTCGCGTGAAAATAAAATGTTTATTCCCGCGAAAGCAACAGTTTCCATTCGCGTGAAAATAAAATGTTTATTCCCGCGAAAGCATTGGTTGGTATTCGCGTGAAAACAAAATGTTTATTCCCGCGAAAACATTGGTTTGTATTCGCGTGAAAATAAATTTTTTATTCCCGCGAAAGCAACAGTTTCCATTCGCGTGAAAATAAAATGTTTATTCCCGCGAAAGCAACAATTTCCATTCGCGTGAAAGTTTATTCCCGCGAAAGCAATGGTTTGTATACGCATGAAAATAAAATGTTTATTCCCGTGAAAGCATTGGCTGGTATTCGCGTGAAAATAAAATGTTTATTCCCGGGAAAGCATTGGTTTGTATTCGCGTGAAAATAAATTATTCATTCCCGCGAAAGCAACAGTTTCCATTCGCGTGAAAATAAATTATTTATTCCCGCGAAAGCAACGGTTTGTATACGCATGAAAAGAAAATGTTTATTCCCGCGAAAGCATTGGTTGGTATTCGCGTGAAAATAAAATGTTTATTCCCGCGAAAGCATTGGTTTGTATTCGCGTGAAAATAAATTATTCATTCCCGCAAAAGCAATCGTTTCCATTCGCGTGAAAATAAATTTTTTATTCCCGCGAAAGCAACAGTTTCCATTCGCGTGAAAATAAAATGTTTATTCCCGCGAAAGCAACAGTTTCCATTCGCGTGAAAATAAATAGTTTATTCCCGCAAAAGCAATGGTTTGTATATGCATGAAAATAAAATTTTTATTCCCGCGAAAGCATTGGCTGGTATTCGCGTGAAAATAAAATGTTTATTCCCGCGAAAGCATTGGTTTGTATTCGCGTGAAAATAAATTATTTATTCCCGCGAAAGCATTGGTGTTCTTCCGTAAAAACAATGTTTCATTAATTTAACCTTATGATAAATGGCATGATTTTAGCTATATAAGAAGCACCGTTTTTACACAGAAAGCAGTCACTTCGACATTAGCAACTGAAGGAGCAAGATCTACTACAACATCATCTACTACAACTGCTAGAAGGACTTTTCTGTTTGGAGGTAAGTCAACTTAAATGAGTATAAATTTAATTTTTATTGATTTAGATACTAACAGCGGTATGATATTGAGTAAATATCTAATATATAAATGTAAGTCGGTTTTTGCGATGTTAGCTTAAAACTCCGGCACTACTAAATCATTGTTAATAAGAATTACATATTCAGAGTCGTCATTACATTCTCTAGGTTATAACACTCTTGAACTTTTATTTTGCTAGAGGATCGCAGCAATATTTCCAATAGAAACCTCATTCTCATCAATTACGCCAAGGTATATCCGGCCATATTTTTCTGCCTCTCATGACCCGTTCGATTTATTTTCATTATATTCCGACATGCTACAGCCTTTTGATTGGTCAGCAGTGCTACAGCGAATCAAGTATTGATATCTGTGTATTAAACAAAATTGCTTTGCTAGCTTTTTTCGGTCTTATAATTGTTTCTCCACCGACACACCTATCAACTGTACTTGACTTTCAGATTTCAACATTATCTCATTGCTCACATTGCCAGCCTGGTATAGTTTTTTAGCAATTTTTTTGAAGCCCGTGGCTATATCATTGAAATGATTAATATAATGATAATAACAATATATAACAACAACAAATAATTGTTAGTTTTAATAATAATAATCAAAATAATTAATAATTAAGAAACGCCACCTCCTCCTGAGTAGTAATATATGAGCAGATCTCCCTACCAAGTGTTTTTTTGTGGATTTGATCTTGGAGTTGAGACAATGGGTTACGGCGTTGGATGAATTCGCCGAGTTTATATTGTATTTTACTTGAGGGGTATTTGAGTGGCATTTGAATGGCATTTAAGTGGCATTTGAGTTTTGATTATTTTTTTACTTGATTTGAACTCATATGGCAGCTAGATTTTGAATGTATGGCATTTAAGTTTTGATACTTTTTTCACATAATTTGAACTCATATGCCATCTTGAGAGAAAGGAGAGAGGAAAAGAGGAGAGAGAGGAGAGAGGAGATACATCTACATTGAATAAATACATTGATTAAAAATGAAACAATATGTGAATATATACATTTATTGTATAATAAGTAGGGATACATAAAGAGAACATATTAAATATTGTGAGCTTGAAATAGTTCCAATATCATTTCAAATGAAAAAATGGATGATGAGAGATTTTCATCCGTTTGTATGTATCTACATATATCTGATTGAAAATGATATAATAATTCAGTAGTCCATTGTATTGAAATCAATTTTTGAGTGAGCTCTTTATTCCACACTTTTCTTTGAATTTTCTTTAAGTAATCATTAATATTGACAGTTTTTGACATTTTTACAACTGTTTGAAAATTGTTTTTAGTCATAAGCTTAAATATTTCTACTGAATTGTCAACGTATTTATGTGTAGTGTATGGTCGGTATTGTATCGGTGAAAGTTCTCCATGTAAAGAAGCTACAGGTAGCAAATGCTGTGTCATACATAATAATATAGCTTGTAATGTCAAGCGATATCCAATCTTTCCTGTACTTCAACATTTTCTTTAATATAACTATGATATATCTTTGGAAGGTAGTCTTTGATTGTGTATCTTTTTGAACTCATAATGAACTAAAATAAAATGTTAAGTATTAGTATATGATGATTAAACAGTGTTGTAAAATAATTACATTTTAACTTTTATTAAGTAATTTTTCTATTAATTCTTACCTTATCACCAAGAAATCAGCTGTAGTAGTTGATGAAATCAGTTGTAGCAGTTGATGAATCAGTTGTAGTAGTTGATGAAATCAGCTGTAGTAGTCGATGTTTTATTGCTGGAGAGAATGATTTCTATGCAGAGAGAGCTGTTCTTATATAGTATAAGCCACTCCTACTCATTTAGCTTATAGCCATTAAAAACACTCACGCGAAAACTCTATCAGAATAGTGTTATTCGCGTGAAATATCCCTGTTTTATTCGCGTGAAAATAAAAAATTTCATTCCCGCGAAAGCAACGGTTTCCATTTGCGTGAAAATAAAGTATATATTCCCGCGAAAGCATTGGTTTGTATTCGCGTGAAAATAAAATTTTTATTCCCGCGAAAGCAATGGTTTCCATTCGCGTGAAAATAAAATTATTTATTCCCGCGAAAACATTGGTTTGTATTCGCGTGAAAATAAAATGTTTATTCCCGCGAAAACATTGGTTTGTATTCGCGTGAAAATAAATTATTTATTCCCGCGAAAACATTGGTTTGTATTCGCGTGAAAATGAAATGTTTATTCCCGCGAAAGCATTGGTTTGTATTCGCGTGAAAATAAATTATTTATTCCCGCGAAAACATTGGTTTGTATTCGCGTGAAAATGAAATGTTTATTCCCGCGAAAGCATTGGTTTGTATTCGCGTGAAAATAAATTATTTATTCCCGCGAAAACATTGGTTTATATTCGCGTGAAAATAAAATGTTTG
Organism: Cryptosula pallasiana; assembly: GCA_945261195.1. Lineage (NCBI taxonomy): Eukaryota > Metazoa > Bryozoa > Gymnolaemata > Cheilostomatida > Cryptosulidae > Cryptosula > Cryptosula pallasiana. The sequence continues at coordinate 7,540,009 of OX183130.1, read as the reverse complement.
TTCCCGCGAAAGCAACGGTTTCCATTCGTGTGAAAATAATTTATTTATTCCCGCGAAAACATTGGTTTGTATTCGCGTGAAAATAAAATGTTTATTCCCGCGAAAGCAACGGTTTCCATTCGCGTGAAAAGAAATTATTTATTCCCGCGAAAACATTTGTTTCTATTCGCATGAAAATAAAATGTTTATTCCCGCGAAAGCAACGGTTTCCATTCGCGTGAAAATAAATTATTTATTCCCGCGAAAACATTGGTTTGTATTCGCGTGAAAATAAAATATTTATTCCCGCGAAAGGAACGGTTTGTATTCGCGTGAAAATAAAGTATTCATTCCCGCGAAAGCAACAGTTTCCATCCGCGTGAAAATTAAATGTTTATTCCCGCGAAAGCATTGGTTTGTATTCGTGTGCAAATAAAATTGTTATTCCCGCGAAAGCAACAGTTTCCATTCGCGTGAAAATAAATTATTTATTCCCGCGAAAGCATTGGGTTGTATTCGCGTGAAAAAATGTTGATTCATAGGATTTAATCAGTGCAACTTTACCTATTTAAGAGCCACTGTTTTCACACAGAAAGCATCCAGTTCTACAACGGCTAGCGGAGAAGCAACATCTACTAAATCTTTCATTGCAACAACTAGGAGCTCATCTTCTTTATAAAGGTAAGAGTAAAAATAGTTATTTTTTGTTAGCTAACACTACTAGCTGAAGGTTTATGACCTTTATGATCTTTTAAAATTAATTACGAAAAATTAAACAAAATGTTTTGTTTTTTTAGAATGAATACTCAAGACAAAGGAAGTCAACCGATGAATGAAGAAGCAGGATCCCAGCAAACCCTTTCCCCATCACCTTCTCCTATCTTTGATATGGCAGAAAGTCAATTGGTGGTTGATGAACCAGAATCCCAACAAGATTTTACTTCATTCACATCTCCTACTAACAAGCTGTCTTCAAAAAGAACATCGATGAGGAAACGATCTTTTATTGATTTGACAAAAGATGATAATGAAACTGGCTCGAAGTGCAAAAAACTAGTTTTGACGGATGTTGGAGACGAAACGCTTTTTCGTCACACCAGAATACCCTTTCAAGATGCTGGAAGTAATGAACTAACCACTCTCACCTACAAGAGCGCTGGGTTAATAAACTCTCTCTCTCCAGATAGTCTAGAAAAACTTGAAGAATCCATGGAAATCCGCGAACTACCAGTACCAACAGTTATGGAGGTGTTGTCTGTTGAATTTCGTGATGAATCAAAGTGCACCATGATTTACAACTACCGAAAGGATAAGAAGATAACTCGGGTGAAGAGTGATGTTTCAACCGAAATAGGACTGCTTGTTAATAAAGCTAAGCAAACACGTCCAATTGTTTTAATTTATATGGGAGAAGGAAAGACAGGAGATGCGATTTTTCGTACTGCTGAATCTCATGGATGTAATCGAAAGATCAACGATCCATTCAACTCATTGTATGGCAAGAGTTTGAGACAAATACAGGCTTATTTCAGTGTTGCTCACCTACACGATTTTCCGACAGGAAGTGTTATAGCTTATGAGAATCCTGGAATGCTAAGAAAATGTGATACTCGTTGGAACAAGACTGCTGATGTTATAGTGGCTAATTACAGATGTATGGTGAAAGGAGAGCTATTGATTGGAGATCTTGGCATCCCTGCTCAAATAGCTTCATCTGTGGTGGCGGAAAAAAGTGGTGTAATCGTATTCAGAGGACTGAAACAAAATACGAACAACATGATTTCCTACGACATCATTCTACTCTCAGCTCTTCAAGCTTTCATTCAAGTCTCAGAACTGTTTGATACTTCGCTGCAGCACACCTGTCTCTCCTACTTTGATGAAAATGAAAAAGAGAATTGTCCAGAACAGCATATCAGAGTCTTAATCGATAACACAAAGGACGTGACTCGTCTTCTATGATGGTAAGTTTCATATCTATTTAAAGAAAGATCTGAAGTATTTTTGTAAAATTAATTCATATAACTATGTATGATAGAGTCATTAGTTACTATGTCTTTTAGATATAACTAAAGAGCGCTCCTGAGGAAGAAAATGAGAAGATCTTATTTACTTCTTGCTTGAAACATTACAAAATAATAGTTTTTATAGGTTCTGTAGTGTTTAGCACAAATAATGAGATAAGTTGTATTTTATTCATTATATTTGTTATATCAAATAAAAATCAATTATAATAATTTATTTTAACAATTTACTTAGTAAATTAGTTCCTTGTATATGTACACCATCTATTCCTTCCACTGTATTATCTTCTATGAACTCGAAGTTAGGATAGGTCTGTATGATAAATCTCCGTATTGAGTGATCTCTCATCTCACTATCTCCTATGTCTCGTAAACTTCTAACAATTTCATCCATACTCCATCCTCTACTTCTCAGTAAACAAAAGTATACACAATAGTCGCCACATACAGTTGACAAAAAATTTTGTAGTTGTGTTTCATTACTTCGTATTGTTTCATATCCTCCATGAATACTTAGTATTTCATTTACATCCGGATAAAAGGAAACAGAACGTCCAAACGAGTCAAAAAAATCCACCTCTGAATCATTAGCGTACACAGCCAACCAATGCTCTCCGGGTTGATGAGAATAATGGGTGTTGAATACGAAACATCCTGTTGGAAAATTGCAAATTTGCTTCCAAAACTGTTCTCTAGCTCCAACATGAATCCCTACACTTTGACATAAAACGTCTGAAGATAAGATCGAATGAATTTGTATGGTATTCATCTGTAACTTTCTGTTTAAAGCACTGCGTCGCCTCCGATAGTTAATTGAAGAATGCTATCCATCTCCAACACACCGTCTTTTACAAAGTATGCTACCAGGGATAATCCATCCGTCGTATTAGCGCTAAAACGAATTTCCACACTTGTTGTGACATTTTTCATAGAGTGAAAACCTTCTTTAAGAAAATCACCAGTCAAATCAAATCCATAAAGTGTAGTACCATCAAGGTATTGTTCTTTCGTAATACCAAGACTATCGCCTTCAAGCAAAGTTCCGGTAGCGTGTAGAAACTGATGATATTCTCTTCCAAAAATTCCTCTAGCATAATTTGGTTCAAATCTCCTTCCAATTGGACAATCACCAACTCTCAATACAATACTATCAACACTAGCATGCTGCATTCTATATGGATTCAAGGCGAAACGTCCGTTCATTGCGTTGTGATTAACTAAACCTAAATAAATTTGTTTAGGTTTTTGTTTGTTTTCTTCCAAAGTGATGTCGATCTGCGCAACACCAGCACGAATTCCATATAGTTTTATCCGTTTTCGATCAACAGGATAAATGTAGTTGTGACCTTCCAATGCCAAACTGAGTTGGGAGTTTTGTATTGTAGGATTCACCTTAACTTTACAAAGATGAAGTTCAAATTTATCAATTCTAATCTTTGCCCCTCCTGCAGGCGACTCATTCGCAGCAAACAAAGCTAGTTTGGCTGAGGCACGCTCAAACTCCAGCTGCATAGTAGGACCTGGTATTATTAGTTTTTTCTGCTGAAATAATGCGAGATGAGGTTTTCCAGTTAATTCTATTGTCTTTCCACCTATGATTAGAGCTCTCCTCTTTTTCTTATCAGCGGTTTTGTGATCAGTACCGTCTTTGCTAGTTGAATCATCATACAACCATCCTTCCATCTTACCTTGATATTTCTTTCTTTCTGCACTGTTTTCGAGTAGTTGTGAAAAGTAGGAGCGTAAACCGTAGTTGTTAGCGTATTCAACGGTGGTTCCTTCTATCGACATTTTCAACTCACTGAATAATGCATGCATTGAATCCCCCATCCACACAACCGCATCATTATCATTACCTGCAATATCGGCTCCATCATCTTGAACAACCGTGGCTTCAACTTGCAGAAACGAGTTGTAAAGATCTGTGTAATGTTCAGTGCTCCCTGACAAGGTTAACTCAATACTACCATAAGGATCTAACCTATCAGGTCTGATGACAACATATTCCGATCTTTCTACCGATATGTTTGTTGGTTCCGTAGCAAATACATCCAACGTTGGATTTATGTTGTAGGAAGAACCTTCCAACTTATTACCTGTTGTTCCATTTAGGCTAGCCATCTTTTGCGAGTGATGAATGCTTGAAGCGTTACTGCTTAATGAATATAGATATCAAGCTCAGCTGTCTTTATACCGGATTTTGCTGCTATTAAAATATACCACGATTACCAACACCTCTCCTCTTCTTTCCACCTCTTGTTTTTCTCCTTTTCATTCTATCTGGACGGACTGCATTGAGCACATCTCCCCCCAGATCATTCAACTCTGCCAATCCCCTCTTCTTTGCTGACGCTGCAAAACTTTGACCATCGATGACATCACGCGCTACATTTCCACCTACAGACAATGCTCTTTTCCCCAAACTAATTGCTCCTCTTTTCAGCATTGGTGCTGCAGATTTAACTAAACTTGAAAAAATACTACCAAGTCCATTTCCTCTCATATTAGGCATCACTCGTCGTCCACTATACACTCCAATTCCATTTCCAGCTTGCATCTTGTAGTACTCATCAAAAAAATCTTTTGAATCCTCAGGGGTGTATCGTACCAAACTCATTATAATTCTTTCTCTCTATAGTGAACCGTCAACACAACCTTTCCACCATCAAATGGTATTCGTTGACCGTCGTCACTCGTTATAAGTACTTTAATCATATCACTATTTAGTGATGAAGCGTCAACATAGTGAGGATTTTTAAATTCTTGATACACAACACTATTCTTCTTTCCTTGAACTGGAACTACTCTCAATAAAGGTACATTCGTATCTCCTACCATTCTATTATCAACAATGTTGGAATAAACATACAGGGATGTTAAACCGGAATTTATATCAGGGGGTGTGATATTATTGTATCTACCACGAGGGTATGTAGTTTTTGATTCAAATCCAAAAATATATGCTATATCTTTGGAAAAGCTTATGGCAGTATCAGGATCACTGTTAGTTAGTAAAGCGGTGTTGGTGATCTTGTTGTAGGAGATGGCGAATTTCTTGTCTAAATCCATTTCATTCATTCTCTTTCGTATAATCTCCTCCAACTCCTCTATACTATCATATCTTCCATTACCGATTAGGATGAAGGACTTTTCGCTTTTACCAGAGACATTAGTCTTTTCTAGATATATTTTCCCTTTGGTAACATTTTTCCAATTATTAGAATAAGTCATATCTAGCAGAGCTACCTCCCATTTACCGCCATTGATAACCAAATATTTATACAGTCTCACTGTAAATTCGGAATTGTTATTATCAGGAAACTCTTCACCACTAGAGTTTGAGGGTAAAGTTATCAGCATCGACATTTTTCCAACGTATGATGATTATATCAAGCGTTGTTTCCTTATAAACTATTCATCTACCCACTCATTGAACTTTTCTCCATAACCTAACCACTTAACCAGAATCTGTCTTTTACCTCTTCTCATTCTTCTTCCCAGTATCTTTTCAATTCTGAAAATCGTGGGTTTTTTTACTTTTTGCAACTCTTTTTCGTAAAAGGTACCATCAATCATCTCCTCAGCTAAATCTTTCACCCTATATACAACAGGTTTTTCATCAATAAGTACATCGGTGATTATAAAAATCGCAATCGTCCAATTTGGGGTGTATCCTCTTTCAAACACTCCTCTTGCCTTACTTATTCTCACATAATCCCCAACCTTTAGTTTTGCTTCTTGAGTTAAACTATGTTCACCTCCTTCATACACACGATTCCATACGAGTTCTTGATTTTGAAAATTCACATCATTTGGTCTCATACCTATAGCACCATGAATTGTGTTGTTGTATGCATTAACCATTTCTGGTAAAACATCAATGTATCTATCGTCATCTTTATATGTCAAATATCTATATATCTTCTCTTTTAAAGTTCTGTTAAAACGCTCCACCATTGATGCCTTTATCGTTTCATTTTCGGTTGTAAAGCGCTTGATTTTTTTTTCCGCCAGCAGAGTCTTGACATTGACGATGTCAAACTCTTTACCTTTATCAGATTGTAAAGCTTTATAGTTTTCCCCTTCTAGTATTCTTCTCAATCCTCTTGCTACTACCGGTCCTGATTTGTTGATGAGCGGCACAGCCCAACCTTTTCTAGATAAAGAATCAATAGCAGTCAGTAAAAATGCTGTATTATTATTTTCATCTCTTCGAGATCGAACATCCATCAAATCTACCTGTAGCTGCTCCCCTATTCCAGCTACAATTGTAGGACGACGCTTAAACTTGGTTACAACTTTTTTATGTAACGTGTAGGCATCCTCACCACTCAACCATTCACGGATTCTTTTTTCTCCCTCTCGTTTTCTACGAGCTTTCAGTAAAGCTCTAGCTCCTCGTAGAGATGTATGTAATGCAGGATTGTAATACAACTCTTTTAGCGTGTCGATGTCCATAAATTAGTACCGGGATCGACCAACTTTTTCTTCTGAGTACGTGTTCGATGCGGGGATTTTCTGACAGTTGTGATTCCTTCATCAGTTAGCAGGCTTTTAAATCTACTGTAATTGGTATTTCCCGATTGTATTTTACCTCCTTCGGTTAGAACGTCTCGTAGTAAAGTTTTGGAAGTCCTAGGATTCAACCAATGTTCTCCAATTTTCAGTCTGTTCTTCTCCGAGTCGAATCTACCAATTTTACTCAGATTATTCAACATTCTGACAGCGATCGTTTGATCACTCTTTTTTGTTGTTAAATCAGCTGCTTTTTTTTCAAAATCTTTTAAATTTTCGCTTTCACTATCGTGCTCATCTTCTCCATCAGTAAGAAATGTACTTCCTAGTAAGGTTGTGTCTTCAGTATCAAACAACCTTCCTTTTATTAATTCCATCCCAATATCATCATCATCAACCACTTCCACTGATTCTAACTCATTGTCTTTATCAACATTTGGTGAAAAGACATTAGGTTTATTATCAATAACTGTGCTATTGGCCAAAGGAAAAGTAGACTCTGTCTTTTTTTTCTTAATGAGATTCCAACTATCCTTTTGTGTCTGGTTTTGGTTATTTTTAATCTTTTTGACATCAGACAAATACCTACGTAGGTTTTCAACATTTTCATCTAACTTTTCGTATGAGGATAAGTCAGAATCATAAGCCGTTTCCAGTAGATCATTTCGCTTTCGCTTCATATTTCTCACTGTTATAGCTTCCATAGGATTATAATACAATGGAGGTCTGGTTTTCTCTTCCTTTACCACTGTTTTATCATCCTTTCTTTCTGTTAATCTATAGTATTCATCTTCAGTGAGTATAAAATTACGTCTGGAGAATGTTAAAGGCTGACGATTCATCTTTTTATTGATGATAAAACAGATACAATAGGTGTTATAATAGCATCCAAAAGATTCCCTCTACCACTCTGAATCAAAATTTTACGCTTATCATCAACTCTCCCTCTACCACTAAGTTTTTGTAGCTCCTTCTTGTAACGCTGCAACTCAATAAACTGCTCAGAATCAAGAGGAACATTACCTAATATAATATTTTTAACACTTTCTATCAATGATTGAAACAAATCTGAGTTAGCCTTTTCGACTATAGCGATTTTTCCTTTCTTACTCAGATCATCCAGAGCTAAAATCGCCATTCTATTTCGCATCATTCGTGTTGAGAGTTTCATCTTTATCTTCTCCCTCCGCCTAGCACACTTTTAAGTAACCCAGGAACTATATTGCTGATGATAGGTCCTAGTAGAGCGCCTAAAAATCCTCCTTTTTGCAATACAGCTTTCTTATCATCTAACGTTGATTTTCTTACTAAAGCGCTAATATCCTTCACGTTTCGCTGCAACTCATTATACTGAGATGATGTCAATGGTATCGTTCCATTTATAATAGCTTTAGCGCATTCCATTAGAGTCATAATAAACTCCTTTTTGGCTTTGGCTATAACAGACTTTTGAATAGCAAAGGTTGTATTGTTGAGCGATAACAACACAGCTGCATTTTTTGTTAATTTTTTCTCCAAAGCTTTAGACATTATAATGCTTTCGTGTTGCGTCGTTGAATAACAAAATATGATTGAGGTGAAGTGAATAGTAATTGTATTTATATCCTTTTACTTGGGTACATATAATATCATAGGGAGAACTGGTGTAAAATTTCCCAATAGTCTATGTTGATCATTCGTTTGTTGAGTCGTATCTATTCGTAAATAAGAGTATGGTTTCTTTGTCGCGTCTTCAAAAGCCTCTTGTACATATTTTATTTTTGATGGAAAACATTGTCGAGCCAAATAGGAAATAGAAGAAGCATCTCTAGGGTTTTTAAAAAGAAAAAAATAATGACTATTCAAGGAAATTGTACGATTTCCTTTTAAAAACAGATTCTGAACAATAAAAAACACACTTATGTTCAAATGATGACTATGTTTTGTATACAAAGCATTAGCATCGGCTTTACCAGAAACTTCATCCATGAGATCATCAATTATCAGCCATCGATTTTTACCATCTCTGGGAAAACTCACTGTTATATCTATCATGCCTTCATGAAAAATCACTCCTGATACATCATCAAAGGCTTTTTGGTAGGCTCCATAACAGTAGTGAATCTCTGTTGGTGGAGGGTGTGCTATAGTCTGACTAGCTTCAATCATTCGAAAAATCGCTTGCGTCTTTCCCGATCCAGTTGGTCCTGCAATCATTGCTGTAAAAGGAGATCGCATCCTCGGGTCATAATCTTCAGGTTTCCCATTCATCATAAAAAGATGTTCATCAATCAACAGTAGTTTCATTTATGATTCCAACAGGAGAGTTTCTCGCTTTTTGTATTTTTTCCATAGCTTCTTCATACATACTAAACTCAGTAACACCTCCAAAAGTGGAAAGCCCTACGACAAATACCAAAATTATCATAATTATCAACGCTTTACGCTTCATACTCGGTAAAACATCTATCATATCACGTTCAGTACCATCAATAGTATCAACTTCATTCATCGGTCTCATCTCAACATCATCCTCTGTCGACATCTTAACTTCCAATAACCATACAATCTTATCACGTTTTCATTTATATACAATGTTAAAACTATCAAAAAAATCAAATGCCATACATGCAAAATCTATATGCCATATAAGTTCAAAATAAATAAAAAAATAATCAAAAACTCAAATGCCACTTAAATACCACTCAAATGCCACTCAAGTACCCCTCAAATGAAATACAATATAAACTCGGCGAATTCATCCAACGTCGTAACCCATTGCATAACCTCCAAGGTCTAATCCACAAAAAAACACTTGGTAGGGAGATCTGCTCATATATTACTACTCTCCTGCATTGTTATTTTTATGCTTGAGTAGCTGTTTTTACTTTTATTGTTATCAATTCAGTAGTATTATTTTTTTATTATTTTTATTTTTATTATTATTATTTTTTATTATTATTTTTATGGTTATTATTGTTGTTGTTTTCATTCCTTTTATTAATTATTGTTATGACTATATAGAGTAATAATAAAAGTAATAATAATTATAAAAGTAGTTCTTATTTATTTAGTAAAAATAAAAGTAACAAAAATGTTAATTATTAGTCATTGATTATTATTAATGTTATCATTATTACTGTTATTACTATTTTTATTAATATTATTTTTATCATTGTTGCATAAAAGTATTTGTTTTTCTTTTTGTTTAAAAATCATGTTTAACACTGTGGTTGAATACTGCTCATTATCATTAGAACTGCTATATACTCACATCTCTTCCATATCATTATATTCCTCAATTTAAACACAATTACAACTTTGATACAAATAAATATCATAAGAATTGAAATTTATGAACAAAAACCATGGTGTATCATAACAATAATAACAACAATGAATGAGCAATACTGGTAATGCATAAAAAATGATGATAAACGCCGCAATAAAAAGAAAAGTAATCAAAAGGAACCCAATGTATCAGAGTTGTTCTCAATTTCTCTGGCTTTGTTCAGCAGTAGTACTTTTTCTTATTTGTTTTTTTTTTGCTTTTTCAAGTTGTTTACCATGACCAAAAAAACTTCATAATTATGAGTGGGTCTACAACAGCAGCGCAAAGCGAGTCTAGGTTTAAAGACTTGCAATATTTTTGACTAAAGGTTTTTAATTAATTTTCATTATTATTACTACTCTTGCCTTTAATAATAATTAATCAACCTGTCTCTCCACAACATTGATAATAATCATCATAGTTGAAATATCGATTGTAGACGGTTGATAAAAGATACAAAATATTATACAACATAATACAAAAATTGCATAAAAAGAGTGACAAAAATAGTCATTTGAGGAACTTAATCCGTAATTTGTGCAAAATTTGTACACATTTTGTTTATTTTAATGATATTTGACTTTACCTGCTGCTCAGCATGCCATGAAAAAAAACTGGCGCAATTATTCCAAACAGCTTTTCTCCAATTCCACAAGGTTTACGAAAATTCAGAGAAAATAAAAATTATTGTGAGTTTTTGTTACAATCGCGTTGTGATTGCCACACTGTGAACAGCACATGTTCAGCTGATTTACTTGCACAGTTGATGCAGCATTCTAAAAGACGTTATCGAAATATTGACCAATGGGTTGCACAATGCATAGTCACTAAGCATATGTTTTGATATGGAAATTTAAAATACAAATACTTGAATATCCACCAGATTCTTTGAGTTGGTTTTTCACTAAATGTGAAACTACAACAAAGCCTTGAGTTGAATTTCTGCAAATATAATCCATGCTTTATGACAATCTCCTTTGGTGGGAAAATAAACGTAAAAAGATGCTTTTCACCCTCTGGAATATGTAGACTCGAGCTATTACAAAAGAGTTGCAAGCTCAACTCTTCAAAAAGAAAAGTCAACATTTTTGCAAGTTGTTGTTATTGGTGGTGGTGTGCAATAGGGAAAGCAATGTGTTGCATGGAACAACCGTTACACTTCTTCAGATGTTGTGTGATTATGTTCAAAGATTCAATTATGTTATGAAGCAAGAGGGAAGTTGGCGCACCCATGCGGCTATAAAGTTATAGTTAGTGCCGACAAAAATTTTCCAAGAACTATTAGAGGCTCTGACAGCACAATTTGTAAAATATATAACCAGTTACATAATGATTGAAACATGTAGACAGATTGAGCATCCTCAAGCCAACTGGCAAGTCAAAACTGAAGACAAACTCCATAACACTGGCCCCTCTTGATCTCCTAACATCATTTTCACACTATTTATGTAATCTCCACGGGCAACGCCGGGTATTTCTGCTAGTATATATATATATGTATATATATATCTTCAAAATTGGTTTGAAAAAGAAATCAAAAAATCATAACATGGATTTTTACTTTATCTTTTAGAATGTCGACACAAGTCAATACAAAACAACTGAAGAATAAAGAACCAAAACCTTCACAAGATAAGAAGGTGATTGATGACAATGTACTTCTTCAACGCACTACGATACCCTTTCAAAGCGCCAGTCCGAATACTCTGGCAACTCTCATCATCAAAAGCGCCTCTCTGTTAAGTACTCTATCTCCAGCTTCCAGAAGAAACATTGAAAACATAGTCAAAGTTGAAGATTTACCAATACCTACAGTTATGCAGGTGTTAACCGTTGAGCTCCATGATGAAACAAACTGCATCATCATCTACAACTATAAAAAGGATGGAAAGGTAGTTAGAGTGAAGAGCACTATTCCATTAGCAGCAGGATTACTTGTCAATGAAGCTTCGCAAATAAGACCACTGGTTTTGATCTACATGGGTGTTGAAAAGACTGGAAAAGCAATTTTTCGTGCTGCTACAGAAACAGGATCTACTTTGAGGTGTAAGAATGCGTTTGAGGTATTACCAGAAAAAAGTATGCGACAAATCAATGCTTATTTCGAGGTAGCTAATCTTCAGGATTTCCCAACAGATAGTGTCATATGTTTCCAAAACCCTGAAGTTATAACAAAATCTGACAGGCGATGGAATGGAAATGAAGAGACTCTTCTAGTTCAATACAGGAGTGTTGTAGATGAAGAATTACTGATCGGAGATATGCGCATTCCTCATCAAATAGCTTCTGCTGTGACATCGGAGAGATTTGGAGTGATTCTGTTCAAGGGTCTGAGTCGAAACGCAGACAATTCAATTTTCTACAACATCAGTGTACTCGCAGCTCATCAAGCCTTCGTCCAAGCCTCGGAACTGACTGATAATCCAAAATCTGAGGATTTTCTCAACCACTTCGATGATGCTGAAAAAGAAAACTGTGGAGAACAAACTCTCGAGAAGCTAATCTATAACTCAAGGGATTCATATCACTATAGGTAAGTTTTATTAATTTTTACCATAATTTTAAAAAATTTGATTTGTGAAAATTTTGTGTATTCTTACAATAAAAAACCACTTAAAATGATAAATTTGTGAACATTTTTGTAAAACATTTTTAAGTTATATATATATTTCGAATTAAAAAAGGATTTTGTTGTGTCATCAGTGTATTTTTTTACATAAAAGTTGGAAAAATAACAAAAGGTGATAATTATTTTAAAAAAATGTTCAATTTTTCACATAAATGATGAACTCATAAACATTTTTTGTAAAACATTTTTAAATTATATATATTTCTGATTAAAAAAAGGACTTTTTTGTGTAATCAGTGTATTTTTTTACATAAAAGTTTAAAAAATAACAAAAGGTGATAATTATTTTGCAAAAATGTTTAGTCTTTCACATAAATGATCAATTCATAAACATTTTTTGTAAAACATTTTTAAATTATATATATTTCGGATTAAAAAAAGGGTTTTTTTGTGTAATCAGTGTATTTTTTTAGCTAGAAGTTGAAAAAAATCACAAAAGTTTATAATTATTTTACAAAAATGTTTAGTTTTTCACATAAATGATCAATTCATAAACATTTTTTGTAAAACATTTTTAAATTATATTTATTTCGGATTAAAAAAAGGACTTTTTTGTGTAATCAGTGTATTTTTTTTACATTAAAGTTTAAAAAATAACAAAAGGTTATAATTATTTTACAAAAATGTTTAGTTTTTCACATAAATGATCAATTGATAAACATTTTTTGTAAAACATTTTTAAATTATATATATTTCGGATTAAAAAAAGGGTTTTTTTTGTGTAATCAGTGTGTTTTTTTAGCTAGAAGTTGAAAAAAATCACAAAAGGTTATAATTATTTTACAAAAATGCTTAATTTCTCACGTAAATAACACGTTTTATCACATAAATGGATTATTCATGAGTGTTTGTTGTAAAACATTTTTAAAATTATATATATATATGTATATTTATATTTATACATTCCGAATCCAGATGAAAAAAGGACTTTTTCGTGTGTAATCAGTGTATTTCTTTTACATAAAAGTTGAAAAAATAACAAAAGTTTATAATTATTTTACATTAATTTTAATCATGCTATACTAATACATCACTTTTTATTTTAGTCCATTATATCGTAAAAAGAAAACAGAGTAAAGAACTTTCCCTAAAAAATAATGAGCTGAATGATGTAACTCAGTGAGTTATTTTCCTGTTATATATAATGTAAACTATCTAATGTAGCTAAGAGTAAAATTTAAATTCGGTAAAATTTATTTATATAATGAATAACTTTTGTATTTTAGTCAATTATTGGATCACAAAGAATACGGAATACAAGAATTCCTCTCTGGGTCTAATAATATGTCGGAAGAACATCAAAGAAGATATTGTTCAAGAAAAGCGCTTTGTAACCATTGATATCGTAAGCTATAGTAGTTTGTATTACAGAAAATTTACTATAAAACAGTTTTATGAATGTAAAAACTAGATATGGTATTTTCTATTTCAATTATTTACTTGTAAATTTTATTCATCTAGAGAGGTAATTTGGTGATTTTTTGACAGTTTTTAAAAAGTTAAAAGTACAACAAAATTAAAAAATATCGAAAACTATATATTTCAATGATTATTTTTTAAAAAATTCAAAAAAACATAAAAAATTTAAAAGGATTGTGTAGGATAAAATTCTCACTCAAAAAATTATTGAAAATTGAATGAAATAAAAGAATATTTTCCCAAATACCAAAGTTTTGTAAATATAAAGTGAAAATCTCTATATATATATTGTTTTTAAAATAATATCGAAAACTATATATTTCAATGATTATTTTTTAAAAAAATAAAAAAAGAAAAAAAGTCATATAATAAAACCTTGTTGTGAAACATAAAAAGTTTAAAAGGAAGGTGTAGGATAAAATCCTCACTCAAAAAATTATTGAAAATGGAATGGAATAAAAGAATATAAAGTGAAAATCTATATATATATGTATTTATTTTTTAAAAAAATATCGAAAACTATATATTATAATGATTATTTTTTAAAAAATTGAAAAACAAAAAACTTTGTAATAAAACCCTGTTTTAAAACATAAAAAATTAAAAAGGATGCTGTAGGATAAAACCTTCGCTCAAAAAATTAATGAAAATTGAATGGAATGAAAGAATATTTTACCAAATACTGCATTTTTCTTGTAAATATATTGAAAATTGAATGGAATAAAAGAATATTTTACCAAAATACCACATTTTTCTTGTAAATATATAGTAAACATTTCTAAAATATTGTTGGTGAAATTTACTGGAAAATGGTTTCAAGTGTTTGTATTATTTGTCCTTGACCGGTATTGTTTATACTTGTCCTTGACCTTGTCTCGTTTTGAATAATAAGGCAGTCGCCATTGTCAGCTCCAGCTGAAACATCATCTTCTTGTGTATTATCTATTAGTTATTAAGTAATCTATCTATAATCTCATCAAACAAACATACAAGAAACATGGTGCCCCGAGTGAGGAATTATTAAATCGTTATCATAACAATAATATTACTTATCATCATGAGCCTCCAGTTTTTAGCACCTAAACCAATTGAAGATGGGACCGACTTGCCAAATCAATGGGCTCAGTTCAAAAGAACATTTGAATTGTTTCTAACTGCTGCTGAACTTACAGACGCTGCTGATAAAAAGAAAGTAGCTATTCTACTAAGATGTATAGGCCCCAGAGGCAATGACATTTATGAATCATTAAACTTTACTAACGGAAAAGCCAAAGATGTATATGATGATGTTATAGAGTTGTTTGATGCTTTCTGTAAACCTAGGGTCAACTATGTAATTTTTCGCCACCAGTTGCTGTCACTTAAACAGGGTTGTTTATCTATAGACGAGTACATAACCCAGCTACACAAATTGGCTAGAGACTGTAACCTGGGTGAAATGCATAATGCTCTTGTACTACAAGCACTACTCCTAGGCATCAATGATGACAGACTTCGCAGGCGATTATTTGAGCTTACTGAAGAACCAACACTAGAGGAGGCCATCAAAATTTGCAGAGCAACAGAAGCTACTGCCGCAGACCTCAAGTCGCTGAAACTAGAACCGGTTGAATCAGTGCATGCAGTAGCCAATGCCAAAGCTAAACAACCATGGAAAACAAAGAATCAAAGTAGCAAGAGCTTGAGTAAATGTGGTAACTGTGGTGGCTCACACCCACCACGCCAATGTCCCGCATACGGTCAACAGTGCCATGCCTGCAAAAAGTTCAACCATTTCAAAAGTCAGTGTAGATCTAAACGAGCTGTAAACTTGGTAGCAGACCAATATACTCAACAAACACTGGCTGGAGACTCTGACTCGAGCGAGTCATGCCTATGCATACAAGTGAAGCGCATTAATCGCAAACTGCTCAGTGAACTGTTAGTCAAGACACCAAAAAAAACATCTAGGATTGAGTTTCAATTAGACACCGCTGCCTCTTGCAACATTCTTAATCACAGAGACTACCGTTCACTGGGTAAACCACATCTCAAGACAACTGACATAGTTTTAAACTTGTACGATGATTCGTCAGTAAAACCACAAGGACAATGTACAGTTGAGTTAAAGGGTCAACAAACAAATTTTTATGTGATGAAAACAAATAATCACAGCTTACTCTCAATGGATTCTTGCTTGAATTTGGGACTTTTGTCAATCAACAAGGAATTTGTCAACATGATTGCTCCAAAAAGTCCAGAACTAGAGAAGCTAACAGACCAGTTTAATGATGTGTTCCATGGCGTTGGGTGCCTACCTGGTGAATACGACATACAGATGGATCCCAAGGTGACTCCAGTGCAAAACAATCAGCGAAAAGTTCCAATATCTATGAAAGCAGACGTCAAAGCTAAACTGGAAGCATTGATGAACAAAGGTATCTTGTCAAAGGTGGATTACCCAACGCCATGGATTAGTAACATGGTGGCAGTACGTAAACCAAATGGCACAATCAGGCTCTGCATTGACCCAAACCATCTCAACAAAGGCATTTGTAGGAATCACTATCCAATGCCAACTATCGACGATGTTCTCTCGGAACTTTCTGGTGCATCAGTGTTCTCGCTGTGTGATGCAAAAGATGGATTTTTGCAGGTCAAACTTTCGGAAAAATGCAGTGACTTGACAACTTTTTGGACACCATTTGGGCGATACAAATGGAACCGTATGCCTTTTGGAATTTATTCGAGCCCGGAGGAGTTTCAAAGACGCCTCTCGCAAACACTTGAGGGACTCAAAGGTATAGCGGTTGTAGCAGATGACATTCTCATATTTGGGAAGGGGTGTACGCACGCAGAAGCTGTGGCAGACCACAATCGCAAACTAGAAGCTCTCTTAAACAGAGCCCGACAGACAAACCTCAAACTCAACAAAGCAAAGTGTAGGTTTCTGTTATCTGAGCTACCATACATTGGTCATGTAATCACACCAGAAGGAGTCAAACCAGACCCAAAGAAAGTAGCAGCAATACAAGAGATGACACCCCCAGCAAGTGGAGATGAGGTGCGACGATTTTTAGGACATGTAAACTACCTATCTCGGTTTATACCGAATCTATCAGCTGAAAGCGAACCATTGAGACGGCTAGTAAACTCCACCAAGAGTGAGTTTGTCTGGGAAGATGACCAGCAACAGGCATTTCAGAAGCTGAAAGAACTAACGACTAGTGAAAGTACACTGAAATATTACAACCCAGCTGAACCAGTTGTCGTCCAAACCGATGCCAGTACGGTAGGCATTGGGGCAGTTCTCATGCAAAAAGGAAAACCCGTGGCTTATGCATCACGTAGTTTAACATCCAGCGAGCAACATTATGCCCCTATAGAGCTAGAATGTTTAGCCATTGTATTTGGTCTCACCAAGTTTGATCAGTATGTGTTCGGTCATCGAGATGTCACAGTGCAAACAGATCACCAGCCATTAGAAGTCATTCTAAAAAAATCTCTCCTCAAAGCTCCTAAACGACTACAATGTATGATCATGTACTTACAGCGATACTCATTCGAAGTGGTATACCAACCAGGGGAGAAACAAGTGATTGCTGACATGCTATCTCGAAGCCCACTCGTTGAGACAAATAACACCAAAGCTGAAATGAACACTGAACAAGTATTTCAGGTAGTTAGTCACTAAGAAACGTGCTCTTTATTCGAGGTAAACCCATCAAGTGACCTGCGAGTCACTGAAGATCGCTACAAAGCAATTCAAATAGCAACGACAGCTGATCCATTGCTCATCAATCTAAAGAACAGAATATTGAATGGCTGGCCAAGAAATGTGAACGATGTAGATGAACAACTTAAGCCTTTCTGGACGTTTCGGGATGAGTTAGCTGTGCTAGATGGCATCATCTACAAAGGCACTAAGATCGTTATATCTACATCGTTGAGACCTGACATTCTCCAGAGGGTGCATTCAAGTCACCAAGGGACAGCAGCTTCCCTGCGTAGAGCCAGACAAGCAGTATATTGGCCAAGCATGGCTCAAGATATCCAAACTTATACCGAGAAGTGTGTGACATGCAAACTAGATGCACCGCTACAGCAGAAAGAAACTATTAAAAATCACAGTATACCTAGTCAGCTGTGGGCCAAAGTCGGCATGGATTTGTTCTATTACGACAACAAAGACTATCTAATCGTAGTAGACTATCTGTCTGATTTCTTTGATGTGGAACTGCTTAAATCAACAAGTAGCTCCAGTGTGGTAGAGGCCTGCAAGAGGATATTTGCTAGATTTGGAATACCCATTCTCGTACAATCAGATAATGGGCCTCAATTCACGGCACAGGAGTTTAGGCAATTTGAACGAGACTGGGAGTTCAAACACACAACCAGCTCTCCCTATCATGCCAAGTCTAATGGCAAGGCTGAGTCAGCTGTAAAAATTGCTAAACGAGTATTCAAGCGTGCTAAGGACCCATATCTGGCTTTATTAGAAATAAGAAACACCCCTTCAGAGGGCATGACAACCTCACCAGCACAGCGTCTATTTGGTAGGGAAACCAGATCAGTTTTGCCACAAATCACAACATTGGGTACAGATATTCAGACCATGGTGCAACAAAAGGCCATCAAACACCAGAGAACGCAGAAGCAATATAACAAGAGTGCCAAAGACTTGCCCAGATTGTCTGAAGGCACAGCTGTATTGCTTAGAGACTATACTAGGCACAAGCAAAACTGGCAAAGAGGAACGATTGCCAAACAACTATCTGACAGATCATACTCAATAATAAATGGAGAAGGCAATCTTGTACGTCGAAATAGAGTCGACTTACAGCAAATTAACTCTACACCTAACGTCACAGCAGAACCCTTAGATTTGTCACCCAGAGCACCGACAGAATCTAGAGACACTCCAAAATGTAAGAGCAACACTACCACACCTCGCAGAAAGACACGAATAGATGCTGCACCCTATCCAACAGAACCGATAACTCTCTCAGAGCCTGTGTTACCACCAGTCATGTCCAGTGAAAATCAAGTTAATGCAGCTGCCATGCCATACTTGACCAAGAGTGGTAGAGCAGTTCTAAAACCACTGAGATACCGGGAATAACAAACATTTGACACTCGAACATTACTGTAAGGATATTAAACAACCAATGCAAACGCGTCGAAAGCACACAATAGTGCGATCCAATTCATAAAGACACCTCATCAATTACGCTTGTTCCTTATATCATTTTAGAAATCTTTCTACATGTTTTGTGATGGAACAGTAAACACTTTTTAGTTTGTGCTATGGCCAGGTTTTGGCCGACAATCATATATTTTGTGTTTGTTACAAATTATTATAATCTTCTGTAGAAACCCCCTCTTTTATTAAGCTTTGTTTTAAAAAAGAAAAGGGGATGTTTGTATTATTTGTCCTTGACCGGTATTGTTTATACTTGTCCTTGACCTTGTCTCGTTTTGAATAATAAGGCAGTCGCCATTGTCAGCTCCAGCTGAAACATCATCTTCTTGTGTATTATCTATTAGTTATTAAGTAATCTATCTATAATCTCATCAAACAAACATACAAGAAACATCAAGTGTGTCAAAGACTAAATATGATGTTTTCATAGAAATGTTTATTTTCCATTTCTAAAATATTTTTGGTGAAATTTACTGGAAAATGGTTTCAAGTGGGTCAAAGACTAAATATGATGTTTTCATTGAAATGTTTATTTTCAAAAGATCCAAATAATAACATTGAATCAATTAGTTAAATTTAACAGTCAAATTCTTTTTTTATCAAGTAGGCTTAATGTTTCTATTGTGATTAATTCTCAAATATTGTAAACTTGAACTATCTAGAGGAGTAATTTGTCGATTTTGATGTGTCTTTTCTTTCAAAAAAATTATCATGTAATACCACATACTTCAGTTCTAATTCGTTTTGAACAATTTCATGGGAGACAAAGAATAAAAAAGTTACATTGATTTAGTTTTTAGAATTAAAGTTGCTATCGAAAATGGTTTGTTCTTGAATGAGTAAATCCATAACCTCCTCATCATCATGGCAGAAGTTTTCTGATGATTGCATTTTGAAAAACAATTTTTTTTCTTTTAAAAAAATGATTACGTAATACCACATACTTCAGTTCTAATTCGTTTTTAGAATTGAAGTCGCCATCGAAAAATGGTTTGTTCTTGAATGGGTAAATCCATAACCTCCTCCTCATCATGGCAGAAGCTTTCTGATGATTGCATTTTGAAAAACAAATTACATTGTTTTAGTTTTCAGAATTGAAATTGCCATCGAAAATGGTTTGTTCTTGAATGGGAAAATCCATAGCCTTCTCATCATCATGTCTAAGTTTTCTACCCCAATATCTCCAACCTCTCAGAGATAGAGATTGTTCTGTTTAAAAAAAATAATGGAAATTGTATATATAAATGATTGTTTTTGAAAAAAATGGTAAATTTTTGAAAAAAATTCAAAAGGAAAATGCAGGATAAAACCCTCACTCAAGAAACTAATTTTGTATGATAGGTTGCTTACCTAATAATAAGAAAACAATGAATAATTTATATTTAAGCAATTATTGAAAAAATTAATGAAAATTGAATAGAATAAAGGAAATATTTTACCAAATAGCCTGTTTTTTTGTAAAGATATACAAACAGATAAAATTTAACCATTTAAAGGATGATTTCTTTTTTTGCAAAAAATAATGAAGATTTAATGAAATGAAAGAATATTTTACCAAATACCTTGTTTTTTTGTAAATTTGTACAATTAGATGAAATTTAACCATTTATAGGATGATTTGTTTTTGTAAAAAATTAATGAAAATTGAATAAAATGAAAAAATATTTCACCAAAATACCTCTTTTTTGTAGATGTAAACAAATAGATGAATATCTAACTTTATCCATTTTTTTCCATTTGGGATCATGTTTTGAAGGTTTTCAAGATAGTTTTAGTAAAAGCTTATGCATTGATTGTCATTACAAGTTGTAGTGTTTGGTATTATTTAATATTTACTGACTCTAGCTATATTATATGAAATTTTCCCTACTTATTACACAATAAATGTATATATTCACATATTGTTTCATTTTTAATCACTGTATTTATTCAATGTAGATATATCTTCTCTCTCTCCTCTCTCAAGATATCATATGAGTCGAATTACAAAAAATTATCAAAATTTAAATGCCATACATTCAAAATCTAGATGCTCTAGGAGTTAAAGTTATGTATATAATTATGTAAAAAGTTATCAAAACTTGAATGCCATACATTCAAAATCTATAAATACAAGTTAAGTAAAAAATAAACAAAACTCAAATGCCACTTAAATGCCACTCAAATGCCACTCAAATACCTCTCAAATGAAATACAATATAAACTCGGCGAATTCATCCAACGACGTAACTCATTGCATAACCCCCAAGATCAAATCCACAAAAAAACACTGCTCATATATTACTACTCACATGATGTTCCACTCCAATAAACTAATAAGTTATATGTGTTTATATATAGTATCAAATGCTTACCTGTTTATTTGATTTTAAGGTTTAACCATCACACGAATACAGACTCAAGCCCTGGTCACACGAGACCGAATCTCTGACGAAACTGTCAACGAAACTAGTTTTTCAAGCCCAGCGAATTCGTTTCTGAGCAAACCGAGCGAATATTTCAGTTTCGTCGTGATCAAGCAATGCTAGGTTTAGGAAAATCGTCGGTTGCAATGCTTGCATGTGATTGGACCATTGGACCAGATAAGCTCATTAATAGGTTTATTTTCTATGTTCTGTTATTGGCTGGTCGCCAATGTCAGGGTCATTCGCAACGAACACATGGTTTCCATAGTAGTAGCACATTTGTTTTTGAATAAATAATTATTTATTTTATTATATTCATAATGAGTTTTAAATAAATGAAAGATAATAATAATAAATTATAATCAAACAATTGGAATAGTACTGGCTGGTCAAATTTGGCTATTTATTAAAATAATCTATTCCAAACCTTGCTTCATTCCTCCATGCTTTTACATCATGCAGTAAAGTATGAGTAGGCCCGCGCACAAAACGCAATCCTCTGTCATTGGATGAAACTAGTGATCGCTAGGCGTAACAAACTAATTATAGTTCTCGTGTGACCAGCACAACGAAATTATTATCAACGCACCTCGGCAATTTTTTAAAAAAGTTTCGTTATAGTTTTGTTTATCGGTCTCGTGTGACCAGGGCATTAGAGGTTGCAGGAAATAAATGGTGAATTTTAGTCTTTTATAACAATGCGGATAATGACGATGTGCAGAGAGGACACTGAAAACACTGAAAAATCACACGATGGAAAAATTCAGAATTTGAATCATCTTTAAATAAAATTGAAACCCAAAAATACCTGGATCAAGAATAGAAAAAACAAGTAAATCAGCAGAAACTGCTGGGTGAATGGATGAGACTGAGAGCATCCCTAGCTGGATTTATTTGGAACATGAAAATACAAACACATTTTAGTCTAGACATTACGTTCCCCACTTGCAACGCTGTTTCCATTTCCTGTTACTGCCCTAACAGCAAGGGTGACATATTTATAATCGCTGACCATAATGTACACACACCGATACTCATGTGCATATGATATATTGGATGGCTAATATCTCAAAAACTGCAACGATATGACAGATAAAAATATATTTTAGAATAGGTAAAATCAAAATATTTTAATAATAACCATTTGGAACTCATATGTGAAGAGAAAAACGAATACCAGATCTGACGAAAAACTCTGCTATGGAAGTTCAGAAATGTGTGCATTTCCAAAGTGCACTAACGCATATTTGCACCAGCTCAGCAATTAGCAATTTCCAAATACTCCTAAATTGGGCCTGGGGATTGTGCATGGGTCACACACCTGGGGACTGTTCATGGGTCACACACCTGGGGATTATTCATGGGTCACACACCTGGGGATTATTCATGGGTCAAACACATTGATCAATATTTGCCATAGCAATGAGATGAAACACCGAATATGTCTAACATGCAGGACCTTGAACCAATAACCAATAAAAATCATACCTCTCCTTCCCGGAAAACCAAATTTTGCTCAGAAAGTGTGCCTCAAAGCACTGCGAAATAAGACAAACTCCCATATCAATCATGGTATTTAGTCTTACGGGAACAGATTAGAGTTTTTGCTAAAATCTTTTTTTAAAAGCTTGTAATGATTTGAAGTTTTAATTTAAGTGAATGTGTTTCATTATATAAATAAAATTTTATTACCTGAATCTAACTTAGTTATGAATATTTTTTCAAGTTGATAATTTTATTTTTCAGCTAAAATTTGGGCCAAAGATACTGCCAGTAGGCTTACTCAACTGGATTAACGACTTGCCTCAGCATTTCAATGCTCATGCTTTGAGTGACTGCATTGTTTTATATGGCATGCAATTAGACACTTTTGGTAGAGTTACCGCTAGGAGTTCTACTACTAATTTTTAAGCGTTCTCAAACCTGGACGAAATTTTGATAACGCGATTATAGCGAAATGAGTAACCGTGCAAAAAGATGAATTTATTGAGTTGCCTTCTCTTACAACCATTGCTTGTCGCTCAGGCCAAAAACTTGTGAGTTTATTAATGTAATGATGAAACAGTATTGATAATTATAATGAAATGTATTTATTTTTACTAAAACGATCCGAAAAATAAACGCTTACTTTTGGCACTGTTAATATACTGCATGTTGATGCTATGGCACACAGATATTCAACATAAATTACAATAATTATTTAAACCTCCGCTTATGGCCTTGCGTCAACAAACTTTACTTACTTGATGACAGTTTATTGTTTCTACTGCTGTAACACTAACGTAAATATTGATTACTATAAAACAACTCTGTTTTTATTCATCAAGCATCAATCCAGGAAAGACGAATCCTAATTTTTAAATAACGATTGTTTCTCGCAAAAACACTGGCGCTAACGTTTTTCACGAAACTACAACATGAAGAAACCCAATCACATTACTTGCTGACACAATAAGAGTCTGCCCATTTGTCATGACATTTACTAAACATTATCTTAACCTATTATGTGCACAAAGCAGTTGATAGAGAATGAGAAAAAAAAACGATTCATCAACCATTGTGAGTGTTTGCTAGTACTGGTTTTTATTACACAAAATAAACAATACATTCCCTTCAATAGAAAGATGCATGACATGCTAATCTATCACAGTCGAATGCAGTATGTATGTGACTACAGGTGACCGGTCAGTGGACCCCAGCAATGTCAGAAAGTATTCATAAGTATTTACCACGCACATACAACTCTCATTGACGATCTAAATCTTCCACATGTTCACCGGTTCTGTTTCTGAAACCATTTTCATCTACGAATGCAACACATTGCGTAGTTTCACTAAACCGTTCATAGACATCTACAGTCTTCCTTGGTGCGGTGTGTACTTGTTTACATAAGTCGCACATCCATCCATGAGTTATCGTAAAAATCTTTGACATAGCTTCATAGGTTCGCTTCCATTGATAGTAACTGTTAAATAAGGTTAAGTTTGTTGATACTTTTATCAAGTATTCTGCTAAATGTTTCGGAGATAGGAATGAATCTGCATGTATGTATGAGTTGTTAGGGGCAAACTTTGTATAATTGGCTCGTCGGCCTCTTACGATAGGTATCATACCACGTTTTAGACTCAACCAGAACTTCTCTGTTATATAATCCTCACAATCTGAGTTCTCAAACGCCAGATAAAACTTGTATTGCTTGGCACCCATAAACTTTTGTCCAATACGCTTACCGCATGCCCCAAACACATCTACTGGAATGAATTCTTTCAACTGTTCAACGTATTTTTCTCTCCTGCTACTTGTGATACAGTTGCTAACAACCCAAGCCACCAGCTTACTTCTCTCATGTATATTTACATATCTTACTTTGGTTTGTGGATGTTTGATCCATCGTGAATATCCACCGTATGGAATATAAATGTCTGCCGTAGTTTGAAATGTCATTGTTAAATTGAACATGTTGTTTAGAAGTTTCATTTGTTCTGGGTAATAGAAAGCTGGAGGCTCTCTGACTATAAGAATCCATTTCTGGTCAACGCTATTTCTAACTGGTAACTTACTGATAACAAAGTTTTTTCTGTCCAGGTTGTTATAGAGATTGAATATAACAGCATCACTCCTGCTGTAGTCGGTGTTATTTGTACTCCATACACATTTGTACTCGCAAACAGTTTGCGCATGCATGTATGATGCAAACCATAGTAAGCTTACTCTATAAAACTTTGTATAAACGTGAATGAGCTTGACTTCCTTCTTCCGCTTTTCCTCTGCTTCTTGCCTTATTGTCGTAAGATTCTCGGTGCTGATTTGATGGATAGACATTACTTTCGCATCTCGAGTTTGGAACATTTTCTGGTTTGTTGTCATCCACGACGCAATAAGAAATATAATTACCAGCAATCCAATGCAGGGCAAACGCAGCCGAGTGGCCATGATGTACTGCTTCCAACAGTCAACTAATGAAACAAACAACAACATCAGCTATGCATCAGTCGATCAATGAAGGGCACAATAAAGCCTACACAAAAGGCCTGTTTGCATACGGAGAAATTTTTTGTCAGCAAAGTATTTCACAAATATTGAAAAGCTTTAAATAAATTAAAAACAAGCAGTTTCATGTTTCAGAAGTTATTTCAATTGGAATATGACATAAAATTTTTTATAGCAACATGATGTAGCATTAATTGTCCATCAGTAAATATATTTTTATAATCACAGCATAAATAGAGATTTGCCACTGTTGATATACGTAAATGATCATCTAAAAAAGTGCTAACAAGTAGAGAATATTCAACATAAACATGTAGTTTTTTGCCTTTACAGCTGCATAACCACTTTACATAGCTGCGTAAAATGATAAAACTGATAATAATTATTAATACCACTGATGAGTAAATAAATCTTTTCAGTTAAATGATTATTGGAACAGCTATCATTCACTAATAACCATAAATAAAATGGTGATAAAATGATAGCCAGTATTTGATGATATTAACCTGATTACTGTAACAAGTTGTGTAATAGTACTAACAATTAAGGCAAACAATATTATATTGTTGTCTCCATTATTATGACAAAAAGTTGATAGTTTCAATTCTTAGATGAGGTCAGATATAGACGAAGCCTCAAAATATATGAAATCATTCCATTTTATTTTTAAATGTCACAGAGTTTTGAAAAACTGCGAAAACCCTACCTAACCAAAACAATTATTGTAATCGCAGTTATAATTAATTATTTATCACCGGTTGCTCTGGATTGTAGAGCGCACATTTCTCTCAAGATTGTATGAAACTGCATTGTTTTTATACAAGACGTACTGCGGTTAGTGACAGACTCCTGACTTTTACACTCACATGTTTTTGTAATCACTGGCTTTCTGGAAATTTCCTATAGACATTTCAGCAGCTCACTTTGATAGTTTTATGTTTCATTGTTAGCTAGTTCAAAGGCTTTCAATATTTTCAAAGTGATAAAAATTTCTATGACACACTTTGCTATCATAGGTATTATGCTACTGTTTATATTTACTAGGTCTAACTTTAACTATTTGAGGAGTTGAGTCAGCCAGCATTTGGATTCTGTAAATTTCTTATATTTTTTTGCCAGAAACAATGTAAATGTAACATACCATTCAATTTTATACTCTGTTGCATAGCTATTCCACTTGGCTTCATTGTTCCCGCGTGAAAACGATGTACTAACAAATAAAAACAGATGGGGAAACACTATTAGTGGTTTTCTGATGCATCACAAAAGCACATAGCGATGCGATGCGATAAGACGCAACGTACAGCGTACTGTTGCTGTATTGTACTGGTCTCAATGCAATTCATTTAGGTGCAGAACTGGCGATTTATTGCGATAATACTCTTGGGGACAAAAGGTAGAAAATAACATGGGCTACGCTGCAAAATAAGCAGTTCTACACCTACCTCATGCAATTGTTTGTGTCAAGCCCAAATGAAATATTGAATCCTTTGTATAGTTCTCATTTAGTCAAAGCACAGAATGGTTTCTGTGTTAGTGTGTAAAATGTAACAACATTATGCTTGGCTAATTGGTTTCTTTGACATTAGTGACTGTTTAAAAATTCAAATAAAGACAACTCTAGTATGTTACTCGAATCAAATCAAAACAAAGACAATTGTTTTTACTAATCTAAACACACCTGAAGGCTTCTCCACATGCTACTAGTAAAAACTGAGTTTTCCGAATTGTAAGTGTTTTTCATTTGAAATATTTGTAATCTCTCAGTATAATGCGCTTAATCTTTTCTTAACAGCTTCAGAAGTCAACACATTAATACTTCTCACAACTATTTTACGTTACACATTCTACAAGCACTGCATAACTGTGGTTACTTTTATATGCATGTATGTAGTATATAAGCTGTTTGTTTGTTGTTTTTACAATAACGCAACTTCTTACTCAGCACATCAAAAAAGTTACAACAGAAAAGAAAATGATGACAAGAAAGCCATATCAGCAGCAGAGAAAATTCATTCATGAGTCTTAACGACTGCGGTTCTTCATTTACTCCTAATTCTATCTCTCATGAACTACCAATGGATACCCACTCTTAAAGGGCTTAGGACGGGCTTTGCAAGACTACTTTATGTGTAGAGTTGTTTCTCATCAAACATTGTAAAACAATTGAAAAAAAACTCACTTGCAGCAACAAAAGCGCGACAGCTATGTAGTGGTCTATGGAGGTCTATGACAGAAAGGGCCTTCTGCATTATGATGTTATATATTATATTCCAACAAATAGTTAGTACCATTAAAACCTTAATTAGAAGTAATTTTTCAAAATGACGTTTCAACATTGCAATACAAAATGACTGAAAACAGGTTTGCTCTTTTTGCAATATAAACTCAACACTGTTATCACAAGCGCATTCGAAGTTGTCTGTACGACGATAGAAAGAGTATTTTATTGTTAACTTTTTTTTACATTACTGTCTCACTGGCTTTAGGCTTTATTTATTTATAAAAAGTAGCAGCTTGAAATACAAGCTTCTGAGAAGACAACTCCTAACCTATAGAGCATGTTCGAGAAATAAAACAACATTGTTGTAAGAAAAAATGGTTGAGTAGTTGTTTAATATAGCAAATTATTAGAAGTAAACTGATTTCACAGCGTTAACCGGTTTAAAGTTTTTCACAGTTAAATAGTGTTCGATTGCATTTTTGATCCACAAAAATATGCACAAACTAACTGCTGCAGTTTTATTGAATGAGATAGCTTTTCTACATCCTCCATAAGTTTATAAGATTATGCATGGCAAGCACACTCTAAGAATAATCAAAGTTAACCGCAACAGAATTCCTCATTTTAAGAGCTTTAAGCTTTGTCTTAAGATCCTTTTTAACCAGAATTTAAGTGAATAACATACTAGCAGTTTAGTTAAAGATCAATTATGACTAATAGGTATGGTGTAACCAGCTATTAATTGTACGGAAAATAGAAGCAAAAATATTTCTTCTGCTGGCAGCCAAAAAACCCTGTCAATTACTCCCAAACATTGTTTTCGTAATAACATTCAGCAAACATGTCTACCAAACATGTCTACTAAACATGTCTACCAAACATATCTACCAAACATGTCTACTAATCATGCCTATCAAACATGCCTACCAAACATGTCTACCAAACATGCCTACCAAACATGTCTACCAAACATGTCTACCAAGCATGTCTATCAAACATGCCTACCAAACATGCCTACCAAACATCTCTACCAAACATGTCTATCAAACATGCCTACCAAACATGTCTACCAAACATGTCTACCAAACATGTCTACCAAACATGTCTACCAAACATGTCTACCAAGCGTGTCTACCAAACATGTCTACCAAAGCGCACATTACCAATTAATGGATAGTTGTACATAGCAAACATTTTTATGGAATAGTTAATGTTATTTCCATGACCGGACACAAAAAGGACGATCTATCACATGTGTCGACATTTGAAAAGTTATGACATTGGTCTATTCATCCATGCTAGGTTTCAAATGAGCTAGGAAACTTTCACGTACTTTTGGTGTGATAATTATTTTTCTCCGCTACCACAGCTGATGCTATCTGAATAGGAATGTTGATATCTCCAATCAGTAGCTCTCCATTCACCATACACCTGTAAT
Organism: Cryptosula pallasiana; assembly: GCA_945261195.1. Lineage (NCBI taxonomy): Eukaryota > Metazoa > Bryozoa > Gymnolaemata > Cheilostomatida > Cryptosulidae > Cryptosula > Cryptosula pallasiana. The sequence continues at coordinate 7,510,894 of OX183130.1, read as the reverse complement.
TAGCCACTAGACTCTCAGCAGTCTTGTTACAACGAGTATGACATTTTCTTAGCATTTCGGGGTTCTCGAAAGCTATAACGCTTCCTGGTGGAGAATCGTACAGGTGAACTACGTTGAAATAAGCCTGAATTTGTCTCATACTCTTGCCTGATAATGAGTTGAATAGGTCCTTCACCTTTTGATTACATCCGTATCCGTCAGCGGAACGAAAAATTGCATTTCCAGTCTTTCCCTATGCCATATAGATCAAAACAATTGGGCAAGTTTGCTTAGTTTTATTAAGAAGCAGTCCCACCTCGGTTGAAACATCACTCTTCACCCAAATTTTTTTTTATCTTTTCGGTAGTTGTAGGTGATGGTACACTTTGATTTTTCACGGAATTCACCGGATAAGACCTCCATAACTGTTGGTATTGGTAGATCTTGGATTTCCATAGATTTCTCAGGTTTTTCTAGACAATCTAGAGACAGACCATTTAACAGTCCAGCACTCTTGTAGGTGAGGGTGGTTAGGTCGCTACTTCTGGCATCTTGAAAGAGGATCTTGGTGTGACAAAAAAGTGTATCGTCTCCAACATCTATCACAACTCGTTTTTTGTAGTTCGAGCCATTGTTGATATCATCTTTTGTCAAATCAACCAAAGCTCGTTTCATCCCTTGTGTTCTGTTTGAATACAGTTCGTTGGTAGGAGATGAGGGTGGAGTAAAATCTTGTGGGGATTCCGCTTCATCAATCATCAATTGACTTTCATCCTCTAGATTATTTTTTCTCAATGGGGTAATGAAGACAGGAGAAGATGGCGCGGAAAGGGTTTGCTGAAACTTTGCTTTTACATTCATTGCTTGGCTTTTTTGTCTTGACTGTTCATTCTAAAAAAGATAAAATAAAAAAATGTGAGTTTTTGTTTATTTCTTTATAATTAGTTTAAAGATAGATAATACATAGAGGTTTGAGTTGACTGCGTCAGCTAGCAGAAATAATTATTTTTTTATCCTTACCTTTATACAGAGAGTTCTCCTAGTAGTTGCAGTAGATGCTGTAGTAGATGTTGTTCCTTGAGTCCCTGTTGTTGAACTGGATGCTTTATGTGTAAAACCATCGTTTCTTAAACAGCTAAACTTGCACCGGTTGACACGGGTTAAGTCCAACGAAAACTGTTAAGAACTTGCGTATATGTTATCAAGAGGTTTTCCCATGAATAACACTGTTTTATCGCGTGAATAAAATATAGTTTTACGAGTGAACAAAGCATAGTTTTCTGCATATAAAATATATATTTTTCCGCGTGAATAAAACATGAAAAATACATCCGTTTTTCGCGTGAATAAAAAAGGTTTTTGCGTGAATAAAACATCACTTTTTCATGCGAAGTAAACCAATGTTTTCGCGTGAATAGAATATAATTTTTTCCCGCGAATAAAACCTGAAAAACACCCATTTTTTGCGCAAATAACGGTGAATAAAAGTCTCTTTTTTAGCAAAATAAAACCGTTCTTTGCGTGAATAAAAAAGCTTTTTTCTTGTGGATAAAATATGTTTTTCACGCAAATAAAACATGGTTAACGAAAAAGGTTTTCGCGTGAATAAAACATCACGTTTTCACGCAAAGAAAACCAATGTTTCCGCGTGAATAAAATATACTTTTTTTTCCGCGAGTAAAACATTAAAAATAAACCCATTTTTTGCGCGAATAACAGTGAATAAAAGTCTCTTTTTCACACTAATAAAACCAATTTTTTCCACGTGAATTAAACAAGTTTCTTACGCGAGTAAAACATGGTAAATAAAAATTTTTTTCCCGCAATTAAAACATTATGTTTTCACGCAAAGAAAATCAGTGTTTTTGGGTGAATAAAATCTTTTTTTCCCGCATATAAAACATAAAAAAAACCATTTTCCGCTTAAATAACAGTGAATAAAAGTCTCTTTTTTACGCAAATAAAAACAATTTTATCCGATTGAATGAAACAAATTTCATACGTGATTAAAACATGGTAAATAAAAAAAATTTTCCCGCGTATTAAAGTTCATGTTTTCACGCAAATGAAACCAATTTTTTCACGCGAATAAAGCAAAATAAAAAATCTTTTTATCACACGAATAAGTCATTGTTTTTTCACGCGAATACCAAGTTTTTTTGCGTGAACAAAACATAGTTTTACGCGTGAATAAAACAACATCATTTTCTGTCTGAAAAACAAAATTTTAATGTAAAATAATTCCATTCTTCGCGTGAATAATCTATATGTATTATAGAAGGTTTTTGCGTGACTAACACTATTATAAAAGGGTTTTCGGGTGAGCATTCTCTTGGATGTAAGCTTAATAAGTAGGTGTAGCTTCTAATATTAAGAATTGCTCTCCCTGCATAAAAATAATTCTCTCCAGCAATGGCTTCTGAAGAACCAATTAGTACAGTACTCATTATACGGCTAACAGCAGACTTCTCAGTGATAAGGTAAGACTTAATAAAAAATACTATTTAGTAGTATTTAAAAAAATAAAAGTTTATGATTATTTTACCCAACTGTTTATTAACCTATACTAATACATAGCTTTTTATTTTAGTTCTTTATGACAACAAAAACAGTTCGTGTGAAAGACTTCCTCCCAAAAATTTATCAAAAGTACATCAAAAAAAATGTGATTGTGCAGGACATGGCGATCTACCGGTTTACATTGCAAGCCATTATATTTTGCATAACGCAACATATGCCGAGTCTAGGAGCTTTATATGGAGAACTTTCTTCGATTCAATACAGACCTTACACAAGTCAAGTAGATGATCCTATGGAGATATTTCGCATTATGACAGAGAACAATTTTCAAGCCATTTAAAAATGCTAAAAAATGAAAAAAGTTAATGATTATTTTAAAAAACATTAAAATAATAGCATGGTATAAAACACTATTTCCAACATTATGTAAATTGAAATGGACCGAAAAAAACTTTACATAATATCCAACCTGATAATTCCAGATACATCCAAATAGATGAATGTCTAGGATCTTCTGTACTTTCTTTTGAAGTGTTGTTAATAGCATTTCAAGAATATATGCAATGCTTATTATATAATAAAGTTATACAATCATACAACGCTTCATTCTTATACAATAATAGCATCCGGGAAAACCTCCAGCGCATACCAACACCGTACAATGTGTTAATCAACATTCAACACCATAGTAATTACATCCATTAAAAAAACTGGTGCACACAAAAAGGCACCTCGTCGGGTTCACGGAAACAGGGGCATCATTTACATATAGAGAACCAGGATAATCTTATAATCCATAAAATTACAGGTTCTCATGGTAACTGGTGTTAGCAAAAAGACACGGCACCAAGAGAACCTTATCACTAAAGTCATACAATAAATGCTTATGCAGTGAACATCTCGGGTAGCACTCCCCATCAAAACCCCTGGGACCAGGAGAACCTTATCTCCAGGAGGGAGATCTGATCCTATATTACTACTTTTATTTAATTTTCTTTCAAATTCAAGTATCTTATTATTTTCTATTCTTGCACTGCGAACTTGTCAATTAAAGGTACTTCCATTCTAGATGCAATAAGCGGTTAGTCTACTCTCTACAAAACTGGTGAGAGGCTGATTGGGTAACTCTAAAACTGGCAGGAGGTTAGTACATTCAATACAGTGGTGGGGATAGGTAGGCCGATCTACTAAACAGATGGAGTGAGGCAGATCAATCTACTCCAAAGTTGGTGAGAAGTAGATCAGTTCACACCATAGATGGCAGAGAGATAGGTCTACTCACTTTTAAGGTGGTGAAAACTGGGTGGATCTATTCCAAAAGGGTTTAGAACTGGTTCTACCCACTCCAGAGGTGGTGAGAAATGAGTTGACACACTTCAGTGGCAACAGCAGGGGAGTTGATTTACTTAAATGATGGAAAGAGATAGATTAATTCAACAGTAATAGCGTCATGATTAGACCTTATTTATTATTATTGTTAATTATAAATTATATATTACAAATTGTCAAAAACTCAAATGTTGCTACTGCGTTACTTGCTTTTTGACCAGTGATGGAGTTTTTGTTCTTTGCTAAGCCAATTATCATTTGTGACTGTTTAACCTATTTCGTACAGTCCACTTTTACAATGCGAATAATTATCATCAAGTTTTAATGCTAGAAAGTTTTACATCATAAATCTAAATTCAGCAAAACAATTATATAATTTCACTTTTCATAGTTTATTTCATTTTTTGTAATAATTTTTGTTCAAAAGTTTTTCACGTTTTATAACTTCTGTGCATTATGTAACACTAATTAAGGTCAGAAAAAATTCAAAAAAAAACTTCTGTGTAACAAAGCGGAAATCTGAAGAAAATGACAGTTTTCAAACTCGCCATGCTAAGTGCCAATTTTTAAACATAGATTGTTTTAAAAATCCATTCAAGATTTTATTACAACTCATATCCGTATCTGACAAAGTAGGTATTTCAGTCATCTATATTACTTGCTGAGATGTAAATTTTCCAGACTTAAGCTCACGGCGATCATGCATAATTGATGTCAATATATCACATGATGTTTCACTCCAATACACTAATAAATGATATGTGTTTATATATAGTATCAAATTCTTACCTGTTTATTTGATTTAAAGTTAATCCATCACACAAATACAGACTTGGAGGTTGCAGGAAATAAATTGTAAATTCTAGTGTTTTATAACAAAATGGATGAGGACAACGTACAATGAGAAGACGACTCTGAAAAATCGGAGACTTGCACACAATTGCCAAACTCGGAAAGTGAATCACCTTCAAATTAAAATGAAACCCAAAAATTTCTGAATCTAGAATAGAAAAACAAATAAATCAGCTGAAACTGGCGGGTGAATGGATGGATATATTTGGAACATGAAAACACATTCTAGTCTGAGCATTATGTTCCACTTACTACGCTGTTTCCATTTCCTGTTACTACCATAACAGCAAAGATAATATATTTATAATCATTGACCATAATGTACATATGTTATAATGGATGGCCAATATCTCAAAAACTTCAACGATATTACAGTTAAAAAATCATTTCAAAAATAAATAAAATAAATGGATTTTGAGAATAATAATTTGGAACAAGTTTGTGAAGAGAAAAGCAAAACTACCAGATATGAACAAAATTTCTGCGGTGAATGTTCAGAAATTACCCATTTCTAAAGCGCAATGGGGATTATACGTGGGTCACACACCTGGAGATTATTCATGGGTCACACACCTGGGGATTATTCATGGGTCATACACCTGGGGATTATTCATGGGGCACACACCTGGGGATTATTCATGGGTCACACACCTGGGGATTATACATGGGTCTCACACCTGGAGGTTATTCATGGGTCACACACCTGGGGATTGTTCATGGGTCACCCACCTGGGGATTATTCATGGGTCACACACCTGGGGATTATACATGGGTCTCACACCTGGAGATTATTCATGGGTCACACACCTGGGGATCATTCATGGGTCACACACCTGGGGGTTATACATGGGTCACACACCTGGGGATCATTCATGGGTCACACACCTGGGGATTATTCATGGGTCACACACCTGGGGTTATACATGGGACACACCTGGGGATTATTCATGGGTCACACACCTGGGGATTATTCATGGGTCACACACCTGGGGATTCTTCATGGGTGACACACATTGATCAATATTTGCCATAGCAATGAGATGAAACACCGAATATGTCTAACCTGCAGGAGCTTGAACCAATAACCAATAAAAAATCAGACCTCTCCTTCCCGGAAAACCAAGTTTTGCTACAAAGGTTTGCCTCTACATTGATGCCTCAAACCACTGTGAAATAAAACAAACTCCCATCTCAATCGGGTATTTAGTCTTAAGAAGACTGCAGTTTTTTGGTAAAATATTTTTCAAAAGTTTTTCATGATTCAAAATTTTACTTTGGGTGAATGTATTGCATAAATAAAATTTTATTACCTGAATCAAAAGTTTATATTGAATAATTTTTCAATTTGATTTTTCTGCTAAAATTTGGGCCAAAGATACTGTCAGTAGGCTTAATTAACTTGATTGACAACTTGCCTCAGCATTTCAGTGCTCATGGTTTGAGTGACTGCATTGTTTTATATGGCATGCAATTAGACACTTTTGGTGGAGTTACCGCTAGGAACTTTACTAATAGTTTTTAGGCGTTCTCAAAGCTGGACGAAATTTTTGATAACACGATTATAGCAAAATGAGTAGCCGTGTAAAAAAACGGATTTGTTCTGTTGCCTTCTCTTACATCCAATGCTTGTCGCTAATGCCAAAAAGTTGCTATGGCACACATATATTTAGCATAAATTACAATGATTATTTAAACCTCTGCTAATGGCCTTGCATCAACAAACGTTGCTTTATCGATGACAATTTATTGTTTTTACTGCTGTAGCACAAATGAAAATATTGCTGACTATCAAACAACTCTGTTTTTATTCATCAGGCATCAATCCAGGGAAGACGAATCCTAATTTCCAAACAAGTACTGTTTCTCGCAAAAACGCTGGCGCTGTAATTCACGAAACTACAACATACGGAAATCCAATCACATTACTCGCAAACACAAAAAGAGTCTGCCCATTTGCCATGACAGTTACTAAACATTATCTTAACCTATTATGTGCACAAAGCAGTTTGTACAGATTGACAGAAAAATGATTCATCAACCATTGTTTGTGTTTGCTATTATTGATTTTTATTACACAAAAGAAACAACACATTTCCTTCAATAGAAAGATGCATGATATGCTAATCTATCACAGTGGAATGCAGTATGTATGTGACGACAGGTGACTGGTCAGTGGACCCCAACAATGTCAGAAAGTATTCATAAGTATTTACCACACATATAGAACTCTCATTGATGATCTAAATCTTCCACATGTTCTCCAGTTCTGTTTCTGACTCCATTTTCATCTACGAATGCAATACATTGCGTAGTTTCACTAAACCGTTCATAGACATCTACAGTCTTCCTTGGTGCGGTGTGTACTTGTTTACATACATCGCACATCCATCCATGATTTATCGTAAAAATCTTTGACATAGCTTTATAGGTTCGCTTCCATTGATAGTAACTGTTAAATAAGGTCAAGTTTGTTGATACTTTTGTCAAGTATTCTGCTAAATGTTTCGGAGATAGGAATGAGTCTGCGTGTATGTATGAGTTGGGAGGGGCAAACTTTGTATAATTGGCTCGTCGGCCTCTTACGATGGGTATCATACCACGTTTTAGACTCAACCAGAACTTCTCTGTTATATAATCCTCACAGTCTGAGTTCTCAAACGCCAGATAAAACTTGTATTGCTTGGCACCCATAAACTTTTGTCCAATACGCTTACCGCATGCCCCAAACACATCTACTGGAATGAATTCTTTCAACTGTTCAACGTATTTTTCTCTCCTGCTACTTGTGATACAGTTGCTAACAACCCAAGCCACCAGCTTACTTCTCTCATGTATATTTACATATCTTACTTTGGTTTGTGGGTGTTTGATCCATCGTGAATAACTACCGTATGGAATATAAATGTCTGCCGTAGTTTGAAATGTCATTGTTAAATTGAACATGTTGTTTAGAAGTTTCATTTGTTCTGGTTAATAGAAAGCTGGAGGCTCTCTGACTATAAGAATCCATTTCTGGTCAACGCTATTTCTAACTGGTAACTTACTGATAACAAAGTTTTTTCTGTCCAAGTTGTTATAGAGATTGAATATAACGGCATCACTCCTGTTGTAGTCGGTGTTATTTGTACTCCATACACATTTGTACTCGCAAACAGTTTGCGCATGTATGATGCAAACCATAGTAAGCTTACTCTATAAAACTTTGTATAAACGTGAATGAGCTTGACTTCCTTCTTCCGCTTTTCCTCTGCTTCTTGCCTTATTGTCGTAAGATTCTCGGTGCTGATTTGATGGATAGACATTACTTTCGCATCTCGAGTTTGGAACATTTTCTGGTTTGTTGTCATCCACGACGCAACAAGAAATATAATTACCAGCAATCCAATGCAGGGCAAACGTAGCCGAGTGGCCATGATTTACTGCTTCCAACAATCAACTAATGAAACAAACAACAACATCAGCTATGCATCAGCTGATCAATGAAGGGCACAATAAAGCCTACACAAAAGGCCTGTTTGCATACGGAGAAATTTTTTGTCAGCAAAGTATTTCATAAATATTGAAAAGCTTTAAATAAATTAAAAACAAGCAGTTTCATGTTTCAGAAGTTATTTCAATTGGAATATGACATAAAGTTTTTTTAGCAACATGATGTAGCATTAATTGTCCATCAGTAAATATCTTTTTATAATCACAGCATAAATAGAGATTTGCCACTGTTGATATACGTGAATGATCATCTAAAAAAAGTGCTAACAAGTAGAGAATATTCAACATAAACATGTAGTTTTTTGCCTTTACAGCTGCATAACCACTTTACATAGCTGCGTAAAATGATAAAACTGATACTAATTATTAATACCACTGATGAGTAAATAAAACTTTTCAGTTAAATGAATATTGGAACAGCTATCATTCACTAATAACCATAAAAAAAATGGTGATAAAACGATAGCCATTAATTTGATGACATTAACTTCATTACTGTAACAAGTTATGTAATAGTAATAATAATTAAGGTAAACAATATTATATTGTTGTCTCCATTACTATGACAAAAAGTTGATAGTTTCAATTCTTAGATGAGGTCAGATATAGACGAAGCCTCAAAATATATGAAATCATTCCATTTTATTTTTAAATCTCACAGAGTTTTGAAAAACTGCAAAAACCCTACCTAACCAAAACAATTATTGTGATCGCAGCTATAATCAATTATTGATTAGCGGGTTGTACTGGATTGTAGAGTGTACATTTCTCTCAAGATTGTACGGAATTGCATTGTTTTTATACAAGATGTACTGCGGTTAGTGACAGACTCCTGACTTTTACACTCACATGTTTTTGTAATCACTGGCTTTCTGGACATTTCCTATAGACATTTCACCAGCTCACTTTGATAGTTTTATGTTTCATTGTTAGCTAGTTCGAAGGCTTTCAATATTTTCAAAGTGATAAAAATTTCTATGACAAACTTTGCTATCATGAGTATTATGCTACTGTTTATATTTACTAGGTCTAACTTTAACTATTTGAGGAGTTGAGTCCGCCAGCATTTGGATTCTGTAAATTTCTTATATTTTTTTGCCAGAAACAATGTAAATGTAACATACCATTCAATTTTATACTCTGTTGCATAGCTATTCCACTTGGCTTCATTGTTCCCGCGTGAAAACGATGTACTAACAAATAAAAACAGATGGGGAAACACTATTAGTGGTTTTCTGATGCATCACAAAAGCACATAGCGATGCGATAAGACGCAATGTACAGCGTACTGTTGCTGTATTGTACTGGTCTCAATGCAATTCATTTAGGTGCAGAACTGGCGATTTATTGCGATAATACTCTTGGGGACAAAAGGTAGAAAATAACATGGGCTACGCCGCAAAATAAGCAGTTCTGCACCTACCTCATGCATTTGTTTGTGTTAAGCCCAAATGGACTATTGAATCCTTAGTCTAGTTCTCATTCAGTCAAAACAAAGAAAAGCTTCTGTGTTAGTGTGTATAATGTAACAGCATTATGCTTGGCTAATTGGGTTTCTTTGACATTAGTGACTATTTAAAAATTCAAATAAAGACAACTCTAGTATGTTACTCGAATCAAATCAAAACAAAGACAATTGTTTTTACTAATCTAAACACACCTGAAGGCTTCTCCACATGCTACTAGTAAAAACTGAGTTTTCCGAATTGTAAATGTTTTTCATTTGAAATATTTGTAATCTCTCAGTATAATGCGCTGAATCTTTTCTTAACAGCTTCGGAAGTCAACACATTAATACTTCTCACAACTATTTTAAGTTACACATTCTACAAGCACTGCATAACTGTGGTTACTTTTATATGCATGTATGTAGTATATAAGCTGTTTGTTTGTTGTTTTTACAATAATGCAACTTCTTACTCAGCACATCAAAAAAGTTACAACAGAAAAGAAAATGATGACAAGAAAGTCATATCAGCAGCAGAGAAAATTCATTCATGAATCTTAACGACTGTGGTTCTTCATTTACTCCTAATTCTATCTCTCATGAATTACCAATGGATACCCACTCTTAAAGAGATTATGACGGGCTTTGCAAGACTACTTTGTGTGTAGAGTTGTTTCTCACTAACCATTGTCATACTATTGAGAAAACTCACTTGCAGTAATAAAAGTGCAATAGCTATGTAGAGGTCTACGGAGGTCTATGACAGAAGGGGCCTTCTGCATTATGATAGTATATATTATATTCCAACAAATAGTTAGTACCATTAACACCTTAAGTAGAAGTAATTTTTCAAAATGACGTTTTAACATTGCAATACAAAATGACTGAAAACAGGTTTGTTCTTTTTTGCAATATAAACTCAAAACTGTTATCACAAGCGCATTCAAAGTTGTCTGTACGACGATAGAAAGAGTATTTTATTGTTAACTTTTTTTTACATTACTGTCTCACTGGCTTTAGGCTTTATTTATTTATAAAAAGTAGCAGCTTGAAATACAAGCTTCAGAGAAGACAACTCCTAACCTATAGAGCATGTTCGAGAAATAAAACAACATTGTTGTAAGAACAGATGGTTGAGTAGTTGTTTAATATAGCAAATTATTAGAAGTAAACTGATTTCACAGCGTTAACTGGTTAAAAAGTTTTTCACAGTTAAATAGTGTTCGATTGCATTTTTGATCCACAAAAATATGCACAAACTAACTGCTGCAGTTTTATTGAATGAGATAACTTTTCTACATCCTCGATAAGTTTATAAGATTATGCTTGGCGAGCACACTCTAAGAATAATCAAAGTTAACCGCAACAGAAGTCCTCATTTTAGGAGCTTTAAGCTTTGTCTTAAGATCCTTTTTAACCAGAATTTAAGTGAATAACGTACTAGCAGTTTAGTTAAAGATCAATTATGACTAATAGGTATGGTGTAACCAGCTACTAATTGTACGGAAAATAGAAGCAAAAATATTTCTTCTGCTGGCAGCCAAAAAACCCTGTCAATTACTCCCAAATATTGTTTTTGTAATAACATTCAGCAAACATGTCTACCAAACATGTCTACCAACCATGTCTACCAAACATGCCTACCAAACATGTCTACCAAACATGTCTACCAAACATGCCTACCAAACATGTCTACCAAACATATCTACCCAACATGTCTACCAAACATGTCTACCAAACATGTCTACCAAACATGTCTACCAAACATGTCTACCAAACATGTCTACCAAACATGCCTACCACACATGTCTACCAAACATGTCTACCAAACATGTCTACCAAACATGTCTACCAAACATGTCTACCACACATGTCTACCAAACATGTCTACCAAACATGTCTACCAAACATGTCTACCAAACATATCTACCAAACATATCTACCAAACATATCTACCAAACATGTCTACCAAACATGTCTACCAAACATGTCTACCACACATGTCTACCAAACATGTCTACCAAACATGTCTACCAAACATGTCTACCAAACATATCTACCAAACATATCTACCAAACATATCTACCAAACATGTCTACCAAACATGTCTACCAAACATGTCTACCAAACATGTCTACCAAACATGTACCAAACATGTCTACCAAACATGTCTACCAAACATATCTACCAAACATATCTACCAAACATATCTACCAAACATGTCTACCAAACATGTCTACCAAACATGTCTACCAAACATGTCTACCAAAGTAGATAGGATGGATAGATGGATAAATGGATAGTTGTACATGGCAAATCGTTTTATTGAGCTTATCTCCATGACCGGACACAAAAAGGACGATCTATCACATGTGTGGATATTTGAAAAGTTATGACATAGGTCTATTAATCCATGCTAGGTTTCAAATGTGCTAGGAAACTTTCACGTACTTTTGGTGTGACAATTACTGTTCTCCGCAACCAGAGCTGATGCTATTTGAGTAGGAATGTTGATATCTCCAATCAGTAGCTCTCCATTCACCATACATCTGTAATTAGCCACTAGACTCTCAGCAGTATTGTTACAACGAGTATGACATTTTCTTAGCATTCCCGGGTTCTCAAAAGCTGTAACGCTTTCTGGTGGAAAATCGTACAGGAAATAAGCCTGAATTTGTCTCATACTCTTGCCTGATAATGAATTGAATAGATCCTTCACCTTTAGATTACATCCGTATCCGTCAGCAGAAAGAAAAATTGCATTTCCAGTCTTTCCCTCTGCCATATAGCTCAAAACAATTGGGCGTGTTTGCTTAGCTTTATTAACAAGCAGTCCCACCTCGGTTGAAACATCACTCTTCACTCGAATTTTTTTTTATCTTTTTGGTCGTTGTAGGTGATGGCACACTTTGCTTCGTCACGGAATTCAACGGATAAGACCTCCATAACTGTTGGTATTGGTATATCTCAGATTTCAATAGATTTCTCAAGTTTTTCTAGACGATCTAGAGACAGATCATTTAACAGTCCAGCACTCTTGTAGGTGAGGGTGGTTAGGTTGCTACTTCTGGCGTCTTGAAAGAGGATCTTGGTGTGACGAAAAAATGTATCGTCTCCAACATCTATCACAACTCGTTTTTTGTAGTTCAAGCCATTGTTGATATCATATTTTGTCAAATCAACCAAAGCTCGCTTCATCCCTTGTGCTCTGTTTGAATACAGTTCGTTGGTAGGAGATGAGGCTGGAGTAAAATCTTGTTGGGATTCTGCTTCATCAATCATCAATTGACTTTCATCCTCTAGATTATGTTTTTCTCGATGAGGTAATGAAGACAGGAGAAGATGGCACGGAAAGGGTTTGCTGAGATTTTGCTTCTACATTCATTGCTTGGTTTTTTCGTCTTGACTGTTCATTCTGAAAAAAATAAAATACAAAAACGTGAGTTTTTGTTTATTTCTTTATAATTAATTTAAGTATAGATAATACATAGAGGTTTGAGTTGACTATGTCAGCTAGTAGAAATAATTATTTTTTTATTCTTACCTTTATACTGCGAGTTCTCCTTGTAGTTGCAGTAGATGCTGTAGTAGATGTTGTTCCTTGAGTCCCCGTTGTTGAACTGGATGCTTTCTGTGTAAAACCCTCACTTCTTAAACAGCTAAACTTGCACCGGTTTACACGGATTAAGTCCAACGAAAAATGTTAAAAACTCGCGTATATGTTATCAAGAGGTTTTCCCATGAAGAACACTGTTTTATCGCGTAAATAAAATACAGTTTTACGCGTGAATAAAGCATAGTTTTCTGCATATAAAATAAATATTTTCCCCGTGAATATAACATGAAAAATAAATCCGTTTTTGAATAAAACATCACTTTTTCATGCGAAGTAAACCAATGTTTTCGTGTGAATAAAATTAATTTTTTCCCGTGGATAAAACCTGAAAAAGACCCATTTTTTGCGCGAATAACGGTGAAGAAAAGTCTCTTTTTTAGCAAAACAAAACCGTTTTTTGCGTGAATGAAAAAGTTTTTTTCTTGCTGATAAATGAAAAAGGTTTTCGCATGAATAAAACATCACGTTTTCACGCGAAGAAAACCAGTGTTTCCGCGTGAATAAAATATTTTTTTCCCACAAATAAAACATAAAAAAAAAACCATTTTTTGCGCAAATAACAGTGAATAAAAGTCTCTTTTTTACGCGAATAAAACAATTTTATCCAAGTGAATGAAACAATTTTCTTACGCGATTAAAAAACAGTGAATAAAAAAAAATTTTCCCGCGTATTAAAGTTCATGTTTTCACGCCAATCAAACCAATTTTTTCACGCGAATAAAGCAAAATAAAAATATTTTTATCACACGAATAAGTCATTGTTTTTTCACGCAAATACCAAGTTTTTTTTGCGTGAATAAAACACAGCTTTGCGCGTGAATAAAACAACATCATTTTCTGTCCGAAAAACTAATTTTTAACGTAAAATAATTCCATTCTTCATGTGAATAATTTATATGTATTATAGAAGGTTTTTGCGTGAATAACACTATTATAAAAGGGTTTTCGCGTGAGCATTCTCATTGGATGTAAGCTTAATGAGTAGGTGTAGCTTCTAGTATTTAAGAACTGCTCTCCCTGCATAAAAATTATTCTCTTCAGCAATAGCTTCTGAAGAACCAACTAGTACAGTACTCATTATACGACTAACAGCAGACTTCTCATAAGGTAAGAATTTATAAAAAATACTATTTAGTAGTAGTTAAAAAAATAAAAGTTTATAATTATTTTACCTAACTGTTTATTATCCTATACTAATACATAGCTTTTTATTTTAGTTCATTATGACATCAAAAACAGTCCGTGTTAAAGACTTCCTCCCAGAAATTTATCACAAGTACATCAAAGAAAATGTGATTGTGCAGGACAAGGCGATCTACCGGTTTACATTGCAAGCCATTATATTTCGCATAACGCAACATATGCTGAGTCTAGGAGCTTTATATGGAGAACTTTCTCCGATTCAATACAGACCTTACACAAGTCAAGTAGACGATCTTATGGAGATATTTTGCATTATGACAGAGAACAATTTTCAAGCCGTTTTAAAAATGCTAAAAAATGTAAAAATTATTGATTATTTTAAAAAAACATTAAAATAAATGCATGGTATAAAACACTATTTCAAACATTATGTAAATTGAAATGGACCGAAAAAACTTTACATAAAATCCAACCTGATATTTCCAGATACATCCAAATAGATGAATGTCTAGGATCTTCTGTACTTTCTTTTGAAGTGTTGTTAATAGCGTTTCAAGAATATATGCAGTGCTTATTATATAATAAAGTTATACAATCATACAAAGCTTCATTTTTATACAATAATAGCATCTGGGATAACCTCCAGCGCATACCAACACCATACAATGTATTAATCAACATTCA
This sequence comes from Cryptosula pallasiana, assembly GCA_945261195.1. Taxonomy (NCBI): domain Eukaryota; kingdom Metazoa; phylum Bryozoa; class Gymnolaemata; order Cheilostomatida; family Cryptosulidae; genus Cryptosula; species Cryptosula pallasiana. Next base: position 7,495,835 of record OX183130.1, on the reverse strand, counting down.
ACACCATAGTAATTACATCCATTCAAAAAACTGGTGCGCACAAAAAGGAACCTCATCGGGTTCACGGAAACGGGGGCATCATTTAAATATAGAGAACCAGGATAACCTTATAATCCATACAATTACAGGTGCTCATGGTAATTGGTATTAACAAAAAGGCATGGCACCAGGAGAACCTTATCACTAAAGTCATACAATAAATGCTTATGTACAGTGAGCATCTCCGGTCGCACCCCCGATCAAAACCCCTGGTAACTGGTGCTAACAAAAAGGCACTTGGCACCAGGAGAACCTTAGATCTGATCCTATATTACTACTTTTATTTAATTTTCTTTGAAATTCAAGTATTTTATTATTTTCTATTCTTCCACTGCAAAATTGTCAATTAAAGGTACTTCCATTTTAGATGCAATAAGCGGTTGATCTACTTTCTCCAAAAATGTTGAGAGACTGATTGACCAACTCTAAAATTGGCAGGAGATTAGTACATTCAATACAACGGTGGGGATAGGTAGGTCCATTCAATACAACAGTGAGGATAGGTAGGTCCATTCAATACAACAGTGAGGATAGGTAGGTCCATTCAATACAACAGTGAGGATAGGTAGGTCCATTCAATACAACAGTGAGGATAGGTAGGTCCATTCAATACAACAGTGAGGATAGGTAGGTCTATTCAATACAACAGTGAGGATAGGTAGGTCCATTCAATACAACAGTGAGGATAGGTAGGTCCATTCAATACAACAGTGAGGATAGGTAGGTCTATTCAATACAACAGTGAGGATAGGTAGGTCCATTCAATACAACAGTGAGGATAGGTAGGTCCATTCAATACAACAGTGAGGATAGGTAGGTCCATTCAATACAACAGTGGGGATAGGTAGGTCCATTCAATACAACAGTGAGGATAGGTAGGTCCATTCAATACAACAGTGAGGATAGGTAGGTCCATTCAATACAACAGTGAGGATAGGTAGGTCCATTCAATACAACAGTGAGGATAGGTAGGTCCATTCAATACAACAGTGAGGATAGGTAGGTCCATTCAATACAACAGTGAGGATAGGTAGGCCCATTCAATACAACAGTGAGGATAGGTAGGTCCATTCAATACAACGGTGAGGATAGGTAGGTCCATTCAATACAACGGTGGGGATAGGTAGGTCCATTCAATACAACAGTGAGGATAGGTAGGTCTATTCAATACAACAGTGAGGATAGGTAGGTCTATTCAATACAACAGTGAGGATAGGTAGGTTCATTCAATACAACAGTGAGGATAGGTAGGTCGATTCAATATAACAGTGAGGATAGGTAGGTCCATTCAATACAACAGTGAGGATAGGTAGGTCCATTCAATACAACAGTGAGGATAGGTAGGTCCATTCAATACAACAGTGAGGATAGGTAGGTCCATTCAATACAACAGTGAGGATAGGTAGGTCCATTCAATACAATAGTGAGGATAGGTAGGTCCATTCAATACAACAGTGGGGATAGGTAGGTCTATTCAATACAACAGTGAGGATAGGTAGGTCCATTCAATACAACAGTGAGGATAGGTAGGTCCATTCAATACAACAGTGAGGATAGGTAGGTCTATTCAATACAACAGTGAGGATAGGTAGGTCCATTCAATACAACAGTGAGGATAGGTAGGTCTATTCAATACAACAGTGAGGATAGGTAGGTCCATTCAATACAACAGTGAGGATAGGTAGGTCCATTCAATACAACAGTGAGGATAGGTAGGTCCATTCAATACAACAGTGAGGATAGGTAGGTCCATTCAATACAACAGTGAGGATAGGTAGGTCCATTCAATACAGCAGTGGGGATAGGTAGGTCCATTCAATACAACAGTGAGGATAGGTAAGTCCATTCAATACAACAGTGAGGATAGGTAGGTCCATTCAATACAACAGTGAGGATAGGTAGGTCCATTCAATACAACAGTGAGGATAGGTAGGTCCATTCAATACAACAGTGAGGATAGGTAGGTCCATTCAATACAACAGTGAGGATAGGTAGGCCCATTCAATACAACAGTGAGGATAGGTAGGTCCATTCAATACAACAGTGAGGATAGGTAGGTCCATTCAATACAACGGTGGGGATAGGTAGGTCCATTCAATACAACAGTGAGGATAGGTAGGTCTATTCAATACAACAGTGAGGATAGGTAGGTCTATTCAATACAACAGTGAGGATAGGTAGGTTCATTCAATACAACAGTGAGGATAGGTAGGTCCATTCAATACAACGGTGGGGATAGGTAGGTCCATTCAATACAACAGTGAGGATAGGTAGGTCCATTCAATACAACAGTGAGGATAGGTAGGAGTAGTAATATATGAGCAGATCTCCCTACCAAGTGTTTTTTTGTGGATTTGATCTTGGAGTTGAGACAATGGGTTACGGCGTTGGATGAATTCGCCGAGTTTATATTGTGTTTTACTTGAGGGGTACTTGAGTGGCATTTGAGTGGCATTTAAGTGGCATTCGAGTTTTGATTATTATTTTACTTAATTTGAACTTATATGGTATATAAATTTTGAATGTATGGCATTTAAGTTTTGATAATTTCTTTTCATAACTTGAACTCATATAGCATCTTGAGAGAGAGGAGAGAGGAGATGTATCTACCTTGAATAAATTCATTGATTAAAAGCGAATCAATGTATGGCTATATACATTTATTACATAATAAGTAGGGGTAAAATCTCCTCATATAATATAGCTAGATACATAATTCGAACTCATATATACATTGAATGCTATAAAATATATCAGATGATAAAGTTAAATATTCATCTATTCTTTATCGATATTTATAAGGATGATGAAAGATTTTTTGTATTCTATATACATATATATATAGTTATAGTAACTGTGGTAAAAGAAGTCTATTATGAAGGTTTTTATCTAAGCCAAAGTAGGCTCGGTAGATACTCCATCAGAACACACTCGTCTTTTAGCATAAAAATATGTGAGACCTCGTTTTATTTGGTTGTATGTCAACATTTTTTGATCCTTTACTACAAATCCTCGATTTTTACCCATAAACGACTTTTTTGTGTTCAATACATTTAGATAACTGTCTTTGTTCAATTGTTTAATTCGTTTGTTCAAACCTTTTGAGCTAAACTTGTTTCCTTTTTCTCCCCAGCAGTAATAGGATTTAGAGTTAAGTGCAACAATTCCATCTCCGGTAAATTCCTCTTTAAACAGCCCAGGTGTTCTTTTTCCGTGTTTTAGTACTTTTTCACAACAGTCTTGCGTGCTCCATTCTAAACCCATTGTTTTGGTTCTTAAAAACTCATCCCTATGTTTGTCACAGTATGGGCGCGGAAACCAATCACCATATTCATTGTAAAACTCTTTTTTCATACTTGGTTTTACCAGTGTTTCTAATGTTCCGCTCAATGCCATGTATGCGCTATCTGTATCCATTTCAACATATTGGAAATCACTTCTGTCAATATATCTATAAATAAAAAGTTTGTTTCGATTTCAATTATTTGGAAGTTTTACTTACTTACACATAATAATGGTAGGGAATTAGGTTTCACTTACTTATCCATAAAGTCGTAGTAAAACTGTAGCATTCTCAGTTTAGCATACTGTAGCACGGAGAAGCCCAAGTGTACTGGAACATTCATAGTTAGCTGAAATGATGGTGATACTGATTAGCAAAGTAAACTTGTGGAATATAAATTTTGAATTGCAAAATAATTGTTTTAAAACTTAGTAGTTGTTTACAGGTTACGATTTCATAAAAATCATCTGCTATCTCTTCCATGGCGATAAATTTGTTTCCTCTGATACGAAATGAAGCTTTTCTGGCGCCTTCGATGAACTTGATGGTGGTATGTTTTTCTTTATCAGTGATTGTTTTTCCATAAGCAGCATTTCCTACCAACTTGCTAGTAGTAGCGAGTAATTCTTGACTAGGGTCTGCATCTCCCATTCTCCTAGCGTCTGAAACCGATGTTCCAAAAGCTTCAAAAGCTTTTCTAGGAATATATTCTATTAGCTGATAAACTTTGGTGACTTTCAATCCTTGTTTCAAGTACCATTTCAACAAAGGACTCATTAGCAATATCTTATCTCCGTACATACTTCCAACTAATGAGCGTTGAGGAGTCTTTAAAAACCCTTCGGCTTCAGCAAAGACTTTCATTTCATCGCTCAAGTGTTCTCTGGTTAACATCGTATTTTTAAAAATCGGAGGCATTTCGGAGAACTTTTCTTCCTCTTCCTCAGGAACTTCGATGTCACATTCAACAAATCCGAAGAATTCTTCTGATTGAACTCTCTCCAACACTTCTTCTTGATTCAGCTTTTTTTCAAGTATTTTAGGGTAGAAAGAATTGTAAAACGTGTTGACAAATTTTTGTAAATTTGTATGAGTTTTTACACGCTTCATCCAGTCACACTCCCAAATCGAGATTACAGTGTAACCTAATGCTCGAAGATATTCTTCATTTTCCATCGTAGTTTTAAACAGATTTGCTTTTGATTTTCTTCCAGTAGCTTGAAGCTCTTGTTCTTTAGCGTTGTTATAAGAGCAGTCGTGTCCATGCCAAAAACATCCGTGGAATTGAAAGACATGACGATTTTCAACACAGAAACCATCAACTGGTAATCCTCGCTGTCCGAGAGTAACTTCTCCTCCATTGAGCTGATGTCTGATATTGATTTTTTTTGAGAACATTTGGAACTGTAACCAGCTATGAGCTATCTTGCTAAATTTTACTGGTTCAGCGACAAAGGAGTTTTCGATTTTTCTTCTTCGAGGATAGCCAGTAGGCATTGATTGCATCATACACCATAAATAGAGCGCATTTGCATCAACTCCATAGATTCTATCACAAATCTTTGCTTCTTTTCCCAACCAATGTTCTCTAATTTTAGTTATACCTTTTTCGTGATATCTATGCATCACTAGACTTGGTCCACCAACTATATTTTTCTTTATTAGAGGATAAAGTTCTGCATTGCAGTTGTCAAGCAGACAAATTGGGAGAGTCTGACGAAACGAGTTACCAAGTTCATCAAAATTCAAGTATGTAGAGAGGTATGGAGGGGGTGGTTGAGGTGCTTTGTTAAACATCCATCGAATCGCTAATCCTGGTAAAGATATACCATCTTTTAACATATCAATCCCATGCTCTCTGTAGATTGATCTTTGTCTTTCCAACGCTTGAACAAATGGTTTTACATCCAAGTTGTTGTACCATTTTAAAAAATCCCTCATTGTCTTCATGTCGTTATTTTTCCATGCTTCTTGACAAATTATGTACTCTTCTTCACTGATATTCTTTTGTTTTAAAGAACTGTAAAAAGCTTCTCTTGGAGGTAGATGTTCTTGATTAAGTTGTTCCAAGTCTTTCATCCATTCATAAGGAAAAAATCCTTTTCCGGCTTCACATTTGTATGCTTTGAGATACATTTCATAGCTATATCCAGGAGCGATGAAGTTTGTACAATCTAAAAACAAAAAAGATCCTATTCCGATAACAGGCATCTTGGTTCCTTTTTTTATAACAAAATCAAAATCTGTGTCGGAGACATCTTTCAATTTTTGAAGCAGTTTTCCTTTCATCACATTGACATCGTAAGTCTGTGAATTGAAACCTAGAATAGGGAGTTTTTTCATATAGCTGTACAAATCATCCAGAACTTTTTCAGCTCCTGTTCTACGTCTGAAACGATTTTTTTCAAAATCACTACGAAACTTTTCTTCAGCTTCTTCCAGTCGTTGTAATTCACCTTCTATCTGTTTTATGATTCGCGAAAATTGTTTTTCCAATCGGCTATATGATTCTTCACTAATATCATCCAAGTATTCAATGAACTTTCCAACGCATTCATCATCATCCCCATTATTGACAATACAACGCGGGTTGTTGAAGCCTGGTACATTTGAACAAATTGAAATACTTAAAAGTTTATGCTCATTCGTGTAAATGGTTGTGTCTGTATCTCGACCTTTTTCGTAATTAGGTAACAAACACTCTATGTCAGATGTTGCAAAAAATGGATAGTATCTCAAGGAATCATCTGACCCGATATCTATCCCGAATTGAACCTTCAGTTTGTCGAATATTGTAGCAGTAGGACTGTATTGTCCTCCAGAAAACTGCATAGTTGTTGCCTCTGAGATTGAACATCTGTGTCTTTTCAGATTCCCCAATCTATCATAACAAGTAGAACAGGTTGGACATCTGTAGGCTTTGACATACCCTTCCAAGTTTGTAATAAGACTGAAGTGATTGATATAAAGATCCAAATATAGATTCTCCTTATAACTGGAGTTTGAATTCCAAATAACTGTTGAAGTCATATCATCATTTAAAGAAAACACTGTTATCTTCAGTTGAAATGCTCGCTCCAAAAGCAATAAATCAGCTTCTGTCACTCCTTTCCCATCACACCTTTTACCACTATCACCATAGATGAAACTATGATATTGTTGTTGGTACTCCTTCACCTTAATTATCGGATCTTTTGCAATTCCACCGTTTTTTTGTAGTTCTTTGTGTAATGCTAGACATCTAAAAAAACAAAGATTGTCGGTAATTCGTTTTCCTTTTGTGTTTTTTAACATGGTTCGTATGTGTCTGTTGTTAAGGAGGTGAGAGGGTAAATGCTCTGGTGGTGATCCAACTTTTCCCATTCCGAGTAGTTTGTAGAAATAAAACGAAATGTTTGTGATCAACATCAATCTCCAAGTCGTATTTGGTCTCCGTCTCAAGCTATTTGTACGATGATCAGTCTCCATAACATCAACAAAGAAGTTATCAAGATCTCCTTCAGTTTCAATCAGTTTAGCTTTTGGATATACAGTAGCATTGTTTGATGATGAGTGAAAGTATCGGAGTTCACCATCATTTTTATTTTCTAGTATACAACCTACGCTACAGTTGACTTTTGCTCTCGAGCTCAATTGTCTCCAAACTTTTTTTAGCAATTCTAACACTCTTGAATCATGATAGTCATTTTGGTAGGTATCAGCTTGGTCTCTTGGAATCCCATCCGAAAGTCTTACATTTAAAAGTTCTATGACTTTTCCAGCTCTATGTTTCGTTTTCATAGCTCCCCAATATCTAGCTATCAAATCATCCCATTCTTCATCTTGAAAAGTTGGAGCTGTGCTATCATCAACAATACCTAGGGTTGATGCTCGGGTAGGTCTTTCAAAATTTAAATCTCCCATTTCTTCTTCTTGTTCTTCCTCTTGTGCTTCTTCCTCTTCTTCTTCTTCTTCTTCTTCTTCTTCTTCTTCTTCATTTTCTATCATTGGATCATTCTCATTTTCTTCAACTATCTCCTCCACATCCGGCTCTATATCTTGAGCTATTATGCTAGTCTTTGGTGGTGAAGGCTCAGCACCAAATCCTATTTGATTGATTGTTTCATCGGGTAAACGAAAAAAAATGAGATTTTCTTCTAACCATTTCCAATTGGGGGAAATTTCAGGGTTTTTTTCTTCTACATTCTCCTCCTGATAATTTAAACTTTGTCTACAATAGAAATGTTAACACATAATAGTTGTTCTATAAAACATTCACATACATTTTATATAAAATGTAACAGAAGAAAAAAATCACTTAAACACCATTATCAATTATTTTTTAAAATGGAATTAGGAAAAAAGACTCAAACATTATTATTAGTTAAGTTTTTAAAAACTTACTGTGTACTATGACATGAATTCCCAACTCCCTCTTTTACATTAATTCTCTGATATTCTGAGTCCTGTCTACAATAAAGAGATAACGCATTATTTTTGCTGATTCATGAGATGAGTATAAGAAAAAAGCAAAAAAATTACTCTACTAATGTTATTAATTTATGATTTTAAAAACTTACTGCTTATCAAAGGCTATTGTATTTTCAGTAGTTGCTGAAACTTGAAAAGTCGAAGGTTTGTCTTGAAAAGCATTTTCAAGTTCCATCTCCATTTCATTTTCATATTCAGCATTGCATTCATCATTCATGTATTCATTATCAGCGTTTGAAAAACCGATATCATTTTGATTTTTCATGAGCCATTCCCATTCCTTATGTATGTCTACATCAGTATCATCCTCTTCTGTTTCCATAGCACTATAATAACAATAAAATCATTACTTTTTAATAGAAGTGACAATAGCACATAAAAAGGTAAGTTAAATGTCTCAGCTAATAAATTTTACCTTGTGAATAAAACTCCTAGAAGTCAGTTGGTATATTATATAGTAGATGTTGAGGCTTCAGTTACTGTTGTTAGAACGAGTGATTTATTATGTAAAAGCATTACTTTTTAAGTAGACAAAAACTTAAGTGAGATAATTAAGGCGGATAATTAAGTCTTAACTTCAATGAAAATTTTCAAATTCACACAGAAAAACTTTTAATAGTCAGTGGATGTAGTAGTAGATGTTGCTCCTCCGATCACTGTTGTAGAACTGGATGCTTTCTGTGTGAAAACAGTGGCTCTTAAATAGGTAAAGCTGCACTGGTTGAACTCTATGAATACCAACTTTCTTTATAATATAACTATGAATCAGAATTTTGTCCACGCGAAAACCAATGCTTTCGCGGGAATAAATAATTTATTTTCACGCGAATAGAAACTGTTGCTTTCGCGGGAATACAAATTTTATTTTCACGCGGATACAAACCAATGCTTTCGCGGGAATAAAAACTTTATTTTCACGCGAATGGAAACAATTGTTTTCGCGGGAATAAATACTTTATTTTCACGCGAATGGAAACTGTTGCTTTCGCGGGAACAAATCATTTATTTTCACGCGAATAGAAACTGTTGCTTTCGCGGGAATACAAATTTTATTTTCACGCGGATACAAACCAATGTTTTCGCGGGAAAAAAGACTTTATTTTCACGCGAATGGAAATGTTGTTTTCGCGGGAATAAATAATTTATTTTCACGCGAATAGAAACTGTTGCTTTCGCGGGAATACAAATTTTATTTTCACGCGGATACAAACCAATGCTTTCGCGGGAATAAATACTTTGTTTTCACGCGAATGGAAACCGTTGTTTTCGCGGGAATAAATAATTTATTTTCACGCGAATACAAACTGTTGCTTTCGCGGGAATAAAAATTTTATTTTCACGCGGATACAAACCAATGTTTTCGCGGGAATAAATACTTTATTTTCACGCGAATGGAAACCGTTGTTTTCGCGGGAATAAATAATTTATTTTCACGCGAATAGAAACTGTTGCTTTCGCGGGAATACAAATTTTATTTTCACGCGGATACAAACCAATGCTTTCGCGGGAATAAATACTTTATTTTCACGCGAATGGAAACTGTTGTTTTCGCGGGAATAAATACTTTCATGCAAAAGCATTGGTTTGTATCCGCGTGAAAATAAAATTTGTATTCCCGCGAAAGCAACAGTTTGTATTCGCGTGAAAATAAATTATTTATTCCCGCGAAAACAACTGTTTCCATTCGCGTGAAAATAAAGTCTTTATTCCCGCGAAAGCATTGGATTGTATCCGCGTGAAAATAAAATTTGTATTCCCGCGAAAGCAACAGTTTCTATTCGCGTGAAAATAAAGTCTTTATTCCCGCGAAAGCATTGGTTTGTATCCGCGTGAAAATAAAATTTGTATTCCCGCGAAAGCAACAGTTTGTATTCGCGTGAAAATAAATTATTTATTCCCGCGAAAACAACTGTTTCCATTCGCGTGAAAATAAAGTCTTTATTCCCGCGAAAGCATTGGATTGTATCCGCGTGAAAATAAAATTTGTATTCCCGCGAAAGCAACAGTTTCTATTCGCGTGAAAATAAAGTCTTTATTCCCGCGAAAGCATTGGTTTGTATCCGCGTGAAAATAAAATTTGTATTCCCGCGAAAGCAACAGTTTGTATTCGCGTGAAAATAAATTATTTATTCCCGCGAAAACAACTATTTCCATTCGCGTGAAAATAAAGTCTTTATTCCCGCGAAAGCATTGGATTGTATCCGCGTGAAAATAAAATTTGTATTCCCGCGAAAGCAACAGTTTCTATTCGCGTGAAAATAAAGTCTTTATTCCCGCGAATGCGTTGGTTTGTATCCGCGTGAAAATAAAAGTTGTATTCCCGCGAAAGCAACAGTTTCTATTCGCGTGAAAATAAATTATTTATTCCCGCGAAAACAACTATTTCCATTCGCGTGAAAATAAAGTCTTTATTCCCGCGAAAACATTGGTTTGTATCCGCGTGAAAATAAAATTTGTATTCCCGTGAAAGCAACAGTTTCTATTCGCGTGAAAATAAATTATTTATTCCCGCGAAAACAACTGTTTCCATTCGCGTGAAAATGAAGTTTTTATTCCCGCGAAAGCATTGGTTTGTATCCGCGTGAAAATAAAATTTGTATTCCCGCGAAAGCAACAGTTTCTATTCGCGTGAAAATAAATTATTTATTCCCGCGAAAGCATTGGTTTTCGCGTGGACAAAATTCTGATTCATAGTTATATTATAAAGAAGGTTGGTATTCATAGAGTTCAACCAGTGCAACTTTAGCTATTTAAGAGCCACTGTTTTCACACAGAAAGCATCCAGTTCTACAACAGTGATCAGAGGAGCAACATCTACTACACTTTCCATTGCAACTACTAGAAACTTTCTCTTTATAAAAGGTAAAATTTAAAAATTATTATTCCCTACCTAACAAAGATCAAAATTAGTTTAGCTATAATGTAAAGTATGAAATAAATAATCTTTTAGTTCCACATGAAAAGCTGAATTATATGTTATTTCTTTCTTTTTTAGAACACTATGGAGGATTTTTCTGCTTCTTACACGGATTTAAAGCCAATCGAAAACAAACAAAAAACGTTCAAAACACCCAAAAGAAAAAACTCTAACTCTGTCACAAAAGAAGCAGCGATAAAGAAACGAGCTCTTCCAAAACTGGTTTTACCCACAACATCAAACAATATGGAACAAAAAGAATTGCTCACTGATGCTGACAGAGCTCTCCAGATGGCCAAATCTCTCCAAAAATGGAACACATGTGATTTGAAAAAGATTGGAGGGTTTCTTACACTAGCATCACTTCCTGTTCCATCAGTTTTGCAAATCGTTTCTATTGAGCAGAGTACTGGTGCATACGGAAACTACTACATTCTCACTTATCTTGATAATTCAACTGGAGCGAATTTTCAGAAAGTCGTTTGTCCAAGTAGAGTAGTTGAAAGCTTCAATGTTGATAACTACCCATTACCTTTCAAAATTTTGTACTTGGGTGAGATGGAAAACTCAAAAAAACCAGAGACTACTTACTACAATGTCAAACGTATCAGTACAAAACGATTAACCACAATGGAAGCTACTGCTGAAGCTGAAAAACTGAGAAAAATGAGTGAAGAAGAACTCAAACTCGCTTACGACATCGAGTATCTCAGTAATTTCAAAGATTGTTCCATTTTTGCTTACATCGAAGTTGTAGAAAGATTCATTCCTTTCCGATTCAATGGAGAAGAATCCATTGTAAATTGCATTCGCTATGTCACTGAAAAGAATGGAAAAAGAGAGACGAGAACGCTTTTACTACCAATCAGATACAACGAGGAAGCTAAAAGATGTGCACCTGGTGTGATGATTTACAAAGGAAAAAAACAGAGTAAGAATGGAAATCCTATTCCATACCACAATGTTGTCTTCATTTCTTCAACCAACGCTAGTGATTGGGAGCAATATTGCGCACAAACAAGTTCCAATGAGGTGCTAACAAAAACGAATAATGAGGATGAAGTTCTTAAGGAATTCCTAGAAAACGAATTACAAGATTTTGATGAACCACTTGGTGTTGATGGTATGTAAACTCAATATCAAATGCTGACAACAGGTAGTCTCAAGCGGATAATGAATGAATAAAAAAAAAGCCTGTGTATTCATTGACATTACAAGTTGTACTGTTTTGTATTACTTACTATTTACTGACTCTAACTATATTATATGGAAAGATTTTCCCTACTTATTATACAATAAGTCTATATAATCATATAATAATTCATAGAAAAGTCTAAAGGTTCTCAGGTGATTAACTCACCAAAAGTTCCGGTTTTGCAAAACATTTGAAGATCTTCCTATCCTAAGCATTATACGAGTGACTGTACTTTTATATCCAGTTGAAATATCTAAAAACTTCAGTAACTTAGTATTTACTGACTCTAGCTATATTATATGAGATTTTCCCTACTTATTACACAATAAATGTATATATTCACATATTCTTTCATTTTTAATCACTTTATTTATTCAATGTAGATATATTTCCTCTCTCTCCTCTCTCTCAAGATATCGTATGACTCGGAATTACAAAAAATTATCAAACCTTAAATGCCTCACATTCAAAATCTAGACATCCTATGAGTTATAATTATGTATACAATTATGTAAAAAATTATCATAACTTAAATGCCATACATTCAAAATCTATATACCATATAAGTTCAAATTAAGTAAAATAATAATCAAAACTCGAATGCCACTTAAATGCCATTCAAATGCCACTCAAGTACCCCTCAAGTAAAATACAATATAAACTCGGCGAATTCATCCAACGCCGTAACCCATTGCATAACCCCAGATAATGACCCCACAAAAAAACACTTGGTAGGGAGATCTGCTCATATATTACTACTGGTAGGTCCATTCAATACAACGGTGGGGATAGGTAGGTCCATTCAATACAACAGTGAGGATAGGTAGGTACATTCAATACAACAGTGAGGATAGGTAGGTCCATTCAATACGACAGTGAGGATAGGTAGGTCGATCGACCAAACAGGTGGAGTGAGGCAGACCAATTCACTCCAAAGTTGGTGAGAAGTAGACCAGTCACCTCCATAGATGGCAGAGAGACAGGTCTACTCACTTTTAAAGTGATGAGAACTGAGTGGATCCATTCCAAAAAGGCTTAAAATTGGTTCTACCCACTCCAGAGGTGGTGAGAAATGAGTTGACACACTTCAGTGACAACAGCAGGGGAGTTGATTTACTTAAATGACGGAAAGAGATTTATTAATTCAACAGTAATTGCTGCATGATTAGACTCTATTTATTGTTATTGTTAATTATAAATTATATATAATAGACGGTCAAAAACCCAAATAGTAGCTACTGTGGTACTTGCTTTTTGACCAGTGATGGAGTTTTTGCTCTTTGCTGAATCAATTATCATTTGTGATTGTTTAATCTATTTGGTACAGTCCACTTTTACAATGTGAATAATCATCATCAAGTTTTAATGCTAGAAAGTTATACATCATAAATCTAAATTCAACAAAACAATTACATTATTTAACTTTGTATATTTTATTTCATTATTATTGTTCAAAATTTTTTCACGTTTTATAACTTCTGTGCATGATGTAACACTAATTAAGGTCAGAAAAAACTCAAAAAAAACTTCTGTTGTAACTCGCCATGTTAAGTGCCATTTTTTAAACATAGATTGTTTTAAAAAGCCATGCAAGATTTTATTACAACTCATATCCGTATCCGACACAGTTTTCTATATTATTTGCTGAGATGTAAATTTTCCAGACTGAAGCTCACAGCGATCATGCACTTATGGTGAAGTTACTGCTAGTAATTTTACTACTAACTTTTAAACGTTCTCAAAGCTGGACAAAATTTTTGATAACACGATTATAGTAAAATGAGTAGCCGTGTAAAAAGACGGATTTGTTGAGTTGTCTTCTCTTACAACCATTGGTTGTCGCTAACGCCAAAAAATTTGCGGGTTTATCAATGTGATGATAAAAAAGTATTTTTGATTATAATGGAATATATTTTTACTAAAACAATGCAAAAAATAAACACTTACTTTTGGCATCGCTAACATACTGCGTGTTGATGCTGTGGCACACAGATATTCAACATAGACTAAAATAATTATTTAAACCTCCGCTATTGGCCTTGCATCAACAAACTTTGCTTACTTGATGACAGTTTATTGTTTCTACGGCTGTAACACTAACGAAAATATTGATTACTATAAAAAAACTTTGTTTTTATTCATCAGGCATCAATCCAAGAAAGACGAATCCTAATTTTTAAATAACGATTGTTTCTCGCAAACACACTGGCGCTAACGTTTTTCACGAAACTACAACATGAAGAAATCCAATCAATTTACTTGCTGACACAAGAAGAGTCTGCCCATTTGTCATGACAGTTACTAAACATTACCTTAACCTATTACGTGCTCAAAGCAGTTGATAGAGAATGACAGAAAAACGATACATCAACCATTGTGTTTGTGTTTGCTATTATTGATTTTTATTACACAAAATAAACAACACATTTCCTTCAATAGAAAGATGCATGACATGCTAATCTATCACAGTGAAATGCAGGATGTATGTGACAACAGGTGACTGGTCAGTAGACCCCCAGCAATGTCAGAAAGTATTCATAAGTATTTACCACACATATAGAACTCTCATTGACGATCTAAATCTTCCGCATGTTCCCCAGTTCTGTTTCTGACTCCATTTTCATCTACGAATGCAATACATTGCGTAGTTTCACTAAACCGTTCATAGACATCTACAGTCTTCCTCGGTGCGGTGTGTACTTGTTTACATAAGTCGCACATCCATCCATGATTTATCGTAAATATCTTTGACATAGCTTTATAGGTTCGCTTCCATTGATGGTAACTGTTGAATAGGGTCAAGTTTGTTGATACTTTTGTCAAATATTCTGCTAAATGTTTCGGAGATAGGAATGAATCTGCGTGTATGTATGAGTTGGGAGGGGCAAACATTGTATAATTGGCTCGTCGGCCTCTAACGATGGGTATCATACCACGCTTTAGACTCAACCAGAACTTCTCTGTTATATAATCCTCACAGTCTGAGTTCTCAAACGCCAGATAAAACTTGTACTGCTTGGCACCCTTAAACTTTTGTCCGATGCGCTTACTGCATGCCCCAAACACATCTACTGGAATGAATTCTTTCAACTGTTCAACGTACTTTTCTCTCCTGCTACTTGTGATACAGTTGCTAACAACCCAAGCCACCAGCTTACTTGTCTCTTGTATATTTACATATCTTACTTTGGTTTGTGGGTGTTTGATCCATCGTGAATATCCACCGTATGGAATATAAATGTCTGCCGTTGTTTGAAATGTCATTGTTAAATTGAACATGTTGTTTAGAAGTTTCATTTGTTCTGGGTAATAGAAAGCTGGAGGCTCTCTGACTATAAGAATCCATTTCTGGTCAACGCTATTTCTAACGGGTAACTTACTGATAACAAAGTCTTTTCTGTCAAAGTTGTTATAGAGATTGAATATAACGGCATCACTCTTGTTGTAGTCGGTGTTATTTGTACTCCATACACACTTGTACTCGCAAACAGTTTTCGCATGCATGTATGATGCATACCATAATAAGCTTGCTCCATAAAACTTTGTATAAAGGTGAATGAGCTTGACGTCCTTTTTCTGCTTTTCCTCCTCTTCTTGCCTTATTGTCGTATGATTTTCGGTGCTGATTTGACGAATAGACATTACTTTCGCATTTTGAGTGTGGAAGATTTTCTGTGCTGTTTTTATCAACGACGCAACAAGAAATACAATTACCAGCAATCCAATGCAGAGCAAACGTCGCGAGTGGCCATGATGTAATCCTTCCAACAGTCAACTAATGAAACAAACAACAACATCAGCTATGCATCAGTTGATCAATGAAGCGCACAATAAAGCCTACACAAAAGGCCTGTTTGCATACGGAGAAGGTTTTTGTCAGCAAAATATTTCATAAATATTGAAAAGCTTTAAATAAATTAAAACCGAGCAGTTTCATGTTTCAGAAGTTATTTTAATTGAAATATTACATAAGCTTTTTTCAGCAACATGATGTAGCATTAATTGTCCATCAGTAAATATTCGTTTATAATCACGGCATAAATAGAGATTTGCTGCTGTTGATATACGTGAATGATTTTTAAAAAAAGAGTGCCCACATACAAGTATAGAATATTCATCATAAACATGTATTTTCTTGTCTTAACAGCTGCATAATCACTTTACATAGCTGTGCAAAACATTAAAAATCGACAATATTTATTAATACCACTGATGAGTAAATAAAACTTTTCAGTTAGATAAATACTGGAACAGCTATCATTCACTGATGACCATAAATAAAAAAGTGATAAAATGATAGCCAGTATTTGATGATATTAACCTTATTACTGTAAGAAGTTATGTAATAGTACTAACAATTAAGGTAAACAATATTATATTGTTGTCTCCATTATTATGACAGTCGCTAGTTTTAACTTTTAGATGACGTAAAATATAGGCAAAACCTCCAAAATATAAAAATCGTTCTATTTTATTTTAACATTTCACAAAGTTTTGAAGAGCTGCAAAAACCCTACCTAAACAAAACAATTATTGTAATCGCAGTTATAATTAATTATTTATCACCGGTTGCTCTGGATTGTAGAGCGCACATTTCTCTCAAGATTGTATGAAACTGCATTGTTTTTATACAAGACATACTGTGGTTAGTGACAGACACCTGACTTTTATACTCACATATTTTTGTAATCCATGGCTTCCTGGACATTTCCTATAAACAATTCACCAGCTCACTTTGATAGTTTTATGTTTCATTGTTAGCTAGTTGAAAGGCTTTCAATATCATCGAAGTGTTACAAATTTTCTGTGAAAACATTTGCTGTCACGGGTATTATGCTACCATTATATAACTACTAGGGCTAGCTTCAACTATTTGAGGAGTTGAGACAGCCAGCATTTGGATTCTGTACATTTTTTCATATTTTTTGCTAGAAACAATTTAAGACTTTATATTTAGTCATAACATACCATTCAGTTTTATACTTTGTTGTACAGCTATTCCACTTGTCTTCAATGTTCACACTTGTTGTACAGCTATTCCACTTGTCTTCTTTGTTTCCACTTGTTGTACAGCTATTCCACTTGTCTTCATTGTTCCCACTTGTTGTACAGCTATTCCACTTGTCTTCATTGTTTCCACTTGTTGTACAGCTATTCCACTTGGCTTCATTGTTCACACTTGTTGTATAGCTATTCCACTTGGCTTAATTGTTCACACTTGTTGTACAGCTATTCCACTTGGCTTCATTGTTCCCACTTGTTGTACAGCTATTCCACTTGGCTTAATTGTTCACACTTGTTGTATAGCTATTCCACTTGTCTTCATTGTTTCCACTTGTTGTACAGCTATTCCACTTGTCTTCATTGTTCCCACTTGTTGTACAGCTATTCCACTTGGCTTCTTTGTTCGTACTTGTTGTATAGCTATTCCACTTGGCTTCATTGTTCCCACTTGTTGTACAGCTATTCCACTTGGCTTAATTGTTCACACTTGTTGTATAGCTATTCCACTTGGCTTAATTGTTCACACTTGTTGTATAGCTATTCCACTTGGCTTAATTGTTCACACTTGTTGTACAATTATTCCACTTGTCTTCATTGTTCCCACTTGTTGTACAGCTATTCCACTTGGCTTCATTGTTCACACTTGTTGTACAGCTATTCCACTTGTCTTCATTGTTTACACTTGTTGTACAGCTATTCCACTTGGCTTCATTGTTCCCACTTGTTGTACAGCTATTCCACTTGGCTTAATTGTTCACACTTGTTGTATAGCTATTCCACTTGGCTTCATTGTTCCCACTTGTTGTACAGCTATTCCACTTGGCTTCATTGTTCACACTTGTTGTACAGCTATTCCACTTGGCTTCATTGTTCCCACTTGTTGTACAGCTATTCCACTTGGCTTCATTGTTCACACTTGAAAACGATGTACTAACAAATAAAAACACATGTGAAACACTATTAGTGGTTTTCTGATGCATCACAAAAGCACATGGCGATGCAATAAGACGCAATGTACAGCGTACTGTTGCTGTATTGTACTGGTCTCAATGCATTTGTTTGTGTTAAGCCCAAATGGACAATTGAATCTTTTGTCTAGTTCTCATTTAGTCAAAACAAAGAATGGCTTCTGTGTTAGTGTGTATAATGTAACAGCTTTATGCTTGGCTAATTGGGTTTCTTTGACATTAGTGACTGTTTACAGAATTCAAATAAAGGCAACACCAGTATATGACTCGAATCAAATTAACAAAAAAACTATTGTTTTTACTAATCTAAACGCAGGTTGGAGGTTTTTCTACATGCTACTAGTAAAAACTTAGTTTTCCGAATTGCAGGTGTTTGCTATTCAAAATATATGTAATCTCTCAGTATAATGCGCTGAATCTTTTCTTAACAGCTTCAGAATTCAACACATTAATGCTTCTCACAACCATTTACATAAATAAACTGCAAGCACTGCATAACTGTGGTTACTTTTATATGCATGTATGTAGTATATGAGCTGTTTGTTTTTTTTTGTTTTTTTTTACAACAATGCAACTTCTTACATCATCAAATCAAGAAAAAGTTACAACAGAAAAGAAAACGATGACAAGGAAGCCGTATCAGCAGCAGAGAAAATTCATTCATGAATCTTAAAAACTGTAATTATTCATTTGCTCCTAATTCTATCTCTCATGAATTACCAATGGATACCCACTCTTAAAGAGATTATGACGGGCTTTGCAAGACTACTTTATGTGTAGAGTTGTTTCTCATCAAACATTGTAATACTATTGAGAAAACTCAGTTGCAGCAACAAAAGCGCAATAACTGCGTAGAGGTCTATGGAGGTCTATGAAAGAAGGGACAATCAGCATTATAATATTATATATTATATTCCAACAAGTAGTTTGTACCGTTTTTGTTTCTTTCTCAGCTTGAAGCTACTCTTTAAAAATTTCATTTATTATTATTTAGTTTTTTTTCATTTTTTTTCTTGGAAAGAGAGACGGTATTTCAGATTGAATTATTATCGTTGTTGTAAAAAAACAGCATCGGAAATAAAATTTCGGCAATGTTTTTTTTCTCCGACTTATTCTTATAAAATTATAATAATGTTATTGTTTGATTCATTTTTCGCTTGAAAATTATTATTTTGATAAAAAAATCTCATTAATTCTTTTGATTTGATTTGGATCACAAACACTACCACGTGAACTCCGTGTATACATAATAGCGAGATTACCAAAGACAAAGCAAATTGCTGACTTGAGAAAAACAGCTCCAAAAAAATTAAAATTTGATGCAATCAAAGCAGTCTCTGCACATTACCTATATTTAAGAGGCCCTGGTTCTATGCAAACAAACCAAAATTTTGCAAACTTGATTTATAGCTCTTTATAACTTGTTGCATCTTTGGGAAGAAATTGCGTCTTGGCGAGTGCTGACTGTGTCTATAGGAATTATGTTACCGGTGAGAGGGCAACTCCAGATAATTTTTCTGAACACAGTTCAACCTCAAAAAGTTTGAATTAAATCAAACCCTCTTCAAACTAGGTGTCCTACGCCCGCTAACAAAAATGATCAAGTACATCTATAATTTAATAAGTGGAGCAACTCTTCATCAAGTATTTTAAGCTGTTCATTTATTTTTAGATTTATCTTTAGACAAGAAATTAGGAAATTTTTGCATAAGTATTTGATTTTGAACTATTAAATTTCGCTTAGCAAACAAGAATTCCTCAAGCATTTTCTTTTTTGTTTTTTATTGACAAAAATCAGGTAATTAATTGTTATGTTTACATCAAATGCGAACACTGTTAAATGCATTACACCTTGACTCCTTCACTATAGAGTTGCAGTCAAAAAAGGGAAAGGAAAGACAAAGTCCTTTCTGAGAAAATCTGTTGTAAGGATTTACTGCTTTCTTGGAAGTTATGAAGGATCATATGGAAGTGCTAAAAAGAGATGAATAACTTAACTAGCAGTCATTTTTTAAAATGGCGTTTCAAGATTGCAATAAAAAATGACTAAAATCAGACTCATTTTGTTTTTGCAATTTAAGCTCAAGAGTATTATCACAAGAGCATTCAAAACTGTTTGTACGCTGATGAAAAAATATTTTATTGTTAACCATTTTTACATCACTGTCTTAACGGTTTTGGGCTTTATTTATTTATAAAAAATAGCAGCTTGGCACGATAGCTTCAGAGAAGACAGCTCCCAATCTTTAGAGCAAGTTCAAAAAAATAAAACAATGTTGTAGTAAGAACAAATGGTTGAGTAGTTGGTTAATATAGCATATTATTAGAAGTGAACCAATTTCGCAGAACACAATTGTTTAACCGGTTTTTCATAGTTACATTGTGTTCAATAGTTTGATCAAGAAAACTATGTATTAAATAATTTCTGCGTTTTCATTGAATGAGCTAACTTTCTTACATCTTCCATAAGTTTATAAGATTATGCTTGGCAAGCACACTTTAAGAATAATCAAAGTTAACTGCAACAGAATTCCTCATTTTAAGAGCTCTAAGCTTTGTCTTAAGATCCTATGTAACCAGAAATTAGGTGGATAACTTACAAGCAGTTTAGTTAAACATCGATTGTGAGTAATAGGTATGGTGTAACCAGCTACTTATTGTATAGAAAATAGAAGCAAAAATATTTCTACTGCTGGCAGCTAAAAAACCCTATCAATTACTCCCAATTATTGTTTTTTGTAATAGTGAGAATAACATTCAGCAAACATGTCTACCAAACATGTCTACCAAACATGTCTACCAAACGTGTCTACCAAATGTGTCTACCAAACATGTGTACCAAACATGTCTACCAAACATGTCTTACCAAACAAGTCTACCAAACATATCTACCAAACTTGTCTACCAAACATGTCTACCAAACATGTCTACCAAACATATCTACCAAACTTGTCTACCAAAGTGCACATTACCAATTAATGGATAGTTGTACACAGAAAATATTTTTATGGAAGAGTTAATTTTATGATTATGTTGTATTCTGTTTGTAATAAAAACATAAAGCTTGATAGTCGATTCTCGTCGAATGTTGGGAAGTTCAAGAAGTTCCCAGTTAAATGCACGAGAGTGTGGTGGTGTTGTTACAAGCCAGAAAGCTGTAGTAGGAAACCCATATTGCAACACTTGTTTTGCAATTATTGTATTATCTTTATGTGATGGACAGCATTTAACAGGTTATTTGACATTGGCTGATTGATTGCTTTATGGAATCTGATCTTGATTACCTGAATCAGGGTTTTATTGGGTGAGATAAACTCAAGAGTAGTACAAAAAACATCAGCGTATTCTATTTTACAAGACATTTCAATAATATGTCAACCAACTGTTGGATGAGACCAAAACAAAAAAATGATCGGTTTAGGAAAAGTAACATAACATAAACTCATAGAGGAGACCTGTACAAGCACTTTTCATGCGATCAACCTGTTGATAGACGGATTGTGTGCCTTAATCCGTTGGAAGACGGTTTGTGTGCCTTAATCTGATGGAAAACAATTTGAAACATATGATACATAAAAGTCTCAGACAGAAAAACTAAGACGAAAGATTCTCTGATGTAGTTTGCTGTTCGTGGCTATAGCTTAGCATTCTTTATTTTCAACACTGAATAAAATGGCTTACATATTTATGCGGCGATTCTTAAAATTTAACAAGGACACATGAAAAAGTCATTCCGCGATCAGCTACTGAACTATTTCAAGGAAACACTGAAAACTATTATTATACGAAGCAACTAACTGGGTTTTCTACAAGTCTAGAGTTGAGATTATCTCGTTTCAAACAATCGATATCACACTCAATAACTATAAAAGACTTTCTACCAATCATTGCGCTCTCTTATTTTATATTATGTAAGTTTAGTGTTGTAAAATTTGATCAAACATTTTAGTTATAGACTGTAAGCTCTGGTGGAAAGACGCAGAGTGAGCACCAGAGAATGGAATCAGCAAACTTTACTACATTGAGGGATTGCCAAAACACTACTGCTAGCTGTGACAACCATTTGTCGTCTGCTGCTTCTTCTCTTAATGCTCTTTCCACTGTTAGTAATATTCTACATATCATTGGACTCAAGATTACTGCAAAGGCAGAAAAAGGCAGTTATTACTACGTCCTTATAAACTTGAATTTTGTTGACATTTTTTCAAGTATAGTATAGCTGTTGTGAGCTTACTCTGTTCACCCTATGAGTATCTAAAGACAGCACCGATGGCAGCAAGTGCAACATTATTGGTTGCTACAGAGTGTGCAATTCAATGCAGATACTACCAGCTGATGTTAGCTAGTGTAGACCGATCTTATGCAGTTTGTAGACCTTTTGACTATAAAACTTCCAAAGTACTGAAGAACATCGGTAAACTTTTAGTCTTGGGTTGGCTGGTCAACACCCTGTTATCAATCATCGGAGTCAGTATTTCGCCGAAAAGACTTTGTGTCAGCGCCGTCTATGGAGTTTCCACCGAGGATAGTCTCTCAGAAGTCAAGGGTTTAAGTTACCTGTTACTTATTGGAATGGGGTTACCATCGATTGCAACAGGTATTTTGTTTGGGAAAATCATTCATAGATTGAGAGCAAACCAACTACGACGTGCAGCATTCGTTACAAATAAAGAAGTCAAATCTGCTACAAGATATATCACAAGTACATGCGTTATATTATATGCAACTGTGCTACCAATTATTGTTTTTGTGATAGTGGTAATGGCATCAGAAGACCTGTCTACCAAAAGTCGCATTATCTATCAATGGGTAGGAGTATATAGTCAAGCATTTTATGGAATAGCTAATGTTATGGTGTATGTTATAATCTATCCATCCTATCTGCGTAAAATTCGACAGTCAACTTCCTTCAAGTGTGGAAAAGTTCAAGTCATTCCCAGTTAAACACAGACTAGTGTTTAGTGACACTGTTATCAGCAAGGAAACTGTTGTACGAAACATAATTTACAATATTTAATTTGTGTTTGTATAATTTTTGTGTGATAAGTAGTATTTTGCAGGTACTTTGTCATGAGCTAAGTGATTATAGTCTTTGGATCTGATCTATCTGAGCATTATGTTCTTGCCTACCTAAATCATTGTTTGTCGCGTTAAATAAACTTCTGAGTTACCAGATATTCTGTAAATATGACAACAAAATGTTGGATGAGAACCAGACAGAAGTAATTATTAATTTATGATGCAAAACGAGCGGAAACGCGAAAGTTTAGCACTGTAAACATACATTTGTTGTAATCAACCAGTTTAGTGAATGCATGCTTTAGTTGGTTGAAACACAAGTTGAAGGATACACTACATAAAAGTCTCAGACGGAAGGAATAAAATAAGATATTCTATAAAGTAGTTTGTGGTTTGTGGCAATATCTTGATGCAAAAACTTGATTAATCCTTAACACCAGTGTTCTTGAGATTTAACATTAGACACAAACCAATCACTGTAGGTTCGACCAGTGAATTATTCCCAAAGATTTCGAAATATCAAAAAAAGTTATTACATGCTTCCGCTTCTTCCACGAAACCGAAATACAGAAAATCTAGTATTGAAACTGTCACCAACTTAACAGGCCATGAGCTACAGATAAAAAGACTACTATTATTTAAAGTTTGATGTTATCGGGGTAGCAACATTCAATTTTGCAGTTTTGTGTTAACTATAACATAGATTTTTGTAGATAAAAACTACAGTTCACATAGCCAGAACTGCAGTTCATCTAGCCAGAACTACAGTTCACATAGCCAGAACTACAGTTCACATAGCCAGAACTGCAGTTCATCTAGCCAGAACTACAGTTCACATGTCAGAACTACAGTTCACATAGCCAGAACTGCAGTTCATATGCCAGAACTACAGTTGACAGGCCAGAACTACAGTTCACATAGCCAGAACTACAGTTCACATAGCCAGACCTACAGTTCACATAGCCAGAACTACAGTTCACATAGCCAGAACTACAGTTCACATAGCCAGAACTGCAGTTCACATTCCAGAACTGCAGTTCACCTAGCCAGAACTACAGTTCACATAGCCAGAACTGCAGTTCACCTAGCCAGAGCTACAGTTCACATAGCCAGAACTGCAGTTCACATGCCAGAACTGCAGTTCACCTAGCCAGAACCACAGTTCACATAGCCAGAACTGCAGACTAAATGTTAGACTTTATAAGTTTGTTACAACAATATACTGATTGTCTATCTAATCTTCACAACAAGCATTGATGTAAATTGATGTAAAACTTCTTGAATGAAGTTTTTTAATCATAAGCTAAAACATTTTTTAATTAAAACTCACTTTGAGATTAGAGCTCTATTTCAAATAAAATAACTTGCACTATCTCAACTCTATGCACAGATACAGAAGGCACCACCATTTTGGAATATGTATTAAGGGATACATTCTAAAGATAATAAGCTTGCTGCGGCGCAAACACTTCAACCCCTGAGTTTTGCCTTTCAACTATTGATCTTAGAAACTACGTATTATTAGTATTATAGATTGTAAGTTGTTCTCTACATTGCAATCATCAAATATTACATCAAAAATATTAACACTTATAGTTTTCTTCAACTATTTGAGTGCATAATACCAATCATACAACATACTTCAAGTACTAAATATCAATATCTCATTTATGCTGCTTGATAATAGCCAACACTGCTTTTTGTTTTTATCGTTCTATTTAAAATACTCTGCATACTTCGCCATCTCCTGGTATGAAAAAGTTATTGTGGACAAAATCACAATACTGTGGTTAGAGGTAGGTTGAATTAGTGGATGAGTCTAAGACATGATTGCTGAACAAGAAAAGAAATTTTTTGTTGCCATTTATAAGTTCCTGAATATCCTGCAGAATGACTATTAGTCAAATAAGTTATCTATACAGTAATGTAATATAAATCACATGATTCAAAAATAAAAATAGAGGCCATAGAAAAAGTATAGAGATATAAAGTTTTAGCTTTGCTTGTGTAATCTATCTTTCCACCCAGAACCAGCATTTTGTTAAGGCTCGGATGATTGCTTTTTGTGTTTTCCTGTTTCTCCGTTAGGATGACCTTTGCACCGCCGCATTACCTTGGATGATGTGGCGGTTGTTTCTCATTATTTTTTCGGTCTATATCTAGCTCATTTTTAAAAAAAACATTTTAACGCGCAGAGTCAAGCCGCTGGTTAATAATTTCCCAACAAGCAAGTGAATGTTGTACAAACATTGTCTGGATGTCGGTGAAGGTCCCCTGAACATTTTGTGCACCACGTTTACTTCACTACTTTCTGTAGACACCCTTGAACGTTATTTAAACGTTATTCCCCATGTTATGGACAAACGTTCATACAATGTTTGTATAGCGATAATTCAAAATGCTGTATTATTGTTGCCTAGATGTCAATCAGCATTCCCTAAACCTTGCGCGCAGAACGTTTATTTCACAACTTTCTGTAGACATCCCCAAACCTTGATAAGACGTTATTCACAATGTTACCCACAAACATTCGAGCAATGTTTGAGGTGATGGCGTATTATAATGTTGCATCAACATTGCCTGGATGTCAAATAATGTCCTCTGGAAATTGTATGCATAACATTTATTTCATGACTTTTTGAAGGCACTTTTCAATGTTGTTGCAATGTCACACCCATTTTCCTCCCAAAACATCACAAAAATGTTTTTTTAACGTTTTTTCTAGCTGTCATTTCAAAATGTTCACAAAACATTTATTTAACATGTTACACCAATGTTGTGATAAAATGTTTGCAAGCATTCATTAGACATGTCACAGCGACGTTGTTATAAATTGTTCGCAAAGCTTTCATCAAAGAAGGTTACAACAAAGTTCTTATAAAACGTGTACAAAACGTTCATTAAACTTGTTACACCAATAATGTTACAAAATGTTTACAAAACATTAATTAGACATGTTACAGCAACGTTGTTATAGATTGCTTTCAAAACATTCATTAAAGAGGTTACACCAATGTCATTATAAAACGTTTGCAAAACGTTCATTAAACATGTTACACCAATATCGTTAAAAACTTTATAGACATTACTCTTGAACCAGATTTCTTTACTTTGGTTTGAAAATGATTAAAAATCATTCATCTAAGCATGTTACTCCAATTTAGTCCTAAAATATTTGCAATACATCATAGAGCATGCTATTTTTCATACAAACATAAGAATATTACACATGAAACAACAAAAGAGAAAGTTGAACTCAAAAGTCATCAGTTGGCATGAATTGGAAGCAGCATCAAGAAAGCAACCAGAGTTTGAACCCGCAATAAACAAAAGTACAAAATGAGTAAAAATAAATACAAAACACTTCATTAATTAACAGTGTACTTTACGAAATCTTATATTGAGCTTTAGGAATGTTGACACTAACAAAACTTTCATCGCTATTTGTTTGCAAATTTAATTTATCATCAACAGGGAAGAAAATGTTGCATCGGATGTTAGTTAATTTTCTAGTTAGAGACCAAAATATTTAAACTTTCTGTGTGAGTAAATAATACACAAGTTCTAATATACTTGAAGACGTTGTGAAATCAGGGCTGAAAGTCATCCCTGGTTCTTTGTTTTGATATAATTGAGAGTTTTCTCCCCATCGGAGAGAATTACAGGGGCAAACAACTTCTAATCTAAAGTCAGCTGATCACAGCTGATTTGATTTATTAGGAGGTGATTGGAAGTCTAACAAGCAGGTTGGAAAAAGTCCCGGTTGTTTTAAATTATAAGATAAACTTTGAACTATTCAAATTAATCGAGTTTTTTGATTTATTCAAAATTCTTCCGATTGATAGAATGTTGAAGGCTTTCACCCCTCTTTTATTTACCTATCAATAACACTTGGTAATGATACAAATGCAGTTCTAAAAAAACAAGTAATTTTCATTAATTGATATATTCAATTTGACAAAGATATAAATGCAAATACAAAGGCTCATTGGTAGCCAAGTTTTGCTCATTGGTAGCCAAAAATTTCAACTCCTGAAAAAAAAAATTCGGTATGATGTTTTAGCACTACTTTCTTAAATCAAACTAATTTTCACTCCCGCGAAACTTGCAAACTGTAAAAACAAATGTTTTTGTGAAGCTATGTGGTTAGTATCCAAAATCGTTGCAAATCTAAGTCAATAACAAACTTAAATAGGCGGTTTGAATACTTCAAAAATTTTGTGCACATGTCTAAGACATCAGCAAGTCTGGAAAATATGAAAAGAGTACCTTCGTTAACTCCTTTGGTATAAAAAGCAGTTTAAAAATGTCTTAAGATTTCCATAAAACTTATGAAATTCTAGCATGCCATCATTGAATTTTTGAATATTCAAGTCTCAAAGGACGTATTGTAACGGTTTTCCCCGTGTTAAGATAGGAATACGGTCACTGGTACTGCAAGATGTTATGTTACAATGGCTGACTCTGTGTTTCAGTGGTAGCCATGGCTACAGAGTGCAAGGCTAGAGTGTCTCTCTGAGTTAGAGAAGACAGGGTGCCGCTTGTTAGCAGACACAATGGTATTTGGCAACCGGCCAAACAGATTCTAGTAGATTGAAAGTGCAAGCAATGACTTTATTACTCTACTTTACTCAACACGCACAAAATTGCTACTAGGTATAACTATAAGAAGTGGTTGTAATGTCTTTAAATACTGGTGTCCGAATACTGAAAGTAGGCGTCTGGCGGTAGTGTCTCTTAGATGGGCATTCCTATGAGAGTTCAAAGCGTCGTCTTCTTATACACTTCTGGGAACCTCTTCTCTATAGTCCTGAACAAATCCTCAGCTGTTTTGGCTATAGCTGGCTAGTATCCCACTAGCTGAGCACGCACTATTCCTAGACAGAATCTCACAAACAATGTCTGAGCACAACTAAACACTAACTCTAACTGCCCTGCTGGGCTAAAGCAAGTCTATATAAATAAGGCACAAAATCAAGAATGCATATAAATATATGATTGGTTGAAATTACATAAACGAAACAGCATGCGACACATGACAGGATAAAAATAACTATTAGAGGCGGGAAATGTCCTTCCTGCTGGCTTGAGCTAAACTGTAGTGCAGCTGCACTACTGAAGGCGTTCAAACGTCTGTAGGTGGTCTTGAGTAGCATAGGTTGATTAGCACATGTGAGTAGTAATATATGAGCAGATCTCCCTACCAAGTGTTTTTTTGTGGATCTGACCTTGGAGTTGAGACAATGGGTTACGGCGTTGGATGAATTCGCCGAGTTTATATTGTATTTTACTTGAGGGGTACTTGAGTGGCATTTGAGTGGCATTTGAGTGGCATTTGAGTTTTGATTAGTTTTTTACTTAATTTGAACTTATATGGCATATAGATTTTGAATGTATGGCATTCAAGTTTTGATAACTTTTTTACATAACTCGAACTCATATGGTATCTTGAGAGAGAGGGGAGAGGAGAGAGGAGAGAGGAGCGATGGGAGATGAGAGAGGAGAGAGAGGAGAGAGATTTTTTAGTTTTCTATACATTCATGTATATATGATTAGTTATGTACATATTTATGGCTATATTTATATCTACATAGAGAGAGGAGATATATCTACATTGAACAAATATATTGATCAAAAATGAAAATTATATGTTTATATACCTGATTACATAATGAGGGGTACTTGAGTGGCATTTGAGTTTTGATTATTTTTTTACTTAATTTGAACTTATGGCATATACATTTTGAATGCATGACATTCAAGTTTTGATAATTTTTTTACATAACTCGAACTCATATGATATTTTGAGAGAGAAGAGAAGAATGAGGAGACTACATTGAATCAATATATGATTATATACATTTATTACATAATAAGTAGCAAAATATTCTTGTATAATATAGCTAGAGTTAGTAAATACTAAGTAATTCAAAGCACTACAACTTGTAATGACAATCAATGGTTGATAGTCTTTTTCTTTACAATGTTGTCATTGTTGTACTGATGTTATAACTAAGAAGGAAGACTTCTGTTCTATATACTTTTGATCCCATAATGAACTAAAATCAAAAGTTATGTATTAGTATAGGATGATTAAACAAAAATGTAAAATAATTACATAAATTTGAATTATAGTTCTTTTTACATTGGTTAGTTAACATTATATAGTAAAGGGAAGTAACTCACCAAGTTATATTGTTCAGTTTGTTTTTTCTTGAGCATAATTTTCATCAAGTGTTTTTGATTCTCTCTCTTCTATCTAAAGCAAAACAAAAATAATTGCTTTATAAATAAATATTATCTAATTGGAAGTATTACTTATATCAGTTAGTTTACATTGAATAAAAAATACTCACTATATTGTCTTGTCTGACATGCTCTTTTTGAATATAGTTTTCACCAGGGGGCGCTGGTTCTCTCAAAGATGTAGAAGATGTGTTTCCCACTCCCATTGAAAGCACTAAGACCTTGTTCTCAACAACCTCATCTGTAGTAAAGTACTTCATCTGGTTGGAATCATCAAGTTTGTTGGATAGGTTTTGAGCCGTTTCTATCGCTTGTAATGCTGTGAATGTGATTATATCATGTCGATGATAACCAAATCTACTAACTTCACGATTTCTTACAAGTATGACTCCTGTTCCAATTTGTTTGATGTTGCTAGCGTGTTTTTCAGGTATATATAGAACTCCCATCATCAAACCATCATATTGCAAACATCTGTAGTTTACCAGTAGCGCATTCATCACCACATCTCCATTAGGTAATGTTAACTGAGTTGATATTTGAGGAGATTCAAAACTGATTACACTTCCAACAGCAAATTGCGAGAGCGTTGCGATACGAACCATACTGATCAACTGAGTAGGTGTTTTTTTTTTTATTAATCTACTTAGCTGTTTAGCTTCCTCAAGGGAAATATTGGATGGGAAGTTGATAGGGTGAAAGATTGGATGCTTGTCTGAATCGAATCCCATAAAAACCACCAGTTTTGGAACATCCGGTTGTGTTGGAGCTAATTTGTTGTAATCCTCATTTCTCACCATAGACCTCACTTGTCGTCTGTTGCCAAATGTTTCGATATTGTAGCGAATAATGCATAAGTTTTTATATACATCCTCAGTTGGTCGTTCGATGGAGACTATCTCGAGAAGTGATGGCGTTTGATTTAAGTGAAGTGGTTGAAACCTTCCAATCATTACTCTGTCATTGGTATCGCAAGAATTGAGCAAACTAGCAGCATTTTTTGACAAGCAGGAAAGATGAGAAGGAGATGGCGCTTTCAAAGTCCAAGTATAGTCAATCGTTTTATTTCTATCCGAATCCCATGGCTTTGGTCGAATTGTGTTCAGTTTCCTTCTTATTAGATGTGAATCAGGAGGGATATTTTCTTTATCATCAGAGTATGGTTCGAATGTTGAGAGAAATGAGGTATTACGGTCTTCATTCATATTCAGAGCGTTCAGTCGGAAGTTGGAACTGAAAAGAGAGTAAAAAATATGTAACAAATGGCTGGAATTTGAAAAATATTTTGAAAAGAATAAACTAACTAGATATTTATAAAATAAACACATAATCAAAACCATAATAATTTTTCTGATGCGGTATGGTGAAACTATTTGATCTTTTATTAATAAGAACAAAATATTAAAACATAAAATTAACTTTCTGAAGTATTATAGCAAAACTAGTTGAAGTTTTTTATCAGTATATGTTAAAGAATTATTTAGTGATTCTCACCTTATTGAGTTTCAAGTAAATGTAGTAGTTGGTGTGTAGATGTTGCTTCCTTGCTAGCTATTGTAGAACTGGATGCTTTCTGTGTGAAAACACTGGTTCTTAAATAGCTAAAGCTGTACTAATTAACCCTATGAAACCTTTATAATATATCTATGACTCAGCAGTTTTTTCACGCGATATTCCCGCGAAAGCTTTGGTTTTTATTCGCGTGAAAATTATTTTTTTTACTCCCGCGAAACCAATGGTTTCTATTCGCGTGAAAATAAACTATTTATTCCCGCGAAAACATTGGTTTGTATTCGCGTGAAAATAAAATATTTATTCCCGCGAAAGCAACGGTTTCCATTCGCGTGAAAATAAACTATTTATTCCCGCGAAAACATTGGTTTGTATTCGCGTGAAAATAAAATATTTATTCCCGCGAAAGCAACGGTTTCCATTTGCGTGAAAATGAAGTATTGATTCCCGCGAAAGCGTTGGTTTGTATTCGCGGGAAAATAAAATTTCTATTCCCGCGAAAGCAACGCTTTCCATCCGTGTGAAAATAAATTATTTATTCCCGCGAAAACATTGGTTTGTATTCGCGTGAAAATAAAATATTTATTCCCGCGAAAGCAACGGTTTCCATTCGCGTGAAAATGAAGTATTGATTCCCGCGAAAGCTTTGGTTTGTATTCGCGGGAAAATAAAATTTCTATTCCCGCGAAAACAACGGTTTCTATCCGTGTGAAAATAAACTATTTATTCCCGCGAAAACATTGGTTTGTATTCGCGTGAAAATAAAATATTTATTCCCGCGAAAGCAACGGTTTCCATTCGCGTGAAAATAAAGTATTGATTCCCGCGAAAGCAACGGTTTCCATTCGCGTGAAAATAAAGTTTTGATTCCCGCGAAAACATTGGTTTGTATTCGCGTGAAAATAAAATATTTATTCCCGCGAAAGCAACGGTTTCCATTCGCGTGAAAATGAAGTATTGATTCCCGCGAAAGCTTTGGTTTGTATTCGCGGGAAAATAAAATTTCTATTCCCGCGAAAACAACGGTTTCTATCCGTGTGAAAATAAACTATTTATTCCCGCGAAAACATTGGTTTGTATTCGCGTGAAAATAAAATATTTATTCCCGCGAAAGCATTGCTTTGTATTCGCGTGAAAATAAAATTTTTATTCCCGCGAAAGCAACGGTTTCTATTCGCGTGAAAATAAATTATTTATTCCCGCGAAAGCATTGGTTTGTATTCGCGTGAAAATAAAATATTTATTCCCGCGAAAGCAACGGTTTCCATTCGCGTGAAAATTATTTAGTTATTCCCGCGAAAGCATTGGTTTGTATTCGCGTGAAAATAATTCATTTATTCCCGCGAAAGCATTGGTTTGTATTCGCGTGAAAATAATTTTGTTATTCCCGCGAAAGCAACGGTTTCCATTCATGTGAAAATAATGCTGATTCATAGCAGTGCAACTTAAGCTATATAAGAAGCACTGTTTTCATACAGAAAGCATTCACTTCATCGTTAGTAACTGAAGGAAGAAGATCTACTACATCATCATCTACTACAACCCTCCTTCTTCATCATTTGAGTTACATAGGAAACAGCTGAAGTTCAAACAACTATGTATATAATTCATCTAATTCAAAGAACAACAAGTCTTCATTTATGATGTAAGTATTTATATTTCGTTTTAATTGTAATCAATTTAAGCGTGAAGACATTTTCTGAACAAAAAACAAGATTATTCACTATTTAAGATATCAAAAAATGTTGTATGTAAGTTTTAATTATGGTTATTCTTATTATTTCAGGGCTTCAAAATGAAAAAAGTACTCCTTCTTCATCCGAATTTTATAGAAAGCAGCTCTCAAGTTCAAACTAACTGAAGGAAGAAGATCTACTACATCATCATCTACTACAACTCTCCTTCTTCATCATTTGAGTTACATAGGAAACAGTTGAAGTTCAAACAACTATGTATATAATTCATTAAAGAAAAACAAGTCTTCATTTGTGATGTAAGTATTTATATTTTGTTTTAATTGTAATCGATTTAAGCGTGAAGACATTTTCTGAATAAAAAACAAGATTATTCACTATTTAAGATATCAAAAAAATGTTGTATGTAAGTTTTAATTATGTTTATTCTTATTATTTCAGGACTTCAAAATGAAAAATGTACTCCTTCTTCATCCGAATTTTATAGAAAGCAGCTCTCAAGTTCAAACTACTAGGAATATCATTCATTTTAATTCAAAAGAAAAGACAAGTCTTCATTTCTGATGTAAGTATTTACGTTCTATTATAATAGTAATCAATTCAAGTATATTGAAAAAAAATTGAAACCTTAGTCTTTTTTTTATTTTTTTTGCTATAAAGCATTATCATTTTTTTTTAGAATAACAACGAACTAGATCAAAGGAAAAGAACTTTCCAACAAAACTTCAACTTGAGTAATAACTGAAGCTACTACTTATATTATATATAAATAATGTGTCGAGTAACAAACAACAGATATGTAGCAAACACTATTTATAATGAAAAAAGAGAAATGCAAAAAACTCGAAATTGTTTTGAAAATACTAAAGACTGCGCTGAATGGATAGATGATAGTTTACTCGTTACTTCATCGTTGTTTTTACAACGAACTTTTCCTGATACTACTGCAATAACTTATGTCGTCGCAACTTATCCGGATAATCACTGTAGTCTTTTGTCATTAAAATTACAAAAAACTATTGCGCAACTTTCCCCATCGGACTTTTTCAAGTTCATTTACAATGAACTCTCTTTTTATGAAAGAGAGGCTTTAATGCTTGATGAAAGTTATCGAAGAAAATCATTTCTTACAAATTGGAGACGAGTAGGTAAACATTGTGGTGAAAACATGGCTGCAGCTGGTTTCTATAACCTTGAAAAAGACAACGCTGTTCGATGTGTTTTTTGCCAAGGGGTATTACTAAACTGGAAGGATGAAGATGAACATCCGATGAAAGAACACGCTAAAAGTTTTCCGTTTTGTCGATTTGTTAGAGGATTTAACACTCACAATCGTCTGTATAGACCTAGGAAACTACTTGCAGATGAAATGAAAAACATCTCAATTGTCAAAAGTTATACGATGGAAGAACAAAAGATCAGAAGAGGAGATTTAACTGCAGAAGTATTACCTCTAGGTATATCAATTGATCGTGCTGATACACCACGTTTTGCTACTGAAACATCTAGAGAAGACAGTTTCAAACAATGGAAGGGTAAAGTCTCCATGAAACTCCTTTCCAATGCAGGTTTCTACTATACTAAGTTCGGGGATAGTGTGAAATGCTTCTTTTGCTCAGGTGAACTTAAAGAATGGAAAGAGAGTGATCTACCATGGGAGGAACACTGTCGATGGTTCCCAGACTGTTATTTTTTACTCGGGAGTAAAGGTGAAGAGTATGTTGAGGATGTTTACATGCGAACGGAAAAAGGCAAAAGGTGTAAGCGACGGGTTGAAAAATATCGAGAAAAATTAAAACAAATAACGCGCAACAATGACACCGAAGAAATGAAACTTATTTGCAAAAAACTAGGATACAGTCAAAACGATATCGAACAAGTTTTAGTGTTAAATGGAAAACCTTTTGAGCGAATAGGTTTTATGATTGAAGCCTTACATATTTTTGAAAATGATTTTACAACTGTTGAGAATTCGTCAACACTGTTAAAAAATGATGCTAAATCAATTGATTCGTTAAAAAAAGATAAAGATCCGCTGTTAAAAAATGATGCTAAATCAATTGATTCGTTAAAAAAAGATAAAGATCAGACTAAGCAAAGCAAACTCGCTCAATGTGTGTCTGAGACGCATGAAAAAAAGTAATTGCAAATCATATCTCTCTTCCGTGTGGTCATCTCATTTACTGTAGTGAGTGTAAGGAAAAAGCGCTTACTGAATGCTCATCAGAAGTAAAACCTTGTCCAATCGATGGTTGTCAGGTTGAAATTAAAGCATTTATGAAGATCTACATGAGCTAGCATAACAATTAACCTCAAAAAAAGAAAAAGTAATGAATGATTAAATAGATGTTTCAATTTGAAAACGTATCATTCGCGTTTTGTAATTTAACGGAATAACAACAATATGCTACGTGTTGAAGACTTTGCTCACCAAGAAGCTTCCGATGCTATAGGTCCTAAGACTTTTTTGGCTGAGGTTTCTGATGAAATGTTGAGGATTTATTTTACGGAGGAATGTGTATACTGTGTACTAGGAGGAAGTTTTTACAAGCAAGCAACCAATCTATCGCTACTAAACTGTTACTGTTCACACGTTGATGACAAATGTATCACTTGTAAAAGATATGCTGAAATGGTTGAAGGCGCTACACCTACCAAAAAAGAATTGGGTGATGCTATCGACTGGATTGATAGAAGACAAGTTTTGAAAAATGCTAAAATGGGTTTTTTGGTGCATGATGAATGGATTAATGCTTTTTTGGATCTTTCCACTGATGATTTGAAGTCTCCCTTTTTGTTAACAAATTTGAGAGCACGATTAAATCCCTACCTATTACCTACTAGTCAGAGCAAACTGGCTTATCAACGACTAAAGGATAAATTACTTGCGATAGCAGAAGGATATCCATACGCTTACACTCTTGATGAAAAAGAAGACTCAGTCAACCCGATAATAACTATTGATTTGACAAATATATCTGAAGACTCATAAAAGAACTGCTACAAAAAAAGTTGCTTCATTTATCTCTGAACTACAGCAGAAACATGAGTGGAAAAACTCAAGGATTCAAGTCAATTGGTACATTGGCTGATTTTGTTCCTAAGTTCATAAGGACTCATTTTGAACACATTCCTTTAGAGCGTTCGAATCCTCTTTTTGTTCAACTCATCACCGAAGAAGTATTTTATTTTGTGTTAGGATTCAATCTAGTTCGTAAATCAATACAAAGCATGCTTTTGAGCTGTAATTGTATTTCAAGAGCAAATCCTCTCGAATGCTTAAACTGTTCTAGGAGCTTTGATCCAAAAGTATGCTGTCCGCAAGACAAGTTGATAGATTTTGAAGATCTCAAAAGAGCGATCGAACTGGTTGATATAAAGCAATGTTTGAAAGATGCTGAACTGGGTGATTTGATAGATATTTCGATTTTAAGAGGTTTGACTTCATTTCGCTGGACAGAAACACATGTTCTTTTGTCTCAATCTCGATTGGAACCATACTTACATTTTGGTAACCACTTTGATGAGATTGTTTCACATCTTCAAAATTGGTTGAGAGAGCTGAACAAGCCGCTAGCCTCTTACATATAAATAGAAAAAAACATCAAGAAAGAAAGTATTCAACTTTCAACACTGAAAGCGAAAACATTTAAAAAAATGAGCTGCGTATTTATCTTGCTACTGGCACTAACATTTCCCAATGTTAGTGGAGTATTCTATACCAACGAAATTGATGAATGTATAGCCGGAGCTATGGATAAAAATGATGTCTTGTTTTTTTCACCTTTCAAAAGGACTATACGATATAAAGATGAAAATGGAAAAAACTGTGTGCGACTCTACCCTCCCGACTTATTATATTGTGGTTTTTTCATCCCTCCAAGCGCTTCTTGGATCTGCAAGGAAATAACTTCTACAGATTCTGTGTCTTGTGATACACCAACAAAATACACTCTGAATCAGGAGGAATGCGCAATAGGGGTTAAAAATAATACGGAAGGTCTTACTCAAAATACAAAACTATTTTGGAATGATGAATTATGTGTATTTGAATACAACACCTCACGTTTGATTTGTCCACCAACAGAAGAGTTTGAGACAACCAACTTTGCATGTGTGGAATGCAATCGTTTGACCAACAGGGAGTCGAAAATAGCTACTATCATCACTAACATCAATGGTATTGAAGGTGTAAATTTGTCATTTTCGAGTTTTGAAAGTTTGAAGTCTGTTCAAAACAAGATTATCATCAGTATCACATGTCAAGGAGATACCAAAGACAAATGCAATCCCAAGGTTATAAATATAGAGCTTTAGTTGAAGCATATTAACCAAAGACCACCGAAATGCAAGACAGTTAACTCTAGATGATGAAAGCATAAACTAGGTTAAAAGTCTCTCTCTCTGAATAAAAAAAATGAGATATTGCATCTATCTCCTATTATTCCCAATCCTAAGCGGTTATTGTCTTGTAACA
The DNA here is from genome assembly GCA_945261195.1 of Cryptosula pallasiana. NCBI lineage: Eukaryota > Metazoa > Bryozoa > Gymnolaemata > Cheilostomatida > Cryptosulidae > Cryptosula > Cryptosula pallasiana. Next base: position 7,459,011 of record OX183130.1, on the reverse strand, counting down.
GAGTTTACACCATTCACTTTATCTCATAGAGCGTCTGGATGTTTTCGGGGAATTCTTAATATGGAAGCGGTTGATTCAGTAACTCGTATTTTAAGAAAAAACTTAAAATATCGTATGCGTAGACTCACATGTTTCATGGAACCTACTCACCTACGTAGAAGCTGTGACACTTATGATATGTGGCCTCAACACTACTTTGTTTGCAAAACCGACGAAGCTTTAAATTACATTCGTTTATACGATGAAGGATTACTAACTACGACTCGAAGAACAACTCCAACAACAACCACTGCAACTCCACATACAACGACAACAATCACCACAACTCCACAGACAACGACGACAACAACCCCGACGACAACCACTACAAACAAGCCAGTAGTTCCGGCTTTATCACCATCAATTCCATCTCTTCCACAAGCTCTGGGTTTAGTCGATTTAATTTTGGAACAACCAAGCCCTACAAACTCTACTATATACAATTCTGATTGTGTGTGTGATAGATACATCATATGCGAAAACAATTCAGTATCAATTACAAATTCAACACCGTCGATTTATAGAGTTTTTATTTATAATGATTTGGAGGGTTTTTCAAAACTTTCTCTGTCTATATCGGAAAATAGTAAACTTAAGCTTGAAGAAAATCTTCTCATCATCATTGAACCTGAATGTGATGATATTTCTTGTAAAGTCATCAAATACTTTACAAATTAAAAAGTTTTTATAGACTTTAACTCTATATATTCAACTTATTACACTCTATTATGATATCTATTTTATCACATTCTCCTTTTTTGTAAATTTGTACAATTAGATGAAATTTAACCATTTAGAGAATGATTTCTTTTGCAAAAAATTTATGAAAATTGAATGAAATGAAAAAAAGACTATGTATTAATTGTTATTACTTAGTATTTACTGACTCTAGCTATATTATATGAGATTTTCCCTACTTATTACATAATAAATGTATATATTCACATATTCTTTCATTTTTAATCACTGTATTTATTCAATGTAGATATATCTCCTCTCTCTCAAGATATCATATGAGTCGGAATTACAGAAAATTATCAAACCTTAAATGCCTTACATTCAAAATCTAGATACCCTATGAGTTATAATTATGTATACAGTTACTCCCTACTTATTATGTAATCAGGTATATAATCATATAATTTTCATTTTTGATCAATATATTTGTTCAATGTAGATATATCTCCTCTCTCTATGTAGATATAAATATAGCCATAAATATGTACATAACTAACCATATATACATGAATGTATAGAAAACTAAAAAACTCTCTCCTCTCTCATCTCCCATCTCTCCTCTCTCCTCTCTCCTCTCCCCTCTCTCTCAAGATACCATATGAGTTCGAGTTATGTAAAAAAGTTATCAAAACTTGAATGCCATACATTCAAAATCTATATGCCATATAAGTTCAAATTAAGTAAAAAACTAATCAAAACTCAAATGCCACTCAAATGCCACTCAAATGCCACTCAAGTACCCCTCAAGTAAAATACAATATAAACTCGGCGAATTCATCCAACGCCGTAACCCATTGTCTCAACTCCAAGGTCCAATCCACAAAAAAACACTTGGTAGGGAGATCTGCTCATATATTACTACTCATGTGTAGTGCCGGCTGTAGATGATGGCAACACTGTGCAATTCCATTACACTATGACACCTAATTTGGAGACGATTCGATCTAATTTAAACTTTCTGAGGTTGAAATGTGTTCAGAAAAATTATCTGGAGTTGCCCTCTCACCAGTAAGATGATTCCTATAGACACAGTCAGCACTTGCCAAGACGCCTTTTTTTCCCGAAAACGTACCAAGTTATATAAAGCTATAAAGCCAGTTTTCAAGAATTTGGCTCGTTCGCATAGAAATAGGGTGTCCTAAATATTAGTTTTGTGCAGAGACTCTTTTGATTGCAAAAAAATGATGTTGCAAATTTTAACTTTTTTGGAGCTGTTTTTTTCAAGTCAGCAATTTGTTTTATCTTTGGTAAGCTCACTATTATCTATACACTGGCGTTCACGTGATAGTGTTTGTCATCAAAATCAAAAGAAATAGTGAAATTGTTTTCATCAAAATAATAATTTTCATTTGAAAAATTAATCAAACAATAACATTAGTATACTTTCATAATAATACTAGGTGAAAAAAAAACATTGCCGAAATTGTATTTCCGGAGTTGTTTTTTTGTACAACAACGTTAATAATTAAATCTGAAATACCGGCTATCGTTCCAAAAAAAACCTCAAAAGCACTAAATAATAATAATTAACAACTTTAACGAGTAGTTGGGAACTGAAAAAGTAACATAAATGGTACAAACTACATGCTGTAATATACTGTGGGAGATTTGCATGGTGAGTAAGTGGTGTCAGGCCCCCCCCCCCCCCACCTCCCCCCTCTATCCATCCCCCTTCCACCCCTGGTGCCTTTGGCATGAGTTACCACTCCGCCAGAGCCCTCCCTCCCACGTAGCAACTCAAATCCCCTGAAAAAGGGATACCGGCTACCCTGGGCCGGTATCCCCCTGTACAAATGAATGGAAGCTACCCCGAATCCACAGCGTACAACCGTTTAACCAGTTTTTCATAGTTATATAGTGTTCAATTGCATTTTCGATTCACAAAACTACGCATTAAATAGTTTCTGCGCTTTTATTGAATGAGCTAACTTTTTTACATCCTCTATAAATTTATAAGATTGTGCTTGGCAAGCACACTTTAAGAATAATCAATTTTATCTGCAACAAAACTCCTCATTTCAGGAGCTCTAAGATTTGTCTTACGATCCTTTTTAACCAGAATTTAAGGAAATAACATGCTAGCAGTTTAGTTAAAGATCAATTATGATTAATAGGTATGGTGTAACCAGCTACTAATTGTACGGAAAATAGAAGCAAAAATATTTCTTCTGCTGGCAGCCAAAAAACCCTATCAATTACTCCAAATTATTGTTTTTGTAATAACATTCAGCAACATGTCTACCAAACTTGTCTACCAAACATGTCTACCAAACATGTCTACCAAACATGTCTACCAAACATATCTACCAAGCATATCTACCAAACATGTCTACCAGACAAGTCTACCAAACATGTCTACCAAACATGTGTACCAAACATATCTACCAAACATATCTACCAAACATGTCTACCAAACATGTCTACCAAACATGTCTACCAAACATATCTACCAAGCATATCTACCAAACATGTCTACCAGACAAGTCTACCAAACATGTCTACCAAACATGTGTACCAAACATATCTACCAAACATGTCTACCAAACATGTCCACCAAACATGTCTACCAAACATGTCTACCAAACATGTCTACCAAACATGTCTACCAAACATGTCTACCAAACATATCTACCAAACATGTCTACCAGACATGTCTACCAAACATGTCTACCAGACATGTCTACCAAACATGTCTACCAAACATGTCCACCAAACATGTCTACCAAACATATCTACCAAACATATCTACCGAACAAGTCTACCAAACATGTCTACCAAACATGTCTACCAAACATATCTACCAAACATGTCTACCAAAGTGCACATTACCAATCAATGGATAGTTGTACATAGCAAATATTTTTATGGAATGATTTAAAGGTTTTCTGCGTTGGTTTGACAACACAGCCTTCACTGACACCTGTTGAGAGTAGCTAGTATGCAATTATTCACCGAAGCAAACTGAAGCAAACAAGTGGTAGCGTGAGCTTCCAAATGTAAGGCAAATGTTCCGTTATACAAAGCTACTGGTACGGCGGTAGTAATCTCCAATGTATACGGTTATGATCAGTCTATGGTAATATCAATCCGGTGACTTCCTGTTCTCTACTCCGTGAGATCTGAATTATTGCAGACAGATCCGGTTTATTTGCAAGGTTCGCAAACTACTTTTTAAGCACGTGTTATAGTTTCCAAGAACGTTTTATAGACAGTTTCGTTACAGCTTCCAAGAATGTGTTATTTTCCAACAACGTGCTATCTACAACTTAGTACTGTAGGCAAAGCGAGGACAGTAACAGAAGAGTTGCAGGTTGATCAACAGTATAGGTATTATCGAGAACATACAAAACCTTATAACGAGAGAAGTCCATGGAGTGTATAATAGCTTGACGATAATTAGAACCCACTAATTCAGTTCAATACCATACAAGAACACACCACGTTACCCCAAACGTACAAGGGTGCATTCACTACAAATCCTCTACTGACTCTAACTTATTGGGCGATCTGCCCTTCTATTTATGCAGAAACATAGCAGTTGAAATGCACACAATATGATTGGTTAAGAATAATAAAATATGATTGGTTAAAAAAAATACAATATGATTGGTTAAATACAAACAGGCGCATTAATAGTCATAACTAGATAGCGGCAAAAATAAAATATATGCAACAACGTTAACCAAACAAGCCGGCGCTACTAAGGCCTTGTAATTAATAGTAATTATATAAGTCAAGATGGCTACCCAGAAATCCTTAGCCTGGCTTCCTTTAGATCAATTTTTGTACCACTGGCACCATCTTCATCAGATGAGGACAGAGTCTCCACTTGTTGCTAGGCCTCCAAGGTCAGTCATCTGCTTCTTAATGATAGTAGTTACAGCTCATCCATCAGCACACTGCTGCTCACACAATTCCATCACATAAGCCACTTCAACTATTGTACTCCAGTACAGATAGTTAAGAACCAGAGAGTGGCCGTTAGTAGATGAGAGGCCGGAGAGTATATACAGTGGATAAACACGGAGAGTATATACAGTGGATCAATATGGAGAGTATATACAAGGGGCGTATACAAGAGAGTATACAGAAGAGCCCCGGAAGACTGTCGACATACAGAACCCTGCAGTCCAAGAGAGAGGTACACACAACCGTATGACCCTTGGCACAAGACCATGTGCACTGGCAAGGAAAAGAGGTGCATACAAGTTGCATGACCCATGACACAAATCTAGTGTATTTAAATAAACCACTATCTGCACAGTCGGCAGAGGGAGTGAAGAGAAGAGAAGTAGCCGAATGAAACGTTTACCATCCGTAGTGTACGGGTGGGCCCACATTTCTGCGGGGTTGTTCTGACAATTAAGGGCACCGCTGACTCTCGGCTTGTGAGGGGGAGGGGGGGGGGGGGGGTGAAGGTCGCCTCTACTGGCAGGGGAGAGCATTCTTATCTTTCGGGCCTGTCTCTACTGGCTTGATTTGTAGTGATCTTGTCAGGCCTTGGTCCATCCGGCTGCTCCAAACTCGGCATGCACTTCCTAGGAGAGAAAGCATCTCCATTCTCAGACGGGTTGGTTCTGGTAAATAGAGTGCTGACAAGGGAGATAGAGGAGCGGGGGTTGCCCGTGCATGTGCACCACCCATGTTAGGTCGTCTTCTTGGCTCTATATTTGCGGGTGCCTGTCCTCGGGGGTTTAGACTTGGGCGATATGGCTTGAGGCGGCACTCATTCTGTACAGATCGTTGACCATGTCTGCTAATGAGGTACGTATGATTACTGTACGCTTCCTTCATCTCATAGTGGCCGATGAACTTGGCCTGTAGCTTGAGGTTCTCACCACGGCGTCTGCAATGGTTTTCCAACCAGACTTGGTCGCCAATCGCTTATAGGCTGGGCTCCTCACCTTCTTTTACCCTAACCTCCAACTGTTGCTCTCGCAGGGTGGGCGTACTCGTGCACGAGCAGACAATCCGTCAGGGGTGGATGGTAGGAGATCTGATCTGGCAGCCTCAGTTCCCTGCCCAGCATCATATAGTTGGCCGTCTCAACTGTGGTGGTGTGAGGGGTGGCTCTGAAAGCCCTCATCAGTTGTGGTAACAGCAAATCCCGATCACTCGGACTGCGCCTCAAGAGCAAAGATTGTACGGAGTCACCCAGCACCCGATTGTTTCTCTCAAAGACTTCGGTTGGCCTGAGGGTGGTACGGGGTGGCATGGGTTTTCTCTATATCCACAGAGTGCACAGCTCCTTCATCAAGTGAGACTCAAACTGAGCCCCTTGATCCGTGTGCAGTATCCAGGCGTTGCCACATTCCATCTCAGGGAACGGTCCCTCCAGATCCACGACCAGTTTTGGCAGGGGCGGCCTAAACTGCAGACTGAGGAAGAAAAATTTTTCTTAATATATAGTATACATGTCTGTTCTACAATGTTAATGTCTGTGCAGCAGATATAAAAGTTTTGGAAAAAAGAAAGAAAAGAACATTGTTATGGGAAATACCATCTGATATATTTATCAAGTTGGTGCAAGACAGCTGGAGTTGTATTACAAACTCACTACTACAGATTGAATGTAAAACACACGTTTTTTTTTCGACATGATATCTATTCATTTATTTAAATAAACAACTGCAATAGACAGTTAATAATGTACTTCTGAGTTTAATTGATATTGTGTGATCAGAGAATGAAAGGAGATGTAAGGAGGGTAGACAAAGTGGTATAGCAGCAAATAACAGCTATGTTTAGGAAATCAACCATTGATTAATGTACACTACAGACATTGTGTACTTGCATGTAGCCAGGGTGACTCTGTGGGTGGGTCCTGCCTCTTGAGAGCCTCCCTGACTAACTTGTACGTTGACACTTTTCTGGATTTTTCTACTCATGATACTATTTATGAATAAATTGGAGTTGTGCACTTACTGTATCATAGGGTTCATATCAATACTGAACAATTACATTTACATAATATAGCTTTTGTGAGTGATCATAAACTCTCCTCATTGAGGAAGGCCCCCCTGCCTCCACCAGCTATATAACTTTGTTCACAGTGCTAACAGTTGTTAATCAATTTAACATATTTCAAGCACATGCCAGCTCTAAACGTTTTTTAGATTATGGAGTTCAGTTCCTCACACTGTCTGATTTATTATTTATTGCTGGGCAACAGCGTTACTTAGCTTTGCCAGTTCAAGTCATCTAAATGGAATGTAAACAATAGAGGGATAGGCATATACAAAGCAATGTTGGCTACAGAAGAGTGAATACTTGATCAGCTGCCAACACAAAACTTCCTCATAAACCAGCTGTAACTGGTAACAACATATGCACTCACTTAACTGTCTACAGCCATCATGTACGAGTGGCAACTCTAGAGCTCAATTGGGTCTTTGCCTGCTTTTTTTGGCTTCTTGCCTTGCGTCAAAGTTGAGAAATTTGTCTGAATTGAAATTCATGCCAGGTTACGGCTAAAATTGATGTGAATAAATGTCTACTTGTTGTATTGCATTTCCCAAATTACATATTTGCATTTCCAGATAGTTTTATGTATGCAATTGTGCCATGGCTAAGTGTGTACATTTCCAATAAAAAATATACCGTGAGCTATTGTGAGAAGTATACCCTGTCATCGCATTGTGTTAAGAGCCATCAACACTCTCCACTCCAAGCCAGCCAGCCATGGCTTCGAAAGAAAAGTGCTATCTAAGAAACTCAGGAGTTGACAGAGAAAACTTTTGTGAAAGAGGTAAGCAACAATCTGGCTTGTCTAAACTGCTGTACCACAATGGCCCAAAATAAAGCTTCCCATGTGGCAAGATATTACAAAACTAATCACTGTCACTGTTAGTAGCTTCCCATGTCACGCCTTTGTAGCGCTACTCAATAGTCTCATGGCTCAGTGTCTCTCAATAGCAATAAACCATCACGGCAAAGGGTAGCGATATACCTATTTCCATAAACCAATAATCTGTAGCGCTACTTAATAGCACTACGAAGTCGTGACGTGGAAAGCTAGTAATATGATAGACAGTTTGCATGAGACACCAGACGAAATAACAGCATCTGAAGAAACTTCCGAGGCTCGCTATAGACTGGAGGAGTCTTTTGTGACTAGCTAACTTCAAATCAAAGACACCAGCAATAGCAAGTTTTCACGCTTTTCATGCAGTAGCCCAGGCTACGGAGCCATATCAGCATGGAAAACTTGTGAAGAACTTCCTACTATAGTCTGTTTTTCAAGTACGTATAATTGTTTTTAAAGCGGATATCTGCAGCAGGCACATTGAGGATATTCCAGTAACCGAATACAAATTGTTTATCTTCTTTTCAATCAATAGCAGCTATACATGGCCTGCCAGTGTCTGTCTGACCAATCACAACTAGCCAATGCATTCACTGCAGCCATTGTATAACTTAGTGATGAACATGAGGAAACAATGTTGGTATGCGATGCCATCTGGCTATGGTTGATGACAAACATGCTTTTTGTTTCATCATGTTGAACTATTTCACTCTGAGAACTACCTTTAAAACACAATGAGGTGTAAACCGTCAAATTTAAGACCGTTTTTATGTTTTTATTATTTGGATTGCTGCGTTATATTTAAACTATTATTTTTGTAATAAATTTTCAGCGTAGTCAGGTATCAAGATTGATACTAAAGAAAATTCTAACTCACCACATACTGAGCTTGGTGAGGAATAAAGTACATACTCAGTATATACTTAGTGGTTAACTAGTCTTGTATGCATATCTTACATCCACACATTCGTATACTTTGTACAATGTCTGCTCTACCATGGTAGACACTTGACATATTCGACAGATGACATCACATCCCTGTTACAGCACTGACTCCATAGCGTACCAGAGTACAATGTGATATAAATTGTATATCATAGCAGCTCTACAGTTAACTGTGTTTGACAGATTGTAGCAGATTTTGGTATCGCTAACCACTTAATGCCACTTGGTCAATAGACTTTAGCAATAAGGACATAGCCCGTGGCTCAGACATGCCTATCAAGGTTCTAGTGTACAACAACACATTTAATAAATAGTAATGGCGCCTAGTAATAAGATGAGCAGTTAATAAGTAAGAGCTGTCCTGGATACCTCTCATGTCTTGATAGGACCTCTGGCTATCCATAGCTGATGGTCTGCTTGTATCCACTCCTTAGGATAGTATAGTGGTAGATTGGGTCTTCTCAATCCCTCAGGCTAATGAGCTTGTCTTCCGTACCCAGAACCATAACCTGGTGACAGATAGCTTGCCGCACGAGCCTGGCTGGCAACTAAAACGACAGAAGTGGTTTTCGATCAAGCAAATAAGAGCAGGATTATTATTTTGTAGCTCACACGGTCTCCTGTTTCTGGCTATTTTGCTAATATTTATTTTTATTAAAACCTTTTCCTTATTGCTAAGTTATGCAATATTGCTCAAGTAGGTTTATTTCAATATTAGGTATATGAGTCATTATCGTTTATAACTTTTATGGCTTCTAATTATTTATTTTTAATATTTTTCCATTACAAATGATAAATATTTTGAAAGTTATATGCTCGAGCTAGTTTCAGGTAAACACCGACGATTATATAATCATTATAGTATATGTTATTGTATTACAAATACATATGGTTTGTGTGAATATGTGGAAATCAATATAACCTTGTCAAATGGAATTGCACTGGGTAACTAACTAATCACAGCACAACGGACAGGATGAAAAATCAAACATGTCTGTCCGAATTGATCCTGCGCTGGGTGTATTATCATGCTTGACGAAACGACAGATACAGGTGATATTCTGGTCTATGTGGCAGGCCCATAAGCATCTTGTGCCGACCTTGAGTGAATCAATGTCAGTCTTGTAAGGGCCATGCAGAGGTCAACACTGGCCCAGCATTCCTCAGTGCCAACCCAGCATTCCTCAGTGCCAGCCCTGCTTGTCTATCGCTGAGCTGGCAACACCAGCCAACACAGCATTAGCAGCAGGGACAACCAGTAACCCGTTGGTAGTGTCATTCAACACAGGAGGTGTTTCTGAGCCGCAGAGACAGTCTCTACTCTTGTAGGGACCTGATTATATACTAATAGGGTTACACAGGCCTTAGTTTGTATAAACCTACCACAATATCAGCTGCTTATATCTGTACATCACCCACCAGTGTAATTATTTGTATGGCACTGATAGCAATGTTATTGTAAATTGACCTTTGTCATTTCTAATCGGCAATACTAGCTTACAATTTATGCTAAGTCATTACCATGGGACTCAGGCTAAACTTGGCATTATTCCCAGCAGTAGACTGTATAATGACTAATGTCATCTCCAGTCTGTGGTCACATGACCTACATCAGCTGTGGTTCACAAGTAGTAGAACATTCTAGATATTATTACATTATAGTTATAGTGTCGTTTTACTTGTACCTCTCTGTGTATATATTATAATATAGTTATATAGAAGTTATACAATAACAGGTAATGTAACAGAAATATATACAAGGTGTGTATTGTATTTCTCTTTTATCAACTGTGTAAGATCATTCAAGTACATTAAATGCGATATCTTAATTGTGTGTAAAATGTTTTGTGTTTTTGTCTCAAATATTCAAATTTATTCTGACGTAGTCTATAATTAAGATACCTTGACAGTGGAAGATGTCTGCACCAACAAAGTTTATATTGATTGCAAGTATTACTTGTTTTGTTACAGATACAAATTGTGAATCAGTTGCAGGAGATGTGTACTATTTGTATGAACTTGTACTATGGTTAGCACTGCAAATTGGTGGACATACAAGGTGTGCATGTATATAATGTATGGTATTGTGATATGTTACATGTGATCTATACTAAAGTTACATATAACTGCCTCGAGTTATGTAATACTCAGTTACTAATATTTACCTATCATGTCTGTTTTAGACATTTGGTCATATTTTTTGTGTCCCAGCTTGTTGAGAATGTAAATGTTTTGTTTGTTTTACATCATCGTTCATTTGTTTTGTTAAGTTGCATACACACTAGAACGATTTTTGATCAAAAAATCGTTCATGTTGGAGTTGAGCCCTTTTTCGGCCGATGGTTGCGTACACACTGGAAAAGAATTTCGGCCGAAAAAACATTTGCTCTTTGGTGAGAGAGATAGACAAATTTTGTTTTTCTGCATAACTAGCTTTACTATTGATATTGCTGCCTGTTATTTCACAATTATTCACCAGGTCCATGGTTGTTATTAGTAAATGCACTAGCTGTAGCTGCGGCATTACTAATTATTTATGTTGTTCTGAAAAGAATTTTTTATTTTTTTTAGCATAACCAAATACTTATTTTGATTAATTGAAGTTATTTCTAAATCATTTCAACTTATGCTCATCAATGAGTGATCAGCCATGTTAAAATAAAAACGGTAATACATTATATAATAAATTTTCTTAGGGAGTTTTAAAATAATAATTATTATTATTATTATCTGGTTATTGCTGATAGAATTGAAGATTTTATATTATTTCATCATTATTGTTTGTGACCACAAGCTACTTCTGCACTGATTTTGTGTTGTGGTTTCCTTGAGAATCTGCTAAAAATCATCGGCGATTTTGAGCAGTGCCCAAATGGCAATAACGCCGGCCAATATGATACAAAATCGGCCGTTATTGCATTCACACTAGGCCGTTTTGGAATTGCGTTGATTTTGGCCACAAAATCGTTATAGTGTGTACGTAGCTTTACAGATACAATCCATCGTTAAGCAGTAGGAGATGTGTACAATATACATTTTATTATACTGTATTCAACTGTACTAGAGTTAGTACTGTATACTAGTACATATGAAGTAAATGTATGCATAATACACAGTGCTGTGATATCTCGCACGTAATATATACTGTACATCATATGGAATATCTACATGGTTTAATCTACAGTCTGTAAGCTGTGGGGGATGTGTACAACGTACAATACACCATACAGTTCATATCGGCACTAAAGTCAGCACTAATAATATTACATACACAAGGTATGTGTGTGTGTGGTATATGATGTATTATATTGCTATATGTCACACATCATCTGATAGATCTATAATGCTGTCTCTGCTAACTGTGTTATATATAACTTTGTACTAACTTTGTATATTTGCACTCTGGTATATAATGGGGTCTCGGCAGTTTTATAGGCAGTGCTAGTAATGGAGATACCGGAAGCTTCCTTGCCATGACCCATACCATTAAAACGAAAATCAACTGATTTTAGTGAGATAATCAAATTTTCTCCCCATTTATGGCAGTAGATAGGTATGGGGTGTGTGGTAATGACAATGCGTCATTAGCATGAATCGTACCAGTGCAACGCCACCGTGGAATCGAACCACAATAATCTTTCAAGGGTACACTTTCATTAGTTTACGTTGGCAAACGCAATTAAACCGAAAATACGAAATTATGGTTTTACCTCTGAGCGTGATGTTTAACTAATCTTTTTAACTTTTTAAAAAAAACTTCCAAAGGCTTTATTGACCCTTTGAGTTTTCTAAAAATTGTCATTTTTGTCATATCAACTGCTCAAATTTTCTCAAATCAGGATAATAGTCAAGCAAGTCGTGATTCCTAATGATAACTTCAACAATCCTCTAAGATACTCCCGATTGCATCGCTAAAGTGAAACTACTTTGTCGTCACCCCATTGTTTAGATGGATTTTCTGTGCGATTTGCTAGTAAGCCATGATACTTCACTGCATGAACAGATAACTTTAATACCATTTTGGTTTTTATAACTTTAGATATTCCAGACAACTGCTGACATCTGTCAAATATGGGAGACTTCCCTTTTGTTGATTGGTTAGCCAGAGAGTACCAGAGGAAAGGGGAAATATCAGGATGTTGGTCAGACTACCTGAAGGTAAAGTAATATGGTACTACATTGTTTGTGTGGATGACCAGTCAACCCTCCAATGCTTTGACAAATTTATATTTTGCCTTATTGAATCTCATGTATATACAAAGTGGAACTAAACTGGATTATACCACAAGTGTTAATTGGAGATAATTAAACTCTATGTATTGCCAAAGTCATAAACAAGCATTTCTGAATCAATGAAACTTTGTTTGTTACCAACAAAATATCTCATATTTGTACCACCTAAATGTATTCACTTGTTACTTATCTAACTGACTGAAATGGATACACAGCATTTAGAGATGTTCTGATAAAAAAAAATTTTTCTTTTCTTTTTCTAACTTAAATTGACCTAGATCTACTCAAATTGACCTAGATCTACTCCAATTTGTAAGCATTGCAGAAAGCAGCAACTACTACCAAATTATGTCATTGATTCAGAAAGTTGTTGTATGTTTTGGTTTTTACTAAATAGTGGCATTCCCTATAGCTAGTAATTACTTGACTGCACTATCTATAATATATACCAACTAGTATCTTTCTTACATATGGCTTGAGTTCAACACTTGTCTCCTAAATAATCAAGAAACAGCAAGAGTAAGGTAGTGTGGAGGGATAGATGGCTTCTGACTAGGATTTTATGTTGTTAAACAAGAGAAGTATGACAGCTTACCATATCTATTACTGTACACACAGAGTGATGTGATTTTGTTGTAGGCGCATGGGCTAGCTAACTATTGTGTAGCCTTAGATCCTACAGATAAAAGACGCCAGTTAGTCTATGACATAGAAGAGAGTTGGTATAAAGGTAACCACCCCTTCACATACAGCCAACATAGAGATCTCACAGAGAGACACAAAGATACCCTAAAGAGGTACAGAAATAACATTGAGAGAGAGTTTGTTGGACTGTCCAAGTATGAAAGGTCGTTTACCTCTAAGGACATATTCAGTAAATCAAACATGGAGTGCTTGCAGCAGTTTACTGATGATGTTTTCAAAGTTAGTGAGTTGTGTAGTAGTGAGTTTGTACTAGTTTGTAGAGAAATTATCTCCTCTTGTGTAGAAAGTCTTAAACTTGTTAGTTTGGTTGCTCCATGTAACTTTACTGTGATAGGTTTGGGTTCTGTAGCTAAAAGGGAGGCAACTCCTTACTCTGATCTAGAGTATGCTTTCATAGTAGAGTGTGAGGATGAATACTTTACCAGTTTAGCTGTAGAGAGTTACTTTAGAATAGGGAATCTCTGTGAGTCTGCATTAGAGGGATTTGATATTGTTGAGTTGAAAGACAAAAGTCTCCCTCTAACAGGCCTACCAACTACAGGGTTTAGGATAGATGGTATTAAACCAAAGGCAGGTAACATACCTACAGGTAGGGTGGGAGGTCAAAAACTGATATTGACTGTTGATGGGTTTATGGAGTTGTACAAGACATCAGCTATGACTCCATTTGATGGTGTAGCAGGAGATCTATCTGACATGCTCTCTTCCTCCACACAAATCTATAGCAGTGAGGGGGATAGCAGTGTGCTATATGAGTCATTGCATCAACAGATAATGCAGTATGAGACATCTGTGTCAAAGCCTGCGTTTGTAAACAGAAAAAGGTTGCATTCATTTCTATATGATGTTGAGAGTTATCACTACCTACCAGAGCAATCAATGACACACACAGCTGATAGTGTTGGTATATTAGTGAAGCCTCACATATTTCGTTATCCTACACTTCTTGCCAACAACCTACGTCTGAGCATGTCCTTTGGTTGTTGTCCTCCATGGGATACATTTGAGAAGCTGACCACCCTGGCAATGCTTTCAGAGTCAAACAAAGTCAATATAAAAATAGCCCTGGCATTGTCAATATACATCAGGACTAAGGCTTACATTGCTATGAAATCTCAGGCTAAAGTTGTTTCTCTCTACAAAAGTTCTGTACATGATGAGAGCGTGTATCATGTACCAGAAGTTTTGTTTGTTACTTTGGGTTGTCTTCTCATTCCTATCAAACATTGCATAAGAAACAAGCTGAGAGGATGCTTTCACTCATTAGACAATGGAGCTGATTTTCAACACATTGTTGGATTGTTGACTAGAAACTTTAGAGTTGATGAAACGGACTTTATGTTGAAGGCTGAGTTGTTTCTCTTTGTTGAAGACTTGACTAATGCCTTGGAAGTGCTGGATCGGTGTTATGGTGGTAGTGTTGAGAGTGCTGGTTGTGAGAAGTTTCTAGAAGTAATCCGTAGTAAGTACCATACAACAAAATCTGATCCCAGGGAGTTCAAGTACCTCAGGCTTGCTTGTGCTGTTTTCTACTACAGTGACAAGTTTGCAGCAGCCATTGATTTCTATAGTTGGTCGATGACATACCTGTCTACACAGGAAGGAATAGCTCGTTGTAAACTTAATATTGCTGAATGCATGTACCATCTACATAACCCTAAAGGTTGCAAGTCTCTGTGTAACCAAGCTATTAGATCTTGTAGACAAGCTCTGGGTTTAGTACAAGAACAAAAATTGCTGCAGTATCTGTCAGATAGAATGCAAAAAGGAGATGTATCTGATAATACATTGAATATCTATGAAATTGTGATGCAGGCATATTACACTATAGGGAGAGCTTGTATTGATGGGCAGCTATATCAGTTTGATGAGGCACTTCAATTACTCACCACTGCAATCTCTCTATGTCAGCTCTTGTTATGTTGTCGCACCATGTCAGTAGATGAGTTGAAGGAGTTGTCTGGTCCTGAAATGGCTAGAGATTGGCAAGTATTGGTGAGAGATGTGACAGCTTGTTCTGTAGATGTGCGTTTGGTTCTCATTCGTCTATCTGAAATAACACGTTGTTTTAGCAGACTATATCTAAATATGGGTAATCTAAGGAGCTCTCTAGACTTTGGTACTAAATCATTGGATATAGTAACTGCTTTGTCTGGTGAGAATACAAATAGTCAGTCAATGTATAACTGCATGCAATTGTTAGGTGAAGTGAATAGTTCACTTGGTGAGTATTCTGTCTCTTTAAAATACCACATGAGATGTTTAGATATAGCTATTGCCTTGTATAGTACAAATACCAATCGTGTGAAGGTCTGTGTAGCATACAGTCACCTTGCTGATACACACAGGTTGCTTGGCAACCTTAACACTGCATTAAACTTTGGCTTGACAGAATTATCAGAGAGCAAAGCCGTGTATAATGCTGTTAATAATGAGAGGCCCTTAGCATTGTGTTATGCTGATCTAGCTGGCATATACCTTGACATGGGGGAACATAATACAGCATTAGAATACAGTACTAAAGCATTGGATATGATGAAAGTACTATATGGTGCTCACTGTACACATCCTAATATAGCTGACATCTACAATATAATTGGTAGAGTATACCATGCCATGTATAACTGTACTTCATCATTGCTATATTTGAATTCTGCTCTCAGTATGAGACAAGCTCTACATGGAGATGTCAACCATCCTGATATAGCGGAGATCTACTATAACATTGCTAGGGTACATAGCTCTATGGAAGACTATCATATAGCATTGAAATACCAGGTTAAGTCTCTGGCTATGATGAAAGTTGTGTATGGGAATGATTCCACAAACATAAACATAGCTAAATGCTACAGAGATATTGGTCTCTCTCACAAACACCTTGGCAATCATCTTGACTCCTTTGAATCATTTCTTAAGTCATTAGAAATAGCAAAATCCCAGTCTACCTCCAATGCTATCCAGCAAGTGATTGCTAGCTGCTACCTACATCTAGCATGTCTGTATAATGTTGTAAACAGACATGTCCATGCCTCTGAATGTTGTACTCAAGCTCTGGTTGTCTCTGTGAATATCAGCAATTCCGTTCTGACTTCTCAGTCATTGCTTGAATTCTCCAATCTACAGCCCCATCAGCTCTCATACAAACATAAGATACAATTTCTGCAGATTGCACTCAAGAAAGCTGACACAGATAAAGTGTTACAAACAGAAATATTACATCACATGGGTAGTTGTTATATACAAGTACAAAGATGGAGAAAAGCTTGGTTGTGTTTGTATAAAGCTTTGAGTAATTGTCAATCATTCACTTTCAGTAAACCCTCATTGCTTGCACAAGTTCATCTCTCTATTGGTCAGTTGTTGTTACATCTTGGGTACACATCACAGTCTCTAGAACATTCCCAACTAGTAGTAGATATTACTAGTACATACAGTAGACTAACTAAGAGTGACATTACATTGTACAAAACACTAAATAGAGATGCTAAATTACTTATAGATAGTATACAACTTGTTAAGTCTTGTCAGCTACAGTTCTGCGAGTTTGTGATGTCATCAGAGTTTGTGTAGTTGTGATAGGTTTGTGATGTCATCATAGTTTGTGTAGTTGTGATAGGTTTGTGATGTCATCAGAGTCTGTGTAGTTGTGATGGGTTTGTGATGTCATCAGAGTCTGCGTAGTTGTGATGGGTTTGAGATGTCATCAGAGTTTGTGTAGCTGTGATAGGTTTGTGATGTCATCAAAGTTTGTGTAGTTGTGATAGGTTTGTGATGTCATCAAAGTTTGTGTAGTTGTAGCTGTCCTATATTATACATAAGCATTCCAAGTTATTATACTTTGTTTTCAAATAAAAAACTTAGTGTAAGCGATAGAATCTATGTATGATATCAATTTATTTTGTTTATCATGTTGTTAATTTTTTGATTTATTGCTTCATGTCTTTTTTTCAATTATGTGTGTTTCAATACAGTTTACATATTTATCCATTGAAATTATTAATGTTCTACTTTGTGCTCAAAGACTCAGTTTGTTTTTGTGTATTTAGTTCGGTATGTGATTGAAGTTGTTAAAACTATATTTAGTAACTACAACTCGTTTCAGGTAAAACTTGATAAATTTTCACCTTTAAAGGGCTTAGGACGGGCTTTTCAAGACGCACTTTGTGTGTAGAGTTGTTTTCTCATCAAGCATTGTAAAACTATTGAGAAAAGTCACTCGCGTCAACAAAACACCAGTAGGTATCATGTAGAGGTCTATGGAGGTCTATGACAATGCGTTCGGCAGAAGGAACTATCTGCATTATGATATTATATAGTATCTTACAGCAAGTAGTTTGTACCATTTTTGTTACTCTTTCAGTTCGAAACTACCTTTCAAAAATCTTAATTATTATTATTTAGTGCTTTTGAAGTTTTTTCTTGGAAAGATAGCCGGTATTTCAGATTTAATTATTTTCGTTGTTGTAAAAAAAAGCAACGCCGGAAATACAATTTCGGCAATGTTTTTTTTTTCAGCTTGTATTATCATGAAAGTATACTAATGTTATTGTTTGATTAATTTTTCACATGAAAATAATTATTTTGATAAAAAAATTTCATTATTTCTCTTGATTTTGATGACAAGCACTATCACGTGAACGCCAGTGTATACATAATAGCGAGCTTACCAAAGATAAAACAAATTGCTGACTTGAGAAAAACAGCTCCAAAAAAATTAAAGTTTGTTGCAATATCATTTTTTTGCAATCAAAAGAGTCTCTGCACAAAACTAATATCTAGGACGCCCTATTTCTATGCGAACAAGCCAAATTTTTGAAAACTCGCTTTATAGCTCTATATAACTTGATGCGTCTTTGATAAAAAAAGGCGTCTTGGCAAGTGCTGACTGCGTCTATAGGAATCGTCTTACTGGTGAGAGGGCAACTCCAGATAGTTTTTCTGAGCACATTTCAACCTCAGAAAGTTTAGATTAAATCAAATCCTCTTCAAATTAGGCGTCATAGGCCCTTTCAGATATGTTAATGAGAAAATCTCTCCAATAAAAAACCCACAAGTAGATAACCATGTGCAAAAGTCCATTTACAGAGACTTCACTAGTTAAATAAGTTTGGGCTTGAAGTTCTGGAACGCAACGTAAAAATATTCAGTTCTTTAGCATGTTTGCATTTTTACTTACAGTCATTGTTATTGCTAAAAATGTTGGCAGCTTGCACCTCTCCGAGTAGTAGTTGCTTTCTCAATATGTAATGAGAACAAAACTCCAAAGAAACAAAGTGAAAAAAATAAAGTTGTCCCCAGTGCATGGGAGACAAAAATGAAACATCTGTCTGTAAATCCCTGCCCACAATATAAGCTCCACCCATAATGAGACATCGCTGGATGAGTGAATGAGTACATATTGATATCCTTTATTACATATGTATATGATATATAAATAATATATATTATCTACATATCAGATATATATAATATATATTATATATATAATATATATTATAAAAATCCATGATATCCGAAGGACATCCCATATAGACGTTGTGCTTGAAACTTTGATGCATATATGACTGCGCAATCTATTGCGTGTAATTGTATTGTTGTGTTTTATTGCAGTTGTCTGCCCATTTCTTATGGGCACATAACTCCAATATGCAATACTTGTTATAGCTTACCATGCATAGGAGCCATGGTAGTTATATTATTGATCTCTGTAAGTGTATAATAGAGGAGAAATCTGCCCTGCTCTATGGATACAATGACTTATCCACCATTGGGGAGGTTTTTCTCACTCGGCCTCGGAGCACTAATCTGCTCTCTCCCTAGTGTTAATAATAAGTTCCAGTTTTATTACTTTTGCTGAGATGAATAATTGAAGGTGTGTCCTTGTCTTAGCCTGGTTACACAGTTCAGACATACTGAAGTACTTTATATGAATGATGCATATCTGTTGTCGTACACTCCTTACCTATCTACTGGTCTTGAATTGTTGATTGCAGATTCCATAAATCTAGATAAAAAAATATGAACTTTTGTTAATTTAAATAATATTCTAGCTTCGTAACATCATAGCAAGCTGACTTTCGGTATCTTCACTACTAGTGCCCCCTATAAAACTGTCGAGACCCGATTATATCAGGCTACATAGGCAGTACTTGAACGGTATCTCTAGCCGTCTGTTAGTCACTTCCTACTAGTTATCTCTTTAGGCAGCGCTAGTAGATTGTACCAAGTAGCTTCTTATGTAACTTCTCTTCCATTCAATTGATGACCCAACAATGTCACTTACCTGGATGGGGAAGCAGTTAAGTCATTCATACCTCCTTTGTAATTGACAACTACTATAGTACCTTGCAAGTATTGCCTTTTAAGAGGGCCTAAGCTGTTCCTTAACTCAGTAGTTGCCCTCTAATCACTAATTTTAAGAGAATCTCTTCTCAGGATTTGATAGCAAGCGTAGAAATACACTTCCGCCGAATTCCTCTACAAAATGTTGTGTGAGTGTTTGTATATTTTATCTATGGCTGCCAGAGTAAAAACTCACCTACACACATTAATCCTAGGACTAAATCGACGTCACATCAACAGTTCAGCTGAATAATATGGTATCGGTAAGCTCAGCTGGTTGATGCTGATTGGCTAGGAAATGATTTTAAAACAGTCCACTTGTACAATGTGAAGTTGATCCATTATACCTGCAGCTATCAACTTTCATCACTTGCATTTTTATATCCCACACAATACTGTAGCATGTGCCAATAGCCTCTTCATTTTATCATTGAAATAGTACTTGATACTCGTAGACAAGATGAGGAGTTGTGCTCAAGTTGTCTATAGCCGAATGATGTAAAACAGTATATGTATGGACAACTCCAAATTAAAATAAGACTTATTATGCAAAGGGTGCACTACTTGTCTATAGCTACAATTTATAGCTCCAATTGATATTGTCACATATTCTGTTGAATGTTTCTACATTCACCTCTCCAACTTATTCTCACAACTACATCTAGACTCAGTGGTTTCCATTTAGAGTATTACCATTATGGGACAGACGAATACTGCAGTTTAGCTTCTAGTATTATTTTATATAAAATATGTAACAGCCTAACCTTGACATGTGTTGTCTTAAAGGGGGGGGGGGGGGGGGGGGCTCTGAGTTTGTATCAAGTACCCAGTTTTAGTAGAAACACTCTCTAGTATATCACTCCATGTCCTCAATGTAATACGTGTATTTTCTCTTGAAAGAGTAACGACCGCTAAGAACATTTCATGCTACTAGTTTTGTTATTGCATATTGCAAACACAGACTGCTGTTGGAAAATAAACCAAAATTGATGAGAGTTTTTAAATAATTTGCAAAAAAATGCCTCCTCCACAAAAGAGCTCAAACAAATGCATATTCAATAACACTAACGACTACCGTAATTTTAATGAATGCACACCCCTAACGAATACAAGTTTAGGAATCAAAGTGAACAAGTACGATCAAACCACAATGAGACTTCGTTCTCATGAACGAAAGGAACAGTTTATGAGATTAAATCCAAAAAATTTAAGCCATGGGAACATCGTGATTGAGAGTTCTGAAAAGGAGTTTGTTAGTAAACCAAATCGATATCAAGGATTTTAATAACACTTTAAACTGAAAGCGTTTTGATATCTTTTTTTTTCATTAAAAACCTGAATAAAACATTGTCCAAATATATGTTTGTTAACGTTAACAATCGTAAAAAATAATTTAAATTAAATTGACAAACTAATTAATGAGTTACATCGTTCTTTGCATCATTCTATGATTTTACAAGTAACATTTCGGATTGTTCCTTATCATTTAAGAGTCGACTTCAAAATAAACAGACAACTCCAGTAAAACTTTGAGATGAAATGAAAAAGCGTTCTAGTTAAAGAAAGTGTAACCACATTTTTGTTTTGTCATCGAGTTTATTGTTTGTTTGATTTCAAAATATACTTAGTTTGACTCACTAATTTAACCGGTTGATCCATGTAAAAGTTACTGTTCATATTTCCTGTCGCTTTTATTCTCCTTTTTCTTGCTGTACAAATTTCACAAGCAAGTGTAAATATTCTTGACCTTCATGTATGTTATATTTATTTGACTACAAGTTTATTGAGGAATTATTAAACAAGTGAGTTAACAAACAGTAGTTGGAATTAGCTGGTGTTTACACTATGCTGTTGTGAGTGAAATGTAACCCTGCCCCCACCCTTATTATGTGAACTAAGCCTAACATTCTTTTTCCAGACTTTTACGGGACTATAGGAATGCCTCAGGTTGACTATTGAAATAAAACCTATCACACTTTTAGGAAATACCCCAGTTTCTGTGCACATATTCAATTTAATGTGGATTTGAATGAAAAGATATTGGCAAGATCAGGCGTTGGAAAACACCAGCTGATTTGCTGCAAGCCAGCAGCGTGAACACGCAGCATGTAATAGCGTTTAATGTGTTTTCAGGTTGACAATGAGGATTATATATATTAAAACTGTAATCAAATCGTTTCTTTTGTAGATTTAATAATTCTCTATCTTCATTGAAGCAGATATTTCTAGAAAAACTTTTGCATCTGAGAAACCTTGCAATAAAGTGGTTGACTGTCACTGGCTAAAAATTTGACTTTGTTTTTAGAATAAAAACGTAGAGAAATGAAAATGTAAAACTAACGTGCTAATAATTCAAAGGTTTAGCGCGCAGTACCAGATTATTAATGCTAAAGATTTTCAAAACCTTTGGTTTGAAAACATACAACCTTGCTTCTTGTATATCAGGGCATCACTACAGGAAAAAAAATACCCAGAAAGCAGTGGAGCAAAGACCAAACCGTGTTTGTAGATATGGTTTTCTGACATAAAAGAAGAGATTGAACATTTCTGTGGCTAGAGTAAAACTTGTCTGTTAGTTTGTGACATCAGCCTTTCTTCATTTGATAATTGTGTGACTGTTTGTGGGTGTATTGTTGGTGCCAAACATAGGTATCTAAACATAAACTCAATTCACCCTATGTTATTGTAAGCTTTACACTAAGTTACTTTAGTAAACAAACTTTGCTATCATTTGTCATTAAGCTATCAGTTTTAACGAAAACCTTAATAATATAAAACCAACCCAGAGGAGTGCGGAAATCCGAGAAGAGAGAACAATCAAACATAACAAATGTCTAAGATGAAGTCATCTACAACTAGAGAGCGTTTTACTTCCATGATGTAACAGCTGTTACTCCTACCTCCATTCTACCTGCTACCTCTAAACTTCCTTGTAATGTAGGGCAGGTATAGAGAACTAGTGTATGTTACTGTTTGCGTTCTGTCAGCCATTCGATTGTTCTTTGCATTTGGTCATGATATGATTATGTCTCTGTTAATACTTGTTTACTTTAGAAAATGAAGTTACCGTAGCAACTAGTTTATGAAACTTTTGTTGTAAAATTTCCGATTAAATAATGAAATGCAAGTAATGTACACAGCTATGATACAAGTAATGTACACAGCTATGATACAAGTAATGTACACAGCTATGATACAAGTAATGTACACAGCTATGATACAAGTAATGTACACAGCTACGATACTTTCTAGTGTGTCAGATAAATTGATTAAGTAAAGAACATGTCTCTCACCAAAAGCAGCGTTGTGAAAGGTT
Organism: Cryptosula pallasiana; assembly: GCA_945261195.1. Classification (NCBI taxonomy): domain Eukaryota; kingdom Metazoa; phylum Bryozoa; class Gymnolaemata; order Cheilostomatida; family Cryptosulidae; genus Cryptosula; species Cryptosula pallasiana. Next base: position 7,435,888 of record OX183130.1, on the reverse strand, counting down.
GAAAACAGAGAGTGGAGCCGACAGCACATGTTATATAGTAACCTTTCACACCAGATAACGCATTATTGGATACACAATATATTATGCTGATGTAAGTTGAAAGTTACAATGCGTTGTGCATATTTTCATTGCTGCGAAAGTATTTAGAACAAGAGCCACAACTCCTCAAAGTTGAAAAAACTGTTTATTATTGCCACAACCTATGCAGCTTTAGAACTAGGACAAGTAAGAGTTGTCCTCTACCATGTTTGACCATGTTACGATGTCGGTACATCATGAAGATCATTACTGGACCAATCACGACATAATCTATGTGAAAGAAGTTATTACTGTAGTCCTTGCCATGCAATATTTTGGTGGAGATTTCACCCTGAAAGTAAAATATAAACAAATGAATATATATATATATACTCAAACTGCGGACAGCGGCTGTTTCGGAATTTGTTGCCTCATCAGCGCAGTACAGAGGTTAGCAGGGGTGACAACCCTTGCAATGATACAAATAATTGCATCAAAGCATAATATATATATATATGTATATATAAATATATATTTTTTCAATAAAATCTAAAAGTTTGAGTTAGAAAATAATTTATTATTAATAGTTTCATGCCTCTCTAGTGAGGCATGAATATAAAAAATATAAATATAAAACAAACACAAAAATAAAAACACAACTGAAAGAACTTACCTCTGTCTGTGAAGTGTTTGTTTTGAAAAATGAAAAATTACACTTTGAAAATGCTATTTGATTAGGGGAAGACTGAAATGTTTTTTCTGGAGTTGGAGTTGTCTTCTCATTGCACATTTTAGAAAAATGTGAGAAACATCTATTCCAAGTAGTAAAAACCATTTACAGTTTATATCTAATCAAACTTTTTTCCTTCGGTATCGGTTTTGGCTGTAAGTTGTGTATATGTGAAAAGCACTAAATATAAATGGGAAAAACACCTGTCTGTATGTGCTCCTGTGTGTCCATATGTGTGTGCATTTGTCTCTCATTCCTATTGAATAGAAAACTAAACAACCAGACTGAGAGAAACAAAAGGTGTTGTAAAATTATTCCCTTGTACGTGTGACCTGAGGGGTGGGTGGTATGTGTGACCTAAGGGGTGGGTGGTATCTGTGACCTGAGGGGTGGGTGGTTTGTGTGACCTGAGGGGTGGGTGGTATGTGTGACCTAAGGGGTGGGTGGTATCTGTGACCTGAGGGGTGGGTGGTTTGTGTGACCTGAGGGGTGGGTGGTATGTGTGACCTGAGGGGTGGGTGGTATGTGTGGCCTGAGGGGTGGGTGGTATGTGTGACCTGAGGGGTGGGTGGCATGTATGACTTGAGGGGTGGGTGGTATGTGTGGCCTCAGGGTGGGTGGTATGTGTGGCCTGAGGGGTGGTATGTGTGGCCTGAGGTGTGGGTGGTTTAATTTCCCATTTGTTCTTAATCTGGAGATATATGTAAAGTAACTCATTTTTTTAATAACGTAAGTGAAACTAAATCACAGGAAGTCACATTTCTCTTCTACAAAACAATAAATCAACCGTCAAATGGGTATATACGTCTAAACCAAATGGAAATGTAAACTGCTGTAGAACTAGTCTGTTAACCAGTTTGATGGATTGGTGAAGGGGTTTAAAATTTACGTATGATTTGAAATCAAGTATATTTTCAATTTTAAAGAATCTTTTAATAATGTATGTGGAGACGATTGGGCTAGTTTTCTCCAAAGCCCTGTATTTACATAATGTTATAAGTCTACAAATGTAACTTATCATCTGTCACTAGAGGCGTGTGCTATCAACAGTGATCTATTATGGACCATAGAGTTATCTCTATATGTTGGACAGGCAACAAGCCTTGGATATCCTTGTTACGAATCTGTAATGAGATCCTCTCAACCGTAGTCTGTAGCTACATCTACCGATCGATTAGCTGCCAGTTTGTTCCTACAATTTCTTTCTCTACTTGCCATTTTCACGCAATATTGGTTACACTCGCTGTGTTTGATGCCAGAGTTAGACAAAAATTGCTCTGAAACAAGAAAGACGAGAGGCTTAAGAAAGAATCCTTTTTACATAAATAATTATGCTTGAGAAACAGTTTTAGTGGAAACACTAGAACTGCAAGCAGTGATATGATTGGTGAAATCACAAAATGTCAATCAATTCTTTGATGTGTATCAAAACCTGCTGATTATCTCAGATACCAAGCTATGGATTGCTTAGCGATTTATCCAGAAACAGAGGCTGCAAAATCAAGCAATTGGCAAATCATTGGGGTTTAAATCATCAAAAGCCACAAATCCAATAAAAAGTAAAAGGGGAAGTCGGCGCGCCCCTGCTTTGATAAAGCACTTGAGATCAGAGCTGAAAACTTCAGTACTTGAGTTTAAACAGTTTAATGGTTGCTACACTGAACGCTGATCGTTTTAAACATTGGTTTGTGTCAATATTAACAAACGATAAACTATTTTCATGCTATCAAATGTAATAATGCTGTGATCAGACAAATCAGGTTCATTTATCCCAAAAAATGTAATATTACTGCTTGAATGCAGTTCATTTTTAAACTGTGCACTTCATTTTTGCTTGAGAGTTTTTCATATCATCTCTTTATACGTTGAATTCTGTTACAACCATTTCCTTTCTTGAAATATATACTTTCGCTGTAATACGGGGATGAATGGGTATATCTATTGGCAAGCAGTTTAGGCAAAGAGGCATATGTCCACACTATTCATCGACATATTATCGTCTGCCACATATGCTACAGTTTGTTAGTATATCTGCCTAACCACTCTCCATACTATCTACAATATTGGTTGACGTCAATGAGATAAGGTTTTGTTGTGTACATACTCAATATTGACTTTGACCTGATAGGAAGTATGAAAGGAAAGGGGAGGTTTATTTACCCACAAGGCCTTGTTGCTCCATATCCTGTGCGATACATTGTTCCACAAAGAGAGTAATTATTTCAGTAAGCAATGATGTAAGTACAGCAAACACCTGTCATAGCAAAAATATCTCAACCACTTCAAGTACAGGTAAGTTGTTGTGTTTTACTTAAGCCATTACTTGTTGTTTTTTTTTGATTTTCATGTTTACAAATTCTTTTTTACCAAAGTACGTTAAAAGTTGCCTTGTTATAAGCTACATCCATTAAGTGTGTAGATGTAGACCAAATAGTATGATTTAGCTTTCAATATTTACCTATCATACCTGCAGTAGCCACCGTTTGTTCTGTTATACAGGTTGATTCAAACAAATTACTTGTTTGTCATTTCAGTTGTGTTGTGAGGAAAAACTATAACTTAAATGATAGACTGCAGAAACCTGTACTGGAGAAACCACAATAACAAATGCAGGGTATGTAAGAAACATATTAGAGAGGATATTGTTATATATCGTATATTTGATGGGCGGGATCCTGTACTAAATACAGTATATCATTTGTTGTTTCAGGTTACGATCTGAATGGAAGATTATAACTGAAATATACCGCAGAAATCTTTGCTTTAGTGGACATTGTTTATGCATACACAAGGTGGGCATGTTTACTTGAGTTTGATATGTAGTTGTGTTATATATTACATGTAATGTACACTAAATATACTTTACCTCTAATAAGTATGTATTGTACTACATTATAGAAAAATTGTACATTTATGTTCTGTTATTTGTTACAAATATGATCAGTGAACAGACAGATCCTCAGTCATATATACATGTAAGCCTTAAACAGTAATTTACTGCATGGGCAGATAACTTCAATATCATATTGATTTCAATAACTTTAGATATCCCAGACACCTGCTGACATCTGTCAATTATGGGAGATTTCCCTTTTGTTGATTGGTTAGCCAGAGAGTATCAGAGGAAGGGAGAAATATCAGGATGTTGGTCAGACTACCTGAAGGTAAATTGATTTGATCGTTGATACTTGCGTGAGAATCGAAAATTTGAGAAGTATCCCATCAAGTTTTAGAAATGAAGTTTCACAAGGTGTCAACCACAAATTTTTACGCTGAGTTTGTTGTGTAGAAATTCACAACTTATCTCTTGTACACAACTGTATTCCCACTACCTAGTAAAACAGCTCTATAAGATATTGTAGGGGTTTTCAGGAAATCTCCAATTGTGTTGCAGTGTATTAGGGAGGGTAATCGAGCCACTGTACAGTGGAGATATTGATAATTTGAAAATTAATATCAAGTACTCTATACTCTATATAGTAAGACGTTACAACATTCAACTTAGATTTGACTTTCACTTGGCTTCAACTTGACCTCGACTCAATCGCAAAACTCGAACAAGACTTGACCTCGACCTTGACTCAAGCTCCAGGCAACTTATCAACCATCTACCAGATAAAATAAAGGCAGATGACCAAACAGAGCAAGCAATAGTTATGCATAGATGTATAAATACATTTAATGGCTATGAAAGATACCAAAGTACGAAGTAAAGTACATTAAATAATGCATCTACCAATCTACTCAGCATAATAATAATTGCTTCTCCATTTAAAAACTTATAGGTATGTGAAATGATGGTTTTTCGTTGGTGCACCAAGAACAGGTGTATTAGTACCTACCAACACCTTCCACCACAGCGCAGGCTTATACTGGTTTCAAAATAAACAGGTAACTTGAGTACATGTGTCCCCACCGATTGAATCCCAGTATAGTCAGTTCATCTGCTTCTTAGGGTGTTTCGTCTCAGCAGGGGGCCCCAAGGACAGACGACCCGACCATCATTGTGTAGGTAGAGAGAAAGGGGACTTGCTCTAGAGGGCTATAATTTGGAGTAAAGGTGGAACAAAGGAAGGCGCCTGAACTGAGGAGTTTTCACAGGGTAGGGTTTTGAGGGGAGGGGGAGGGACCATGGGAAAGGGAAGGAGGGAGAGGGGGTATAGGAAATTGCTGTGAGCTAATTTCGCTACACTATGCAGGTATGTATGTCACCCGGAATCCAGTACAATACACTGCACAACTCTCTCTGTTTTTCAGGTCTTTGACTGCCTCTAGCCTATTTACCGAGCCAAATTAAATGTTTTCAATCTCAAAATAACTGTTTTCACCGATACAAAGACTTGAGACTTGTGACAGGCCAAAACTCAAAGTTGTATCACAGGTTATTCATTAGCTGTGTAATACTTGGTAGATTTCCTTACACGACCTTCTAAAGTAACTCTATATACAACAATTACACACTCTCACAGGTATAGCCACACAAGAAGGGATAAACCAACCATCAGCTTGCTCACTCTGCCTCAGCTGTGATTTATCACCAAAAGGGGCATTCTGTTTCCTGTTATGTAATCTGACATTTGTTATCTAAATTTAGTTCCAGTTTAATCCTACATTATCAGCACACTTCGGTGTCGAAAGCTTTATGGCGCTTGCTGTGTACCTTATCAAAAGGAACTTCCTTTTTTATCTAGAATATTCTCTGGTTCAGGTACACCCAACTGATATAAACCCTTTTATTACAAGTATAATATCTATGGCTAGCTATCAGCACACTTAGGGTAGCTCTGTGCTGTGATAACATCAAAAATTCACTGGCCAAGTCTGGCTGTCCCTACAAGGTCTTAGATATTCACATCTTGATTGATTGAACCAAGGATTTGCTCAAGATTTCTATTTGTCTCTAGTAACATGCCATCTCTTCCATATTGTGACAAAAAAAAACTACACCAACATAGTTTTCTGACTCCACAAGTACACAAAGACTGGAAACGTGCAGCTACATGTATGATTGGTGTCTGTGGAACAAAGATCAAAGTACATGTTTCATATAACAATTGGCTGAAATAAGATAACAACTGATAATTTTAAGTTATCTAATAACTGATTGGTTGGTTTGTGTTGTGTACACACAGGTGTTAGCAGTGAAGCTTTGAAAATAAGCTTGATGATATGCACTACCGGTGTTGATTTGCACTCTGTTCTAGATCGCAAAACTCTTACAAAAACGTGCGTAAGTAATGGCAGTTTCGAAGAAACTCCAAAAAACTTGTTAATTCAAATAAAACAACTCCAAAACAACTAAGATTTTTTGTACCTATGATTTTTCGGATTCACGAAGCTCTCTGCAAAATGTCAGTATCTGGCAGACCCTGATTTGATGAAAGCGAAATATTTCAGAACTGGCTTCATTGCTCTACGCAACCCATGGTGCCTCGGGGAAGAGCTACGCCTAGAGAAAGCAACTCTAATAAGTTTATAAATTTTTGTTTAACTTGAAAACTTTCAATTGACCTAGATCAACTCAAATTGACATAGATCTACTCAAATTGACCTAGATCTGCTCAAATTGACATAGATCTACTCAAATTGACCTAGATCTAATCAAATTGACCTACATCTACTCAAACTGACCTAGATCTACTCAAATTTGTAAGCATTACAGAAAGTAGCAACCACTACCAAATTATGTCATTGATTTAGAAAGTTGTTGTATGTGTCGGCTTTTACTAAATAGTGGCATTCCCTACAAGTAATCACTTGACTGCACTAGCTATGACATATACCAGTTAGTATCTTTCTTACATATGGCTTGAGTTCAACAATTGTCTCCTAAATAATCAAGGAACTACAAGAGTAAGGTAGTGTGGAGGGATAGATGGCTTCTGATTATGAATCTTTGTTGTTATATGAGAGAAGTATGACAGTAGTAGTAATATATGAGCAGATCTCCCTACCAAATGTTTTTTTGTGGATTAGACCCTGGGGGGATGCAATGGGTTACGACGTTGAATGAATTCGCCGAGTTAATATTGTATGCCATTTGAGGGGCATTTGAGTGGCATTTGAGTGGCATTTAAGTGGCATTTGAGTTTTGAGTATTTTTTTACTTAATTTGAACTTATATGGCATCTAGACTTTGAATGTATGGCATTTAAGTTTTGATAATTTCTTACATAATTCGAACTCATATGGTATCTTGAGAGAGAGGAGAGAGGAAAAGAAGAGAGAGAGGAGAAAGAGGAGAGAGGAGATACATCTACATTGAATAAATACATTGATTAAAAATGAATCAATATATGATTATATACATTTATTGCATAATAAGTAGGGATACATGAACAGTAAATATTAAATATTATGAACTTGAAACAGTTCCAATATCATTTCGAATGAAAAAATGGATGATGAGAGATGTTCATCCGTTTGTATGTATCTACATATATCTGATTGAAAATGATATAATAATTCATTAGTTCATTGTATTGAAATTAATTTTTGAGTGAACTCTTTATTCCACAACTTTCTATGAATTTTCTTCAAGTAATCATTAATACTGACAGTTTTTGACATTTTTACAACTGTTTGAAAATTGTTTTTAGTCATGAGCTTAAATACTTCTACTGGATTGTCAACGTATTTATGTGTAGTGTATGGTCGGTATTGTACCGGTGAAAGTTTTCCATATAACGAAGCTACAGTTAGCAAATGTTGTGTCATACATAGTAATATAGCTTGTAATGTCAAGCGATATCCAGCCTTTTCCTGTACTTCGACATTTTCTTTAATATAGCTATGATATATCTTCGGGAGGTAGTCTTTGATTGTATATCTTTTTGAACTCATAATGAACTAAAATAAAATGTTATGTATTAGTATAGGATGATTAAGCAGTGTTGTAAAATAATTACATTTTAACTTCTATTAAATAGTTTTTCTATTAATTCTTACCTTATCACCAAGAAATCAGTTGTAGTAGTTGATGCTCCTGAGGTTATTGCTGGAGAGAATGATTTCTACGCAGAGAGAGCTGTTCTTATATACTATAAGCCACTCCTACTCATTTAGCTTTTAACCATTAAAAACACTCACGCGAAAACTCTATCATGATAGTGTTATTCGAGTGAAATATTCCTGATTTATTCGCGTGAAAATAAATTTTTTATTCCCGCAAAAGCAACCGTTTTTATTCGCGTGAAAATAAATTATTTATTCCCGCGAAAGCATTGGTTTGTATTCGGGTGAAAATAAAATTCTTATTCCCGCGAAAGCAACGGTTTCCATTCGCGTGAAAATAAATTATTTATTCCCGCGAAAACATTGGTTGTTATTCATGTGAAAATAAATTATTCATTCCCGCAAAAGCATTGGTTTGTATTCGTGTGAAAAAAATTTTTTTATTCCCGCGAAAGCAACGGTTTCCATTCGCGTGAAAATAAAGGAGTTATTCCCGCGAAAACATTTGTTGTTATTTGTGTGAAAATAAATTATTTATTCCAACGAAAGCAACGGTTTCCATTCGCGTGAAAATAAATTATTTATTCCCGCGAAAGCGTTGGTTTGTATTCGCGTGAAAAATAATTTTTTATTCCCGCAAAAGCAACGGTTTCCATTCGCGTGAAAATAAAATATTTATTCCCGCAAAAGCATTGGTTTGTATTCGCGTGAAAATAAAACTCTTATTCCCACGAAAGCAACGGTTTCCATTCGCGTGAAAATAAAAATTATTTATTCCCGCGAAAACATTGGTTGTTGTTCGTGTGAAAATAAATTATTCATTCCCGCAAAAGCATTGGTTTGTATTCGTGTGAAAATAAAATTTTTATTCCCGCGAAAGCAACGGTTTCCATTCGCGTGAAAATAAATTATTTATTCCCGCGAAAACATTAGTTGTTATTCGCGTGAAAATAAATTATTTATTCCCGCGAAAGCATTGGTTTGTATTCGGGTGAAAACAAAAGTGTTATTCCCGCGAAAGCAACAGTTTCCATTCGCATGAAAACAAATTGTTTACTCCCGCGAAAACATTTGTTGTTATTCGCGTGAAAATAAATTATTTATTCCCGCGAAAGCAACGATTTCCATTCGCGTGAAAATAAATTATTTATTCCCGCGAAAACATTAGTTGTTATTCGCGTGAAAATAATTATTTATTCCCGCAAAAGCATTGGTTTGTATTCGCTTGAAAATAAAATTGTTATTCCCGCGAAAGCAACGGTTTCCATTCGCGTGAAAATAAATTATTTATTCCCGCGAAAACATTGGATTTTATTTGCGTGAAAATAACTTATTTATTCCCACAAAATCATTGGTTTGTATTCGCGTGAAAATAAAATTTTTATTCCCGCGAAAGCAACGGTTTCCATTCACGTGAAATAAATTATTTTTTCCCGCAAAAACATTAGTTGTTATTCGCGTGAAAATAAATTATTTATTCCCGCAAAAGCAATGGTTTGTATTCGCGTGAAAATAAAATTGTTATTCCCGCGAAAGCGACGGTTTCCATTGGCGTGAAAATAAATTATTTGTTCCCGCGGAAACATTGGTTGTTAATCGCGTGAAAATAAATTATTTATTCCCGTGAAAGGTAGGAGTAAAAATATTTATTTTCTGTTAGTTAACACAACTACCTGAAGGCTTATGGTCCTTATGATCTTTTAAAATTAATTACAAAAGATTAAACAAAATCTTTGTTTTTTTTCAGAATGAATACTCAAGACGAAGGAAGTCAACCGATGAATGAAGAAGCAGGACCCCGGCGAACCCTTTCCCCATTGCCTTCTCCTATCTTTGATATGCCAGAAAGTCAATTGGTGGTTGATGAACCAGAATCCCAACAAGATTTTACTTCATTCACATCTCCTACTAACAAGCTGTCTTCAAAAAGAACATCGGTGAGGAAACGACCTTTAATTGATTTGACAAAAGATGATATTGAAACTGGCTTGAAGTACAAAAAACTAGTTTTGACGGATGTTGGAGACGAAACGCTTTTTCGTCACACCAGAATACCCTTTCAAGATGCAGGAAGTAATGAACTAACCACTCTCACCTACAAGAGCGCCGGGTAATAAACTCTCTCTCTCCAGATAATCTAGAAAAACTTGAAGAGTTCATGGAAATCTGCGAACTACCAGTACCAACAGTTATGGAGGTGTTGTCTGTTGAACTTCGTGATGAATCAAAGTGTGCCATCATTTACAACTATCGGAAGGATAAAAAGAGAACTCGAGTGAAGAGTGATGTTTCAACCGAAATAGGGCTGCTTGTTAAAAAAGCTAAGCAAACACATCCAATTGCTTTAATTTATATAGGAGAAGGAAAGACAGGTGATGCGATTTTTCGTACCGCTGATTCTCAAGGATATAATCAAAAGATCAACGATCCATTCAACTCATTGTACGGCAAGAGTATGAGACAAATACAGGCTTATTTCAGTGTTGCTCACCTACATGATTTTCCGGCAGGAAGTGTTATAGCTTATGAGAATCCTGGAATGCTAAGAAAATGTGATACTCGTTGGAACAAGACTGCCGATATTAAAGTGGCTAATTACAGATGTATGGTGAATGGAGAGCTATTGATTGGAGATATTAACATCCCTGCTCAAATAGCTTCATCTGTGGTGGCGGAAAAAGCGGTGTAATCGTATTCAAAGGACTAAGACAAAATACGAACAACATGATTTCCTACGATGTCATTCTACTCTCGGCTCTCCAAGCTTTCATTCAAGCCTCAGAACTGTTTGATACTTTGCCGCAACAAACTTTTCTCTCCTACATTGATGAAAATGAAAAAGAAAATTGTCCAGAACAGCACATCGAAACCTTAATCGATAACACAAAGGACATGTCTCGCCTTCTATGATGGTAAGTTTCATATCTATTTAAAGTAGGTTCCGAAGTATTTTTGTAAAAATTAATTCATATAACTATGTATGATAGAGTCATTAGTTACTATGTCTTTTAGATATATCTAAAGAGCGCTCCTGAGGAAGAAAATGAGAAGAACTTATTTACTTCTTGCTTGGAACATTACAAAATAATAGTTTTTATAGGTTCTGTAGTGTTTAGCACAAATAATGAGATAAGTTGTATTTTATTCACTTTATTTGTTATAACAAATAAAAATCAATTATAATAATTTATTTTAACAATTTACTTAGTAAATTAGTTCCTTTATATTCACTCCATCTATTCCTTCTACTGTATTATCTTGTATGAACTCAAAGTTAGGATAAGTCTGTATGATCAATCTCCGTATTGAGTGATCTCTCATCTCACTATCTCCTATATCTCGTAAACTTCTAACAATTTCATCCATACTCCACCCTCTACTGCTCAGTAAACAAAAGTATACACAATAATCACCATATACAGTTGACAAAAAGTTTTGTAGTTGTGTTTCATTACTTTGTATTGTTTCATATCCTCCATGAATACTTAGTATTTCATTTACATCTGGGTAAAAGGAAACAGAACATCCAAACGAGTAAAAAAATCCACCTCTGAATCATTAGCGTACACAGCCAACCAATGCTCTCCAGGTTGGTGAGAATAATGGGTGTTGAATACGAAACATCCTGTTGGAAAACTGCAAATTTGCTTCCAAAACTGTTCTCTAGCTCCAACGTGAATCCCTACGCTTTGACATAAAACGTCTGAAGATAAGATCGAACGAATTTGCATGGTATTCATCTCTAACTTTCTGTTTAAAGCACTGCGTCTCCCGCGATAGTTAATTGAAGAATGCTGTCCATCTCCAACACACCGTCTTTTACAAAGTATGCTACCAGGGATAATCCATCAGTCGTGTTAGTGCTAAAACGAATTTCCACACTTGTGACATTTTTCATAGAGTGAAATCCTTCTTTAAGAAAATCGCCAGCCAAATCAAATCCATAAAGTGTAGTACTATCAAGGTATTGTTCTTTCGTAATACCAAGACTATCACCTTCAAGCAAAGTTCCGGTAGCGTGTAGAAACTGATGATATTCTCTTCCAAAAATCCCTCTAGCCTAATTTGGCTTAAATCTCCTTCCAATTGGACAATCACCAGCTCTCAATACAATACTATTAACATTAGCGTGTTTCATTCTATATGGATTCAAGGCGAAACGTCCGTTCATTGCGTTGTGATCAATTAAACCTAAATTAATTTGTTTAGGTTTTTGTTTGTTTTCTTCCAAAGTGATGTCAATCTGAGCAACACCAGCACAAATTCCATATAGTTTTATCCGTTTTCGATCAACTGGATAAATGTAGTTGTGACCTTCCAACGCCAAACTGAGTTGGGAGTTTTGTATTGTGGGATTCACCTTAACTTTACAAAGATGAAGTTCAAATTTATCAATTCTAATCTTCGCTCCTCCTGCAGGCACCTCATCTGCAGCACACAAAGCTAGTTTGCTGGAGGCGCGCTCAAACTCCAGCTGCATACAAGGCCCTGGAATTATTAGTTTTTTTTGCTGAAATAATGCGAGATGAGGTTTTCCAGTTAATTCTATTGTCTTTCCACCTATGATTAGAGCTCTCCTCTTTTTCTTATCTGCGGTTTTGTGATCAGCAGCGTCTTTGCTAGTTGAATCGTCATACATCCATCCTTCCATCTTACCTTGATATTTCTTTCTGTCTGCACTGTTTTCGAGTAGTTGTGAAAAGTAGGAGCATAAACCGTAGTTGTTAGCGTATTCAACAGTGGTTCCTTCTATCGACATTTTCAACTCGCTGAATAATGTATGCATCGACTCCCCCATCCACACAGCTGCATCATCAGCATTACCTTGAATATCGGTTCCATCATCTTGAACAACCATGGCTTCAACTTGCAGAAACGAGTTGTAGAGATATGTGTAATGTTCAGTGCTACCTGACAAGGTTAACTCAATACTACCATAAGGATCTAACCTATCAGGTCTGATGACAACGTATTCCGATCTCTCTACCGATATGTTTGTTGGTTCCGTAGCAAATACATCCAATGATGGATTTATGTTGTAGGAAGAACCTTCCAACTTATTACCTGTTGTCCCATTTAAGCTTGCCATCTTTTGCGAGTGATGATTGCTTGAAGCGTTATCGCTTAATGAATACAGATATCAAGCTCTGCTGTCTTTATATCGGATTCTGCTGCTATTAAAATATGCCACGTTTACCAACACCTCTCCTTTTCTTTCCACCTCTTGTTTTTGTCCTTTTCACACTATCTAGACGGACTGCATTGAGCACATCTCCCCCCAGATCATTCAACTCTGCCAACCCCCTCTTTTTTGCTGATGCTGCAAAGCTTTGTCCATCGATGACATCACGCGCTACATTTTCACCTACAGACAGTGCTCTTTTCCCCAAACTAATTGCTCCTATTTTCAGTATTGGTGCTGCGGATTTAAGTATACTTGAAAAAATACTACCAAGACCATTTCCTCTCATATTAGGCATCACCCGTCGTCCACTATACACTCCAATTCCATTTCCAGCTTGCATCTTGTAGTACTCATCAAAAAAATCTTTCGAGTCCTCAGGGGTGTATCGTACCAAACTCATTATAATTGTTTCTCTCTAATGTGAACCGTCAACACAACCTTTCCGCCATCAAATGGTATTCGTTGGCCGTCGTCACTCGTTATAAGTACTTGAATCAGATCACTATTTTAGTGATGAAGCGTCGACATAGTGAGGATTTTTAAATTCTTGATACACAACATTATTCTTCTTTCCTTGAACCGGAACTACTCTCAGTAAAGGTACATTCGTATCTCCTACCATTCTATTATCAACAATGTTGGAATAAACATACAGAGATGTTAGACCGGAATTCAGATCAGGGGGTGAGATATTATTGTATCTACCATGAGAATACATAGTTTTTGGTTTAAATCCAAAAATATATGCTAGATCTTTGGAAAAGCTTATGGTAGTATCAGGATCGCTGTTAGTTAGTAAAGTGGTGTTGGTGATCTTGTTGTAGGAGATGGTGAATTTTTTGTCAAAATTCATTTCACTCATTCTCTTTCGTATAATCTCCTCCAAGTCCTCCAAACTATCATATCTTCCATTACCGACTAAGATGAAGGACTTTTTGCTTTTACCAGAGACATTAGTCTTTTCTAGATATATTTTCCCTTTGGTAACATTCTTCCAACTATTAGAATAAGACATATCTAGCAGACCTACCTCCCATTTACCACCATTGATAACCAAATATTTTTACAGTCTCACTGTAAATTCGGAATTGCTATTATCAGGAAACTGTTCACCACTAGAGTTTGAGGGTAAAGTTATCAGCATCGACTTTTTCCCAATGTATGA